>WJXW01000009.1:1207690-2415381 GCA_015832175.1 Paraphaeosphaeria minitans
TTCTTCGACTTCATGAACAAGCGGATGTCTAAGCTCAGCATCAAGGCATAAGGGCTCCTCGCCGTGAGCGTTATTTCATTGATATACCTTGTAATGCATCACGTGGATGGACATTTGGCGTTGGGTAGGGAAAAGCTTGGCTGGCACACATGTCCGCTGTCGATATCTGTAGAATAAATCCAGACGCGTTCGGGCGACACGTCTGTGGTAAAGACGTCCGAATTTATCCAGCACCCACTGTGACTCGTGCATGGGGAGGATAGGGGGATCGGCGCGTATGCACCGTAGCCGCCCATAGAGGCGTGGCTGGATGCAACGCAGACAGATCAATGCACATGTAGTCTTTATTAATGGCCTTTTTTGTCTCTGTCTGGGGTGACCAACTCTGATTCGTGTGCCACAGTAGCTGACACCAAAAGCCGGGTCTTTTGTGTACTTGATCCTGTAGGAGCTCAGTGTATAATACAATTGTAAGAGTACAGTTTGATGGTCTATTCGGAAATTTCACAACCACACGAAGTCCAGTTTTGGTTGTCATCCACTGTGCCTGGAAGCGTGTAACCAACTCCTCTTCAAGCGTGTCGCGCGAGTCTGGCGGGTCACATCTAGAACCCCGAACTCGATCAGAGGTAGCCTGCCCATCGTATGCGCAAGCAGCTGCTAAAATAAGCAAATGATATACACCGCAGCTAGCCAACGCAGCCAATGGTCGGACTTTTGACCTAGACGTGAAACCGAGCAGGAAAGAAGGACGTGCGTCGCATACCTATCGTAGACCAAGTTCCCGCGTCTCCCGTCCCTCACAGCAACGCCCCGCCACACGTCTCTACAATTCTCATAGTAAGTCATTCCCGAGTCGTGTATGTCTTCATCATCGTTTCTCCTGGTTCTTTTTTTTTATATCAAGTTGCGTTGCGCGTTGTTTTGGCCTTTATCGGCGCGTGGCGCGAGACACGTCGAACTGCATCCGAGCCAGCACCATTCTTGAGCGCTCCACACACGACGCGTGTCTCCACTTGCGAGACCTCTCGGGATAGCCACGCGCGCAATTCCTTTACGCACATGATTTTCCCTCTCCAGAACACACTTTCCTCATCTACGTCCAGCGCATTCCGTCACGAGAATAGCGTGGCATAGCGCTAACAGCCCACGGTTCAGCCCAATTCAACGCGCACTCTCGCACCCAACAACTCCTTCCCCGTTCACTTTGGACTCTCCTCTCCTCTCCCTCCCTACCCAAGAACCCAGCAAGCACAAGCACAAGCGCAAGCACGCAAGATGGCCGCCCGAACCGCCACCGCAACGCCCACGACGCGCAAGACGCGCACCGCGACCAACTCGCTGCCCAAGAAGATCGAGGCCGCAGTCGAGACGGTCGCGCCCAAGAAGCGCGCCACAACGGCCAACACGAGCAAGCCGCGCGACAAGAAGATTGCGGCTGGTCGTGTGGAGAAGAAGACGGCGCCTGCGACGAAGAAGGCCCCCGCTGCGAAGAAGGCGGCTCCTGCTACCAAGAAGGCGACGCCTGTGAAGAAGCCGGCGGCGGCGACGACGACGACGACGACGACGACGACGAAGAAGAAGAGCCCGGCTGCTAAGGCGGAGAGGGAGGTCGAGACCGAGGTGAACAAGGTTGAGACCAAAGCCAAGAAGGCGGCCAAGGTGAGTTTCCACCCCACTGAAGAAGTCATCTTTCTGCAGAACACGACGCTGACCCGTGACGTGTAGACTGCTGGAGCAAAGGTATGATGCGTCGTGCACCGAGACTGGCCATGTTCAGCGCAGAATGCTAACGTACTGCAGGAGAAGAAGAAGAAGAAGACGACGACGACGACGACCAAGGTAGGCAGGTCCAAGAAGGCGTAGAGGCGCTGCATGAGCAGCAACCAATCGACTTGGGGTACTTCGGCGTTTCGGCGTGCGCTTCTCATCTCGTCTCGTCTGATTTCTTTCTCGGTTCCCGAAAGCTTCATTGTCGTTTGTTCCCATGACGTGTGCCACGGTATCACGAGCGTGTTCTGTTTCTTGTCTTGCTAGGATGCGGTGATGGATCTGGATCTGGATATGGATTGGCCTGGGTTTGGTTTGGGCATGGTGTGTTGGAGTAGGTGGGAAATGGGTCTGTGGCCTGTTCGTACGATACCCCCAGGGTTTTCCCGGTAGGGAGCGCTAGAACCGCATTGATGACGAATCTTCTTCTACGAGTCCACGGGTACCCGTCTTTTCGTGATCATGGTCGTTGTATGGCTGTTGTGTAGATAGATCCGTGAGGCAGAGAGTTCACAATGGCTTTCGAGATCGTTTCCGCTGCCAGATCTTGCCAGAAGGCTCCCGTGGGAATCCTCCTCGGTGACTTTAATAAGGGGGGCACGGAGAGGTATCTCGACCAAACGGATCAATGAATTAGATAATTTGGGGTATCAGAATGTTTCCGCAATGCTAGCTTTTGCCTCCATGGCCACACGTCTCGTGTCCACTAGTCTACCACCGCCAATTCCCGTCAGTTAGGTCGGGTCCACGTCGGGTCAGATCCCAGCCAGCTCCGTGTACCGACCACTTACGTAGCAACGCCGGCTCTCTAATTCTTTCCGAATGGCCAGCGAACATTCGGTTCGTCTTTGTCTTCATGTCTTACGCCCAATGTAGCTGTAGTGCGCCGTTTTGCGAATCAAGAGGTGGTCTAGTCCATCTGTATGTTTAGCGGCGTTGATTTCCAACCGCTACGCTAAACCAGAAGATACGCAGTCCAGCCAGACTCTGCGATTTTTCCAACGGATACGTAGGAGGGAAATGCAATCGGTTCGCGTATGCGAACTTTACTTCGTTTCACTCAGCCATGGCCGTCTCGAGGAAGTCATCCTTGGGCTCTTTGGGCTCCTGGGCTTCGTGGAATTGGATCGCGTCGTCGATGTAACTCAGGACAGCACCGAGGCTGTCTTCGTCCTGGGCGTCTAGTTTCAGGAAGGATACCATGCTGAAGTCGTCGATCAGCTGAGCTACGGCCTTGTTCAGCCTGTCAAACGAGGCCCCGCTCATCACGCTCTTGGTCGAGCCTGGGTCCTGGTAGCCCTTGGTCTCTTCGGCGTCGTCGCCCTTGACTTTACGCGTGGGGTCTTCCTCTAAAAGGGCTGGGTCGGGGTCGAGGAAGCGGCTCAGCTCCCGCTTTGCCACCTGCCCTTTGACCAGATCCATCTTGCTCAGGATGTTTATATGGGGCATCTCCAGCATCAACATGGCACTCATGGCAGAGAGGGTTCCGGAGAAGAACTTGGGACGGTCGACGATGAAGGTGGCCTCGAGTAGGTAGGCGGCGCACATGTTGATGTTCAGCGAGCCGCGCATGAGGGTCTTGACGAGGTCTGGCAGGATGGGCACGTGTGTGTACAGCTCGATCTGGCCGGGCATGTCGAAGACGATCAGGTACTCGTCGGTGACGTCCTCGAGCGGGTCCGTCAGGAAGTCGAGGTTCTCCATGAGGAACTCGAAGCAGTAGATGAGCCCGCCGTTGGGCCCCAGGCTCATCTCCTCCATGACATCCTCGAGACTGATCAGGTCCTTGATGTCGAGGTCTGGATCAAAGGCAAACTCTTCGGCGGCTGGGTCGAGGTTGACGTAGAAGCACGGGCGCTTGTTGTTCTGCAGGTGCTGGATGAGGGATGCGCAGAAGGTGGACTTGCCAGCGCCAGCCGGGCCCTGTGCCAGTCAGCCAGTGTCGCGACCGGGGAAAAGCCTTCTCACCATGACCAGCGTGCCATACTTGCTCATGTCTGCGGGTGCTGCGTGTTGCGAGTTGCGTGGTGGGCTCGGGAATCTTGGACGCGCCCTGGCAGAAAACAGGAGCGGCGGGGCATCAACAACCAGACTAGACTAATAATGCGGCAGCCCCTCGGCGGGGCGATGAAGATGGCGTGCTAGCGCTTCTCATTTTCTTCTCACTGGGGCACGTTTTCTCGGCAATTGGCCCAAGAGTCGTAGACGAAGGCCCTGACACGGTTTCCCGACGTCTTCACCTTTAAAACCCCCGAGCCCTTTCTGCCCCAGCCCCTCCACCCACGCATCCTCTTCCCACCCCTCTTCCCGCCGCATCACCACACGGTCGCAAGTCCTACACTACGCCTTCGACAAGCACATCCCCTCCTTCCTCAGCCATGACTCAATCCAACGGCCAGACGGTCCCCGGACCCAAGCTCAGCGTGCGCCTCCCGTGTTGCCTCTCCCATTGATGGCCAGCGCGGTACTTACTATTGTCCAGGGCAACACCTTCCTCTTCACCTCCGAGTCGGTTGGTGAGGGTCACCCCGACAAGATTGCGTGAGTGCCGCCCTCCTCCCTCCTCCGTTTCCCCTCCTCTCCACACTTCCACTACCTTGCATCGCATGCAATCGGCTATCCACAGCCCGCCCACACCCCCGCACCTGGACACGGTTCCTTCACGCAATCTGTTCACGACTGGGCACCACTGACCCCCTCCACAGCGACCAGGTCTCGGATGCCATCCTCGATGCCTGCCTGCGCGAGGACCCGCTCTCCAAGGTCGCTTGCGAGACTGCCACCAAGACTGGTATGGTCATGGTCTTCGGTGAAATCACTACCAAGGCCCGCCTCGACTACCAGAAGACCATCCGTGATGCCATCAAGGACATTGGCTACGATGACTCCAACAAGGGCTTTGACTACAAGACCTGCAACGTGCTCGTCGCCATCGAGCAGCAGTCGCCCGACATTGCCCAGGGTCTCCACTACGACGAGGCTCTCGAGAACCTCGGTGCCGGTGACCAGGGCATCATGTTCGGATACGCCACCGACGAGACCCCCGAGCTCCTGCCTCTGACCCTCCTACTCTCCCACAAGCTCAACAGCGCCATGAAGGAGGCCCGTAACAGTGGCGAGCTCCCCTGGCTCCGACCCGACACCAAGACCCAGGTCACCGTCGAGTACGCCCACGACAACGGTGCCGTCATCCCCCTCCGTGTCGACACCGTCGTCGTCTCTGCCCAGCACTCCGAGGACATCACCACCGAGGAGCTCCGCAAGGAGATTAAGGAGAAGATCATCAAAAGGGTCATCCCCGCCAAGTACCTTGATGACAGGACCGTCTACCACATCCAGCCCTCTGGGCTGTTCATCATCGGTGGACCCCAGGGTGATGCCGGTCTCACTGGCCGCAAGATCATCGTCGATACCTACGGTGGTTGGGGAGCCCACGGTGGTGGTGCTTTCTCCGGAAAGGACTACTCCAAGGTCGACCGTTCGGCTGCCTACCTTGGCCGCTGGATCGCCAAGTCTCTCGTCAACGCTGGCCTTGCCCGCCGTGTGCTTGTCCAGCTCTCGTACGCCATTGGTGTCGCTGAGCCCCTCTCCCTCTACGTCGACTCGTACGGCACCTCTGACAAGTCTTCCGAGGAGCTTGTTGAGATCATCAAGGCCAACTTCAACATGCGCCCCGGTGTCATTGTCAAGGAGCTGAACCTCACCAACCCTATCTACAACCAGACCGCCAAGAACGGTCACTTCACCAACCAGGTACGATTTCTCCTCTCTCTCTCTTCACCCAGCATGATGATCTGACATGGCATAGGAATTCACCTGGGAGAAGCCCAAGACTCTCAAGTTCTAGATGTAATAATACTGTAATTGCATGCGTGCGTTGAATCAACTTCAGCCACGATGGTCACTTTTTACGACGACATGACATGCATATCTTTGGCGGTTAACATTCCGTCTTTCAACAAGTTCGGCGTCGGGAAGGGATACCCCTTATACCTCGAAATTTCCACATTTTCAGGCTTTTCCCGAGTCATCATAGACGCAACCCCTCTTTTAAAGGGCGTCGCAACACTTCCACAGCCCGGGGCCAGAAAGAAGGGCACAGCTTTTGGGATGTAGTGGTTGGATTGGAGATGAAAGCAGACAAAACTGCTCTCCTTTGCTGAGGTGCGTCCTTGCTACGCAAGGCAATCTACTGTTACCTCGCAATGTGCCTATCTTGCTTCGAAACGTGTGTACACCATGAATTGTGATTGTCCGCACTTGAAGAAGTGGGCGTGCTGCCCCACGACGAGGAAACACAGCAGACCCTGCGGAGACTACCGACAAGGTTACAAGGCCAGCACAGTCGGACAGAGGCATCGTCGGAGGTTTCTCTCGGGGGATTCTAATTACGGATCAGCTTAAGAGCCCGTCTGACAATGTTATTGGTGGGCGCAGGGGTCGCTTCTAACGTCTGCGCCTCAGGCCGATCACATGGCATGGCTAATCGTACGCAGCTCCGACTTGCAGTGAGAAACCGCACGGTTGACATCACGACGAGTGCCGGACACCCATGAGTGTTATTAACTATCAAATGTCAGGATGACCTGCTCCCTGAGAACAATGGATCGCGTTCCAAGGGTCGGCAGATGCATAGGGTCTAGCTGTGCCCCACCTTTGTCGTCATCATTGTTCATTGGTCAACATCGTCATAAGTAGGTAGCTAAAATAACGAGGCCGTCAGCAAGTCATGGGCATCGTGATGGCTCCTACGGAGCTTCTGCACGATAGACAATTCAAGTTCCACCTTGTCACAATCCTCCCGTCCGCAGCTCGCATGTTGTCTCTCGGCATTTTGAATCCTACAGCAATACAAAGGACGCCACACCCCCGTCTCACCCCCTCCACGGCATAGACATTGGTCCTCTTTGGACTCTGCCAACATGGCGACATCTTCGTCACACCCAGCGGATGCTCCACCGTCTTACGAAGAGGCAGCGGGCAACGGCCCAGCACCAGAACGTGTCTCCACCGACGGCCCTACTACACGAACGGCGCGAAATGGCATACCACCAGAGCACCGCCGCTCAATGGAAGACGAATATCGCGAACTTCCTCCCGGATGGGTTCGACAATTTGACCTCGGAGAACAGCATCAGTTCTTCGTTGACACAAACGCCAACCCTCCTCGAAGCATCTGGACCCATCCCTACGACGACACCGACTTCCTTGCCACTCTGAGCCCAGAAGAGCGCAGGAAGCACAGTCGCATACACCGCACCGTCACACTCGAGGACATCACGGCCGAAAGCAGCGACGACGAAGACCATCACCACACCGCGAAACTTCCCCCTCGCCCCAACGATGCCACGTCTTCGTCCCAGCCCACCTCCGGCATACACAGATTCACGCGCAAAATGAAGGATAAGATCACCGACAGCACGCACGAGCAGCGCCAACGCCAGCGCATCCAGCGCGAAGAGGCAGAGCGCAAAGCGTACCAGGCGCACATGCAAGCCCGGCACGCCATGGCACGCGCCATGCAGACCGGCCAGCCGCAATTCCTTTGCAAGGACCAGCACGGGCGCGACGTGTACATTGAGCCGCCAGGCTCTGGTGCGCGAGGGTATGGAGGCTACGGACAGCAAGGCTACGGGTATAATCCCTACTCTCAAGGGCCTTATGGAAATCCTAATGTCAGATTTGTCCGGCCGAGTGGACCTTATGGGAGGCCTTATGGGTTTGGGTACGGTGGAGGGATTGGGGCGCCTGTTGCAGCGGGACTTTTGGGTGGTGCGTTGCTGGGCGGTGTGATGTTCTGAGCGTCGACGGTGAGATGGATGTACTGAGGGCTCTGCGAGCTAGATGGGGTATGATGAACAGGAATCCCTTGTCGTTTTAAGGGTTGAGCATGGTCGGTCCATTACTTCTTGTATATGCTTATGCGTTCTCGTTCGAGACTTTGTGCACCGAGTGTTCTGCGTTCTAGCTCTAGTGGCATTATTTACAAGTGCCGACCTGATGGTATAACAGTGTGCTAAGAGAGTGAAATGGGGCTGTGCAAGCTTGTGCGAGGAACGGGCACGAGACCAGAGTTCGCGCCGCACAGTCAATACTACCACGCCATTCCGCTAACTCTACCTACCCAAAATGCGCTGGAAGTAATTGCACTTGTGAGAAGCGAGATGTTGTCAGGATCAATTAAGCAAAAGAGATGTTCATGCGGACATACTTGTTGTTCCAGATTGTAGAGGATTCGGCGAGGACGATGTCCGCCGCCTACCTCCGCAACCCTACCCAGGACCTAAAAATATCACCATTGTCACCACCAGACGTGACATCCAGGGCAAAAATAGATTTGATGGTCACTACGAGGGTCGAACTCGCGACCTTGGCGTTAACAAGATAGATATTAGCACCACGCTCTAACCAACTGAGCTAAGCGACCGGTGTTATTCAACTGATGCTGAGAGATCTAAGAAACGGATACATACGCCAAAATTTGTGGCTACAGAACCTCACCATATCGTCATGAACTGGATTAACTAAGACCAATGGACAAGCATTTAGGCATCTCGAAAAGCTTAGGTTGAAATATGACTTGGTGGGGTGCTGAGGGGCCCCGTTCCGGCAAGCGAAGGATGGCGGATGCACTAATGCAGGACTTTAGGACGCAGACCGAGGTTACGACCGATGTACCGCGTGAGAGAACTTCTGGGTGCGCTTATGCTTCGTTTCTTATTGACACCGGGCTAGCGTAGGTATGGAAACAGTCGTCGAAGTGTTGGAAGCAAAGAACTTGCAATTAGAAAATGACTTCGTTCGCAAAAGCTCCTCTGTCGTTCCCCATGCCGAATTGGTGCGGAGGACGACTGGAGACCAACCAATGTCTACTGCGTACACTGTCAAAATGAAGCTCATTGTATTTGTTGGACGCCTGCATAAGCGGATTGGGCCTGATAAAAAATTGGACTACCTCTACAAGGGCTTTGCACCCGCCACAAGACTTCTAGATCGGAAGAGACTCTATACGCAAGGACCTGCATCAAGAATGAAAGGAGGTACCTAGAGTGTGATCACGCCCAATCACCGTGATCTACCCGCGCGGCCAGGTAATCTGATTTGCTCCTTACGAGGTGGGGAGTTCCGATCATGCAGAAGCACCGTTCGTCAATTAGTCTACATTGACATGCAGGGGTCGGCTGGCTCGAGTTCACACGAGAGACCGCGCGAACCAGTTGACATCTGAAGAGCTTTCATACACAAATGCTGAAGAACACTTGAGAAAGAGGATAGTAGATGGTACGAAAGATAAGGTCGTGGAGAAGGCCGGTGACCAAATAGTAATGGTTTCAGCTGCACGCCAGGTTGAAGCAGCTGCGGTGGGATGATGTCAGAGCTGGCCGCTTCCTTGACAGCTTCGAAGCCCACACGATGCCATCACCATGCCTCACAACGGCCCCGTGTAGGTATGGAACCATCCCGTAACTGGGATAATTTCTCGAGAGCATGGCCAACTCTTGTTGAAGCCCTGCGATGGCTGCGGGATGATGTGATAGTGGTGAATAGAACGCCCGGTGTAACAGTGGAGGTGTGAGCCAACGTCTGGCGTGGACCACCACACCGCTCCATCGAGCCGCCTACAGCAAGCTACATCTGCGAGCTGTCCATTACCATAGACAAAGTTACCAATTGCGTTGCTCACAGTGCTCTCCTAAAAGAACGTTGTGGGGATCCGAGCGTCGAGCTGGCGCTAGAACCAGCCTCCCCGTAATGCTCACACCGTCTCGCCAACGGACTGGACCGCTTCACAGCCACCTATCCGGTCACAAGCATGCAGTCGTTTACCAAGAAAGCTGTGAGGGGTCTGCCTGCCTTCCAGCAAGACTTCACCGATGTCATGGACTCGAGTGGGCTTCCCGTGCTCGCGGTGGCGGGATGTCGCTGCATCAGCACCCGCCTCTCTATTTAAATCTTGTGAGACCTCAGGCGTCTCTGCTCACGACTTTGCTTAGCAGACTTCGGTTCCATCTAACGATGCGATATCTAGTAGCGTAGGATGCGCGCATATTCGGAAGTCTAATCACGGTTGCGCAAAAGATTCTTCGTCGAAATGGAGATTGCAGAGAGGCTCACGAACAGCCCGACACCACCGCTGCCGGTTCGCAACCCAAATCATCGATACGCACAACCAAAACCCGCTTTTGCCCTTCCAAACAGCTCAGCCAGGCTCGTCCCAAAACCGCTTTCCAGCAAAAGAAGTGCGCTTCCGCTTTTGCAAATACACATCGAAGTACAGCAAATCCCGGACTGGTCTTCACGCTCTTCTTCACAATCATCGGGTCCGCCGTCACCGACAAGCTCGTTCAGGTCCTTCGCATCGTACGCGTCGTCGGTAACCACAGTATCCGGACCCGGCTCGCTCCGCGAAAGGCCACCATCACAGGAGTACGCGTTCCCACCACCGGATGTTTGCAACTGGGGCAACGAGTGGGAACCGTCCCACGCCCCAACGCAACCTCGTCTGCGACGGACAAAGACGCCTAAGAAGGAGACGCTGAGGGATCTGCGCGCAAAAGGAAGCGACGTTTGTTTGCAGAGGGTATACGAGCAGCAGCTTGAGCTTTACCTGAACGGTGCCCTGTTTCCACGGGCGAAGTGGAAGGATGGTCTCGGGTGTGTCGAGGAAGAGTAACGACGCTGAATTCGTGACGAGTAATGTTGTGCAGATGGTGAGTGGAAGGGTTCGTCCCTCAGCTGCGAGCCACAATGCTGATGAGTGCAGTGCATATGACTTTGAGGGGCGTTTGCGAAAAGGGGCATTTTATTGATACCAGGACAATTTTAAGGGGATTTGGGTGGCTGTATTTCGGGATGGGAGGAGCTGGCATGGGACAGCCTGATTGTTACTAATAAGCCGGAAGATCCGCCAATGTACATGTACATACTTATGTAGTCTCTTAATGTGCTAATATTTTGTATGACACTGCTGAGGCTTGCCCACCGCCTGCTATCACACCCCTCTCCAATTGCTGTTTCATGTTTTTGGTAAGGTCACCTTCGTCGGTCATTTGATCTTATCTTGAACAAAACCAGCAGTTAGATTTCGAAGAAAGGCAAGATGCATCACCTTGAAACACTATGTCAACTTCAACCCAAAGGCACCTACAAGAGACCCAAGATGAAGGCAATTTCGCGCGCAACAGCATCGGGCCGTTGCCACCTAGACGGCGATATTATCATCAACCTGGCGTGACCCATTCTCGGCTCTCTCACCTTTCAGCCTTTCACTCACACATCTTCACGTTATAACATGACCAAGCAAATTCTTCAGCTCACACATCCTCACTCGGATTTCCGCACAAGAACATGCTTCTTCTCTACAACGTCCAGAAACATCATCTCCCACCTTGAACGCGTCAATCTAGGAAGGACCCTTCCCACTGCGACTCCAACATATCTCGGAGAATGTAGTTGACGCCGACGACAGGGTGGATGCGAGGGAGGTGATGAGACGCTGTGTGAATAGTGTATGAGGCCGAAGCATTTCTCAAACCCGGGAAGCCGATCGTGTACCTACCTAGGTACACATATCCGAGTCGGTCGGTTCGTTGAGACTGCTCGCGAGCCCATGTTTTGCGCATCGACATCTACACTTTTTTTTTGTTCTTCACTCGAGGGATTCTTTCTTTTCTTTCTTTCTTTTCTTTCTTTCTTTTCTTTCTTTCTTTTCTTTCTTTCTTTTCTTTCTTTCTTTTCTTTCTTTCTTTTCTTTCTTTCTTTTAAAAGACACACACACACACACACACAATGGGTGACAGATATAAAGCGAATGCATCCAAGGTCGTCATTGACCTTGCAGTCTCTTCATCATTCCTACCGAGCGACCATTCCACGGCGCGCGAAACCACATCGCACATGGCAGGGATTAGGTCACCAGACGCTTCCCATCAGAAAAATTGAACGCTCTAATTTGAGCATTGCACCGCAATGTAGCCATGACGATGTGAAAAAGATTGTGATTACTACTACTACTACTACTACTACTACTACTACTACTACTACTACTACTACTACTACTACTACTACTACTACTACTACTACTACTACTACTACTACTACTGTATAACAAATCGCAACACTCGCGCTCACACGGAGTAGAAAAAGATCATAAGTATACGTGGAAGCGACATAAAAGAACAGTGCCAATTTTAAGCCTATTCCAAAGATGCCATGCGTAAAGACCAAGTAAAAAGGACCGAACAACCCAACAGCAAGTCCCCAGCTCGTAAAAAAAACCCAGCTCAACGCCAAATTGGTATACGATGGAAAATACAACAGGAAGAAGTCATAAGTGTCAACGAATGCCCACTTATAGCATCATAGCATGCAAGTCGAACACATCGTTCCTCCAGCCGCCCTCATCCCACTCCTCGATCCTCTCGTTCGCCTGACTGCCTTCCTCCTCCCACAGCTTGACCACGCTTCCAGGCGCATATTGGCCAGCGAAAACACCCTTCCCAGGCGCAGCAACGCCCAACCTGGCGTATAGATCGGGGTCATCCTCGGGCGTCAACCTAGTCAGCACAGCCTTGAAGAACGTGCGCAGGTCATCCGGGTCGGAGATGCGCGTCGCCCTCAGGCGCTCGCGGGCGAAGAGGAGCTCGCGGTTGGCGGCGTGAATGGCATTTGAGATGGCGGTGGCGAGCTGTTTCTCCATAACCTTGCGGATGATGGGACGTAGCAGCGGCCTGAGGAGCCAGCCGAAGAGGCTGAACCTAGACTTACGCAGCGCGTAGGTGAGCTTGTGGATGTGCACACGAACGGCGTTGAGCGTGAGCATCTGTTCCTGGCGGTCCTTGGCAATCTCCACGTCGAGATGGATGTCGATGCCGCGCTCGTCGAGCTCAAAGGAGGCGATGCCCTCGTCTGCGAGGCGGAGGAGACCTTTGTGCGCGCGCATGAGGAAGCCAATCTCTTCGGCGCGAAGGGACAAGCCGTCGATTTTGATGGTGAGCTTGGAGTCTACCTTGGAGGCGGTGCGAAATTTGGCTTTCCAGATCTCGAAGTCGTTGCGAGTTTCTACGCGGAGGCGGAAGGGGAGGAAGGAGGTGTTGTTGATGGTTTTTCCGGGCTCGATGATGAGGTTTTCGAGGAGGAGATCGATTTCTGGAGTGGATATTTCGAGACGAGGAATGGGAATATACTGGATAGCTTGGATGAAGAGAGGAATGAAGACATTGATCACGTCCTGGATCAGCTCACCGTTTGTGTACTGATATTTTGGTGACAGGATGTAGAAGAGCTGCGTCGTCGTCTTGATGAGCTTCGCAATATCCTGGTCTTGCGTCACTGAGTTGAACGTGATCTGTGCCTGCTCGAAGAATGAATCGATATCCTTGCGCAGGGAGGATTCTGTCCCGACGTCCTTGGACTTCTTCCTAAGCTCTTGGAACTTTCCTTCCGCATTCTCAAAAAAGTCGGGATCGGTAAGTAGTTTCTGCAGCGAGTTTCCAACGTCAGTGAGCAGATCCTCGAACTCCGGATCCTTTTGAGAATGCTCCAAGACTTCGTGAAAGCTGTCTTCGAGCTTCTTCCATTCCTGCTTTTCTCCGAAAGAGCTGATGAAGGTCCAGAAGTTCTTCACAGCCCTATCTGTAGCAGCATTCGTGCTAACATCCTTTTGAGTGGCATCTACAGCATCTTCAGCCATACGAGAATAAGCCAAAGCATATCTTTGGAGTAAAAGTGCTAAGGTGGATACCGAATCGGAGTAGTTGCGCTTCTGGCGCAGGTCCGTCACAGTCTTCTTCAGCCGGTAGAGAAGTGAGTCTCCCTCGTCGCCCTGGAGCTTTCCTACCAAGCTGTCCTGTGCCTTCTTACCAACCTTGGCCGTGCCCTCGGCCACAACTTGGGCAACTTCTACCAGGTCCGAATTGAGCTCTTCGGTCGTGGGTGCCTCGCCTGCATCAGCACCTGGCTCCTTGAGCGCCTTTTGGTCAGCCTGGGAGGGCTCTATCTTCTTGCCTGCCTTCTTGGACACGTTTGACAAACTGAAAGCAGTATCTCTGAACACCTCACGACCAAGCGTATTGAGGTCCGCGAGGAAGATGCGGAAATCGGTATTGGTCAGCAGGAGCGACCCAACTGTTTGTAGACTACTGTAGGCTAGGAGGTGTCAGAGCAGGAGTAGCGATATGGTGGACAGGAACGACCCACCTGCGGAGATGTCTGCCTTGGCTCTAGATCTGACGGCCCGATGGGTAAGATCGTCGACATCGACGGAGACGCTCGATTTGGACAAGTACCAGAGGAAGTCCTGTATCTGGTCGCTTCCATTCTTGTTGAGGAGCAATTCGATGAACTCGTGCAGCCATCTCTTGCTGGACTTGACAAGCAGTTGTCCGGAATCACTGAGCTCTGGGTTGTCCGGGTTGAGCACGTCGGCGGCCAGTAGGCTCCGCAGGTTGATGATGACCTGTTCGTTGGAGGGCATGTATCCCTTGCCCAGGGCTCGGATCATTTGGTAAGAATGCAGCTTCTGGTGCACCTCGCGCTGCATGACGGTGTCATCGCGGTACTGAGGCAGCAGCGGGCGCTGGTCGTCGGCTCGCGACTTGCGGAATCCGAAGCAGGACGACATGGCAGGCTACCGTCTTTCGGAGAAACGATTGGAATGTCGTTAGATGCAGTTCATGACCTGGCGCGCGATTTGCTTGCGCGTGGTACGAGAGGCGAGATATGAGACATGAGCTCTGAGCTATGAGCTATGAGCTATGGAGGTGCTCATAGTGACGCGTAGCAACCGACGTCATTGGCAGCCATCAGCCACAGCACACGGCCAAGTCATGCCACGCGAACCTCAGGGCAAAGCCACAACACCAAGAAAACATGCAGGTAAGTAATATCAACAAACCCACGACAGCTGCTTGGCAACATTTCTGAGTGGCACAGGAAGGCTTGAAAGCACCACGTCCAGCACCGTCAGTCCGCACTGCGAATGTCGGGCGGACCGCGCCGTATCTTTCCCATCATGTGCACGAGGCAAGACTGTCGCGTCGTGTTGTTCACACTATCCCGCAGGAAGCAAGACTGTCGCGTCGTGTTGTTCACATTATCCCGCAGGAAGCAAGACTGTCGCGTCGTGTTGTTCACATTATCCCGCAGGAAGCAAGACTGTCGCGTCGTATCGTTCCCACCATCCCGCAGGAAACAAGACTGCCGCGCCGTATCGTTCACATGATCCCGCACGAGGCAAGACTTGTCGCGTCGTATCCCAATAGACTGCAGAAGACGTTCTGCACATGTGCGGGTCCGAGTCAAGCTTTCCCCGCACCCGGCGCTCTGGAACTCGACAGAGGCTCACTGTGCTTGGCTCGGTCGGCTGTATCTACTGTGTACTGTGTGCACTGTAGTCTACATGGTAGCTGCAGCGATTTTCAACAATCAAGAACGGCTGCCCTTGCACTGTTGCATTGATCAACACTGTGTCTCGGGCAGCCAGAAGTCGACGGCAGAATGGCGCAGCGGGTGATGACGGGAGCTGTCCAGGAGCGCAGGGGCTACTCCGGGCTGGGGGCATGGTGCCTTGCGATATTTGGGAGGCATGGACGAGAATTGTCGGTGTGGCGGATTACCAAGCTGGCGCGTCTGGAGGCGCCATGTGGTCCTCATTCCTTTTGATCTTGGGTGATTGCGCCGAAAGCCAAATCCGAGACCGCTGCGTGCCTACCTAGTAGACTATCCATCTACTTAGCACCCTGAAACCGTCCGAGACCGCTGTGTATCTGGCACTGGGCTGGTGAGTGCGCCTGCCGTTGTGTCATTTGTCTTTGCGGCAAATCACTGCGTATAATGAAGTCTACTTGTGCAAATGATGGCGCTCATGAAAGTCTGAAACGGACAGCAAAGCGGAAGTTCCTTGGGTATTGACGGCGAGGCCGGAAAGCACTGGCACTGGCACTGGCACTGCCGCGGGAGGGTAGGGATGGACCAGACTACCGCACATCCCGCGGCAGCATGCATCGCCATTCTCGCGACACGCACTGCCGTTGCACAGTTCACAGGAACGCGGCCGTCAGCTGATGAGTGTCGACTTTTTGTGACGCATCACGCATCACGCATCGCCAGCTCGTGAGGTGAGTCTTGGGTCGTCGAGGAGCGAGGGGTTCCGGATGCAACAGCACCATGGCGCACCACCGCGCACCGTGGACGACGCTGGAGTCGCAGCTCACTGTCCACGCCAATTCCCCACACCGTGTGCCTTGGGAGGAAAAAAACTGTGCCTTGGGAGGAAGACAACTGTGCCTTGGGAGGGAAAAAACTGTGCCTTGGGAGGAAAACAACTGTGCCTTGGGAGGAAAAAGCGTGTCTTGGGAAGTAATAGTGTGTCTGTGGAGGCGGCTAGGTTCCGACCTTTTCCGATGCCTGTGCCTCTCACAGTCTCAGGTGCACCCTTGCTGGGTTCAAGGTTGATGCATCCCGATCCCCGCTACGTCTGCTTCCCCCGGCGTCAGTCCATGCCAACTGGACTGGTGGTTTTTCTTTGAATGCTGTTGGTGACAAGTCGCGCGCTGTACAGAGAGCAGTGCCCTCGGCTCTCCTCTTCTGGCCCAACTTCTCCCGCCCGCTGACTCCTTTGCCCCAGCATTTGCCGTCTTCCGATAGGTTCTGTAGCCTTCGTCAGCCCATCATCGTCGCCGCCACAGGTCACCCTCTTGTTCCCCTTGTCTCGTCCCGCTGCACCTGTCAATGCTGAGATTAAATCCCTTTAAAGCCGTTACCCTCTCCCGGGCCTCTCACTTTTCCAGAATCCCTTCCTCTGCCACTGCTCCCCATCGCTTTCTAGCATCCATTGCAACCACAAACACAAGCACAAACACAAACATGTCTGCTCCACCACAGAGGCCCAGTGCCACCAGGCATCTTAGCACCACGTGAGTCTCTCTTCCTGCCTTCGCACCTGCCCAATTCGCTCACACCGTGCCTAGTGGTGGTGACTACGACATGGCCAACACGCCAGACGTCCGCCGCCAGCTCAAAACATACGGCCTGACGCCGCCCGCAGTCGAGACCCACGAGGTGCAGGCCCAGCGATGTAAGCAGAGCACGCACCGTAGGAACCTGCCATTGGACTGGCCGACTGACTCCAACAGGCCTCCGACTGCTCGCCATGAAGACGACGCCAATCGAGAAGTTCCAATACCTGGTCCACCTCCGCGCCACCAACGTCCACCTTTTCTACCGTCTGCTGTCGGAAAACATCAAGGTACGCCGACGTGCTACTACTGCTTTCTCCTGCTTTCTCCTGCCTTCTCCTGCCCGCAAACGTGCATGCACTGACAATTGGACAGGAATTGACCCCTCTCATCTACACCCCGACCGTTGGCGAGGCCTGCGTCCGATGGCACGAGATCTGGACACAACCCGAGGGCATGTACCTTTCCTGGAACGACCGGGGTCACCTCCGCGAGATCCTTGACAATTGGCCGCACGAGGTTGAGATTACCGTTCTCACCGACGGCTCGCGAATCCTGGGTCTTGGAGACCTTGGTGTCAACGGCATGGGTATTCCCGTCGGCAAGCTTGCTCTATACACTGCCTGCGCCGGCATCAGGCCTTCCGGCACTCTGCCTTTGACCCTGGATCTGGGCACAGGAAACGAGGCTCTCCGCAACGACCCGCTGTACATGGGCTCAAGAACGCCCAAGGTCTCCGCCGCCGAGGAGAAGGAGTTCTTGGACGAGCTCATGACAGCGCTGACCGACAAGTGGCCCAGGTAAGCATACCCTGTGCAACATGGCCAGATGCGGAAACTGATCGTGTGCAGCATCGTCATCCAATTCGAGGACTTCAAGAACCCCTTCCCCGCTCTCGAGCGATACCAAGACAAATACTGCATGTTCAACGACGACGTGCAGGGAACGGGCGCCGTCATTGTTGGTGGCTTCATCAACGCCGTCCGTGCATCCGGTGTGCCCGCAAAGGACCACCGCGCCATCTTCCTCGGCGCGGGCAGTGCCGGTGTTGGTGTTGCCAAGCAGGTTGTTGAGTTCTTCATGAAGGAAGGCGTCAGCGAGGAAGAGGCTCGCAAGAAGTTCTGGTTTGTCGACTCAAATGGTCTCGTCACTCTTGACCGTGGCGACAAGCTCGCTGAGCACAAGGTGTACTTCGCCCGCGATGACAACAACGGCCGCCAGTACCAGTCTCTCTCGCGTCTTATCGACTTCGTGCAGCCCACTATCCTGATGGGTCTTTCCACCATTGGCGGAGCCTTCAACAAGGACATCCTTCAGAAGATGGCCAAGCTCAACGACAGGCCAATCATCTTCCCTCTGTCCAACCCTTCGAGCAAATCCGAGTGCACGTTCGAAGAGGCAGTACACAACACCGAGGGCCGATGCTTGTTTGCATCGGGATCTCCCTTCCCGTCTCTGGAGTACAACGGCAAGCTGCTTACGCCTGGCCAGGGTAACAACATGTATGTGTTCCCCGGTATTGGTCTCGGCGCCATTCTCTCCAAGTCTGTCTCCATCACCCAGGACATGATCTACGCCTCCGCAGAGTCCCTGTCCACCTCGCTCAACAAGCAGGAGACCGCTGATGGCTGGATGTACCCTGACATCCGCCGCATCCGCGAAGTCTCTGTTGTTGTTACCCGTGGCGTCATCCGTGCTGCTCAGCAAAACGGTGTTGACCGCGCTGTTGAGCTCCGCCAGCTGTCTGACGACCAGCTCGACCTGTACATCAAGGAGAGGATGTACGACCCCTTTAGCGAGACCGAACGGACCATCTACCCCGTCACTCAGCCTGCGGGTAATGGTCACCACCCCTTTTCCAATGGCAACAGCGTCGAGCATGTTTCCAACGGCCTGAATAACGCGCACCTATAATCCACCACCTCTGAGGTGAAGTTTGCATTTTGGCACACGTTTTCCGCCAAGTTTACTGCATTTTCGGTCACTACCGGCGCCTGCCCCGTTTTGTTGGAAATAGACCGGCCGGTTTGCATGCCGAAAAAAAGTCCGGATGGACGTTCAGTTGCGATACCCCCTACCACCTTTCCGGCACCATCCTGGATCCACCCTGACACGACACCCTTTTGGTAGTTATGACGAGCGGATTCGCTTCTTGTTGGACGTAGCGTAGAATGCAAAAAATAAGCTTATTACATTACTAGTCGTTCAAACTGTGTCCAGTGTTTTGCGAGTGATGACGTGCACAGATGATTGATCCTGAGCTCAACACCACAACTCGAGACCATGACAGCACAGCTGGGAATATCACCCGAGAGCAGCCTGCACATGACAAGTTGCCCTCGACGGCTTCCCCACCGGGCAGAGTAGGTACTGCACCCTTGCCGGACAATCCCCATATCAAACCGTAGATATAGCACCGCAACCCACGGTCCTGCGCCGTCAACACATAGTCTATCGAATGTGCATTGCATGTGCACTGTAAACAGCACCCAGCCACAGACTACCTACCTACCTACCTATCTCATCTCCCCTCCCCCCCCCCCAATCAGTCCGCACCCCGTTGCCGATCACATGCGAACCGCCTTTGGACAACACCGGTCCCGTCTGCGCTCGACGGGTCTCGGCGCCTGCGTTGCCGCGGGAAGCGGAAAGGGAAAGCGCGGGTTCGGATCTACCCGAGAAGGCGGGAAGACTGGGCTGCGCTGCGGTTCACATGGTGGCGCGGGTGGGGGTGGGGGTGGGGGTTTGCGGACTGTGGTGAGGTGAGGTGGCGTGCCGGGGGTGGGGGCTGCTGAGGGTTCTGGAGGAGTGGGAGTGAGACCAGAGGGTTGTCTTTTGAGATGTGATGAGGTTAGGTACCGTAGGTAGGTATTGGTGGGTCGGCATCGATCTTGAGGGTTGGGCTTTTTCGCGTGGGCTTGAAATAACGTGGTCGTCGCGATGATTTTTTGCGGCGCAAGGGATGTACCTAGGTACCTACCGTAGGTACCTAGGCAGTCGCGAAGCCACATTTTGCTCTCGGAATTCCTAGGCCCAGGAGGCAAGTTTCCACACATGTACACGCATTGCTTACTCTACTGTAGTCGGACCACCCGCTGGCAGACAGCAACAGTAGAGTGGACTGGACTGGACCTCGCGCGAATTATCTTTTCTACTTCCGGTCGGGGAGCGCTCGAATCGAGCTTCGGTGGGTCGTGAGGATGCGCTGCGTGAGGTTCAAAGCGGATCGTGGCCACCAACCCATCATCGATGCCGACATCGGGACAGAGAGGGTCAACGTGAATTCTGTCTCGGTTCTCCTTGCATGAGATAGCTCCGAAGTGGATCTCTAGTGGTGTTCAGTGGGATCTGCGATACCCTCCGGGTAAAGGTGTTAGGCTGCGTCTGCGTCATTGCTTCCACGGTCCGAATAATGGGTATTGTTATGTGATACGATGTTAAATGCTCTAGGCTTCTTGAAGAAGATATCCATGCAAGTTGATTAATATGACAACACAATGGTCAAAAAGAAAACGGACAGTGAAGGCTGACTACAATCCCCTTCCGCAGTTCCTTCTGGAGCGACTACTTGTCTTGTCGAGACGAGTGCAACCACGATTGTGATGCCTCTCAAAGCTCATCGACTGTCAGCCTTCGAAGACACATCTAAAGATGCGCACTTGGATTCACCTGCTGGTACGCTGCGCTGAGATGCCACGAGAGCGACTTCGTTCTTGCGAAAGAAGCGCACCTGCTTCATGCTTAGATCGAGTGAGCCAAATGAAGAATGTTTGCCACGCAACTTAATAGAGAGCACAACGACAATACTGATGTACGATTTATCTACGGGGAGCTTCACCTTAGCTGGTTGGACTAATTAAAGTACCTCAACTTAGGCTTTACTCGGCGTATGTGGTACCTGCCCCGTTGGCCACGCTACATGGACTCCCTTCGCGAGCATTTCGCATGGTTAGGTAGCCACCGGAACGGTGTATATTGCAGTGGTGCTCACAGCCTTCACCCTGGTAATCCTGGGCTACACATGATTGCACAACTTTGTGATAGCATTTGTGTCGCATCTGTGGCTTACTGACGAGAAGAAGTTAGTTAGAGTGTAAGAACTAGTACACTGGGGTCAAGAGGAGTCAGGCATCAGAGTGTCAGATGAAAAGCTTTCATCTACCTGTAATCCAACGCAGCTTAACACAATAGTACACACGCAGATGCTCGGAACTCAAGCAAGCACTAAGGCAACAGGGCATCCGGGATGATATGATGTATTAATTTTAGAAACAATGCAACAACTAAAAGGCTCGAGGCCAACCCGACTCACACGAATGCTCAAACGCCCAGCAATGCTCCAAAAATGCCTCTACTCGCTCCCCCAACGCCAAAAAAGAAAATCTCCATCAACGCTCCAAATGCGCCGCCGCCAGGCGGTTTGAAAGTGAAAATGCTCAAATTTTAACAGTCAGCCCCAGCCGCATGGTTTCTACCGACTTCCCCCCAACACCCTTCAACATCGCCAGCATCTGCAGGTCATGAATCTCCTCATCGTCCATGTCGACTAAGCAGCTCACGATGGCATCTGCCTTTTTCGCGCCCACGCCTTTCAGCGCCTTGATCTGTGCGACGTCCTTTGTGTTGATGATCTTGAGCAGACGAGACGTACGAGGGGTTTGGTCTTCTTGATATGCCGAGTAGGAGGTGACGTCTTGATCACGGAAGATTGGCAGTTTTTTTGCCATTGGCTTTGTCTTGCGTGCCGGCTTCTTGAACTTGAAACTGGAGTCTGAGGCGTAGGATTCGTCGTGGTCGGAGGCATCAACGGGTGCAAATTCGTCATCGTCGGTTTCATCCCCGGGAAAAGCTTTCCTCTGCTTGGTGGACAAGGGTGCCATCCGGTTCGAAGCATGGGCGAGTGCTGCATGCGTCGATGCAGACCCAACTTCACGTCGGCTGCGGATACTTTCTTCTAACTTGGCGATCTTTGCCTCCAGCCTGCTGTTACCTGGGAAATAAGGTAGAGCTAGCTGGAACATGCGAAGGGCGCTGACTTCCTCTCCGCGTGTCAAGTGCTGCTTGCCCATGAGCAAAAATTGCAGTCCAGGTCCCGACTTGTCATCGTCCCGAGCCTCGACACGTTGCTCTAGATCATCTAAACGTCTCTGTAGTTCTGCAGAGAGCGCAGGAGTAGTGACTGCCGCATCTTGCAAGGCCCTTTCCGCAAGCTTCTCGTCTATCCGCTGAGATATCATAGCCTCGATAGACTCCTTGGTCATGGCGTTCTCTAAAGAGCGTGCTCGCGATGCGTCATCGGCCGATCGGTATGTCTTGGTTGGCCGAGACGCAGGTGCACTAGATTCGGCAGCTCGTTTGTGAGTATCTAATCTTCGTACGCCTTGGTTCTGGACAGGCAAGTTAGATCCACGCACCCCAGGTTTACGGGAGTCAGAAAATACAGAGAAAGCCTTGTTGGGCTTTGTTCCCTGCTTCTTCTTATCCACCTCCTGTATATTTGCATTATGCGCAGCAGCGAGTGGTCTAAGAGGTTGTCGAGTGATGGTCGCACCGCCGATACTGCTTGTTGCAGCAAGAGGCTTTGCCATTGCACGGTAGATAGGATCGTTCTCGACCTCGGAAACTTCGATCTTTTTCGTTCGACTCGCAAAGTTGAGAGAAGCTAGGGTGTCTAGATGGTATGCTCGTGTGGGCGCGAGGTTGAGGATCATAACTGTCAGGCCACTGTTTTGTCCTAATGACAGAATGCGCGTCATCTTCGATTCGCGGTACGGTATCCGAGCCTGTTTCTTGTTTACAGCGTCGACACATTGTGCCAGAACGAATAGAGACTTGTTGATGGCTGAACTCTCCACCAGTCGCTCTTTATTATTGTCCGTTCGTCTGTTGTCTTCGGAACCTGCAAGATCTATGCACGAAGCGCGGCTGACCCGTATGGTATCTTCGGTGGTCTGGGTGATCTTGACGCAAAGAATGGCGTGCGATCGCGACGAGTGCGCGTTGAGCTGGAATTGATCAGTAGGACCCCCTATATTTCGGCGAGTATATGCCCACCTTGGTTGCAGAAGTCGATCTGTTGACATTGGCTTGGTCATATAACTGCTCGAATTCCTTCAACGTCGCGCAAGGCTTCTCAGTCAACCCAACAACAACAGTCTTGCCCTTTGCACTATCCCTGATGGGTAGCCCAGAGGGCGTTCGCTTCTCTGGAGGTTCGAATAAATCGTATACACGGTCGCAGTAGATCTCGAAGTATTCCAGTGCAACATCGACATGCGTCTCCCCTCCAGTATCCTTCTCGACCTTCTTACATCTCCGATATATCGCGCTTAGTAGCCTGGGAATAACACCCCGATCTGCCAAAGTCTTTCCACCTCGCATCGTGTGCGTCTTGCCGGTACCAGTGCACCCGTGTGCGAATATTGAGAGGTCGCTTCACGTTGTGTCAATCATACGCGTCTCAGATGTAGCAACATTGCGCTTACAAGCCATTGAAGAGGTGTTTGACGGTTGGAGATACTGGTGTGACGATCAGCCCTTGTTCCATGCATGAATTGTCTAGGAGACCTACTCTCCGCGTCAAACAATTCCTGCTGTGTAGCCTCCTGCTCGTAAACCGAGGAGAATTGAAAGCTGAAAGATTCGCTATCGGTCTTCGGGTTGGGTATGCGAATCACGGTAGGCCGTTCTTTGGTGTTCTCGTCTGTAGTCGATTCGGCGGTGACGATGCTGTCTTTGTCAAGCTCGTGCTTGAGCAACGGCCGGATGCGCGCGACGACTCGTACACTCATCGCGAAGGTGAAGGATATGAGGGGGAGAAAGTGCCGTGGACAACGTCTAAGTCTACAAAGAAAAGAATGGCGCAACTACACTGACGTCGAGCTCAGGGTTCGTGGATTAACCTGGCGCGAGTCCGTGTGTTGATATGCTGTGGACCGGGCGCGTTGCCTGGTTAACGTCTCGCTAAGAGCGCAACACGTGATGCTCGTCCTCCAAGGGCATCTCATCTGTGGGTGTAGGTTGAAACAGGTTCTAACAATTTGATGTCAAAGTCTGGATCATTCATCCAGATCGACATATATATACAAAAGACTGGCTTCTTCGAAGTGGTCCAGCGAGCGTCTCGACGTTCAGCTGAGCTAGATACG
This sequence comes from Paraphaeosphaeria minitans, assembly GCA_015832175.1. NCBI lineage: Eukaryota > Fungi > Ascomycota > Dothideomycetes > Pleosporales > Didymosphaeriaceae > Paraphaeosphaeria > Paraphaeosphaeria minitans. The sequence goes on from WJXW01000009.1 coordinate 1,231,566, forward strand.
CGCTAAGGGCATCGTAGTTCCTTCCAGACGGGAACGCGAGCACGTCGATGTTGGCCCAATGCGAGCAGTATAGAATGCCTCATGAAGCCTGATCTTCGAAAGCAAGCGAAGGTTTTGTCTCCTGGGTGGGCTTGTCGCCGGTTGACGTCGTGCCGGACCCAGCGGGAAAACCGTTGTACGAGCTTCCGCTGAAAGACCTCCGTGCGGTCCCTCGGAAAGAAAACGCATTCAATATATTATGTGGCCGGTTTCAAGACCTATTTCGGGCGTAGGCGTGTATGTGTACAGACGAAATGAGGACATCTGGGCGTGCCGCCCGCGATGCGGCTCCATATAGGCTCCACGCATCTGATTGGCCCACAAGGCTTCTGTACTTGAAACGCATGCGCTTTGAATCGAACAACGACCACCACTCGACCACTCAGATACATCCAAATCCTGTACAACGTAGAGAAAGAAGACTTTAGCGACGATACTGGAGCCAGTACCGCCGTGTCCTCCGTGCTCGGGCCAAACAGCTAGTTGAGCTTCAAAACTACAGGACAGACCAACTGTGAAATGTCGGTCTCTCGTAGTCTCGCGTCAAGAACGCGTTTGACACAGTCGCGATTCTCGTTCAATCTTTCTGTCTAGCATTTCATTCCCTCGTCGATCGTTCCTCTTTCTTAATCGTGTGCTTTCCTTCAACTTTGACCTTCAATTATTTCTGCCCAGGCGCGCGGCTTCCCAAGCAGTCCCGATCTTCTTGCGATCTTCACTTCTTCGATCTACCTCACCTCCGAGAAGATGATCTCATCTCTGTTAGTATGGCTGCTGGCAGCATACTCTAGTCTTGTGGTAGCTGGGCCGTTGCCGCATCTGCGAAATTCATTTTCGTGAGTGTATCGCTCCCGAACTTAAGAATCTGGGACTGATTTACAAAGCACTCTACATTACCTCAACACCTCATCGACTTCAGCGACCGCGTCTCAAAATAGCTTCACGAGTGCTTCTCATCCTTCTTCAGTAGCGACTAGTAGCACTGCAACACAAAATGTGGAAGCCAACACGGCAGTGATGGTGGAGCCGATCGACCATACAGTCTTTACTCACACCGAGGCGGCTATCACCTTTGTCAACCCCAAAGGAGACCCACTAGTCACGCAGCCCGAAGAAACGCTCCTTTCAACGTCTTATGTTACGAAGCCATCGTCTACAGAAAAACCGACCCCCAAAGCGTCACCGAGAGCTTCGAGTCTGGCCGCTCTGGAAACATCGACGAGTACAGAGGATTTTGGTTTCTCAGTGGAACCTAGTGGACGAACTACGATCAAGCCGTCGGAATTCTTATCCAGCAATGCTACTGCAAGTCGAACGACACCTCAAGCGCCGATGTTCACTTATGAGCCAGAAGACGCTACCACAGCTGGAGACACTTCACGGCCAACGATCACAATCACAATCTCCAGCTTCACCACCCTCACTGCAGGTTTGAACAGTACCGATTCGCAGATAGGACAGCCATCTCTTCCAGCAAACACGGATGCGGCCCCAACAACGGCATTGCTGCCGAGCACAACCGCTCTTTCGTCCAGGCACAACAATCAGTCCGCAGTGCCGACAGGAGTAGAGACGTCTTCATCGGCCAAGCGCACCTTTTTTGTCACTAGCACGGAATACGTTACACTTTTTCCTTCATCTCAGGCGTCCTCGAAAGCTGCAACCCAGTCATCTCAGCAGTCGTCAAGTGCAGCAGCATCCGAGCCAGCGATCCCAAACCTTACTCATTCATCTGCACCATCATCAACAGAACCCACAGCAACAGATACACAGAGTTCTTCAGTACCACCTGAATTACCCACAAGCTCGCTGTCGCCGCCACCTATCATAGTAATCACTCCGTCAGCGGCAGAATCCTCCGAATCGGCAGCATCCAGCACTCAAGCAGCCGAACAACCCAGCAGCGGCGGTGGCGGCTTCACCTACCCTACCCAGCAACCAACCGCAAGCTCAGATGCACCTTCAGCATCGTCTTCCGCGCCTCCGTCATCTAGCGTGGAAGCCATTTCAACACCCTCGGCCGTTCCAAATCCACCTTCAGAATCCGTGCCGGCGCCCACATCGCCTCCATCTTCATCTTCATCTGCGAAGCCTTCGCCAACACCATCATCAACATCCAGCGGCCCCCTGGTCGTTGTACCAATCGACACAAATCAGATATTCACCGTGACGGAAACGGTGACGGCAACAACAACAGAGAAAGAGACGGTGACGGTGACTGCGACTGTGACGGCTTGAGTGGAAGGGATGGAGTCGGAGAGAACGTTTGGTTGCTACTGAATTTACTTTGATACCCATAGTCCCAGAAGAGAGTGGATGTAATGCGTAATGACGAAGTAGCAGTTAGTACATGGGACATGTGACAAGATACAAACAGTGGATATTATTCAAGTTAGCTTGCATTGCATCTTTCTTATCTACTGAGCCACATAACTGAGAGGTATTGGACAGCTTTACAGGGCGCTTGAAACATCTCGGGAGGCGACATAGTCAAGTGTCATGTTTCTGCCAGTCCCGCAGCATTCATGCATATCAGAACAGATACACCCCTCATCGCACGTACGCATTTGCATATTTCGAGATTGATTGTTCGTGTACCATTTGTCATCGTCAGGCTTCCCTGCGCCCTTCTACAGGGATGCTACTTCAGTCTTGATCCATGATTCGAGGTATAGAAAGCAAAGCAAGACACGCCATGATCCGGTATCCCACTAAACCCATGCAAATCATCACGCCACATCCTTCGTTCCACGCCCATCTAAGCGGAGAAAGCATCTGGGAAGCGGCGGACGTTGTCGGCGAGCTTGCCCTTGTTGCCAAGGAACTGGACGTAGGCACCGTCGATCTTGATGCGGCCCTCCTGGCGCTTGGTGACGTAGTCCTCGCGGCGGAGGCTGGTGAAGCCCCAGTTCTTGGAGACGATGATCTTTTGGCGACCGGGGAACTGCATGACATTAGATATGTCAACGGGTACTTGATGCTCACACATACCTTGTACTGGGATCGCCTAAGAGCCTCAAGAGCGATGGCGCGGTTGGTATCCCTCGTGCGGACGGACAGGATGATCTGGCCGATGTTCACACGGGCGACAGTGCCGTTGGGCTTTCCGAAGGCACCACGCATACCCGTCTGCAATCTATCGGCACCAGCACACGACAACATCTTGTTGATACGGACGACGTGGTAGGGGTGGGCGCGGACACGGAGATGGAAACCTTCCTTTCCGGCAGACTTGACGAGGTACTTGTTGGCGCAAATACGGGCGGCCTCAAGCGCCTCAGAGGACAGCTGCTCGTATTCGTTGGAGACAAGGTGGATGCATAGCGGGAACTCGTCGGCGTTGGCCTTCTTGCGGCCAAGATCGAAGATACGGATCTTGGGGTCGGGGACACCACGGTTGAAGCGCGACTTGGGGTACTGCACAGAAATATCAGTCCTGCACTCTGTTGCTTCCAAATTTCCAACATACCGGCTTGTTCTTGCAGTACCTGTAGCAACGGGCGGGACGGCGAGCCATTTTGACTATTGATCTGTTGGAACAATGAGCGGAAGGTCTTCTGGAGCAGATACACCGAGAGCGTGATTTCTCAAGATCGCGGGAGAGCAGGTTTCGAGGGTGTGCAAGGAAAGGAAGCGGTTCTTACCCTACTGTTGGTTGTGGTGTGGTGGAAGTGGAGGCTCAAGAGAAGGTCTTTGAGTGTGAACGCCCGGTTGATTGGAAATCAGTGTGGGCGACGCTAGTCTACTTTGAGCTGTGGCGGAAGGTGCACATTGATGCAACCTTTCCTTCTTGCCTTAGTAATCACGTTCGACACTTGAAGAAACACCGTGAAATGACGTAGTTCCTGCCCGTAGAACACTTGAATAATCTTGCAATAATAAACAGTTCACATCGGCAGCATCTTGTTGTGGCTGAATCACTCGCGACTCCACTACCGGAGCAACACACCGTGCAGACACAGCACATCCTCGCATTTTTTCCCGCGATAGAAATATATGCACCTCAACGCCACCAAGTCATATTCAACACGAAGCAAACATAAACAGTATGTGAAGGTGACTCATTGTCTCATTGCTTTAGCCACTTTTGCATGACTCATATCGTGAGGGATCGCACTCTATCTGCCTAAGCCGCCCTTTTTCTTGTCCTTTTGCACATGCACTCAAGCAGTGTCGGCACTCAGAATATCAGAGTCACCTATGATCTGTTAGCTGATGAATCATCAGGCAAATACAGAGATACATACCAGCATCGATGATGGACATAGTGGAGCAGCGGAAGAGCTTACCGCACGCAGTACCAAGCTCAATCTATTGTAGAATGACGTTAGTCGAAAGCCCTCCGAAGTCACAATCGACCTCTTCTCAGGGCCAGCCCTCAAGTACCGATCGGTATCTTATCGTTAGGCCATGAGGTTTGGATAGGAATACGTACGTTGTTGCCGGAGAAGTGGTGGACGGAGGTCTTGGAAAGCTAATGCCGAAGTTAGTGATGCGACCGGCGTATAGAGTTTGCGAACATATCAGCGCTCGGGTTACAGTGGAGAGAGGTTGTGAAGCACGAGCACTAGACAAATCTAGGTTTGAAAAGCCTGGTGCTTCGCACTGATGCCGTACGCCACAAGCCTCCGCTCACATGTATCCTTCCGCCAAATTTGTCTCGGCAACGGCGAACGTACCATAGCGTAGTACTCAAGCTCGGACTTGCGCAGAGGAGGAGTGTTGCCAGCAATGATAACAAGCTTGGCCTTGCCGTTGCGAAGGCTCTTCAAGGTAGATTTGTATCCGAGAGTGACCTTGCCAGACTTCATCACAAGCGCCAGGCGCGAGTTGATGGTGTCACTGTGCGAGGGTTCAGTATGGATTCGAGTTCGTTGGCTACCTTCGGTCAACTTACGCGTTTCTCTTAGCCTTCTTGGGTGCCATCGTGAGCTCAGGAAGTTGTTTTTGGATGTTCCTGTGATGTTGATGCCTCCGGCGGTAGTTTTGGTGTTCAAGACGTTCGAGCGCAGCCGCAAAAGTTCGCTTGTGGGCGTGCTCGCTAAGATTGCGCTAGGCTAACCGTGCCAAGCGGCCGGTGCACTTTGGACAACCACGATGATTCGCCAACGATTGATGGTGAGAGTCGCTAAGATCATTATCAGAGTGTCTCTTGATCGTAAATATCGCAGTGGTATTCTATGACGAAAATGCAAAACGTTCAGAACGCCTCCGCGCGACCAGCGTATGGTATTTATAACACACCTTCACCCCCATGCTTGATCCCGTCTAAGCATCAATCATCCCATCGTTGTCTCTCATGTGTAATCTACGCAACAGCCCGTTGATTCTTTCGACCCGCTCTAGCTGGCTTACGAACGGCACCCGGTCGGTTGAGAGTATACTTCGCGAAGGCTCTAGCAAGGGACTTCTTCGCGCTGACCTTCTGCGAGCCTACGAACGAATCGACGGTGACGGCAATGGCGCGGTCGATGTCTTCGGCCGAGCAGTATTCCGACAGGCGCATTTTACAGAAGGATTCTGAGATACGAATAATGGCTTCCAGATGACGAACCTTCGCGTGTTAGTGGCCAGTTACATGTCTGCAATGGCGGTTACTCACAGTGATTGGGTAAGCACCAGTAGCCATCGACTCTTTGCGCAGATCAGCGAAAAGACGGGCCACCTTGTCCTGATCAATCTGATACAGTTTGGGTCGGCACTTCTCCCTCGCGTAGAGGATATATTTCCTGAGCAGCTCCTGCGGTATGTCCCCTTTCGGTGCTTGGTTCGCTTGAGCATCCACCTCCATACTCTCCTGAGACTCAACGTTGCCGTTTCCGTCTTCTGTAGCATAGGCCGCATTTTGGTGCTGTGTGGAGCGGGCGTGGGAGTTAACGACGAACTTGGCCAGGCGCTCATCTTCGCTGGCGTCAACCGTATCACGTACGACACAAAGAATGTCAAACCGAGACAGAATAGGTTCTGTAAGCTCGACATTCTGTGAGAACGGGATAGTAGAGTTGTATCGTCCACCGATGGGATTGGCAGCAGCGACGATAGCACAACGTGCCTGGAGTGTGGTGACAATACCAGCTTTGGAAATAGAGATGGTCTGTTGCTCCATGGCCTCGTGAATAGACGTACGATCCTGGTCGTTCATTTTGTCAAATTCATCAATTAGACACGTGCCCTTGTCTGCAAGCACAAGAGCTCCACCTTCCAAGGTCCATTCGCTGGTCATAGGATCTCGGCGAACGGAAGCTGTGAGACCGACGGCGGAAGCACCTTGACCAGTAGCGAAGACGGCCCGGTGGGCTGTCTTTTCCACGTACTTGAGCACTTGGGATTTGGCAGTTCCTGGGTCTCCCAATAAGAGGACATTGATGTCACCACGCATAGCGTGACGTCCAGCGGCCTCTTTGCTGACACCGCCGAACAACGACAGAGCTACTGCAGTTTTTATATCCGTATGCCCGTAGATGCTAGGCGCAATGGAGTTCACTATCTTCTCCACAATGTTAGGGTCCTTCGATAGCTGTCGAATCTGCTGCTCGTCTGTCTCGCTCAATCGGAAACCAGCCAGTTGGTCATGAGACTTGACAACATGATTCGCCTCGATGATAGTGGCGAACACTGGGAAACCATTCTTGTTGTTCAGCGATGCGTCGTAGTTGTTTCGGTAGATTCCAGTGACTTCGATTTCTTCTCCCGGCTTTGCTGAGTCAATGAGGTCCCAAAGCAATATCACCTCTCGGTGACGGGGCAAGCGACCGGCCGGAACAGTCCCAGGCGACTCTTGGAGAGTGAGCTTCTGGTAGTTGCGATAGACAGTTCGCTCCGAATTCACACTGAATGGACCCCGAGATTGACAGTTGGAGCAGAACGATATCTTGACTTCAATGTTCGAATCCTGGTGGAAGGGACCAAGGGTGGTTCCACACTTGGCGCAATCGAATTTCACATATTTAAGCTGGGGGAAGACTCCGCTTCTCCTCGTGACGACTCCGCTCACGCGGACTAAGTTGTTGAGATGCGTTTGGCGGAGCTGGCGGAGGGTCAAGGCCATGGGAATTTCTGTCATTCGAACGTGGATCTCGGAGTGAATACGCTCGTAATCGGGGTAATGTAGAATCACCACTTCCATAGCAACCTGGTCGAAAATCTTGAGCAGCTCCGTGGGAGCATTGGCAACCCAGTAAGCAAGGGTGGCTTTGCTCTGTGTGAGGTGATCGAACGATACTTCCAGAGACTCGGCGTTGATCTCACCAAGGGTCTTGACCCGATCGCCGTATACAGAAATACCCTGGTCGTCCACGTACTCGGTGAGGAATGCCTTAAACTCACGAGCGATAGACCTTGCGACGACAGGCTGAGCTACCCAGTCAGTCAAGGTATTTGCCTTGATGTCCTGAAGCGCTTCCAGGGACATTTCTTCGGCCATGATGTCGCCATCTAGATCCATATCATCTTGTTCCTCGTCGTAGCGGCGACGTTGCCTGCGACCTCCTCTGATGAGCTCACCGATGCCGCCTTCCTCGTCGTCCGGCAAAAAGGCGTCCGGTATGCGGCGCCGTGCTTCGGCATCACGTCGATTAAGTCGGCGGTCAATTTCCCGTCTGGCGCCCATGCCGATATCTTCGTAGCTCCCCTCATCGTCAATGTCGGGCCCCTCGTAATTTCGATTGTTTCGATTGGTAAAAAGTTCGCCATCAAATCTGTCGTCGAACAGGTCAATGCCAGCTCCTTCCTCGGCTTCTTCATCTAGATCGTCCACATCGCGATATATGTTGTCCTCGTCCAGCATATCGTCATCCTGCGGGATCAGGGGCGGAGAGGAAGCCATGTCCATTGCTGTTGTAGAGTTCAGCTCGACCCTGTAGAATGGAGGAGGCACACCTACGAGTCGACGGTGGGTGTGCCGGCGAGGACTCATCGTCCCTAGCACGCTTGTTGCTCCGGGAAGGGCCTGCACCACGGTTTGCAGACGACATGCTTGGTCGCAGCGGGGAGCTGAAGCGTGTTAGCGAAAAACGTGTTCAAGGGGCGCATGTGCAATCAATGATATGCGATTGCGAGGTTCCGCGGTACATACCTCATGTTTACGCTATGGGTATACAAAGATGTGCGTAGACGGGGAAACGAAGAGGGGAGGAAATGCGCGAGGAGCGCGTCCAACACGCGTTAAGTGGGCTTGGCGCGTCACCCGTTCAGTCTCGAACAGGAAAGAGCATTCGACGTACCAACATCTGCGCCTTCACTTTCACTTTCACCACTCCGCCTCATAGCGATTTTGGACTCATCGAGAGAGCCCCTGGAAACATACGCGACTCAAATCAGCCCACAACCCGCCACAATGGCCGAGTCGCAATCATTCCACATCTCCCAGCCAAAGCCGCGCACGAACTCGATCTCACAAGCGTCGGAAGACTCGCAGACAGCAGCAGAGTGTGTCTTATTGCGCTTATACTGTCACGGCCACGTGAACTAACTGGTCATTCAGCTTCATCAAGGAACAGCTCAGCCTTGAAGCTGAGGCCCGCGAGGCTCTCCCATACGTGAGTCGCATCAACACTCGATGGCCGGCCTCGACTGACGCATGCCAGCAATTTGATACTTGTACTCGCGATCTCGGACCTTTGCGCCAAGGACTCTATTCGTGCCTCGATTGCAACCCGCCACCGGCAAGTTTGTCAGACCCGTATCAGCCGGCTGCTGTCTGTTACGCTTGCTCCATCTCGTGCCACGGCGAGCATGCGCTCGTCGAGCTCTTCAACAAGCGCAACTTTGTCTGCGACTGTGGCACTACGCGCCTACCTGAGACGACACCATGTACCCTGCGTATCAACTCCGAGACAGGTCAGAAGGGCGGCGTGACCCGAGAAGAGCCGGCTGCGGGTAACAAGTACAACCAAAACTTCCGAAACAGGTTCTGCGGATGCAGCGAAGAGTACGACCCACATCAGGAGAAGGGAACTATGTTCCAGTGTCTGGGACTCGGCACGGTAGAGGATGGTGGTTGTGGTGAGGACTGGTGGCATCCCGAATGCGTTCTTGGACTCTCTAGGGAAGAGTACCAGAAGAGCATCGAGGAGCCGGAGGGAGAGCAAAAAGATGAAAATGCGAAGACCAACGGTATCACAAAAGACGTCAGCGTGACACGACTTGAAGAAGATGCTGGAAGAGATCCGGATGCACGAAGACCCTCTGTCATAACGGCTATTGCTGCAGGTCTGCCTACTGAAAACGGTGTCGATGGAAATGACATCGTTGCAACCGCCGAAGAAGAAGAGGAGGATGAGGAGGAAGATGATACACCGTTGCCTCCGGGCTTCCCTGCAGAGGACGACTTTGAATACTTCATCTGTCACACGTGTCTCAAAGCGTTCCCCTGGATCAAGAAATACGCCGGCTCTCTTGGCTTCCTCCCACCAGTGTATTTTGGTGGCCCCCACAACCAAGCGAAAGCTCAGGACGCACCCGCTTATTTGAACGGAACCACCAGCGGCGACTCTAAGAAACGCAAAGTAGACGACGATGAGAATATTACACCCACAGGACCCATGGGCCCTCCTAAGAGGCAGAAGTCCGAGGACCCCGCAACCACACTGTCGTCCATCCCAGAAGATGCACCCAGCACTACTCTCACATTGTCATCCAAGAAAGCTGACCCCGCCGCCACCACCGTACCGGCGTGCAAGCTCTCGTCTCTGTCCCCTCTTCCCGCACAAGCCCTCAAGACTCCCTTTTCTCTCTTCCTAAAAGCCGACTTCCACGCTTATCTCTGCCATTGCGCAACTTGCTTCCCCCTTCTCAAGCCACACCCTCAACTTCTTGACGAAGAAGACGTCTACGAGCCGCCCATCTCAGAAGAAGGCAACGACGCGGCCGGATCGGTCGGCACAGGCTCGCTACTCGAGCGTGGCGAAGCGGCGTTCAGCAACATGGACCGCGCGAGGGCCATCCAGGGTGCCATGGCGTTTGCCCACCTGAAAGATGGGCTCAAGACATTCTTGAAACCGTATGCAGATGAGGGGAAGGCGGTGGGCGCTGAGGATATCAATGTGTTCTTCCAGAAGCTAAGGGGTGATGATGCGGCGATCAAGGAAGCAGCTGATGGTGCGAAGAGAAATCAGGATGACGACCGGGACGGGACAGGTGGGGATGGCAGGAAGGAGCAGAGTGGATACTAGGGCGAGCGCAAGAGCGTATCTTGCCTATATGACTGCTCGGGTGGAAACGTTGCTTACCGGGTGCCAATCAGTTGCCTTGCTGGGCGCTACATGCGAACATGAATCAGCGATGAGTTGCATATTTGCAATCCACCACACGAGTGAATGAAGTTTTTAACATCCTCTGCACTTTCATGACAGCATACGTGAATGAGATATAACATTCCGCCATACGTTCGAAGGTTCGCTAACTAGCTATGGATCCATTCTCCTTCAACCTCTCTATGTGATGCATCGCAAGACTGGCTGATGCTTTAGCCCATATACGCCATACCCACAAACCCCTCAAGTATTTCTAATGCTACTGGGTAGTCCTACATGCCTGAACGCCGGTCTTTCAAATGCGAAGAGTTTTCAAACGCCAGCCCCTCCAGTGCGACCCTCGGCTTGCGCTCGTGAGAATTGATGCAGCAGCTGAAGCACACCTCCTCGGGGTGCCGCTAGTGTCTCATCCTCGGTCTCGTCATCCTGCTGAGGTTGCCACGATTCAGATACCATGCTCTCCTCAGGTACTGCAAGTGGTTGGAAAGATGATCGATGACGACCTTGCGGTCCTTGCCGCGGCGACCTCCCCATCACGGAACCCAAGGGTTGGTGAATGGGATCCAGGAGTACGGAGCTCATAGGATCCCCTCGTTCAGGCGCAGGTCCATGTCGCCCTGCGCGACGGTTGAAGGGTTGGCGACCCGCGGGGCCTCTGCTGGTTCCATGGGCGTCTACCGGGGATGGGGATTGTGAGGCAGGGTTATAGTGAGTCGGGAACTGTGGCGGGGGGTGAAAGCGGGCAGTGTGGCCACGCCCAGTTGTAGTCGCATACGTCTCCATGAAACCATGGTAAGAAGCCATCATCTTATTATCGTTGGCCATGAAGTAGTCTTCGCGGAGTTCATTGTGCTGTCGACCTCTTCTATTCGCAGGGAGGTTGTTCTCGCCCTTCTTGAAAGGAAACATCGAGTACGAACAGACAACCCCCAAACCATCAACGACGATGGAGAACTCGCGGAAAAAGTCGACAATCCGGTCGCTGCACTTGGGAAGCCGAAACATGAGTATGAAAGGCGTGATCAAAATGCTGAGCATCTCTTCCATATAAAGAAGAATTTTCGGTTGGTATAATTGCGCAAACTCCTCCCGCACTTCGTCAGTATGCAGCCTATCATGCCACGAAGCTGGCTCGTATCGAGTGTGGTAAATTACGGTATCGATGTAGTAGGCGGGATCTGCAACCTGATCTTCTTGAGGACTACTTCCACGAGCTGCTAGGTAAACGCCACTTAGCAGAGTCATGTAGAACAAAGCAGTCCTTCCAGGGGTGATTTCGAAATTGAGGAACAGTTCGGAGTCGAAAAGAGTTATGAGTATGAGAACGGAGCAGAAACCACCGGTCACAAATGCTATAAAAGAATACAACATTTCCATCTTGACTTTGGGGAATTGCTGTAGGTACAGATTAGCGGCCGGGTATGCCATGTTTCTGCGACGATTGAACAAATGGGGTAGCTCGTTGAACTCGCGGAACCTCCACTGAGCGAATGGTGTAAAGTCGCGATCGCCGAGCATGGAAGGATTTTTGTGATATTCCTAGGAACGTAAGATGATTAACTGTCAGACTATGGAAAAGACGTACAGTGAAGCGTGCGAATAGGTATGACGCAAGGAAGTAGGTTACGGCGAAAGGAGCGCAAAGCACACTGAGAAATCCTGTGTACATCAAGCGGGTCCTCAGCGTTGCGACGAGGTTTCGTCGGTTCCTTTCTCTCAGAAAGTCTTGGTTGAAAGAGCCATTAGGGCCACTGAACACAAAATCCATGATGGCGAGATTGACATGAAACCTCGTCGTCTCCGAGAAAATAAACCTGTTCCCTAAGAATGGAATAGGTATGCTGACGTCCAATATCTCCTTGTTGAACAGGGCTATAAGATAATTATCGCGCCGCATGAGACGGCTTGCAATATCCACTGCATCGAGCCGTTGTCGGCTTCGTGAGTCTAGCAGCTTCCGAACTTCAGGCGTTAGATTCGATGCAGTCGTAAGGTTTGCGTCGCGCAGCGCCATGATTCGGCCCACGACATGTTGCCATTGGACGGTTTGAATATCTCGATCGGGTATCTCCAACAGATAGTGGTAAAAGTCATGCATCGCCTGCAATCTCGGGAATCTGCCCACAAGTTTCACTATTGACCACAACCAGTAGACGATGAACGAGCAGAGGGCTAGCCACCAGATCCCGTGTATATTGTGCATGCACTTTGGCTGCATGACCTCACTCAGTTTGTGACTGCCAGACAGCTTACTATAGTCGATACACCACCCAAGGAAGGTCAAGAAGCCAATGACAAAGGCAGTCTGCAAGAGCATCAAGAGCTTGCGCAAGAGGATCGCATATATGCCACTTCCAGTGTAGTAATCGTACACCTCGGCCAGGAAGTTATCCAGGTCATCGGTCTGATTGACCCAAAGCCACATGGCTCTCTCTTTCGGATCCGATGTATATTGCTCGGGCCTAGCCGATGTTCTCCAGGTACAAGGCGCAGCACCTCTCTGCCCATCATCGTGTAGACGGTGCTGTCGTCGCGTCGTTTCCCACTGTGCTCGCGTGTGGCGCGTAGACGGACCCGGCACGGGTGGAGGAAGACCCTCGGTCGGCTCGGTCCTAGTGGTATTCGGTGAAGCCACCCCGTCTTCGAGGAGGAGTGACTGCGGAACATCGTCGTCGTCGTCAGGCGGTAGAGGGCGCGACGAGACGGGCTGACGCCATGCTGCACCTCTGCTGGCGGTATTGATGCCCGGTGAGGCTCGGTCGTCGTGTTGCGCAACAGACGCGGCGCTTTCCGTCATTCGCTCTTGTGCAGCTTCATCCAGCAGATGCTCCAAGTCCAGGTCCTCAAAGCGCGCATCGAGGTTCTCGTTGTCGATGTCCATGGTGCTGCGGGTGCCCGCTGAGGACGAGCGATAGCGGTGGTGGGGGTTCAGAGGTTCAGTGTAGTAGGGCTCGTCGGAGGCAGAAGGGAGGATTCTTGAGAACAAGTTGGACGCCATCAGGCTGGGTAGTCCTTATCTAAGGCAGCGGCGGGGACACCGTCCAGTGGCTCCGGCGTCTGCGCCGGGCGGTAACAGGGCTAAGAGTACCGAGTTGTGCTTGCTACAGGAAACAAGCAGATGTGACTATTCACTTCACCCATCGCCACAGAGTCTGAGACAATGTTAGGGTGACCGTGTCGGCGTGACGGCGGCGGGAGTGTGAATGCACCTGTCACGCGTCATACGCCCGGCCTTTGAGCTAAGCTAGGTTAAGTACCCTTCGGCAATCGGAGGAAGGTGCAACCGACCTCCGTGCCCTATCCCGCACGTGTCCAGACCTCCCGCTGGTCCACCATGGCGACCAGCTACTTTGCAGAGCGTGCTACCCCAGCCTCGCAGGACCTTCTTTCGCCGGCTTCTCCCGCCCCCGGAGCTGCTTCCCGTGGATCCAATGCTCTCTCGGCCAGGATTACCAGCGTACTCTCTGCATCTTACGCTGACCTTGAAATTCGTGACGCCCTGGAAACGCTCGATGCTCGTGGAGTCCAGAATACGGCCGACACCAGACGACAGCTCCGGCTGGATGTCCAGAAGGAGGTCATTCAGTGCAATGGAGAGGTCGTCAAAGACTTTGGCCAAGTTGCCGAGGTTTGTGTTCAACATATCCATTCAAGACGTGCATTGGCTGACGTTTGCAGCAACTAAAACGCATAGGGACTGCGATCAGCAGCTTGAACAAGTGCTGCGATGAAATGCGTGGCCATATTGCGGCGGCAAATCGCGAGACTGGGCCTGTTCTAGAGGAGGCCACAAGCCTTATGCAACAGAAGAAACAAGCCGAGACAAAGCAGCAAATCTTGAACGCCTTCAACTCACATTTTCTCATATCCGAAGATGAGATAACCATCCTGACGTCCACTGCTGAGCCGGTGAACGAGGAGTTCTTCCAGACTTTGACAAGAGTCAAGAAGATTCACCATGATTGTCAGGTGCTCCTAGGAACTGAGGATCAAAGGCTGGGTCTTGAGGTACTCGAGCGAAGCTCTAGGCAAATCAATGCAGCCTACCAGAAGCTATACCGCTGGATCCAGCGGGAGTTCAAGACGCTTGATCTTGAAAATCTACAGATCAATGCATCGGTCAGGCGATCTCTGCGTGTACTGGCAGAGCGGCCGACGTTGTTCCAAAACTGTCTCGACTCTTTCGCGGAAGCCCGCGAAAACATCTTGTCCGACTCCTTCCACGCGGCACTGACTGGTCATACATCGGAATCCCAAAATCTTGTAACCAAGCCAATTGAGTTTCAAGCTCACGACCCTCTGCGGTACGTTGGTGACATGCTTGCATGGGCGCACTCTACTACAGTTTCAGAGAGGGAAGCTTTGGAGGTCTTGTTTATCTCCGATGGCGACGAGATTAAGCGATCTATCCAAGCGGGACTTGAGAGTGAGCCTTGGCTACGCGAAGAGGGTGAACGGGAGGTCTTTGACGGAAGAAAGGCTCTGAACCAGCTGGTAAGCCGGGATCTAACTGGGGTTGCTCGACTGCTACGTCAACGTACAGAGCAAGTCATACAGAGCCACGACGATGCTACATTGGCTTATAAAATTGCGAACTTGATCGGCTTCTATAACAGTACTTTCGTCAAGCTTCTTGGAGCTGGTTCCGAGGTTTTGGAGGTTTTCGATGCGCTTGAAAGCTCAGCAATGCGGCAGTTCCGTGCCAATATGCGAGACCATGTTGCCGCAGTGCAAGGCGATCTGGCGGTTGCGCCTGCTAATCTTTCACCTCCGGATTTCCTGGAAGAAGCTCTGCAGATGCTTCGCACCCTTGCAAAGAGCTATGATACGTCTATTGCGCCGGTCGATAGCAACGACGATGGCTTCCATACCGTCCTTGCCGAGATACTCGATCCCTTCATGAGCGGCTGCGAAAACCTAGGGAAAGGCTTGGCGGCACCCGACAAAAATATCTTCGCTCTCAACTGTTTGATGGCAGTCAAGACAGCACTGACCCCTTACTCATTTGCTAAAGACCGATTGAGCGAGCTCGAGGACACGATCGGCGAGCATACTGCGCAATTGGTGGAATACCAGCATCAGTATCTCACATACACTTCGGGTCTCGGCACTCTGCTCGAAGCTCTGTCTGACATCTCTAACACGGCAGAGAGTCTGAAAACTATACCTGAGCTAGACGCTTTCAAGCCAGACGCTTTAGTGGGTGCAAGCCAGCAGCTTGATGAGTTCCTCCCATCGGCTCTGATTGATGCAGCAGAGAACCTTAAGCGGTTGCAAAACAGAACGATTGTGCAAAACATTACGGGGGAGGCAGCGGAACGATTCTGCGAAGAGTTTGAATTTGTAGAAAGCAAGGTGGTGGCTGCAGATGACTTGCTGTACAGAGAAGAGGAAGATGAGCAAGATGAGACCACCACGGCTCTACGGAACCTCTTCCCTCGAACCAGCGGGGAGATCAGAGTGCTCCTCAGCTAAGCTAGAAATGCTATAGAGCTATTCCAACCAATGCACCGATATCCAACTCTTGCAACCCTTTCCATGCGCTCTGGATCCTTGACTTGTCGTGAGCCAGTCGTACATCCGTTTCATTCGTGATCATGTACATTGTGTCGTTTGGCGAATCTTTCTCAAGCTGGCTTCTTCTTCTCCCACTCTTCAGGCGTGTGACACTTGGGCGTCCAAGCATGTATCGCCGCAATTTCCTCTTTGAGGACTCCGTTGACCAAGCGATGTCTAGCCAGCGTTGTCTTTTTGGCGAACTGAGGGGATACTATGATCGCCTCGAACATCTGCCCGCATCCACCTACATGACTCATCAGCCAGTGCGTCCTCGAGCTAAACGTGTTTGGGTCATGGCTTTGAAGCTTCTATTCCCATGTTTGCAGTTACCTTCAAATTGAATACTTACCGCTCATATCCTCGATCTCCACATGGGTCGCGCCCAACCCCTGCTGCAGCTTCTGTTTGATAGCATCTGGCGTGATGCCACTGTTGGCTGCAGTCTGCGCCGCCTCGGAATCCGTCCTTGCACTCATTTCGCTGGTAGGATAGACTGTCAGGTTGTTCAATTGCTTGTAGAGGTTGTGGCGAGGGTCCATTCGATATTACAAACGCAATGATGGTTTGCAGGGTTTGGATCTGATAAATGCTTATCAGATGGCGGGACACTGTGGGCCGGAGGTTTTACTAATTAGGCGTTTTGGAGGAAACAGCGGGTGACGTGCGTGGGTCTGTGCGGTGCGTGCAGCATTGGAGCGCGTCGTTGGCGCGAATAAGGGCGTATTTTGGCATGAAGGTGGGGTAGCTGCGACATTCATGTTTTCTGCAACTGTAAGGAGGGCAGTCAGTATGAGTTCAACGACTAGCTCTGCGCCGTTTTCGAGGGCTGTGGTGCGGGCTGTGAAGAAGCTGTAAGTGTCAATTCCTCCATCCGTCTTTCCAAGCCCAAGAGCATTGGGGTGCAGTTGTAGCCACAACTGCACAAGCCCAGAAACTTTCAAGGAGCTTGCGAATGGATTGGATGTTCCTTCAAGGTATAACGAGCCTGCAGCTAACATCAATTAGCTACCCGCAAGCCCTCGCAGACAACTCCTGGGATAACACCGGGCTCCTCCTCGAAGCGCCCTTCGTCCCCTCGCGCCGCCAATCGAACAATGTCCTCCTTACGATCGATCTCACTAAAGCGGTTGCTGACGAGGCGATTGCGCTCAACTCGTCTGTAATTGTCGCGTACCACCCTATCATATTCCGTGGTCTAAAATCCATTACCCTTGCAAATTCGCAGCAACAGACGCTGCTTCGATTAGCAAGCCATGGAATCAGTGTATACAGTCCGCATACGGCAGTGGATGCAGCTCCGGGAGGGCTGGGAGACTGGTTGGCGGACATCGTGACAGGCAGCAAGAAGAATCCAGAGCCAGAAGATTCCGAATCGGGCTCAGAGGCAGGAAAAACACCGAAGAAGGAAGATGATGATCCATTCGTGGAGGACAAGCGACCGAAGCGACCGACATGGGCGCTTGCGCACCACCCGTCGTCAATGCAGACAACACTCCGTCTGGGAAATCAATCCACGCCTCTGTCAGCGATACCTCATACTCGCAAGCCCATCATCCCGCAATCGCCGGAGCTGGAAACACATCCCGGTGCCGGCATGGGTCGCGTCGTTACCTTCGACACACCCCAGCCCCTCCCTGCACTACTCGACCGCATCGGCCGCGGCCTCAACAACCCGAAAGGCTTCCCCATCGCCATACCACAGACCGCAGACATGTCTGAGATCACCATACGTAGTGTAGGTATCTGCGCTGGATCAGGTGCTTCGCTCTTGAGCAACCTCGATGTTGACCTACTCTTCACGGGAGAGATGAGCCACCACGAGGCGCTTGCCGCGGTTGAGAAGGGCCAGGTTGTGATCAATCTGTTCCACAGCAACTCCGAGAGGGGCTTTTTGAGCGACGTGCTTATGGACCAGCTGGACGATGCAGTCGAAGAGGAGTGGAAGAAGCTGCGTGATGAGGAATCTGGTGCCGAGGGATTGGAGGAGGCGCTGGCAGATGTAGATTTCGAGATCATGCTTAGTGAGGTGGACAGGGATCCGTATGGGATTGTGGTGTTGAACAATGATGGTCAGTAACGACTGCGTTGCTGAATTAGAACATTAATGCATACCGCAAGGTTCTGTCACACGCTGTGGAAAGTCAGACTGTTTTTCGTTGTATCTATCTCATAGTGTAGATGATTGCGTTTTGAACTCTCGATGCATGCTTGCTCACGCTTGCATCGTTGCATGCACACCTATATCTGATAGCGGTATCATACTCGCAAAAGCGTAGAGGTGAGCTCGCCCAACCTTCCAAGACTAGTGTCGCATTCGGCGCTCGTTTACCTGACACACAACACGTAGCCTTGTTCCGCAAAGCATACCCCCACCAAGCCGCAGACACTTGGCTTTTTTTCTTCTCATTAACTTTTTCTGATATATCTATTTTATTCAGGAGCAAGTTGATATCGATAGCCGCCACAGCTGCAACAGCAGCAACATCCTCCGTGGCGCAATTGGCTAGCGCGTCTGACTGTTAAACCAAACGGTTCGGCGATCAGGAGGTTCGTGGTTCGAGCCCACGCGGGGGAGTTTGGCAGCTGCTTTTTTGAGTTTTTATGTGTCTGCTTGCATATAGGATAGCACCTGGCATTGGTGTTGCTAGGGCACAGTTCATCCTTACGTGGCTGAATGGATTCTTTTTGCGTAGCAATAAGGAACAGCTTGAACCGTGAATTTGCGTCCTCCACTCTGACCGGCGCAGTCGAGACTCGCAGCTTTTCTAGTCAATGACGAACTCATGCAACCCTCTTGCAGACGAGCTGATAGGCTCACGCTGCAGGTTTGCAGTCAGTACTGAGGACACCACTTACCTTTTCCTTTTCTTCCGCCTTCTCGTTATCAACCTGTTGACAGTATGAAAACCCGCAAATTGTCGTGTTCCCAATTGTTCAACGTATGTAGAAAATACCCCCTCGTTTCCTCGGCTCGATTTGCAATCATATACCATCTACTTCGAGACGTCACTTACGCCGGTGAGTGTTCGACCTCGGGATGCTGGGACCATGGCCAACTTGTATTCTTCAATCTTGTCTGGTCAGACATGTATCCTACACCTGCCAAGAAAGCCCTTCGCAAACCCTGAAGAGATTATAGAACACTCTCTTTACGTCGCTGATATGCTGCACCCAATGTTTAACGGATTTGTGCTCTGCACCTTACTCTAAATGCCATATACGACGCGACAAACTCTGTCCCAGGAAATTTCCTGGTCGTTTTCTCCAGTTCTGGGAAGACAAACGAGGCCAAGAAGACGATTTTATCGAACTCAAAGTTCAAGGCCAATTCGTCAGTCGGTCCCACGTTCACCTTACCGAACATACGGGTTAGATTAGAGAATATCACAAGAAATATGATCCAGGAAATACCATGTGGCGGTCAGCGTACAACAGGATGACTTTGCTGTCTGCATTGATGCATTCGATGGACACCCCACCTCCTCAAACTATCGTAGCGAGGTCAACGACTACACTCCATGGCTCTGCCTTCTGAGGCTGATCACCGGTGACGAATTCATGCTGGCCACCTGTCTTGGTACTGGTGTAGGAAGACAAGAGCCTTCCTTCGTATTCTGGTAGAACCAGAACTCTTCAATATGCGTGTAGAAAGAAGATGTGGTGGAAAACCATTGTAATTTGATTTACAAACCATCAAGCTTAGAGCCCAAATCTGGCGGTCTGTGTCTTCAGGACGATCCCTTCTTGGATCGGAACGCATGTTTGTTATTGTTTAATAAACACTCAATTCGTGTGGCCAGAATCGCATGGTGGGCAGCTCAGCGCTGTTCACGTACCGTACAGTACGGACCGTACTCCCGTACGTACGGTGAAAGGGCCTGTAAGTACGTAAAAGTATAGCGGTCCGTACTAAGCACCATACGTACTTTATTTTTTTGAGCAGTACGTACAGGAGTGCAAAGGTAGAAAAGTACAAAAGTATTGGAATGCTATGTGTAATGGTTTTAAATGAATTATTATTTCAACACTAGCTAATCCTTGAGTGGTGCAGTTTAGGGCCTGTTCGGTGGGCGTGATCTCAAATCGTGATCTGGGCTTGATCTCGCCCGGTTTCAGTAAAGCGCTGGCGTAGAATTTTTTGTTAGTGTAGCTATACAAATTGTTCTAAAGACCTGCTTCTAACGTACCTAAATTAACCTATGTTTCGTAACTACCTATCTAAAAGTCTTATCTTATTAAACTTTAGTGTTATTAATTAATCCTCTATACTAACTCTAAGTACTCTAGCGCGTAAAGTGTTATAAGAGCTCTTATAGAGCTTAACGCCTACTTTATTACTAATATTAACTTTTTTTTCTCTATTATAGACACTAGCGTTGTCTCTATTAACGTTTATAGTGTTGCTAACGTCTAAAGGGAGCTAGGGTTAGAGTCTATAGTTACTATATATAATTAAGACGCTCCTCTTAGCGCTTATAGAGTAAATAAAAGACTATAAGTAACGTGTAAATACTAGTTATAAAGTAATAGCGTAGCGCGTAGTAGCTAAAAAAGTAGCCTTAGTGTTTCTACTAGGCGTAGTGTTATTTATCTAGTAGTGTAAAAATTGCTATAATAGCTATAAGGTAGACTAGAAAGTCTAGTAAGAGCTAAATAACCTCTCTAGATTTACTATAAATAAGTTTAGTGTTATTATAAGAGATAGTTAGGCGCTAATAGAGTACTTTAAGAAACACCTAGACACTTAAAAATATTATATAAAGTCTCTAGCGTATAAGAACCTACACTAGCGACTATTTAACAGTGTAATTACTAATAGAGCTAGGGCAAGAGATATTAATTAATTAATTAATTATAGTAATAGTTAAAGGTAATAGCAAGGAGAATAGTAATAAAGTAGAGACTTTAGGGCCTTATAAAAGGCGTGTAGAGATATTAACTATAGTAGAGAGATCTTATAAAAAAATAACTTTAGCTAATAAGTTAAGTAAGTAGGTGTTAAATCCAAGAGGGTAGCTAGTCCTAAAGGGTTAAGGTTAGTTCTCAGGCAGGAGTACTTACAAAAGGTGGAAGGTCTTATTAATATAATAGTATCTTATAAAGTGTAATAAGTTAATAATTTAGTCTACTAGAATCTAAATAATAGATTAATAAACAGATTGAACATAAGTATAAAGGTTTATCCTTGCGTTCCTATATAGCTACTTTGTTCTACAGATCCTATAATGTCTTATAGGTCCTATGCGTGAGACGCGTAGGAATCCTATAGTACAGTTATATAACTTAGTTACGTGATCCTAATGTCCTATAGCTTAGCATGTAGGATATTGTAGGACATTACTTAATCCTTTAGTGGGGTTTAGAGCCCACGCGCGTTATAAGCAGCCTATTTGCTTATATAGATTCTAGGATCCTAATATTACCTCCCTCTTTACACTTGCATACCCTTATATAGTAACTAATGTCCGCCCTATCTTAAAGTACTCTTTACTGTTATTCTGTTAGAAATTAAATAAACGCTATTAGTTAGTTTACTATAGTGTTTTGCAAGTATTACGTTAAGAAAGGCTTAGCCTATAAAATATTATCCCTAAAGGTTTAATATAGAAATTGTTATAAGAATAGAATCTTAAAGTGTAAGCCCGCTAAGCTAGTAATTCCTAATTTTACTTATATTAATTTAGAGGTTAATTGTCTTAAAAAGATAGAAGAGGAGGCTGTAGCTAAAGAAAAGGTAGCTATACTTACGTTATAAGCAGCGCGTTTAAAAAAGAATTAATTATTAAAACAAAAGCGTCTGCTTAAGAAGTAGGAGAATTAGTTATTAACTAATTTAATAAGATTTATAGATAAGATTAAGCATCTTAAGGGATTAGAGACTTTAGGTTAGAATATTATCTAGTTAGAAAATGGCTTAATGCCTAGTGCCTTAGCATTAAACTAGTCTTCTTATCCTCCTCCTGTTAATCCTAATGCGCTGGATCCCCTTCCCGCTATATCTACTTAGGTAAGGATGATATTGTTCTATATTAGTAGTTAGTGGAATTCTTTAATCTTTTGCTAACAGTTTCCTAGGTAGCTATTTAGTTCCTAAGTGTTTTCGCTGTGTAGGTAACCTTTCCATTTAACGAGGTACATGTCCTTTTACTAATTGTGATCTAGAATTCTTTTAACTTTAAATTTAATTTCTTCTTTAGCTTAGTAGTAGAAGGTTGTTTTAATTAGCGTATTAGGGTCTGCTAGTTCTAGTAAGGATATGTAGAATACTAGGTATATCTTTACATCTGGCGGTAGTTCCAACTTATAGTTTACTAGTAATATTTGCTTAGAAATGTAAAATAGTCTAACCTTAACATAATCTAGTTTCTTGTGTTTTTTCTTTTAAGTTTAAAGGTTCTTTGTAAGCAGATATGCTTTATCCCCCTTTTTTAGCTAAGGTGCCATTTTTTGTTTTTAATTTTAATATAAAATTAATTACTACTAAGCTTTCTTAAGATTCTCTTAGAGTTATTAGTGTATTTTCTTTATATTTTTTACTATATCTATAGCTTCTTTTACTTTAATTGTCGTAGGAAATTGTTAATTAAAGAGATGTAGGTGTCTTCTATAGTTTACATAGAATAGTGTATGTCCTAATACTACTAATACTTTGTTATTATAGGCTAACTGTGCCATAGGTAGTAATAAAACCTAGTTATTTTTCTGACTGTTGTAGTAGATGCGTAGGTACGTTTCTATAGTTTAGTTCGTACGTTCTGTCTGTCTGTCTATTTATAGATAGTAAGCTATTAATAGTTTTTGTTTCGTTCTAAGTAGTGCTATAAGCGTTGTCTAATAATTTAACGTAAAGAGCTTGTCTCTGTCGCTAATAATTATTTTTGGGATTCTGTGGTATCTAATTAGTTAGTCTAGGATAAGAAAAGCAAGTTCCTTTGCCATTATTCTTTTAAGGCATAGAATAAGCTTAATATACTTAGTTAGTTAGTAGACTATTACTAGTATACTATTATATTTAATTCCTGTTGTTAGATCCTTAGAGTTTAGAATTCCTGTAACAAAATCTATAGCAATGTCTTCCTATAGTGCTATTAGTATTCTAATTACTTATATCTCTCTATATTTAAAATGTGTGCTGTGTTTGTTTCTCTAGTATTTTGTACATTTATAGATATAAGTTATTACAGCTTCCTTAATTTCTTTAAAAGTGTAATTCCTTTAGATAAGTTCTATTGTCTTTGTGATACCTAGGTGTCCGTACATAGGGTTATTGTAGTATTATTAAATAATCTTAGTCTGTAGATGTTCTAGAACTTCTTAGTTAATTACTAAAAGTTAATTTAGTTCTACTGTTAGCTCTAGAGATCTATCTTTGGCTTTACGAAGAATTGCAGAGAAAGTTTTTGCCTTTTCTTCTACTAAATTACTTTGTTAGCTAAGAGCGTCTGCTCTACTATTTTCTTTTCTAGCTATATAGATAATTTTAAACTTGTACTACCCTATAGTTTGTAACTATCTTTATTATTATAGCGTAAGTTCTTTTGTTATTATGAACCTTAGAAAGTTCTTATAATCTATATAGATTTCTAGCGTTAAGTAACTAAGCGCATAAATCCTCTAGTGCTTTAAGACTTTAATAATAGCGTAGAGTTCTTTATTATATACATTGTATTATGTTTTAGCGTTATTAAATTTATATAAGTAATAGGCAATTAGGTACTATTTACTATTACATTCTTATTTAGCGTAGGCGCCTAGCGTAAGATTACTAGTGTCTGTTTTAAAGCGCAGTAGTTTATCGCTTCTAAAATAAATAAGGATAGGTTCTATAATGTATACTATCTTAAGGAGTTAGAATAACATTCCGCACTTATCTATCTATTTAAAGGGTACGTCCTTCTTTATAAGATTTATTAAAGGTATTATAACCTTTGCGTAATTTTAGATAAATTGTTAATTAAATCCATAGAATCTTAAGAATTCTTAGATATTCTTAGCTATTTTTAGTATTAGCTAGTTCTTAATGTATTTAACTTTACTTAGTGCTATCTTAATTCCTTCTATAGTAATAATATGTCCTAGGAATTTAAGTTGTTTAACGTTAAACTTGCATTTCTTAAGTTTAATATAAAGGCATACTTTATCTAGTGCTTCTAGTACTATCTATACATGCTTAGTGTGGTCTAATTTGTTTTTGGAAAAGACAAGGATATTGTCTATATACGTAATAACAAATATGTCTAGATGTTCACAGAGTACGTTGTTAATAAGTGCTATAAAAGCTGCTGGTGTATTTATAAGTCTAAATAGTATAACCTTATACTTAAATAGTCTGTAGCGTGATTAAAACGCTGTTTTCTATTCTTTACCTTTTTTAATTTATATAAGGTGGTAACCATCTCTTAGATCTATTATTATGAATATCTTAGCTTAAGATAGTTAATTTTGTAGCTCTGCAATGTTTAGTAGTAGATATTAGTTCTTTATTGTTATGTTGTTAAGTTATTAGTAGTTAACGCATAGTCTATCTAATCCATCCTTTTTCTTAACAAACATAAAAGGGCTTACTACTAGTGACTTTAATAGTTATATGTATCCTTTCTTAAAGTTTATCTTAATAAAATTACGTTCTTTAAAGAGTTCTTCTCCTATCTTACTGTATAGTAGTCTAAAGAGTGGCGTCTTCCCTTCTTCTAGGTCTATTATAAGATCCTAGGGTTAATGTTCTAGTAGGTTTGCTTTTCCTTCTTTTTCTATAAATATATATATCTATTTCCTGTACTCTCTTAGTAAGGTAAGGGGTGTGCTATTGTCCTCCTTTTTACGCTTCTTAATCTAGTGGTTCCTGCTAGCGTTTGCTAAGGTGTATTTCTATTTTTTAACTATTTGTTATAGTATTATGTTGTTAATAACTCCCTTATCTACTATTATTTTTAGTTAATGTGTAGGCTTTGCTTATAATATATAATTATAGTGTTTAAATAATATTTTCTTTGTACCCTAGTTAATCTGTAGGTTGTGTATTATTAACTAAGGTAATCCTAAAACTAACTTATACTTAGATTCTAGTAAGACATCTAAGGTAAGTTCCTCTCTATGTCCTTAGACTGTTATTATGGTAGTGACCTCCTAGTATATTTAAGGTGTCTTAGGCATTAGGGATCTATTTGCGATATAGATAATATAGGGTACTTCTTTCTCTAATATTATAAGTCCTGCTTATCTTGCTATTTAATAAAATATAAAGTTCCTTTCTACTCCTAAGTCTATAAGAGCTTAAGCCTATATTCCTTTAAGCTATACTAGTAGCTTAACTAATACTGTGCTTACTATAGCATTTAATTTAATAAAGGCGTTTTCTTATTTAAGTTTAGGCCTAAAAAAGACATCTATTTATATAGGTTGTAGTTAAGTTCTAGTGCCTAGTATACGTTACTAAGCATCCGCTTCTATTATTATTCTTAAGTATATAGCTTGTGTAGATTGTCTTTTTCTTCTTCCTGTAAGGATGTTCTTCTATTTTTCCTCCTACAGTCTTTACTATTCCTGTATACTAGTTAAATTAGTAGCTCTATTATTACTTCTTACGTAGGGTAGTTTATAAAGCTATCTAAACGTTTAGCTATATAGTAGTATTTGCAGTCTTAGTTTAGACACGTATACTAGTACAGTTGTATATAGTCTCTATTAATAAGTATATTACAGTATTTGTTACCCTTTAGCGTGAGGTAAAGAAAGTATTTTACTTATTATTTATCCTAGAGGTGTTTGTTGCAAGCTGCAATAGGGTAGTCTGTTTATATCTATTTATAGCGTAGTTTCCTTCTAGGTTATTTCTTATTCTCCTCTTTCTTTGTCTTATATTGTGCGTATATTGGTTCTTCGCAATACGTCCACATATAGAATTAGTATGTAGGATTTTAGTAGTCTAGATAGTACTTTAGTATGTAGTCTAACTTCTTATTTTTGTAGGGTTGCATTCCTTTTAGTGCCTAGTGGGGTTCTATGTAGTCCTAAACATTTAGTTTATACTTAGGTAACATAGGGTTGTCTTCCTCCTACCTACTTTGTAGGTAAGAAGTAGGAGATCTTAGTATCTCTTCTACGTCTTCTACATTATAGTATATATTAGAGTCGTCTTCTAGATCTTTGTATAGTTGTGAGTTAGGTAAATCTAATTACTTACTTTACTCTAGCGTAACATGTTAGTAACTAAATAGCGTTGTAATAACTTCCTATTCTTTATTAGGTTCTTAGTCCTTAATAGTTAGTACATTTAACTTAGTTTAATAGACTTTGTTCTTTAATCTATAGTTCCTAGCTATATAGCCTAGTTTGCTATATGTAAAGCATTTATAGGTCTTAGTTATTAGTTATTAACTTCTATTAGAGACGCGTTTATTAGGCTGCTTAGGGCCTATCTTTCCTCCTTTTCCTTTACTTAAGTAGTTAAACTAGACATTTTCTATTAGTTCGTATCTCTAGTAGTTCCTTAGCTATTACTTTTAGATAATTCTAATAGGGTTTTTATAAACCACTTTTACTAGTTATCTAAAGCTTATCGCCCTAGGGTTTTAGTAGAGCTCCTATTATAGTAAAAACTATTCTCTATTAATCCTAATAGTTTCTTTGTACAGTTCTTTAAGGTTAGCAATTTATATACTACTACGTAACAGTTCTTCGCGTAGTTTCTGTTTAAGTCCTTGTTTATACATGTCCTAAAGAGATTTATTATTCTAGTTAAGTTACACAGCGTATCTGTGAAACTTAGCTATATACTTAGCTACTAATTATTTCTAAGTTATAGTCTAAATCTTTGCTTTTGTAATAGAGTCCTTATTAGTAATCCTAAAAAGTTGTTTAAGGTATTTTTTAAAGTTATTATAATCTTTAATAATATTAACTGTATTAGCGTGCTTATTTGTGTAATTATTATTATTATTATTGTGGTCTATTCCTAGGTACTTTTTAAGGTAGGGATAGATCTATAATCCTATATCTCCTTACATATATATTACTACAAAGATAACCTTTTTTTTATCTTTAAGGGGTTTGTCTAAGTTAAAGAAGTAGAGGTCTAACTAGAGAATCTAGACATTAGTTTAAGATTGTTTGCTAAAGTAGAGATTAGGTTTATACGCCTTACTACTATTTTTTATAAGAGTAATCTTAGCGGCACCTA
The DNA here is from genome assembly GCA_015832175.1 of Paraphaeosphaeria minitans. NCBI lineage: Eukaryota > Fungi > Ascomycota > Dothideomycetes > Pleosporales > Didymosphaeriaceae > Paraphaeosphaeria > Paraphaeosphaeria minitans. Next base: position 1,258,596 of record WJXW01000009.1, read on the forward strand.
AAGCTGTAGAAGAGGTAGGAGTTTATAAAGTACTTATATTAAGGGTGTTTAAGATATTAAATCTAAGAGGGTAGCTAGTCCTAAAGGGTTAAGGTTAGTTCTTAGGCAGGAGTACTTACAGAAGGTAGAAAGTCTTATTAATATAATAGTATCTTGCGAAGTGTAATAAGTTAATAATTTAGTCTACTAGAATCTAAATAATAGATTAATAAACAGATTAAACACAAGTATAAAGGTTTATCCTTACGTTCCTATATAGCTACTTTATTCTACAGATCTTATAATGTCTTATAGGTCCTATGCGTGAGACGTATAGGAATCCTATAGTACAGTTACATGACTTAGTTACGTAATTCTAATGTTTTATAGCTTAGTATGTAGGACATTATGGGACATTACTTAATCCTTTGGTAGGGTTTAGAGCCTACGCGCGTTATAAGCAGCCTGTCTACCTATGTGGATTCTAGGATCCTAACAGTAGGTTAGTAATATAGCTGCAGAAATTAGAGGATTAGTAGAAGCTCTATTAAAGGATCCCTAGTAGGAGGTAATTAATTATTTTATAAAGACGTATAGCGTCCTAAATTACTACTTAAAAATGCTAATTACTAAGCGTTTTAAGTTACCCTTTATTACTAAGCTCTATCTAAGTCTTAAGCCTTAATTAGTGCAGAAACTTAGGTAAAGAATAAAGTAAATAAGTAGCTAAGTGTTCTATATAATAAGTAGCTACGGCTACACGCTATTAGGCTAACTTAGAAGGGTAATAGTAAGTTAAAAGAGAAAAAGTAGGTTATAGAGTTTTTATAAAAAGTTAATAAGTATATAAAAGTAGATTAGCGCAACGCGCTAAAACTAGCAATAGTAGTCTATGCGCTAGTTAGTATTTTACTTACCCTCTATAGTATCGCTACTCTAGTAACCTATGCCTTTTTTTTTACACTTTACTTTCCTAAATTGCTTATTTATATAACGCCTATATTTTCTCTACTATCTCTTTATACTATAACTCCTGCTCCTCCCTTATTAAAGGCTAATTTATTAGGCGTTAATCCTCTATAATAGTAACCTTCTAGAAAAAGTTCTTATGCCGCTTATTAGCGTATATAGGTAGCTACTTAAAGTCCTTACCTACGCTGCCTATTTAATTAATTAAATTATATATAGCTATAAGAGCGTATATAAGCTTAACCTAAGTTATAATATTAAACTTATAAAACCTATTAAAAATCCTCTAATAACGCTGAAAGACGCTAAACGTATGCTTAATAACGTTTTAGAGACTACTTGTTAGAATCTGGCTACGTGTGAGTAGCGGGGCGCGAGCTTATTAGACCACTAGTCTACTAGAGTTAGCTAACTAAGCAGTTAGATAATAAGTCACAGGTCCTAAGGATTCTAAGGACCACACAGGCCTCGCCTATATAGGAACTCTAGGACGCGTGGGACTCGCCTGTACAGAACTCTAGGACATATGGGACTCTAGGACATATAGGACTCTAGGATATATAAGATTCTAGGAAGTATAGGACTACTTAGTATATAGGAACGCAAGAATAAGCTTCTTATACTTATATTTAATCTATTTATTAATTTATTATTTAGATTCTAGTAGACTAAATTGTTAACTTATTACACTTTATAAGATACTATTATATTAATAAGACCTTTTACCTTTTATAAGTACTTCTACTTAAGAACTAACTTTAACCCTTTAGGACTAGCTACCCTCTTAGATTTAACATTTTAAACACCCTTAATATAAGTACTTTATAAACTCCTACCTCTTCTACAGCTTTAGGTGCTGCTAAGATTACTCTTATAAAGGATAGTAGTAAGGTGTATAAACCTAATCTCTACTTTAGCGAATAATCTTAAACTAACGTCTAGATTCTCTAGTTAGACCTCTACTTCTTTAACTTAGACAAACCCCTTAAAGATAAAAAGAAGGTTATTTTCACAGCGATATATATATAAGGAGATATAGGATTATAGATCTATCTTTACCTTAAAAAGTACCTAGGAATAGACTATAATAATAATAACAATAATTATGTAAATAAGCACGCTAATATAGTTAATATTATTAAGGATTATAATAACTTTAAGAAATACCTTAAATAACTTTTTAGAATTACTAATAAGGACTCTATTATAAAAGTAAAAATTTAGACTATAACTTAGAAATAATTAGTAGCTAAGTATATAGCTAAGTTTTATAGATACGCTGTGCAAGTTAACTAGAATAATAAATCTCTCTAGAATGTATATAAATAAAGACTTAAATAGAAACTATATAAGGAACTCTTACGTAGTAGTGCATAAATTGCTAACCTTAAAGAACTATATAAAGAAACTATTAGAATTAATAGAGAGTGGTTTTTACTGTAACAGGAGCTCTACTAAAACTCTAGGGTAATAAGCTTTAGATAACTAGCAAAAATAGTTTATAAGAATCTTATTAGAATTGTCTAAAAGCAACAGCTAAGGAACTACTAGAGATACAAACTAATAGAAGATGTCTAGTTTAACTATATAGGTAAAGGAAAAGGAGGAAGGATAGGCCCTAAGCAGCCTAATAAACGCGTTTTTAATAAAAGTTAATAATTAATAACTAAGACCTATAAATATTTTATATATAGTAAACTAGGCTATATAGCCAGGAACTATAGATTAAAGAACAAAGTCTATTAAACTAAGTTAAATATACTAACTATTAAGGACTAAGAACCTAATAAGGAATAGGAAGTTATTATAACGCTATTTAGTTACTAACGCGTTACACTAGAGTAAAGTAAGTAATTAGATTTACCTAACTTATAACTATATAAAGATCTAGAAGATAACTCTAATGTATACTATAACATAGAAAATGTAAAAGAGATACTAAGATCTCCTACTTCTTACCTATAAAGTAGGCGGGAAGAAGACAACCCTATATCACCTAAGTATAAACTAAATATTTAGGACTACATAGAACCCCACTAGGTACTAAAAGGAAAGCAACCCTACAAAAATAAGAAGTTAGACTACGTACTAAAGTACTATCTAGACCACTAAAATCCTATACACTAATTCTATATGTAGACGCATTACAAAGAACCAATATACACATAATATAAGGCAGAGAAAGAGGAGAATAAGAAATAATCTAGAAGGAAACTGCGCTATAGATAGATATAGACAGACTACCCTATCGCAGCTTATAATAAACACCTCTAGAATAAATAATAAGTAAAATACTTTCCTTAGTTTACGCTAAAGGGCAATAAATACTATAATATACTTATTAATAGAGACTATATATAACTGTACTAGTATACGTGTCTAAACTAAAACTATAAATACTACTACATAGCTAAATATTTAGATAGCTTTACAAACTACCCTACGTAAGAAGTAATAATAGAGCTACTAATTTAACTAGTACATAGGAATAGTAAAGACTACAGGAGAAAAAACAGAAGAATATTCTTATAGGAAGAAGAAGAAGACAATCTACATAAGCTATATACTTAAGAATAATAATAGAAGTAGATGCTTAGAAACGTATACTAGGCACTAGAACTTAACTATAACTTACACAAATAGATGTCTTTTTTAGGCCTAAACTTAGACAAGAAAACGCCTTTATTAAATTAAATACTATAGTAAGCACAGTATTAGTTAAGCTACTAGTACAGCTTAAAGGAATATAGGCTTAAGCTCTTATAGACTTAGGAGTAGGAAAGAACTTTATATTTTATTAGATAGTAAAATAAGTAGGACTTATAATATTAGAGAAAGAAGTACCCTATATTATTTATATTATAAATAGATCCCTAATGCCTAAGACACCTTAAATATACTAAGAGGTTACTACTACAATAATAGTCTAAGGACATAGAGAGAAACTTACCTTAGACATCTTACTAGAATTTAAGCATAAGTTAGTCTTAGGATTATTTTAGTTAATAATACACAACCTGTAGATTAACTAGGGTATAAAGAAAATATTATTTAAACACTATAACTATGTATTATAAGTAAAGCCTACGCATTAACTAAAAATAATAGTAGATAAGGGAGTTATTAACAATATAATACTGCGATAGATAGTTAAAAAATAGAAGCACACCTTAGTAGACGCTAATAGGAACTACTAGGTTAAGAAGTGTAAGAAGGAGGATAACAGCACACCCCTTACCTTACTAAGAGAGTATAGGAAATAGACATATATATTCACAGAAAAGGAAAGAAAAGTAAACCTACTAGAACATTAACCCTAGGATCTTATAATAGACCTAGAAGAAGGGAAGACGCCACTCTTTAGACTACTATATAGTAAGACAGGAGAAGAACTCCTTAAAGAATGTGATTTTATTAAAATAAACCTTAAGAAAGGATATATACAACTATTAAAATTACTAACAGTAAGCCCTTTTATGTTTATTAAGAAAAAGGATGGATTAGATAAACTATACGTTAACTACTAATAACTTAACAACATAATAATAAAGAACTAATATCTACTACTAAATATTATAGAGCTACGAGATTAACTATCTTAAGCTAAGATATTTATAATAATAGATCTAAGAGACAGTTACTACCTTATATAAATTAAGAAAAGTAAAGAATAGAAAACAGCGTTTTAATTACACTATAGACTATTTAAATATAAGGTTATACTTTTTGGACTTACAAACGCACTAGTAGCTTTTATAGCGCTTATTAATAACGTACTCTACGAATATCTAGATATATTTATTATCGCGTATATAGACAATATCCTTGTCTTTTCTAAAAACAAATTAGACCACACTAAGCATGTATAGACAGTACTAAAAGCACTAGATAAAGCATGCCTTTGTATTAAACTTAAGAAATACAAGTTTAACGTTAAATAACTTAAATTCCTAGAATATATTATTACTACAGAAGGAATTAAGATAGCACTAAGTAAAGTTAAATATATTAAGAACTAGCTAATACTAAAGATAGCTAAGAATATCTAAGAATTCTTAGAATTCTGTGGATTTAACTAATAATTTATCTAAGATTATGTAAAGGTTATAATACCTTTAATAAATTTAATAAAGAAGGACGTACCCTTTAAATAGATAGATAAGTGTAGAATATTATTTTAACTTCTTAAGACAACATGTATTATAGAACCTATTCTTGTTTATTTTAGAAGCGATAAACCACTACGCTTTAAAATAGACGCTAGCGATCTTACGCTAGGCGCCTACGCTAAATAAAAACATAATAGTAAATAGCACCTAATTACCTATTACTTATGCAAATTTAATAACGCTGAAATACAATACAACGTACATAACAAGGAACTCTACACTATTATTAAAGCCTTAAAGCACTAGAGGATTTATACGCTTAGTTACTTAACACTAGAAATCTACATAGATTATAAGAACCTTTTAAGGTTTATAACAACAAAAGAACTTACGCTATAACAACAAAGATAGTTATAAACTACTAGGCAGTACAAGTTTAAAATTATCTATGTAGCTAGAAAAGAAAATAGCAGAGCAGACGCTCTTAGCTAATAAAGTAATCTAGTGGAAGAAAAGGCAAAAACCTTCTCTGTAATCCTTTGTAAAGCTAAAGATAGATCTCTAGAGCTAATAGCAGAACTAAATTAACTTTTAGTAATTAACTAAGAAGTTCTAGAATATCTACAGACTAAGATTATCTAACAATACTACGATAACCCCATATACAGACACCTAGGCATTATAAAGATAATAGAACTTATCTAAAGGAATTATACCTTTAAAGGAATTAAGGAAGCTGTAATAACTTATATCTATAAATGTGCAGAATGCTAAAGAAATAAACACAGTATATATCTTAAATATAGAGAAATGTAAGCAATTAGAATACTAACAGCACTATAGGAAGACATTACTATAGATTTTATTATAGGAATTCTAAACTCTAAGGATCTAACAACAGGAATTAAATACAATAGTATACTAGTAATAGTCTACTAACTAACTAAGTATATTAAGCTTATTCTATGTCTTAAAAGAATAATAGTAAAGGAACTCGCTTTTCTTATTCTAGACTAACTAATTAGACACTACAGAATTCTAAAAATAATTATTAGCGATAGAGACAAGCTCTTCACGTTAAATTATTAGATAACGCTTATAGTACTACTTAGAACAAAACGAAAGCTATTAACAGCTTACTATCTATAAATAGACAGATAGACAGAACGTACAAACTAAACTATAGAAATGTACCTACGTATCTACTGTAACAGTTAGAAGAATAACTAGGTTTTATTACTACCTATAGCATAGTTAGCCTATAATAATAAAGTATTAGCAGTATTAGGACATACACTGTTTTATATAAACTACAGAAGATACCTACATCTCTTTAATTAACGATTTCCTACAACAATTAAAGTAAAAGAAGCCATAGATATGGCAGAAAATATAAAGAAAATACACTAATAACTCTAAGAAAATCTTAAGAAAGCTTAGTAGCAATTAATTTTATATTAAAATAGAAAACAAAAAATGGCACCTTAGCTAAAAAAGGGGGATAAAGTATATCTGCTTACAAAGAACCTTTAAACTTAGAAGAAAAAACACAAGAAACTAGATTATATTAAGGTTAGACTATTTTACATTTCTAAGTAAATATTACTAGTAAACTATAAGTTGGAACTACCGCCAGATGCGAAGATATACCTAGTATTCTATATATTACTACTGGAACTAGCAGACCCTAAAATACTAGTTAAAACCACCTTCTATCACTAAGCTTAGGAAGAAACTAAATTTAAAGTAGAATAAATTCTACAAGTACACAATGCGTATATAAACACTAAAGAATACCTTATTAAATAGAAAGGGTATTTGTCTAGTAAAAATATATAGGAACCTAAAGAAAACCTATCTAACTATTAATAATAGATAAACGACTTCTATAATTAAACGCTAGAAATTATAAAGAGACAACTATAACGCACCTAGGAATTACCACTAGTATAAGGGCTAGCCCACAAGATAGACTAGTTAATTATCTTAGCGCCTAACAGCGTGTTAAGATTTATTAACGCAGTAGTCTACGCTAACTCCTCCTACGCCTTAAGCACTTCTAACTTGTCTATAGTACTTATACTATAATTAAATAATTCTTATTCCTTCTAATATAATTTCTTTTATTAATTACGTAAGCGCGTTATCTTCTCTTATACCTAATAGGCGCAAAGGAGAGCTACTTTAGCTAGCTCTTCCTTAATATAGAGCTTTACCTCCTTTTTAGCCTCTAACTTCTCTAACCTCTTTATTTTAGTATCTATTTTTAAATAATCTAGTAAAGGGATCTTCTTAGGCTTACACTTCTAGTTTCTCTATCTAATATAGTTAGTACACTAAGAGTGTAAAAAAGAAAGATAATAAGTGTATTTCTTCTTAGCGTAGTATAAATAAGTAACTATTACAAAAATATAGTCCTTCTTAAGACAATTAGCTTAACTATAGCAATATTAAATAAAATAAAATAATAACTTTATAGGTAGTTAACTTATAAGGATATTAAGCTTAGAGGGGGAGGATAATATTAGGATCTAGCTGCGTGTAAGTAGTAGGGCGTAAGCTTATTAGACTACTAGTCTACTAGAGTTAGCTAAATAAGTAGTTAGATAATAAGTTATAGGTCCTAAAGGTCCTAAGAACTGCATAGGCCTCGCTTATACAGGAACTCTAGGACGCGTGAGACTCGCCCGCATAGAACTCTAGGATATATAGGACTCTAGGACATATAGGACTCTAGGACATATAGGATTCTAGGAAGTATAGGACTACTTAGTATATAGGAACGTAAGAATGAGCTTCTTATACTTATATTTAATCTGTTTATTAATCTATTATTTAGATTCTAGCAGACTAAATTATTAACTTGTTACACTTTATAAGATACTATTGTATTAATAAGACCTTCTACCTTCTGTAAGTACTCCTACCTAAGAACTAACCTTAACCCTTTAGGACTAGCTACCCTCTTGGATTTAACACTACTATATTAGTAATTAAATAGCTCTTCTACTATTTAAGGCCTACTATTTAGTAGCTACGCTATCTCTTAAAGGTAATAGTATACGCTGTAATATAGTATAAGCGTTATATTACTATTTATATACTTAGCATTTACTAGGTAATACTTGCCTAGAGGAGTTATAAATCCTTATTAATAAGCGTCTATAAGCACTTAGGCGTTATAAGCGCTGCCCTCTTAGCTAGCTAAGACGTATATAAAGTTTATATTAAAGTTAATAGCTACTAATACGTTTTAGAAGAGGTATCTATAGTAATTTCTATATTATTTAGAGTTGTTTACTAGCACGTAGACTTTAAAGTTTAACCTATTAAGAGCTCCTACACAGTCCTTAAAGAAAGGTATATATTTTAGGTTATTATGTATAGCCTCTAGGTAGGCGCTAGAGAGTAAATATATAACTTCTAGGTATAGTAAAAGGACTATAGTAAGGACTTTATAAAAGTTACTACTAACGTTAGTAAAAGTTAGGCAAAATCTCTATATATATATATAGTAATTATACTTAGTAAGTGCCTATAGTAGTGTTTAGCTTCTCGCCACCTAGCTCCTTACGCGCAGACATATAAAAATATAAGTATTTTTTTCTTAACCTTAATTTATTAGCTATTCTTAACGTGTTATCTATAGTAAGTAATAAGAGCCTTAAAGGTACTTTGCTAAAGTTACGTCTTCTTATATAAGTATAGGTTATTAATAAGACACCTAGCTAGCTAAGCTAGATCTAGGCACATATCCTCTACGCATTTATTTACACTTATAGGTGAAGCTATAGTCTTCTCTATAGCGTTAATTAATACTAAAGTTATTACTATTAACACTCTTATAACACTTATAAGGGCCTCTCTACTAAGTATTGCGGCGTTAAAAAGCTCTAAGATTAGGTAAAATAAACCTCCTAACTTTATACTTAGTTTAACTTATAATCTTATGCTTAAATAGATATAAATATAGATCTTATTAGCACTAGTAGGGTTTAATTTAGCTACTTAATTACTTCTAGATTAGACCTCTATTTATAACGTTGAGATCACGCTCGAACTAAACACGGCGTGATCTTAATGTGAGCCTAACTGGATCTAGTAATCGAGATGAGATCAAGCCTCCAGATCACGTCTACCGAACAGGCCCTTATTTACACCATAAAACTTAGTATATAGTGTAAAGTGTACTACGCAATATAAAGCGTACTGTATACGTTTTTAGTTACCCTGTACGTACTGACTGGGCTATAGCTCCCGTACGTACGTACTCGACCTCAGTACGGACCCTGTACGGCACGTGAACAGCGCTGCGTGGGTTATTGACGAGGCGCAGGACGATATATAGTGGGATTCGGTATAAATTAGAACCAATCATCTCTTCTTTACTGGAGATTGAGGTGACCAAGAGCACCATCCAGTTGGCGCGCTATGAATGCATGCGGCGTTGCACGATTCCAAAACCCAGCTTCAGTCGGCACATCACGCAGGGACCAGTCAACAACAAGTCATACCCAACCCGATGGACCCCCTCTGATACTACATGATCATCATTACCACATATTATGTTTGCGTATCCTTTTGTAAGACGGCAGTAGCTTTGTTGTCAGCGAGGATGTAAAATCACATTCGTGTGAAAGAAACGTGGCGCAAGGGAAGGTGGTGCATGGACTTTTGCCTGGCATGATAACCCTCCATAGCTTTTTATCTCTTATAGCAGGAGAGCTCTGCTCACTCTGTGCACCTTGACCTCGACGCTTTACTGGTCTTATGACTAGGGTTTGGTTGTTCCTCGAATCCTCCAGAAGTAGATACAGATATGGCAATAACATCCAGTATACAACGGCGTGGAACAACCGGTGTCATTGGTCATTTAATATACTCGTGTATGGGAGCGAGCCGGCGATATGTTGTCTTTCGACATCAAGTGCAATACATTGTAGTTCCATGACCATTGTTCAGCTTGGGGCTATGCAGCTTTCATAGACTTCCAGCAAGGCGCTATAGGCACTGAGCAAGATCGTTGACGTGGTCGCCAGTCACACACACACGAACTGCAGAATCACGCCTGCCGAAAAGGTTCGTCATTAAGTAAGACTAGCACGTCTCTGAAAACTCTAATTCCAGCGCAATCAAACAGTTCCAAACCGATTCTGAAAATATTCATAATCATATCGTGGCAAAGTTGTGTGCCTCGAAGACTATAGGCTCGAGCGAATAGCCACGTCCCTAAGTGGGGACAATAAGTGAACCAGCTTCCACGTCCATTACGAGCTTCCAGCGCATGCATCCCTTGTCGCGCTATCCCGCCGAGGTTGTGCTCGGATGTTTTCCTCTTTGTGAGGATCCAGCACCGAATGTTTCAAAGAATTAGTGGTATTGCTCAACTGCTCAGAGCTTTCGTCCACGATTTCGGCTTGTTCGGAGTGTATGTATTTCGGGTATGATGCCATTATGGGTATGTGCTTCTTCGTTGAAGGTCTCCAGTGTTCGTACAACGTGGGTTCGGCATTGGTGTCTCCGGGTATGACTCGCTGGAAATTCAGCTGGGGACTTCGCTAGGGATCATTGTGATCTCTGCGCTTGCAGAACTGATGCATTTTACCACAGAGCTTCCGAAAACTGGCCTGTATCCTTCCGGCACCGTCGCCACCTATCATGACATTGCTGCTCTGGAACTCTCCCTATATGTCCGTCTTCCCGCCCATGACCTTGGCCGCTTGTACGGCGTTCATCTTCTGTGTCCAACCCGGGGCGGGAACCAGTCTACGTACGGTGCGAACGTCGTCGGAAGCGTAGCCTGGGACGCGGATATTGTAGTTGCGCTCAAGGACCAGCTGGAGGTCGCGGATGTCGAGTTGCGGCGATTCTCGAAGCTTGGCCAGCTTACAGGCATTGCTGATCACCGTGTCGACAAAGTCGTCTGCCATCTGAAGAACAGCCTGGATATGTTAGCAATTGATGCTGATTGTGTCAGCCTTTCGAGTCTTACCTCTTCAACCTCCGGCGTCAACGCTTCCTCCGAACCACCGGTCACTTGCCGAACAAGCTCGTCAAGCTTGCGTTTGCTAAGCACGCGATCGTTGTCACCTTCGAGCTGGAACGGCGGCATCCTGGCAATGACAGGCTGCCCCATAGGACCCGGGGCGCCGTTCGTCGGACCGCTAATCGTAGGACGGGCTGGACCCATAGGCACAGGGCTTGGCTGAGATGTGTTCAGATTGCGCGGGATCGGCATTTTGGGGTTGTTCATTTGCTCGCGCTCACGGCTTCCTGGAGTGTGGAAGTTGCCCTGGCCTTGCATGGGTGTGCCGGTGCGCATGCCGGCGTTGTCCGAGTAAGATCGTTGCGCGGCGCTCACCGCGTCCTGGTGAGAGAGAGGAACCGGGCCCGGTCGGCCGGCGTTGGAGGTAGCAGATTGCGGGTGTGGCGAGTTAGTCTGCGCGTGTGGCATACCATTCGCCTGGTGTGGGTTGACCTGCGGGCGCGGAGGCTGCGGGTGCGGATGGCCTGGCTGCGCAAATTGCGGGTGCTGGTTTGGCGCTTGGCTATGTTGCTGAAGGGGCGCGGGGGGCTGTCGCATTGGCTGTTGCTGGGGCATCGACGGCGGTGCGTGAGGGTGTCCACCCTGTTGTGGCGGCGCTTGCTGTTGCTGCGTTTGTTGCGGACCGCTTTGCGTGTTCCCAAACTGCTGCGCAGGAGGTGCTTGCGGAAGCTGCGGTTCGACTTTGATGGCGGGCTCCGCCTTAATATCTGGCTGTGAGTTCTGGCGCTGCTGCTGCTGCTGCTGTGCGAACTGTGGAGCAGGCTTCCCCTGGCTTGGTTGATTTTGCTGAGTCTGCTGCTGCTGCTGCTGCTGTTGAGCCCGGCGCTGATCGTGCTCCATCTTATTCTGTTTCTGCTTCTCCCTGAAGTTATCCACGTATTCCTTTGCAGTGTTGTACTCCTCCCGCATGTGCGCTTTGCTGTTGGCCACCTCGGGAGGAATCTCCTGTCCGGCCTTTTGCCGCTGCTGCACCATGTTATCCAGCGTGGCTATCTGGCGCTTGGCCTTATGCTGCTTGTTCAGCGCCAGAAGGTAGCTGTTGCGCATCTCCTTGATCTTCGCCTCGCCTTCCGGTGTACCTGGCTGAGGTCCATTCACTGGCAGCCAATAGGTGAAGTTCTGCACATGCTTTATGATCTCAGGCTCGACCTGGGGCCGTTGGTCGCCCTGCTGCGGGCCTTGGCCTTGTGTCTGGTTCGAAGGCTGCGGCATCGTGCCCTGGTTCTGCGGCGGCGGCGGCGGCTGTGTCGGCGCAGGTTGGCTCTGCTCAACCTTGGGGTGTGGGTTCTGCTGGCTCGACGCCTCCGCCTGCGACTGCTCTCCGCCTGCCGCTTGGCTCTGCTGTGCTGCGTTCTGCTTGGCTCTTGCCCGGAACGTCTGAATCAACAGTCAGTGGTCGGTCACAGCGCATGGCCGTCAGGGTCACTGACTCTCTCCTGGGCGATGAGCCTCTGGGAGAACTCTTGAAGCTTTGTTCGGGCTGCAATATGGTCCTGGGTCCCTGCGGTCTTCGTGTGGATTACACTCCACAGCTGCTGGAAGATAGGCTTGTACTTTTGCTTCAAGTCATCATTCAGTGAAAGAAGCTTGGGCACATCATCCACTTTCAGCAGCTGCATCTGCTGCTGTTGGCCCGCTGGGGCCTGTGATGGAGCGCTCATGGTGACGGCACGGGTCGGCGGGCCTGGAGAGCGGTAGTGTCGATCGTGGACGGACGCAGTGAAAGTCTCAGTATGAATGTGCAAAGAATGGGCGGTTGCAGTATCGGTAGGAGCGCGTGGTGGTAGGTGTTCGCCCGGGTTCGATGATTGTTGAGACGGCGCGCGCGCAACAAGACCGGGAGGCTTGATCGACTCTTAGCGCGCTTCCATGCTGCATACGCCCTCACTCCTTGTCGGCCGTTTTCTAGCAAACAGAGATATATGAACCGCATTCTAGCTTGAATTCTCATATTCGGTTTGCACATGCTATAGAAAATGGCCCCATAGCTTACTGAACAGCACATAGACCAATGAAGTGGTCAGTGATACCTATGTGCCATGAATAAGACACTGAGGGGCCATCGGCGCACTCGCACACAGCCAGGCGCCATCTTAATCACAAGCTTTTACACATCTCGTTCAAGCTTAAGCATTAAAACAAGTTCTAATATGCTGCTCCAGAGGTCGACCTGAACCCACCATTCGTACCCTGTTCTTGAGAGTGGTCATCATCAGTCATTATTTACACTGGCTCGTCCGATTCTCAAGCGAGTCTATCGCAAAGCTCCTGCATAAACACGCTCCACAACTTGTTGCTCTTCCCGCTACTTGGAAGAATGTGTAAAGAAACGCGCAGGCGTCTTTCGTAGACAACAACTAAGCATGCGACCAGACAGCACTAGTGAAAGTGTTCTCCATGGATGGTACTTCTTGTATTGCCGAACTTCGATGGTTGGATCATGTTGTGATGATGCTGGGACCTATGTTTCGGCATAGGCGGTGGACTATAGCTGCTGAATAATATCCGATAGGCCGCTGAAATTCAAGCCCTTCTCGGATCTCTTCAACTGCCTGCGGCAGATTCCGCTCCTAACAGTCCCGCGCTAGCCTCAGTCTCCAAGGCGATCTTCATCTCTAGCCACGAGTGGAAGTTGATTGAGGAGCAAAATGCCTCGTAGAATGCGTCCCTTGCGCGATGCCGTTGTATTAGGCCCTGTCCACGCAGCTTGATGCTGGTTCCGTGCTTTCCCAAATTGCGAATGAAGTCGTGGACCGAAAAGCTAGCGTAGCGTCGACTGCCACCAGGAGAGACGACGCTGGTCGTCGTGAGATAGCGGTTGATGGGCGCAATGAACTGTGCTGTCAGTTCCGCGAAATGTCGCCTGATCAATGGCCCTAGCTCGTGGGTCTGGTCCCCGCCTTTGACAAGAGTCCCGATGTGCGATACAATAGCGTGGTCCGATTTCAAAAAACGTTTCAGAGGCATTCTTGCTTCTATGCCACCACCAGGAAGATCAAGTAACGCATTGCGGCTTGATTTGTGGTGGATGGAATGATGCCTTTTGACCGGCACAGGGCCGTCGAAACTCTGTAGGTATAGAATGTGTGGGCGAAGCTGTTGGCTCTTCTCTGTTGCAGCTACGATGCGTTTGAGAAGAAATGGGTCTAAAGATTTGTTAGTGAAATCCAATAGTTTGTGTCGATTGTGCGCTGCAGGAGCCCGGCATATTCTCGAAATACGTACTCGTGATTCCAATGATGAAAGGCCTGGGTGTTCCACCATCGATGCCAATGCACTGGAAATTCGCTTGCATAGTCATGTATGGTTTGATGATACCAGCATATGGAACTGGCCGGACCAGGTCGACAAGTGAGGACACAGCTTCGGTGGCCAGTTGAGGGGATTTGGCGACCACGATCACACTTTCGCATAGTATCAGCTTTTCGTATATGACGTACAGGTCGGTAATGCACGGCATGAAATGCATCAGTATATCCCAGGATCCCAAAGGCTCATAAGCGTAGATGGACGACGGCTTGTCTGATATCAGTGGCGTCGGTCCGGGCAGACCTTGAAGGGGAAAAGCAAAATGCGGAGCAATGTCCAAGCTGATGACCGACCCCAGGAAGGGCAGCTCTTGCCGACCGATTGTGGGGGAGGGCCATGTGACCATCGAGGAGTAAGCGGCCTCCAGTGTTGTTGGATCACTGATCACACCAGATTCCGTCATGCAATGCAACACGCGGGTGTGAAAGGACGGGAAATTGTGGGCGGATATGAGGACGAGTGTTCGCTGATTGAAGCTTCTTTTCATGGTGTGGTCAAACTCTTGACGGAAAACGCATGTGGCATAGAAGGTATCCGCACTGCCATATGGGGCACGTGGCGAAGATATGCCGACATCCGGGGAAGTATTGGTGATGGTGAAGTTGAACGTAAGGTCATCGACTGTTTCAGTATTCTGCTGCTCTGGAAAGCTGTTGAAGCAGATAGCACTGAGGTCGGGTGCGGAAAAGGATTCATCTGGAGGGTATATGATTTCTATCTCGGGTCCTGGGATACATGCGTCAACAACGAGGTCCCCATGCATGAGAGGATGTCATGACCTACCGACATCGACGTTGAAATTGCACACTACACTGGATCCATCAGCATGACTTGGAGCTTTCAAAGACGGTCAGGGGTCCTTACAAAGCGACAGCCCAGTCACGAAAGCCGGAGCGGGAAACCGCAGAGTCTTGCCTTGGATCTTCGTGTTGGCGGGAGCGTCGTTTAGGGTTCAGAATCTTATTGTCCTTGAGCTTCTCCATGTTGAGCTGGCTGAATCGACTGGATTGATTAAGAGGCAACCAGACAGGGCGGGATAGCTCGAGCTATATGTGTGAAGGGCACGCGGCACAGGTGCACATGGTGTGAAGGGAGCAGTCTGACTAGGCGTCTTGTCGAGCGGAGCCGGAGCGCGTCATGTCTTCTCGGCCAGTGCGAATGCGAGGCTCAGTGATGATGTGTATTTTATGGGTGCACAAGGCGCAAGGAGGTGTTGGTGTTGTCGATATTGGCAGCACCGATGAGTATGGGTATGGGCATGGGCATGGGAATGGGACTGCCACTGCGCGCAAACAGGGTATGACGTGCAACGCGCGCCGCCAGCCTACTTGAGTCGTGCAGCAACAGTCCGGCAAGCCGCGACAACGACCTCGAGCTCTGTAGCGCCTGCCACCACCCGCGCGAATGCCCTCATACTGTAACCAAGTCCGTTAACATTATTCTCCTCCTTATCCCCGCCATGTAGAAGACTGCCGCAAACTGCAACATGGATCCCAACATCACAAAAGCGCTCAATGATAAGCTCTACGACAAGCGGAAAAGCGGCGCCCTCGAGCTCGAAGGCCTCATTCGCGAATCGCTCGCCGCTGGAGATTTCGACAGGATACAGCGGATTGTCTCGCAGCTCTGCCACGAGTATGCGTATGCGGTCCACCAGCCGCACGCAAGAAATGGCGGACTCATTGGGCTGGCTGCGGCCTCGATAGCGTTGGGCCCGGTGCGTATGGACACACATCCCATGAGCACTGCTGATGTTGGCACAGGAAGTTGCTCGCTACCTCGAGGAAATCGTCCCTCCCGTGCTCGCCTGCTTCACAGACCAAGATGCCCGGGTCAGATACTACGCGTGTGAGAGCATGTACAACATTGCGAAGGTGGCCAAGGGCGAGATTCTGGTCTACTTTAACCAGGTCTTTGATGCTCTATGCAAGGTAGTACAGCCCAATCCAGGTTATCACACACCTTCGAAGAGCATGACTAACAGCAAAGACGCAGCTTGCGGCTGACAACGAACTCTCCGTCAAGAACGGAGCAGAGCTGCTTGACCGCCTGATTAAAGATATCGTAGCCGAGTCCGCAGCCTCCTACGTTTCCGTCCTCCATGCACCAGGCGATACGGCGGGCGAAGGTGCCTCCGACGACGAGAAGCCTGCCCACGAACTTCCAACTGCCTTCTCGCTCGAACGCTTTCTACCCCTCCTTGAGGAGCGCATAAACGTCCTCAGTCCCTTCACTCGCATTTTCCTCGTGGCATGGATCATGCTGCTTGATTCCATACCTGACTTGGAGCTTGTAGCGTACCTACCGCGCTTTCTAGGTGGTCTGTTCAAGTTTCTAAGCGACGAGAACCAGGATGTCAACACAGCTACACAAACAACATTGGATAGATTTCTTAGTGAAATCCAGAAAATAGCACGCATAAAGCAGGGCATAGCGGAAAGCAAGAAGAGTCAAGCGGATGAATTCAACAAGTCGACATCTAGCTTTCGTAGCGGCGCTGATGGGGACAGCGACACAGGGAGTAGTGCGATCACAGACCGACGAGGTTCCCCGGCAGACAAGGGCGACGACGACAATGACAGCGCCTCGGTAGCGATCGAGGATGACAAGTCAGCCAGCGGTGACGGTGATTGGGTACCTGGGCAAGACGTTCAGGTTGACCATCACAAGATTCTGGGGATCCTGGTGAAATTCCTGGAGACCCCTTTTGGCGACAAAGGTGCGCATGTAATGACAGGAACCAGAATGCCCATTCTAATCCCTACTAGAAACCGAGAATCATGATATTCTCCTTACGACCCTGCGTTGGCTCGATAGCTTCTTCGAAATCTGCCCCGAAGAGATAATGCCGTTTGTTCCTAGTCTGCTCACCCACGTACTACCCAGAATGTCACACGACATCGAGTCCATTCGCCAGGCTGCAATCAAAGTAAATGCGTCGCTAATGGATTATATTATGACGCTGTCCGACGACAGCCGTCGGTCTGACAGCAATACCGGTGGTCAAATACAATTACCTACGTCGCTGTCCGCTCTTGGAAAAGAACTCACCGGCGCTGAGCGACGAGACTCAAATCTATCCGCGCGTATACTGAAGACTGTAATCCAGGATAGGACAGACGTGAGATCCCTTGACAGTAAGGGTACACGGACTCCCACGCCAGCTGAAGAGCGCGGTCTTTCACCACAGAAAATCCCAGAGCTCGACTACCAAGCTGCTGTCAACGCTCTCACTCTCCAGTTCTTGAACGAACATGAGGCTACTCGTGTAGCCGCGATCGCGTGGCTGATAATGCTGCACAGGATGGCGCCAGGCAAAGTACGCTATTTACTATCCTGTCGCCGCGCGGACATTGCTGACGGGCATTTACAGATCCTGTCGGTGGAGGACGGGACCTTCCCTGCTCTCCTCAAGACACTCTCCGATCCTTCCGAAGCGGTTGTGACTCGCGACCTCTTACTCCTATCGCAGATTTCAAAGAACAGCGATGATTCATATTTCACATCCTTCATGGTTAACCTCCTGAAGCTGTTCTGTACGGACCGGCGATTGCTGGAAACAAGAGGCAATCTGATTATACGTCAATTATGCGTTACTCTGAGCGCAGAAAGGATATACCGCACGATGGCAGATTGCCTTGAGAAGGACGAAGTAGGTGTAGCTGTACAAGGTCCCTAAAGCACATTTATTGACTACGTCTAGGATGTCGAGTTCGCGAGTATCATGGTCCAGAATTTGAACAACAACCTGATTACAGCTCCCGAGCTGGCAGATCTTCGCAAAAGACTTCGGAACCTCGACTCCCGAGATGGCCAATCCTTTTTCGTGTCCCTGTTCAAGTCATGGTGCCACAATGCGGTTGCTACATTTTCGCTTTGTCTGCTAGCCCAGGCGTATGAGCAAGCTTATCACCTTCTCCAAATCTTGTACGTACAAGTCACAAGCTCGGATGACGGGTAAGCGCTGACCGGGACAGTGCCGATCTCGAAATGACCGTCAATATGTTGATTCAGATTGACAAGCTCGTCCAGCTACTGGAATCACCTGTGTTCACCTGTAAGCAACCCACCATGTTCACAAAGGCTCCTCTAATGCAGCTAGACCTCCGAATGCAGCTCCTCGAACCGGAACGATTTCCACACCTCTACAAATGTCTCTACGGCCTCCTCATGCTCCTACCCCAATCATCTGCCTTCGCAGCACTGAAGAATCGGCTGAACAGCGTCTCTGCCATCGGCTACCTCCACATGGCGCCTCGCGGGTACGTTCCTACTTCCAATTTCAATCACTTGAGACAAAAGAGCTCAGAGACCGGTTCTCCCAGTGCCCCTCCCAGTACTCTTGGAAACTCTGGATCCTTTGAGCGATCGAACCGACTCAAAGCAAGGGACGAGGGTGGCGTCAAGTGGGTGGAGTTGCTGGACAAATTCAAGAACACACAAGAGCGGGCGCGGAAGAACGCAAGGTTGGCGAGTCTCGGCGAGGATATCGGTGTTGGTATGAGCCCAGTGGAGAAGGAGAAGGGCCCTCCGGAAGTGCCGCCAAAGCATGTCAGGTTGCCTGGGCCCGCGGCCCCCGTCGGACGGCCTTTGCCGTCGCCTGCAGGACAGACTCCGGGACACAAGCCACGGGGCAGCTTGGGTGGATTGGGTAGGTTTGCTGGCGGTGTGGCAGGGCGCAACAAGAAGAAGTAGCACCTTGTTCGCTCTCCCGTTCTTGTACTCTTTGGATGCATTGCGACTGGAGTTGGGAGCTGACTTCGGTTTTCTTCGAACTCAGGGCGGCGAATGCGTAGGCCTTCTTCAGCGATGCTTGCCTTTTCTGTAGCGAATCCCATCATCAGGCTTATCGTTGGATCCCGATGCACTGCCAGCTTCCTTGTTCTCACTCCCGTCTATCACCCAGCTCTGCACAATATTTTTGATTTCGGGCTTCTTCTTCTCCTTCTTCTTCGCCTCGGCAATGCTCCTCACGTAGCCGCTGTAGACCACAACCTCGGCGATAGCAACGACTCCGCTCCCTACCATGCTCAAACCCAGCCTTTTCGGAACGCTCCAGTGCCTCGCAGCCACCCAAATGAACACGGCGCACGCTACAACAGAGACCAAGACGTTGATGATGAGAATGATCTGGCGGTGTACCTCCTCGTAGCTCAGATCGTCTTCGTCCACCTTGTTGTATGGCGTGGAAAGCGAGAACGGCGTCGCGGTATTGGGAAAATGTTGTGAGAAGGTCTCGGTCTTCGCAAGGGGGTCCGGGTTTAGCATGCGTTTGTAGACGCGGGCTTCTTCTTCGGCGCGGAGACGGGCCATGAGGGCTTTGTATTCGCGGGTGGGCTCTTTCTTGGGCGGGGGAGGGGCGATGTAGACGGTCGAGTTGCGGAGGAGGGCGTGGAGCGTGACGGGTATGGGCTCTTTGGAATTCTCTTCGCCTTCTTCTTCTTCTTCTTCCTCTTCGCCGTGTGGTGTATCCTCTCGTCGCTTCACGCTCTCGGTATCGCTGGATATACGGGCAGCGTGTCTCTTCAAGAGCCTCGAGAGATCGATCAGTTGGCTGTGCGAGATGGGGTTTCCGAGCTTCGCCTCTGCGAGTGGGGGATCGTCTGGCTGCTGTAGTTTCGCATACTCGTCCGGGGCGACCTGTTCAGCTCTGGCAAGCGCGCACACCGCGCCTGCCGTCATGGTCAGCAACACCATGGCGAGTGAGTGTTGTAGAGTTCCGCAGATGAGATCAGCACTGCAGTTGTGCCTGGTGCCCGGTGCATGATCGGCACCAAATCCCGCCGACGGCTTGGCTGCAGAGAGCACTAATCATTACCGCTAGTAAATGCTCCAGTCTTTTCCGATATCTCCCATTGCCAGCTCGTCGCAACTCGTTTCAGCCGAAGCAATCTTTCGAATCGCCTCAATTACACCTACAGTGACCGCCGCTGCAACCATATTTTCGATGACGAGTCGAGTGCCACGACTCGCGACGAGTTTGGCCGCGAGAAGCTCGCAGCGGTGCAACTGCCCGAGCTCCCCAGCAAACAACATCACAACCCTTTACCACCCCTCGCGCCGGCGGAACCAGTCGTCTTGGGCCGCCGCTGTCACCGCCGCACAGCATGTTTTCAACCCGCCTCCGCCCGACCCAAAAGCTCCCATATCAGTGGATCCGTTCCAGACGGTTGCAAAAGAGTTAAAGTTTTTGACGGGAAACATCAGGCAGTTGGTTGGGTCAGGACACCCGACGCTGGACACGGTTGCGAAGTATTACACGCAGAGTGAGGGCAAGTATGTGCGGCCGATGCTGGTGCTGCTCATGAGCCGAGCAACGGCCCTGACGCCAAAGATTTCGAGGGAAAGCAGTCCGCTTTCCGTCAACAGACCCTTTGCGAGCCCCAGCGTGCTTTCAGACGAGAACCCCTCCGCGCCAGACGCAGAGTACCCCAGCGTATCTTCCCTCTCGAACGACAACGCCTACCTCTCCGAAGACTCGGACATCCTCCCATCACAGCGTCGCCTCGCCGAAATCACAGAGCTCATCCACACCGCCTCGCTCCTCCACGACGATGTAATTGACCACTCAGTATCGCGCCGCTCCGCGCCCTCCGCGAACATGGAGTTCGGCAACAAGATGGCTGTACTGGCGGGCGATTTCCTCCTGGGCAGAGCATCCGTAGCCCTCGCGCGCCTCCGCGATCCCGAAGTCACTGAGCTCCTCGCCTCCGTCATCGCGAACCTCGTTGAAGGCGAATTCATGCAGCTTAAGAATACCGCTTCCGACGAGCGCAACCCCGTCTGGACCGAGAATACTCTTACCTACTACCTCCAAAAGACCTACCTCAAGTCCGCATCGCTCATCTCCAAATCTTGCCGCGCTGCTGCGATCCTGAGAGGGAGCTCGCCAGAGGTCGTCGAGGCTTCATATCAGTACGGGAAGAACATTGGTCTGGCATTCCAGCTTGTGGACGATATGCTGGATTATACGATTAGCGGGGAGGAGCTGGGCAAGCCTGCGGGTGCGGACCTGGAACTGGGACTTGCGACTGCCCCACTGCTTTTCGCGTGGAAGGACAACAAGAGCCTTGGGAAGCTCGTGGGCAGGAAGTTCTCTGAGCCCGGTGACGTGCAGAAGGTAGGTTACTTGGAGAGGACGTCGAGTTTACAATCTGACTGACTTTGGCAGGCACGCGACATGGTTGCTGAAAGCTCTGGACTGGAACAGACACGCGCTTTGGCACAGGAATATGTCGACAAGGCCATCCAGTCAATAGCATTCTTCCCGAACAGCGACGCGAAGACCGGACTGATCGAGATGTGCACCAAAGTCATGAAGAGGAGGAAATGAGCGGTCGCAAGGTGAAGACCAACCCTGAAAAGCTGCACACGTGGCTTCTTGTATTATTACGTATTGCCAACACGTGGCGGGGTATCCCCAAGGTCTAGGGTTTCTGAGGGCTGGGAGAGGAGACAAAACTCGCGGTCGTGACTCTGGACATGGCGGTATTCACATTCTGTACATATACTGTAGTGTCTATCCCGCGTCAGAGCGGGCATGATGTGCATTTGCCGGGATAAGTAATCCAATATGGTTCTTATTTGCGCGTCTTCAAGCGGGGTATCGAAAAAATACACTATCCAAAGAAAGAGGTTCAGCTCTCGGTGAACGTGTTCGACGGGAGCGTCTCCGGGTCGTAGCCGTTGGCAGACGTACTGGCACCTGCAACGGCTTCCAGAACAGCTTCCGGTGGTGGAACGGTCTCCTTCCAAACGCGCACCGTCCGATCCAGACTTCCACTCGCGATGAGCTTCTCTGTAGGGTGGGTGTCCACGGACAGCACAGCTTCCGAGTGTCCGCCCTCGAGCCTCTGCAGCACATTCTTCGTGCTTACGTCCCAGAGGACGATGCCCCCCTCCTCACTGCCAGACACCACAAACGCGTATTCGTACGGCGGCTCAGCGCCATAAGTTCCAAACGCGCCGGCAAGACTGTACTTGTTGTTGGTATGCCCCTGGTATGTCTTCACACACTTGCCCTTCCCTTCAATGTAGTTCCATAACCGGATGCTCGAGTCCAGCGTCCAGGCCAGCACGTACTTCCCATTTGGCGAGAAAATGACGGACGTCACGGGCGCGTTGTCCTCGTGGATCAGCGTGCGTAGACACTGGCCTGTGCTGGTATCCCACACTCGTATCAAGCCGTCGTGCGAACAGCTCGTGATGAGCGTGCCGTCGCGCACGAAATCGACGCCGCCGACCGGATCGGAATGCGCAGGCAGAGAGCGCATCACGCGCGCGGCTCGGACGTCCCAGAGATAAACGGCTTCATCGAAGGACCCGCTGACCAGCATGTTGCCTTTGGGTGAGAACGCAATGGCGTAGACGTAATTGTGGTGGCCGATCAAGGGTGTTGGGTGCGCCATGCCGGTTGAAATGTCCCACAGTCGTATTGACTTGTCGTCTGAGCCGGAGGCGAGTACTTTGGAGTCAGGCGACCAGGATATGGTGGAGATGCCAGCAAGGTGGCCTTCGAGCGTGTGTTCAAGGGCGCCAGTTCGGGCGTCCCAGATCTTGATGGTGCAGTCTGCGGAGGAGCTTGCTATCCAGCGGCCGTCGGGGGAGAACTTGACGGAAGTTACGCCCTTTTTATGCCCGCGTAGAATCAGGGACTGTTTGTAGTGTAGTTGTGTGGGCTTCGGTGGAGGTGGGGTCATTTGCGGGCTCGCGGAGCGCCGTTGAGACGAGGTTCGAGATCCGGACCTTGATCGCGAACGTGAAGGTGTATGTGATCGCGATCTAGATCGAGGGCTCATACGATCTCTGTAGTATTCTCGGTCGTCTTCGCCGTGGTCTCTGCTATAGCGGCGTGGCCGTTCCGCCAGCCTAAAACCTGGAGAGCCATTGGGCGGAGTATGCGATGCGGAGCGCTTGCGCGGAGGTGAGCCAGTATGATTATCGTCGTCGTCATCTTCTCTTCGTCTTTTGGGCGATGTTGCACGGTCACGGTCGTGGGCCATGTTGGATGGTTGTCTATGCAGGGTGGAGCGGAACGCGCCGTGCCAAACGCGCGCTGCAATTATTCTGCCACGCTACAGGCTCACCGCCTGCTCGGTGAATGCAAGGAACCCTGATCCCTGCAGGCTTACAGCGTCATTTCAATAACGCCTCTCCATCTTTCTGGGTTTCTATTTCTCATGCACAAGCGCCCAGAATCGCCCTTGATGATTGAGCAAACGAGCCAACCACCCGCCAGCTTGCGCATCCTCTCGCTCAACTGCTGGGGGTTGAAGTACATCGCCAAGCTCCGCAATGAGCGCCTCACTGAAATCGCGAACCAGATCGCCTCCGCAGACCCTCCGCCAGACATCGTAGGCTTGCAAGAGTGCTGGACTCAACGAGACTACGATGTTATCCGAGAGAAGACGAAACATTTTCTTCCTTTCGGAAAGTTCTACTTCAGCGGCATATTCGGAGGTGGATTGGTGATATTGTCAAGATGGCCGATCGAGGAGAGCAGCATGGCACAATATCCCCTGAACGGACGGCCGGCGGCCTTCTACAGGGGCGACTGGTTCGTGGGCAAGGGAGTGGCATATGCGCGGATACGTATGGGCCCAACAAGGAGGGACATCGCAGAAGTCTTCTGCACGCATGTACGAAACCTTCGTCGAGCGTTGAAATATCCGCTGACAGTTTCAGCTTCACGCACCATATGAGACTGAACCACACGATTCCTACATATGCCACCGGACAGCACAGGCATGGGAGATAGCAAAGCTCATGCGTGGGGCTGCCGAACGCGGACACCTTGTTATAGGCCTAGGAGATTTCAACATGACGCCGTTGTCTCTCGCACATCGTATTATTGAGACACACTCGCGCGCGCGCGACGTATGGCGGGTCCTTTACCCGAACTCTTCACTTGGCGCAGCAAAAGACAAAGTGGAGCAAATGCGGAACGTCCCAATGCCCAACGCCGAGTACAACCTCACCAACAACGGTGCCACGTGCGACAGCGCACTGAATACCTGGCGATGGAACAAAGCACATAGCCAGCGATTGGCAAAAGGCGAGAACGTGCAGATAGAGCCCACCGTGGACGACCCCAACGCGAAGCGCCTCGACTACATCTTCTTCAGCAGCGGCTCACACCATGATGCGACAAATGGGCATCCGAGCGCAGAATGGTCACTCAAGGAAGGGAACGTAGGCATGACGGCTAGGCATCCGACTCTATACTGCTCTCTCAGCGACCATTTCTCCGTCGAGGCCACGTTGGTTCGCAACCTCGACGAGCCGCGCGCCACCACGTCAAACGGCCCTTACGCACTTCCAGAGGCGTATCTTCCTATTGAAATCTACGACGACATTCTTACCACAATTGCTAAATATGACAATCGTGAGCGTATTCAGCGCCGGTTACGTCTCGGCCACTTCGGCTTCCAATTATCTCTCACCATTGGCTGTTTGATTGGCGTGTGGTGGGTACCGCACAACTACGTCGCGTTCATCTTGATGCTGATCAGCTCACTGAGCTTGAGCGTTGGAGTCATTGACGGACTGATGGGTCTCCTGTTTGTGAGTAGCGAACTGAGGGCCCTGAAGGAGTTTGAGTGGGAGGTGAGAAATACCAAGGAAAGAGCGCTGGCGAGATCAGCAAAAGAGGACCTCTCTGCCACGTCCTGAAAATGAAGCTGGCACGGAATGCCGTGGGTGTGGACGAAGTGGCAGCGCGATGAAGAAGGTATTGATAGAGCGAAGCTTAGACACGCCATTTGGCGTACAATGCAGTAGTGCACACGGTTGTCGATAAACTGCTCCGTCATTGAGGGAAGACACTATTTCAAAACACAAGACGACATGTTTTTTCCCGTGTTGTGACGTACTTCACGATCCGAAGATTTGGAATTGGTCACCGAAGCGCTGTAGAAGACACCCCTGTCAAGTACATGTCCTAGACTTCGAGCGATCAGCTGTTCTCTAGTTACAAATGCAGGCTTACCCGACAGGTTGAGCTGTATCATCCTCCCCTCGGAAGGCTTCGCCGCTGCTTCCCAGGTAGTCTACCGGTGCACCCACTCCGCAGCCACGACGCGTATCTCCAACAAGGAAGGCCTTTTTGCAAGGTCAATCTGGTACCTTCGCGTCCTCGTGCAAGCCACGGAAACCCGCATTGCACGAACGCGATTGGGTGCCGAAACACGACCAATCTCAAACAGTCGGCCTGACTCAGTACAGGTATGTGCTCACCGAAAGAAAAGAAAAGAAAAGAAAAGAAAAGAAAAGAAAAGAAAAGAAAAGAAAAGAAAAGAAAAGAAAAGAAAAGAAAAGAAAAGAAAAGAAAAGAAAAGAAAAGAAAAGAAAAGAAAAGAAAAGAAAAGAAAAGAAAAGAAAAACGGATCTCACTGTCACTTCGCAAAGTAGAACGGGACTTTCGGAGGGGTATGTGCATGTAGGAGGGATGGCACGTCTCGAGTCTTTCGAGCATAGATCTATATCAGGATCCTCTCTCTGCAAAGTCTTGCTCCTTCGCGAGGCATTCATCTAAGCGGATGGCCGAGTGCGTTCCTCATGCAGAAGCTATGGGCAACGACGCAAAACGGCACTGCGATCCTATACCTAGGTGTTACCTTGCAGCGGAATCTCAATCAGCCTGACGAATATTGTATTGAAACAAAGGGCAAATGTAAACGGCTACGATGGATTACATACAATTGTTCCAAAGAAAGAAAAGCCATTGAAGATTACACTTTCTAAAGATGGGAGCCCGATGGGAAAAGAAACCTTGCCTGAACTAGGTTCGACGATGTGCTCGCTGAGACCACACGAATATGCATGCATAGGAGACAGCGGACCATGTCACGGACCAAAGACCGAAAGGATGTGATGTAAAGTTTGGAGATAATATTCTAGTAGTACATTCATGCGCAAGACTATATGCTAATTCGTTTCGTTCTGTTGGTATCGTGAGGAGAAGTGGAAAGCCGATGCGTTACCCAGTTGAACGCCCCAGTGGTGATGAAAGCCAAACCGAAAAGAAAACCTGAGTGAGACCAGTGAAAGGTGTGATGCGCCGTTCCCGCCCGATAAAGCCGTGCCGCCGCCGCCCTGCTGTCTCCTGACCATGCTTATGCAAAGACATCCAGCCCACGCCGTAGCCGCCCCTGCCCAAATCTATGCCGTAAATTCTTGCCAAAAAGACCATTCTCCTCTGCTGTGGAGTCGTATTCCGTGCGCAACAACATCCCCGCTAGGCTTTACCCTCGATAACACTGCCAGACCCGACACTGCCACCAAGGTCCCAGTAGTTACGTCCACTGCCCCCGGATCGCTTGCTCTTCTTAGTGCTCTGGCTTGTCACCGATGAGCTGCTCTTGAGTACCTGATTGCGCAGCGAGGGCGGATGGTGATAGTACGCCTTATACGTAGCACCTTCCCTCTTCTTCGACTTCGAGCTAGTCGGTACCGGCTCTCTCGACCGACTGACCAAAGGGTGGTTCTGTCGAATGATAGCTGCCCTCCTCGCGCTCGCCTGCGGATCCTCTGCCTCTCCACCCGCGGTTGGCGTACACGACGCTCTTCTCGGTTGCGAAGAGATACTTGACCGCCGCGAGGAGAATCGCTTCAAAAGGAAGTTGAAGACCATTTTGACGTCGAGCTCGCGTTCCCAATACTCTTGCTCGCGTGCGATCTCCTCGGCGGGGTTCACGGGTGCGGGAGCTGGAACGGGGCCACGAAAGGAATCCAAAGGGTCGACCGACGCTGGCTCTTCTTCGATGCCCCACAGGGATGCTTCGCTGTATACGTTAAAAGGCTGTCCGGAAAATGTCGGAGCAAATTTCTCCGAAGTTGCCAAGGGAGCGGAGCCAGAGGCTGTAACGTTAGACGGTGTTGAGTCGGTAGCAACAGTAGTCGATGGTCGTCTCGCAGAAAGACCTGCATAGTCCGGCATATCTTGAGCAGTGAGGTAGGTAGAGAAAGCACCAGGATGCTCAGACAGTTGATGCACCAATATGCCTAACTCGCGTGCCACTCTTTCGAGGAGCCGATGCTGCCAGTCTTCGTCGGGCATGCCTTCAGCGTCCATAGCTTTTAGAGTGGCATCGATCGAAGCTCTCGTTTCGGGGGCATCAGCGGGCGCTGTCGCTACTTCGTCAGGTAATGACTCTCCGAAAATTACTGATAGTGTGTCCTCATCAATGCCCATCAAGTCGCGTATGACCCTTCTTGTTAACCGCTGCCAGAATGACATGTTTTTCGTGTTTTCGTCTGATGCTTCGCTCTGACCATCCGACACTGATCGTGCGACCTGTGACGTGGTGCTCTTCGTGGCTTGGGGGGCGCTGTCCGTTTGGCTGCGAGCAGCACTGACGATACTCATTCTCCGCCTGCTTCTGGTCTCCCTCTCAATCTCTTCGAGCAGCGCTCTGCTCTGCTCGAGTCTCCACTGCTCTATCCGCTGCCGCCTTTCCTGCTCCTGAGTGAGCTCTTCCGTCTCCTCCAGGGCGTCCAGGCGTCGCTGCACACTGGATCGGCGTCGGGCATGACGTCTCCGCGGCGTTTGTCTTTCAAAGTGCCACATGTGCTCTGCCATATCGGCATCGGTCTGGAATGTGCCCAAGCCATCATGTGTCGGCAGGACAGTATCGCCACTCTGTTGCAGCCTGCTTGATGGCCCTGCATACTTGGACGGCTCGTGGAAAGCGTGCAGGCCGTCGTCCAAACTATCCAACTCCTCTCCCTCTTCAATTACATCATCATCCCCCTGGGAGCGTGCGGCGGTGTCAAGAGAGCCAAAGTCGCTCAGATGCGACAGGCCGGCTGTGCGCGGTGTTCGTTCGGTCGAAGTTGTATGTGTACGGGCGGTGGTGGAAGGCGCGCCCGGTGAGAAGAGAACCCATTCCTCCGACTCCTCAAGGGCTCTCTTCTGCTGCGGCGAGGAGGTGGTGCCGATCTCGGCCGGCGGTTCATGGTACGAGATCTGGCGTGCTGACTGCGGGCGTTGCTGCTGGCGGAAAGCCATGGCCACCCTCTGCCTTACGTGGGGCTGTCTCGACTCCGGAGAGTACAGCAATATGTAACTGCAGGCTCGTTACCGGTCCCTAAAGCGGGGAACTGACCCAAGGAAGTCGCACGATGGTATAGGGAACACGCGATGCTTCGACGGTTGGGGATTAGAGAGAAAAGCTATTGTGATATGAGTCGCATATCTTGCTGGGTCGTATGCTGCCTATGCGTCCGGCGGGCAAAGAAGCCTTGGCTGCGTAGGCCTGGGGCGGGTGATAAGTAGGGTATGTATGTAGCTCAAGATGGTCGTCATACACCGCTAAGACGCAATAGGGCGATCCCGTTTCAGCGCTTGGGTCACAAGACCAACCTCCCGCGGAAACAAAGGTGGAACAGCGTGTCGACGTGCAAGTCAAGATGAAGCCAGGAGAATGCTGTATATAGAGACCGATGAGGTTTCACGTCTCTCGTAAGACAGCCAGTTAAATGTGTACAGCTCAATGTTGAGTCCTGGGGGGGCATGCCCTGGCTGACAAGGCAGATAGCCCATTCTTGGCCTTGACCGCATGCCTACACACCACCACTAGGGCACTTTCGCCATCTTCCCAATTGATGATGAGATGAGCAGTGAGACGGGATTTCCCTCCTCCCCTGCGAGACCTGAGGGTGTCCCATCATGACTCCCACGAGTACCTAATCTGGGATTTCGTTTTCTACTCGTAGAGCAAGTCCGCCGAGTCTTCGGCAGCACTCAATGACGGCAGTAGATAAATCACAGAAAGGCACCGCCGGGCCGCCAATGAGAACATCCCAGCACGTGTGCTGTACAAAGCACGCAAACAAGCCCTGACCTCTATTTCACTCATTGACACTGCCCACTAGTCAACGTGGCATCGACCCAAGCCCCTGTTGAGTCATTTCAACACGATAGGTAGGTTACGCGACACATCAATCTAATATCAGCCTCGTGTCCTGCCTATTTAAGTATCATGTTGTGCAATGCCGGAGTTCGGCCAGCCATCAAGGTACAATGATCTGCGGAACATATGAATAGCGTGCCTCTAGGTATCTATCTCGTGAAGCTTACCGCGCCTTCCGCGCAGCAGCTACAGAACAGGTATATGATATATAGGTACAAGGTGCAACTTGTAGTGGTATCGTCCTTCAAATGCAAACGGACATACAAATCCAGGCAAAGCTGGTGAATGCCTCCGAAAATGAGAAACGCTAGCCCATGCGCCGCGCCTGTACAATGAGTGGATCCGATGAATCATGCGCTGGAAAATGATTTCGTTGTCCCTCTCGTAACGTGTCGTAAACGGTCTTCATGCAACATCTTTCACGCCGAAGCGGTGCATGTCTTCTTCGCTCATCTCTTCTCCATGGCCCACAAGTGGATATCGCTTGACGTGAGGACGCGATTTTTTGTCGCCAATCCACTTCTTTAGTATACATTGGCCGTTTCCCTGGCAAATTTCCTTCCTTCCCAGGTTCTTGAAGCGAGGACCAAGCGGGCCATTAACGTAGTGATACTGCCCCAAAAACCTGTACTGTCGAGAGTCGCTGAGAGGGTAGAACTTGTCACCCCAGTGGCCCATGAAGTAAAAGAAGCCCGTAGGGGAATCTCGAGTCACGTTGGAGCTCTTGAGCACATCTCTTCTGTAGTCGTATGTGTAAGAATGCATGTTTTTGGTCGGGTCCCAAAGTGGTCCGCGATCGGTGACATCATGGAGAATACCACCTGGGAGAATGTACGGATGGACGCCGGACGTAGCATACATGGCGTGAGTACCAGTGGCAGAAAATCCGACAGGCTGTGGGTCAGGTTAGCATCAGTGTTGCACCGGTGTTCATGACTACTCACTCTTTTGCCAGACTTCTCCACGGCATCCCACGTGTATGCTTCTCCAAAGCTATGTTCACTGAAAAATACCGCCTTCGGAACACCATCCTGGAAGCGCACGGTGGTATGCTCCCAATCACCCACGTGGTTGCCAAAGCGTACGTTGAAGACGGAGTTGCCGAGGTTGTAGCTGTAGAAGAAGAACCAGAAAGCATCCACAACACCGTTTTCTTTTGGCACTACAATGAGCACAACAGGCGCATCGCTCTTGCCCCCAACAACTTTCTTTCCTCGCTTCTTAAGTGTTCGACGAAGCTCAGATTGCCAGGGCTCTTCGGCCATATCCACAAGCTCTTCGCCTTCTGGGGTGTTGGTTGGTACAGTGGTAGGCGTTGGGATACGGGTGTTAAAAATCCCAGTAGGACGGATGCCGCCTCTTTCCATTGTGTCACCGATGCCAACGTTGAACCAGCTGGACTTCTCGCCATCCTTATCTTCCTCGTAATGGCCGCCTTGTTCGGGTTCCTTGTCAGGCTCTGGATCATCCGGGACTTCAGGAATGTTACTCTTGCCTCCGAGCCATTCAGGGTAATCCTCGACATTGTCGTCACTTTGTAAATACACAAAACGTTCCCACTTGTTAAGCTCGTACAGGTTGTCGAGCGTTGGATGATCGTCAACGGCCTGGAGCGGGGTGTAATTCAGATGCGGTGTGGTGTGATACAAATGCTCCTCCATATCACAAGGCCAATACTCTTCGCCAGAGTACAGATGAATAAGTGGCGCATGGTCCAGAACGTACTGTGGTATCTCACGGTCCTTGTCGTCGAATGCGTTCTGCGCCTTATATTCCTTATGGTCCCAATCTTCAGGAAGTTTTCGGGCACTTTCCAAGAACTCCTTGAGATCTATCTTCTCGCGCTCATTGTTGTTATTCGGTGCTGGAATGTTCACACCACCTGCTGTTGTCCAGTGCGCTTGATTCAGATGCACCATTCCACAGAGCCCAAACCAATTGCACACTCTCCTGTCTAGCCATGAACGGGAGGAGTTGACCCAACTCTTCTCCTCCAATTGTTCCGAAGGCGGGGTGATGCGTTGAAAGATGACATTCTGGTATATTTGAGAGTACGTGAACAGACCAAAGAAGGTTCCAGCAGCAGCAACTGCTGGCTTCCGGCCCTTCATCTGCGTATCCGTGTCGTTGTCAGGCCCGCCAACAGTAGCGACAGAGGGCGTTGGATCTGGTCCAGACGATTGCTCATACGAAGAATGGCCTATGGAAATATCGATGACTCGGGAGGAGTGTTCGTCGAAGGCGACCGGCGCGACGTTTTTGTGTTCGTCTGGAGAGTTCGAAGGAGATACCACTAGTGGTATGGATGCAGGGACAAGAGCAGAAGATATGGGCGAGGCAACGGACGTGACGGGGAGGAGCGGCCGGATAGGCACCTGGACGGCGCCATGATGCAAGGCAGGTACGACAGGCACTGACTGGTTAGCTTCTGACCTAATTGAGCATTATCACTGACAAAGATCGAACTGTCTTGAGTACAGGAAGCCGGGTTAGAGCCGAATGTTCCGAAGGCTGACAAAGTGATGAAGGGTTCCCGGATGGCTGAAGGAAGCACGCGTAAGAAGCACGTCAGGGCACACTCAGGTGGAGCGCGCCTGGTCCAGCGGGCTAATCGGACAGCCGCAAAACATGTGCCCGATCCACGATCTCGCGGATGCAGCGGAGGCTACATAGATGACTTGAGGCGGCGCACCCGGCCGGATTTTGGCGGGAACAACTCACTTTTGTCAGGCTGACGGTTACGGACCCCGCGGTGCCGGCGGTGGGACCTAAAGAACGTGCAGCGGGATTGCAAGAGGTCGCCGAGGGTATGGTAGATAGATAGGTAGGCAGGCGTTGCAATGCACAAAACTTCGCGTCCAAGACAGGTAGATCGGGTCAAGAATATGCAAGTCTCGGGGAGCTTGCAGCTTGCATGCGGTGAAGCTATGGCGGGAGCTTGGCATACGTCGAGACTAGCCAGATCTGCGTGGTGATGCACGAGCGCTTCAGGCGACCTTCAAGGTTTGACGCGAGTTAGCAATGTCAATCGTGGGACCTCATGTTTAGAAACACTTTGCGAAATGCTGGCGGCCTGTGCCTAGGCGCTGCACTGACGCATGGCGCTCTTGTGAATGCCGACATCGTCACCGGCACCTACTGCTGTCCAAGAATGCGGAGGCGAGGCCGAGGTGCGGGCAGATATCGATAACCTTATCATACAAAGATGCAGTGTACGATGCAGTGTACATTGCAATGCGCTGCTGCTGTGCCGAATTCGATTGAGCGCGTCAATTTCTACGCAGAATGTGTGACATATGCGTGCCATGTTCTTAAGTGATAATAGTTACCGCCATCAGCCCAGACCTACGTGGTTCCATCTTCACAAATAACAAGTGCTACGAGGGCCTTCCCGGCCAGAGGCGCCATACCTAGGTACCTATCGTGAACCGGGTACAAACAAATAAAAACAAGAAAAACGCACCAGCTTACACATCACCAATATTAGGACGCCGATTGTCAAATCAGGGGCGCGTTTTCCCTCGAAGTTCATCCTGCAAAGAAAGACGTACGATGCAAAAGTACCTCGGCACTAGGTACCGTACCTACCGTACTTACCTAGCGTCTTGAACAGCGACTAACACCATTACCATCCACAACCAGGCCACAAAGCCTACCACAACAACTTCAACTCTCGTAAATTCAAACCACTCACGATGGCTTCGGGCGCATTCGGATCGTATCCCGTCCTCTTCGGCACCGGCCTCGCATGCGGCCTGCTCAGCTTGGGCCACACGGTACAAGCACATGTCTCCCCATCTACACGCTTTCATTAACACCAGTGTCAGGTCAAAGGCCTCGAGCAATTCAAGCATCCATCCACAAATCAGCTCCCTCCTCAACTCCGTGGCGCCTCCCAGATTGGTTGGTACGAGGGCAGCGTTTGTTTTCTGATTGCGGGCGTCATGAACTACAAGTGGAGTCAAACGGGCCTGGTGGACCTTGCCGACAGGACTGCTGCCAGCTTATTGATCACTTTGCTCTTTGGAGCTGGGGCAAGCGTAAGTACTTCGACAGCACATCATTTGCTCACGCTAACCACAGGGCATAGTACTGGCGCGTGAAAGACAAACCTTCTGCTGGAGTTTTGCTCGCCGTGGGTGTGTTGCAGGCTATTGGTGCAAGGCAAGCTTCGTAATAGGCAGCTCGTCAAGCATTTTTAAGGAAAAGCAACATGAATTGCCTGTTAGGCCCTCCGACGATTCGCCATCGTGAGGTACGACAAGTCCTCAAACAAGGATACTATATTAGTGTACATAGTCACGGCAAGACCAATGTCATGAGAGAAGAATTATGCTTCGTTCATCGTAATCATGTCCCCATTATCGTGCAGATGGCTATCGCATGTTGCAAGCCAGACTCATAAACTTCCAACTCCTTTCCGTCATGAGTAGCAGATCGCACGCTTGATCCATTTTCGCCCACGCGCCGTCATGAACCGATTCCTGTGGTACTGTTAGTAGTGTGCATATCTTTAACTTCGGCACAACTCACCGTGCAAGACATAGTGAGCAGGTATGATGTTGCCGACAAAGTCCTACTCCTTAGCGACAGCCTCATCGGTGGCACCGTCGGCGGTATTCTCGGGAACCTCAGTTAGGGCTTTCGTAGAGATAGTTGAGGAGCTAGCGGAGCTGACCACAGAAGTGTCGTAGGTAACTTCGAGCTTGACCTTGCGGTCCTTCTTGGCAAGAAGGCGCTGAAGGCGCTCGGTGTAGTGCTCGGCCATGCTACGTCTAGGGTTGCGGACGCATTCATCGTAAGCCAGCTGCTCCAAACGCAAGAAGGCCCGCTCGGCGTTCTCCTCGACCTCTTCGGCCCAGGTGCTCTTCTCCGTGACTCCGCTGACAATTCCTTCGCTCTTGATAGTGTCGAAAGAACCATCTCGTGTATGGGAACCGTTGTTCGCGGTCACAGGCTGCGTAGAAGAAGTGTTGCCCTTTGCAGGTCCGGCGACGGGTAGGTCCTTGCTCGAGAACAGAACATACTCCTCGATGCGCGGGTTAAGCCGAGCCGAGCCGAGCGCAATAGGAATAGCACCTGGCGTAGGAGAAATGAGCGGCGCTATGTTCTTGTTGATGCCATGAGCATTTCCAGACACGCTCTTGGTCACGGAGCGGCCAGTGGAGCTCGCATCATCCTCGATGTTCTCGGCCTCGTCTTCAACGGAGGTCACGATGGAGCGGCTGCTAGAGGCGCAATCCGAATCTCTATGAGGTGAGCTGCGCTCGTGAAGCTTGAGCATGGCTAGACGGTCTCCGAGGAGGCTGAATCCGCGGCTACGATGGGGGCGGTAGACGACGGACGGCGCAGGGGAGAATGCCTCGGGGGTGTTGATGGGAGGGCTCGGTAGCATAGCGACGTCCGCTCGCTCGTTCAGGTCTTCTTGGATCGGACCGAGGATACGGCCAACAGCGTCGAAGTCTGGTTGCGCAACATTTTCATTGCTAGTAGCAGACTCGGTATACGGAGTTGGATTCGGAGGTGTCGGCGCGCCCGACGTCGAGCTGAGAGACATGACCTTGGTAGTGCCCATGGTGGCCACGGATGCTCAGCTATTGAAGTGAGTTGACACTATGTGGGGACGAGTGCTTCTGCTCGAGATTGAGCGGGGTTTTCCTGACGTTATTATGCGCTTGCTGGGTGCAGTGAATGTTCCGAAGCAACGGATACTGGTGAAGCCGGTAAACACAAACACTTGACGAGTGACGAGTGACGAGTGACGAGCAAGCGGAGTTGCAAGCGCATGCCGGGGCAGAAGATTGGGATGTGTTGAAGTGGTGGCATTACGGGCGCTGGAGTCGGTAACGGGAGGGTTTGTGCGGGCGGCGGGCAAGACGAGCGTGCCTTCCCTTCTTGACTTCAGATGAACGCACAAGCCTCTTTCCCCAAACAAACTCAAGGGCCCAACGGCCCAGTGACACTACCCCGCGATCGGTGACGTATGGCTTCAAGTTCCCCAGACGGCGTGCGGAAGACCGAAGTGCTGGAAGGCAGGTCGTGCATCGCAATGGCCTCCACCGGCGGCCCAGTTTGCCGGACGCTGGTCCTCGAACAAACAGATGACAGTCAGCCATCGACCGCGGCATTGTTGCTGCTTGCTATACCACGCTTCCTCCTGCTCTGAACCCAAGGCAGTAGGTTGTAGTAGCATCCACATGCGAAGACACCGATCCACAAGATGAGCTCCGTCCCGTAGATGACAAGGCCGAGAACATCCAGCTTCTGCTGGAACAGGACAGAAACCAAGGAGAAAAGGTCCCCAGCAGCATCAATCCCGACAAAGAGGAAAGAGATGCCGCGGACGGTGCGATGGATGTAGATGTCCAGGTAGTGTCGGAGCACACCAGCCGCAAGCAATGCTGCCGAAAGGACAGCCATGGGAATCAGTGGCCACTGGATGTTCCTGTCTTGAGCGATGCGTAGAGCCATGATCAAAGCTGTCTGTATGCCGCCCATGATGCAGGCGACAGGAACTACAAGAGCAAGGGAGCGCCAAACCGACCAGCTCTACTCGGGAAGTTAGCTTCCTCACACTCCATAAATTAATCAGTAAGATGATCACCTTCTCATAGTAGTAGCGTTGAATCCATGTAATTAGGCTCAGCAGCGTCAGGATCTGCGGCTGTATCCTCAACGCAATGTTGAAGTCTTTGACAATGTTATACACGCCGAGTGGTACGCCGGCCCAAGCCCACAGCATCATCATCGTAGGTTGGAGCCCAACGGCATTGTGACGGCGATAGTTTATCACTATCTGCGGAATTAACTGCCTTTCGTCAATATGGTGCAATTCTCGAAATTGGGCAACAAACCTGAATAGACCAGCAAACCTAGGAAGAATCAGTCCCGCGGGGCCATAGATATGCGTCCTTGTGTCGACAGATCGGGAAACATCAACATACAGCGCCTATTGTCCCAAGAACATTCGCAGCGACAGGCACATCCATTATGCTATGTCTGAATAAAGATGGGATGATGGGGAAGGTGCAGCAGCTCAGTCTAGA
Organism: Paraphaeosphaeria minitans; assembly: GCA_015832175.1. Lineage (NCBI taxonomy): Eukaryota > Fungi > Ascomycota > Dothideomycetes > Pleosporales > Didymosphaeriaceae > Paraphaeosphaeria > Paraphaeosphaeria minitans. The sequence goes on from WJXW01000009.1 coordinate 1,294,966, forward strand.
TACGTAGCCTGAGCCAAGGTGCTCGTCGTGCGGCTGGTTGGTCGATTCGAAAGCAACTCTGCTCTTGAAAGAATAGCAGTATATTAATCACATGTCATATCCATAGCTCTACCAGATATCGAAGACGAGCACTGATGGAACGAAGCAAGACAGGATGAAGTGACTTGCATGCCGTCTAGCTGTCCAATCGGCTCCCACAGAGCACCGCGACATGGATTACCTATCGTATTCTACCTAGCGCTCCCCGGACGAACTTCGCGCATTTCAAAGCATAGCACCACTGTGAACATTTCCTCAAGACCCCACGCTCTTTTACACGGATAATTGCCAGCACAATCATGGTGGCGAGACCGATAGATCAACCGGAAACGGAGCAAGCGGACCCAAAACCAGTGCCCAAGCTCTCAAAAGGCGTGGTTCTGGGTCCAGATGGCAAGCCGTAAGTGTACCCAGCTCTGGACGCGCCTCGAGCTCTCGCAGCTCGAGGACAGGCGGATCAAGCGATCTGACCATGACCCCCAACGCAGATGCCGCACCTGTACCGACGTTTCCTCCCTCTTCGCCATGACCAAAGGCACGACCAAGAAGCGCCCCGCCCTCCCCACCGACTGCCCGCCCGACATCGCGCAACTTGGTCGCTCTTCTTGGACCCTGCTCCACTCCATCACCGCGCAATACCCCGAGAAGCCGTCCTCCGAGAAGCAGGCCGAGACGAGCACATTCATGAAGACGTTCGCGAAGCTGTATCCGTGCTGGCACTGTGCGGGCGACTTCCAGGAGTGGATGGCGAACGGGAATGCGCCGCGGGTGAGCTCGCGGGACGAGTTTGGGCGGTGGATGTGCGAGGCGCACAATGCTGTCAACGTGAAGCTGGGTAAGAAAGAGTTTGACTGTGGGAAGTGGGAGGAGAGGTGGCGGATCGGGTGGAAGGACGGACGATGCGATATCTAAGAGATTACGAACGTGTGTACGATGCTTGTATATGGAAAGAGATATGCGTAGCGGGCTTTTCGCCACGCATGAGGATGTAAAAGGCATTGGGCGGCGTTAGGATACCATCTCAGCTTCGACAGGGGGGAACTCCAATCAAGAGTGTACTATATGGCAATGCTCAGCGCATCTTCACATGAGGACCTACTTTGCTCTCTTGGACTCGTCACCAGTCGTACTAGCCTATGAGAACTGACAAACCTACTCCTACATTTTCTCGCTACCACAGCACCACCACATCCTTGTCGTCACCACTTCCACACCCACATGTATAACACTCCCAATGCCATTTCCAACCCCCAACCCCCTTGCCACGCTCTGCTTCCACCAACACCACACCACCAAAATGCCCGATTCCCTGGTCCTAAGCTCCTCTCACCACCCTTCCACCAACACCTCCACCTCCACCTCCACTACAGACCCCACCACTCTATCCAACGTCAACCGCGACGCCGCCATCGCGCTCGGCACTTCCCTCTTCCTCGGACCTCCTCATCCTCGTCCTCCTCCCCGCCATCTCCTGGCTCGCAATCTCCCGTATCCGCGCGCACAGAGCCGCCCTCCGCGACGCAGAAGCGCACCGCCTCTCCGCAGCCGTGGCACGCAACCACGGTGCTTCGCGGAGCACTACCGTGGGGAACCGGCCCGCCAACGGGATCATAGGGTACCGCGTCTTCAAAGTTGAGAGGGACGTCTCGAGGGAGGAGTGGGTGGGCAAGGGCGGGGTCGTAGCTACACTACCAAGGTATGAGGAGAGGGGTAGTGTGGGTGTGCTGAGTGAGAGGGAGAGGGAGAGGGAGAGGCAACGGAGGTGGGGGAGTGTGGCTGCGCATGGGACGACGACGAGGGTGGAAGGGAAGCTACCGCCGCTGCCACCCAGTCCGATGCCGGAGCGCCTGCCGTGCCCTGCTCCCGTGAGAGCTCCCGATTCTGGTGGCTTTCGTAATGGCATCTGGAATGCTGGAAAGGGGCGATCGGGAGCGAGACAGGAGAGTATTGATGGAGGTCCTCCGTCTCGAGATGAAAAAGTCGAGAAGTGACCGGTGGGGGTGCGCTGTGCTATAGGGGTCAAGGGTGAGAAGATCAACTGGGCAATAAACCATCTCATGTTACGAGATGTAATGATAATAACACGGTTGGTGAAAGGTATGTGTCGAGCATTTTGTCACGAAGCTTCGGCAGTATATGACTCTTGGGATGCTTGATTTGTTTTGTAACAAAACCGGGTGATTGATTTCCAATCCGTGCTCCCAAGGCTAGCTAGATATGCCATGTATTCTGGGACCCGGGAAGACCGGTCCCGTACATGCTCATTGATCTGCATGAGAGCTTAGGGTTGTTCATTGCTCAGATGGCCGTAGATTCGTTGTCATCCAAGACCTGTCTATCCAAGCGCGCACACATGCTTGAAGCAGAGTAAGGTATTGCCGCTACAGCAGGGCGGAGAGGGATTATCGCATGATTTCCTGGAAGATGAGGACTAGGCGACGTTAATTACAATCATTTGGTGGCAAGCTTTTGGGTACATACGCTTCAATTGCTCCTTGGTTAGGTTGTCCTTGTTCTTGTCAAAGTCGAAGAATTCCTCTGGAATGGGGTCTGCAGTAGGCTCGTCATCCGGGTCGTGGTACGGCTCTAGGTACGGGTGCTTCAGGGCGTCTTCGACTGTGATACGCTTGACGGGGTTGAAGGCGAGCAGACGCTCCAAAAGGTCCAGAGCAAGGTCAGAGGTCTTGGGGAACATGGCCTTCCATGGGATCTTCTTCTTGAAAGGAAGGGACCGAATGTACTCGCGAGCACGACGAGACTTGATGCCGTAGTAGTCCTCCATAGTTGGCGTACCCAGAACGTCGAGGATGAGGGTAAGCTGGTGGTGGTCTGCAATCACGGGTCAGTTGGATGTTCTAATGCTGTGGGTGACAGTACTAACAGTCCTTTCCAGGGAACAGTGGCTTGCCACTCAGCATCTCGGCCAGAATGCATCCCACACTCCACACGTCAATGGCCTTGGTGTATTCCTTGAACGTAAGCATGATCTCCGGGGCACGGTACCAACGCGTGGCAACGTATTCCGTCATGAAACCGGAGTTGTCTTCGGTAGAAGCGGCCGATCGTGCGAGACCAAAGTCGCAGACCTTGAGATCGCAATTGGCGTTGAGCAACAGGTTGGAAGGCTTCAAATCACGATGCAGAACGTTGGCCGAGTGCATCGCCTTGAGAGCACGCAGCGTCTGGTAGATGAAGTACTGGCAATGATCGTCGGAAAGCTCCTGTGTGCGAATGACACGGTGCATGTCCGTCTCCATGAGTTCCTGCGAATCATCAACATATCGGTTTGTCGCCAAACTGGAGGTCGCATACCTGGATCAGATAGACCTCGGTGAAAGTCTCGTAGTTTCTCGGCTTCTGAATGTCGAGGATGGAGATGATGTTCTCGTGGTTGAAGTATCTCAGGAGCTTCATCTCTCGCAGCGTCCTCAAACAGAACATGGAATGATCGAATGGTGTGATCTTCTTAATGGCAACCTTTTGGCCTGATGGCTTGTGTAGCGCCGAGCTATATCACGGTCAGAAACCACCGTGACTTGACAAATTGGCTAGCAGAGCTTACCAGACGACTCCATATGCTCCCTCGCCCACCACATCTTGGATGTCGTACTGCTCCGACACGTTGAAGGATATCTTCCGCGAGCTGCCGCTTGTTCCGGTTGCGCGAGACATTGCGGGCGATGTGCGGGTGGTTTGCGCGGGCGCGCGAGGCGGATCTCGGGATGAGCTGCTGCTCGCTTTGATGAGACGCCGAACGGTGAACCGCGCAGTCGTCGATGGAAGGCTATCGCTGTTGTGACAGCCTGTATCTAGGAGAAAAGCTGTCAGCAAAACGGAACATTGTTTGTTGGAAGGCGCGACGGCATGCTGTTCTTGATCAGGAAGGCGTCACGGGCGAATGGTTTGCGCCTTGGGCCGCGGTTGAAGGGAGCTCGTTCAAGGCGCAGTAAGCGCCAACCTCGCTTCCCTATTGGGCGTGGAGTAGGTGGTGGGCGAATTGAAGACTCGCATGGCGGCGCACGCGCAAGGCGCATGAGGGCTCGCAGAGCTCAGTGTGCCAGCCGGCAAGAGCAACGGCGCGAGCAACGGAGCTTGCAACAGGAAACAAGAAAAGTACTCACCAATTCCAAGATGGCGCAGCCGCTGCGGGTCTGGCCTGGCGTCTGTTGCGTAGTAGACGGTCGCTCCTTGTGCGTTGCGGCGTGTGCAAGTTGAATGCTGCTCCTGTTCGAATACGGTCGGGTTGCGAGACGTGTACCTACAGCGGGCGAAACGGAGCGCAAATGTGGCGGCGGGGGCGGCGGGGTGTGGACAAACAGCGAGATGGCCGCGTAGAAGAAAGAGGGGTGAGTGTGCGAGTGTGCGAGTATCCAGGTAGCGGGGCGCCTGGAGGAATACGATGCACGGCGGGGCCTGGCAGGGCTACGCGATGCGAGCGGGAGCTGGAGCGGGAGCTGGAGCGGGAGGTGCTGGAGATAGTGCCGGTGCTGGAGCTGGAGCTGGAGCTGGAGCTGGAGCTGGAGCTGGTGCTGGTTGCCAAGTCAGCCTTGTTCACTCACTCTCGACGTGGGCAAGGCAGGAAGGGCAGCAGGAAGGCGGGAAGGGCAGCAGGAAGGCAGGAACGGCAGCAGGAACGGCAGGAGCGAGTGATTCGGGTGCAGTCTACCTACTTGTTCTGCTCTGTTCTACCGTGTCTGGGGCTGGCCAGGACGAGGGTTCAGCTGTACCTGCCTATCGCGTGGGGCGGGTGCTGCCTACTAGCAGTGATGGCGGGGCTCTGTCTGCAGCTGTGTCCTGAGCGCACGCAGTCGGTGAGTCGGTGCAGTCAATTGGAGTAGAGTCTACCCAGAGCCTAGTAGAGTCTGCCTAGGGATGGGACGCAGTCGGTTGGAGTGGAGATGGCTGCGAGGGCGTGATGGGCGTGATGGGCGTGATGGGTGTGATGGGACCGCTCACCGCATTATAACAACTTGCCATCGCAAAAGGTGCAGCACTGGACCATCCCTAGCTCACTCCAACGCCCGCACGAGCTAAATAACCGCTGGGGACTGAGCTCGCGCTTAAAACATATCCATCGTGAATCACTTCTGCACTTCCACCTCACACGGCCCGACTGCACCGCCCCGTCTCTTTGCTCTTTGAGCCTTCGCCACCGTCCACCATCCACCACCCACCACCCACCATCCCCCAGCGTTGGGCATGCCTGCCTGCCTGCCTGCCTACCCACCTACCTACCCACCCACCTACCTTCCTACCTAACCTACCTACCCACCTTCCCACCATGCGACTGCTTATTGCTTGTGCCGCTCCGTCCGCGTTGGGCCTTCTCCCTTCCGCATTCCAAATCACAACTACGCTGGAATAGTCCCTGATCTGTTCCACCTCGCCTGACGCCGACCATGGTCACATCATGATCCCAGCCGGTATCAGGTTGTATGTCCAGGCCAAGCTTCGTAGGGCACTATCTGAAACTTCTGTCGCGTTTCCGCGAACCATGCTGCAGGGGTTGAGTTGCATCTCTGCGGCGCCTATACCTAGCGTGTCCACGTCTCAGACACCCTATCCATGCGGTTGTCTACACTCCCGAGACCATTGGACAGCACACCTCCAACTCATTTTCCTACCCACCACCGGCGCCTCGTCGTCGCGGTCTGAATGGTTCATTGTCTATAGAGTGCTTCATCCTGTTGATGTACTTATACATGACATCCCGCTCTCTGTTCTCCAGAGTCCGGCTTTGATCTCGCTCGAGCCAACCTTCTCCATTTGTTTCAGACTGCCAGCCGAACACCATCCTTGCCGCTTTCGGACCGCCATGATTAATGAGTACACTGGCTGACTCTTGTCTTCGCACCTGAAGCAGTCACTCCTGCCGCCTTTACCCATACTATCGAATCCTGCATCGGATATCGTCTCCCTGATACTGACTACAGCCTGGATCACCGGCAGCTTACAAACGCTAGACTACTGTTAACTTGACGGAGAACTCGACACTACCACCAGCATTAGTCATCAACAAATAAGTAGAAACGCCTGCGTGACGCTCACAATCGCTCTCCTATGGCCGCGGGTGCCTGTAGTCTCAAGCTTCGAGCCTAACCCTAGGGCTGCTTCTGAATGACGGACAAGTGTCACGAGGTGCAAAGTCCGCGGAGCTGGGCGTCTACCTGCTATCTGCTAAGCCATCGACTTCCAGGGATACCACCTCGAGCACGTGGCTTGAGCGAGCAGCCACACATGCAGGGTCCCGGACCCTAACGACTGGAGGTCGCATCCCCACGTGCTCGTCCGTAAGTTTGCATAGACTATGCCCCAGTCCACATTTCGAGTGCTGGGAGCACCAAGGAAGAAAAAAAAACATTCGGAAACCACGAGCATGAGTGCTGCAGTCCGTTGCTCTACCACTGAGCTATCACCGCAGAAATCGTCTTTTCCTGGTCACAATTACCGACGGAATCTTTTTTCATTCAACGTAGAAATGTTAAGTCGTCGTCAATATGCTCTTGAACAAGCATATTAAACGCATACATGCTCTTTTACGTGCACTTGGAACGGAAATGCACACGCTGACTAGGTATCAACAGTCCATGTGAGTACTGTGTGGTCCTTCCTTCGTTCGTTGCGGGGCAGCGAACGCCATATTGCACCATCGCACGACGCAAACATGTGATTCGAACAGTGTTGTCAGCTGCCTGCAACAGTGTGGAAATATTGGCCACTTGTGGTCTCGAATCAGAATTCATGCCACAGAAAAGGATCTGAGCCTGGTAGGGCTGTTTGGATTCTGCGTCAGCGTGAGAGCTCAGACATGTACCAACTTCAAGTCTTAACCGTTGACGAGTCACCGAAGGACTATAGTCTCTCACGGGAAGGTGAACACCGGCGATACAGTATCAGGTCCTAGTTATGACCTCGTATACCCAAGTTCCTCCAGGACTGACTGCTCGATATTCAACTAGCCAAGACTGGCTCATATCCGCAGTACATCAAAACACTTCTCGCATAGAAACGCAAAACACACCCTACAACACGCGAATGCAAAAGGAACCAACATTGCCATCAAAACTGCAAACGCTATCAAAACAGTCCAAGCCGGTATGCTCATCGGCCAATGCAATTGCCATCCTCATGCGCCATGTATGCAGTCGTGTCCCCATCGCAGTAACCAAACCAAACCAAACCAAACCAGACCAAAAAAAAAGAAATCCAGCCCACCCCTTCTCTATCGTCACCGGAGGTTTCGCGCACCTTCCTCCCCAGCTCCTTGCCCGATCAACGTCCGGTCGTGAAACCGCAGCCGCCAGGCTATTCACATCGGCCCTTTGGGCGGGTATTGTTGTCCGCCCCTCTCGACCTGGGGCCCACAAGTGCACCTACACGCGACCTCTCAGCAAAGGTCCGCTGTATGCAGGCTAAGCAGATATACCAGTTTTCTTGCGGGACATTGTCCATGACGCCGGCGATGTGGTTGCCGCAGCCCCACCAGGTGGTTTTGTCTGCGGCGGGGTGTCAGATGGCATGTCCGATGGTGGTGAGAAGGGATAGGGGACGTACGGCAGGATTCGCAGGTCGATTTACGGCACATGATGACTGTGTTGAAGAGCGAGTACTCACGACGGCGGCGATGTCTCGGGGTCGGCGGGTTTAGTATTCAATCCGATCCTAGAGGGAGGCTTGTTCGTCTCGAAGCAGCCTCGGTGCGTACGATTCCACGACAGCACAAAGTCAGAGGATGGACAGGTTGGTTCAGCTGGACGCGGGAGGTTTAATATTGCAGCCCACGCCGCCCCATCCCCATATATAATACTGGCCCCCCACCTCCATAGCGTTTCGTCCGCAATTTGGCAGCGCAGGATTGTTCGACGGTGCGGGTGCGATGCGGTGCGGTGCGGTGCGGTGCGGTGCGGTGCGGTCGACGAGGTCGCCGACGTCCACCTCGCCGACACCAGGACACGAGCCCCCAACGCACCGCCGCGCCCTACTGGCCCGCCGCCCCAAACCATGCGAACCACGCGGTCACTCCCGCGCATTCTTAGCGCGGCTTCGAACCCAGGCCTGCGCTGTTCGGGCATTGCTGAGGCGCGCGTGTCGTCGGCGAGGCGCAAGTGTAGGAATGGGCTAGATACCTATGGTAGGTAGGTACCTACATAGTATGTACTGTGTACGTAGGCAAGGCTAGGAAGTAAGCAGGCGAGGGGCGCCCGAAGTGGAAGTGTTCGCGACGTACGGCACCTACCTAGGCTACGCTCCACATACCTAGGTAGTTTTGCACTGCGAAGCATGTCCACAGCTCCACCGAGGCTGCAGGTCAAACAGTCCTACGTGCCTGTGCCATGGTGTGAGTCCGCCGGTCTGACATCGGACGTAAGCCTGCATGCGTGTTAGATGACATGCTGTCCTCGGCGACCCTCTCTCGCCCCTCTGACAGCAACCAGCAATTCCCTCCTATCGGCATCCGCACGCCACCCTCCAGAAGCACGAACCCATGTCTCGCGGAGCCGCCGGGGAAGGATTTGACGGGCTTCCATGCCGTCTCGAAGCCTGCGGATTGCTAACGTACGTGTCTATCCATCTAGTGCATCTGCTTCCCCCACATGCTGCGCACATGGTCGCCGAGCTTGTAGGTACGCTAGCCTCCTCGCCCAGCACGGGTTCTCCCCCAAGGAGGAAGATTTGAACCACTCAGGCGGTGTCTGCCGCGTTGGTTTTGGAGGCATCCGTGCGAACGGCGAGGGACGGGTACCTGCTCGGACGACTATGATGGAGGTGGCGGAAGAAGGCTCAGATAGCCGCGTTTCGCGTTTGTGGGACACGATTCATCCCAAATTCGGACGCTACCTATGCGAATTGTGTTGATAAAAAAAAGAGTGTTTGGAAAGATCCAAGGTCATCCTGTCCAGACCAACACAGGAAGCATGTAGACAGATACGCCCTGGTTGCGTGGTCAATTCCGACTCGTGAACTATACCTAACAGCACTATGTACTACCATTCGCAAAACGTCCATACCATTCAGTTCGAAAGTTTGGGCATGCCTCCTGTGACAACAAGAGCAGTCCCGAGTCTCCACAGGTCCGGTTCGAGGCACTGGCTGATGGTCGCATATATACAATGTGGATCACTGTTGTGCACGACTCGGCGAGACGACGAATGTTCGAATACGTTAGTCAGACAAGCGTCTGCGTCTATGCATAGTTGTGCTTCGACGTCCTGTCCCACAAAACAGACATGTGACGCACGCCGAACGCGGATCATCGCCGACCTCGCAGGTTCATTGTTCTACAGAAAGTAATCCCAAACGTAGGGGGCCATGCTATCGTCCGGACGACTGACAGAGGCTGTCGCATGGGAAAGGGTGCACCATTCGGAGATTCGATCGGATAGCGCAGGCAGCTTGGGCCATCATGAGACTCCAAAACTCACGGCTGATACATCACTGATGAAGGAGGCCAATGGTTCGAAAAGTGTTGTCTGCAACCGACAAGGAAGAACGCGTACGCAGCCGGGAATCGTGCATTGCATGACCCAGAAAGATGGTAATATTTCGAATCGGACCGCTCGGCTATATACCACCGTATCTACTCTCCGAGAAATGCCGAGAACCCAAACAACAGACTTTTTCCATGCATTGACGCCCCGAACGCCGCTCGCTCCCACAGGCAATCTACCTGCGGAGACCTCGCCGACCATATGTTACAACATATTGCACACTAGTCGAACGATATCTTGGTTGCTTTCTTGGTCATGTCTACATCCTTGTAGAAAGCTCCGTAAGCACCGTGCTCCTTCTTCTTCACGGTCGTGCCGAACTTCAAAAGCTCCTCGGGTACAGGCTGATTGGCAGCCTTCAGAACGTTGATCAACCTATGTATGTCAGTAATGTGTCGTTTCCTGAGAATGGGGTGTCAACGTACGCTCCAGACAGAGCCTTGTCGTGCTCTGTGAACAGGGTGATGGCAAGACCTTCTTTACCGGCACGGCCAGTTCTGCCGATGCGATGTACGTAGTCCTCAGCTGTGAGAGGGAAGGTCACGTTGATTACAAGTTTGACGGCCGGGATGTCCAGACCACGGGCGGCAACATCGGTCGCTACTAAAAGAGGGATTGAGCCGTCTTTGAAAGCCTGCAGAGAGGCACTGCGCTTGTCCTGGCTGAGGTCTCCGTGTATACCTCCAACTCGGAAACCCTTCATGCGAATGAAGCTTTCAATGCGCACAGCTTCCTTCTTGTAGAGGCAGAAAACGAGAATACGATCTTCCGTATTCTTGCCCGACTGGTACTGTTTCAAGAGTTGAAGAAGGCGTTGCTCCTTGCCGCGAGGATCTACAACCTCGACCAACTGCTTGATACGCACGTTGGCACGGAGCTCGCCTGAAACGTTGTCGCCAATCGTGATTTTCACGGGTGACTGCATGAAGGTGGACGCCAGCGCACGGATTGAGGGTGGCCAAGTCGCCGTAAACATGAGTGTTTGCCGCTTCTTCGGCGTCTGGGTGATGATCTGCCTGATAGCTTCTTCGAAGCCTTTGTCGAGCATTCGGTCCGCCTCATCGAGAACAACGTACCCTGCGCCGCTTAGGTCGGCCGAGCCATCTCCGATCAAATCGTTCAATCGGCCGGGCGTTGCGACAACAATTGATGCAGTCTTGATTGCTCTGACCTGGGGGTCCTTTGGTACGCCACCGTATACGCAGACCACTGAAAGACCGGCTGGCGTAGCAAGTTGCACGAGCTGATCGTGGATTTGGACGGCGAGCTCTCGGGTTGGCGAAACGATGACAGCCTTGACACCCTTCTGCTGCTTTTTCGGCAGGGATGTGATGTAGCGCACACATGGCACACCAAAGGCCAGTGTCTTTCCGGAGCCAGTCTCGGCAACTCCGACCATGTCTCTCCCAGACAAGAGTGCGGGCCATGTAACTGCTTGTATAGGTGTGGGCGCTGCGAAAGACTTGAAGGGAGCGCGTTGACCTTCGTCAGTCACTGGCAGATAGTCGAACTTCATGATGGGACGAAGGTTCTGGGATCGAGGATCTTCGACGGTGACCGCGTGAGTGGTGAAGTACGAATCGATTTCCGACTGCGGGAGGGCTGCCAGATCCTTGTTGACTTCGTACGAAAGACCATCCGTCTTGGAGATCGATTCTGGACTGGTCGCAGAGGATTGTACAGTGGAGGGAATCGCAGACGAAGCGGCCGTGCTCTCGCCCTCAGTTGCCTTGCTCGACTTCTTCTTTGCGGCCTTCTCTGCCTTGCGCGCAGCTTTGCGCGCGGCCTTCGCGGTTGCCTCATCATCCTCAGCACCGTCAGCAGTGTCTTCCTGCGCTTCTGCAGTCTTTTCTGCCTCCTTCGTCTCTCGTCGCGCTTTCTTTGCGGCCTTGCGCTCTTCCTTTGACAGCTTCTTCTCTCCGTCTATCGCCTCGTCCACGTCCATGGGGGTAGATGTGCCATTGGTAGTGGGCTCCGACTCTGCAGCCGCGGCTTTCTTCTCCCGCTTCTCACTCTTATTTTTCTTGCTCTTCTTCCTGGAAAGAGCGTCGCTCTTCACAGGCGCCTCGTCGGCGATCACATCGGCAATTGCGCGTTTCCCCATTTTGTACAGAGGATTGTGTCAGAGGAAATTGGACTTGCTTTTCGCCCGCTAGAAAGTCGCAACTTTTTTGCGGACCCTGGCCGCTACACCGAACTCTTGGCGCCCCACTAAATTCCTTTCATCGTACTTTGCACTCGAGCTCGACAACTTACCACTTCGCTGAAGTGAGCACTACTAATCATGGCGGTCGACAATTCCCTGGAAGCGCTGCTCAGCACGCTTACAACCTCAATCCAGTCTGCCACCGAGGCAATCCCAAAAGAAGACGTTCTCCCACCCAAAGAGGGCATCTCGTTACTCGACGTCAAGAGCGAACTGCTGCTTTCCTACCTCCAAAATCTCGTCTTCCTCATAGTCTTGAAGCTCCGCGCCCGAAAAGAAGAACAAGAACTAGGGCCACAAGATGAGGTGGTACAGAAGCTCGTAGAGCTACGAGTCTACCTCGAAAAGGGCGTGCGCCCTCTCGAAAACCGCCTGAAGTACCAAATCGACCGCATAATCCGTGCCGCAGACGATGCCGGACGAAAGGCCACGCAAAATAGCAAAGCCGCAAAAGCGAAGCCGTCAAAGGCAGACGCCGACTCGGACGCAGACACCGACGCCAGCGCCGCGGGCTCTGACGGCTCTATAAGCGAGGGCGAGGAGGCGGAGATATCTGGACCCAGGCCTGGCCGCTTCGCGCGCGACAAGACCAGCGCCGCCAGCAAGACTGCAGCGTCCAAGGACGGCATCTATCGACCTCCCAGGATTGCTCCCGTATCTATGCCCACGACCGAAGGCCGCGAGGAGCGGCAAGCAAGACGACCCGGCAAATCCGCGACACTCGATGAATTTGTCGCGACGGAGCTCTCATCTGCCCCCATTGCACAGCCCAGCATCGGAAGCACCATCGTCGACGGCGGTCGCCGCTCAAAGTCCGATCGGGAGCGAAAGGAAGAGACTGAACGACGAGAGTACGAAGAATCAAACTACGTGCGTCTTCCTTCAGCCACAAAGAAGGAGCTGGCCAAACAGCGCAGCATGAATCGTGGCGGCGGGTTCGGTGGAGAAGAGTGGAGGGGGCTCGGCGCTGGGTTGGAGCGCATCGAGCGCCTGACGCAGAAGAAGGGGGGACGATCGGGTACGCTGGAGAAGAGCCGGAAGCGTCCGATCGAGGATGGGCCGAGGGACAGTGGGTCGGCGATTGGGGATGCGTTCGAGAAGCGGAGGAAGGTGGTCTCCAGGTATAAGAAGTAGTGCGGTGCAATATGGACATGTAGATAGTGCGAAGTCAAAAGTTTACGTACGAATCTTCATGGAAATAATGAGTGCTAACATGCTCTTTGACACAGTGTTTTCTGCATCAACATAATGCACCAGTTTAGTGCAGCCTGAATGACCTCGTGGTCATATACGATAGCGAGTTACTGTGACCGACACTTTACAACATTCACAATTGATTAGGTAGATAGTAAGGTATTGGCGGTCCTTGGACCTTCGATCATTCCATGCATTCATTATACAACACCGGCCCCTAACTCAAAAGTTCGGCCCCATTCCCACACCCCCGTCGCCTTTTGAACCTGTATTCTTCAAGTGCGCACCGCTGCCCTTGAACAAGCTCTGCCAGATAAACGCCTCGCTCAACAGCAGCTCGATGTCCTTGTTCGTCCATTGCCGTGTCGGCAGCGACTGCAAGAACATCATAATTTCCTGGAAGTCCATTTTCCGCAACTCATCGGACCATTTGACGAGGAAGGCGGCGCAAACATAGAGGTGGAAGGAGGAAAATCCGTCTTCTTCGGCCTGTTGGTTCTTAGTAAGGGGGTTGCTGCAATGATTCTGATAGCGAAGGGACTTACGAGATACGTATCCCACATCCTAATCGTGTTCTCAACGGATATCTCGCGCATCAGAAGACAGTTCATCCACCTAAAGCTGAATTGTATGAACTCGACGCCCTCATTCTGCAGGTGCTTCGCCAGCTTGTCATCGATCCGTGTGGTTAGGTCCCTAAGGTCCGCGACTTGCCGCTGTATTCCCGGTTGTTGTGAAATGTAGTTATCTTGAATTCCGTCCAAAAGCTTTGTGAGACACCAGAACGAGTCAGCCTCAACAGCATCTAGGACTTGTTTGGGCAGTTGCCCAGGGTCCATGCCGAACTCGATGTTTGGATCCGATATGTAGGCGCCGAGGAAAACTTGCCAGAATGGTGTGACCAGGTCGTTGATGCCTTGCACGTAGCCTGATGCAGGATGCCGTATCGCCCAGACGTATAATATCCTTTCCAGTGACCTTTGCGTGGCTTCGTAGCTATACAGCTCGAGGTGGGGATTCGTCCGCGGAACGTCAATACTGATTTGATGCCAAATAGCCTCGTCCAGACCGCGCCCTCGCCCGCGATTGGCTGAAGGGGCGGATGAGGTTCCTGTAACGCCAGCAGCAACAGCGCCTGCGCTGCCCGTGGTGCCCCGCTCAAAAGCCTGCCGAACGCCCTCCAGGTACTCCTTTCTTTTTCTTTCCAGTGTCGCAACCCTGCGCTCGGTGCTAGTAGGCAGATACCCGAGCAATACCTGCCATGCCATGGCGCGTACTTCAGATGGTATGCCCGACCATGCTGAGTCGCGAAGTTCCGATAAAAAGATGGTGCTGGCTTGTAGTATGCGCTTGAATTTATTAATCCGCGATATTCGTGCGGAATGTTCCTCAATCTCTTTCGCAGAGGCTGTGGGATGAATCGAAGGATATGAAATTAGATGCAACGAGTTCGCGGGATCTCGCAATATCTCCTGGTATTGTGGCCGCAGGATCTTGCCTTCCGTCTTCTTCGCCGTAGGGTAATTTGGTATGCCCCGTTCCTCGGCGATATCGCCACTGTCTATGGCGCGCCAAGCAGTCGATCCAATGCTATCCCTACTGGTCCCGCCGGGATCCTTGCCCTTTGTTGGTTCCTTCCGTCGGCCTTTCCTTCTCATGCTCGCTATACTGGGCAGTCCAAACTCGTCCTCGTCATCCTCAAACATAATATCGCCTTCGTCGTCTTCGCCATCGTTCCAGTCGTCACGAGTTTGATTAAGAAAGGAAGTATATATCGCGCGCGGTGGGGGCGATCTAGCATTGCTGGACCGTGTGGCAGGTATGCTGGACTCGCGGCAATGGGTCGCAGAAGGCGGGGTGCGTGGGCGCGAGCTTGTTCCCGAAACAGATCTTGGAGGGTTAGATTGAATCATCAATGGTATGCATGGGAGCATACATACAGTGTGTCAAACTTGAGAATGTCGGCATGCGAATAGGAAGCGCCTATTATCTTCTTGTTGTCCGGTGACTTGGACGCATTCGATGTTGTCCGCCAGAAGGGAGAAGCTGATCTGGCAGGCAATCAACAAAGGGTCCTGAATTACAGGAAACGGCGGCTGTACATACGAGGAGCGGTCTATTTAAGGGCGAAGGACATGGTTAGCAGTCTGATTGCTGCGACGACAGCGGCACAAAAGGTGCTACGAACCGACCTGGACCATTTCCTAGGGAAACAATTAGCAATGGCATGGACAGGCGCCCGGTGGTGTGTTAGGTACCTGCTGCTGCTGCTGCTTCTTGGAGGCCATGGCGGTGTCGGGCCAGCTGTTCACCCCGCGTTGGTGATGCTCCAGTTTCGAGGCTCAGACCCGGGATTCAGGTCAACCTGGCTTGACCTTAGCGTCCCTAACCTAACTATACTAAGCTAAGTCTATGTATGGTAAAGTTCTATGACCTATGTAGTAACTGTGTCTATAACATACTTAGCGTACATTTTTAATCTGTTAATAATATAATTTTTTATTAAAACTCTTCTATTAAGAAATTAGATAAGATAAAAGTGTAAAAGTAAAATTGTTTAAAAAATTAAAATTAGAGCTACAAAACATAGCAAAAAGAGGTTTAATATACCTTTTATACGTTAGCCTACTCCTAGGTGAACTAACGCTAACATTCGCCTGTACGCACGCTCAGACCATGGTCTATGACTATGTCCCCGACGTCGAGGGCGCTTGCCAAGCCCAACTGCAGCCGGTTTGGGCAAGCGCATCGTCTCCTCACGCTGGCACTAGCGTCAGTCTCTGCTGTGTGGCTAAAACAGCTCGGCATTCCTGCTCTCTACAACCAGTCGCCCCGACTCTCTCTTTCCTTCCGACCTTCCTCAACCCCCACGCGATCAACTCGGCGCCCTGACTTGAGGAGTCACCAATACTATCGTTTTTGCGCATCCCTAACTTGCAGTTGCCATCATGGCCGACGAGACTTTTGACGAGGACATCTTTGATGATCTGTGAGACTTACCCGCGGCACTATGGGTGCCCTTGCGCTTACACAGGAACAGCTACGATGAACCCGAAGAGCCCGCGAAGCTTGCACCCACGCCTGCAGCACCAGCAGCTCCAGCCGAGCCCGAGCCTGCCGCGAAGAGCGAGCCTTCCATCGAACCCACGTCGAACGCGTTCAATGGACAGGTCATGAAGGACGAGTATACGCCCGCAGATGGTGACGTGCAAATGGGCGGCTCGCACCGCTCGCATTTCCCGGGAGGCGCAGACCACGCCATCAAGGCTGAGCCCGCTGTAGATGACAATTATGGTCCAATCAACGTCAAGGAAGACGGGTAAGTTTTACTGCTGCTGTTTACTGGTAGTTGTATCTTGTCATGCGCATCCCTTTGTCCAAAACCAAACGCACGAAACTCGGCATGCAACGCTCGGGAATTACATTTACGACGGCTTCGGTGCCAGTCAACAACCAAGAGCTTGGACCGCGACGAAAGAACCTGCTTTCGTCGACTCTCTGGCGAACATGGCATAGGCAGCCATAGGAGCTGGGGCGCAGTGGAAAGATTGACGGCAACGCTTTGCTTCGACGATCTGGCTGGGTTGTTGGGGACATGCCAAATACTCACTGGCGAACACCAAGACCGCGTGTGACGGATGCTGTCAGAAGGCCGAGCATCATCGAGAGCTCGATTGTCCTCCAAGTGGACGCAGGCTATGTGATCAGATTGGCAGGGCCTTCAAGTACATACAGCCAGCAGTGCGTTTCCGGTCATGGAAAAAGCTAGCCTAGAGTAGCCGCTCTACATATCAGGTCGCCGAACAGCATCCGCGCGCGCGAGGGACATCGCAGCATGCCTTCAGCAGGCGGCGCCTTTTGTCGATAAATACCTAGGTACAAGATAGCGTACCAGCTACGAGCTGAGGGTAGTCCAAGGCTGTCGGGCGCTTAGTCCGTCCTTGCCTCCATAGCAAAACACAGACGCTTCAACCGAACATTTCTGTGCATTTGCGGAGCTGCTTGTCCATCTGCTGGAATCGACTTTGCACCGGGCCATGGCTCGACCTGTGTGCTTGGTGGCGGCACGGCTCTGTTGAAGGCCCACCGTGATCCTGGTCAGCGGTGAACTCACGCCTTGTTCGACAACACTTGCTCGCTTGCACCCCAACCCCGGACGACACACGACGTACCTATCGATGCGATAAGCCTCCATAAGATAACGAAGGACCCCCGTGATTGCATGGCTTCCTGTTCTCGAAGCACTGTTAAGAAGAGAGATGGCTTTCTGTCTACCTGGAGAGATGTCAAACATTTCGACACCGGAAGCATGCGCGATTGTCCTGCATCGTTTGGAAAACATCCCGCACTTTACCCCAAATCACCTAAATACCAGGCTCATCGAGACCTCTTTCCGCTGTCTGGAGGCTTAGGATACTACGATCGTACCAACAACCATCGGCAACAATGCGAATATACACAGACGTCAGACTACGACTTGGGTTCCGAGCTCAGATGAACCCATGAAACCCGAGAGACCCAAGGCCACGACTATGCGCATGCGAGATACAAATCCCCTACTAATTAATGCATTGAACGCTTTATACTGTACTAACTGTCGTGCACAGCAAGATGTTCATCGGCGGCTTGAACTGGGAGACAACTGAGCGTAAGTCATATCAAAATATACCCTTCACAGCTCTGTGACCTTTATGCCGTCCATGATTGTAGACTGACGAGCTATATAGAATCATTGAAGGAATACTTTACCCAATTTGGCGAGGTCAGTGAATGCACTGTGATGCGTGACAGCGCAACAGGCCGATCCCGAGGCTTCGGATTCTTGACCTTCAAAGACCCCAAATGCGTCAACACCGTAATGGTCAAGGAGCATTACCTGGATGGCAAAATTGTAAGGATTATGTGACAACCCTTGTCCTATTTCCTGCTGAGACTCGTAGATTGACCCTAAGCGGGCTATTCCCCGTGAAGAACAAGAGCGCACCAGCAAGATCTTCGTGGGTGGAGTTAGCCAAGAAGCGACTGAAGAGGATTTCAAGAACTTCTTCAAACAGTTTGGCCGCGTTGTAGATGCTACTCTCATGATGGACAAAGATACCGGCAGACCGCGTGGCTTCGGTTTCGTTACCTTCGACGGTGACGCTGCTGTCGACGCGTGTCTCCAGGGTCCTCTTCAGATTCTCGGCAAGCCAATCGAAGTTAAGCGCGCTCAGCCTCGAGGAAACATGCGAGAGGAAGAAGACAACAAGAAGTTCGGTCGTGGTGGAAAGTTCGGTGGCCGGAATGACCAGGGCAACAACGGCAGTGGACAGGGAGACTTCAACAACCAGAACAACATGGGCGCCAACGGCCAGAACGCGGGTATGACTCCGGCGATGATGGCCCAATACTGGCAGCGAATGCAGTTGTACTTCCGCCAAATGCAGCAGAACCTCGCAGCCCAAGGCGGCGGTATGCCTAACCACATGAGTGGCATGCCTGGCATGAACCCTCAGATGATGGGTATGATGGCCAACGGCGGCGGTCCCTTGGGCGGCATGAACCCGCAAATGATGCAACAGATGGGTATGATGGGTGGAAACATGTCTCCAGGTCAGAACATGGTTAATCAGCCCACAAACTTCGGGAACAACCAAACCATGATGAGCGGTGGTGGTGGCGCTAGCAGCCCTGGCGGTGGTGGTGATCAGCGACAAGGCGGCCCGGGTTACACCGCTCAAGAGCAGCTTATTTTCGAGCAGCAAAAGTACCAGCAGCAAGAAGCTAGGCGCATGCAGCAACAGGCTGGCTTTGGCGGGCAAGGTGGACCCACGAGCTGGGAGGGCATGTACGATGACATTCCTCAGCCCGGTGTGCCCTCTGGGCCGGGCGGTCAGCGCATGCAGGGAGGCAAGTTCAACAATCGCTCCCGTCAAGGGTCCTCGCAGCCCCCCTCGGGTCCCAGCAATGCACCGGCAAACGCGCCGACCGGACCCAAGAACGCAGGCAAACCAGGCGCCAACTACCGAGGTGGAGGTAGAAACGCCAACTATCGGCACAATCCTTATGGAGGAGGTCGCGGTTAGCTGCCGTCTAGACCTAGCAATGCTGGAAAATGTAGCCTAGGTCAACTTGAGGGGAGTTCATTGGCGCCCGCAAATGCGCCCACTGGCCCAAAGAGCAAAGTTCCGGCACATGCGTCTGCTGGTCCGTGGAAGAAAACCTCCAGTGCACAAGAAAAAAATGCAAACGAACAGAGCTCCGGCGAAATTTGCTGGGCCGGACAAAGCTCTCGCGAAAGCGCCTATTGCACCACAACTTCTCTCTACAATAAATGCACTCGCCGACTGGATTTGAACCATCAAAATGGAGGGCGAACTGTTATAGTCATCCATCACCTTGGACCTGACAACAAAACCGATCCTGACTCACACTGCGACTGCACTCAAATTCGCAAAAGAACGTTGTGATCCATAACGGTACATTCAACTGCTCGTTCTGCCTATACTCTCTACGGCGTTTTTGGGAGGCGATCTGAAAGCTTGTTCACTATTTCGAACAGTGGATGTCACGCCACAGGGTAATAGGACTTTTGTACAGTAGTTTTCAATTCGAATCGATAACTTGTGAATTCATAGCTCTGATAGTTCATTGTGACTGTGAGCATGTGAATCACAGCGGCTTGCCACAAAAACCCGGACTTTTGAATATCTAATAAATTTTTAGGAACTCACCCTATAATATGGTAGTAAAGTATAATTTGGCAGTTTATTCTAAAGTCTCATCGCCACGGAAATTTTAGTCTTTCTTGCCACCCACTGTGAATGGCTGAGACTATTTCTCGCTGGCCGTGTGATTGAGTAGGCGTGTACTGCTCAGACTGTCGGCTACAACTTCTCAATGGAGGATTAGAGGATTCCAAGATCTGGTGTCTTTCAGATACCTAGTGCGTGTCTACTTATTAAGGTATCAGCTTTATCTGATCTGTTGTGTGATGTAATGGGCCTAGCTCCACTTGCGTAGCCCTATATCGTGAATATCCACGGTACGTGTATCAGCTGAAGTTCCATGCATGGCGCTGAGTCATCATAATCACGTGGTCAGGCTCTGCGGATGCTTGGCGCTGACCGAGCCTGCCCGCGCTGCCCCGTTCTTATGCCCGACGTCGCTTTGTCTCTCTCTCCTTGCCTCCTCACCATCTTCTCCACACCCCTGGAGACACTTCAGCACCACCACCACACCCTCGCATCTCCACGAACTGGCTCAAGACTGCTGCATCAGCTGGGATACTGTTGCTGAGCGTTTGGACTAGTTTGCGGCCCGTAATACAACATCTGGGGAAGTCGCGGCTCGCCACACGTGTACGGAAGGTAAACCCACCTCGCGCTCCTCCAGCGCCGCTGTCCTTACACCTTTACACCTGCCTTTAAATAGCAATAAAGTTGTCGCACCTCCCACACTTACCTTGCGTTCTTCTGCTTTACAGTTCAGCTTGTCGACAGCTGTCCGGCGATCCGAGTGAGATCCTCAGCAACGAGTCTAACTCCACCCTCACAAGCCTATCGACAGGTATCGCCCATCATGTCGTCCTCCGTCTTCTACAAGTTCAAGAATCAGAAGGAACCTGAGCGCATCACGTTCCATGGCACCGGCATCTCCGTCTTTGAGCTAAAGCGTGAGATCATCACCGCGACCGGCCTAGGTGATGGCTCCGACTTCGACCTACACCTTTACCCTGAAGACGACCCAACGTCCGAATACAATGACGACACGACCGTAATTCAGCGTACGAACACCGTAATTGTAGCCCGTCGACCGGCTGCCCGCGGCCACGGCAAGGCTGCCCGCTACGTTAGCGGAAAAGCCCCTGTCCGCGCTCTTTCGAAACCCGCTGCTAAGTCGGCCACACCCGCAACAGGCGCTACCGCAGTGCTCGACGCCGAGGCCGCCTTCCTTGCCGAATCGGAGCAGGCTTGGGAACAACAGAAAGAAGCCCTCTCTCAAGTCAAGTCGACTCACCACAAAAAGAAACCCATCAATGTGCCCAATCACGACCCACCCGCAGGCTACGTATGCTACCGATGCCATCAAAAAGGCCACTGGATACAACTGTGCCCCACGAACGACGATCCCGATTTCAAGCCGGTGGCTCGTCCGAAGCGCACCACTGGTATTCCCCGGTCTTTCCTCAAAACGGTTGAGAAGCCTGTGGATGAGGAAGATGCTCGCGGCGTCATGCTGAACGCCGAGGGAGAGTACGTGCAGGTTATGACCGATACCAAGACTTGGGAGAAGTTTCAAGAGAAGGCTAATGCCGCGAAGGCCCACGCGGCAGAGGCAGAGGCAGTCAACAAGGAGGCACAGAAGCGCGGTCTTGCATGCCCGATCGATAAGCGCATGTTCGTGGACCCCGTGAAGACGCCTTGCTGCAGCAAGACCTACTGTCACGAGTGCATTGAGAACACGTTGGCGGATGAGGATCTGGTTTGTCCTGGTTGTGGAACGGAGAATGTCTTGATTGATGAACTTGCTGCGGATGAGGACATGGTGCAGAAGGTTAAGGCGTACATGGTCGAAAAGGCCAAGGAGAAGGCGGACAAGGAACAGCAGGCAAACGAGGAAGCTCAGGCAGCTGCCAAACCTTCAACCCCTAACAATGAAGAAACCAATTCTGTGCCTCTTGTTGATGAGACGACAAAGGCTGGTGAGAACAATGGAGATGGTTCAGATTCACCTAAGCCAGATGGTAGCAATGTTCCTGAGCCAGGTTCAAATATCAAGTCGCCTCACACTGCTGCAGGAAAGCCTGCATCTTCAGGCACCCCAGCTGCTAGCGGAAACGGCTCTGATAGTGACACATCGGGTACATCCAAGAAGCGCAAGGATCCACCCACGGAGGTCAAACCTCCTACAGCCCCGAAGGCGATGCGCCAGCAAAAGGAACAGCAGCAACGCCAAGCTCAGGACACGACTGAATCGTTAATTCTGAACTTTCAGGCCGACATGGAAGCGATGTTCAAGGGCACCCCAAATGTGCCCGTTTCTATGCCAGCAAATCCCATGATGGCCATGGCCAACGCCCCCAACATGAACGGCATGGGGATGAATGGTGGTATGAACGGATTTCAGATGAACGGCAATTGGAACAACGGATACAACCAGGGCTTCCCGAACAACATGGGGTACGGCGGCAACATGAACCAGGGCTGGAACGGCTACAATAACAATATGGGCTTTGGCAACATGCCTAACCAGATGAACGGCATGAGTGGCTACGGTGGCGGCTGGAATCAGAATCAGAATCAGGACTACAGCAACAGCAGCAACAACAACATGATGGGTGGATGGCAGGGTCAGCAAGTAGGCGGTGGCTTCCCTAACCAGCAACGCACCACGTTCAACGAGCAACCCAATCAGCAAGATGCATACGAGCGCAAACCGTTGAACCCTCACCGAAGCCAGAACAAGCACCGCAAAGCGCGTGCTCCTGACTTCCATGTTTTGTGATTGATCAACACCTATCACGGTCCACATTCCCTTTCTTTGCACCCAAGATACCCATACGAGCTTGCATATCGACGGATATTCTCGACTCCCGACCGATTCTTCTTGTCATGTTCTCGACACTTTCCCTGTAGTAGACGTCAACGGTACAACACGCATGGATATGCTCTTACACGGCTCGCTCTTCTTATCACGACAATGTTCTTTTTGCGCAATGATGGCGTATGGCGTTCAGCAACATCCGGCTCTACGCAAGCCTCGGCTGTTTCCTACTCGACTGTTGGGCGTTCCGCGGGCATCCTCAACGGCCGTTGACTAGTTTTCATCACAAAGCGATCCTGCAATGGAGAGGCGGTCTGCATGTTACGGCTTTGTGTCGACGTTGGGACTGCTTTGTGCTCTTTTCTTTCTTTGGTTGGTCGGGCGGTGGCGGTGGCTGGCGACAGGTAGCTTTTGTCACCGCGCGAAGCCGTACTGTACATGATCTGGCGGTTCGCCGAGTGTGGATGTCAACAATGAAGACATTGTACCCAGCCCAAGCAGCTGGTTTCCGTGTTACTGCCACTCAGGGTTTAGTCCAATAATAAAACAACATGCATACCAATCTGCCTGCGTCTGCAATGTGCCGATGTGAAGTTGGTGAGGTACTGTCGCGTGGTCTCAATCCTGCGACTACACGCCAAATCATGCCCGGGTAATTATATACGATACCTACACAGCCTCGTCTCGTTCAGCTTATTAGACATTGTTGACGTTCCTAATAAGATTGCCACTAGATCGATGGTCAGGTGCCCTGGGTGCGATGCCTGGATTAGGCACAGGCAAAGGCGGGGTCTGAGCCATATCGCGTAGCTCTTACTCAACCGATAACGGAAAGAACACACCTTCAAAGAATTCGTGGCATCATGAGCGTCCAACAAGACATACTATCTCGCCAGGCCGTGCGAAATTCCATCCTATTTTGCACCAAAGCTGCGTCTGCCTCCGCAGTCACAGCTCTCTTTTCCTAACATCGTTTTACGTCCCACCTCCATGGCGTCAGACGCCGCTCATCCCCCTCCGCTAGTGCCCAAGACGTCCAAAGGCCCCAACGTCCCTCGTGAGGATACTGCAAGGCGAAAGTCCGCCTCGAAGAGTCGCAATGGCATGTTCGTGTTCGTTTCTCAGCTGCGATCTTTTGAGATTGTGGGCCGCAAGATCAGCGCCAGGCCATCAGTTTCCGCAGTCGAGCCCTACATGCTGTACCCTGTGGGGTACAAGCTGCGCTGTCCCTCTCTATACTGCAAGAAACTTTTGGCCAGACGTTTACCATGACATATGGCCAGCACTAACAGCTTACAGGATGCGTCACGTGTAAAGCACGGAGAGTAAAATGCGACGAGACAAAACCTGCATGCAATCAATGCACTCGCAGGCGCGTGACTTGCGGAGGATACAAGAAAGACATACGCTTCCGACCGGTGGAGAGAACTCCGGCTCCCACCGCAAGACCCCCGCCTACTCCAGCCGCCACGGAAGAAAGAGAAGCACCCGTTGTAGACAGTATTGTTCACTCTGGTGAAGATCGATCTGGTGACGATGATCCTGCGCGCGCTTCAGGAAACACCGGAACAAATTTCTTTTGGCCTTGGCTAGAAGAAGACGTAGCCAATGTCTCCTTACCCGAGCTTGACTTGACTACATTGCCATGGATGGATTTCTCTCATTTGGACTTTCCCGCTGCTGTTGACAGTAATCAAACACTGGATCAAATCATCGAAGAGGCAAACATAGACAATAAGCATGACATAGAAGGGTCGCTCGGAAGCATGGACAACGTTAATCCAGATTCTTTCCTGCATTCGCCGGACTCGCCGTCGTTAGAAGTCCCTAATTTTCCTTTCTTCCAGAACATTGAGCTTGAAGCGGACGACAAAGATGAGGTGGAATCTCTTTTCCACCAGGAAACGCTTACTGTACTCTCGATATGGGAAGACAGAGACAGAAATCCTTGGCGCAATATGATATGGCCCATGGCACAAGAGTCAAAGGCGCTTTATCATGCTATAGCTGCAATGACATTCTTGATGCAGAGCAAGTATACGCCTCACGCACGCGAGAAGGGTCTTATACATGCGCGCAAAAGCACACAGCAGCTTGCAGCAGATTTGAGCAGTGGAGAGATTCAGATAGACACCGCGCTTGCTGCGACCATAGCGCTGGGTTTTGCTGAAGCGTGGGACTTCCAAAAGTCATCGACAGGGCGAATGCACATTCAAGGCGCGAGGATTCTCTTGCAACAGTCTATCTCACAGCACCAACTATCTCAGCCATCTGATGATGCAGTCTCAGCTCGCCTCAGATTTTTAGGAAATACCTGGATCTATATGGATGTATTAGCTCGTCTGACCTCTGATTGTGGACCAAGCTTAGACTCAGATCTCTTGCATTTCTTCACTGACGCAGGTCCACTGGCAATTCGAGAGGAGCTTGATCCGCTCATGGGTTACGCAGCCTCCCTGTTTCCAATTATTGGCCGGGTTGCAGACCTGATTGCTACGATTCGAATGCGCAATCAGCGGCGTAATTCACCCATCATTATTTCAAAAGGCATAGAGCTTAGGCACATAATCGAAGACTGGTCTCCAGCCATCGATCTAGAAGAGGTGGAAAAGCCTACATCCAACATGGTGGAAGCCATCCAGACAGCCGAGGCGTACAGGTGGGCCACATTACTTTTACTCCAAGAGGCTATACCTGAGCTACCCAGCTTGGTCGCATACAAAGAGCTGGGTCAGAAGACGCTTGTCTACCTCGCTACAATTCCCAGCGGTTCTGCAACCATCAACGTGCATACATATCCTCTGATGGTTGCTGCCACCGAGGCCGTCGAAGAAGAAGATCGAGAGTTTGTTCGCGATCGCTGGAAAATAATGCGCAAACGCATGGTCAACGGTATCATCGACCGCTGCGAAGACGTCATGGAGGAGGTTTGGCGCAGGAGGGATGCTCATTTCTCCGAATGGCTGGCCCGAAATAGCCCAGACCCTTCCACCTTCTCACCTTCCAATTCTGGAGGAATCGCTGGGCTCATAGGCGGTTCAAACAGGACGCCATCGGGAATGGGGAGAGAGCAAGCCAGGTCTCCTACAAGAAGATCGACTGCGCACTCTGACTTCCCAATATCGATTGCATTCAAGAAAGGAGTCGACCCTATTACTCGGAGTGGGAATGTCGACTATACTGTTAAGGGAAATCTGCACTGGATTGAGATTATGAAGGAGCGGGGTTGGGAAGGTATACTACAACTCTCTGGATTGCCTGATGCGTGCGCTGACCTTTTCACAGTCTTGCTTGGATGATCGATACAGTTAGCCACGGCTCATAGCCAATAGCGTCTGGATCCTCGGTACAAACAATGGAATGAGTATTTCATACCACCTGTATCCCTACATGTTTGTAACATATCAAGCGTTGTGCGCGTGTATACACATTACGCTGCGTCTGACAAGTGACGAGGTCATATTCAAGTATAGCTAACCATGCATCACCCCGAGCTCACAAGAACCACGCAACTGCAGCCCCCAGACCATCCAACGCGGGCGCCAATGTCTTCATCGGCGCAGCACCCTCGCTTCCAGTTCCGGTCCCATCAGTGCCCGTAGACGCCGGGCCTCCCGTGCTGGCCGCTCCGCCCGTTGTCACTTTCGGTAGCTTCTCCTCGCCGGCCGTGATAACGAATTGGTATGCATTGAAATCACTCTTAGCGTGCGGATACGTCTCCACCAGCGCGCTGCTAGGGACCGAGATATCGTCTATGTCAGTCTCGGTACCGCATCAGTCGGGATTAGGCCGCGAGGAGTGGCCCGGAAACGTCCTCACGATGGTCTCGACGCCCACGGCATCGGTGTCGCTAAACGAATACAGCTGTGTATACTTCTGCTCAGAACGCATGGGGATGCCTGTCCAGTTCGCCAATCGACAGCTGGGCCGCACAAGGTCAGGCACGCGGGAAGCAATGCACGATGCCGATGAGGCGGTGGCTGGGATATCGCATCTAAGACTGTACGCGTAGCCCCCATCGGATGCCAATGGGCGATTTATCAGCGCCGAGGTTGAATATTCCACCATTGTGGAGCCCATCGTCCAGATGTCCTGCTCCCGAAGTTGGTGTAGTCCGAGTCATTGTCCAGGTCCACGGAGAGCGTCACGAGGTCGTCGGATGCGTTGATGACGGAGGCGACGAAGCGAAGACTGTTTGTGCCGTAGCTAACGTTGGGGAGGAGGTAGGAGGTCGTAATGTTTTCGGATGTGGTTGCCGCGAGGAGGGCGAAGACGACAGTGGCACGCATCACGATGGTGCTCTTTACGCGCAGACAATCAGCTAGGTATGGGGAAAGCGAAAGCGCTACACGAATAAGATTGCATTCTTATACCTAGCATCCATGGGAACTCGGGTGCGTTGCAGTCCATGTCGTTTCGCTTCACCGGTGCCTAAGCCAAATCCTGGGGTTGGGCACTGGGGTAGGTATCGTAGGTGGGAGGCCTACGCAGCTTACCTAGCGTAGCGCATGCCTTGTTCGCTCGAATCCTACCTGCCACATGGTATTGGTGGTTAAATCGATTTACCCCGGTGTTCATGTGACTCCGTGGCTGTGCATGCCAAACACCTGCGTAGAAGCTGCATGATTAGCCTAGTTTCTCTGGAATTAAATCGAGGGCATACGACTTGGCACAGGATCCTACCAAGATGTACAAGGAGGAATATAAGAGAGGCGAATTGGCACAGCCACCTTACAGCACTGAATCTGCAGCATCATGGCCTGGAAGGAAAAGCACATTCGGTCACCTGATCCGGAAGTGATCGACTAACATGGCTACGAGGAAGGAGAGTTCGTGATCGACGCCTTGAGGGATGGTTACATACCCCAGAATTCAGGGTCACGTTACCGATGAAGCAGCATGTCTAGCTAACCAAAAGGGCGGCCAACGGATTAAGTAAGATGACAAGGGATAGGACGTAGCCGACGAAACCTGAGTAGGGTTACGCTCTCGTCATGTCACCGTAGGAGGGTTGGCGTTGGCTGGGATGTTCAGAAACCGGTGATACTAGGGGGTTTGGAAGGCCGGTCGTAGGATCGGCAGATAGGTTCGGATACGTGTGACCACAAAGGGATTTGAGAAGATGATGCGATACTGTAGTGAAGGCATGCGGCCTTTCCTTATTACTATATCTAAAGAGCACCCGTATTCTAACAAAAGCAAAAAACAAATCCCCAACACCTAAGCTATGCAAAATCAAAGGGCCTACCAAGAACAGACTCTATGTACTATCCTTTCTTAGTTTAATGGGTTATTTTCTTTTTAAACCAGTTTACGAGCTGCTAGCGGTTGCCGAGGGGATACCGGCCGAGTACCCAGCAGCGGTGGGCGAACCCGTGGAGCCGCACTTCTTCAAGCAGATGTCGACGCTCTGAGCGATGTTGACGGGGAGGTACTTGCGGAACTCTTGGATGTTCTTCCCGTTGATCTCCTTGGGTAAGCCGAGCGTAGCGTTGACGACATCCGCGTTGAGGCCCAAGAAAGCCTGGGCCATTTGCAACGTCCCGGCGTCCTCATTGTCAAGAGTGGCAACGAATTTGGCCAGGTTACATTGGTTGTTGATCTGGTAGTGGATGGCACCCTGAGGAAAGACAGTGCCCTCGAACTTGGAGAGCGTGCCGGCGACTTCAGCGCTCTGGCCGGCCGCGACGAGGCCGTTCTCCAGGATGAAACCGAAGTCGATCTCGCCCTCGACTACGGTGAGGAACTCGGTAGCGCGGGGGTGAACATGCGGGGTGTTGATGCCATGCGCGTCAAGGAAGCCAAGCGTGGTCGAGATACCCAGGCCGGTGAGGATAGGGAAGGTCTCAATGTTCTGTTTAAGAGCGTCAGCATCAAGCGCAATGGAATGAAAAAAAAAGGAATACTGACGGCAGCCTTGGTAGCTCCACCTAGGGCACCCTTGGCAGGGGTTGCATTGTTGAAGTCAAAAACGATCATGTTCCTGAGAGCATCACCAGAGAGCAGCTCTTGCCCCTTCATAGTAAGGAGACGCTGGAACCGCTTGATAGCCGTAGGAGCACTGAAGAGGTCGCGGAACAAAGCAGCCTGGACCTCGGGATCAGGACTGGGAGCTGCTACTGCAGGAGTAGAGGCAGCGCTGCTGGGAGTTGCGACAGTTGCCAGAGTCGTTGCGGCTTGAGGAAGAGCCTGAACAGCGGAGATAGCGATAGCTGCAACGAGAGTCTTGGTGATGGTGACCATTTTTATTATTCTGATTAGATCGTTAAAGTAGCGATAGAGCTGGACGACAAGGAAATAAGGAGGTAGCATTAAAGACAAGAAGAGATGAGAGAGTAGGATTTTTCGCGTGGTAGGCAAGGAGATATTGAGTGAGAATCAAATCAAGTTGTCCACCAAGATGCTTTATATAAACATCGCCGGCTACAACATCGCAGATGCTGACCGTCAACCTCTATCAGCAGCCCCGGATGTTTCTCGACCCGTAGGATGCTGAGAGGGCTGAGCCACGACAGCTGCCATCTGCCGTAGCCGCCACCCCAAGGACAAGGTTGTTTCTTAGCAAAAAAACAAAGCTTATTCTTTGTGCGCAGCTGCTAAAGATACGATTGGGCGCGTGTTTTGAAACGCGATGTGTTCACCGTCAGCGAGGTGGTCGGCAAGTCACCGAGCCGTGGTGCTCGGTAGGTAAGTGAGGCAGGCGCAGTTGATATGATGACTGAAGGGCGTTAAACGGGGAACTGTACATGTGCACAGAGCGCAGGAGATATGTGCAGCGTGAGCGTACGGGGAAATGCTTGCAAATCACGATATTTCAGTACCCATATGATTGAAGTGTAGATAGAATACTGTGCCGTGACCATACCTTGCCGCCGTTGTCTTCGGATGTGGCATCTCCGAGCTATACCTACCTACCTACTGGGCGAACAAAGGCAGAACCCGCAAAATCAACAAATACAGCGACAAGCAATGCACTCACGCACTGCGCAGTGAAGATTCTGTGAATGAAGCTGTGTGTCTGTGGATATGTGTTGGTCGCAGCAGCAAGGGCTGGCCTGGCCTGGCCTAGCCCCCCAGGTGGTTTGGGCATCTTGGCGAGAAGGAGGCTGGTACTGGCTGGGTAAACTATGCCCACAAATAGGCCAGGTTTCAAAACACAACACGTCGCCGAAGATGATGTTGGATAACATTTCGCTCATTCGGAGATTGCACAATGGCACTCACCAAATTTGCTGGGCTTTTGCGTACAGTCACTTCAAGCAGGCAAGCATGTGAGTGTAATCGCGATATAATGAAACTAGATCCCGCAGCATGCTAACGATGCTCGCTGGTTAGATGCTGAATTTTGGGGGAGGAAGAACCATGATCTCATCCAGTCTATACGCTTCGTGACGGCCATAAACACGTTATTCGTAAATCGATTCCACTTCCATCCACTCCTCCACATGGCAGAACGGCAACTCGGCGAAATCGAACGCATCGTCAAGTGTGAAAGCGTCATCAGAAGGAATTGATGGTGGGCCTTGCACTTTCTTGACCACGATGCCTCCGTCCTCCGGCTCTTCCACTTCGGCAATATTGTTTATGTTCGGGAAGCCTCCGTCCTCGAAGAGCAGAGAGGTGCGATCACCGGGACCGCGCACTCGGCGGCGTAGACGGCGGGCCGATTCGTCAACATCGTCGCATGGATCGTTGTCGGAGTAGCTGCTGTCGCCCTCGACGCTCATGCTGTAAGTACGCTTGGTCTTGTACATTCTGTCGCTCCATCTTTTCTTTTTCTTCCTGTCCATCCGTTGCCTCAGCTCTTCGTCTTCAGAAGAATCGCCGGTGAGATGCATGTCGTTTATCTCATCAGTTATTCCGTGGTCGTCCAGCCTTGAATTACTCCTGTCGCTTTTCGCATCTTCAAATTGGTCCGGTCGTACCACTTCTATGTCGCTATCATAGCCTGGCTCGCTATCCAAGTATTCGAGTATGAAGCTGATGTCTTCTTCTTCAGCCCTGCGGAACTGCCGAGCGTCTTCGTGTATGCTCTCCTCGTCAGATGCGTCATCGTCCTCGGAGTCTTGCGGAGTGGTCGCACAAGCAACAGATGCT
Source organism: Paraphaeosphaeria minitans (assembly GCA_015832175.1). Classification (NCBI taxonomy): domain Eukaryota; kingdom Fungi; phylum Ascomycota; class Dothideomycetes; order Pleosporales; family Didymosphaeriaceae; genus Paraphaeosphaeria; species Paraphaeosphaeria minitans. The sequence continues at coordinate 1,325,515 of WJXW01000009.1, forward strand.
GTGGAGGGCCGAGAGGACGCACCCCGCGACTGTGGCCTGGTGAATTGGAACTGCGGTCCCTGTCCAATGGGCTTGATAAATTCGAGCGGCGGGGATTGCGCATTGTGCACCACGCCCATGCCCATGCCCACGCCCATGCGCTTGTAGCTGGGCGTAGGGCGGTCGTCCTTGTGGAGAAAGTGGGCGTGAGAGAGAGTGTCAGGCGTCATGGGCGGCGATGACGGGCCGTTGGCAAAAGTAAAGACGGGCGGGCGTTCGGTCGTCTCCATGGCGGCGTGGCGGCGTGGCGGCGTGGCGGCGGAGGTGGTGGTGTTCACCGGAAAAGCCCCGCGAGGCTGCGAGGCGAATATCAAAAAATGGAGGTGCTCACAAATTCAGTCGAAAGTTCCAGCGCTCAGGGAATCAGGTGCCGGTGGACGAGAGGTATGTGTGTTATGTGAGGAGACAATTTGGCAGACAGTATCATTTTCTAGAAGTGATTCGGAAGAGCTTTGGCAGCGAAACGGAGCGGCCAGTGGAGGGCGGGCAGGTGGGAGCGTTTGACAGGTCAGGCCCTGCACACCTGGGCTTATCTCGCGGTGCGGGTGGAGGAGAGAAGAATGCTATAGGCAGCAATGCAGGAATTGCAGTGCAGGTCGGAGGCCAGGTTAGCCACAGCGTGCTGTCAGTCCGAAGCGGTGCGAGTGCGGTGGCCGAATGGGAGGGCAATGGGGACGAGGGCAGAAAAGGCGGGCTGCGGTGCTCCCCTTGTGTGCTCGTTCTGGCGAGCGGGACGCGGGGCAGATATTCACCTGCGTTTCACGCTGGGCTGGCGGCACGGGCGGGCGTCAGGACTCGAGAGGGTTTTCCCTGCTCTCAACGCAAGCCGACGATATGTGTTCGCCAGCGATTAGCGGCCGTGGCCTTGCCAGCGATGCAGCGCAGACTCGAGCAATCTCACCTTGCGTCGACGACGGCCGGTGTGCCCAATGGCCTCCGCGCACAGAATTAGACTGCAGGGCGTTCCGGGCCTGCTGGCATCCAGCGAACAGCTGGCGGGGCGGCGATTGGTGAGCGGCGGGGCACCCTCTGTGGCGACCGCAGGGCTCACTCGGCGGAGGACCGTGTCGGCGGCAATGAGGCTCTGCGGCGGGATGGAGATGGGAGTCGACTGCCGAGGCGGAGGCGTGCAATTTGTGCCTGAGGAAGCCCACACGGCGCAGATGCCCACGCTCATCGTGTTTGCCCGAAGAGGTTGAGGGTCGCGGTCACGTGAAGCGGGGAACGGAGGCAGACGCGCTTGCCCGGTTCCGGGAAGGCGGCTTCTGCACATCCTCCGTGGACACATTGAACATTTGGCGAGTACACAGCTCGAACACAGGCAGCAGCAGCAGCAGCACTGCAAGCAACACGACACCATCTTCTCTGACCCGCATTCCCTTCCTCTCTCTCTCGCCGCGGTCTGCTGTCCCGCACGCTGTCCATTGAAGCCGTCTCCCGCGCCCCTGGAGCTGCGGCTGCTCCTGCACTTCCACCATGGCATCTTCCCCATCCATGTTGACCAAGGTACGCAGTTAGCTCTCCGCAGCCCATGGCAGCAACTGACCGCCTGCAGTTTGAGTCCAAGTCATCGCGGGCGAAGGGCATTGCCTTCCACCCCAAGAGGTACCTCCGCGCCTCCTGTTGCGGTCCGCGCCGCTGCTGACCGCCTCAGACCATGGATCCTCGTATCACTACACTCCTCGACCATCCAATTGTGGGACTACCGCATGGGCACCCTCATAGATCGCTTTGAAGAGCACGACGGCCCGGTTCGTGGCATCGACTTCCACAAGACGCAGCCATTGTAAGCACAGCTGGCGCTGAGCTGGGACGATCTGATACTAAGACGTGGCAGGTTCGTCTCCGGTGGCGATGATTACAAGATCAAAGTCTGGTCTTACCAGACTCGCCGGTGTCTGTTCACCCTGAACGGGCATTTGGACTACGTTCGCACCGTCTTCTTCCACCACGAGCTCCCGTGGATCTTGAGTAGCTCCGATGACCAGACAATCCGCATCTGGAATTGGCAAAACCGCAGCCTCATCTGCACCATGACCGGACACAACCATTACACCATGTGCGCGCAATTCCACCCCAAGGAGGATCTTATCGTTTCCGCATCGCTCGATCAGTCTGTTCGTGTATGGGATATTTCAGGGTTGAGGAAAAAGCACTCCGCGCCGACGGCGATGTCGTTTGAGGATCAGATGGCCCGCGCCAACCAGAACCAGGCCGACATGTTTGGAAACACGGATGCGGTTGTGAAATTCGTTCTCGAGGGCCACGACCGAGGTGTGAACTGGGTTGCATTCCACCCTACGCTTCCTCTCATCGTTTCGGCGGGCGACGATAGATTGGTGAAGCTGTGGAGGATGTCAGAGACCAAGGCATGGGAAGTGGACACTTGCCGAGGACATTTCCAGAACGCATCCGCGTGTCTGTTCCACCCGCACCAGGACCTCATCCTTTCCGTTGGCGAAGACAAGACTGTACGCGTATGGGACCTCAACCGCCGAACCTCTGTACAATCTTTCAAGAGAGAAAATGATCGCTTTTGGGTGATCGCTGCACATCCGGAGATCAACCTGTTCGCGGCCGGCCACGACAACGGTGTGATGGTGTTCAAGCTAGAGCGTGAGCGCCCCGCGTCGGCGGTATACCAGAACAACCTGTTCTATATCACCAAGGAGAAGCATGTGCGCTCTTACGACTTTGGGAAGAACATTGAGTCTCCATCCATGCTTTCCCTGAAGAAGCTCGGCAGTGCTTGGGTCCCGCCGCGGACGCTCTCCTACAACCCCGCCGAACGATCCATTCTCGTCACCTCTCCTGCCGACAATGGGACCTATGAGCTCATCAGTTTACCGCGCGATGCATCAGGAGCTGTAGAACCTACTGACACCAAGCGAGGCCTCGGTAACTCGGCCGTTTTTGTCGCCCGCAACAGATTTGCAGTGTTCAACCAGCAGAACCAGCAGATCGACATCAAGGACCTCAGCAACTCTATTACGAAAACGATCAAGCCTCCGCATGGAACGACCGATATCTACTTTGGCGGGACCGGCAACTTGCTCCTCATCACCCCGACTTCTGTTGTCCTCTACGACATCCAGGCGAAGAAGAATCTTGCCGAGCTCTCCGTGAATGGTGTGAAATACATTGTGTGGTCCTCTGATGGTCTCCACGTTGCGCTTCTGAGCAAACACAACGTCACCATTGCCAACAAGAATCTTGAGCAGATCAGCACGCTTCACGAGACCATCCGTATCAAGAGCGCTACCTGGGACGATGCCGGTGTTCTTCTCTACTCCACGCTAAATCACGTCAAGTATAGCTTGATGAATGGAGACAATGGCATCGTGCGCACCTTGGAACACACAGTATACCTCGTGAAGGTCAAGGGACGCAACATTTACTGCTTAGACCGAGCAGCGAAGCCCAAGGTCCTCCAGATCGATCCCACCGAGTACCGCTTCAAGCTGGCACTAGTCAAGCGTAACTACGACGAGATGCTTAACATCATCACGAATTCGAGTCTCGTTGGCCAAAGCATCATTTCGTACCTACAGAAGAAGGGCTATCCGGAGATTGCGCTGCAGTTTGTTCAAGACCCGCAGACGCGATTTGAGCTTGCGATTGAGTGTGGAAACTTGGATGTCGCAGTTGAGATGGCCAAGCAGCTCGACCGACCCAAGCTCTGGCAACGTCTCAGCGTCGAGGCTCTGGCGCATGGCAATCACCAAGTTGTAGAGATGACCTATCAGAAACTCCGGAACTTCGACAAGCTTTCATTCCTCTACCTTTCCACGGGAGACCAGGAGAAGCTCAAGCGTATGGCCAAGATTGCCGAGCACCGTGGCGATATGACCGCCCGCTTTCAAAATGCTCTTTACCTTGGAGACGTACAAAATCGGATTGATATGTTCCAGGAAATCGACCTCTATCCTCTCGCATACGCTACCGCCAAGGCACACGGTTTGGAGGAACAAGCACAACAAATACTAGAGGCTAGCGGTCTTACGGAAGACCAAATCAACCTGCCATCGATTGGGGCTGAACTGACACCACCCCAGCCCATCGTTCCAACGTATAAGGCTAATTGGCCAACACATGCTGCGTCCTCTACAGTATTCGAAAGGGCGCTTGCTGGTGAGGTTGAAGGTATCGGCGCAGAGGAGCAAGCAACCAACGGCTACGGGGACGAAGATCTCCTGGGCGATGCCGAAGCGCCGAGTGCCGCTGTTGCTGAACTTGGTGGTGACGAGGAAGAAGATGTCGGTGGCTGGGATATGGGCGACGATGGTGAAGCCGAAGCTGAAGATGATTTCGTTGAGGTCGAGGGTGCAGAGGCTGGCGCAGGAAGCAGCGAAGCAGACTTGTGGGCTCGAAACTCTCCTTTGGCTGCGGATCACGTTGCTGCAGGTTCGTTCGAGACTGCTATGCAACTCTTGAACCGACAAATAGGCGCCGTGAACTTCGCACCGCTCGAGTGGCGTTTCGAGGAGGTTTACCAAGCCACACGGACCTTCCTTCCAGCTACGCCTAACATGCCTTCCATCGTCAACTACGTACGAAGATCAGTCAACGAGACTGATTTGCGGAAGATTCTGCCCATCATTCCACGCGACCTGGAGTCGATATTAGCGAGCGAGTTGCCCGCTGGTAAATCGGCGATGTTGAAGAACAAGCTAGAAGACGGCGTCGCAGTCTTCAAGCGGTTATTACAGCTGTTGATCGTCAACGTTGTTTCCTCGCAAGCGCAACTCTCAGAGGTATGTTGCGGGCCACGCAGAAATAACCATCCGGTTGACTAACAGGAACGATAGGCCAGACAGGCAATTCACACGGCCGCTCAATATGTAATCGCCATGTCGATCGAATTGGCGCGAAGGTCTCTCGTCCAAGGCGCGACTGACATCTCTGGCCTCCCCGAGGACACTAAAAAGCGAGCACTAGAGCTATCGGCATACTTCACGATCCCTGAGCTTGAGGGCCCTCACAAATCTCTCCCACTTTCAGCGGCAATGAACTTCGCCACCAAGAACAAGCAGCTGAACACGGCGCTCAACTTCGCCAATGCACTTCTGGACCGGACCGCCAACGCGAAGCTGAAGGAGCAGGCCAGGAGGGTGAAGACTACGGCGGAGCGCAATCCAAATGACGCTATCGAGATCGACTTTGATCAGTTCGCTGACTTTGAGATTTGCGCTGCATCGTTCACGCCGATATACCAAGGCAGTCCATCTGCAGCGTGCCCCTACGATGGCGCTAAGTACCATGCGAAGTACAAGGGCACGGTCTGTAAGATCTGCGAGGTGTGCCAGATTGGCGCTCCTGCGAGCGGACTGAGGCTGGTGGGTTGAAAGCAGTGGTAGCAATTAGTGTCTGACAATTTCTGGCCCGAAGCCATTTGAAATACTGTAGCGTATGATGTTAGATTTGTCCTACATTGCTGGGAACAAGAGGTTTGAGGAGAAGCCCGCAGTGGGAAACGACGCGACGCCGGACACAGGTGTATGTACCTGTTGACAAAATGCCATGAGATAATGTTCACAACCTCTGTGCCTCGAAGCACTATGCTCACCTTCCACATCTTGATCGTTGTGTCGCATCAAACAGTTCGCCTGACGTAATCATACTTGCGCACCCGTTCCGCGAACCAGGGTCCACATTTTTTATGAGCCCTGATTATGCCCCACGTTGACTCGTCCAGCCCGCCGACGACTCATCAAGCCTTGAAGCAGCGATCTAGCAAATACAACACGCATATACTCGGTCTAGGAATTTAGTTTCCTTTCTCACCGAGGTTCCTACAGGATCTGTTTAGAGCATTAATTGACAACATCACGCTTCTCTGAAGCACCCCGCTACCCCGCCATGGGAGACCCGGTCGTCGCCATCCAGGACGAGATCGCCCTCCTGGAGAAGAACCTCTCCGAATTGCAAGAGCAGTTGAAGGATGCAAAGTCGCGATTACAAAAGGCCCAGTCGGCGGAGGCGGCCCAGTCAGGACAGCAAGAGATGAGCAAGGAGGACCGCCTTGCGCTGATCAAGGTGAACCTGAAGGAAGTGCTCAATCCTGAAATCATGGACGCCGTTCTCGACAAAGGCGAGAGTCTAAAGGTTTACTGGGGTACTGCAACAACCGGCAGGCCGCACTGCGGATACGTAAGCCGCGTATTCCGGGAACAGAAGGTGGTCGTGTGCTGATGCGTTTTAGTTTGTACCCATCCTCAAGATCGCCCAATTCCTGCGCGCCGGCTGCCACGTTAAAATCCTGCTCGCAGATATCCACGGCTTCCTCGACAACCTCAAAGCGCCCATCGAGTTGGTCAAGTTCCGCGCCGAATACTACCGCTATGTCATCACCGCGCTGCTCAAGGCCGTCAACGTCCCCACCGACAAGCTTCAGTTCGTGCTGGGATCTTCCTACGAACTCGCTCCCGATTACATGATGGACCTGCTGCGGCTGGCCAGTATAACGAGCGAGCACGACTCGAAGAGGGCAGGTGCTGAGGTCGTCAAGCAGACGGAGAACGCGCCACTCAGTGGGCTCATCTACCCACTCATGCAGGCGCTAGACGAGCAGTACTTGGACGTAGATGTGCAGTTTGGTGGAGTGGACCAGCGCAAGATCTTCGCGCTCGCCAAGGATGTGCTCCCCAAGATTGGCTACAAGGAGCGTGCACACTTGATGAATCCTATGGTGCCCGGACTCCAGGGCGGCAAGATGAGCGCAAGCGATCCTGACTCCAAGATCGATGTTCTAGACACGCCCGATGCAGTGCGCAAGAAGCTCAAGAAGGCATTTGCACCGCCGAAGCAGGTCGAGGAAAACGGGGTGCTCAGCTTCGTCGAGTATGTGCTGCTGCCCGCTGGCGAGCTGCGACACGGAACACCCAAATTCGTCGTCGAGCGAAGAGAGGGCGAGCCGCTCGTCTACACAGATATCGAGAAGATGCAGGAAGACTACAAGAATGACATTGTAAGCCACGTTTCTTCATCACGCTTCGTCAAGGCTTGATTGCTAACTCTTACAGCTCACACCACAAATTCTCAAACCTGCCGTCACAGAAGCTCTCATCCAGCTGCTTGCCCCCGTACAAGAAGCTTTCCAGGCCGACAGCAAGTGGAAAGATATCGAGCAGAAGGCCTACCCGCCGCCGCCTGCGGAGAAGAAGAAGGAAAAGAAGAAGAAGGACAAGGGCACTGGATACCCTGGTGCGAAAAATGTGGAAGCCAAGCCGGACGGTCACGTAGAGGGCGCGGAAAAGGCCATGGTTGACGTTGGTACGGACGTTGGGGCGCAAGCGGTCGAAGGGTTGAAGTTGGAGGAGAAATGAAGCGTGCCATGAAGACGCGTTCTGTTAGTTTGCTGCAGAATTTTGCAGCTTCGTCGGCCCCAGATCTCTCAGATTTCTAGCACTAGCCCCGTTCAGCTTCCAACGTCGGCGTTTCAAGGTGTTGAGAACCATTGCATATAGAAGCAATCTTGCTTCGAGGAAATAATGGACCGAAGTCACTCAAAAGTTCATACCACAGTTCACTTGATCCTTTGCCATGTCCGCGATAACCAAATAATTCATTCCTTACTCTCCATGCCTCCTGGGTGTAGATCACAAGTATCTTGTTATGGATGGGTGTAAAGGTATCTTTGCCCGACATCGCGACAGCACCATGCGACATTCGCTATTCGAAGGAGTCGCAGTAGGATTGCGGGAGAACTTATAAAGAGATGGTCAACATAATGATGGGTCTTTTAGTACACCGAAACCGAGCTTATTGAGCTGCTATCACCGCAATTGCAGTTTCTACAGTCAGTGCGCTCCTCACGTAGAGGATACGACATGAATGGCAAGTCGTCCCCCACAAAGCAGACATCTCCGTAAAGAAAATCCTACGTTCCACTTCGACATGCTCAAAGTATCACTTTCTCACTCCATGACAAGGACTGACTTTGTACCTGCAGGTCATACTGGGCTTTTACTTTTCCTACAGTCATGTTCAGTCCAGTTGGCGCCGACACCTTGTTCTCCGTGTCGAGCTTGGTCATTACACTGTGTTCCTAGCGAAAGACGCAAGCGCTGACAGGTGGCGTCTTCAACACGATCGCGCAAATCGGCAAAAGCGAGGGCTCGCGTCGAGCGGTCTTAGGGTGACTCAGGACAGTGTATGGGCGGACAAACAGAGCCCCCAGGCACTGATGGAAAGAGGCAGAGCTTCATTCTGGAAGATTTGGCATGAAGCGGGAGTCAGAGTCAGATCTGCTACGTCAATCGCTGCCACAATATGCGGAGTATGAGATTAATCATGCGATTGAACACCATCTAGGAAACTGGCGAGACCAGCCTCTCACTAATCGCTCGTGTTATCGAGTACCAGAGATAGATATGGGTCGTGATAATGTTAAGAACAGATGAGCGGTTTGAGCGGCGAGGCCGGGGCAGAAAGGGCAGGGAAAGAGGTCGAAGACACTTCCTATGTGTACCGTATAAGAGGCGAGGATAAAGAAGCTGTGACCATCTCCATATTACGTGAAGCACCTTTTGCTCAGACCTTCGAATTACAGCCGCATCGTGGAACATTTTGAGGGTGACCCATTCGAAGACGGATACTACAAGCACCGTAAAACCCAGCCTACCAATATGACCCACATCACCCTTGTAAGTACATCTAGCAACACAAAGAATAGTGACTAACGTGCAAGAATCTGGTGTCTGTGGTGGTCATGCTGACATTCAACACCATTCTTATGCCTACCTCTTCGGTACTCTCAGCTCAAGCTCCCAGCATCGGCCTCAACTACCGTACTGGGCCTTCCAAAAAAGAAAAAACTGCAATCCCAGCAGCGGTACACAAAGTACGTACATTTCCCGATTTCTCCGTCACCTTCCTCAACCAACGTAGCTGACATCCTCCCGACAAAGCCGGCTACCTCACCCTCGGCACAGACAGCTGCCACTATTACCTCCCGGCGTCGGGGAAGCGCAGATTGGCCAGGCGTGTGCTCTTAAGATAATTAGCGTAAGTGGAATAGGTTAGGGTTGCTATCTTGATCTGTATCCTCAGGCTGGATGCGGTGAGACGAGGATGGGGAGGATTGGCCCGATCGGCGATATGGGCGCAGGGAGTTATATTGTGCCTGCACATGGTAAGAAGGGCTAGGCGCAGTGCTGAGTGTTGTTTTGAATTGCTGAGGTCTGGCGATGTTGGGTATTGGCCATTGGGACTCATTCACCCATTCACTCGTTCACTCAGCGCTCATTCACTCACTCACTCACTCGTCAACGCACATAATTTAGTTGACTATACATATCGTTGTTTTATAAACATTTTCGTCAAATCAAACAAAAAATTCAAGTAATTGGGTTTCTTTGAGCCGGACTCCGAATTGGCTTTTAGTTTTTGACTTTTTTCTTCTTCTTTCGCTTTGAAACGTCAGACGATGCGGGTGTTCGAACCGTCATCTGGCCATGCATTGGCTTCAGTCATTTTTTATTTCTCGGTAACAGTCACACTTCTGTGAGGATGATTGACGTTTCGATTCGGACGAGCACTTTTTAGTACGCTTGACTCGGTCACTACTATTACACTGAGCGAAGCTCGTCTTCTTCTATGCTCGCATTACATTTACATTCTTTAGCCTTCCTTTATAGTATTTCTACCTTCTATATTTCTACCTTCTAAAACACCAATCATAACTCTCACAACAGGTACTTGCATCATGCTCAGACCGATAAACAACATGCGCTCGATGATGACCCTTGGTTCACTGGTGCTTTTTCGCACTCTCGAAGCAGCATTTTCAACAACAGAGACTTCACTGTTGATGGCTTCGCAAACAACAAGCTCACTCGCATACCCCCCTGCGGATAACACGACAACACCAGTGATCAGTATGGCACTCACCACAACTTTCAACAGTCCTGCCTCAACAAGGTCCTTGTCTTCTTCAGTAATACCAACCCGCGAGCCAGGTACACCTCCAGCACCTAAGTCTGGAAACTTAACCACTCCAGACGACGGATGGAAACACGGCAACGTCATCATCTACAACTGGTGCGCTTACGACGTTTACTTCGTCTCCGTCGGCGCACACTATCTAGGCGGGTACATGTTCCTCCCCTTCCCTCAAACAACTACTTCCCGCTCACACCTACAGATACCGCAACGGCTCCGCCACAGGCTGGGGCACTCCCGAGGACGCCATCTACCACGCCATCCCATCAGGCAAGTACTACACCGAGCCCTTCCGCGCAAGCGCCGGCTGCTCCTACACCGGCGCCCCGCCCTACTGTCTCCTCGAAGATAAACTCGCCGGGCAGGCCGTATCCATCAAGATCGCGCGCTCGAACGACACCGCAGACCAGAACATCACGCAGCTAGAGTACGCGCTGTATCAGAACCCCAGCACGCAAGACACTTTCAAGCGTCTGTACTACGATGTCAGTCTGCTCGACTGCGGCGCACCCGACGTTGCCGTGACCGATTTCAACGCCACGGAGGCGATGTTCGCGCGTAAGGTGAAGCTATGTCCAGGGTATGCGGGCGGCGTGGCGGTGACGTTTAGCGCGGATGAGGGCGGAGAGGTGTGTCCGCCCGTGTACTGCGATGGGCAGAGTAGGTGCTTCATGGTGTATACATTCGATAGGACGAGGCGCCAGGAATCGAGTTTTACGTGTGATAAAGAATATCGGGGGGATTTGAGGCTTGATCTTTGTGTGGAGGACGGGGGTGAGGGGTAAGTAACTTTCCATGTTGTTGAGTGGGAGAAATGAGGCTGATCAATGTCCCAGCGTGCCAGGCATCGCGGGGAAATTCAGTAGCTGGGCGCAGACTGCAACGCATGAGGTGGCCATGCTACAAATGAACAAGACAGCGCCTCCGCTGAGTGGGACGACATCGCTCTCGGTCTTGCAGACTGTAGTGTCTACAGTTCTGCAGACGGTTACGCTCAGGATACAGACCAGCACTGTTGTTTTCGCTGCAACCCCTTCGAACGTAAATACGGTCGTCAGCTCCTCTACTGCAGCATAGGGGAGAACCTGTTATAATTGAACAGATCGGACTTGATTGGTGTATTTGGTCAGGTCTAGCTGAACTTGTCGGCTCCTTGTACTTATTACAATCGATAATTATACCTGATTCCTCCGAATCCGCGCCATCTCCATGGGCCCATGTGCATTTTTACAAGCAACATGAAGTAGGTTCTTGCCCACCCAGTGCCATTCCATGTGAACCTGTTTTATTACTCACCCCTCAAGCTCTTCAGCTCAGGGCTGACGCTCTCCCTACTCCTCAATGTTAAACCAGCCGCCCTCTGCGCCAGCCCAACGCATTCCTGCACCCGCTTCTTCTTCGACAACCCAACCGCCAACGCCCCAACAAATGTGTCTCCACACCCGTTCACACTGACCACATCCTCTTTCTCCAACACCTTCGTAGGATACAACCGCACATAAAGGCCTCCCACCTCTTGGTCCCCGTTGTTACACTGCGCAAGCACGTACTGTGCCTCGTCCGGCGAGGTAAGCACTGGGTCGCCCACTTTGAGCAACTGCGTCAAGAGCACACCTTGTGGACCGAGTTTCGTAAGAATAGTAGGAAAGAAAGGAAGAAGCTTGATCGATTGTTGCGGGATCCCTGCATCTACGAGAGCGGGAGTTGTAGTGTACACGAGCGGGACGCGGAGACCGACGGACGGGATGCCGAGGGCGTCGATGATGGCAAACCACTCTGGTGATTCGAAGAGACCGAGGCTGTAGGCGTGGTTGTGTAGGGCCTGGAGTTCGAGTTCGTTGGGTGTGATGATGTCGACGAGTGGGAAGGTGATGGGGTCCTGGCTGGATTTGGGAGGGAAGATTCGCAGGGCTTTGGCGGTGGAGACGGGCTCGAAGATGGTCGTTGTGTGTGGCGAGGTTCTGCCTACGTTGAGCCACTTGTGGAGGGAAGCAGTGTCCCAGTTCGCGTCCGCGACAAAGACATCTGGGAGGGTGTGGTTGGATTCCACGTTGAGAAGGTCCATCAGTTGTGATTCGGGGATGTTTTCGAGTATTTTCATATCAGCCATGGCGAGTGTGAGGTCTTTATTCGCGTTATTGATGGCAACGTACTGAGCAGTACGTGCTGGTTTTGGAAGCGTACGAATGCCGGTAGTATTCATACCTTCGTCTCCCAGTTGGCTGAGAGCTGCACGTCCGGTAAAATCATCACCGACGGCGCTACGAAGCTGGACTGCAGCACCAAGGAGGTGTGCTGCTTTGGCGATATTGTGAGCTACGCCTCCTAAAGTCTGATTGACCACGGCGGGGTTTGATGTATGCATTGCAGGTTCGATTGGGTCAGACGAGTTGGTGAAGGGCGCATAGTCACAGGAAAAGTCCACTGCCAGAGCACCCGCAACGATGACGTCCACTGCTGTGAGGACCATTAGTCCTTTGGCGGCAACAAGCGTCGAGTCAGGTAAGGTTGCACTATTTGGGCGGGTTTCCGCTGTAGTTGCAGGAGTAGGCAAGACAGGATTGAAGCTGGAAGATGTATGTCTACATACCTACATCAGCACCAGGGTCTAAGACTGAGCGGCAAGTCGATTCGCTCACCCTTGGGCACCGGCTTGCTTTGACTCTAATATCGCAAGTTCTCGGGCTACGATCGTGGCACGCGTCACGTTGGACTCTATGAGTGCCCGGTTTGCGGGGATGCTTGCACCCTTGGTCAGCTCCTTGATCTTTGCAAGGATGAAAGGTGTGTTGTCTTTGCCAGTGATGCCGGAAGCACTGGCCTGTTTTATGGCTTCCTCAATCACGGCATCCATAGTTTCCTTAGGGATGGCACTTTCAACGGGAATTGGGTTCGCGAAGTGGAGTCCAGACGAGATACCCAGTGAGTGTTGCGCATCTTGTTACAGTGAGCTTTGAGATGTTCCAATGTTCGGGCAGTACGTACGGATGATGGCAGCAGCCTCGATCTCATTCTCAATCGTCATGGGACTCTTCACGCCACTATCCCTCGACCAAAATGCCGGAAAGTCTACGCTGCCCTTGCGGCCGTCAGCGAAGGTGCCGACGAAAGCACCTTCGGTCTCAAGATACTCCAATGTGCGGGGTATGTCGAGGAAGCTCTTGCACCCGCTGGAAATTACAGTGACTGGTGTCCGACCGAGCTCTGTCAGATCCGCGGATATGTCCATACTGGATTCAGCTCCGCGATGTACTCCACCGAGACCACCAGTACCAAACACCTTTATGCCGGCCAGGTGTGCCAGTAGCATGGTGGCCGAAATTGTAGTCCCCCCATTGAAGTTCTTGCCTACTAACCGCTGCCCGCAGACGTAGCTCAAGTCTCTTCGCGAAAGTTTCAGGGTGGTGTTGCGGCCAGCTGACTCTGTGAGTCTTATCAGAGCGTCTGGGTTCATACCCACGTGTACGATGCCGTCCAGAATGCCTATAGTCGCAGGTACACCGCCATTTACGCGTACAACGCTCTCGAGCAGGGAAGCTAAAGCTACGTTTTCGGGGTAGGGGAATCCTGTGTATGGATCAGTACGAGGAGGCGCCCGTAGGCATGATTGTGCCACGCACCATGGGTATATATTGTCGTCTCAAGCGCAACGACGGGCTTGTTCGCGTGCAAGGCTTCTCGCACCTCCTCCGACACGCGGAAGAAGCCATTGTTGGTGAGATGCCGCCTCCCTTGCGTGGCAAATGCAGCTCTGCTGGCTGGCGAAAGGCGCACCCGGTGGGCTGCTCTGAGGAGGGGTCCCATTGCGTAGCTGCGAAGGGGACTGGCTTTCACAACGGCTACGAGCACAGGTCAGAATATAATGGACCGAGTCACCGCACCGTTCGGTGTTTGGTCTTATATGTGTTCCGGTGCGGACCTCGGCGCACTGCGAAGCTCGAGGAACTCCGAGTGTCATGTTCGCCTATGGCGGGGCGGAGGTCTTGGCGGAACAGGGCAAGCGCGACCGCGGAGCGGAAGGCACGTCCGACGTAAGATGCCACGTTCCTGGAGATGCAGCGCCGCGCAAGCTCCACGAAACCCCCAATCCCCACCTCACCTCACTTATGCTTGGGTAACTTGACTGCTACCCAACATGAGGTCTCTCCCTCTATTCTCGAGCTGCCTGGCAGCGCTCTCGGGCTTCGCCTGCGCCGAATTGAACCTCTCGCAGCCGCTGCTTTCGAGGCAGGTGCTCCCCAGCACCTTCACGCCGCCGCGCGTCTTCAAGAACGTCAACCTGGTCCGCAACACGAACCTGGACAAGGCATACCCGCGAGAGACCATCAATGTCATCATAGAAAACATTGATTCCAAGTCGCAATCCGAATACTACCTGCCGTTCGAAACCAGCTTGCTATCGAGAGTTGGCGGGTTGGAGGTCAAGGACAAGAAGGATGCAGACAAGGGCGCCTTCAAGGTCGAGGTCGTAGGGCTTGATGCTCAGAGGTACCGTCTGAAGATCAATTGAAGCTTGACTTGTACTGATACGATGCACAGCTCGACCGAGTTCTACCTGATCCACCTCCCGACTCCTCTCGCGCCCAAGCAGCAGCAAACCCTCAGCATCTCCTACTCTGTCCTCTCCGCGCTTGCGCCGGTCCCTGCGAAGATTGCGCAGTCTGAGAAGCAATATATTCAGTACACGTTCAGCGCCTACACGCCCTCCGCCTACGTCACCGAGAAGCAAAAGACCAAACTCAAGTTCCCCAGCAGCGACGTCCCCGATTACACCACCCTTCCAGCCGACCTCAACGCCGAGAAGAAGGCCGACCCGCAGAAACAGGGCTCGACTTTCACGTATGGCCCGTACAGCCATGTTCCAGCTGGTGCTGAGCAGGCTGTCAGCGTGCGCTATGAATTTACGAAGCCGCTCACCCACGCTACGCTATTGGAGCGCGACATCGAGGTCTCGCACTGGGGTGGTAACCTGGCCACGGAGGAGCGCTATTGGCTCACCAACCAGGGTGCTGAGCTGAAGAACCACTTCTCCCGCGTCGAGTGGCAGAAGACTCAGTACCTGAACCCCCCTTCTTCCGCCTTGAAGGGATTGAACCTCCCCTTGCACCCTGGTTCTATGGATCCGTACTTCACCGATGACATCGGCAACGTTTCCACCTCGCGTTTCCGACCGGGCAAGAAGGAGAACCTCCTGGAGCTGAAGCCTCGCTACCCCGTCTTCGGAGGTTGGAAGTACAGCTTCCGCGTCGGCTGGAATGCCGATCTGAGCACCTACCTCCGCAAGCTCAGCACGGGCGATACCTACGTGTTGAAGGTTCCCTTCCTTGAGGGCCCTCGCCTTGCTGAAGGTATTCAGTACTCAAAGGTGCATCTTCGCGTCATTCTTCCTGAAGGTGCTACCAACGTCAAGTACTCCACCACAGTACCGCTGGTTGACGGCAAGACGACTGTTCATCACACTTTTATGGATACCTTGGGCAGGTCTGCTTTGGAATTGCACGCCATTAACATCATGGATGAGTTCAGAGAGCGCGATTTGATTGTTACGTATGACTACTCGTGGACCGCAGGCTACAGAAAGCCCATCGTCATTACTCTGGGCATGTTCGCTGTTTTCGCAGCGATCTGGGTACTGGGCAGCATTGACACGAGCATTGGAAAATCTAAGAAGGCATGAAGTGATGTTCCGAGCTAGGAAACACGATGAGACTTCGGACCGTTATCAAACGTGCCGCGGAAGCGGAGGGTTGAACCAGGTAGACGTACATGGAATTAGGAAAAGTCTATGTAGGAGTATCCTTGGTTGGAATCTTATGAAAGTCCGGCATGGACGATTTTTTCTTTGATGTAGAAAGTAATGAAGCGTTCGCACATGTCCACCAATCTACTGTATCCTTACGCGATGCAAGTCCGACTCACTTTACAATATGTGTCTAATGCCATAAATTACAAGACTACTGTGAGCGTACACACAGGGACCCGCTGTAATAGCTACGGTTTTGTTGTCGGCCACTGTCAATCTCTAAGGAAAACACACTGCGCCCTGTCGGCTGTTGAATCTGTCGTCACATTTCTAGTCGATTGATCAAGCTTTGGAGGTGCCCCTCTCTTCGACCCTCTCTTCGACCCTCAGTTCATTGCTGCCCATCACGCCAAAGGACTACCTCCACAGATACTCAAACATACATCCTTCCCAATCTTACCCTTCTTTATTCTATAAGGCACTGGCACATATTACCTACCTGCCACCGCAGGCCTTGCCCTTATTTCCTCGGCATCTCGCTCCACGGCCGATGCGGCCTAATGTTTGCGTTGTCCAACTTCTTCGCCACCGCCAACGGCCAGCTCACCTTCTCGCCCTTTCTCTTTCCCATCCCCATCCCAGTTCCGCTCCCACTCTGTACGCTCTCCCTCCCCCCCATCTCCGCGCCTGCCCCTGCCAGCCCCTTCTCCTCATCCTTGCTCTGCGCTCCACCCCCCTCCATCGCAGGCACCTGGTACTCGTGCCCCATGCCCAGCCCGCTCGCCGTCGGCTCAAAGCTACATGCCTTGCTATCCCGGATCCTATGGATCGTCTGCACGAGGAACGAAGTCGTGGTCGTGAGCGAGAACACCATGCCTCCGCCTGCGCCGATGGCGTAGCCCCGGGTGAGAGGCAGGAGCATGGCGAAGGCGGCGAGGTCGGATGAAGAAGGCGAGTTTGAAAGGATGACGGGGAATTTCAGTGCCAGGGAGAGGGTAGCGGCGAAGGCGGTGGCGAGGCTGAGGGAGGAGAGGAGCTCGAGAGGGAGGAGGAAGGGGGTTGGGAGGCGGAGGCGGGGGAGGGTGGTGGAGAGGGTGACGAGGAGGGTGGCCAAGGTTGAGAAGGCGCCCTGTTGGATGTGTTAGTTGAAGGGGGGAAGGTGCGGTGGGTATAGACTGGACGTACAGCGGCAATGGCGACCCAGATGCGGAGGTGGGTTTCAATCGCGGTGAGGATGAAGGCGCGCCATGCCGCGTCTTCGTTTTGCGACTCGAGGTTGGCGACGTCCAGGATGATAAAGCCGTGGTTCTGGATGTCCTGAATGATGAACCTCGCTGTCGTATCCGTCAGTCATGGTCTTCCTCTGTCCACTCTTTCATTGTAAACATACCCCAGACGCCCGCACCCACAACACTCAACGCAATCATCACGACCAACACCCGCAATATAGTGAGTACAATGTTCGACCCCATAGTACCCAGCTCTTTACTCGAACCCAAGCACCAAGTATTAAGAACAACTTTTTCCAGGCCAGCTGGCAGCAAGCTTCCAGAGCGCTAAAGAAGGTAAAAGAGCGACGATGGCGGCGAGGAATCTCGTAACGTCCTCACACTCAGGCTGAAGTCGCAGACTAAGTAGATACCTACGTCTTTCCATATACCGCCATGCGTCGCGCATCGCCCCGCCAATCCACGGCCACGCTCCTCCCGACGGTCCTATGAACTCAGCTCGAGCCGCAAAATCTGCGCCAATCCGTCGCAGCTTGGAGTAAACCTCGACGCGGCGAGTTTGCATGAATGTCACTTGTAGTCGGCCCTCCAGAGCATGATTGGACGGGGGTTACGCGATCGGCCTGAGGCCTTCCGATGGGAGCATGGCAGCTGCGTGGTCTTCATGCCTTGTTGTGGGGGGGGGGCGCGCGGGATGTCGCAATCGGCGTTCTCTTTGTGTGTGGCAGGGATGCTGAGACGGATCTGAGGCGCGCAGTCGCGGGTTGCAACCCCTGCAGATCTGGGCATGTGCCTGTAGGATGTATGCATGCTGTGACCATTTCAAGATCACAAATATTGTGGTACGCGGAAATTCCCATCCGCATAGAAGGTCCGATCGTACTGTTCGAGATGGCTTCATGTTATAAGGGTTTCTTCATTCATGTACCGTGTGAACGGCGCCAGTCGTTGACAGACAGAGCTTCGCAGGCCCGGTTCTAAAAGAACATATGTCTTTAGACGTCACGAGTTGCAGTATTCAACCATCAGTACTCATGTCTACTACACAAGCGCGTATTGGCCCACTTCCCTACGAAGAGGATTCAAGATCTTCAAACCCTTCTAAGCGTCGCTGGACAACAAGCACATTCGCAAGCGGAACCCTATCCGTAAACATCGACAAAAACCCTCGTACTCCTGCTCATCCCTTCAAACCTCCATTCCACCCGCCAACGCCCAATCTGAACCCAAAACTCACCGCCACCGCCGCGAAAAGACCCAAGCAAAGCAGCGTCGGACCGACCTTGTCGTGATACGTGACAGCTCGCCGCTTCTTAATCATATTTACACGCCATAGATATAAGCCAACTGAGTAGAGCAGAGCGCAGACCGCTACGATGGTGAAGGCCCACGCAGCGGCAAGCGCAAGGCCGTCGCCAAAGTTGAGCAGCGTGGCTGCGATGGAGCCGAGGAGGATGCTGAATTCGAGCCAAGAGAGGAAGGTCCGCTCGGTGGCAAGTTGGACCTTGGGTTCGACGCGGACGGGGACATGGATGCCTATAAAGGTTAATATTGTTGATCAGTATGAACAGGTTGAGCAAACTCACGTTTTCCCTTGGGTGCTTTGAAGTGCTTGACCTCTCCCGGCTGTTTCCAGCTGGGTACACCAAGTTGGAAGCCACCCTGGCCGACGTCGGTTGCCCGAGGTCGTGGAAGGACGGCTACCAGTCCATTCAACACTGTGCTGCTGAGCTCTTTCGCCTTTTGCTTGGCGACCAGAGAGTGGTACTGCCAACTGCCCTTGTGTCGAGCTACTTCCAGTTCGTCCTCGTCGTCGCTGTCGGAGTCATATATTGGGTGATCGCTATCATAAAGTCGCTGCGCAGAGATGCGCTCTTCCACATCAAGCGCATTGGGCCCATCGCCATTGCCAATCGTACCATAGTCACGACGGCGGTCAAGCTCGTTTTGCTCCTGAATATCGCGCGCATCCCGAAGTCGCTCCAAGTCTTCATCATCCTGGTTGCCATTGCGTGCTGGAGGCAGGCCTGCGTCCTCATCGTCGCTATCATCATCCAGGTTACCGCTAGTACTGATGTCGTTGCTTGCTCCAGGTCTTTCAATGCCAAACTTGTGGCTTACAGACTTGCGAATATCGACATGCATCTGCGGCGTCCAGTATGGGATAAGATTGATGCGCTTAGGTTGTAGAGTGGAGGTTCCATGGATGTACTTGGAGAATTTGGGCACGGCTTCAACGAGATGAGATGAAGTCAGTTCACGGATCCACTGCGGTGGCTCCTGACCGGCTTGGGTCTGAAGCTTGACCTCGAGCACAGCGTATGGGAAGAGTTCAACGTCCTCTTTAGGCAGTTGCTTGAACGGCCAATCGACACCAATGTCCATACGGCGCCAGTTGTCTCCAGCACGTTGACGGCCATCCAAGTTATCTTCACGCGTCATGGCGAGCTCGGTATCCAGCGATATACGCACGCGGGCATCGCCGGGAAGCTGGAAGGCTGTACGGTGATAGAAGGAGCGGGTAACGGGCCCGAGGTTGCGGGTGAGAACGCGGTATTGGATCTCCCGCGCCAGCTGTTCATCTGACGCGATATCCTTCTCGGGCCTCCTTTGTTCCCTACGCTCCTTCTCAAATATTTGTTCCGGGGTCAACTCGCCGCGAAGATAGGCGTTCACGTTCTTCTCCTTGAGCTTGAAACGGGCCTTGACCGACTCTTCGCCCGTCCAGTCCTCGCGATGTGTCTTGCGCTCAATGAAGGCGGTCTCGGTGGACATGTCACCATACCAACGAATGCGGATGGCTTCGGCGCCTTCTGTCTTCTTCAGACGACCCTCATACAGCTCCCACGTATCCGTGTTGTCGAAGTAGATGGACGAGATGGCAGTGTCGTCTTCGAGGAAGGCCTTGCTAGCATTGAACACCAGGACTGGCAGGTGCTTTAAGATGATGAGTTTGAGCTCGAGCACATTGTCTGGGTGGACCCAGTACTTGGTCGTCTGGCGGACGAAGTTCTGCTGCTTGCCTCCCGCGGATGAATCGCCCTTAACCGGGTTGCCGCGCGTTCGGACGGTATCGTAGAGCTTCGAGAGATTAACCACGTAAGCATCGTAGTTGTCCTGGTAGAAGGGCTTCTGCTTGAGACGGGTCGCGAAAACGGGCTTGAGCGCGAGCCCAGTGACTTTCTGTGCATTGTAAGCCTTTACCGCGTAAAAGACGGTGTCAATTACGCACATCGTGCTTCTTGATGATCTTCTGGAAGCCAGTGTAGTTCAACTGGGTGAACTTGGCCAGGTCGTGCACGTCGGCGATGATGTCGCTCAGGTCCTCCTCGAGCAGCTCAAAGTCCTCCTCGGACGGCGACTCCTCGCCCGGCGCAAGCGTATTGCTGTCAACCTTGCCCACGACATCGGTGACCTCCTTCTCGGACGCAGCGATCCGGCGGATGATTTCTTCAGCCTTGACTTTCTGGAAAGTGTAGACCTTGTCCAGCTCGCCCTCGAGCTGCTCGATGAAGCTCTGCTCGGTCTTGTGGTCCCAGGCGCGGGGTGCACGCAGCGTCGCCTTCAATCCCTCATAGTCAATGTAATTGAAGACCCAATCGCGGTTCAACGACTGCTTGAGCTGCTGGCCGAATCTGCGAGGGAGCGTCAGCCTAATTACATCATACGGGCGCGAACATGCATGGGCGGGCCGGGGGGTGCGCACCTCATGCTTATCAGCAGCGGCAATTGCGTGCCGAGACGCCTTCGTTGTGCGGTAAGTATAAAGGAAGAGCTCTACAGAAAATAAAGAGGGCCAAAAGATGTCTTGGAAGGGTGAAACCCCCGCCCATGCATGTGTTTGGACGCAGACTCTACAAACAGAGGACTGGGGCCCAAGCTCTGACGGGTCCCACGCGCAAGTGGGCTCGATGCAGGACGGGCCGCGGTAGCGACGAGTGAGAGGGGCCGACCAGCCCCACGTGCCGCCTCCTGCTTGTGCAATGGATCAATTCGGAGAGTGAAAGAGAGAGAGTGCTTTTTTCGTGCAGCACGATCCGCAACGTGCAGGAATCTGAAATCACTGTGGTGTAGTCACAATCGCTTTGCTCATCGCACATATCTGGGGGGAGCTTGGTTACCGTACCAATGAGGCACCGCAGCCGCATTGGGGTACCAAGCTGAAATTATAATATGAGCATTAAAAGAGTGGGAAAAACACCGATTGATAATGACACCGTTCCAAACCAATCTAGATTGAAAATAATAAGCGCCGCCCAATGCAAATCTGTTAAGCCCATGTGGTATGCAGTGCTCTTGAAAATAACGTCGGTATTCGAAATGTTCACTCATAGCTCGGACTGGTGGTCCGCCGACCCTCACTCACACCTTCCGCCGCTTCGGTTCCACTAGAATATTGGGTCCGGCTCGGCGCTTGAGTGACGGAGCGGACGGTGCAGGTTGAGATTTCGGTACCGGCCTTGGGGCGGAGAATTGCTGCCCAGCAGGTAGTCGGGGCCGTTCAGCACGTTCCGGAGCGGCATCACTCACACGAGGCATGGGCTGTTGCCTGATAATGGGTCGTCGTGTAGCGGGTGTGCCAGTTGTAGGTGCTGAAGGAGCATTGGGCTTGGGAACGAGCATACGCCTCGGTCCTTGACTCAGTGCTTCGGCTTCGGCCATCCTGACCATCCTAGCAGGCACCTGCGTGACGGTCCTTCTATTCTCGTTCAGAATATGCGCGGGCGTCCTGGATGCCGCTGGTCGGGCTCGTTTCGCATCGTATATACCCCGCTTCAGCTTGTCAAAGGCCACCTTGCCCGTCTTCTTGGGCGCAGCCGGATCTCCCCATCCCGAACGTGTACCTCCGCCAAAGGACCAGCCTGAGCGCCGTGCAGAAGAGAGATTCAAGTTCGCGTTGATGATGGTAGTCTGGTGGCCATTACGGTCCTTCTGTAGCGCCTGCATCTTCTGCCTCAGCGCCTCCTGCTGAGCCTCCTCTTCAGCGGACGCCTCTTTCTTGAGCTTTTTATAGACTTTGCTCCAGTTCTTGGGGTCTCGCGGCTGATGTGCTTTCGTTTCCCAGCCGGGTATGTCTCTCTTGATCAGACGGAGCCATATCTCGCCTGTTTCGCCTTGTATTTGCGGACAGTTTGCTTCGAGCTGGACGAGTTGATCTGGAATCTGGATCTGTCGGAGGACAGGGGCGAGGAAGGCGTACGGAAGGTCGCCTATATCTTCTAGCAAGTGTATGTTTCGTACTAGCCGTGTTTTGGCGAGGTGGAAGAGGCTCGAGACAGGCATGATGATAGTATACCGTCGACGGCCGGTTTTAAATCCTTCTTCTTTCGGAACGTAGACGACGAGATATTCAAAACCTGTTCTGGAAACCCAAAAACGGTGCGAGTTATGTGCGTTTTGTCCGTTTGTCGGGGCGGGGTGGCTGAAGCGTGCCGCTGACTAGGGAACGTTTACAGCGAAGCGGCGTTGTTGAAGATTGCTTCAGGCAGTGATCGTGAGATGAAGCTGATATAAAGCTGGCCGGATCGGTTCTTATGGCGACATGTTGTGGCAGGATGGTCTATGTTGGATGGTGGGAGGTGGACAAGTACAGGTACCTAGTGCAACGGTTGTTTGACGATGAGGGTCGCTGACGTTCGCGCACGGATCGCAGGCGCAATTGCAAGGGTCTTAGTGGCGACCCAACGCGCCAACATCTCGAAAGACCACAGTTCATGTGAACTTCAACCACTGCAGAGAATTCAAATTGCCTACGGCCGTTGAGCGCATTTCCACGGAGCTTGAAACATGGCACCCAAATTATGGCCTTTGCTACCCCAACCAGAAGAAGGTGGGTAGCCTAACGCTCCCGCATTGCCTGCTTTGCTAAGCCATTAGATGCTCTCCATAACGTCTCGCGTCTCTTCAATGTCGAATCACGGCCCTATGCTCGCGTCGCGCATCGCATAATCACCTCCAAGGAACATGGCAAACCCACCGACTTCATCCTCTCCGATGCGCGACCCAGGCAGCTGCCCACCCCGCCCCCCGATGCCTCGGCCGCAGACGAGGAAGCTGCAGCGCGCGATGCCCTTCGAAGAGAAGAAGCGGTCAAGATCGAAGCTTGGAGGAAGGAGCTCATCAACGAGTTGGAGCTCCTCGACTTTGCAACGCTGCGCTTCGAGCTCACTACCGGCATCAACAATGAGGAACGGGAGCGGTACGCAAAAGAGAAGTTGGCCATTACAGACAAGCAGAACCACGTTCGAAAAAACATCGAGAAGCTGCGCGTCGACTTGGAGCAGGCGAAGGAGACGTTGGCTGTCCGCAAGACTTACGACGAGCTGACCAAGAAAATTACCGACAACAAGATGCTGAAGCCGCGAGATGAGCAAGCGATTGCGCATGAAAAACTAGACCAGGAAATCGCCGAGTTAGAACAGGAGGTGCAAAATGCAAAGGCCACCTGGGGCGAACGCCGTACACAGTTCAACCGCATTGAAACCGAGGCCATGAACCTGATGCAGATGATTAAGGATGAAAAGGAGGAGGCAGAGCGCAAGGAAGGCATGCGCGACGACGAAGGCGACGATAAAGACGCCAGTACGAGAGCCGATGTAAGCCATGCGGGGACGCCCAGACCTGACGGTGGCCTCACGCCGGTACACCCAAGCCAGACTGCAGAGTCTTCCAATACGCTCAAAGTTCCGCCCCAAGACCGCCTCTCAGCTCTGGCCGTCGCTGTATCACGTGCACCCTCCGGTGCCGGAGAGGATACCGAGATGGGCGAGTCCGGCGACAATGCAGGTCGTATCCCGGCCGATGATTCCGAAATTGAGGAGGGGGAGGATGTCGAAGAAGGTGAACACGAAGGATCTGAGCGTGGAGAAACCTCGGGCCGTGAAATGGATGAATCATGAAAGGCGGAGCAGTGCCAGTGACATCAGCTCTCGATTCCTTATGATACCCTACTTGTTTGCATAGCGCGGTGTCCAGGGTGGTCTTATTTGCAGTGGTTCGCATGTACCATAGTGAAATGGGTACGACATCTACAAACACCACCACTCCGCGTGGAAGCCCCTTATGCAGACTCGGCAAGAGTCGCCTTTGCCTTCTCAATCGCATCATTCGCCTTGGTAACCTCTTCAGCCGGTGCATCACCTCCAGCCTCCTTCTGGATTTGGTCAACACATACACAGCAGAGGGCTTGACTTCACTTACAATCTGATCCTCCAGCTTCTCCAGAGCATCACTAATTTTGGCACGCACCGTTGGTATGACAGTCTTGGTCTCCTCAAGACCTTGTTTCTAAATTATGTCAAGCTAGGTCGTGCTTTCAGATCTGCATGAACGAAGTACCTCTTGCCTGAGTATGTACTCTGCGTTTTGGTCTTCGCTGCCGGCCTCGAGCTTCATGATGCGTGCTTGCTGCTGGTCCATCTCCTTGTGGTAGCTTGCTTCCTCCTTCACCAAGCGGGCCAGAGAGGATGTCGCGACGGCGAGCTTCGATGGGGGAGGCATGTTGACAACAATTGATTGTTTCATATATTAAGTTGTGAACGAGCTGGGGAGTTTGTAGAATCGAGCGGAAAGTTATATTTGGTTGCTGTCTTGCGCTCCGTCCGTGTTATGGCTCGTGAAAATGCATCGTCACCCCGCGAACCTATCGATATCCTTGTACAAACGCTAACCGGTTCTGGCACTACGGTAGGAGGGCACTGGGCGCGTCGCGAAACGACGCGAGAAGCACTTTACGCGTCGTCTCTTTTCCACCATCTTACCTGTTCAGCTTCGCCCCTCGTCGCTGCGCTCTGCGACTGCTTTGACTGATAACCTTTTGCCCCAATGTCTTCTCCGGCGCAGCGTAGCTCGCAGCGCCCCTCTGCAACCCCGCGGAGGAGTACAAGAAATTCCCAGATCCTCTCCAGCCCAGCGCCAGAAGGGCCTGACGCTCAGCTACACTCTGAGGCATCGCAGGCCTCGCAGCGCGGCTCCAACGCAACCCCACGGGCGAGCCGTCTTCAGGCACCGTCAACACAGTCGCCGCTGTTCTTTCGCTCCTCTCCCGGGACGCAATCGGCCTCAGGGGCTGCAGACAATGCCCCAGATGGCGATGGCGGTGCTACGCCCAAAGCAAGTGGAGTAACGATTGGAGGTAGGCTTGCTTGCATGTGCCTTTAGCGCAGACTGCTGATGCTATCAGATTCTTCTCCCATCCGATACGCCTCCAGCTCCAGCCCAGGACGTGCCCGCCATGCCCACAATACGGATATTCGAAGCAGCAGTAGCGCGCTTTTCGTTCGCGATCCCGGCAGTACAGCAGCCCGGAACAGGCGCAGCGACATCCACTCTGACATTCTCGGGCCTATTTCTACGGGTAGACGCCGCAGGTTGTTTGTTGACGAGAATGGCATGGCTGTGGAGAACTCGGATGCACCAACCTTTTCGAACTTGAACCCTGACACTTCGGATGCCGAAGTCCTCGGCGGAAACTCGTCGAGGTTCATTTGGGGCACCAATATCTCCATTGCGGATGCCTTGAGTGCCATGAAAGATTTTCTCTTCAATTTTCAGAGGAAATACCGCTTGGTCCAGGACGGAGAGCTGGCAGGAGGGGCTAGCCTACCTGCTGACGACCCAGCAATGGCCAGGGAGTACATTGAGATGATGAAGGCCATGCTTGAGATGGGTGTGACGCCTCTGAACTTGGATGCACGCAACCTGAAGGCATATCCTCCCACTAGGAAGCTATGGCACCAACTCCAGGCGTTCCCAAGTGAGATCATCCCCATTATGGATACAGCAATCAAAGATGCTATGATCGAACTTGCAGAGAGACGCATGGCAGAGCTACGAGTACAGCTGTCTCAGGCTCAGCGAGGACCTGAACGTGGTCACAATTCGAGTTCGCTCCCGCCTATGCTCAGTTCGGATGCTCCAACCCCCGGCGCGCCGTCGCCGGGAAGTGCTGCGCTAGATATCCCAGACCTTGTAAGAGAGGTTGACCAGAAGACATACCGTGTTCGTCCCTTTGGCTTGGACAATTCTGTCAACCTGCGAGACTTGAACCCGGGAGACATGGACAAGCTTGTGAGCGTGAAGGGTCTGGTAATTAGAGCCACACCAATCATTCCAGATATGAAGGATGGTGAGTCTGGATTGGTTTCCCAATTTTCAAGAGGCCACTGACATCGTTTAGCGTTCTTTAAATGTTCCGTCTGTAACCATACCGTGAGAGTGGACATTGACCGTGGCAAGATTACTGAGCCTACCCGTTGCCCACGTCCAGTCTGCGAGTCCTCCAACTCGATGCAGATTGTTCACAACCGCTCCGGGTTCGCAGACAAACAGGTGATCAAGCTTCAGGAGACTCCGGACAGCGTGCCAGATGGCCAAACGCCACATTCCGTCTCTCTCTGTGTATACGACGAGCTTGTCGATGTCTGCAAAGCTGGTGACCGTGTTGAAATCACCGGTGTATTCAAGAGCGATCAGGTCCGCATTAACCCCCGTCAACGGTCTGTCAAGAACATCTTCAAGACCTACGTGGACGTTTTACACATTCAGAAAGTCGACAAGAGGCGTATGGGAATCGACGTTTCTACAATCGAAGAAGAGCTCGCCGAGCATGTTGCTGGTAGCGCTGAGGAAACCCGCAAGGTTTCGGAGGAAGAGGAAGCTAAGATCAAAGCAACCGCAGCGCGACCGGATATCTATGAGCTTCTCTCACGCTCGCTAGCGCCTAGCATCTATGAGATGGATGATGTGAAGAAGGGAATCTTGCTCCAACTTTTCGGTGGAACCAACAAGTCGTTCGATAAGGGAGGAAGCCCCAAGTACAGAGGTGACATCAACGTACTTTTGTGCGGTGACCCCTCGACGGCCAAGTCGCAAATCCTTCAGTATGTGCATCGCATTGCCCCTCGCGGTGTATACACATCCGGTAAAGGTTCATCTGCCGTCGGTTTGACTGCATACATCACCCGCGACCCTGAGACACGACAGCTTGTATTGGAGTCTGGCGCGCTTGTTTTGTCTGACGGAGGTGTCTGCTGTATTGATGAGTTCGACAAGATGTCTGACTCTACGCGCTCTGTACTGCACGAAGTCATGGAACAGCAGACAGTGTCTATCGCTAAAGCCGGTATCATCACCACGCTCAATGCAAGAACCTCGATTCTCGCTTCTGCCAATCCCATCGGCTCCAAGTACAATGTCAATCTCCCGGTCCCGCAGAACATTGACCTCCCGCCTACGCTACTCTCGCGTTTCGATTTGGTCTACCTGGTGCTCGACCGCATAGACGAGATGGCCGACCGAAGGCTAGCAAAGCATTTGGTAGGCATGTATCTGGAAGACACTCCAGAGCATGCCAATCGCAATGAGGTGCTCCCAATTGAGTTCCTCACATCATATATCTCCTACGCTCGCACCAACATTCACCCGAAGATCACCGACGGCGCTCAAAAAGCCCTTGTCGACGCTTACGTCGCCATGCGCGCCCTCGGTGCGGACGTACGCTCCCAAGAACGTCGCATCACCGCAACCACGCGTCAACTCGAATCGATGATTCGTCTCGCCGAGGCACACGCCAAGATGCGTCTCAGCGAGGTCGTGACTGCAGACGATGTCCAGGAAGCCGTTCGCCTTATTAAGTCTGCGCTCAAACAAGCCGCTACTGACGCCCGTACCGGTTTGATCGACATGTCTCTCCTCACTGAAGGCACTTCGACTAGCGACAGGAGGAGGAAGGAGGACCTTAAGCGTGCTGTCCTTGGTGCTATTGATGAACTTGGCAGCGCGGGCCAAAACGTGAGATTGAGCGATTTGGCGAAGAAAGTCAGAGATGGTGCGACAGAGCAGATCGAGAACCAGGAGTTCCTCGAGGTCTTGAAGGCGGCTGAGTTGGAGGGGAGCGTGCAGTTGTCTGGTGAAGGGCCGAGGAGGATGGTCAAGAGGGTTGTAGGGGCTTTCTAGACGTTGGCATGATGAGATGACTGGCAATGGTGACGACTTTGGGCTTGCATGTTAGGCAGGATAACCACGAAGCGAAGGAGCTTTATGACTTACTTCGATTGCGATTGAGGCATATGCAGATACTAATTGACTTTACCCTTGATCTTGAAATCTCGTGCGTGATCAAAAAGAATTATCATGACGATGACTGATTAATATTAAACAAGGAATCTCACCGTACACCTTCGAATGCATTTTACACATCCATCTGGCCTCTACCACTCTCTCACCTCACCCCCCGGCCCAATAAAACCAGGCGAAACCCACGCTTTCGCATCCTTGCTTTCTCTCCGAACCCATACCTCGTCAATCTCAATACCCAATCCCGGCCCTGCCATCAACTCAATGTACCCCTCGTCCACTTTCCACACCTCTGGGTTCGTGATGTAGCTCGTCAAGTCCTGGCTCCCCTCATTATAATGTATCCCCAGACTCATCTCCTGTATCACGAAATTGGCCACGCTGGCATCGACCTGGATGCAGGCCGCGAGCGCAATAGGCCCCAGCGGACAATGCGGTGCGAGCGCGACGTCGTACGCCTCGCACATTGCGGCGATGCGCTTCATCTCGGATATACCTCCCACGTGTGAGATATCAGGCTGGAGTATATCTACGCAGTGCGCTTCCAGGAACGGCCGCACATTCCAGCGCGAATGCAGGCGCTCGCCGAGCGCAATCGGGATGCTGGTGTGGTTCGCCAGCGCTTGTATCCCGCCGATGTGTTCAGAGAGTAGGGGCTCTTCGATGAAGAGCGGCTGGTGCGGTTCGAGAGCTGCGGCGAGCTGTTTAGCCATGGGTTTGTGGACCCGTCCGTGGAAGTCCATGCCTGCGTCCATGCCGAGTGCTTTTACGGTTTTGAGGCGCTCGACGCTGGAGGTGAGGGCGGAGGGGGAGTCAAGCCAGCCAATGTCTTCGGTGGCGTTCATTTTCACGGCGAGGAAGCCTTGGGCTTTGCGGGCGAGGCTGGGGGGTTCGCAAACGGTTAGTTTCATGGCTGATGGATGGAGAAGTGTTGCGAAGGGGATGCTTACGCTTGGGTTTCGACGTCTGAGGGTCTGTCGCCGCCGATCCAGGCGTAAACCTTCAGTTTGGAGCGTACTTTGCCGCCGAGGAGTTGATAGATGGGTACGTTAAGTTTGCGGGCTTTAAGGTCCCAAAGGGCGATGTCCAGACCTGCGAGTGCACTCATGAAGACGGGTCCGCCACGGTAGAAGCTGGTTCGCCATGACATCTGCCAGATGTGCTCGATGTCGCTGGAAAAGCATTAGAGTCGTCTGGAGATAGTACGTGTCCATCGACGGACGTACTCAGCTTCAAAGCCTATATAACGTTCTATCCACGCATCGAGACATCCTTCTACTGCTTGTGTGTGGCCCTCGAGGGAAGCTTCGCCCCAGCCAAAGCTACCAGCCTCGTCGGTGATCTTGACGAAGAGCCATCGTGGCGGCACACGAAAGTATTCTATTTTCGTGATTTTGCCCATTTCTCCTAGCTCCTGTTGTTGCGGCCAGATTGTTCGAACGATATCTTAGGCTCTCAATTCATATCAAGTTGTTGATAGAAATGTTTTGTTGAATTCACTCGTAAGGCGCACCGGCGACCAAGTCGAATGTGCGAGTGTTCGTTTGAACTATGGTGCCCTGCCCTCTAGCTACTCCTACTAACTATGGAGATAGTCATTGATGAGTCAGACTCCGTGCGCCCTTTCTGGGGATGCGTGCTTTGCTAAACATTGGACGGATCATCCGAAGTCGGGCGGGACGGCGGGGTACCTAGGTAGTCGCGGCCTCAACACCCCACTTAATACAGTAAGATGTTCCTTCAGTGGATTTGCCACCGAACTGTATACTGTATAAACATTCCCTAGGCCTCCGAGCCGATTTTTCTTCTTTCTTTGCTTCTGTAGTAAACATTAATGCGGAATGCATCCCCGCGAACAATGGCTCCCAGGGCCTAGTATCTGGTAACTCATCCGGCGAAGCTGCTACTTTGGGGGCCGGGTCCGCTTCAATCCCCCTTCCGAAGTATTGGCTGATGTCAGTTTCTCAAATCATTCCGCAGTAGACGTTACGTGGATCCTTAATCTCGAGGAGTTCATCGGCAGATAGATGGCTCCAAGTGACTGGTGTAATGTGGGCGATGGTGCTCGCATGAGGTTGCCGAGAACCCACCAGAATAATCTCAACAGCGAGGTACTCATTCGTTTGTGAGTGTCCATCCGTACCTTATCGAAGCAAACTAACATGCAAAATTATGTTTGCAGTGGTACCCTTCTGCGGATCTGTACCACACCCTCGCTAGCCTTGCAAACATTGCCGGTTGCACATCAAAACAACCTGTTTAATGTCAAGCACCATGTAGACCTACACAACAAGAACTAATTCGGTTGGCAGCTTGCAGAAAATGATTACCTTTTTTTTTACTTGTACCAGTGTCTCTGTATCCCATCATCTCCACTACCGAACATCGCCGTACGATAACGTTTCAGACCACAGTGAGGCGACCACGCCATCAAATCTTCCACCAATTCTCAGAACAATCCTACCATCAATGCAATATCAGCTCCTTTGATTGCATTAGAGTGCTGGCCCCCCATTGCAATCTCGCCACTTTGCCATGCAGGGTCGCATTGATTAACGCTCTTGGCGTGGTGTAGCACCCTTCCTTCAAGCCACACCCGCGCGTCTCGCCTCAACAAGACAAGGACTCCACTCAAACGATGACGAGCTTCTGTGAATTCGGTAAAAGTACTGGGCAGAATATGTGACAATTTCCGGAGAACTCAGCTCGGGAATTTTCCGATCGAGAGGTGGCATGTTTTACTTCACGGATCGGAACGGGTAGGTATGCTTGGAGAGTGAAGCTGAAGCAAACCGTGAGCAAGTGGATGTGATTTTCCGTCTGCGGAGCGTGGCCAGCGTTGGGCGACTGTGATTCATACCTTGTGCTGTTCGAGTGACGGCTGAGATCTAATGATGCTGAAGCATAGTGCTAGCGGTACGCTTACTTACCCTCTCTTTCTTTCATCATTTTTTTTTACCACTTTGAAATCTGAATATCTATTCCTACTACAACAGTATCATCATAACCAGTTCACGATGGACAGGCATAGTGTCGTTCCCGCTGAACAGCGCCTCGACAGCTTCAATATCTACCGTACGCATTACAAAAAGATCCAAGACCACGAGATCGAGGTGGGCATGCTCATCCCGAAAGACCTCAAACCAGGGTTGCACCCCGTCTTTGTTAGGTTCCATGGCGGGGGATGCGTGCGTATACCTTCTCCACGGTGCTCAAAAAATGTCTATGCTGACGACACAGAAGGTGTCCGGGACATGGGCGTTCCCAGACTGGTTTGCAAACTGGCTCATACCCCCTCGTCCACGATAACAACGCCATCGTCGTATCCCCTAATGATCGCCTTCTTCCGGAGCACAACGGAAACGACATCCAAGAAGACCTTGCCGACTTCTGGATGTGGTACATCTTTCTATACGATATCCCGCCTAGAGTATCCTGCTAACGTACATTCAGGTTCAAGGACGGTGGCGTGACTGACTATCTCTCCAGTCAAGCTGGTGCACATGCAGCAGTTCAGCTAGACTACACGCGCGTCCTCGCAGGCGGCGATTCAGCAGGCGGCTACCTTGCCATCCAATCTGGATTGACGCAGCCCAGAGGTCCCTTGAGTGCCATAATCGGATGCTACCCTATGACGAACTACTTGCGACGGCAGCAAGAAGCCATGTTCATGAAGGAGCCGTCACCGCCCGAGTCTATCATTGATGTAAGCCCCTCTACCTCTTGCTATTCCACCCATTACGGCATTGAAACCTCTTTGTCCGTATGCCCTGCTACCTTTTTCGATACCCAAATTGACTAGTCTGCGAAGGAGCACTTGGAGACTGTAAGACCCGGCACGATTATCTCCAGCGCCCCGCCCCGCCCCGTCCCCGTAATCGTATATCCTACGCGCTCTCTGCCTGCGGCCGCTATGCCCACTTTTTCGGCAGCGGGTCTCACCTGTGGCCCATTTCCTTGCTCGACTCTGGAGCGGCCACATATATCCCGCCCACGGTCATTATTCACGGCGACAAGGACAAAGCAATCAGCATTGATGACTCTAGGCTCTTCGCGAAGAGTTAGGCAGAAGTTGTGAGTGAGGGAGAGGTCAGGTTGGTATAGATAAGAGGAGTGGATCATGGGTTTGATATGGAAGCTAGTGAAAAACAGGAGTGGGTTAGGGACGTGGTGAAGTGGGTTGAGGAGCGATGGTTGGGTTGAGGGGTTCTTTGATGCAAGCTGCTTGGAAAACGTTCTAGGTGCAAGGTTTGAGAAGATAGGATCAATCCCGAGTAAAATCAGGCAGAGCAACTGTGAAGTAGCACCCAGAGCACAGTTAACTTCGTTAAGTGTTACAATACTCGCGCACCACTCGCTGCAACATTGACTTTACCAAGGTAAGGTTGACAGCGGCCATGGTTAAAATCAACGCTTTTCGGATACTGCAAGGCTAGGTTATAGCATTACAGGGCTAACACTCTCAGAAATATAAAGAATGGGGATAATCCACAAGTTAAGACTATCCTAAGATGTGGGTGGAAGAGATCCTTAGGGGACCTGTTCTTATATACCTATATCTAGTCTACGCTAAGGCACTATCTACGCATAGGCCTATAGAGTAGGTCTATGCTAGATAGGGAAGTAAAAGTGAATGCTAAGGGTTCAGGTAAAAGCACCTTTATATTACCCCCTTTCTAAAGTAAAATATAGGGTTCTAGTAGTAAAGCTAGGCTAGCCTATATGTGATGGGCTGGGGCTATGCCCCAGCCTACGAGCGGATACTAATAGGGGGCCGCTAAGGAAAACTCTTCCTTATAAGCGAAAACCCTCCCACATAATAACTATAGCTAGAATTTATCTTTTTATTTAGTACTTATAGTATTTGTTTATCCTCTAAAGTTAGCCTATAATATTGAAATCTAGCTCTTTTAGAAAAAAGAATACCTAATAAATAAGAGAGGTATTAATAGAGTCTAAAATATTTCCTATAATAGATACTTCTAAAAACTAGTTAAGTAATTTTAAAACCTTATTACTACCTAAAATAAGAACTACACTATAATATAGACACTCTAGCTCTGGAATAAGGAGCTCTACGAGCTCTTTATACGCTAATATATTCTGAGTTCTACTACTTTTTGTAAAGAGGAGGTAAAGGCTAGAGGATAAAGGGTAACCTTCTAGACCTTCTAGTACCTTCTCTCCCCTAGTACTAGTTACCTAGAATAGTAGAGACTAGGGTAATAGAGGATAGATTAAACGTAGGTAAATAGAGCAATAAAACCTTAGGTATAGACTTAGAATTACTATCTAGAATAGAGAGTACACGTAGAAGGGAACTCTCCTTATATATAAAAAGTAGAGATTCTAGAGTATTCTACTTAGTAATTCTCTACTATTTATAACGTTACCTATAACGTTACTTTATAACGTTACCTATAACGTCACCTATAATGTTACCTAGTATCTATAGGGTTATAACGTTATTATAACGTTATTATAGAAACTTCTAGTATATAGAAAGGTAACTCTAAGAACTTTTAAATGTTACCTATTCTTTATACACCCCCTTAACCTTTAATAGGTTTCTAGGGTAATAAATATCCCTTTTAAATCTTATAGGAATTAAATAATTTCCTTAGCTAGTGCCTTTAAAAGAATTTAGAGGACTTTTTAGCCTTTTTTTTAGGTTTTATTTAAACCTATAGCTTTATAGAAAGCTTCTAGTTTAGGCTTACTTATAGCCTTTATAAGGATATTAGTTAGAAGAATACTAGTATTAATATAAACTAGTTTAATCTTATTCTCTAGCACGTTTTGTCTTAGGAAGTAATAGGAAATATCTATATACTTAGTTCTAGTATAGTAAATAGGGTTTTTAGCTAGATGTAAAGCAGATTAGCTATTACTTTTAATAGTGCTTAAAGAGTTAAATTTATAATACTCCTTTAAAGGTAGGAAACTAAATAGTTCCTTTATAAAAGTATTTAGGTATAGAGACTCTTTAGTAGCTTCTTTTAAAGCTATATATTTAGCTTCTACGCTACTTAGGGCAACAGTTTTTTATAGTTTAGATAGTTAGGATATGGCTACTCTATTACTACAGGTATCTAGTAGAAATAGGTTACCTATAGTAGATTTTCTAGAGTCTAAATCACCCCCCTAATCTAGATCACTAACTCCTATTAAGTCTAGGGATTAAGATTGGTTTAAAGATAAATCTAGTTTATACTCTTATTTTTTAAATACATAACTCTATAAATAGTCTAGATATTCATAGTGTTCTAGACTAGGATTTGCCATAAACCTTGCCAAATAATTTATATAAAAGGCTAGGTCTACTGGAGAATAGATACTTAAATAAATTAGACTACCTATCTCTTATTAGTATAAACTAGTTAATTCTAGATTAGGTTTTTCTAGATTTTTTACTAGTTTTAGCCCTATAGGTAGGGGTAGAGTTTTTAGTTCATTCCTTTCCTTATTATATTTTGTAAGTATTTTCTTTATAAAGGGTTATTAGGAGATTTTAATAGTATTTAGCTCCCTATTTTTTATTATTTCTATATCTAGGAATTCTTTTATCTCTCCTAAATTCGAGACTTCTAGGGTAGATAAGATAGTTAGTTTCTTATATAGGCTATTAACTAGGTCTATAGTTTTAGCAAATACTAGTATATCGTCTACATATGTAGCCAATATAATAGGCTTTTCTTAGTAAACAAAGATAGAATTTTCACTTACTAGGTTTTTAAAACCTAGGTTTACTAGTATATTTGTAAGGTGAATTTGCTATTGCCTAGTAGCCTATTTTAAGCTATATAGTGCCTTATTTAGTTTTAGAAACACTTAGTTATAGTTTTGGCTTTTAATTATAGAACTAACTAGATCTTTGTCTAGTTTTATAGGGCTACCTTCTAGGGTAAAGCTTTCTAGACCTTAAGGTAAATCTAGATAAACTTCTTCCTCTAGATAGGCGTTAGGAAAAACCTATTTTATATCCTATGTATAAAGTTCCCAGTTTAAACTAGAAAAATAGGATAACAGAAGCCTTATAAGACTAGATTTAGAGGTAGTAGTAAAGGTTTCTTTATAATTAATTCTATACTTTTGTAGGAATCCTTTAGCTACGTATCTAGCCTTGTATTTATTTATAGAGCCGTCTAGGTAGTATTTCCTAGATCAAACCCATCTACCCTTAATAATTAGTTTATTAGGTTTAATAACTAGGTCCTAAGGTTTATTTTATATTAGATTTTCTACCTCTAATTTCATAGCTTTTAGGTAGAAATTTTTATTAGGATTAGTTAGAACCTCTTTATAGTTCTTTGGCTCTTCTGTACTAGTAACTAGTATATTTTCTTTTACTAGTTCTTTATACAGGTTTTCCCAACTTATATTAGTAGTTTAGGAATTGGTTCTTTATTCCTATTAATAACTACTTTAGGGTTAGAGTCTTATTAAGCCTTAGGAATATTATCTTCCTTATTAGGCTCTATTTCTCTACTAGGCTCTATAGGCTCTAGTCTATTATAGATCTCTATTATCCTTTCCTAATTATTTGGCTTATAGAAGTAGCCTTCTAGTACCTTATAATCTCTAGTATATACTATTCTATTTTTGCTAGGATTAAATAATTAGTACTAGTTAGAGTTATAACCTATTAGATAGTAGGGAGTAGCCCTAGCGTCTAGTTTCTTAATAAGACTACTAGGTTCTTTATAATAAGTTAGGGAACCCCAAATCTTTAGGTTTTCTATATTAGGTACTTTATTATACCTTTAGAAGCATGGTGTTTTATAGCCTATAGAACTATTAGGAGTTCTATTATATAGGTAGACTATAGTTAATAGAGCTTCTCCCTATATGAGTTTAGAAAGATTAGATTTGATTAATAAGGCTCTAACTTTATTTAATAGTAGTCTATTTATAATTTCTACAGCTCCATTTTGCTTAGGTGTATAGGGGCTAGAAGAACGAACTATAGTACCTTTTTCTTTTAGGTATCTTATAATATTTTTAGATATAAATTCGTTATTTAGTTGTAGGGCTTTAACCTTAGAAGAACTCTATAGTTCTATTTTAGTTATAAACTGTCTTATAGCCTCTACAATATTTTCCCTACTCTTTAGGAGAGTTACTTCTAGAAACTTTATAACACTATCTCTAAAAGGAATAAAGTATTTCTCCTTTTTTAGGGTTTAAGGATTCATAGGTCCCCCTATATGTATATGTACTAGGTCTAAGTAATTATCTACTTTACTAGAAGGTTCTTTATTAACCTTTTAAGTAGACTTAGTCTAAACATAGATAGGACAGGAATCTAAACTAGTTCTAGAGTTATCTAGATCCTTTTTATCTAGTTTAATATCCAAAACGGATTCTTTAAGGGCTAATAGGACTTTATTATTAATATACCCTAGTCTATTATCCTATAGTTCTATAGAGTTATTATTGATAACTATTTTCTCTATAGAATTGTTAAGATTTGAAGGCTAGGCCTCTTAGGATCTTTATATATATCTACGCTTATTGTTTAAGTGGCACAGTATAAGAGGTTACGTAACCTAATTAGTGTAATTAGAGCGCCAAGACAACTAATTAGACTAAGTACTTAATATACTAAGTAACTAATTAGTGCTTAATTAGTTTAATTAGAGTAATTAGTCCACTAATTACTTAAAGTATATCGAAACGCGAGTATAAGCCTTTATACTTATATTTTATAGGTTTGGCTTAATCTATAATTAAGCATTTAAGGGTTAATAGTATACTATTGTGCAAAGGGTAAGAAGTAGGTTTAATTAATAACGTCTTGTCTATTGTACAAAGGGGCACTAAGGGCTTTATAAAGTCTCTACCTCTTAGCGCTAACCTAAGCAGTGGGTCCTTGTGCGGGTCCTTATAGGTAGGTAGGGCCTTATAAAGTCTCTACCTTTTAGCGCTAACCTAAGTAGTAGGTCCTTGTGCAGGTCCCTATAGGTAGGTAGGCCGCTATTTTACTTAGTGCTGTTTATACGATAAACTATATAGACACTAGCAACTTTTCTTTTATATAATAGCTTATGTCTATTATACGCTTCCCTTTCCTATCTTTTTCTATCTATATAGTTAGCCTTCCCCTATTAGAATAGGTTATAAGGTAGGTGCAGTGTCGCTATATAGTAAAAGTCCTATTTATACCTACTCTTATGTAAATAGGTAGTAATAGCTAACCTACTTAGTTCTTACTCTACCCTTTTGTATAGTAGTAGAGTTACGTCGCGTAATAAGGCTCTTTCTAGGCATATATCCTATGTGTAAATAGAAAGTAGGGTGTTAAGTAATATAATGCTTAGCGCTAGGTCTTAGTAAGTAGGTATAGAAAAATGTCTCTTAGTTATATAATAAAAGTATATAGTAGAAGTAAAGTATAAAGTAGCCTTCTATACTTCTTTTTTATTACGCTACTAGTCTTATTTATCTTCCTCTTCTTTTATATAATAGTCTTTATCCTCTAGCTCTCCTTTAAAGTTAAAGATATATACTTATACATCTATAGTAGAGAATTTGTGTTTAAAGAAGTTAGCGTATAATAATATATATTACCTTCTAGCTTACTAGGTATCCTTTAGTAGATAGTTAGTAGACTAGTATTCTTTTTTAATAGTATATAAAGTATTTCTACTTTATATAAGAGTTAAAACTTCTAAAGTTACTTTTTCCTTTTAGTCTAAAGGTTATTCTGCCTCTAGAGGGGCTAGATCCTCTTGTATAATTAGGATTATTATATTATTAATTAGTATAATACACCTCTTTACTATCTTAGAGAAACTATAACTTTTTCCTATTTTTAGTAACTTAAAGTAACGCATAAAGGTTACTAAGTAAGCCTTCTACTATATATTTAGGGTTAAATATAGCTTATTTAAAATTAGGATAGCTATAGCATGCTTATATAATAGTAGTATATAATTATAGTTTACTACTAAAGCCTTATCTAAAAGCCCTTTAAGCTAAGGTAAGCTTATTAATTATTACTTCTAGAGCCTTATATAATATAGTAGCTAGATTATCCCTTTTATAGCGTTTAAAGGTAAAAGTAGTCTAGTCTATTTAGTACTAATTATAATTAACACTAGTGTTAAAGTGCCTATTTAGTCTATTGTACAACTTATCCTATAGAAGTCCTAGTCTAATAGTATAGAGGTAGTAGGTGCTTACACAATTAGAAAGGATTCCTAGGAAGATATTTGCACACTAGTCCTATAGTATACCTAGCCTATAGCATAGTTCTCTAAAGATTCTTACCTTATCTGCTAGAATATTATACAGCCTACTAGTATAGTTATTCTCTTTACTCTAAGCCTTCTAAAAGAGAATAATCTTATCTAACTAGATATAAGCATAATCTCTTAGTTATTAAAGAGACTAGGAGTGTTTAGCCTCTTTGTATAATATAGTTTGTTAGGTAAAAGCAGTCTAGGTTTTAGGCTACTGCCACTAGTGTAGCTGTATATATAGTGTCTCTGTCCTCGCATATATAGGGATAGGCCCTAGCTGTGCTTTATATATATATATGCATTACCTATAAATAGTGTAGGTTACATTATTAAGATCGTGCGAAGCAGTTTAGGTTATAGTTATAGTATTATTGTGTAAAGGGTCTATAGCTTATAGTTAAGCTATAATAGTTTAAAGAGTTTCTTTATATAAGTGTCTTTTATTATAGTATTAGTAGCGATAAAGCCTTTTTTGATAAGAAAAGTAATAAGCTCTCTTCTTACTATATAACTAATCTTATTAAAGGTTCTCTCTTTCTAGTTATTAAAATTTTTAGTAAAAAAAGAAATTACCTCTTTACCTTTAAGGCTACTTACACGATATTACGCAATTATGTACACTATATAAGTGTTTAGCTTTTCTAGAGAAGGGGGTAGGTAGCTGTATAGATCTACTCTATCTACCTAGTACTTTTGTGCAATCTCTCCTCTTAAGGTAATAGCCTTAATATTTATTACTTCCTCTACTTATTAAAGCTATATTACTTTATCTTCTAATTAAGGAAGTAGTATTAATTATTGCGTAACGTTTTTAAGTTATAGTTTCTCTAGGAAGTCTTCTAGTTTTAAGGCCATATTGTTGTTGTCTTTTTTAGTTATACAACGTATCTACGTTTAGTTATTACTAGTTTAATTATGCAATATGTTTACGTTTAGTTATTACTAGTTTAATTATGCGATGTGTTTTTTAGAGTTATAAAGGGGTTTACTATTTTTTTTTCTTTTCTGTAGAATAGTTTAGACTAAATTATACGACTTTTTATAGATATGCGCACTTTATTTCTATTTATTATATAATCTAAAATTTAATCTCTAGTAAAGGTAACAATATAGAGCCTACGTATCTAGCTTATAGGGCGCTCTGTCTTTAGACCTTACTAGTTTGTAGTTAATTAGAATTAACTACTAATTAGTGTAGGTTTAGCTTAATCTGCAATTAAGCATTTAAGGGTTAATAGTATACTATTATGTAAAGGGTAAGAAGTAGGTTTAATCAATTACGTCTTGTCTATTATATAAAGGGGCACTAAGGGCTTTATAAAGTCTCTGCCTCTTAGCGCTAACCTAAGCAGTGGGTCCTTGTTTAGGTCCTTATAGGCAGGTAGGGCCTTATAAAGTCTCTGCCTTTTAGCGCTAACCTAAGTAGTGGGTCCTTGTGCAGGTTCCTATAGGTAGGTAGGCCCCTATTTTACTTAGTGCTATTTGTACGATAAACTGTATTAATATAAACTAATATATATCTTATTAAATAGAAAGGTTACCTACACAGCGAAAACACTTAGAAACTAAAGAACTACCTAGGAAACTATTAATAAAAGATTAGAGAATTCTACTAATAGCTAGCGTAGTATAATATTATTCTTACCTAAGATAGTAATAGCACTAAATTAACGTAGAACTCTAGTAGGAAATCCTTAAAAGCGCTTTATATTATAGAAGATAAACAAGGACCTAAAGGAATCTTATTAACTACTAAATTATTAGCCTTATAAGATTTTGTCTTCTTAATATTTTTCTCCTTAAGTGCTATTATATTCTTAGTACACTTATCTAATAAATCTATTTACTAACATAACTAATCTTTATACGTATGTATACGACGTAATTTCTCTAACACCTCTTTATAGGCCTTAAACGCAACCTCCTATGTTTCCCTTAACTTTTTCATTTACGCACGTAACGTCTCCTTCTCTATAAGTAACTACTTAAACTTACACTCTAAAACGCGTATTATAGTGTAAAGGTTGGCCTACGATAGAGAATCGGAGAAACATAGGGCCAATTAGCTGTTGTTTAAGATAGCTAATTAGGGAACAGACAAAGAAGGAGAGCGCGAACTAGACAAGACACAAAAAGACCTAATAGACAATTAGAGTAGTTAGATTTGTATAATAGATTTTAGATAGGATAACTTAACTTATTCTTTTATATTCCTTACTTAAGGCAAACGCACCTATAACACTATATTTTTAGTAAGGGATATAGGGCGGCTTTTAAAAGGATGTAGAGAAGTATAGTGACAAGTATTTAGAGAACTAATAGAAGCTGTTTAGTAGACTTTTAAGTAGCTGCTAAATAGCTAGGAATAGAGTAATAAGACTAATAGACTTTCGAGTAGCTATTAGGTATACAGACAGATAGACTATATAGACTTTTAAGTAGTTATTAGTTGCCTAGATAGATAGATTAATGGTCTTTTAAGTAGTTACTAATCACCTAGAAATAAAACAACACACTAATAGACTTTTAAGTAGCTATCTAGTGCTAGTATAGACTATATAGACTTTTAAGTAGTTATTAGTTACCTAGGAATAAAATAACAATAGACTAATAGACTTTTAAGTAGCTATTAGGTAGAAAGAGTAATAGACTAAAGGACCTTTAAGAAGCTACTAGACTCCTAGAAAGAGTGAATGCGATAGACCCTAAACAATTCTAGTCTAAGTAATAATCAAGTTAGGGATAAAAGGGGAAGTAAGGTATTACTAGTAGAATTCTATTAAGCAAGGTTATTATCTGTATACCTAAAGCTAAATCGCTAACAGAAAACTAACATAAAAACAAGCAGACAAAAGAAGAAAAATAAAAAAAAGAGATAAAATAGATTTATATAGGTTTTATAATAACCCTATTTATCTAACTACTCCTGCTAAGAGTAGCACTAGTTAGATAAGCTAGGGTATTACTAATTACCTTTTAGAAGATGTAGACAAAAGAAAATAGTTTAAAAATAAAGGACTAGGAATAGAAGGCTTTCCCTAAAAAAGAAACATAGCTTAGTTTACTCTATGCCTAAATAATAGCAACGTACTAAGCTTTAGTAGTATTAATATTACTACCTTTCTAAAAGACTATAACTTTTAACTAGAAGGAGTAAGGTAGAGTAAGGAGCTTAAGAAATAAAAGTTACTTTACTTCTACTTAGGCACCTACTAAAGGGATATTATAAAGCTGCTAGCCTATAAAAGCGCTTTAGTTAACTAAGAAGACTTTTAGAAGGTACTTTACTCTAAGTACTTATTAATAGACTTAGAGTACTAAAAATTAACTAGAGTCTACTTTAAAAGCTAGCTTAATAAAGTAAGCTAACAGCCTACTATACTAAATAACTACTTCTATAAGTTTAATAGCTATACCTAAGCTATTCTTACTTAATTATAAATTGTGTAAATAGAAGTAAGAACTCTTTTCTTTAGAGGTTTTAGCTAAGATAACAAGACTATAGTTATATATAGAATACTAATAGAAAGTTGCCTAAAAGGAGGTAATATAAACACCTATTAGGTGCAAGAAGTATACAATTTCCTTCGCTAGTGTAGAGACTAAGATAAGGTAATTAGGGCTATGTAGTAGGAGGAGAGATAAGTTAATATAAATCTAGCTTATTCTAAAGCTGCTTCGCTAGTAATCCTACTTATCCTACTACCTAGGAAGTTCTTTAAGGTATAGGAGGAAACAAGAATAGAAGGAAATAAAGATTATAAGGAAGAAGTAGATGCATAAGTCTAAAAGGTTATTATAAAGATAGGAGGACTTACCCTTACTATAGAAGAATATAAGTAATAGAAGGCTTCTATACCTACTACTACTAGTCTTATTCTAAATAAGCTAGTTAATAACTAATACGCTTTTAACAAGCTTATAGGGCTGACCTTTTATATAGAATATAATAATAGGTTGTTTAGGAGCTTCTATAACCTAATTAAAAGAGGCTAATTGTATTTTAGGTTAATAAGTAGTAAGTAGGGAGACTAGAAACTAGAGATTAAGGTAATAAGAAGGGCTAAAGCCTACTACGCTACTCTATTAGAGGTCTCCTACCTATCTAAAAAAGTTAGTATAACTAAGGAAGTAAATGCTACTAGGGATAGGGCAGTAGAAAAGAGCTCTTAGGAATAATAGAACTAACTAGGTATTAAAAGGATTACAGGGGCTAGAATTAGAGAATTCTGCCTAGGATCTCCTCTGCTAGTAATTAATAATAATAAATTAGTACTATAAGTAGTAGTTATAGAAGTAAACTAAAGAGCTTCTAAACCTGCTTAGATAATAGAAGAGAGTATTATCTAAACTATACTAGAAGCTAAGGCTGCGAGTAGAAAGAACGGTGCTTAAATAGCCTCTACTTCTCTATTAGATAAAGAGCTAGTTGCACTTGTTAACACCCTAAATACTAATTCTATTCTAATAGCAGCACTAACCTAAAAGGTAAGAGGTATTACAGTTAGATTAATATTTTCTTAGAACAAACTATATTTAAAGGCCTAGTAACTACTCTCTAAGAAGGAAAAGGAGCCTAATAACTAATTAGACAGAAGTAAATTAGGAAATGTTCTTATAGGAACACAGTAAAGATAGATTTTAATAGAAAAACAGAGTTAGGACTACCCTTAAGAACCTACTATCCTATTAAAAGTAATAATAGAGAAGTTACGCCCTAGTCTATACTAGATCGCATAAGGAAACGCTGCACAAAGTACCTAATACAGTACTAGAGAGCTACTAAAGGGAAGGATAAGGATTGTGCTTAAGTACTTTCTAATTAACTCTTAGACCCCTATACTAAAGCCACTAAAGCCACTATAGCATTAAGAGGTTAAAGAGAGGGAGGAGCATAGTAATTCTAGCTTAGAAGTTAAGGATAGCCTTATTAGAACTAGAGGGGTAGAGCGAAAGAAAGAACTTTAATAAGCTATTATACTACCTATATAGATAAGAGGTAATTTACTAAAAGTAGTTATTTTAAAAAGAGTAGAAGTATTAGATTTTAATATAGACTAAGATATATCTACCTTAGAGTCTAATATTGTATTAAACTAGCCTAATCCTTTCCTAATACAGAATTAGGAAAGCTAACTCTAAGTAGTTAGTAAAAGAGAGGGAGGAAGGATAGCAGAAGCAAAGTACTTAATAGGATTTTAGAAAAATTAATATAGAAGAATAAAGAAAATAGGTAGATAGTGTAGAAAAAAGAAATAAAGAACACCTAGTTGCTAGCTAAAGATATATTAGGGCACTAATTATTATTCTCCTTATTATTAACAGTAACATTATCTCTATAGTAGCGGCTAGACTAATAAGTATTTAGGGTTTAGGGCTCTATAGAGCTAGAGGCCCTAGTTACCTTAGACTAAAGAAAAGATCTAGCATAATTTTAGGTAGCCTAATTAATAGATCGCTAATAAGGTAAGAGAGAACTAGAACAAAAATACTAGAAATAAGTAGACTAAGAGGATAGCTAAGGCTAAAGAGGAGCATTCTCTCTAGTAAGAGAATCTAGGCGTATAGGTAATCTAGAACTAGATGATCTATAATTAGAGCTAGAATAAGAATCCCCTTAAGCTAGAGGACTAAAACCCTAAAATAATAAAGCACTACTGTGGTGTCGTAAGTGCGTTTACCTTGAGTGAGGAATATAAAAAAATGAGTTAAGTTATCCTATCTAAAATCTATTATACAAATCCAACTACTCTAATTGTCTATTAGGTCTCCTTGTGTCTTGTCTAGTTAGCGCTCGTCTATTCCCTAATTAGCTATCTTAAACGACAGCTAATCAGCCCTATGTTTCTCCAATTCTCTATCGTAGGCCAACCTTTACACTACACCACTAGGAAGAGACTAGAGGGAACCTCTAAAAGACCTTTAAAAATAATCTTAAAGGGCTACTAAGGAAAGAGGACTATAGTTTATAGTAATAGTGTATTAGGGTTCTATAGGC
Organism: Paraphaeosphaeria minitans; assembly: GCA_015832175.1. NCBI lineage: Eukaryota > Fungi > Ascomycota > Dothideomycetes > Pleosporales > Didymosphaeriaceae > Paraphaeosphaeria > Paraphaeosphaeria minitans. Next base: position 1,369,786 of record WJXW01000009.1, read on the forward strand.
TCCCTAAGAATAGAAGTATTAAGGACAGAAACAGCCTTAGAAGTGTAACCAGAAGAAGCCTAAGAGTAGGTTATACTAATAAGAAGGATATTAGTAGCTAAAATAATATTATTTATAGAAGAACTAGTGCTAGGGTTAGCTAGCTTACCTAAAAAAAAAGAGATATTAGCTTAGGTAATAAGGAATTAAGACTAGAACTTATAATAAAAAAGGTAAAAGGTATAGTTACTATTTATTTAACACTTATTATACCTTCTCTAGTTTAGCAGCTTACTTTCTAGATAGAAAACGCTATATTTGCTACTAAAATAGAGCTTACTCCTCCTACCCTTATTCTAGTAGTAGGTATAGCAATAGTTAATTAGAGAAGAAGGAGAAAAACAAGAAGAGCTAGTAGTATACTAGATGCCTATATTAATATTAGCATTACAGTATCTACGCTTTAATAGAGCCTCCCTAGTACTTAAGCTAAAGAACTTAGTAATAGTCTTTATTTTAGTATTACTAATATTAAAGTGCTAAATAGTAAAGTCTAAATAACTATTATTCTTATAGACGCTAGCAGTGCAAAGAATAGGACCTAGAGTAACACCCTATATGCCTAGGCTATAGATAAAGTAAGCTAGTTTACGTAGAAGATTGTAGTTTATACGCTAATTAGCCCTCGCCCTAACTAAGAAGGTTAGTAATAGAATATAAAAGGTTTTTAAGACAATATATACCACTTAATAATGTACTCCTTAGTAGACTTAAAAAGGTAGATAAAGAGGTTCGCTTTTATATTACTAGTAGGGTCACGCTTATTTAGGTTATTACTACCCTTCCTACTACTAGCACTAGAAGCGGCTGTTCTATCTAAGGTATAGTTAACTACAGCTATAACTACAGCAGAGTTATTAAATAGGTATTAGAAGGACTAAAAGAGAGGAAGAAGAGTAGGAGTAAGAGTTAGAAAAAGGATAGAGTAGAAGAAATCCTAGAGTTATATACCTTAAAGATTAAGTATAGGCCACCTAAGCAGCTTAGTAGACGCGTTTATAAGAGGATATTACTATAATATTACTATCTAACATGCTAAGAGGTCTGTAAACAACTTTAATTATAGGGATATAAGTAGTAGATAGGCGATAAGTTAGTAGTTAGGATAATTAGGCATAGTTAGTTAGCTAGAGGCTAAAGTAAAATTATAAGCCTAGAATTAGACTAACGCTGCGTCGCTGCCTAATATGTAAAGAAGTTAATAAACGACTTTAATTATAGGGATATAAGTAGTAGATAGGCAATAGGTTAGTAAGTAGAATGATTAGGTAAGAATAGCTAGCTAAGGATTAAGAAAATTATAGGTCTAGGAAGTAACTACTAATAAGGTGTTAAAAGGGTAGTAAGGTAGTAGGCTTAAGGGACTAAGCCTAGAAGAGAGGGAGGAAAATGTAGTGTAAAGGTTAGCCTATAATAGAGAATTAGAGAAACATAGGACTAATTAGCTGTTGTTTAAGATAGCTAATTAGGGAACAGACAAAGAAGGAGAGCGTAAACTAGATAAGACACAAAGAGACCTAATAGACAATTAGAGTAGTTGGATTTGTATAATAGATTTTAGATAGGATAACTTAACTCATTCTTTTATATTCCTTACTTAAGGCAAACGCACCTACAACACCACAGTATATTATAATATTAACTATAATAAACACACTCCCTATATTTCCTAAACTAAATATAAACCTTATAAACAGAGTTATATTTTATACATATTAAACACTTCTTAACTATAACTTCGCTAAAGAAGTTAATAAAATTAGTTAGGTAGTAATAATAGGTAGTGCTAGACTTAGAAGGTTATTTAGGCATAATGTAAATAACCTAACACTACTTATAATAAAGGGTAGGCTCTAGTTATAACTAGACATAAGACATAGTTATATAATTGAAAGACAAATTCTAGTAAGGAGGGAGATAATATTAAGATCTAAAGGCTAGGCCTCTTAGGATCTATATATATATTTACGTTTATTATTCGAGTGGCACAGTATAAGGTTACATAACCTAATTAGTGTAATTAGAGTGCTAAAATAACTAATTAAACTAAGCACTTAATATACTAAGTAACTAATTAAGGCTTAATTAGTTTAATTAGAGTAATTAGTCCACTAATTAATTAAAGTATATAGGAACGCAAGTATAGACTTTCATACTTATATTTATTCTATTTATTAATCTATTATTTAGATTCTAGCAGACTATATTATTAACTCGTTACACTTTGTAAGATACTATTATATTAATAAAAACTTCCACCTTTGTAAGTACTCCTGCCTAAGAACTAACCTTAACCCTTTAGGATTAGCTACGCTCTTAGATTTAATAGACTTTATCCTTATTTTCCTATTCTCGTCTAGAGAAGTAGAAGTATAGGTTAAGGTATAAGAGCTAAGTGTTAGTCTTAATATAGTTACTATTATATAGGTTAGGTTTTACTACCTTATTATAGGTATTACTAATTAGTGTAATCCTATTAGCAGTAGCTAAAGTAGTTAAAGAAGTAGAAGTTTATATAGTACTTATATTAAAGGTGTTTAAGATATTAAATCTAAGAGCGTAGCTAGTCCTAAAGGGTTAAACTTAGTTCTTAAGCAGGAGTACTTATAAAAGTTAAAAGGTCTTATTAATATAATAGTATCTTGCGAAGTGTAATAAGTTAATAATATAGCCTAAGTGTAATCTAAATAATAGATTAATAAATACGTTAAACATAAGTATAAAGAGTCTATACTCGCGTTTCTATATACCAAGGTAATTAGTCTAACTAATTACACTAATTAAGGTAATTAGACTATACTTAGTAATTAGTAATATAATTTACTTAGTTTACTTAGTGTGCTAAGGCCACTAATTACACTAATTAGGTTACGTAACACTAACTGCGGCGCACGTACTGCTTTAGATAATAACTATATATGTGGTTATTATGAACCAGATAGCAATGTGGGAGTTAGGCGCTTATAAAGGTATAATGAAGTAATAATAGGGTTATAGGCGTTATAAAGAGATGCTAAGAGGCTTAGATTAGATTACGTAATACGCTTAGCTACTTAGGAGCACTAAGTAGTAGAGTAGCCTTAGTATATAGGAATATAAGGATAGACCTTTATACTCGTGTTTAATCTGTTTATTAATCTATTATTTAGATTCTAGTAGACTAAATTATTAACTTATTACACTTTGTAAAATACTATTATATTAATAAGACCTTCTACCTTCTATAAGTACTTCTGCCTAAGAACTAACCTTAATCCTTTAGGACTAGCTACCCTTTTAGATTTAACATCTTAAACACCCTTAACATAAGTACTTTATAAACTCCTACCTCTTCTACAGCTTTAGGTGCCGCTAAGATTACTCCTATAAAGAATAGTAGTAAGGTGTATAAACCTTATTTCTACTTTAGCAATTAATTTTAAACTAACGTCTAGATTCTCTAGTTAGACCTCTATTTCTTTAACTTAGACAAATCTCTTAAAGATAAGAAAAAGGTTATTTTCGTAGTAATATATATGCGAGGAGGTATAGAATTATAGAATTATCCTTACCTTAAAAAGTGTCTAGGAATAGACTATAATAATAATAATAACGATTACGTAAATAAGCACGCTAATACAATTAATATTATTAAGAATTATAATAACTTTAAGAAATGCCTTAAATAACTCTTTAGGATCGCTAATAAGGACTCTATTATAAAGGCAAAGATTTAGACTATAACTTAAAAGCGATTAGTAGCTAAGTATATATTAAATCTAAGAGGGTAGCTAGTCCTAAAGGGTTAAGGTTAGTTCTTGGGCAGGAGTACTTACAGAAGGTAGAAGGTCTTGTTAATATAATAGTATCTTACAAAGTGTAATAAGTTAATAATTTAGTCTGCTAGAATCTAAACAATAGATTAATAAACAGATTAAACACAAGTATAGAGGTCCATCCTTATGTTTCTATATAATAGGGCTGCTTTGTTACTTAGTGTTACTAAGTAACTAAGCATATTACGTGACCTACTCTACTACTTAGTGCTACTAAGCAACTAAGCACATTACGTAACCTAATCTAAGTTACTTAGCGTCTCTTTATTATATTTATAACCCTATTGCTGTTCTATTACACCTTTATAAGCGCCTAAGTCCCACATTATTATCTAGTATGTAATATTATCCCCTCTCTTTCTATTCTTCGTCCTAAAGAATTATGCCTACTAACTATAACTCTATAAAGCGTTGTTATAACTTTATCTTTACTATTAAAAACTATAAAGTAGTTATAGTGTTAAAGTGCTCCTTTTATAAGTTACACTCCTACGTTTGCAAAGTCTACGTTAGCTTAGGGAAGTGTAGTAAGTGTTAAAAATAAAACTTAAAGTGTAATGTAGCTATTACTAAGAATAAGTTCTTATAGTTAATTACTAAGAAGAAGAAGTTAGAGGCGCAAATATTAGAGGCGCGAAAAGAATAGGATATAGTATTTAAGGCCCTACGCGTAGCGTACGTAAAAGAGGATTAGTTAGTAAAATAGTTAGCGCAGAATAAGAAGCGTGCTAGCAAGGTTATTATAGTAGAGAGTGCTGCTCTAGCGAAGCTAGAGTTAGAGGAGGATCTAGCTTATTCTACTTAGCCTACTAGTTTAGCTAAACTTAGTATATCTATATAGTTAGTAATAGACAACCTGCCTCCTAAGTTCTAGGATAATTCTTTAGCATTACTGTCTTAGGTAAGTCTATTAATAAAATTCTTTAATCTTTTATTAACAGTTTCCTAGGTAGTTCTCTAGTTCCTAAGTGTTTTCGCTGTGTGGGTAACCTTTCTACTTAATAAGGTACGCGTTATTATACTAATTATATTCTAGAATTCTTTTAACTTTAAATTTATTTTTCTTTCTTAGTTCTGTGGTAGAAGGTGGTTTTAACTAGTGTATTAGGGTCTACTAGTTCTAGTAGTAATACGTGGAATACTAGGTATATCTTTGTATCTGGCAGTAGTTCTAGCTTATAGTTTACTAGTAATATTTGCTTAGAAATATAAAATAGTCTAACTTTAATATAATCTAGTTTCTTATGTTTTTTCTTCTAAGTTTAAAGGTTCTTTGTAAGTAGATATACTTTATCCCCCTTCTTTAGCTAAGGTGCTATTTTTCGTTTTTAATTTTAATATGAAATTACTTGCTACTAAGCTTTTTTAAGATTTTCTTAGAGTTATTAGTGTATTTTCTTTATATTTTCTACTATATCTATAGCTTCTTTTGCTTTAATTGTCGTAGGAAATTGTTAATTAAAGAGATGTAGGTGTCTTCTATAGTTTACATAGAATAGTGTATGTCCTAATGCTACTAATACTTTGTTATTATAGGCTAACTGTGCCATAGGTAGTAATGAAACCTAGTTATTCTTCTAACTGTTACAGTAGATACGTAGGTATGTTTCTATAGTTTAGTTCGTACATTCTGTCTATCTATCTATTTATAGATAGTAAGCCGTTAATAGCTTTTGTTTTATTCTAAGTAGTACTATAAGCGTTGTCTAATAATTTAACGTGAAGAGCTTATCTCTATCGCTAATAATTATTTTTAGAATTCTGTAGTGTCTAATTAGTTAGTCTAGGATAAGAAAAGCGAGTTTCTTTGTTGTTATTCTTTTAAGGCATGGAATAAGCTTAACATACTTAGTTAGTTAGTAGACTACTACTAGTATACTGTTGTATTTAATTCCTATTGTTAGATCCTTAGAGTTTAGAATTCCTGTAACAAAATCTATAGCAATATCTTCCTATAGTGCTGTTAGTATTTTAATTACTTACATCTCTTTATATTTAAGATATATACTATGTTTATTTCTTTAGTATTCTATATATTTATAGATATAAGTTATTATAGCTTCCTTAATTCCTTTAAAGGTGTAATTCCTTTAGATAAGTTCTATTGTTTTCGTGATGCCTAGGTGTCTATACATAGGGTTATTATGGTATTGTTAGATAATCTTAGTCTGTAGATGTTCTAGAACTTCTTAGTTAATTACTAAAAGTTGATTTAGTTCTGCTGTTGGCTCTAGAGATCTATCTTTAGCTTTGCGAAGGATTGTAAAGAAGGTTTTTACCTTTTCTCCTACTAGATTACTTTGTTAGCTAAGAGCGTCTACTCTGCCATTTTCTTTCTTAGCTATATAGATAATTTTAAACTTATACTGCCCTATAGTTTATAACTATTTTTGTTATTATAGCGTAAGTTCTTTTATTATTGTAAACCTTAGAAGGTTCTTGTAATCTGTGTAGATTTCTAGTGTTAAGTAGCTAAGCGTATAAATCCTCTAGTGTTTTAAGGCTTTAATAATAGCGTAGAGTTCTTTATTATATACATTATATCGTGTTTTGGCGTTATCAAATTTGCATAAGTAATAGGTAATTAGGTGCTATTTGCTATTACGTTTTTATTTAGCACAGGCGCCTAGCGTAAGATTACTAGCGTCTGTTTTAAAGCGTAATAGTTTATCGCTTCTAAAATAAACAAGGACAGGTTCTATAATATATACTGTCTTAAGGAGTTAGAATAACATTCTATACTTATTTGTCTATTTAAAGGGTACGTCCTTCTTTCCAAGATTTATTAAAGGTATTGTAATCTTAACGTAATTTTAGATGAATTATTAATTAAATCTATAGAATCCTAAGAATTCTTAGATGTTCTTAGCTGTCTTTAGTATTAGCTAGTTCTTAATATATTTAACTTTACTTAGTGCTATCTTGATTTCTTCTATAGTAACAATGTGTCCTAGAAATTCAAGTTGTTTAATGTTAAACTTATATTTCTTAAGTTTAATACAAAGGTATACTTTGTCTAGTGCTTTTAGTACTATCTATACATGCTTAGTGTAGTCTAATTCGTTTTTAGAAAAGACAAGGATATTATCTATATACGCGATAACAAATATATCCAGATGTTTATAGAGTACGTTGTTAATAAGCGCCATAAAAGCTGCTAGTATATTTATAAGTCTAAATAGTATAACCTTATACTTAAATAGTCTGTAGCGTAATTAAAACACTATTTTCTATTCTTCACCTTTTTTAATTCGTATAAGGTGGTAACCGTCTCTTAGATCTATTATTATAAATATCTTAGCTTAAGATAGTTAATCTCGTAACTCTACAATATTTAGTAGTAGATATTAGTTCTTTATTATTATGTTATTAAGTTGTTAGTAGTTAACGTATAGTCTATCTAATCTATCCTTTTTCTTAATAAACATAAAAGGGCTTACTACTAGTAACTTTAATAGTTATATATATCCTTTCTTAAAGTTTGTTTTAATAAAATCACATTCTTTAAGGAGTTCTTCTCCTGTCTTACTATATAGTAGTCTAAAGGGTGGCGTCTTCCCTTCTTCTAGGTCTATTGTAAGATCCTAGAGTTAATATTCTAGTAGGTTTACTTTTCCTTCTTTTTCTGTGAATATGTATGTCTATTTCCTGTACTCTCTTAGTAAGGTAAGAGGTGTACTATTGTCCTTTTTCTCGCACTTCTTAACCTAGTAGTTCCTACTAGCGTCTACTAAGTTGTGCTTCTGTTTTTTAACTATCTATCGCAGTATTATGTTATTAATAACTCCCTTATCTACTATTATTTTTAGTTAATGCGTAGGCTTTGCTTATAATATATAATTATAGCGTTTAAATAATATTTTCTTTGTACCCTAGTTAATCTACAAGTTGTGTATTATTAACTAAGGTAATCCTAAGACTAACTTATACTTAGATCCTAGTAAGATATCTAAAGTAAGTTCCTCTCTATATCTTTAGACTATTATTATAGTAGTAACCTCCTAGTATATCTAAGGTGTCTTAGGCATTAGGGATCTATTCGCAATATAGACAATATAGGGTACTTCTTTTTCTAACATTATAAGTCCTGCTTGTCTTACTATCTAATAAAATATAAAGTTCCTTCCTACTCTTAAGTCTATAAGAGCTTAAGCCTATATTCCTTTAAGCTGTACTAGTAGCTTAACTAATACTGTGCTTACTATAGCATTTAATTTAGTAAAGGTATTTTTTTGTCTAAGTTTAGGCCTAAAAAAGACATCTATTTGTGTAGGTTATAGTTAAGTTCTAGTGTCTAGTATGTATTTCTAAGCATTTGCTTCTGTTATTATTCTTAAGTACGTAGCTTATGTAGATTATCTTCTTCTTCTTCCTATAAAGATATTCTTCTGTTTTTTCTCCTGCGGTCTTTACTATTCCTATATACTAGTTAAATTAGTAGCTCTATTATTACTTCTTACATAGGGTAGTTTACAAAGCTGTCTAAATATTTAGCTATATAGTAGTATTTATAGTCTTAGTTTAGACACGTATACTAGTACAGTTGCATATAGTCTCTATTAATAAGTATATTATAGTATTTATTGCCCTTTAGCGTGAGGTAAGGAAAGTATTTTACTTATTATTTATTCTAGAGGTGTTTATTGTAAGCTGTAATAGGGCAGTCTATTTATATTTATCTATAGCGTAGTTTCCTTCTAGATTATTTCTTATTCTTTTTTTTCTTTACCTTATGTTATATATATATTAGTTCTTTGCAATGCGTCCATATACAGAATTAGTGTGTAGGATTTTAGTAGTCTAGGTAGTACTTTAGTATATAGTCTAACTTCTTATTTTTATAGGGTTGCATTCCTTTTAGTGCCTAGTAGGGTTCTATGTAGTCCTAAACATTTAGTTTATACTTAGGTGACATAGGGTTGTTTTCTTCCCGCCTACTTTATAGGTAAGGAGTAGGAGATCTTAGTATCTCTTCTACGTCTTCTGCATTATAGTATACGTTAGAGTTGTTTTCTAGATTTTTGTATAGTTGTGAGTTAGGTGAATCTAATTACTTACTTTATTCTAGTGTAACACATTAGTAACTAAATAGCGTTGTAATAACTTCCTATTCCTTATTAGGTTCTTAGTCCTTAATAGTTAGTATATTTAACTTAGTTTAATAGACTTTGTTCTTTAATCTACAGTTTCTGGCTATGTGGCCTGGTTTACTATATATAAAGCATTTATAGGTCTTAGTTATTAATTGTTAACTTCTATTAGAGACGCGTTTATTAGGCTGCTTAAGGCCTATCTTTCCTCCTTTTTTTTTGCCTATATAGTTAAACTAGACATCTTTTATTAGTTTGTATCTCTAGTAGTTCCTTAGCTATTGCTTTTAGATAATTCTAATAAAGTTTTTATAAACTACTTTTGCTAGTTATCTAAAGCTTATCGCCCTAGGGTTTTAGTGGAGCTTCTGTTACAGTGAAAACTACTTCCTATTCATTCTAATAGTATCTTTATATAGTTCTTTAAGGTTGGCAATTTATGCACTACTATATAAGAGTTTCTTACGTAGTTTCTATTTAAGTCCTTATTTGTACATGTCTTAGAGAGATTTATTATCCTAGTTAAGCTACACAGCGTATCTACAAAACTTAGCTATATACTTAGCTACTAATTATTTCTAAGTTATAGTCTAAATCTTTGCTTTTGTAATAGAGTCCTTATTGGCAATCCTAAAGAGTTATTTAAGGTATTTTTTAAAGTTATTATAATCTTTAATAATGTTAACTGCATTAGCGTGCTTATTTGTATAATTATTATTATTATTGTTGTAGTCTATTCCTAGGTACTTTTTAAGGTAGGGATGGATCTATAATCCTACATCTCCTCGCATGTATATTGCTGTAAAGATAACTTTCTTTTTATCTTTAAGGGGTTTATCTAAGTTAAAGAAGTAGAGGTCTAACTAGAGAATCTAGACGTTAGTTTAAGATTATTTACTAAAGTAGAGATTAGGTTTATACGCCTTACTACTATCCTTTATAGGAGTAATTTTAGCAGCACCTAAAGCCGTAGAAAAGGTAGGAGTTTATAAAGTACTTATATTAAGGGTGTTTAAGATGTTAAATCTAAGAGGGTAGCTAGTCCTAAAGGGTTAAGGTTAGTTCTTAGGTAGGAGTACTTACAGAAAGTAGAAGGTCTTATTAATACAATAGTATCTTGCAAAGTGTAACAAGTTAATAATTTAGTCTGCTAGAATCTAAACGATAGATTAATAAACAGATTAAAAACAAGTATAGAGGTCCATCCTTATGTTCCTATATAATAGGGCTGCTCTATTACTTAGTGTTACTAAGCAACTAAGCACATTACGTAACCTACTCTACTACTTAGTGCCACTAAGCAACTGAGCACATTACGTGACCTAATCTAAGTTACTTAGCGTCTCTTTGTTACGTTTGTAACCCTGTTCCTGTTCCATCACACCTTTATAAGCGCCCGAGTCCCACATTATTATCTGGTACATAACGGTATATAGCTAAGTTTTATAGATATACTATATAACTTAACTAGAACAATAAATCTCTTTAGGATATATACAAATAAGGACTTAGAGAGAAACTACGTAAGGAACTCTTAAATAGTAGTGCATAAATTACTAACCTTAAAAAACTATATAAAGAAACTATTAGAATTAATAGAGAATAGTTTTTACTATAATAAGAGCTTTACTAAAACTCTAAAGTAATAAGCTTTAGATAACTAGTAAAAGTAGTTTATAAGAACCCTATTTGAGTTATCTAAAAGTAATAACTTAGGAACTACTAGAGATACAAACTAATAGAAGACGTCTAGTTTAACTATATAGGTAAAGGAAAAGAAGGAAGGATAGGCCCTAAGCAGCCTAATAAACACGTCTTAAATAGAAGTTAATAACTAATAACTAAGACTTATAAATGCTTTATATAAAGTAAACTAGGCTATATAGCTAGAAACTATAGATTAAAGAAGAAAGTCTATTAAACTAAGTTAAATATACTAACTATTAAGGACTAAAAACCTAATAAGAAATAAGAAGTTATTATAACGCTATTTAGTTACTAACACGTTACAGTAGAATAAAGTAAGTAATTAGATTTACCTAATTTACAATTATATAAAGTTCTAGAAGACAATTTACACGTATACCACAACACTAAATATATAGAAGACATACTAAGATTTCCTACTTCTTACCTATAAAGTAGGCAGAAAGAAGACAACCCTATATTACCTAAGTATAAACTAAATGTATAGGACTACATAGAACCCTACTAGGCACTAAAAGGAATACAACCCTATAAAAATAAAAAGTTAGACTACGTATTAAAAGACTACGTATTAAAATACTACCTAGACTACTAAAACCCTATACACTAATTCTATATGTAGAGACATTGCGAAGAACTAATATACGCATAATATAAGGTTGAGAAAGAGGAGAATAAGAAATAACCTAAAAGGAACCTACGCTGTAGATAAATATAGATAAACTACCCTATTACAGCTTACAACGAACACCTCTAGAATAAATAATAAGTAAAATACTTTCTTTACCTTACGCTAAAGGGTAATAAATGCTATAATATACTTATTAATAGGGACTGTAGATAACTATACTAGTACACGTATTTAAACTAAGACTGTAAATACCACTATATAGCTAAATATTTAGACGGCTCTGTAAACTGCGCTATGTAAGAAGCAATAATAGAACTACTAATTTAACTAGTATATAGAAATAGTAAAGACTATAGGAGGAAGAATGGAAGAAAATCCTTATAGGAAGAAGAAGAAAATAATTTATATAATGTCTATACAGTTTATCGTACAAACAGCAGTAAGTAAAATAGGGGCCTACCTACCTATAGGAACCTGCACAAGGACCCACTACTTAGGTTAACGCTAAGAGGCAGAGACTTTATAAGGCCCTACCTACCTATAAGGACCTACACAAGAACCCACTGCTTAGGTTAGCGCTAAGAGGCAGAGACTTTATAAGGTCCTTAGTGCCCCTTTATACGATAGACTAGACGTAATTAATTAAACCTACTTCTTACCCTTTATATAATAGTATACTATTAACCCTTAAATACTTAATTATAGATTAAGCCAAACCTACACTAATTAGTGGTTAATTCTAATTAACTGTAAACTAGCAAGGTCTAAAGACAGAGCGCCCTATAAGCTAGATACGTAGGCTCTATATTATTACCTTTACTAGAGATTAAATTTTAGATTATATAATAAGCAGAAATAAAGCGCGCACATTTATAAAGAGTTATATAATCTAGTCTAAGCTATTCTATAGAAAAGAAAGGAGATAGTAAACCCCCTTATAACCCTAATAAACACGTCGCACAATTAAACTAGCGACAACTAAATATACACACATTACACAATTAAACTAGCAATAACTAAACGTAAACACGTTGTATAACTGAACTAGTGACAACTAAATACAGACACGTCGCACAACTAAGAAAAATAACAATAATATAGCCTTAAAACTAGGAGACTTTCTAGAGGAACTACAACCTAAGGACGTCGCGTAATAATTAATACTACCTCTTTAGTAAAAAGACAAAGCAATATAGCTTTAATAAGTAGAGGAAGTAATAAATATTAAGGCTATTACCTTAAGAGGAGAGATTGTATAAAAGCACTAGGTAGATAAAGTAGATCTATACAGCTACCTACCCCCTTCTCTAAAATAGCTAAACACTTATATAGTATATATAATTGCGTAATATCGCGTAAGCAGTCTTAAAAATAAAGAGGTAATCTCTTTTTTTACTAAAGATTTTAATAACTAGAAGAAGAGAACCTTTAATAAGAGTAGTTATGCAGTAAGAAGAGAGCTTATTACTTTTCTTATAAAGGAAGGCTTTATTACTACTAATACTATAATAAAAAACACTTATATAAAGACACTCTTTAAACTGTTATAGCTTAACTATAAGCTATAGACCCTTTGTATAATAATACTATAACTATAACCTAAACTACTTTGCATAATCCTAATAATGTAACTTACACTATCTATAGGCAATATATATATATATAGAGTATAGCTAGGGCCTATCCCTATACATGCGAGGACAGAGATACTATATATAGAGCTACACTAGTAGTAGTAGCCTAAAAACTAGACTGCTTTTGCCTAATAAACTATATTATATAAAGAGGCTAGACACTCCTAGTCTCTTTAATAACTAGGAGATTATGCTTATATCTAGCTAGATAAGATTATCCTCTTTTAAAAGGCATAGAGTAAAGAGAATAACTATACTAGTAGGCTGTATAATATTCTAGTAAATAAGGCAAAAGTCTTTAGAGAACTATATTACAGGCTAGGTATACTATAGGACTAGTATATAAATATCTTCTTAGGAATCCTTTCTAAATATTCGAGCACCTACTATTTATACAATATTAGACTAGGACTTCTATAGGATAAATTGTACAACAGACTAAATAGGCACTTTAACACTAGTGTTAATTATAATTAGTACTAGATAGACTAGACCACTCTTACCTTTAAACACTATAAAAGGGATAATCCAGCCACTATATCGCACAAGACCCTAGAAGTAATAATTAATAAGCTTACTTTAGCCTAAAAGGCTCTTAGACAAGGCTTTAGTAGTAAACTATAACTACACACCACTATTATATAAGTATACTACAGCTATTCTAACCTTAAATAAGTTATGTTTAACCTTAAAAATATAGTAGAAGGCTTACTTAGTAACCTTTATATATTACTCTAAGTTACTAAAAATAAGAAGAAGTTATAGTTACTTTAAAATAGTAAAGAGGTGTACTACACTAATTAATAATATAATAATCCTAATCGCATAAGAGGATCTAGTCCCTCTAGAGGCAGAATAACCTTTAGACTAAAAAGAAAAAGTAACTTTAAAAGTTTAAGCTTTTATATAAAGTAGAAATGCTTTATATACTACAAAGAAGGATGCTAGTCTACTAACTATCTACTAAGGGATACCTAGTGAGCTAGAAGGTAATACATGTTGTTATACGCTAACTTCTATAAATATAAACCCTTTACTATAGATATATAAGTATATATTCTTAACTTTAAAGGAGAGCTAGAGGATAAAAACTATTACATAAAAGAGGAGGAAGATAAATAAGACTAATAAAGTAATAAAGAAGAAGCATAGAAAGCTACTTTATACCTTACTTCTACTATATACCTTTATTATATAACTAAGTGTTGTGGTAAAAAGGGCTTAAACTATCACAGGATATTTAGGAGCAGAGTTATAAAGAATACAAATAGCTAATCGTAGGAAAAGATACTAAAAGGGCAGACTATATATAAAAGAAACGAGCCTCTTAGCAAGAATCCCGTGATATGAATTAGTAGATCTAGAAAGGATCACAGAAGTGAGTGTTTACTTTAACACACCCCCTAGGTAATCGCTTAAAGCAGATTACCTATTCTAAGAAGTAATTTTTAATTATCTAAATCCTTCCTAAAGATCTTTAAAAAACTATCTAAAGGCTATTAAAGATTAAAAAACTATTAAGAATTATTCTTCCAAATCTCTTTATCTTAAGAACAGTAATTCTATTACCCCTTATTTATTGTAATAGCAAAACAATCGCTGTTTATCTTTTAAATCACAAATCCTATTATAAATTATAACTAGAATCTCTTCTTCTAGTGGGTTAGGAGCTTATAAGCGTGGCACAAAGGCCTAAAGCGTAAACACTTTTATTCTACTACTCTTTTTACTTACTTCCTATTAACTATAAAGTAATTTCCCCGCTCTTACTAGCTAGTAAGTAACCTCGATAAAGTCTCAGAGGCAAGACAGTTAGGATCTCCTTTTAACTGGCTTTATGCCCAGCCAAGGGGAATACTTATTCTCCTGGCTAGAGTTAAAAAGGATACTATTAACGCCTTAGTAGATTCTGCTTTAGTGTTAAACCTTCTTTTACTATAAAAGGCGAAAGAGTAGGGGGTTAATATTAAACTATTAATAGGGTTACCTACCTAGGCAGTAAATAGGTCTAATATTAAAGTTTATAGCACAACAGTACTATCTATAGAACGTAAGGACTTACGTGGGCAAAAGCAATAATAGAAGGTACCCTATATAGTTGCTAACCTTATAGGTTATAATATCCTCCTAGGTTTACTTTAGTTTAATTAAGTAAACCTAAAGGTAAACGTCGCGACCTAACGTGTACTATTTTAGAGACGTAACACTAGGGAAGTACTAGTCTACTAAAAAATTGCAGTAGAAGACACTAAGCAGTTTAATTATACTATGCGAGACCCTTATATCTCTATGTACATATACATAGTATCTAATATAGATATACTAGCACTATTTGGCGTAGATAGGAATAGAATAGTAGAGATGCTATCTTATTACTCTAATCTTGCTAATGTAGCCTCAAATAAGGACTATAAGGACCTTACCGCTTATACTAACCACAATTTGTGGATTAATTTAGTAGAAGGTGGCGTACCTTTATATTACCTTATATACAACCTCTCTATAGTTAAATTAGAGATATAAAGGAAGTACGTTAAGGAGTATTTAGCTAGAGAGTAAATTTACTATTTAAAATCCCTAGCTAGTGCCCCTATACTCTTTACAAAGAAGAAAAATTGCACCTTACGCCTATATATAAATTATTAAGGTCTTAATAAGATTATAATTAAAAATTATAGAGCTCTCCTACTAGTTACTAAATCTCTAGACTAACTAAAATAAGCTAAGATATTTATAAAGCTTAACTTAAAAGAGGCGTACTATTAAGTTTATATTACAGAAAGAGATAAGCAGAAAACCGCTTTCTATATAAAATACGGCTATTTTAAGTATACTATAATGCCCTTTAGCCTTACTAACGCACTAGCCTAGTTCTCGGGCCTAATTATCTAGATACTAACTAGCCTAATTAATGTCACCTATGTTATATACCTAGATAATATATTAATCTTCTCTAATACACTAAAGGAACATAAGGCCTATATAAGGGAGATTCTAGAGAGGCTGCGCTAAGTAAAGCTCTTTATTAACCTAAAGAAGTGTAAATAGTACACTACTACTATAGAGTACCTTAGGTTTGTTGTTTCTCTAGAAGGGCTTATAATTAACCTAGATTAGGTTAATATAATATAATTATGGCTAAAACTAACCTATGTGCGTGATATACGCGTCTTTATTAGCTTTATAAACTATTATAGATAGTTTATTGCCAATTTCTCCTAAATAGCGCTACCTCTTACTAGTTTAACTAAGAAAGCGCTAGATAGCGCTAGGTAGGGGCTAGCGATGCGAAGGGAGGAGAGCGTAGCCCTAGATATTAAGCTAGAAAGTACTAAAGCTTTCTAGACGCTAAAAAACGCATTTTTTAAAGTGCCTATACTAGTGTACTTTAAGTATAGATAATAGACACGTCTTAAGACTAACGCCTTGGGTAGAGTAATTAGTGCTATTTATAGCCAACTTATACCTAAAGGTAATAAGCTAGGCTTATAGTAACTAATTAACTTCTTCTTATAGAAATTAAGCACTATATAGTACTACTACAATACTTATAATAAGGAACTCCTCGCTATTGTTAAGTTAGTTAAACACTAGCGTTAATACCTTTAAGGTTAACACTTTAAAGTCTTAATAGATTATTATAACCTTTAATAGTTTATAGAGACTAAGACGCTTATATTACGTTATGTTTAGTTGTACCTTACCCTAAGTGAGTATAACTTTGTTATAACTTATAAAATAGGACTAATAAATCTAGTAAATGGCCTATTAAGGCGCCCAGACTACATGCTTGGCACCTAGGATGCTAAGCAGAAGAATAATAAAGCCTTTATTAAGCCTTTAGCTAATTTATTATTAGAAAGGTAAGGTGGATACGCTCTAGTCTCTACTGTCTCTACCTATTTTAGGAACTAGATAGGATAGGGTAATAAGCCCTATTAAGAGACTAACCCCTCTAGAAGTTAAATAAGACAGGGCAATAGGCCCTATAAAGATACCTATTACTTTAAGAGGTTAGATAAAGGTAGTCTTAGTAACTACCTCTTCTTAGAGGACTAAGAGGCTATTAAATCTAAAGATTTAAACTTATTAAATAATAAAGTTAATAAGTTAGTGTAATCTAGTCTAAGTAGCTATAGCTTAAGACTAACTAGCCTAGTATAGCTTAAGTCTCCCTTAAAGCGCACGAAAGCTATTAAGAGCTACTATAATAGCCCTCTCTTAGGACATTTTAGTGTAACTTAGATGCTTAAGCGCGTTTAATAGAAGTTTCGCTAGACTAGTATAAATAACGAGGTCGCTAACTATATTTATAACTATAAGTGGTGCTAATAGGCAACCTACAAAAGATATAAGTCTTATAGTCTTTTGTAGTAGCTTTCTATCCTAGATTGTCTATAGTAGCATGTAATAATAGACTTTATTACTAATCTACCCCTAAGTCGCTTCTTGGGACTAATATATAACGCTATTTTAGTGATTATTAATTAATTTTCTAAAATAACTCATTATATACTAGCGTAGATAGATTAGGATGGCACTAACCTAGCTTAGACTTAGATTTGTGAGGTTATTAGACTTTATAGTAATCCAGAGAGTATTCTCTTAGATAGAGGACTAGTAATAAAAGCGAAACACTAGGATACTTTCTATTATTACCTAAACTTAAGGAGGGTTTTAACCTCAGCTTTTTACCCTTAGACTAACAGGCAAACAGAACGCTAGAACTAAACACTAGAATAATACTTGCGAATCTTCTACTTCCTAGAGTAAGATAATTAGGCAATGTAGATCTCCCTAGTAGAATATATATATAATAATAGTAAACATTTAGTAATAGGGTATACACTGTACTAAGTGTGCTTTGGATATAATCCCTCTAACCTAACCTAGCCTAATATGCCGCTAGGTGGCGGGGAAAGCCTAAAGGGCTACTAGATAGTGTTAAAATTAATAGAAATACGCGTAAATGTAAGAAAGAAGCTATAGGTAGTATAGAAGTACTAAAAATCTATTTCTAATAAGAAGAGAACCCCTTTACAACTTAATAAAGGTAATAAGGTATAGGTTTTAAGTAGGAATCTAAAGTCTACATAACTAAATAAGAAGATAGACTAGAAATTCCTAGGCCCTAGAGTAGTAGATAAGTGTATTAGCTCTCTACCTACAGCCTACTAAGTAAACCTACCTAAATTAGGTAAAGTTTATCTAGTGTTTTATCCTTCCTTACTAGAACTATACAAACTGCGTAGGAAACTACCCTACTAATAACTGCTAATTAAAGACATATTGCGCTAATATAGTAATAATATGTACAAAGTGGACTATATTATTAATAGACAATAAAATAAGTTAGAATAATAGGAATACCTTATTAAATAGAGCAGATATAATCTAGAAGAAAACTCTTAGGAACCTACTATATTAATTAGCGGAAATACGCTTAAAGAGTTCTAGAAAAAGCTTAAGATATCCCTAAGAAGGTTAATAACTACACTTCTAGAGGCAAAGAAGAGAAGTTGTAGGCAACCTTCCTTAAAGGGGAAAACTAGCGAACGCTAAGAACCTATATAAAAATATTAGTTTAAGTTAGACCTACCTAGCACAAAATGTCCTAATTTAGTATAATATGCGAACATTAACTCGTAATTAGATACTATAGACCCTTTTATCCTTTTGAAAACCCTATGTGTCTCCTATAGGGAGTTTAGTAGATAGTTAGCCAGTTAGGTAGGGTGTTTTAATAAGTATAGAAATACTAATTAGTATATACGACACCCTTTAAAATTAGTAAAGAATAAGGATAATGTTAGTAACATCGCGATTCTAGTATAATCTAGTATATATTAGTACAATTTAGCATAATCTAGATTAAATTATATTATTATAAGGCAGAAAGCCTTTTATTGCCTAAAATAGGGTTAATAACTAACTAAAATAGGAACTTATATTAAAATATTGCCTATTTGTGGGCAATAGCCTAAAAAGCTAGGCAAATGTGCTATTTAAAATTAACTAACGCTAGATTATTACTATTATCGCCAAATTCTGCTATTATGTTCCTATTTACGCTAATTTATGCTATACTGTGCTGTATTATGCCTATTTAGGCTATGTGGTACTGTATTACGTCCTTATTTAAATAATTAATCCTAATAACTCTTATTAGAGCTGCTTTAAGTTGCTAGGCCCTTAGTATAAAAAGAAGTTATAAAATAGTAATTAAAGTACGCTAACTTGTCTGTATTAGTACTATTAATAGGTAGGAAGTCCGCTAAAGGCTTAGAAATAGTAGATAAGTCTAGGTTACGCCTTCTTACACCACAACGTACTAAAGTAGAAGTAGCTAGCGTAGATATAACTTTAGCATCCCTATAAGCAGCTTCTAGTTAGGCTTTAGCGTTAGCTATAGTAGTTTCTACTAAAGAGATATTAAGGCTAGTTAGGACAGTCGTGTAGAGATAGCTAGAGACCTATTACACTAGTTAGTGCTAACTTACTCTAAATAGTACTATAGTGTATTTATACTAGAGCCTTAGCCTTATATAGGGAGATTACTTTATCTTCTAACTCTATTTTACGCTTAATGCGACAAGTCTTAGCCTTAAGTGCCTTTCTAGAGTAAGAATAACTATATAGGAGTACACTAAAGTTGGCGCACTTATCTTTAAGCATAAAGGCCCTATTATAGGCCTAGAACTTCTTAGCGTACCTATGTAAGTCCCTATATACTAATTAGCGCTAATTTATACTAAATTACACTAAATAGTACCTATACTTATTTAGCTCTACTATAATGCGTGCAGCTATAGCTATTACCCTTTTATTAGCCTCTATCCTTAGCTTCTGTACTTTAAGGAGCGCGTTCTCTTTATTCTATAATAAAGGGGTAATAGGTTTAGCTATAAGTTATAATTAGCCTTTAGTAAGATTAGCTAAAGCCGTAATATACTTTAGGTCCTTACACTAGATCTTATATTCTTTTTTAGTAGCTTTATAGGACACTTAGGCTATAGTATTAGCTTCCTTAGACGCTGTAACTAAGGCTTAGATATCTATTCTTAGGATAGACCTAAGACAGACTTTAAGGGTCTTAAGGAGCCTAAGTACCTTAAATAGGGGCTATATACGCCTATTAGTACCTAATAGTGCTAAATAGCGCCAAATAACGCTAGAAAGTAACTTACTATAAAGTATAAGGTGCCCTTATTTAAATAATTACTACACTCTTTGTAGTAGTAACCTTTAAATTGCAATAACTTCTATTTATTATTATTTAGGTCTATTACGTATACAGTGTCTAATTCTAGGACACTACGCTCTGCTATAATTCTAATATATCTAATATATAGTAT
Organism: Paraphaeosphaeria minitans; assembly: GCA_015832175.1. NCBI lineage: Eukaryota > Fungi > Ascomycota > Dothideomycetes > Pleosporales > Didymosphaeriaceae > Paraphaeosphaeria > Paraphaeosphaeria minitans. Next base: position 1,390,057 of record WJXW01000009.1, read on the forward strand.
TTTAGTATAAAGTCTATTAGTCTTAATCGCATTAATATAATAGTCGCGAAGAGAGCGCTTCTTAAGTAGAGCCATTATAATTTGTAATAATTAGTACTAATTTATGCTAATTAGTGCTAACTAATGCTAATTGCTGCCTATTAGTGCTAATTAGTATTAATTATTGTTAAAGATGTACAAAAAGTGTTAAATATATACTAAAAAGGTATAACGTGCAACTCTTCAGTATAGTTAGTGCTAAGTTACACTAGAATACGCTAATCTAAGGGCCGCATAATGTCACTTACTATAAGAAAATATGAGTAGAGAATAGGTCTAAGAGCCCTAGGTAATAGGATAACTACCCTACTACTAAGACGCTAGTTACTAGCATAATTACGTGCTATACTAGCGCAGATAGCGATATCTTACCTTACCTAGGCAGAAATAGTTATAATCTAATATAAGGGGCGCCTAAGTGCCGCATAAATCTATTATAATAATTTAGGCACTATCTAGAACAAAATAGTATAAATAAGAATAAACTAGGACGTAATCCTCCTTATTGTCTATAATTAAACTATCTTAGAAATAGTAGAACCTTTTAGATCCTCTAATATTAGGCTTACTGCTAAGTTTAAGAAGTAAGGATAGTTAAAGGCCTACGCTAACTACTAGGTACTAGTAGAGCTAGTTAGTGCTAATAAAGGACTAATAGTAATAAATAGTAAAGGGACTTACTAAATACTTTACTCTTAGGACAAGAGATCTTTTAAAGGGGGATAATATTAGAACCCTAAGTACCTGGCTAGGCTCTAGGATAGTAAGGGCTAGCTGGATATAGGTGGAGATTACCTAATCTAAGGCTATATAGTTCTATTGCTAACAGAGTAATCCAGCAGCAATTCGTCTATCCTCTATTCTCTATCCTCTATTCTACATCCTACCATACAATCCACCATTGTTTCACATCTAAAGCTGACGCTACATTGATCGTGCCTAACTCCTAATAATTGCCCTCCTACTCTACCTATTAAGGAGCAGCGCGGTCGTAGCTAATACACTAATTAAAATAGCTAGATAAGTGGCCTATTAGCTCTAAAGTAGGGTAGAGGCTAGGGTAAGCTATTACCTACTACTAATTAAAAGAGAAGTAAATGAGGTAAATAAGGTAAGGAATTACCTACTGCAGAGAAAAGGAGAGGAAGAGAATAAGAAGAATCTCCTACTACTAATTATAGGGGAGATTCTCGCACCCCTATAATTAAGTAGAGGAGGAAGAAAGTTTATAAGCTTATAAATAAGCTCTTTAATCTCCTCTTTTTCTAATTCCTATTCTCCCTCTAATCTTTTCTTTCTTCTTTTTTTCTTTTCTTGTTTCCTAGCTCTAAATTAATAATTCTAGGTAGTTAATAGATTAATTCTCTACTTACCTACTTTTATTCTATAATTATTATACTTATATCTTATAGATTTAATAGCCTTTTAAATCTATTAAACTACTAATAAGTAAGAGCCTTTATAAGGTTATCTGCTAGCATTTCGCTAGTTAGAAGATATTCTACTTAAAACAATCTTTTTATATACTCTTACTATAACTATATATTCTAAATATCTATATAGCGTAGTTTAGTAGTAATTCTTGTATTCTTTCTAATTAGTAAACAAATAGTTTAAAGATTATTACAATAGACCTTCTATAAAGGTCCTAGATCTAGAGTAAGTCTAGTAAAGAATCTCTTAATTACTATAGCTTCTTTACTTATATATTTAAGCGCTAGAAGCTTTACTTCTATTTTTAAAGTAGTAATTATATTCTATTAAACTACTTTCTATAGGATAGCTCCTCTAAACAATAGAATAATATGTCTATAGGAAGATCGCTGTAATATTAGATTATTAGCAAAAGAGGTATCTCTATATATTAGTAGATTAGGTCTATTATAGCCACTAAAGACTATAGCCTACTATCTAGTTTAATAGAGGTAAAGGATTATATAGTTAATAGCAGTAAAGTGTTCTTTACTTAGATTTATTAGAAAGTGTAATAGCTTTAACACTATAAAGGCTATATCTAGGCGTAGTATAATTGCTGTGTAAAGAGCTAATCCTACCTCTTCTTAAAAGAGCTTTATTTCTTAAGGAGTAGCTTCTCCTATGCTTAAAACAAGATCTTCTACTAATAGAGGTATAGGAAGGAAGCTCCTAGAGTTTAAAAAGTTAAACTTTTTTATAATCTCATTAATATAGGTATTATAGACTAGAGAAATTAATCTTACTTCTCTGTCCCTAATTACTTAAACACCTAGGAACTACTCTACTAGTCCTTTTAATTTAATCTTGTATTTATTTGCAATCTTTTTCTAAAAATCTAGGGCTTCTTTCTCTTTACTCTTGTAATAAAGAAGAAGAATGTTATAAATATAAAATAGAACAATAATACTTTAATTACTATTAAAGAAAAGGTATAGCTCTTCTAGCAAATCTAAGAGTCTATAAGATTAAAGTAATCCTATAAATTCCTTATACTAAAAAAGTGGTAAATCTCTTAAGCTATACAAAACTTAATTTAATCTTATACACTATTCTAGCTTTTTAAAACTATTAGGTAATTTATAAGTTACTAGATTAGTGGCTATAATAAGAGTATTTAGAAACGCTCCTACTATATTAAATAATAAGATTTCTAGATTAAATTCTGCTGCTAGAGCTACAGCTAATTAAAAAGATCTTACTACTAGGGTAGTAGTATAGGTAGAGTAGAGAGTATTCTTCTTCTAAAGATCTCTTTTTATAATAATTTAAGCTTTACACTTTTTAAAGTATCTATTTAATTAAACTTATAGGTAAAGACCTACTTTAAAGGGAGTAGTCGCTCTAACACCTCTAAATATTTAATCTCTGTCTAGTTACCTTTATCTTATAAAGTTAATATCTTCTTGCGAGTAGTAAGGAGGAATAGCTTCCTATATAGATAATTATAAAGGTGTTTCTATAGGGTTAGCTCTAGTGTAAGCTCGTTTCTATAAGTCTAAGCTGTATAAGACGCTCTAGGCGCCTTTCTAAGTATAGAAGTAAATACTATTATATTTAGTATAATATATTGTTCTTACTTAGACTAGGCCTCTACTACTCCTAGTATAAACGTGTACTCTAATATTACATTAAAATTACTTTAAAAATAATTAGCAATTAGTGTATAAGCACCTAGCTTTTACCTACCCCCTAGCTAATTGTCCTAATTATTTTACTTCCTTAATCTTTGCAATAGTAGATAGCAATTTATTAGTTAGTTAATTTCTAGTGCTTTACTACAATTTTGCCTACTTATTCTACTTACCTCTAGATAGATCTACCTTTGTCTTTAGCGCGCTAGTAGGTTATCTACTTTATCTAGCGTAATTAAGTTATCTGCGCTAGGTTAATTAGTAATCTAATTAGTTTCTACTAATAAATAGGGTATTAAATCCCTAGATTCTAGTAGGCTAGCTCTCCTAGTAGTATTCTAGTAGCTACTAGATATCTTTTAATCGCTTAATAGATTACCTCTAAGATTACCTAGCTCTAGTGTCTAATTAGGGGTTATAAGTCCTATACTTTCTTTCCTACTTAAGCGAATTCTTAGCTACTAGCTAGCTAAGCCTATAGCTTACTTAGTAGTAAGTACCTTAGATTTCTAATTACTTAGCTAGCCTACTTTGCTTTTAATTACCTAAGGGTTACCTATAGGTCTAGTAGCAGTTCTTATATACTTATTTGTTTTAGAAAGAATGTTAAGCGCGTCTTTATACGCTTCTCCTAGATTATTTAGCTCTCTTTCTTAGAGGCTTTCTTTTATTTTTAATATTTCTATCTTTAGAATAGATTATTCCTCTAATTTTTTATAGAATAAGAACTTATTAAACCTTACGTTTTGTATAGTAATTACCTAATTAAGCTAGGGAATCTATATTTAGTAGATATTAGAAGCTTTATAGCCTACTAAGTATCTAATATAGCCCCTAGAATTTACTTTAAATCCTCTTCTATCTTGCTTAGCTACACGCTCCTAATCTAAAAGGTAAGCTTAGTAGCTATAGGCGTAGATAGCACTCTAGCTTAGATAAAGATTAGCTATCCTATATTATATTTTTGCTAGTTTAAAATAATAAAAATATTATCTAAACTAAGTATATAACGTTTTATTAGGTAATTAATAGCCTAATACTAGACTAGGAATTATTCCTTAGAGCTAGTATGCCGCTTATATAATCTTAGGCTAGAGATTTAATAGCAGATTTATACTTATTTATATTTTAATTACTTTTATTATAAGCTCCTAGCCTACTCTTTCTACAGCGCTATTAGGCTTATATATATAGGGCGGTAGTCTGCTAATTATTATCCCTTCCTAATTAGCCTAAAATTCGTACTAGGATTTCCCTCTCTATAGAAGTGTTGTTATATTATTATCCTAGTAGATTTTTGTAATTTAAAGCTCGTATTTTGTATTAATAAGAGTTAAGAAATCCTACTACACTTTTATTATCTTAGAAAGCGTCTTTATTCTAAGATTAAAAATGTAAGTTTTTTTACTAAAATTTTCTTTAATTAGTAAAAACTAGTTTTCTCTATTTTGAGTAGTAGGCATATTAAATAGATCCTAGGATAATAAGTGAAATAGCCTAGGTAATTATTCTCTAGGTCTTCTATAAATTCCCTAAATTATATATATAGTAGCACAGTGCTCGCAATTCTTTCTTAACATTCTAGTAATTTTTACACCTTAGGCTACTGTTACTAGAGCTTATAAAGCTCTACTTCCTACATACCCTACTTAAAGGTGGTAGAGGTCCTTAGAATCTAATTTCTTAATATTAACCTAGGATAATCCTTTAGTAGTCACACTTATAATAATTAGATAAAAGCAGATTAGCTTATATTATAAGAAAGTAAAGTTATACTCACATCTTAGGTCTACTAAAATAACACTTTATTCTAGACTTCTAATCCTAAGAGTGTAATCTAAACTAAGATACTAAATCTTTACTTTCTTTAAATAAGCTTCTAATATAATATTTATATAAAAGCCTTTTACTACTCTTACTTCTTAGAGTAGCAGATCTTTTATAAATCTCCTATTTTTCCTATATAAAGCGTTCTTAATTAGTCTATTACTAATTCCTAAAATTAGGAGGCTTTGTGTACCTACCTCTACACTCTTATTTAATAATTAAAACGTCCTAGGAATAAGTCTTTTATAATTATTAACTAGGTAATCTACTATAGCACTATCTAGTATTATACACTCTAATAGAGGATAAGTGTTAGAATGTAGAGTAGAGTAGACACCTAATACTCTATTATCTATAGGCAGATTAAATAGGTTTAGTAGAGCAGTAGTAATACTACTAGAATACTTAATAGTCCTAGTAAAGGATCATTTCTTATTCTATCCTGCCTTTATAATTACATTATAAAAGTTTAACCACTTAGGCTGCTTAAGTTAATTAAGAATCTCTAATTTTTCTTTATTAGTAAAATTAAATAATAATATTCTATTCTAGGGTAATCTAGCTATCGCAGTTTAAAGTCTTTAGCACTCTATTAGTTTCTACCTATAAGTATAGGGCTTATAGGGACAGTTTGGTTGTTTCTTTGTCTAATTAGACAAACTAGAACTATTAGAGTTAGTAGATTATCTTAATAATCTATTAAAAGTGGCGAATACCCCACTTATTTTATTAGAACTAGATTAGATTAAATACTTCTAGATAAGCGCCAAAAATACCTTCCCTAGATTGTCTAGTGTAATCTAATTCTGTCCTAGCGTCTTATCCTAGATTAGCTGTTAGTTTATTAATTAGGCCTAATCTAGTGCTATACGCGCAGTAATTACATCTAGGAAATCTTAGGTAGTAAGCAGTCCGCTAATTTCGCTAATTAAGTAGGTTTTCGCTTTCTAATAAAGGAGCTGCTACTCTTTAAACTAGGTCTTAGAACTTTATCTTACCTACTTAGCCTTCTTAAGATAAGCGCAGTATAAAGCTTAAATATTATTCTATATAGCTCCTTTATTTAGTGCAAGATCTTCTTTTAAGAGTTAAATTAGAGACTAAAGCGTAGTATAGCGTGTATTAACTAGAGTGATTATGGCAGGAGTAAGTAGATTAGGCGATACTATAGCGTGTGATAGGCTGGGGCATAGCCCCAGCCTTTGGAAGGATCTTAAGGAAAGGAACCGCCCTAAAGAAGTAGACCTACTAAAGAAAACTCTTCTTATAAGCGGCACACCCCCCTATAGAGACTTAATACCTAGAATTTATCTTTTATATTTAGCACTTATAGTTCTGTTTATTCTCTAAGGCTAGCCTATAATATTAAATTCTAGGTCTTCTAGAAAAGAGTTGTTTAAAGGAACAGAGAAACGTAATAGAGTCTAGAATAACCTACTAATAAATACCTCTAATATTACTAAGTTAGTAGAATAACTGCAGAACTTAATTACTGCTAGAGACAAAGACTACTCTACTATATAAACGCTATAACTCTAGAATAAAGAGCTGCGTAAGCTCTTTATACACTAATAGGCCTACGCTAGCACTGCCCTAGGCCTGTCTATTTCTACTATAGGGGGCAGATCCCTATTTACTAGTATAGACTAGCTAATCTTATAGCGTAAACTGCTTCTAAGCCTAACTAAGTTTAGGGGCTTAAAGACATAGTTTAGGGCCTAGAAGGTTATAATAGATTATAAGCTCTAGGCTAATAAGTAGTTTATTAGCTCCCCCTAAGAGGAATAGGCGCTAATATAGGACTGCCTAGATAATAGTCTTTAGGACATAGTGGCGGCCTTCTACTAAACTAGGGGGGCAGATAGCCAGTTTAACCTATAGACGTTTATATAGTACCTTACCTTCGTGTACACTAATAAACACGCCTAGTAAAAGGCTAAAGTACGCTTTAATATAATTAGGTAGGGCCCTAGGGAGAGTTTCTCTAACTTTTACGTCCGCTTTAAACAGACCTTAGTAGAGGTGGGCAGCAGCTAGTAAGGTAACGCTAAAAAACTACGTAAGTTACGCTACGTAATCTAGCGTAATATCTATATAGTTACCCTTAACTGTAACGTTTCTAAAGGGGACTATAACGTGGCTATTACTAGGTTTTTATAGATTGCAGCGGACCTTAAAATAGAGGCTCTAGAAGATAAGCTTACTACTTAAGCTACCTTCTATAAGGGTGGCTAGTTCCCTCCTAAAGATAGTAATAGTAATATCTATATAACTCCTATAGTAGCTTTAACCTTAATCTGGCCCTAAGTTAGTAGAGAGGCGGGTAAGCAGCGCCTAAACTAGATACCTAAATATATTTTCTAGTAACGCTAGGACGTAGGCGTGTACACTTACTATAGTAAGCCTAACTATATAGCTAGAGCCTACCCTAATATAGTTTTACTCTAGGTAATTGTAACCTAACCTTAGTATAATAAGATAAGTATTTAGTTAGGAAAAGAATAGCCCCTAGTCTAGCGCTAACGTAGGGGCTAAGCGCGATAGTATTAATAGAGGTATAATTAGGGCGAGCTGCGATAGTTAGAGTGGCTAAGGCTAGGGTAGGTATAAATAGGCCTACTCCTACCCTCTACGTTTTCCTTAACAGTATATAGTATATAGAGGCCCTAATTAATATAGGGTGTAAATGCTTTATAGTAATTAGCCCTAGACTAGTAGATTCGCTCTCGCTATAGCGCATTATAATCCTAGCCTAGAAGCTAGAATAGGCTACTAGGTTGTTACTATAGACCCTTATTATAGAAATAGCGGTAGTGCCTTATAATATATCTAGGTAGTAATAGACCCTTTACGCTTATGTAATCCCTAACCTCTACTAGGATATAATTTTAAGGGCCCCCTAGCTAGCTAAGTCTAGGGTAGTAGTAGATATCTATAGTAGCAAAATTATAATTAGCGTGGCTAGGGGTCTTATCGCTCTTAATACCTAGATAGTAGAGAGGCGGGGCCTCTTTGCCACGCTAGTAAATAAAGAGAATAACATAACACTCTTTAATACTCTAGATAAAGACTAGGAAAGGGTATTCCTAACTTTACTCTAAGATCTTACCTAGATACTTATAATAACGCTTCTTTGTATAGTAGGACCTCTACCCCCCTATAATATAGTAGGGCTAGGCCTTACTAAAGATAGTAGGACTCTCCCCCTAGAACTAGTAGAGTACGCTACTATCTTTAATAAGACTAAAGTGTCTAGCCTCCTACTACACTAGGGTACATTAGACTACTATATCTGCCTAAGGTAAACCCTAAGCAGCTCCTTTCTAAGACTGCCCTAGGGCCTACTATATAGTATGTCTAGAGATTAGCTAGCAGAACTCTGGCGCTAATTTATAAAACTTATAGATAAGAGCTAAATATAAGCTAGCTCCTCCTTAGTAAGTGTTCTAGTCCTTCTAGCCCTAAAGCCTAGGGGGAAATAGTGCCTATATATTAACTATTAGGAGATTAACGCGATCTCTAAGCTAGATTAGTACTTTTTCTTACTTATTAAAAAGACACTACGCACCCTCTCTTAGGCTATTTAGTTTATAAAAGTAGATATCTACGCTGCCTTCTATAAGCTGCGAGTTATAAAAAGGGAAGAATACTATACTGCGTTTTATACCTAGTTTGGCCTCTTTAAGTGGTTAGTGGTTTTATTTAGACTAACTAGGGCACCTACTACATTTTAGCGCTATATTAATGGCGCTCTAAAGGATACCCTAGGTAATATATATATAGCTTACCTAGATAATGTCCTTATTTATACAATAGGGCCCCTACGCTAACACTAGAACTATGTGCGATAAGTGCTAGGACTCCTATAGAAAGCTAGACTATATGTGGACTTAGGGAAATATAAATTCGCGATAACAGAGGTTAGGTACCTAGGGTATTTTATTATAGTAGGTAAGGCTATTTGCCCTAATCTAGTAAAAATATAAGTAATTAATTAATAGGACGCCCCCTTTATAGTGCGTATAGTCTACTACTTTATTAGCTTTACTAACTTCTATTATAAGTTTCTCTCCTAATTCTCTAAGTAGGCTGTACCCTTATATGCCCTTACTAAGAAAGGGGTCCTGTTTTAATAGGGCCCTAGAGAATAAGAGGCCTTCTAGGCCCTAAAGGACATATTTGTATAGGGCCCTATCCTAGCGCTCTAGGACCTAGAGCGCGACACGCTAGTAGAGGTAGACTACTTAGGCAGCGCTACTAGGGCCTACCTCTTTTAACGTATTAGGGGGATCTGGCACTTTATAGCCTACTACTCTATAGCCCTAACACTAGCCTAGTAGAACTACACTATTTATAATAAAGAGCTGCTTATAATTATGTAGGCCTTATAGGTATAGAGACTAGAGCTAATAGGAGTAGTACGCCCCTTTAAGATTCTAATAGACTATAAGAACTTTAAATACTTTATAAAGATCTAAGAATTAAGTAAGCGCTAGCACTAGTAGTTAGAGTTACTTTCTACCTTTTACTTCTACCTTTACTACTAGCCTAGATCCTAGGTGGCTAGACTAGACGTACTAAGCTGGCGTAAGTAGGATATAGCCTAGTAGATAAGAACAAACGCCCTACTAATAGTGTCTAGGACTATTTAGGCTACCCTAGTGTAGACGCAATCTTTAATAGCGCTAGTAGGGGCTTAGATTTTTACTAACACGCATCTATAGGCACTCTAGAACATAGCTATAGTAGAGTTCCCCTCTTATTATATTAGGCTTAAGGCGGTGCGCTATAGTAACTATATATTCTTTATAGTAGTTACTACCTCCTAATAAATTAGGGACTATATAATTAGTATGTATAGGTCCCTTCTATAGCGAGGAGTCCTTTAGGTCCTAGCTTAGGAACCTTTTACTACTGCTATTATATAGCGCGTATATAAGTCTCTAGTTGTGGGCTATTCTAGGAAGAACTCTATATTTAAGATTATTTACTAGGACTACTACTAGGATAATATATCTAAAGACATTGCCTAATTCGTGCGTAATTACTACTACGCAGGAGTGTATGTAGACTAGTAGAAGTAGTAAGGTTTTCTATAGCCACTCCTAATTATAGACTAGTACTAGGCGTAATTCTTAATAGATTTTATAGTAGACTTTCTCTAGGCCTCTACAGCAGCACCGTAATACCTGCTTGTAATTACTAATAGGCTGTTAAAGTATATATAACTAGAAACTATAACTTCTATAATAGTAGAGCACTATGCAGCCTACTTCTATAATATATAGTAGTAGTTCTATAGCTTCTCTACTTTACTAATTATAGATAGAGGCTTAGACTAGCTAGGGAAGTTCTAGACTACGCTATGTAAATTAACTAGAATAAAATAACTCCTCTCTATAGTATACTACCCCTAGACTAATAGTGGCATAGAGAGGGTAAACTAGAAGGTACTCTTAGACCTCCGCATTATAGTTAACTTTAAATAGATAGACTAGTTAGACTACCTCCTAGCCTACTAGCTTATATTAAATAATAGAGTATCTACTACTATAGGCCTAAGCCTAAACTTTTTACTAAATAGATATTACGTTAATCTCCTTAAGAGAATTCTCTTACTAGTGGAGTCTACTTACACCCCTATTAGGAGGGTAAAGCACTTCCTAGACTACTTTAAAAGAGGGATAGTTTTAGTCTAGGCCGCTATTACCTATAGATAGTAGCGCACTATAGAGGCTATAAACTATACCTACTACTTTATAGAGTAATTCTAAGTTAAAGATAAGATATAGTTCTTACTACGTAATATAAAAACTAACTAGCTAAAGAAGAAACTTAACTAGCTTAAGGTTAAGTATACTATAATAGCTATACTATCCCTACTTATAGTAACACTAGACCTATCTAGTAATCTCTATAAGACTGTCTATATTAACCTCTTTAAGTAAGCGGCGGACAATCCCCTATCTAGTTAGACCTAGGCTAACACCTAGCTAGACCTAGCCTTAGAGCTAGAAGAAACAGATCTAGACCTATATAAATAGAAAGTAGAGGAGGTCCTACGTATTTAGAATACCTAGGGAAAATAATAATAGGCGCTAGTAAAGTAGACTAGATAGGTATTACTAACTTAGGTGCTAGTTAAAAACATTATAAATACTATAGCTCTAGACCGCTTTAAGGCCACCTAGGGGGACTATAGGCACAATAATAGTTTTATTTAGCCTATAGGGAAGAACATATAAATATTATAAAAAAAGCTATAATAGGTATTTAAGAATTTATTCCCTTACTAATTTAGTGGAGGCGCTATCTATCTAAAAACTACTAAAGGCTATTAGCCCTAGGGTTACTATAACTAAAGCGGCACTAAAGTAACACTAGGTAAGAATAAAGGGGGGCTATAATAACTATATTACTTTTCGCACTAGTGGCAGCGGCACTTAGGAGGGTGCACTAAGCTAGCCCTAGATAAAGGCTTAGGCAGAGTTACTCTATAAGGCTCTTAATATAGGTTAAAAGGTATACGCTGTTAGGCTAGGGCTGCTAGAAGGATAGGGTAGCGTTAGCTAGGAGCTGTCCTAAGTTGCTCTATAATAGTAGTAAGTAGGTTAGTAGTCTACGCTTAGGTCTAAATTATTTTATTTAGGCGTTGGCCTATGCTCTCCTTAGATCGCTAGATATAATTTCCTATATTATTTATTCACTCTACTATATTGTTGGCTAACGCTACTAGGTTCTAATTATAGTTACTACTACACTAGGCTAGAGTTATTTAGAGCGAAGGTGCCACTAGGGCTATATCTATACTAGGGGGGGCGACTACTGTTCTGTTACTACGCTAAAGTAGAGGTATAGTAAGGGAGTCTAGCTCTTAAATTAGGCTAGAGTTTTTAAGCGCTAAGTTTAGGTACTACTTATACTGCTAGGCTAAGCAGTAGAACTCCGCTGTAAAGGTAGGTAGCGTTCTAGTTATAGGCTTCTAGAGGTTAGTGCTATACATTCTAGGATTATAGATATATAAATTGCTATTAATCTAGCCTTGCTCTATATATTTAATCTAGAGGCGTAGAGCCCGCCTTAGGCCTAGGTTATTAGTAAAGGGGGCAGAATTGTACTAGTAGGTGGCCTTAGTATAATAGTAGGCGCTATAGGAGTAGCCTTAGAATAGTTAATAGCTATATAAACATTAATAATAATCTAGAATATAAAGCTATAGACTTACTTTATGCGCCTAAGCTACTTTAGGCGCCTAATACATTTAATACATATAAGGCCTATATTAGGGTTAGCTAGCTTTTTATCTAAACTATCTCTTTAAAGGACCGCGCTCTTAGTAACGTAGAGCCGCTTTAGAGTATAGGTAAGAGTAATAGAGTTAAGGTAATTAGCTAGTACACGCCTCTTAAAAGTTATAAAAAAGTAAAAGTAATTACTACTATTAGGCTACTACGTAAGCGTGTTAAGGCTCTAAAGAATCTCTTTTACCTTAGTGTTATTAATTTCCTCTTTAGTGTGCGCATAGCTAGGCTTAGTAAGACACTAGTTTAGGTCTAGAGGGTTATTACTACTACTACCGCTAGGACTAAAGATATCTACTAAAGCAGCGCCACTTTAGAGACTGTTGTTAATAATATTAATATTAGCTATAGCTATAAACAGAACACTAAAAAAGAGGGCTAGAAGGCTAATAAGAGTATAGAGGCGTATAGCGTAGGAATAGGAGGGGGACTAGATTAGGTCTAAAAGGAGATAGGGATAGAGGTAGTCGCAGATAGTTAAGGAAGTTAGAATAGGCGTAGGTTAGGGTTAGTATAGAAAAGAGAGAGTAGAGAAGGGAAGAGGGAAGGTAGAGTAACATAGACATAAGGAGACTATAATAGCAACGCACTACTAAGGTAATAGATATATAATAATTATATTAGAAAAGGCAGGAGAGCTGTCCTGTCGCCTTATAATAATAAGGTGAATAAACAAACCGCCTAATAAAGGCCTTTACCTTAAAGCCACCTTAGGGCTGCCTCTACACTACTACTTTACTATAGTATAATACTCCTAAGATCTCTAAAGCTTACTTTGTAACTATAAGACGTTTTAAACTAAGTAAGGTCTAGAGTATGTAATAGGCTAGGGTATAGCCCTAGCCTTTAGAAGGATTTTAAAGAAAGGAACTACCCTAAAGAAGTAAACCTACTAAGGAAAACTCTTCTTATAAGCGGCACACCCCCCTATAGAGACTTAATACCTAGAATTTATCCTTTATATTTGGCACTTACAGTTCTGTTTATTCTTTAAGGCTAGCCTATAACATAGCGTTTACTTAAGTCTAGAGATTCTATATCTTAGTATAGTCTACTTACTAGTCTAAAACTACTACTCTATATTCTACTATTTATAAAGGAAAGCTCTTCTTACCTATTTTATACTTAGTAAGCTCTGCTTTATATAATTAAATACTCGCTATAGAAACTGCACAAGACACCTAGGATGCCTTAATAAAATACTAGATTAATATATACTAAGGCCTACTAGATTATATTATCTATAACCTAGGAACTAACTTCGCTTCTAATAAGTTTTAGAATTATGTAAAGATAGTTAGGGCAGAATATAGGCAAATGCTAGTAGAGGTACACTAGGCTATAGGTAAGATTAAAAGAGTATATACACTACTATACTAAGTATATAATATCTTAAGAGCTAAGATTAACAGTTGTATAGATAATAAGATAGTGCTATAAATAGTAGTAAAGGCACTAAATAACACAGCTAGGCCTAATAGTATAGTACCTACCCTCCTAGTCTTTAGTGCCTACCTAAAGATTAATAAAGACTCTCTACCCTTACTAGAACTAATTGCCTAAGCTAATATAGTTTAGAAAGTAATAAAAATACTTAAAAAGAATAGAGCTAAAGTTAAAGTTACTTATTGTCTATATAGTTTATTATACAAATAGCACTAAGTGAAATAGGGGCCTGCCTACCTATAGGAACCCGCATAAGAACCCACTACTTAGGTTAGCGCTAAGAGGCAGAGACTTTATAAGGTCCTTAGTGCCCCTTTGTACAATAGACAAGACGTAATTAATTAAACCTACTTCTTACCCTTTATACAATAGTATACTATTAACCCTTAAATGCTTAATTACAGATTAAGCCAAACCTACACTTATATAATTAATACTAAGAATAGCCTATTATCGCATAAAACCCTTACACTCCTACTTAGCTCTAAAGTTTTAGCCTAGAGAGAAAAGAACGGATAGTAAAGACTATACAAGATTAAAAGTATTAAAAAAAGAAACATCATTCTAGAGCTTAAAAATAGACCTCTAAAACTGCGCTATATATAGGTTAAACTATACTATTGCGCAACTAAAGATAGTATATAGGAACTATGAGATATAGATGCTCCTATGCCTATACAAATTAAAGCCCTAAAGCTAAGGCTAAGGGGAAGACTTAGAAAGGACTAAACTACTATAGTTACATAATTAGGTAAAGCTTAATAAAAATTAGAAAGACTAAACACTTAGTTTATTACTTAAAAAGAACAAAATAAATTTAAGCTTACAGTAAAGCTTTGTATAAATAGTGTTATTACTACACCTAGCTAGCCCTTTAAAGAATTAGATATGGTAGAAATAAATACTTTTATTACTAATAGCACTTTTAAAATCTTATTATACAACCCTAATAAACAATCTAGCTATATTTTTAACCTACGTCTTATATAAGAGATTAAAGGCAAGACAACCTAACTATATAAGAAATTAAGACTTGTTAAAGTAAACACTCACTTTCGTAATTCTTTCTAGATCCACTAATTTAAATCACGGGATTCTTGCCAAGAGGCTCGTTTCTTTTGTATATAGTCTACCCTTTTGGCATCCTTTCCTACAATTAGCTATTTGTATTCTTTACAACTCTGCTCCTAAATATCCTGTGTTAGTTTAAGCCCTTTTTACTACAACAGTTATAAGCCTAGCGCTTAGAACGTAAGATAATTCTCCCTACCTACTTAGTAACGCTCGAATTATTATACAACACTCTATTTAGAACCTCTCTACAATATAACCCCTCTATTCCTAATTACAAAAATTGTTAAAATAGTAGAAGTATAGCTCGTTAATTGCGCTAGCTAGCCCTATTAGTTTGTCTAGCTTTAATTCTAAGTAAACTTAAAAGGAATGTGGAACTAAATTAACCTAGAGGTAATTAACGCTCTAGTAATTAATTACGTAAAGCTAGAATAACCTCCGCTCTTATAGAAACTATTACTAATTGCGGATACAGCCTCTATAGTAAATATTTAATTATACAAAGTAGAGCTTACTAGGTATAAAATAGATAAGGAGAGCTTTCCTTTACAAATAGTAGAATATAGAGCAGTAGTTTTAGACTAGTAAGTAGACTATACTAAAATACAGAATCTCTAGACTTAGGTAAATACTATAGTATCGCCTAATCTGCTTACTCCTACCATAACCACTCTAGTTAATACACGCTAAACTACACTTTAGTCCCTAATTTAACTCTTAAAGAAAGATCTCGCACTAAATAAAAGAGCTATATAGAATAATGTTTAAGCTTTGTACCGTGCTTATCTTAAGAAGACTAAGCAGGTAAGACAAAGTCTTAAGACCTAGTTTAAAGAGTAGCAGCTTCTCTATTAAAAAGCAAAAACCTACTTAATTAGCGAAATTAGTAGACTACTTACTACCTAAGATTTCCTAGATGCAATTGCCGCGCGTATAGCACTAGATTAGGCCTAATTAATAAACTAACAGCTAATCTAGGAAAAGACGCTAGGACGGAATTAGATTACGCTAGACAATCTGGGGAAGGTATTTTTGGCGCTTATCTAGGAGTATTTAATCTAATCTAGTTCTAATAAAATAAGTGGGGTATTCGCCACTTTTAATAGATTATTAAAACAATCTACTAACTCTAATAGTTCTAGTTCGTCTAATTAGACAAAGAAACAACTAAACTGTCCCTATAAGCCCTATACTTATAGGTGGAAACTAATAGAGTGGTAAAGACTTTAAACCGCGATAGCTGGATTACCCTAGGATAGAATATTATTATTTAATCTTACTAATAAAGAAAAATTAGAGATTCTTAATTAACTTAAGTAGCCTAAGTGGTCAAACCTTCGTAATGTGATTACAAAGGTAGGATAGAACAAGAAATAATCTTTTACTAAGACTATTAAGTATTCTAGTAGTATTACTGCTACTCTACTAAACCTATTTAATCTGCCTACAGACAATAGAGAATCAGGTGTCTACTCTACTCTACATTCTAACGCTTATCCTCTATTAGAATGTACAATACTAGATAGTGCTATAGCAGTTCACCTAGTTAACAATCACAAAAGACTTATTCCTAGAACGGTTTAATTATTAAATAAGAGTGTAGAGGTAGGTACATAAAGCCTCCTAATCTTAGGAATTAGTAATAGACTAATTAAGAACGCTTTACATAGGAAAAATAGGAGATTTATAGAAAATCTACTGCTCTAAGGAGTGAAAGTAGTAGAAGGCTTTTATGTAAATATTATATTAGAAGCTCTTTTAAAGAAAGTAAAGATTTAGTACTTTAGTTTAGATTACACTCTTAGGATTAGAAGCCTAGAATAAAGCGTTGTTTTAGTAGACCTAAGATGTAAGTATAACTTTACTTTCCTATAATATAAGCTAATCCGCTCTTATCTAACTATTATAAGTGTGACTACTAAAGGATCATTCTAGGTTAATATTAAGAGATTAGATTCTAAGGACCTTTAGCACCTTTAAGTAGGGTATATAGGAAGTAGAGCCCTATAAGCTCTAGTAACTGCAGCCTAAGGTGTAAAGATTACTAGAATGTTAAGAAAGGATTGCGAGCACTATACTACTATACACGTAACTTAGGTAATTTTTAGGAGACCTAGAGATTAATTTTCTAGGCTATTTCACTTATTATCCTAGGATCTATTTAATATGCCTACTACTTAAAATAGAGAAAACTAGGTTTTGCTAATTAAAGAAGATTTTAGTAAGAAACCTTACGTTTTTAATCTTAGAATAAAGACGCTTTTTAAGATAATAAAAGTCTAGTAGGATTTCTTAGCTCTTATTAATACAAAATACGAGCTTTAAATTAGAAAAATCTACTAGGATAATAATACAGCAACACTTCTATAGAGAGGGAAATCCTAGTACGAATTCTAGGCTAATTAGGAAGAGATAATAATAAGCAGACTACTGCCCTATACGCATAAGCCTAATAGCGCTGTAGAAAGAGTAGGCTAGGAGCTTATAACAAAAGTAATTAAAATGTAAATAAGCGTAAATCTGCTATTAAATCTCTGGCCTAAGATTTTATAACCGGCATGCTAGCTCTAAGGAATAATTCCTAGCCTAGTATTAGGCTATTAATCACCTAATAAAACGTTAGATGCTTAGTTTAGATAATATTTTTGTTATTTTAAACTAGTAAAAACATAACATAGAACAGCTAATCTTTGTCTAAACTAGAGTGCTGTCTACGCCTATAGCTACTAAGCTTACCCTTTAGATTAGGAGCGTGCAGCTAGGCAAGATAGAAGAGAATTTAAAGTAAATCCTAAGGGCTATATTAGATACCTAGTAGGCTATAAAGCTTCTAATATTTACTAAATATAGATTCCTTAGCTTAATTAGGTAATTACTATAAGAAACGTAAGGTTTAATAAGTCCTTATTCTATAAAGGATTAGAGGAATAATCTATTCTAAAGATAGAAGTATTAAAAATAGTAAAAAGCCTCTAAGAAAAAGAGCTAAATAATCTAGGAGAAGCGTATAAAAACGCGCTTAATATTCTTCCTAAAATAAACAAGTATATAAGAACTACTACTAGACCTATAAGTAACTCTTAGGTAATTAAAAGCGAAGTAGGCTAGCTAAGTAATTAGGAACCTAAGGTACCTACTACTAAGCGAGCTATAGGCTTAGCTAGCTAGTAGCTAAGAATTCGCTTAAGTAGGAAAGGAAGCATAGGACTTGTAACCCCTAATTAGACACTAGAGCTAGGTAATCTTAGGGGTAATCTATTAAGCAATTAAGAGATATCTAGCAGCCACTAGAACACTACTAGAAGAGCTAGCCTACTAGAATCTAGGGATTTAATACCCTATTTATTAGTAGAAACTAATTAGGTTACTAATTAACCTAGCGCAAATAACTTAATTACGCTAGACAAAGCAGATAACCTACTAGTGCGCTAAAGGCGAAGGCAGATCTATCTAGAGGTAAGTAGAATAAGTAGGCGAAATTATAGTAAAGCACTAGAAATTAACTAACTAATAAATTGCTATCTGCTATTACGAAGATTAAGGAAGCAAAATAATTAGGATAATTAGCTAGGGGGTAGGTAGAAGCTAGGTGCTTATGCACTAATTACTAATTATCTTTAAAGTGATCTTAATATAATATTAGAGTATATATTTATACTAGGAGTAGTAGAGGCCTAGTCTAAGTAAGAACAATATATTACACTAAATATAATAGTATTCGCTTCTATACTTAGAAAGGCGCCTAGAGCGTCTTATATAGCTTAGACTTACAGAGACGAGCTTACACTAGAGCCAACCTTATAGAAACACCTTTATAATTATCTATATAGGAAGCTATTCCTCCTTACTGCTTATAAGGAGATCTTGACTTTATAAGATAAAGGTACCTAGATAGAGATTAAATAATTAGAGGTGTTAGAGCAACTACTCCCTTTAAAGTGGGTCTTTACCTATAAGTTTAATTAAATAGATACTTTAAAAAGTGTAAAGCTTAAATTGTTATAAGAGGAGATCTTTAGAAAAGGAATACTCTCTACTCTATCTATACTACTACTCTAGTAGTAAGATCTTTTTAATTAGCTATAGCTCTGGCAGCAGAATTCGATCTAGAAATCTTATAATTTAATATAGTAGGAGCGTTTCTAAATGCTTTTATTACAGCCGCTAATCTAGTAACTTATAAATTACCTAATAGTTTTAAAAAGCTAGAAAAGTGTATAAGATTAAGCTAAGCTTTATATAGCTTAAGAGATTTACCACTTCTTTAGTATAAGGAATTTATAGGATTACTTTAATCTTATAGACTCTTAGCTTCGCTAGAAGAGCTATGCCTTTTCTTTAACAGTAATTAAAGTATTATTATTCTTTTTTATGTTAATAACATTCTTCTTCTCTATTATAAGAGTAAAGAGAAAGAAGCCCTAGATTTTTAGAAGAAGATTATAAACAAATATAAAATTAAATTAAAAGGACTAGTAAAGTGGTTCCTAGGTATTTAAGTAATTAGGGACAGAGAAGCAAGAATAATTTCTCTAGTCTATAATACCTATATTAATAAGATTATAAAAAAGTTTAACCTTTTAAACTCTAGGAGCTTCCCTCCTATACCTCTATTAGCAGAAGATTTTGTTCTAAGCATAGGAGAAGCCACTCCTTAAGAAATAAAGCTCTTTTAAGAAGAGGTAGGATTAGCTCTCTATATAGTAATTATACTACGCCTAGATATAGCCTTTGCAGTGTTAAAGCTATTACACTTTCTAATAAATCTAAGCAAAGAACACTTTACTACTATTAACTATGTAATTCTTTACCTCTATTAAACTAGATAGTAGGCTATAGTCTTTAGTGGCTACAATAGACCTAATCTACTATCATGTAGAGATGCCTCTTTCGCTAATAATCTAATATTATAACAATCTTCCTATAGGTATATTATCCTATTGTTTAGAGGAGCTATCCTATAGAAAGTAGCTTACTAGAATATAATTACCACTTTAATAATAGGAGTAGAGCTTCTAGCGCTTAAGTATATAAGTAAAGAAGCTATAGCAATTAAGAGATTCTTTACTAAGCTTACTCTAGATCTAGGACCTTTATAGAAAGTCTATTATAATAATCTTTAAACTATTTGTTTAGTAATTAGAAAGAATAAAAGAATTACTACTTAACTACGCTATATAGATATTTAGAATATATAGTTATAGTAAGAGCATATAAAAGAATTATTTTAAGTAGAATATCTTCTAACTAGCTAAATGCTAGTAGATAGCCTTACAAAGGCTTTTACTTATTAGCAGTTTAATAGATTTAAAAGGCTATTAAATCTATAAGATGTAAGTATAATAATTATAGAATAAGAGTAGGTAAGTAGAGGATTAATCTATTAACTACCTAGAATTATTAATTTAGAGCTAGGAAATAAGAAAAGAAAAAAAAAAGAAAGAAAAAATTAGAGGAAAAATAGGAATTAGAGAAAGAGGAGATAAAAGAGCTTATTTATAAGCTTATAAACTTTCTTCCTTTTCTACTTAATTATAGGGGTGTAAGAATCTCCTTTATAATTAGTAGTAGGAGATTCTCCTTATTCTTCTCCTCTCCTCCTCTCTATAGTAGGTAATTCCTTACCCTATCTACCTCCTCTACTTCTCTTTTAATTAGTAGTAGGTAATAGCTTACCCTAGCCTCTACTCTACGTTAGAGCTAATAGGCTACTTATATAGCTATTTTAATTAGTATATTAGCTGCGACCGCGCTACTCCTTAATAAGTAGAGTAGAAGGGCAATTACCCTATCCTCTACTAAGAATTAGCTAAAAGGAAGAGAGTAGGACAGTAGCTACGTGCTAAGCTTACTCCTCCTAACTACTAGTAGGAGGAGGAGATTATAAAGCCACCTTAACCCTTTTACGCAGCTTAGTAATTAGCCTTTTCTATAAAAAGTATTAGCTAAACTTAAAAAGAATCTTAATATAAAAGCTTATATTAGCACCTTCTAATAGTTAATAGTAGATAAAATCTATAGCTAGAGTCTAAATATACAGCTAGCTATAGAAATAATTAGCAAAAATTAGCTAAAGTAATAGAATAATCCTATATATAGTAGTGTAAGAGTAGGTAAAATAGGTATAGTAGCGCCTACCTAAGCTTAAAGCGTTATTATAGTAGTATCTATTACTTTTTCCTATTAGAGCTCCTTTTAAGTAGCCTAAGTAGCTTACTTATCTAAGAGCACTAAGCTATTACTAGGGGCCTAGAGCTAGGGTAGGAGGAGCTAGTAGAGTAGGAGGAGTAGAAGGATCTTAGTAGAAAGATTAGAAGCTTTATTTAGCAGCTTTTACAGCCTTTACTAAACGTGCTTTAGCTAGGTTATTAAATATCTAAAAAAGTTAGTAAAGTTCTAAATAATAGAAAGAGTATAAGGCAATAATTAGAGGAAGAGAACCTACTATAAAGTAGTAGGATTTAAAGGCTTAAACTAGTAGGCTTAAATTAGATAGAAAGTTAAAGCGTTAAAAGTAAAGAATTAAAGAAAGAAGATTAAGCGCTAGTAAAAGGCTTATATACTTTACTACCTATCTAATTATTAAGCGCTAAATGCGCTCCTTCTTTACTACTTATTTCTCTTACTACTACTCCTTCCTAATTAAAACGCGCCTCCCTATCGTACTTACTAGCTAGTAAGAGCGGGGAAATTACCTTATAGTTAATAGGAAGTGAGCGAAAAAAGTAGTAGAATAAAGGCGTTTACGCTCTAGGCCTTTGTCCTACGCTTATAAGCTCCTAACCTACTAGAAGAAGAGATTCTGGACACAATTTATAATAGAATTCGTGATTTAAAAGATTAATAGCGATTGTTTTGCTATTATAATAAATAGAGAGTGATAGAATCGCTGTTCCTAAAATAAGGAGATTTAGAAGAATAATTCTTAACAGTTTTTTAATCTTTAAACAGCCTTTAGATAGTTTTTTCAAGATCTTTAGGAAGGATTTAGATAATTAAAAATTACTTCTTAGAATAGGTAATCTACATTAAGCGATTACCTAGGGGGTGTATTAAAGTAAACACTTACTTCTGTAATTCTTTTTAGATCTACTAATTTATATCACAGGATTCTTGCCAAGAGTCTCGTTTCTTTTATATATAGTCTACCCTTTCAGCATCCTTTCTTACAATTAGCTATTTGTATTCTTTATAACTCTGCTCCTAAATATCCTATAATAGTTTAAGCCCTTTTTACCACAATAAGACTTATCTTTACTAGCTAATTAAATAAAGAAAAAGAGAAAATTTTTATATAATCCTGTACTATCTAGTATATAAGCTAGAGGTTACTGTTAGCTCTTTTAGTAACACTAATTTAGTTGTATAATATATACATTAAGCTTAGGACCATTACTTAGGCCTATATATAGTCTACTAACAAACTCCTTTGTATATTATACGCCTAACCACTAGCAGAAATACGTAATTTCTTCCTACTAAACACAATTCTATAAGTTATATAACCTCTGTATAGCGTAGCAGAATTAGGTCTCTACTAGTTTAAGATATACTACAACCACTATAAAGAAAAACTAAGGATATATGTATTAACATACGACCTATGCCTACTTATTATAGATAAGGGACCTGAGATGTTTGGCATTACTAGACTCTAGACTAATAATACCCTTAGTGTGGTTACAGAAAGCTTTATATAACAAGAAAAGGAGTAGCTCTATGCTATAAAGTTTTGTACGAAGGATAAAAGCGTCTTAACATAAAATAGGATAATTAAGTTTAATAGAGGTAAAATCTAACTTATCTAAGGTGTTATTATCCTAGAATAGAAGGGATAGACTAAAAGCCTTCACATAATTAATCCCTAGGACAAAAACGCTACACACTAATATATTATATAATAAGTAAGAGGTGTATATATCTCTTTAGTTTACTAACTTGAAGCAACATTTAACCTATTTATTACTACGTAAATAATAGTACTAACAGAAGAAAATATTAAGGCACTAAACATGCGTTTAAACTAGTAAATTTAGAATACATAAAAAGGACTAAAATTTATTCCACTTAACCTAGGTCGCATAAAGCTGTTTATTTTTATAGATAGCTCTTTTACTAATAATAGAGACCTAAGCTTATAACTTGGCTTTATTATTATACTAGTAGAGGAATATTGCACAATAACTTAGGACTTTAAAATCTATAGTAATATTATCTACTAAAACTTAGTAAAGTGTAAAAGAGTAACTAGAAGTATTCTAGTAAGCGAACTGTACAGTCTAGTAGGTAGTTTTAATAATGTAAATATATTAAGCATAACATTCTAATAGATTATATAAACACTTTAAATACCCCTAATTCCTATTATAGTCTATACTAACTTAAAATCCCTGTATAAATACCTTATACAACTAGGCACTATACATAAAAAACGCCTTATAATTAATATTATGTTAATTAGGGAGTTGTACAAAAAATAAGAAATTATAGAGATTAGGTAGATTAATAGTAAAGACAATTCTACTAATACTTATATAAAGAAAGCACCTATAATTGGCTAGGGCATAGCCCTAGCCTTTAGAAGGATCTTAAGGAAAGGAACTACCCTAAAAAAGTAGACCTACTAAGGAAAACTCTTCTTATAAGTAGTACACCCCCCTATAGAGACTTAATACCTAGAATTTATTCTTTATATTTTAGCACTTACAGTTCTATTTACTTTCTAAGGCTAGCCTATAATATTAAATTCTAGGTCTTCTAGAAAAGAGTTGTTTAAAGGAATAGAGAAACGTAATAGAGTCTAGAATAACCTACTAATAGATACCTCTAATATCGCTAAGTTAGTGGAATAACTACAGAACTTAATTACTACTAGAGATAAAAACTACTCTACTATATAAATACTATAACTCTAGAATAAAGAGCTATGTAAGCTCTTTATACGCAAATAGGCCTACGCTGGCACTATTTTAGGCCTATCCACCTTTACTATAGGGAGTGGATCCCTATTTACTAGTATAAACTAGCTAATTCTATAGCGTAAACCGCTCTATTATAGGCTAGCCTTAGAGAGTGAACAGAACTATAAGTGCCAAAATATAAAGG
Source organism: Paraphaeosphaeria minitans (assembly GCA_015832175.1). Lineage (NCBI taxonomy): Eukaryota > Fungi > Ascomycota > Dothideomycetes > Pleosporales > Didymosphaeriaceae > Paraphaeosphaeria > Paraphaeosphaeria minitans. The sequence continues at coordinate 1,413,956 of WJXW01000009.1, forward strand.
ATAAATTCTAGGTATTAAGTCTCTATAGGGGGGTGTGCTGCTTATAAGAAGAGTTTTCCTTAGTAGGTCTACTTCTTTAGGGTAGTTTCTTTCTTTAAGATCCTTCTAAAGGCTAGGGCTATACCCTAGCCTATTACATACCCTAGACCTTACTTAGTTTAAAACGTCTTATAGTTATAAAGTAAGCCTTAGAGATCTTAGGGGTATTATACTATAATAAAGTAGTAGTGTAGAGGTAGCCCTAAGGTAGCCTTAGGGCAAGGGCCCTTATTAGGTAGTTTATTTATTTACCTTATTATTATAAAGTAATAGAACAGCGCTTCTACCCTTTCTAATATAATTATTATATATCTATTACCTTAATAGTGCGTTACTATTATAGTCTCTTTATATTTATATTACTCTACTTTCCTTTTTCCCTTCTCTACTCTCTCTTTCTTATACTAACTTTAACCTACGCCTATTCTAACTTTCTTAACTATCTACAACTACCTCTGTTCTTACCTCTTTTTAACCCTAATCTAGTCCCCCTTCTATTCCTGCGCTATACGCCTTTATACTCTTATTAGCCTCTTAGCCCTCTTCTTTAGCGTTCTATTCGTAGCCGCGGCTAATATTAATATTATTAATAATAGCCTCTAAAGTAGCGCCGCTTTAGTAGATATTTTTAGTCCTAGTAGTAGTAGTAGTAATAACCCTCTAGACCTAAACTAGCGCCTTACTAAGCCTAGCTATACGTACACTAAGGAAGAGATTAATAACACTAAAATAGAAGAGATTCTCTAGAGCCTTAACACACTTATATAGTAGCCTAATAGTAGTAATTACTCTTACCCCTTTATAACCTCTAAGAGGCGCGTACTAGCTAATTACTCTAACTCTATTACCTCTACCTATACCCTAAAGCGGCTCTACGTTGCTAAGAGCGTAGTTTTTTAAAAAGATAGTTTAGATAAAGAGCTAGCTAATTCTAATATAGGCCTTATATATATTAAATATATTAGGCGCCTAAAGTAGCTTAGGTGTGTAAAGTAAGTCTATAGCCTTGTATTCTAGACTATTATTAATATTTATATAGCTATTAACTATTCTAGAGCTACTCCTATAGCGCCTACTATTACACTAAGGCCACCTACTAGTATAATTCTGTCCCTTTTACTAATAACTTAGACCTAAGGTAGGCTCTGCGCCTTTAGATTAAATATATAGAGTAAGGCTAGGTTAATAGTAATTTACACATCTATAATCCTAGAACGTATAACACTAACCCCTAGAAGCCTATAACTAAAACGCTACCTACCTTTATAGTAAAGTTCTACTACTTAGCCTAGTAGTATAAGTAGTACCTAAACTTAGCGCTTAAGAACTCTAGCCTAATTTAGGAGCTAGACTCCTTTACTATACTTCTACTTTAGCGTAGTAATAGAATAGTAGTTACCCCCCCTAGTATAGACATAGCCCTAGTAGTACTCTCGCTCTAAATAACTCTAGCCTAGCGTAGTAGTAACTATAATTAGAATCTAGTAGCGTTAGCTAATAATATAGTAGGGTAGATAAATAATATAGAAAATTACATCTAGTAATTTAAGAAGAGTATAGGCTAGCGCCTAGATAAAATAACCTAAACCTAAGCGTAGACTACTAACCTACTTACTACTATTATAGAGTAACTTAGAATAGCTTCTAGCTAATACTACCCTACTTTTCTAGTAGCCCTAGTCTAATAGCGTATACCCTTTAACCTATATTAAGAGCCTTATAGAGTGTTAGAATCTGGCCGCGCGCGAGCAGCGGGGCGCGAGCTTATTAGACTACTAGTCCGCTAGAGTTAGCTGACTAAGCAGTTAGATAACAAGTTATAGGTCCTAAGGGTCCTAAGGACCGCACAGGTCTTGCCTATACAGGAACTCTAGGACGCGTAGGACTCGCCCGCATAGGACTCTAGGACGTATAGGACTCTAGGACATATAGGACTCTAGGACATATGGGATTCTAGGATGTGTGGGACTACTTAGTATATAGGAACGCAAGAATAAGCTTCTTATACTTATATTTAATCTATTTATTAATCTATTATTTAGATTCTAGTAGACTAAATTATTAACTTATTACACTTCGCAAGATACTATTATATTAATAAAACCTTCTACCTTCTATAAGTACTCCTGCCTAAGAACTAACCTTAACCCTTTAGGACTAGCTACCCTCTTAGATTTAACATCTTAAACACTCTTAATATAAGTACTTTACAAACTTCTACCTCTTCTATAGCTTTAGGTGCTGCTAAGATTACTCCTATAAAGGATAGCAGTAAAGTGTATAAACCTAATCTCTACTTTAGTAAATAATCTTAAACTAATGTCTAGATTCTCTAGTTAGACCTCTACTTCTTTAACTTAGACAAACCCCTTAAAGATAAAAAGAAGGTTATCTTTATAGCAATATACATACGAGGAGATATAGGATTATAGATCTATCTCTACTTTAAAAAGTACCTAGGAATAAACTATAACAATAACAATAACAACTACGTAGACAACTATACTAATGTAGTTAATATTATTAAGAATTATAATAACTTTAAGAAATGCCTTAAACAACTCTTTAGAATCGCTAATAAGGACTCTATTGTAAAAGTAAAGATTTAGACTATAACTTAGAAATAATTAGTAGCTAAGTATATAGCTAAGTTTTGTAGATACGCTGTGTAGCTTAACTAGGATAATAAATCCCTTTAAGACATGTATAAATAAGGACTTAAATAGAAACTATGTAAGGAACTCTTACGTAGTAGTGCGCGAATTACTAATCTTAAAGAACTATATAAAGTGTTACGTACCAGATAACAACGTGGGACTCGGGCGCTTATGAAGGTGTAATAAAGCGACAACAGGGTTATGAACGTAACAAAGAGACGCTAAGCAACTTAGATTAGGTCACGTAATGTGCTTAGTTGCTTAGCGGCACTAAGTAGCAGAGCTGGTCACGTGAAGTGCTTAGTTACTTAGTGGCACTAAGCAGCGGAGCAGCCTTAGTATATAGGAACGCGAGGATGGGCTCTCTATACTTATGTTTAATCTATTTATTAATCTATTGTTTAGATTCTAGTAGACCAAATTGTTAACTCGTTACACTTCGCAAGATACTATCGTATTAATAAGACCTTCCACCTCCTATAAGTACTCCTGCCTAAGAACCAACCTTAACCCTTTAGGACTAGCTACCCTCTTAGATTTAATATCTTAAACACCGTTAACATAAGTACTTCACGAACTCCTACCTCTTCCACAGCTTTAGGTGCCGCCAAGATTACTCCTATAAAGGATAGCAGTAAGGCGCACAAACCTAATCTCTACATTAGTAAACAATCTTAAACTAACGTCTAGATTCTCTAGTTAGACCTCTACTTCTTTAACTTAGACAAACCTTTTAAAGACAAAAAGAAGGTTATCTTCACAGCGATATACATGCGAGGAGATATAGGATTATAGATCTATCCCTACCTCAAAAAGTACCTAGGAATGGACCACAATAACAACGACAACAATTACGCAAACAATAATACTAATATAGTTAATATTATTAAGGATTATAACAACTTTAAGAAATGCCTTAAATAACTCTTTAGGATCGCTAATAAGGACTCTATTGCAAAAGCAAAGATTTAGACTATAACTTAGAAACAATTAGTAGCTAAGTATACAGCTAAGTTTCGCAGATATACTATGCAACTTAACTGGGACGATAAGTCTCTTTAGGATATATATAAACAAGGACTTAAATAGAAACTACGTAAGGAACTCCTATATAGTAGTGCGCGAATCACTAACCTTGAAGAACTATATAAAGAAACTATTAGGATTAACAGAAAGTGGTTTTTATTGCAATAGGAGCTCCACTAAAACTCTAGGGCGATAAGCTTTAGATAACTAGTAAAAGTGGTTTATAAGAACCCTGTTAGAATTGTCCAAAAGCAACAGCTAAGGAACTACTAGAGATACAAACTAATAGAAGATGTCTAGTTTAACTATATAGGCAAAGGGAAAGGAAGAAGGATGGGCCCTAAGCAGCCTAATAAACACGTTTCTAATAGAAGTTAACAACTAATAACTAAGACCCGTAAATGCTTTACATGTGGCAAACTAGGCTATATAGCTAGAAACTGTAGATTAAAGAACAAAGTCTATTAAACTAAGTTAAATGTACTAACCATTAAGGACCAAGAACCTAATAAGGAATAGGAAATTATTATAACGCCATTTAGTTACTAACGCGTCACACTAGAATAAAGTGAGCGATTAGATTTACCTAACTTACAATTATACAAAGATCTAGAAGACAACTCTAACGTATACCACAACGTAGAAGACGTAGAAGAGATACCAAGATCTCCTACCCCTCACCCATAAAGTAGGCGGGAAGAAGACAACCCTATATTACCTAAGTATAAACTAAATGTTTAGGACTATATAGAACCCCACTAGGCACTAAAAGGGATACAACCCTACAAAAATAAGGAATTAGACTACGTACTAAAGTACTATCTAGACTACTAAAATCCTACACACTAATTCTATATGTGGACGCATTACGAAGAACCAATATGCGCACAACATAAGGCAGAAAAAGAGAAGAATAAAAAATAAACTAGAAGAAAACTGCGCTATAGATAGATATAGACAGACTACCCTATCGCAGCTTGCGACAAACACCTCTAGGATAAATAATAAGTAAAATACTTTCCTCATCTCACGCTAAAGGGTAATAAATACTATAATATACTTATTAACAGAGACTGCATGCAACTGTACTAGTATACATGTCTAAACTAAAACTGCAAATACCACTACATAGCCAAACGTTTAGACAGCTTTATAAACTGCCCTATATAAGAAGCAATAATAGAACTACTAATTTAACTAGTACACAGGAACAGTGAAGACCGCAAGAGGAAAAACAGAAGAATATTCTTGCGGGAAGAAGAAGAAGACAATCTATATAAGCCACATACTTAAGAACAATGATAGAAGCAGATGCTTAGAAACGCATACTAGGCATTAGAACTCAACTACAACCTACACGAACAGATGTCTTTTTTAGGCCTAAACTTAGATAAGAAAACGCCTTTATTAAATTAAATACTATAGTAAGCACAGCATTAATTAAGCTACTAGTACAGCTTAAAGGAATATAGGCTTAAGCTCTTATAGACTTAGGAGTAGGAAAGAACTTTATATCTTATTAGATAGTAAGACAAGCAGGACTTATAATGTTAGAGAAAGAAGTACCCTATATTATCTATATCGCGAATAGATCCCTAATGCCTAAGACACCTCAGATATACTAGGAGGTCACTACCACGATAACAGTCTAAGGACATAGAGAGGAACTTACCTTAGATATCTTACTAGGATCTAAGCATAAGTTAGTCTTAGGATTACTTTAGTTAATAATACACAACCTATAGATTAACTAGGGTACGAAGAAAATATCGTTTAAATGCTATAATTATGTATTATAAGCAAAGCCTACGCATTAACTAAAAATAATAATAGATAAGGGAGTTATTAACAACATAATACCGCAATAGATAGTTAAAAAACAGAAGCACACCTTAGCAGACGCTAGCAGGAACTACTAGGTTAAAAAGCGCGAGAAAGAGGACAATAGCACACCCCTCACCTTACTAAGAGAGTACAGGAAATAGACATATATGTTTACAGAAAAAGAAGGAAAAGCAAACCTACCAGAACATTAACCCTAGGATCTTACAATAGACCTAGAAGAAAGGAAGACGCCACCCTTTAGACTACTATACAGTAAGACAGGAGAAAAACTCCTTAAAGAATGTGATTTTATTAAGACAAACCTTAAGAAAGGATATATATAACTATTAAAGTTACTAGTAGTAAGCCCTTTTATATTTATTAAGAAAAAGGATAGATTAGACAGACTATGCGTTAACTATTAACAACTTAACAACATAATAATAAAGAACTAATATCTACTACTAAACATTATAGAGTTACGAGATTAACTATCTCAAGCCAAGATATTCACAATAATAGATCTAAGAGACGGTTACTACCTTATACAAATTAAGAAAGGTAAAGAATAGAAAACAGCGTTTTAATTACGCTATAGACTATTTAAATATAAGGTTATACTATTTAAACTCACAAATACACTAGCAGCTTTTATAGTACTTCTTAACAACGTACTCTATAAACATCTAGATATATTTATTATTGCATATATAGACAATATCCTCGTCTTTTCTAAAAGCGAATTAGACTACACTAAGCATGTATAGATAGTACTAGAAGCACTAGACAAAGTATACCTTTATATTAAACTTAAGAAATGTAAGTTTAACGTTAAATAACTTAAATTCCTAGAACACATTATTACTACAGAAGGAATTAAGATGGCACTAAGTAAAGTCAAATGTATTAAGAACTAGCTAATACTAAAGATAGCTAAGAACATCTAAGAATTCTTAGAATTCTATAGATTTAACTAACAATTTATCTAAAATTACGTAAAGGTCATAATACCTTTAACAAATCTTACAAAGAAAGACGTACCCTTAGAATAGATAGATAAGTGCAGAATATCATTCTAACTCCTTAAGACAGTATATATTATAGAACCTATCCTTATTTATTTTAGAAGCAATAAACCACTACGCTTTAAAACAGACGCTAGCGATCTTGCGCTAGGCGCCTACGCTAAATAAGAACGTAACAGTAAATAGTACCTAATTACCTATTACTCATACAAATTTAATAACGCTAAAACACAATATAACGTACATAATAAAGAACTCTACGCTATTATTAAAGCCTTAAAGCATTAGAGGATTTACGCGCTTAGTTACTTAACACTAGAAATCTACACAGATCACAAGAACCTTCTAAGGTTCACAACGACAAAAGAACTTACGCCACAATAACAAAGATAGTTGTAAACTACTAGGCAGTACAAGTTTAAAATCATCTATATAGCTAGAAAAGAAAATGGCAGAGCAGATGCTCTTAGCCAATAAAGTAATCTAGTAAGAGAAAAAGTAAAAACCTTCTCCGCAATCCTTCGCAAAGCTAAAGATAGATCTCTAGAGCTAATAGTAGAACTAAATTAACTTTTAGTAATTAACTAAGAAGTTCTAGAATATCTATAGACTAAGATTATCTAACAATACCACAATAACCCTATGTACGGACACCTAGGCATCACAAAAATAATAGAACTTATCTAGAGGAATTACACCTTTAAAGAAATTAAAGCAGCTGTAATAACTTATTTCTGCAAATGTGTAGAATACTAGAGAAATAAACACAGCACATATCTTAAATATAGAGAGATGTAAGTAATTAGAATACTAACAGCACTATAGGAAGACATCGCTATAGATTTTGTTATAGGAATTCTAAACTCTAAGGATCTAACAACAGGAATTAAATACGACAGTATACTAGTATTAGTCTACCAACTAACTAAGTATGTTGAGCTCATTCTATATCTTAAAAGAATAATAGCAAAGGAACTCGCTTTTCTTATCCTGGACTAACTAATTAGACACTACAGAATCCCAAAAATAATTATTAGCGATAGAGACAAGCTCTTCACGTTAAATTATTAGACAACGCTTATAGCACTACTTAGAACAAAACAAAAGCTATTAACAGCTTACTATCCATAAACAGACAGATAGACAGAACGTACGAACTAAACTATAGAAACGTACCTACGCATCTACTGTAATAGTTAGAAGAATAACTAGGTTTTATTACTACCTATAGCATAGTTAGCCTATAATAATAAAGTATTAGCAGCATTAGGACATACACTGTTCTATGCAAACTATAGAAGACACCCACATCTCTTTAATTAACAATTTCCTACAATAATTAAAGCAAAAGAAGCCATAGATATAGCAAAAAACATAAAGAAAATACACTAATAACTCTAAGAAAATCTCAAAAAAGCTTAGCAGCAATTAATTTTATACTAAAACTAAAAACGAAAAATGGCACCTTAGCTAAAGAAGGGGGATAAAATATATCTACTTATAAAGAACCTTTAAACTTAGAAGAAGAAACATAAGAAACTAGATTACATTAAGGTTAGACTATTTTATATTTCTGAGTAAATATCACTAGTGAACTATAAGTTGGAACTACCGCCAGATGCAAAGATACACCTGGTATTCCACGTATCACTACTGGAACTAGTAGACCCTGATACACTAGTTAAAACCACCTTCTACTACCAGACTAAGGAAGAAAACAAATTTAAGGTTAAAAGAATTCTGGAATACAATTAGCATAACAACGCGTACCTTGTTAAGTGGAAAGGTTACTTACACAGCAAAAACACTTAGGAACTAAAGGACTACCTAGAAAACTGTTAATAAAAGATTAAAGAATTCTATTAACAGACTTATTTAAGACAGTAACGCTAAGGAATTGTCCTAGAACTCTAGAGGCAGGTCGTCTATTGCAGACTATATAAACGTGCTAAGTTCAGCTAGACTAGTAGGCTAAGTGGGATAGGCTAGGTCCTTCTCTAACTCTAACTCTATTAGCGCAGCACTCTCTACCGCGATAACCTCGCTAGCACGCTTTTTATTCTACGCTAATTGTTTTAATAACTAATCCTCTTTTGTGCGTGCTACGTGTAGGGCTTTAAACGCTGCGTCCTATTCTTTTTACGCCTCTAACATTTGCGCCTCTAATTTCTTCTTCTTAGCGATTAACCGTGAGAACTTATTCCTAGTAACAGCTATATTACACTTTAAGTCTTGTTTCTAACACTTACTACACTTCCCTAAGCTAATATAGACTTTGTAAACGCAGGAATACGACTTACAGAAGGAGCACTTTAATACTATAACTACTCTGTAGTTTTTAATAGTAGAGATAAGGCCGTAACAACGCTTTATGGAATTACAGTTAGCAGGCATAATTCTTTAGAACAAAGAATAAGAAGGGAGGGGATAATGTTACGTACTAGATAATAACGTGGGACTTAGGCGCTTATAAAGGTGTAATAAAGCGATAATAGGGTTACAAACGTAACAAAGAGACGCTAAGTAACTTAGATTAGGTTATGTAATGTGCTTAGTTGCTTAGTGGCACTAAGCAGTAGAGCTAGTTACGTGAAGTGCTTAGTTGCTTAGTGGCACTAAGCAGCGGAGCAGCCTTAGTATATAGGAACGCAAGAATGGGCTCTCTATACTTATGTTTAATCTATTTATTAATCTATTGTTTAGATTCTAGCAGACCAAATTGTTAACTCGTTACACTTTGCAAGATACTATTATATTAATAAGACCTTCTACCTCCCGTAAGTACTCCTGCCTAAGAACCAACCTTAACCCTTTAGGACTAGCTACCCTCTTGGATTTAACATAAAGAAACTATTAGGATTAACAAAGAGTGGTTTTTACTGTAATAGGAGCTCTACTAAAACCCTAGGGCAATAAGCTTTAGATAACCAGTAAAAGTAGTTTATAAGAACCCTATTAGAATTGTCTAAAAGTAATAGCTAAGGAACTACTAGAAATACAAACTAATAGAAGATGTCTAGTTTAACTACTTAGGCAAAGGAAAAGGAGAAAGAATAGGCCCTAAGCAGCCTAACAAACGCGTCTCTAATAGAAGTTAATAATTAATAACTAAGACCTATAAATGCTTTATATGTAGTAAACTAGGCCATATAGCCAGAACTATAGATTAAAGAATAAAGTCTATTAAACTAAGTTAAATGTACTAACTATTAAGGACTAAGAACCTAATAAGGAATAGGAAGTTATTATAACGCTATTTAGTCACTAACGTATTACACTAGAGTAAAGTAAGTAATTAGATTTACCTAACTCACAACTATATAAAGATCCAGAAGACAACTCTAATATATACCATAATGTAGAAGACGTAGAAGAGATACTAAGATCTCCTACTCCTTACCTATAAAGTAGGCAGGAAGAAGACAACCCTATATCACCTAAGTACAAACTAAATATTTAGGACTATATAGAACCCTACTAGGCACTAAAAGGAATGCAACCCTATAAAAATAAGAAGTTAGACTACGTACTAAAGTACTACTTAGACTACTAAAATCCTACACACTAATTCTATATGTAGACGCATTGCGAAGAACTAACATACACATAATATAAAGCAGAGAAAGAGGAGAATAAGAAATAACCTAGAAAGAAACTACGCTATAGATAAATATAAACAGACTACTTTATTACAGCTTACGACAAACACCTCTAGAATAAATAATAAGTAAAATACTTTCCTCACCTTACGCTAAAGGGTAATAAATACTATAATATGCTTATTAATAGAGACTATATATAACTGTACTAGTACACGTGTCTAAACTAAGACTATAAATACTACTATATAGCTAAATATTTAGATGGCTTTGCAAACTGCCCTATATAAAAAGTAATAATAGAACTACTAATTTAACTAGTACATAGGAACAGTAAAGACTATAGGAGGAAAAACAGAAGAACATCCTTGTAGGAAGAAGAAGAAGATAATCTACACAAGCCATATACTTAAGAATAATAATAGAAGCAGATGCTTAGAAACGTATACTAGGCACTAGAACTTAACTATAACCTACATAAATAGATGTCTTTTTTAGGCCTAAACTTAGATAAGAAAATACCTTTATTAAATTAAATACTATAGTAAGCATAGTATTAGTTAAACTACTAGTATAGCTTAAAGGAATATAGGCTTAAGCTCTTATAGACTTAGAAGTAGAAAAGAACTTTATATCTTATTAGACAGTAAGATAAGCAGGACTTATAATATTAGAGAAAGAAGTACCCTACATTGTTTATATTGTAAATAGATCTCTAATGCCTAAGACACCTTAAATATACTAGGAGGTCACTACTATAATAATAGTCTAAGGACATAGAGAGGAACTTACCTTAGATATCTTACTAGGATCTAAGCATAAGTTAGTTGTAGGATTACCTTAGTTAACAATACACAACCCGCAGATTAACTAAGGTATAAAGAAAATATTGTTTAAACGCTATAATTATGTATTATAAGTAAAGCCTATATATTAACTAAAAATAATAGTAGATAAGAGAGTTATTAACAACATAATACTATAATAGATAGTTAAAAAATAGAAGTACACCTTAGTAGACGCTAGTAGGAACTACTAGGTTAAGAAGCGTAAGAAGGAGGATAATAGCACACCCTTTACCTTACTAAGAGAGTATAGGAAATAGACACATATATTTACAGAAAAGGAAGGAAAAGCAAACCTACTAGAACATTAACCCTAGGATCTTACAATAGACCTAGAAGAAGGGAAAACGCCACCCTTTAGACTACTATACAGCAAAATAGGAGAAGAACTCCTTAAAGAACGTAATTTTATTAAGATAAACCTTAAGAAAGGATATATACAACTATTAAAGTTACTAGCAGTAAGCCCTTTTATATTTGTTAAGAAAAAGGATGAATTAGACAGACTATACGTTAACTACTAACAACTTAACAACATAACAATAAAGAACTAATATCTACTACTAAACATTACAGAGCTACGAGATTAACTATCTTAAGCCAAGATATTTATAACAATAGATCTAAGAGACAGTTAGCACCTTATATAAATTAAGAAAGGTAAAGAATAGAAAACAGCGTTTTAATTACGCTATAGACTATTTAAGTATAAGGTTATACTATTTAGACTTACAAATGCACTAGCAGCTTTTATAGCACTTATTAACAACGTACTCTGTAAATATCTAGACATATTTATTATTGCGTATATAGACAATATCCTTGTCTTTTCTAAAAATAAATTAGACCACACTAAGTATGTACAGATAGTACTAGAAACACTAGATAAAGTATACCTTTACATTAAACTTAAGAAATACAAGTTTAACGTTAAATAACTTAAATTCCTAGAACATATTATTACTATAGAAGGAATTAAGATAGCACTAAGTAAAGTTAAATATATTAAGAACTAGCTAATACTAAAGACAGCTAAGAATATCTAAAAATTCTTAGAATTCTATAGATTTAATTAACAATTTATCTAAAATTACGTAAAGGTTATAATACCTTTAATAAATCTTGTAAAGAAGGACGTACCCTTTAAATAGACAAATAAGTGTAAAATATTATTCTAACTCCTTAAAACAGCGTGTATTATAGAACTTATCCTTATTTATTTTAAAAGCAATAAACTACTACGCTTTAAAACAGACGCTAGCGATCTTACGCTAGGCGCCTACGCTAAATAAAAATATAACAGTAAATAGCACCTAATTACCTATTACTTATGCAAATTTAATAACGCTAAAACATAATACAATATATATAATAAAGAACTCTACGCTATTATTAAAGCCTTAAAGTACTAGAGGATTTATACGCTTAGTTACTTAATACTAGAAATCTATATAGATTATAAGAACCTTCTAAGGTTCACAATAACAAAAGAACTTACGCTATAATAACAAAGATAGTTACAAACTAAAGGGTAGTATAAGTTTAAAATTATCTATGTAGCTAGGAAAGAAAATAGCAGAGCAGACGCTCTTAGCTAACAAAGTAATCTAGTAGGAGAAAAGGTAAAAACCTTCTCTATAATTCTTCGCAAAGCTAAAGATAGATCTCTATAGCTAATAGCGGAACTAAATTAACTTTTAGTAATTAACTAAGAAGTTCTAGAACATCTATAAACTAAGATTATCTAATAATACCACGATAACCCTATGTACAGACACCTAGGCATTATAAAGACAATAGAACTTATCTAAAAGAATTACACCTTTAAAGGAATTAAGGAAGCTATAATAACTTATATCTACAAATATATAGAATGCTAAAGAAATAAACACAGTATATATCTTAAATATAGAGAGATGTAAGCAATTAAAATACTAACAGCACTATAGGAAGATATTACTAGAGATTTTGTTATAGGAATTCTAAACTCTAAGGATCTAACAACAGGAATTAAATACGATAGTATACTAGTAGTAGTCTACTAACTAACTAAGTATATTAAGCTTATTCTATGCCTTAAAGAAATAACGGCAAAGGAACTCGCTTTTCTTATTCTAGACTAACTAATTAGACACTACAGAATCCTAAAAATAATTATTAGCAATAGAGACAAGCTCTTTATATTAAATTATTAGACAACGCTTATAGCACTGCTTAGAACGAAACAAAAACTATTAATAGCTTACTATCTATAAATAGACGGACAGATAGAATGTACGAACTAAACTATAGAAACGTACCTACGCATCTACTGTAATAGTTAGAAGAATAACTAGGTTTTATTACTACTTATAGCACAGTTAGCCTATAATAACAAAGTATCAGCAGTATTAGAATATACACTATTCTATATAAACTATAGAAGACACCTACATCTCTTTAATTAATAATTTCCTACGATAATTAAAGTAAAAGAAGCTATAGATATAGTAGAAAATATAAAGAAAATACACTAATAACTCTAAGAAAATCTTAAGAAAGCTTAGCAGCAATTAATTTTATACTAAAATTAAAAACAAAAAATGGCACCTTAGCTAAAGAAGGGGGATAAAGCATATCTACTTACAAAGAACCTTTAAACTTAGAAGAAAAAACATAAGAAACTAAATTATATTAAGGTTAGACTATTTTACATTTCTAAGCAAATATTACTAGTAAACTATAAGTTAGAACTACCGCTAGATGTAAAGATACACCTAGTATTCTACGTATTACTACTAGAACTAGCAGACCCTAATACACTAGTTGAAACTACCTTCTACTACTAGACTAAGGAAGAAAATAAATTTAAGGTTAAAAGAATTCTAGAATACAATTAGTATAATAATATGTACCTTATTAAGTAGACAGGTTACCTATATAGTAAAAACACCTAGGAACTAAAAAACAATCTAGGAAACTGTTAGCAAAAGATTAAGGAATTCTACTAGAAATAACTAGGACGCACCTAGGAATTACCACTAGTATAAGGGCTAGCCTATAAAATAGACTAGTTAATTACCTTAGCGCCTAACAGCGCGTTAGGATTTATTAACGTAGTAGTCTACACTAACTCCTCCTGCGCCTTAAGCGCTTCTAACTTGTCTATAGTATTTATGCTATAATTAAATAATTCTTGTTCCTTCTAACGTAATTTCTTTTACTAATTACGTAAGCGCGCCATCTTCTCTTACACCTAATAGGCGCGAAGGAGAGCTGCCTTAGCTAGTTTTTCTTTAATATAGAGCTTTGCCTCCTCTTTAGCCTCTAACTTTTCTAACCTCTCTATTTTAGCATCTATTTTTAAATAATCTAGTAAAGGGATCTCCTTAGGCTCACACTTCTAGTTTCCTTATTTAATATAGTTAGTACACTAAAAGTGTAAAAAAGAAAGATAATAAGTATATTTCTTCTTAGTATAGTACAAATAGGTAACTATTATAAAAACGTAGTCTTTCTTAAGATAATTAGCTTAACTGTAGCGATATTAAATAGAACAAGATAATAACTTTATAGGTAGTTAACTTATAAGGATATTAAGCTTAGAGGGGGAGAATAATATTAGGATCTAGCTACGTGTAAGTAGTAGGGCGCGAGCTTATTAGACTACTAGTCTACTAGAGTTAGCTAACTAAGTAGTTAGATAATAGGTTATAGGTCCTAAGGGTCCTAAGGACCGCACAGGCCTCACCTATACAGGAACTCTAGGACGCGTAGGACTCGCCCACACAGGACTCTAGGAAATGTGGGACTCTAGGACATATAGGACTCTAGGACATATAGGATTCTAGGAAGTGTGGGACTACTTAGTATATAGAAACGCGAGAATAAGCTTCTTATACTTATATTTAATTTGTTTATTAATCTATTATTTAGATTCTAGTAGACTAAATTATTAACTTATTACACTTTATAAGATACTATTATATTAATAAGACCTTCTACCTTCTGTAAGTACTCCTGCCTAAGAACAAACCTTAACCCTTTAGGACTAGCTACCCTCTTGGATTTAACATAGAGTAACTCTACTTAAGCCTTTATTTAAGGCTAGCTTAGTACACCCTCTTAGGTGCTACTACTACTAGTGTAAAAAGTAATATAGTTATTATAGCCTTTCTTTATTTCTACCTAGTGTTACTTTAGTGCTACTTTAGTTATTGTAACTCTAGGACTAATAGCCTTTAGTAGTTTTTAGATAGATAGCACCTCTACTAGGTTAGTAAAAAAATAAATTCTTAAATACCTATTATAGCTTTCTTTATAATATTTATATATTCTTCCCTATAGGCTAGATAGGACTATTATTATGCCTATAGTCCCCCTAGGCGGCCTTAAAGCGGTCTAGAGCTATAGTATCTATAATATTTTTAACTAGCACCTAAGTTAGTAATACCTATCTAGTCTACTTTACTAGCGCCTATTATTATTTTTCCTAAGTATTCTTAATGCGTAGGACCTCCTCTACTTCCTATTTGTATAGGTCTAGGTCCACTTCTTCTAGCTCTAGGGCTAGGCCTAGCTAGGCGTTAGTCTAGATCTAACTAGTGTTAAATCCAAGAGGGTAGCTAGTCCTAAAGGGTTAAGGTTGGTTCTTAGGCAGGAGTACTTACAGAAGGTAGAAGGTCTTATTAATACAATAGTATCTTATAAAGTATAACAAGTTAATAATTTGGTCTACTAGAATCCAAACAATAGATTAATAAACAGATTAAACACAAGTATAGAGAGTCTATCCTCGCGTTCCTATATACTAAGCAAAGTCCGCTCTATAGAGAGCGCTCTGTAGAGAGCAGTTACGTGTGTTATACTCTAGTACAGAGCAATTAAGCGCTCTATAGAGAGCAGTTACGTAACTCCTTTGTTTAAGGCGTAGCTGGCATTAAATCCCTGCTTAATTCTTAGTACGCGCCTACTAGGTACAAAACTAGCTTCCTGCTATTATATAGATTTTAGATCCTAATATTATCCCCTCTCTTTTAAAGATTCGTCCTAAATTATATGTTTAGTTCTTAGCTATCATTACGTAAGCTGTTCTGCTAACCCTACTTACTATAAGTATGTCTGTTAGTATTATGCCTAGCAACTCTACTATTTAAAAACATTAATTGTATCGCGAGATCTAAGAAGCTAACATTATTATAGAGAACCCTTATATTAATTATAGTTTCAAAGGTTCTATTTACTACGTTATGCTAGATTTAGGTTTAAAGTGTTCTAAATATATTCACTTAGGTTGTCTATATATAAACATAAGCTAGTTATTACTAGATAAGACTCGCAAGGAGTATAAGAAGAAGGTTAAGAAAGATAAGAAGGCGTTATCTCTCCTAATAGTGTAGTTATTATAAAATAAGAAGATACTAGCTTAGGCTAAAGAGCGTGCTTATAAGAAAATATTGTATCTAGCTGCAGAAATAACTACAAATAGTAAGGACATAAATATAGATACTATTAATTGTCCTACTACTGTAGCGACCGTTAGTTACTCTATAGTAATATAGTTAACGCTTAACATAGTAGATACTATAGCGTTAGTACCGTAATCCTCCTAGGTATTATTAAATCCAAGAGGGTAGCTAGTCCTAGAGGGTTAAGGTTGGTTCTCAGGCAGGAGTACTTACAGAAGGTGGAAGGTCTTGTTAATATAATAGTATTTTACAAAGTGTAATAAGTTAACAATTTAGTCTGCTAGAATCTAAACGATAGATTAATAAACAGATTAAACACGAGTATAGAGAGTCTATCCTCGCGTTCCTATATAATAGGGCTACTCTATTACTTAGTGTTACTAAGTAACTAAGTATATTACGTAACCTACTCTACTACTTAGTGCTACTAAGTAACTAAGCATATTACGTGACCTAATCTAAGTTACTTGGCGTCTCTTTATTACGTTTATAACCCTATTACTATTCTATTATACCTTTATAAGCGCCTAAGTCCTATATTATTATCTAGTACGTAACATTATCCCCTCTCTTTCTATTCTTTGTCCTAAAGAATTATGCCTGCTAACTATAACTCTACAAAGTGTTGTTATAACTTTATCTTTACTATTAAAAACTATAGAGTAGTTATAGTGTTAAAGTGCTCTTTTTACAAGTCCCACTTCTACGTTTATAAAGTCTATATTAGCTTAGGGAAGTGTAGTAAGTGTTAGAAATAAGGCTTAAAGTGTAATATAGCTATTACTAGAAATAAGTTTTTATAGTTAATTACTAAGAAGAAGAAGTTAGAGGCGCAAATATTAGAGGCGCGAAAGGAATAAAATATAGTGTTTAAAGCCCTACGCGTAGTGTACGTAAAAAAGGATTAGTTAGTAAAATAGTTAGCGTAGAATAAGAAGTATACTAGTAAGGTTATTGTAGTAGAGAGTGCTGCTCTAGCAGAGCTAGAGTTAGAGGAGGATCTAGCTTATCCTACTTGGCCTACTAGTCTGGCTAAATTTAGTATGTCTATATAGTTAGCGATAGACGACCTGCCTCCTAAGTTCTAGGATAATTCTTTAGCATTACTATCTTAAGTAGGTCTGTTAATAGAATTCTTTAATCTTTTATTAACAGTTTCTTAGGTAGTTCTCTAGTTCCTAAGTGTTTTTGCTGTGTAGGTAACCTTTCTACTTAATAAGGTACGCGTTGCTATACTAATTATATTCTAGAATTCTTTTAACCTCAAATTTATTTTCTTTCTTAGTTCTATAGTAGAAGGCAGTTCCAACTAGTATATTAGGGTCTACTAGTTCCAGTAGTAATATGTAGAATACTAGGTGTATCTTTGCATCTAGCGGTAGTTCTAACTTATAGTTTACTTGTAATATTTGCTTAGAAATATAAAATAGTCTAACCTTAATATAATCTAGTTTCTTATGTTTTTTCTTCTAAGTTTAAAGGTTCTTTGTAAGTAGATATACTTTATCCCCCTTCTTTAGCTAAGGTGCTATTTTTTGTTTTTAGTTTTAGTATAAAATTAATTGCTACTAAGCTTTCTTAAGATTCTCTTAGAGTTATTAGTGTATTTTCTTTATATTTTCTACTATATCTATAGCTTCTTTTGCTTTAATTGTCGTAGGAAATTTTTAGTTAAAGAGATGTGGGTGTCTTCTATAGTTTGTATAGAACAGTGTATGTCCTAATACTACTAATACTTTGTTATTATAGGCCAACTATACTATAAGTAGTAATAAAACCTAGTTATTCTTCTAACTGTTGCAGTAGATGCGTAGGTACATTTCTATAGTTTGGTTTATACGTTTTGTCTGTCTGTCTATTTATAGATAGTAAGCTATTAATAGCTTTTGTTTCGTTCTAAGCAGTGCTATAAGCGTTATCTAATAATTTAACGTAAAGAGCTTGTCTCTGTTACTAATAATTATTTTTAGAATTCTATAGTATCTAATTAGTTAGTCCAGAATAAAAAAAGCAAGTTCCTTTACTATTATTCTTTTAAGACATAGAATAAGCTTAACATACTTAGTTAGTTAGCAGACTATTACTAGTATACTATTATATTTAATTCCCGTTATTGGATCCTTAGAGTTTAGAATTTCTATAACAAAATCTATAGTGATGTCTTCTTATAGTGCTGTTAGTATTCTAATTGCTTACATCTCTCTATATTTAAGATATATACTGTGTTTGTTTCTTTAGTATTCTACACATTTATAGGTGTAAGTTATTATAGCTTCTTTAATTCCTTTAAAGGTGTAATTCCTTTAGATAAGTTCTATTATCTTTGTAATGCCTAGGTGTCTGTACATAGGGTTATCGTAGTATTATTAGATAATCTTAGTCTGTAGATGTTCTAGAACTTCTTAGTTAATTACTAAAAGTTAATTTAGTTCCACTATTAGCTCTAGAGATCTATCTTTAGCTTTATAAAGGATTACAAAGAAGGTTTTTACCTTTTCTCCTACTAGATTACTTTATTAGCTAAGAGCGTCTGCTCTAGCATTTTCTTTTCTAGCTATATAGATAATTTTAAACTTATACTACTTAGTGGTTTATAACTATCTTTATTATTATAGCGTAAGTTCTTTTATTATCGTGAACCTTAGAAGGTTCTTATAATCTATATAGATTTCTAGCGTTAAGCAACTAAGTGTATAAATCCTCTAGTGCTTTAAGGCTTTAATAATAGTGTAGAGTTCTTTGTTATATATATTATATTATGTTTTGGCGTTATTAAATTTGCATAAGTAATAGGTAATTAAGTGCTATTTACTATTACGTTCTTATTTAGCGTAGGCGCCTAGTGTAAGATCGCTAGTGTCTATTTTAAAGCGCAGTAGTTTATCGCTTCTAAAATAAATAAGAATAGGTTCTATAATACATACTATCTTAAGGAGTTAAAATAACATTCTGCACTTATTTATCTATTTAAAGGGTACGTCCTTCTTTAAAAGATTTATTAAAGGTATTGTAACCTTTACGTAATCTTGGATGAATTGTTAATTAAATCTATAGAATCCTAAGAATTCTTAGATGTTCTTAGCTGTCTTTAGTATTAGCTAGTTCTTAATGTATTTAACTTTACTTAGTGCCATCTTAATTCCTTCTATAGTAATAATGTGTTCTAGGAATTTAAGTTATTTAACGTTAAACTTATATTTCTTAAGTTTAATATAAAGGCATACTTTGTCTAGTGCTTCTAGTACTATCTATACATGCTTAGTGTAGTCTGATTCGTTTTTAGAAAAGATAAGGATATTATCTATATACGCAATAATAAATATGTTTAGATATTTGTAGAGTACATTGTTAATGAGTGCTATAAAAGCTACTAGTGCGTTTATAAGTCTAAAAGGTATAATCTTATATTTAAATAATCTGTAGCGTGATTAAAACGCTATTTTCTATTCTTTACCTTTCTTAATTTATATAAGGTGGTAACTGTCTCTTAGATCTATTATTGTGAATATCTTGGCTTAAGATAGTTAATCTCGTAACTCTATAATATTTAGTAGTAGATATTGGTTCTTTATTATTATATTATTAAGTTGTTAGTAGTTAACGTATAGTCTGTCTAATCTATCCTTTTTCTTAATAAACATAAAAGGGCTTACTACTAGTAACTTTAATAGTTATATATATCCTTTCTTAAGGTTTATCTTAATAAAATCACGTTCTTTAAGGAGTTCTTCTCCTATCTTACTGTATAGTAGTCTAAAGGGTAGTGTCTTCCCTTCTTCTAGGTCTATCGTAAGATCCTAGGGTTAATATTCTAGTAGGTTTGCTTTTCCTTCCTTTTCTATAAATATATATGTCTATTTCCTGTACTCTCTTAGTAAGGTAAAAAGTATACTATTGTCCTCCTTCTTGCGCTTCTTAACCTAGTAGTTCCTACTAGCGTCTACTAAGGTGTGCTTCCGTTTTTTAACTGTCTATTATAGTATCATGTTATTAATAACTCCCTTATCTACTATTATTCTTAGTTAATACGTAGGCTTTGCTTATAATACATAATTGTAGCATTTAAATAATATTTTCTTTGTACCCTAGTTAATCTACAGGTTATGTATTGTTAACTAAAGTAATCCTAAGACTAACTTATGCTTAGATCCTAGTAAGACATCTAAGGTAAGTTCCTTACTATGTCCTTAGACTATTATTATAGTAGTAACCTCCTAGTATATTTAAGGTGTCTTAGGTATTAGGGATCTATTCGCGACATAGATAATGTAAGGTACTTTTTTCTCTAATATTATAAGTCCTACTTGTCTTGCTGTCTAATAAGATATAAAGTTCCTTTCTACTCCTAAGTCTATAAGAGCTTAAGCCTATATTCCTTTAAGCTGTACTAGTAGCTTAACTAATACTATACTTACTATAGTATTTAATTTAATAAAGGCGTTTTCTTATCTAAGTTTAGGCCTAAAAAAGACATCTATTTGTATAGGTTGTAGTTAAGTTCTAGTGCCTAGTATACATTTCTAAGCATCTGCTTCTATTATTATTCTTAAGTACGTGGCTTATATAGATTGTCTTCTTCTTCTTCCCGCAAGGATATTCTTCTGTTTTTCCTCTTGTAGTCTTTACTATTTCTATATACTAGTTAAATTAGTAGCTCTATTATTACTTCTTACGTAGGGCAGTTTACAAAGCTATCTAAACATTTAGCTATATAGTAGTATTTATAGTCTTAGTTTAGACACGTATACTAGTATAGTTATATACAGTTTCTATTAATAAGCATATTACAGCATTTATTGCCCTTTAGTATAAGATAATAAAAGTATTTTACTTATTATTTATCCTAGAGGTGTTCGTCGCAAGCTATAATAGGGTAGTCTGTTTATATCTATCTATAGCGCAGTTTCCTTCTAGATTATATCTTATTCTCTTCTTTCTCTATCTTGTGTTATGCGTATATTAGTTCTTCGCAATGCGTCCACATACAGAATTAGTATATAGGATTTTAATAGTCTAAGTAGTACTTTAGTACGTAGTCTAACTTCTTATTTTTGTAGGGTTGCATTCCTTTTAGTGTCTAGTAGGGTCCTATGTAGTCCTAAATATTTAGTTTGTACTTAGGTAACATAGGGTTATCTTCTTCCTACCTACTTTATAGGTAAAAAGTAGGAGATCTTAGTATCTCTTCTACGTTTTCTACGTTATGGTATACATTAGAGTTGTCTTCTAGATCTTTGTATAGTTGTAAGTTAGGTAAATCTAATTACTTACTTTATTCTAGTGTAACGCGTTAGTAACTAAATAGCGTTATAATAACTTCCTATTCCTTATTAGGTTCTTAGTCCTTAATAGTTAGTATATTTAACTTAGTTTAATAGACTTTGTTCTTTAATCTATAGTTCCTAGCTATATAGCCTAGTTTACCACATATAAAGCATTTATAGGTCTTAGTTATTAATTGTTAACTTCTATTAGAGACGTGTTTATTAGGCTGCTTAGGGCCTATTCTTCCTCCTTTTCCTTTACCTAAGTAGTTAAACTAGATATCTTCTATTAGTTCGTATCTCTAGTAGTTCCCTAGCTGTTACTTTTAGACAATTCTAACAGGGTTCTTATAAACTATTTTTACTAGTTATCTAAAGCTTATTGCCCTAGGGTTTTAGTAGAGCTCCTATTACAGTGAAAACTATTCTTTATTAATTCTAATAGTTTCTTTATATAGTTCTTTAAGGTTAGCAATTTGTGCACTACTACGTAAGAGTTCCTTATGTAGTTTCTATTTAAGTCCTTATTTATATATGTCCTAAAGAGATTTATCGTCCTAGTTAAGCTGCACAGCGTATCTACGAAACTTAGTTATATACTTAGCTGCTAATTATTTCTAAGTTATAGTCTAAATCTTTGCTTTCGTAATAGAGTCCTTATTAATAATCCTAAAGAGTTGTTTAAGGCATTTCTTAAAGTTATTATAATTCTTAATAATAGTAACTGTATTAGCGTGCTTATTTACGTAATTATTGTTATTATTATTGTAGTCTATTCCTAGGTACTTTTTAAGGTAGAAATAGATCTATAATCCTGTATCTCCTCGCATATATATTGCTCCGAAGATAACCTTCTTTTTGTCTTTAAGAGGTTTATCTAAGTTAAAGAAATAGAGGTCTAACTAGAGAATCTAGACATTAGTTTAAAATTGTTTACTAAAGTAGAGATTAGGTTTATGCGCCTTACTACTATCCTTTATAGGAGTAATCTTAGCGTCACCTAAAGCTGTAGAAGAGGTAGGAGTTTGTAAAGTACTTATATTAAGGGTGTTTAAGATGTTAAATCTAAGAGGGTAGCTAGTCCTAAAGGGTTAAGGTTAGTTCTTAGGTAGGAGTACTTACAGAAGGTGGAAAGTCTTATTAATATAATAGTATCTTGCAAAGTGTAATGAGTTAACAATTTAGTCTACTAGAATCTAAACAATAGATTAATAAATAGATTAAACACAAGTATAGAGGTCCATCCTTATGTACTTATATAATAGGGCTGCTCTATTACTTAGTGTTACTAAGCAACTAAGCACATTACGTAACTTACTCTACTACTTAGTGCCACTAAGTAACTAAGCACATTACGTAACCTAATCTAAGTTGCTTAGCGTCTCTTTTGTTACGTTTGTAACCCTGTCACTATCCTATCACACCTTTATAAGCGCCCGAGTTCCCACATTGTTATCTGGTACGTAATAGGTATGTTCGTGTTTCTAATAGAATTCCTTAATCTTTTGCTAACAGTTTCCTAAATTATTTTTTAGTTCCTAGGTGTTTTCGCTATGTAGGTAACCTTTCCACTTAATAAGGTACATATTATTATACTAATTGTATTCTAGAATTCTTTTAACCTCAAATTTATTTTCTTCTTTAGTCTAGTAGTAGAAGGTGGTTTTAACTAGTGTATTAGGATCTGCTAGTTCTAGTAGTGATACGTAGAATACTAGGTGTATTTTTACATCTGGCGGTAGTTCTAACTTATAGTTTACTAGTAATATTTGCTTAGAAATGTAAAATAGTCTAACCTTAATATAATCTAGTTTCTTATATTTCTTCTTCTAAGTTTAAAGGTTCTTTGTAAGTAGATATGCTTTATCCTCCTTCTTTAGCTAAGGTGCTATTTTTTGTTTTTAGTTTTAGTATAAAATTAATTGCTGCTAAGCTTTCTTAAGATTCTCTTAGAGTTGTTAGTGTATTTTCTTTATATTTTCTACTATATCTATAGCTTCTTTTGCTTTAATTGTCGTAGGAAATTATTAATTAAAAAGATATAGGTGTCTTCTGTAGTTTACATAGAATAGTGTATGTCCTAATACTACTAATACTTTGTTATTATAGGCCAACTGTGCTATAGGTAGTAATAAAACCTAGTTATTCTTCTAACTGTTGCAGTAGATGCGTAGGTACGTTTCTATAGTTTGGTTCGTACGTTCTGTCTATCTGTCTGTTTATAAATAGTAAGCTGTTAATAGCTTTCTTTTCGTTCTAAGTAGGGCTATAAGCGTTGTCTAATAATTTAACATAAAGAGCTTATCTCTATCGCTAATAATTATTTTTAGGATTCTATAGTGTCTAATTAGTTAGTCTAGGATAAGAAAAGCGAGTTCCTTTACTATTATCCTTTTAAGGCATAGAATAAGCTTAACATACTTAGTTAGTTAGTAGACTATTACTAGTATACTATTATATTTAATTCTTGTTGTTAGATCCTTAGAGTTTAGAATTCCTATAATAAAATCTATAGCAATATCTTCCTATAGTGCTATTAGTATTTTAATTACTTACATCTCTCTATATTTAAGATATATGCTATATTTATTTCTTTAGTATTTTGCACATTTATAGATATAAGTTATTATAGCTTCTTTAATTCCTTTAAAGGTGTAATTCCTTTAGATAAGTTCTATTGTCTTTATAATACCTAGGTGTCTGTACATAGGGTTATTATAGTATTATTAGATAATCTCAGTCTGTAGATGTTCCAGAACTTCTTAGTTAATTACTAAAAGTTAATTTAGTTCTACTATTAGTTCTAGAGATCTATCTTTAGCCTTACAAAGGATTGCGGAGAAGGTTTTTACTTTTCCTCCTACTAGATTACTTTGTTAGCTAAGAGCGTCTACTCTACTATTTTCTTTCCTAGCTATATAGATAATTTTAAACTTGTATTACCCTATAGTTTATAACTATCTTTATTATTATAGCGTAAGTTCTTTTATTGTCGTAAACCTTAGAAGGTTCTTATAATCTGTATAGATTTCTAGCGTTAAGTAACTAAGCGCGTAAATCCTCTAGTGCTTTAAGGCTTTAATAATAGCGTAGAGTTCTTTATTATATACGTTATATTGTGTTTTAGCGTTATTAAATTTGCATAAGTAATAGGTAATTAAGTGCTATTTGCTATTACGTTCTTATTTAGCGTAGGCGCCTAGCGTAAGATCGCTAGTGTCTATTTTAAAGCGCAGTAGTTTATCACTTCTAAAATAAATAAAGATAGGTTCTATAATATATGCTATCTTAAAGAGTTGGAATAACATTCTGCACTTATTTATCTATTTAAAGGGTACGTCCTTTTTTGTAAAATTTATTAAAGGTATTATAACCTTTACGTAATTTTAGATAAATTATTAGTTAAATCTACAGAATCTTAAGAATTCTTAGATATTCTTAGCTGTCTTTAGTATTAGCTAGTTCTTAATGCATTTAACTTTACTTAGTGCTATCTCAATTCTTTCTATAGTAATAATGTGTCCTAGGAATTTAAGTTATTTAACGTTAAACTTATATTTCTTAAGTTTAATATAAAGGTATGCTTTGTCTAGTGCTTTTAGTACTGTCTATACGTGCTTAGTGTAGTCTGATTTATTTTTAGAAAAGACAAGGATATTATCTATATATATAATAACAAATATGTGTAGATGTTCATAGAATACGTTGTTAATAAGTGCTAAAAAAGCTGCTAGTGCATTTATAAGTCTAAAAGGCATAACCTTATATTTAAATAGTCTATAGCGTGATTAAAACGCTGTTTTTTATTCTTTACTTTTCTTAATTTATATAAGGTGGTAACCGTCTTTTAGATCTATTATTGTGAATATCTTAGCTTAAGATAGTTAATCTCGTAACTCTATAATATTTAGTAGTAGATATTAGTTCTTTATTATTATATTGTTAAGTTATTAGTAGTTAACGCATAGTCTGTCTAATCTATCCTTTTTCTTAATAAATATAAAAGGGCTTACTACTAGTAATTTTAATAGTTATATATATCCTTTCTTAAAATTTGTCTTAATAAAATTACGTTCTTTAAGGAGTTCTTTTCCTATCTTACTATATAGTAGTCTAAAGGGTAGTGTCTTCCCTTCTTCTAGGTCTATCGTAAGATCCTAGGGTTAATATTCTAGTAGGTTTGCTTTTCCTTCCTTCTCCGTAAATATATGTGTTTATTTCCTATACTCTCTTCGTAAGGTAAGGGGTGTACTATCGTCCTCCTTCTTACACTTCTTAATCTAGTGGTTCCTACCAGCGTCTGCTAAAGTATACTTCTGTTTTTTAACTATCTGTCGCGGTATTATATTATTAATAACTCCCTTATCTACTATTATTTTTAGTTAATACATAAGCTTTGCTTATAATACATAATTATAGCGTTTAAATAATATTTTCTTCGTACCCTAGTTAATCTATAGGTTGTGTATTATTAACTAAAGTAATCCTAAGACTAACTTATACTTAGATCTTAGTAAGACATCTAAGGTAAGTTCCTCTTTATGTTCTTAGACTATTATTGTAGTAGTAACCTCCTAGTATATCTAAGGTGTCTTAGGCATTAGGGATCTATTTGCGATATAGATAATATAGGGTACTTCTTTCTCTAATATTATAAGTCCTACTTATCTTACTATCTAATAAGATATAAAGTTCCTTTCTACTCCTAAGTCTATAAGAGCTTAAGCCTATATTCCTTTAAGCTATACTAGTAGCTTAACTAATGCTATACTTACTGTAGTATTTAATTTAATAAAGGCGTTTTCTTATCTAAGTTTAGGCCTAAAAAAAAATCTATTCATGTAGGTTGTAATTAAGTTCTAGTGCCTAGTATGTATTTCTAAGTATCTACTTCTATTGTTATTCTTAAGTACGTAGCTTATGTAGATTGTCTTCTTCTTTTTTCTATAAGAATATTCCTCTATTTTTCCTCCTGTAGTCTTTACTGTTCCTATATACTAGTTAAATTAGTAGTTCTATTATTACTTCTTACGTAGGGTAGTTTGTAAAGCTGTCCAAATGTTTAGCTATATAATAGTATTTATAGTCTTAGTTTAGACACGTATACTAGTATAGTTATATACAGTCTCTATTAATAAGTATATTATAGTATTTATTACCCTTTAGCGTAAGGTAAAGAAAGTATTTTACTTATTATTTATCCTAGAGGTGTTTATCGCAAGCTGTGATAGGGCAGTCTATCTATATCTATCTACAGCGTAGTTTCCTTCTAGGTTATTTCTTATTCTTCTTTTTTTCTGCCTTATATTATGCGTATGTTAGTTCTTCGCAATACGTCCACATATAGAATTAGTGTGTAGGATTTTAGTGGTCTAGATAGTACTTTAGTACGTAGTCTAACTTCTTATTTTTATAGACTTATATTCCTTTTAGTGCCTAGTAAGGTTCTATATAGTCCTAAACATTTAGTTTATACTTAGGTGACATAGGGTTGTCTTCTTCCCGCCTACTTTATAGGTAAGGAGTAGGAGATCTTAGTATCTCTTCTACGTCTTCTACGTTATAGTATACGTTAGAGTTGTCTTCTAGATCTTTGTATAATTATAAGTTAAGTAAATCTAATTGCTTACTTTATTCTAGTGTAACGCGTTAGTAACTAAATAGCGTTATAATAACTTCCTATTCCTTATTAAGTTTTTAGTCCTTAATAGTTAGTATATTTAACTTAGTTTAATAGACTTTGTTCTTTAATCTACAGTGCCTAGCTATATAGCCTAGTTTACTACATGTAAAGCATTTACAGGTCTTAGTTATTAGTTATTAACTTCTATTAGAGACACGTTTATTAGGCTGCTTAGGGCCTATCCTTCCTCCTTTTCTTTTACTTAAGTAGTTAAACTAGACATCTTCTATTAGTTTATATCTTTAGTAGTTCCTTAGCTGTTACTTTTAGACAATTCTAATAGGGCTCTTATAAACTACTTTTACTAGTTATCTAAAGCTTATCTCCCTAGGGTTTTAGTAGAGCTCTTATTGTAATAAAAACTATTCTCTATTAATCCTAATAGTTCCTTTATATAGTTCCTTAAGGTTAGTGATTTGCGCACTACTACGTAAGAGTTTCTTACGTAGTTTCTATTTAAGTCCTTATTTATACATATCCTAGAGAGATTCATTATCCTAGTTAAGTTATATAGTATATCTACGAAACTTAGCTATGTACTTAGCTACTAATCATTTCTAAGTTATAGTCTAAATCTTTGCCTTTGTAATAGAGTCTTTATTAGCAATCCTAAAGAGTTATTTAAGGCATTTCTTAAAGTTATTATAGTCCTTAATAATGTTAACTATATTAGTGTACTTATTTACGTAATCATCGTTATCGTTGTTATAGTCTATTCCTAGGTACTTTTTGAGGTAGGGATGGATCTATAATCCTATATTTCTTTACATATATGTTGCTGCAAAGATAACCTTCTTCTTATCTTTAAAGAGTTTGTCCAAGTTAAAGAAGTAGAGGTCTAACTAAAGAATCTAGACGTTAGTTTAAAATTATTCGCTAAAGTAGACATTAGGTTTATACGCCTTACTACTATCCTTTATAGGAGTAATCTTAGCAGCACCTAAAGCTATAGAAAAGGTAAAAGTTTGTAAAGTACTTATATTAAGGGTGTTTAAGATGTTAAATCTAAAAGGGTAGCTAGTCCTAAAGGGTCAAGATTAGTTCTTAGGCAGGAGTACTTATAGAAAGTAGAAGGTCTTATTAATATAATAGTATCTTATAAAGTATAATAAGTTAACAATTTAGTCTACTAGAATCTAAACAATAGATTAATAAACAGATTAAATATAAGTATAGAGAGTCTATCCTCGCGTTCCTATATACTAAGCAAAGTCCGCTCTGTGGGGAGCGCTCTATAGAGAGCGGTCACGTGTGTTATGCTCTAGTACAGAGCAATTAAGCGCTCTATAGAGAGCAGTCACGTAACTCCTTTGTTCGAGGCGTAGCCGGCATTAAATTCCCGCTCGATCCTTGCTACGCGCCCACTAGGTACAAAACTGGCTTCCCGCCATTATGTGGATTTCAGATCCTAATAACTAGGTAGGGGATTGTCCGCTGCTTACTTAAAAAGGTTAATATAAATAGTTTTATAAAGATTACTAGGTAGGTCTAGTGTTACTATAAATAGAAATAGTATAGCTATTATAGTGTACTTAACTTTAAGCTAGTTAAATTTCTTCTTTAGTTAGTTAGTTTTTATATTATATAGTAAGAACTATACCTTATCTCTAATTTAAAATTGCTCTATAAGGTAGTAGGTGTAGTTTATAGCCTTTATAGTGCGCTACTATCTATAGGCGATAATAGTCTAGGCTAAAGCTATCTCTCTTTTAAGATAGTCTAGAAAGTGCTTTACCCTCTTAGTAAAAGTATAGGTAGACTTTACTAGTAAAGGGATTCTCTTAAGAAGATTAATATAATATCTATTTAGTAGAAAGTTTAGGCTTAGGCCTATAGTAGTAGATACTTTATTATTTAATATAGGCTAGTAGGCTAGAAGGCAGTCTAGCTAGTCTATCTATTTAAAGTTAACTATAATATAGAGGACTAAGAGTACCTCCTAGTTTACCCTTTCTATACTGCTGTTAGTCTAGGGATAGTATACTGTAGAGAGGAGTTATTTTATTCTAGTTAATTTATACAGCGTAGTCTAGAACTTCCCTAGCTAGTCTAAGCCTCTATTTGTAATTAGTAAAGTAGGGAAGCTATAGAACTACTACTATATATTATAGAAGTAGGCTGCATAGTGCTCTACTATTATAGAAGTTATAGCTTCTAGTTATATATACTTTAATAGCCTATTAGTAATTATAAGTAGGTATTGTGGTGCTACTATAGAGGCCTAAGAAAAGTCTACTATAAAATCTATTAAGAGTTACGCCTAGTACTAGTTTATAATTAGAAGTAGCTATAGGAGACCTTACTACTTCTACTAGTCTATATACGCTCCTACGTAGTAGTAATTACGCATAACTTAGGTAACGTTTTTAAATATATTATCCTAGTAGTAGTTCTAGTAGATAATCTTAAACGTAGAGTTCTTCCTAGAATAGCCTATAACTAGAGACTTATATATGCGCTATATAATAGTAGTAGTAAAAAGTTTCTAAGCTAGGACCTAAAGGACTCCTTACTATAAAAGGGACCTATATATACTAATTATATAGTCCTTAATTTATTAAGAGGTAGCAGCTATTATAAAAAATATATAGTTACCGCAACGCACTGCCTTAAACCTAATATAGTAGAGGGGGAACTCTACTATAGCCGCGTTCTAAGGTGCCTATAAATATGTATTAGTAAAGATCTAAGCCCCTACTAGCGCTATTAAAAATTACGTCTATACTAGGGCAGCCTAGATAGTCCTAGGCACTATTAGTAGAGTGTTTGTCTTTATCTACTAGCCTATATTCTACTTACGCTGGCTTAGTGCGTCTAGTTTAGCTACCTAGGATCTAGACTAGTAGTAGAGGTGGAAGTAAAAGGTAGAGAGTAACTTTAACTACTAGTGCTAGCACTTACTTAATTCTTAAATCTTTATAAAGTATTTAAAGTTCTTATAGTCTATTAGAATTTTAAAGGGGCGTACTACTCCTATTAGCTCTAGTCTCTATACTTATAAGGCCTATATAATTATAAGTAGCTCTTTATTGTGAATAGTATAGTTCTGCTAGGCTAGTGTTAGGGCTGTAGAGTAGTAGGCTATAGGGTGCTAGATCCCCTTAATATATTAGGAGAGGTAGGCCCTAGTAGCGCTACCTAAGTAGTCCGCCTCTACTAGCGTATTACGCTCTAGATCCTAGAGCGCTAGGATAGGGCCCTATATAAATATATCCTTTAGGGCCTAAAAGGCCTCTTATTTCCTAGGGCCTTATTAAAATAGGACCTCTTTCTTAGTAAGGGCATATAGGGGTACAGCCTACTTAAAGAATTAGGGGAGAAAGTTATAATAAAAGTTAGCAAAGCTAATAAAGTAGTAGACTACACGTACTATAAAAGGGGCGTTCTATTAATTAATTACTTATATCTTTACTAGATTAGGGCAAATAGCCTTACTTACTATAATAAAATACCCTAGGTACCTAACCTCTATTATCGCGAATTTATATTTCCCTAGGTCCACATATAGTCTAGCTTTCTATAGGAGTCCTAGCACTTATTATATATAGTCCTAGTGTTAGCGTAGGGGCCCTATTATATAAATAAGGACATTATCTAGGTAAGCTATATATATATCGCCTAGAGTATCTTTTAGAGTGCTATTAATATAGCGCTAAAATGTAGTAGGTACCCTAGTTAGTCTAAATAGGACTACTAACTACTTAAAGAGACTAAACTAGGTATAGAACGTAGTGTAGTATTTTTCTTTCTCTATAACTTATAGCTTATAAAAGGCAGCGTAGATATTTACCTTTATAAACTAAGTAGCTTAGGAGAGGGTGCGTAGTGTCTCTTTAATTAGTAGAAAAGGGTACTAATCTAGCTTAGAGATTATATTAATCTCCTAATAGTTAATATATAGGCGCTATTTCCCCCTAGGCTTTAGGGCTAGAAGAACTAGAGCACCTACTAAAAAGGAACTAGCTTATATCTAGCCTTTATCTATAAGTTCTATAAGTTAGCGCTAGAGTTCCGCTAGCTAATCTCTAGATATACTATATAGTAGGCCCTAGAGCAGTTTTAAAAGAAAGCCGCTTAAAGTCTACTTTAGGTAAATATAATAGTCTAACGTGCCCTAGTGTAGTAAGAGGCTAGACACCTTAGTTTTATTAAAGATAGTAGTGTACTTTACTAGTTCTAGGGGGAGAGTCCTACTATCTTTAGTAAGGTCTAGCCCTACTATATTATAAGGGGGTAGAGGTCCTACTGTGCAAAGAAGTGTTATTATAAGTATCTAAGTAATATTCTAAAGTAAAGTTAGGAATACCCCTTTCTAGTCTTTATTTAAAGTATTAAAGGGTGTTATATTATCCTCCTTATCTACTAGTGTAGTAAGGAGGCCCTATTTCTCTACTACCTAGGTGTTAAGAGCGATAAGACCCCTAGCCACGCTAATTATAATTTTACTACTATAAACATTTACTACTACCCTAGACTTAGCTAGCTAGGGGGCCTCTAAAATTATATCCTAGTAGAGGTTAAGGATTATATAAGCGTAAAGGGTCTATTACTATCTAGATATATTATAAGGCACTACTACTATCTCTATAATAAGGGTTTATAGTAATAACCTAGTAGCCTATTCTAGCTTCTAGGCTAAGATTATAATACGCTATAGTAAGAGTAAATCTACTAGTCTAGGGCTAATTACTATAAAGTATTCACACCCTATATTAATTAGGGCCTCTATATACTGTATACTATTAAGGAAAACATAGAGGGTAAAAGTAGGCCTATTTATACCTACCCTAGCCCTAGCCACTCTAACTATCGCAGCTTACCCTAATTATACCTCTATTAATACTATCGCGCTTAGCCCCTATATTAGCGCTAGACTAGAGGCTATTCTTTTCCTAACTAGATACTTATCTTATTATGCTAAAGTTAAGTTATAATTACCTAGAGTAAAATTATATTAGAGTAGGCTCTAGCTATATAGTTAGGCTTACTATAGTAAGTGTACACGCCTACGTCCTAGTGTTACTAGAAGATATATTTAAGTATCTAGTTTAGGCGCTACTTACCTGCCTCCCTACTAGCTTAGAGCTAGGTTAAGGTTAAAGCTACTATAAGAGTTATATAGGCGTTACTATTACTGTTCTTAGAAAAGGGCTAGCCACCCTTATAAGAGGTAGCTTAAGTAGTAAGCTTATCTTCTAAGGCCTCTATTTTAAGGTCCGCTACGATCTATAAAAACCTAGTAATAGCCACGTTATAGTCCCCTTTAGGAACGTCGTAGTTAAAAGTAACTATATAGATATTACGCTAGATTATACAGCGTAACTTACATAGTTTCTTAGTATTACCTTACTAGCTGCTGCCTACCTCTACTAAGGTCTGTTTAAAGTAAATATAAAAGTTAGAGAAACTCTTTCTAGGGCCCTACCTAATTATATTAAGGCGTGCTTTAGTCTTTTACTAGGCGTGTTTATTAGTGTATATAAAGGTAAGTGTCCGTACAGTTTATCGTACAAGTAGCACTGGGTGAAGTGGGGGCCTGCCTACCTATAGGGACCCGCACAAGGACCCACTACTTAGGTTAGCGCTAAGAGGCAGAGACTTCATAAAGCCCTCAGTGCCCCTTTGTACGATAGACAAGAGGTAATTAATTAAACCTACTTCTCACCCTTTGCACGATAGTATACTATTAACCCTTAAATGCTTAATTATAGATTGAGCCAAACCAATAGTAAGGTACTATATAAACGTCTATAAGTTAAACTAGCTATTTGCCCCCCTAGTTTAGTAGAACGCCACTACTGTGTCCTAAGGACTATTATTTAGGCAGTCCTATATTAGCGCCTATTCCTTTTAGAGGGAGCTAATAAACTGCTTATTAGCCTAGAGCTTATAATCTATTATAACTTTCTAGATCCTAAACTATGTTTTTAAGCCCCTAAACTTAGTTAGGCTTAGGAGCAGTTTACGCTGTAGGATTAGCTAGTCTATGCTAGTAAATAGGGATCTACCCCCTATAGTAGAGGTGAATAGGCCTAGGGTAGTGCTAGTGTAGGCCTATTAGTGTATAAAGAGCTTGCGTAGCTCTTTATTCTAAAGTTATAGTATTTATATAGTAAAGTAGTCTTTATCTCTAGTAGTAATTAAGTTCTATAGTTATTCTACTAACTTAGTAATATTAGAGGTATTTATTAGTAGGTTATTCTAGACTCTATTACGTTCCTCTATTCCTTTAAACGACTCTTTTCTAGAAGACCTAGAATTTAATATTATAGGCTAGCCTTAGAAAGTGAACAGAACTATAAGTGCCAAAATATAAAGGATAAATTCTAGGTATTAAGTCTCTATAGGGGGGTGTACTACTTATAAGAAGAGTTTTCCTTAGTAAGTCCACTTCTTTAGGGCAGTTCCTTTCCTTAGGATCCTTTTAAAGGCTAGGGCTATGCCCTAGCCTATTATACGCTCTTAAGCCTAACTAAGTTTAGGGGCTTAAAGACATAGTTTAGGGCCTAGAAGGTTATAATAGATTATAAGCTCTAGGCTAATAAGCAGTTTATTAGCTCCCCTTAAGAAGAATAGGCGCTAATATAGGACTACCCAGATAATAGTCTTTAGAACATAGTGGCGGCCTTCTACTAAACTAGGGGGGCAGACAGCTAGTTTAACCTATAGACATTTATATAGTACCTCACCTTTATATATACTAATAAACACGCCTAGCAAAAGGCTAAAGTATACTTTAATATAATTAGGTAGGGCCCTAGGGAGAGTTTCTCTAACTTTTACATCCGCTTTAAATAGACCTTAGTAGAGGCAGGTAGTAGCTAGTAGAGTAACGCTAAGAAACTGCGTAAGTTACGCTGTGTAATTTAGTATAATATTTATATAGTTACTCTTAACTATAACGTTCCTAAAGGGGACTATAATACAGCTATTACTAGGCTTTTACAGATCACAGCGGACCTTAAAATAGAGGCCTTAGAAGATAAGCTTACTACTTAAGCTATTTTTTATAAGAGTAGTTAGCCTCCTTTTAAGAATAGTAATAGTAATATTTATATAACTCTTATAGCAGCTTTAACCTTAACCTAGCCCTAAGCTAGTAGGGAGGCAGGTAAGTAGCGCCTAAACTAGATACCTAAATATATCTTCTAGTAACACTAAGTCGTAGGTGTGTGTACTTACTATAGTAAGCCTAACTATATAGCTAGAGTCTACTTTAATATAATTTTACTCTAGGTAATTGCAACCTAGCTTTAGTATAATAAAATAAGTATCTAGTTAAGAAAAGAATAGTCTTTAGTCTAGTGCTAATATAGGGGCTAAGCGCGATAGTATCAATAGAGGTATAATTAGAGTAAGCTATAATAGTTAGAGTGGCTAGGGCTAGAGTAGGTATAAATAGGTCTACCTCTACCTTCTATATCTTCTTTAATAGTACACAGTATATAAAGGCCTTAATTAATATAGGGTGTAAATACTTTATAGTAATTAGTCCTAGACTAGTAGATTTACTCTTATTATAGTATATTATAATCTTAGTCTAGGAGCTAGAATAGGCTACTAAGTTATTACTATAGACTTTTATTATAAAGATAGTAGTAGTGCCTTATAATATATTTAAATAGTAATAGACCTTTTACGCTTATATAATCCCTAACCTCTACTAGGATATAATTCTAGGGGCCCTTTAGCTAGCTAAGTCTAGGGTAGTAGTAAATATTTATAGTAGTAAAATTATAATTAGCGTAGCTAGGGGTCTTATTACTCTTAATATCTAGGTAGTAGAGAGGTAAGGCCTCCTCGCTACACTAGTAGATAAGGAGGATAATGCGATACTTTTTAATACTCTAGATAAAGACTAGAAAGGGGTATTCCTAACTTTACTCTAGGATATTACCTAGATACTTATAATAACGCTTTCTTGCATAGTAGGACCTCTACCCCCCTATAATATAGTAGGGCTAGGCCTTACTAAAGATAGTAGGACTCTCTCTCTAGAACTAGTAGAGTACGCTGCTATTTTTAATAAGACTAAGGTATCTAGCCTCCTACTACACTAGGGTATATTAGACTACTATATTTGCCTAAAGTAGACTTTAAGCGGCTCCTTTCTAAGACTACCCTAGGGCCTACTATATAGTATATCTAGAGATTAGCTAGCAGAACTCTAGCGCCAACTTATAGAACTTATAGATAAGGGCTAAATATAAGCTAGCTCCTTTTTAGTAGGTACTCTAGTCCTTTTAGCCCTAAAGCCTAGAGGGAAATAGCGCCTATATATTAACTATTAGGAGATTAATATAATTTCTAAGCTAGATTAGTACCTTCTTTTACTTATTAAAAAAACACTATATACCCTTTTTTAGGCTACTTAGTTTATAAAGGTAAATATCTACGCTGCCTTCTATAAGCTATAAGTTATAGAGGGGGAAGAACACTATACTATATTCTATATTTAGTTTAGCCTCTTTAAGTGGTTAGTAGTCTTATTTAGACTAACTAGGCCACCTACTATATTCTAGCGCTATATTAATAGCGCTCTAAAGGATACCCTAGGCAATATATATATAGCTTACCTAGATAATATCCTTATCTATACAATAGGGCCCCTACGCTAACACTAGAACTATATGTGATAAGTGCTAGGACTCCTATAAGAAGCTAGACTGTATATAGACCTAGGGAAATATAAATTCGCGATAATAGAGGTTAGGTACCTAGGGTATCTTATTATAGTAGGTAAGGCTATTCGCCCTAATCTAGTAAAGATATAAGTAATTAATTAATAAGATGCCTCTTCTATAGTATATATAGTCTACTACTTTATTAGCTTTACTAACTTCTATTACGACTTTCTCCTCTAATTCTCTAAATAGGCTGTACCCCTACATACCCTTACTAAGAAAGGGGTCCTATTTTAATAGGGCCCTAGGGAATAAGAGGCCTTTTAGGCCCTAAAGGACATATTTATATAGGGCCCTATTCTGGCGCTCTAGGACCTAGAGCGTAATTTACTAGTAGAGATAGACTACTTAGGTAGCGCTACTAAGGCCTATCTCTTTTAATATATTAAAGAGATCTAGCACCCTATAGCCTACTACTTTACAGCCCTAACACTAGCCTAGTAGAACTACACTATTTATAATAAAGAGCTACTTATAATTATGTACGCCTTATAGGTATAGAGACTAGAGCTAATAAGAGTAGCACGCCCTTTTAAAATTCTAATAGACTATAAGAACCTTAAATACTTTATAAAGATCTAAGAATTAAGTAAGCGCTAGCACTAGTAGTTAGAGTTACTTTTTACCTTTTACTTTTACCTCTACTACTAGCCTAGATCTTAGGTAGCTAAACTAGACGCACTAAGCTAGCGTAAGTAGAATATAGCTTAGTAGATAAGAATAAATGCCCCGCTCATAGTGCCTAGGACTGTCTAGGCTACCCTAGTATAGATGCGATTTTTAACAGCACTAGTAGGGGCTTAGATCTTATTAACACATATTTATAGGCACTCTAGAATATAGCTATAGCAGAGTTTCCCCCTTACTATATTAGGCTTAAGGCGGTGCGCTATAGTAACTATATATTCCTTATAATAGCTGCTACCTTCTAATAAATTAGAGACTATATAATTAGTATATATAGGTTCCTCCTATAGTAAGGAGTCCTTTAGGTCCTAGCTTAGGAACCTCTTACTACTACTATTATATAGCGCGCACATAAGTTTCTAGTTATAGGCTATTTTAAGAAAAATTCTACGTTTAAGATTATCTGCTAGGACTACTACTAGGATAATATGTCTAAAGACGTTACCTAATTTATATATAATTACTACTACGTAAGAGTGTATATAGACTAGTAAAAGTAGTAAAGTCTCCTATAGCTACTCCTAATTATAGACTAGTACTAGGCGCAACTCTTAATAGATTTTATAGTAGACCTTCCCTAGACTTTTATAGCAGCACTGCGATACCTGCTTATAATTACTAATAGGCTATTAAAGTATATATAACTAGAAGCTATAACTTCTATAATAGTAGAGCACTATATAGCCCACTTCTATAATATATAGTAGTAGTTCTATAGCTTCTCTACCTTACTAATTATAGATAGAGGCTTAGACTAGCTAGGGAAGTTCTAGACTACGCTGTATAAATTAACTAGAATAAAATAACTCCTCTCTATAGTATACTACCCCTAGACTAATAGCGGTATAGAAAAAGTAAACTAGGAGGTACTCTTAGTTCTCTATATTATAGTTAATTTTAAATAAATAGACTAGCTAGACTGCCTTTTAGCCTACTAGCTTACATTAAATAATAGAGTATCTACTACTATAGGCCTAAGCCTAAACCTTTTACTAAATAGATATTACGTTAATCTCCTTAAGAGAATCCCTTTACTAGTAGAGTCTACTTACACCCCCGCTAGGAGGGTAAAGCACTTTCTAGCACTACCTTAAAAAAGGGATAGCTTTAGCCTAAGCTACTATTACCTATAGATAGTAGTACACTATAGAGGCTATAAACTATACCTACTACTCTATAAAATAATTCTAAGTTAGAGATAAGATATAGTTCTCGCTATATAATATAAAAACTAACTAGCTAAAGAAGAAACTTAACTAGCTTAAGGTTAAATATACTATAATAGCTATACTATCCCTACTTATAGTAATACTAGACCTACCTAGTAATCTCTATAAAACTGTCTATATTAACCTCCTTAAGTAAGCGGTAGACAATCCCCTATCTAGTTAAATCTAGGCTAACGCCTAGCTAGGCCTAGCCCTAGAGCTAGAAGAAGCAGATCTAGACCTACATAAATAAGAAGTAGAGGAGGTCCTACGTATTAAGAATACCTAGGGAAAATAATAATAGGCGCTAGTAAAATAGACTAAATAGGTATTACTAACTTAAGTACTGGTTAAAAATATTATAGATACTATAGCTCTAGACCGCTTTAAGGCCGCCTAGGGGGACTATAGGCATAATAATAGTCCTATCTAGCCTATAGGGAAGAACACATAAACATTATAAAGGAAGCTATAATAGGTATTTAAGAATTTATTCTCTTACTAACCTAGTAGAGGCGCTATTTATTTAAAAACTACTAAAGGCTATTAGCCCTAGAGTTGTAATAACTAAAGTGGCACTAAAGTAACACTAAATAAAAATAAAGGGGGGCTATAATAATTATATTACTCTTTGCACTAGTAGTAGTAGCACCTAGAAGAGTGTACTAAGCTAGCCTTAAATAAAGGCTTAGGTAGAGTTACTTTATAAGGCTCTTAATATAGGTTAAAGGGTATATACTATTAGGCTAAGGCTACTAAGAAAGTAAAGTAGCGTTAGCTAGAAGCTATCCTAAGTTACTCTATAATAGTAGTAAGTAGGTTAGTAGTCTACGCTTAGGTTTAGGTTATTTTATTTAAACGCTAGCCTATACTCTCCTTAAATCGCTAGATATAATTTCCTATATTATTTATCTACTCTACTATATTATTAGCTAACGCTACTAGATTTTAATTATAGTTACTACTACGCTAGGCTAGAGTTATCTAGAGTAAAGGTGCCACTAGGGCTATATCTATACTAGGGGGGGCAACTACTATTCTATTACTACGCTAAAGTAGAGGTATAATAAGGAAGTCTAGCTTCTAGATTAGACTAGAGTTCTTAAGCGCTAAGTTTAGATACTACTTATACTACTAGGCTAAGTAGTAGAACTCTACTATAAAAGTAGGTAGTATTCTAGTTATAGGCTTCTAGGGGTTAGTGCTATACGTTTTAAGATTATAGATATATAAATTACTATTAACTTAGCCTTGCTCTACGTATTTAATCTAGAGGTATAGAGCCTACCTTAGGCCTAGATTATTAGTAAAAGGGGCAGAATTATACTAGTAGGTAGCTTTAGTGTAATAGTAGGCGCTATAAAAGCGGCCCTAGAATAGTTATAGCTATACAAATATTAATAATAGTTTAGAATATAAGGCTATAGACTTACTCTACGCGCCTAAGCTACTTTAGGCGCCTAATATATTTAATATATATAAGGCCTATATTAGAGTTAGCTAGCTCTTTATCTAAACTATCTCCTTAAAGGACTGCGCTTTTAGTAATGCAAAGCCGCTTTAGGGTATAAGTAAAAGTAATAAAGTTAAGGTAATTAGCTAGTACGCGCCTTTTAGAGGTTATAAAGGGGTAAAGGTAATTACTACTATTAGGCTACTACGTAGGCGTGTTAAGGCTTTAGAGAATTTTTTCTATTTTAGTGTTATTAATTTCCTCTTTAGTATACGTATAGCTAGGCTTAGTAAGGCACTAGTTTAGGCTTAGAGAGTTATTACTACTACTACTACTAGGACTAAAAATATCTGCTAAGGCGGCGCCACTTTAGAGGCTATTATTAATAATATTAATATTAGCTATAGCCGTGAATAGAACACTAAAAAAAAGGGCTAGAAAGCTAATAAA
Organism: Paraphaeosphaeria minitans; assembly: GCA_015832175.1. Classification (NCBI taxonomy): domain Eukaryota; kingdom Fungi; phylum Ascomycota; class Dothideomycetes; order Pleosporales; family Didymosphaeriaceae; genus Paraphaeosphaeria; species Paraphaeosphaeria minitans. The sequence goes on from WJXW01000009.1 coordinate 1,453,847, forward strand.
AGTATAAAGGCGTATAGCGTAGAAATAGAAGGGGAACTAGATTAGGGCTAGAAAGAGGCAAGGATAGAGGTAGTCGCAAATAGTTAAGGAAGTTAGAATAGGCGCAGGTTAGGGTTTGTATAAGAAAGAGAGAGTAAAGAAAGGAAAAAGGAAGGTAGAGTAATATAGATATAAAAAGACTATAATAGCGATACACTACTAAAGTAATAGATATATAATAATTATATTAGAAAGGGTAGGAGCGCCGTCCTATTACCTTATAATAATAATAAGGTGAATAAATAAACTATCTAATAAGGGCCTTTACTCTAAGGCTGCTTTAGGGCTGCCTCTATACTACTACCTTACTATAGTATAATACTCCTAAAATCTCTAAGGCTTACTTTATAACTATAAGACGTTTTAAACTAAGTAAGGTCTAGGGTATATAATAGGCTAGGGTATAGCCTTAGCCTTTAGAAAGATCTTAAGGAAAGGAACTACTCTAAAGAAGTAGACTTACTAAGGAAAACTCTTCTTATAAGCAGTACACCCCCCTATAGAGACTTAATACCTAGAATTTATCCTTTATATTTTGGCACTTATAGTTCTATTCACTCTCTAAGGCTAGCCCATAATAGCACCTAACTAGGCACTCTAAACACTAATCTTAATAAATAAACTACGTATTACTGTTAAGGCTTTAGTAGATAGAATTAATAAGGATTGTATAACAGAGTAACAACTTTACTATTATTAAAGTAAAACACTCACTTCCGTGATTCTTTCTGCATCCACTAATTCATATTACGGGATTCTTGCTAAGAGGCTCATTTCTTTTATATATAGTCTGCCCTTTCAGTATCCTTTCCTACAATCAGCTATTTGTATTCTTTACAACTCTACTCCTAAATATCCTGTAATAGTTTAAGCCCTTTTTACTATAACAGTTATAAGCCTAGCGCTTAGAATATAGGATAATTCTCCCTACCTACTTAGCAACGCTCGAATTATTATACAACACTCTATTTAGAACCTCTCTACGATACAACCCCTCTATTTCTAATTACAAAAATTATTAAAATAGTAGAAGTACAGCTTGTTAATCGCGCTAGCTGGCCCTACTAGTTTGTCTAGCTTTAATTCTAAGTAAACTTGAAAGGAATCTAGAACTAAATTATTCTAGAGGCGATTAACGCTCTAGCAATTAATTACATAAAGCTAGAATAACCTCCGCTCCTATAGAAATAATTACTAATTACAGATATAGCCTCTGTGGCGAGTATTTAATTATACAAAGCAGAGCTTACTAAGTATAAAATAGATAAGGAGAGCTTTCTTTTACAAATAGCAGAATACAGAGCAGTAGTTTTAGACTGGCAAGTAGACTATACTAAGATATAGAATCTCTAGACTTAGGTAAACACTACAGTATCGCCTAATCTACTTGCTTATGCCATAATTACTCTAGTTAATATACGCTAAACTACGCTTTAGTCTCTAATTTAACTCTTAAAGGAAGATCTCGCACTAAATAAAGAAGCTACATAGAATAATGTTTAAGCTTTATACTACGCTTATCTTAAGAAGGCTAAGTAGGTAAGATAAAGTCCTAAGACCTAGTTTAAAGAGTGGCAGCTCCTCTATTAAAAAGCAAAGACCTACTTAATTAGTAAAATTAGCGGACTACTTACTACCTAAGATTTCCTAGATATAATTGCTGCGCGTATAGCACTAGATTAGGCCTAATTAATAAACTAACAGCTAATTTAGAATAAGACGCTAGGACAGAATTAGATCACGCTAGACGATCTAGGGAAGGTATTTTTGGCGCTTATCTAGGAGTATTTAATCTAATCTAGTTCTAATAAAATAAGTAGGGTATTCGCCACTTTTAATGGATTATTAAGACAATCTACTAACTCTAATAGTTCTGGTTTGTCTAATTAGACAAAGAAACAACCGAACTGTCCCTATAAGCCCTATACTTATAGGTAGAAACTAATAGAGTGCTAAAGACTTTAAGCCGTAATAGCTAGATTACCCTAGGATAGAACATTGTTATTTAATCTTACTAATAAAGAAAAATTAGAGATTCTTAATTAACTTAAGCAGCCTAAGTGGTTAAACCTTTATAATGCGATTACAAAGGCAGAATAGAATAAGAAACAATCCTCTACTAAAACTATTAAGTATTCTAGTACTATTACTACTACTCTACTAAACCTATTTAATCTGCCTATAGATAATGGAGCATTAGGTGTCTACTCTACTCTACATTCTAACGCTTATCCTCTATTAGAATGTATAATACTAGACAGTGCTACAGCAGTTTACCTAGTTAATAATTATAAAAGACTTATTCCTAGGACGTTTTAATTATTAAATAAGAGTGTAGAGGTAGGTACATAAAGCCTCCTAATCTTAGGAATTAGTAATAGACTAATTAAGAACGCTTTGTATAGGAAAAATAGGAGATTTATAGAAGATCTGCTGCTCTAAGAAGTAAGAGTAGTAGAAGGCTTTTATGTAAATATTATATTAGAAGCTCTTTTAAAGAAAGCAAAGATTTAGTACTTTAGTTTAGATTACACCCTTAGGATTAGAAGCCTAGAATAAAGCGTTGTCTTAGTAGACCTAAGATGCGAGTATAACTTTACTTTCCTATAATATAAGCTAATCCGCTCTTGTCTAACTGTTATAAGTGTGACTACTAAAGGATTATCCTAGGTTAATATTAAGAGATTAGATTCTAAGGACCTCTGGCACCTTTAAGTAGGGTATATAGGAAGTAGAGCCTTATAAGCTCTAGTAACTGCAGCCTAAAGTGTAAAGATTACTAGAATGTTAAGAAAGGATTGTGAGCACTATACTACTACACATGTAACCTAGGTAATTTCTAGAAGACCTAGAGAATAATTACCTAGGCTATTTTACTTATTATTCTAGGATTTATTTAATATGCCTACTACTTAAAATAGAGAAAACTAGGTTTTGGTAATTAAAGAAGATTTTAGTAAGAAACCTTACGTTTTTAATCTTAGAACAAAGACGCTTTCTAAGATAATAAGAGTGTGGTAGGATTTCTTAGCTCTTATTAATACAAAATACGAGCTTTAAATTACGAAAATCTACTAGGACAATAATATAGTAACACTTCTATAAAGAGGGAAATCCTAGTACGAATTTTAGGCTAATTAGGAAGGGATAACAATTAGCAGACTACTACCCTATACGCATGAGCCTAATAGCGTTGCAGAAAGAGTAGGCTAAGAGCTTATAATAAAAGCAATTAAAATGCAAATAAGCGCAAATCTACTATTAAATTTCTGGCCTAAGATTATACAAGCGGTATACTGGCTCTAAGGAATAATTCCTAGCCTAGCATTAGGCTATTAATCACCTAATAAAACGTTAGATGCTTAGTTTAGACAATATTTTTATTATTTTAAACTAGTAAAAACATAATATAGAACAGCTAATCTTTGTCTAAACTAGAGTGCTGTCTAGGCCTATAGCTACTAAGCTTACCCTTTAGATTAGGAGCGTGCAGCTAGGCAAGATAGAAGAGAATTTAAAGTAAATTCTAGGGGCCATATTAGATATCTAGTAGGCTACAAAGCTTCTAATATCTACTAAATATAAATTCCCTAGCTTAATTAGGTAATTACTACACAAAACGTAAAGTTTAATAAGTCCTTATTCTATAAAGGATTAGAGGAACAATCTATTCTAAAGATAGAAACGTTAAAAATAGTGAAAAGCCTCTAAGAAGGAGAGCTAAATAATCTAGGAGAAGCGTATAAAGACGCGCTTAACATTCTTTCTAAAACAAATAAGTATATAAGAACTGCTACTAGACCTATAGGTAACCCTTAGGTAATTAAAAGTAAAGCAGGCTAGCTAAGTAATTAGAAACCTAAGGTACCTACTACTAAGCGAGCTATAGGCTTAACTAGCTAGTAGCTAAGAATTCGCTTAAGTAGGAAAGAAAGCACAGGACTTATAACCCCTAATTAGACACTAGAGCTAGGTGATCTTAGGAGTAATCTATTAAGTAATTAAGAGATATCTGGCAGCCACTAGAACACTACTAGGAGAGCTAGCCTACTAGAATCTAGGGATTTAATACCCTATTTATTAGTAGAAACTAATTAGGTTACTAATTAACCTAGCGTAGATAACTTAATCACGCTAGATAAAGCAAATAACTTACTAGCGCACTAAAGGCGAAGGCAGATCTATTTAGAGGTAAGTAGAATAAGTAGGCGAAATTATAGTAAAGCACTAGAAATTAACTAACTAATAAATCGCTATCTGCTATTACAAAGATTAAGGAAGTAAAATAATTAGAATAATTAGCTAGGGGGTAGGTAGAAGCTAGGTACTTATACACTAATTACTAATTATCTTTAAAGTAATCTTAATATAATATTAGAGCACACGTTTATACTAGGAGTAGTAGAGGCCGAGTCTAAGTAAGAAGAATATATTATACTAAATGCGATAGTATTTACTTCTATGCTTAAAAAGGCGCCTAGAGCGTCTTATATAGCTTAGACTTATAGAGACAAGCTTACACTAGAGCTAACTCTATAAAAACACCTTTATAATTATCTATATAGGAAGCTATTCCTCCTTACCGCTTATAAGGAGATCTTAACTTTACAAGATAAAGGTACCTAGACAGAGATTAAATAATTAGAGGTATTAGAGTGACTACTCCCTTTGAAGTGAGTCTTTACCTATAAGTTTAATTAAAATAGATACTTTAAAAAGTGCAAAGCTTAAATTATTATAAGAGAAGATCTTTAGAAAAAAAATACTCTCTACTCTACTTATACTACTACCCTAGCAGTAAGATCTTTTTAATTAGCTATAGCTCTGGCAGCAGAATTTAATCTAGAAATCTTATAATTTAATGTAGTAGAAGTGTTTCTAAATACTCTTATTACAGCTGCTAATCTAGTAACTTGTTAATTACCTAATAGTTTTAAAAAGCTAGGAAAGTGTGTGAAATTAAATTAAGCTTTATATAGCTTAAGAGATTCACCACTTCTTTAGTATAAGGAATTTGTAGAATTACTTTAATCTTATAGACTCTTAGCTTTGCTAGAAGAGCTATGCCTTTTCTTTAATAGTGATTAAAGTATTATTATTCTATTTTATATTAACAACATTCTTCTTCTCTATTACAAGAGTAAAGAGAAAGAAGCCCTAGATTTTTAAAAGAAGATTATAAACAAATATAAGATTAAATTAAAAGGACTAGTAGAGTGGTTCCTAGGTGTTTAAGTAATTAGGGACAGAGAAGCAAGATTAATTTCTCTAGTCTATAATACCTACATTAATAAGATTACAAAAAAGTTCAACCTTTTAAACTCTAGGAGCTTCCCTCCTACACCTCTATTAGTAGAAAATCTTGTTCCGAGCACAGGAGAAGCTACTTCTTAATAAATAAAACTCTTTTAAGAAGAGGTGGGATTAGCTCTCTACATAGTAATTATACTACGCCTAGATATAGCCTTTGCAGTGTTAAAGCTATTACACTTTCTAATAAATCTAAGTAAAGAACACTTTACTACTATTAATTGTGTAATCCTTTACCTCTATTAAACTAGATAGCAGGCTATAGTCTTTAGTGGCTATAATAGACCTAATCTACTAATATGTAGAGATGCCTCTTTTGCTAATAATCTAATATTACAGCAATCTTCCTGTAGATATATTATCCTATTATTTAGAGGAGCTATCCTATAGAAGGTAGCTAAATAGAACATAATTACTACTTTAATAATAGAAGTAGAGCTTCTAGCGCTTAAATATATAAGTAAAGAAGCTATAGTAATTAAGAGATTCTTTACTAAGCTTACTCTAGATCTAGGACCTTTATAGAAGGTCTATTATAACAATCTTTAAACTATTTGTTTGGTGATTAGAAAGAACAAAAGAATTACTACTTAACTACACTATATAGATATTTAGAATATATAGTTGCGGCAAGAGTATATAAAAGGATTATTTTAAGTAGAATATCTTCTAACTAGTAAAATGCTAGTAGATGGCCTTACAAAGGCTCTTACTTATTAGTAGTTTAATAGATTTAAAAGGCTATTAAATCTGTAAAATATAAGTATAATAATTATAGAATAAAAGTAGGTAAGTAAAGAATTAATCTGTTAACTACCTAGAATTATTAATTTAGAGCCAGGAAACAAGAAAAGAAAAAGAAAAGAAAAAAAAGATTAGAGAGAGAATAGAAATTAGAGAAAGAAGAGATTAAAGAGCTTATCTATAAGCTTATAGACTCTCTTTCTCCTCTACTTAATTATAGGGATGCGAGAATCTCCCCTACAATTAGTAGTAGGAGATTCTCCCTATCTTCCTCCTCTCCTCCTCTCTATAGTAGGTAATTCCTTACCCTATTTACCTCCTCTACTTCTCCTTTAATTAGTAGTAGGTAATAGCTCACCCTAGCCTCCCCTTCTTTAATTAGTAGGAGGAGAAGCACTTACCTAGCCTCTACTCTACTTTAGAGCTAATAGGCCGCTTATCTAGCTATTTTAATTAGGGTATTAGCTACGACCGCGCTACTTTTTAATAGGTAAGATAGGAGGGTAATTACCCTATCCTCTACTAAGGATTAGCTAGAAGGGAGAAAGTAGGATAGTAGCTATATACTAAGCTTACTCCTTCTAACTGCTAGTAGAAAGAGGAGCTTATAAGGCTACTTTAACCCTTTTACGCAGCTTAGTAATTAGCCTCTTCTATAAAAAGTATTAGCTAAATCTAGAATAAATTTTAAAATAAAAGCTTATATTAGCACCCTCTAATAGTTAATAGTAGATAAAATCTATAGCTAGAGTCTAAATATACAGCTAGCTACAGAAATAATTAGTAAAATTAGTTAAAGTAATAGAATAATTTTATACATAGTAGTGTAAGAGTAAGTAAAGTAGGTATAGTAGCGCCTACCTAAGCTTAAAGCGTTATTATAGTAGCGTCTATTACTCTTTCCTACTAGAGCTCCCTTTAAGCAGCCTAAGTAGCTTACTTATCTAAGAGCACTAAGTAATTGCTAGGGGCCTAGAGCTAGGGTAGGAGGAGCTAGTAAAGTAAAAGGAGTAAAAAGATCTTAGTAGGAGGATTAGGAGCTTTATTTAGTAGCTTTTATAGCCTTTACTATACGTGCTTTAGCTAGGTTATTAGATATCTAAAAGAGTTAGTAAAGCTCTAAATAATAGAAAGAGCGTAAAGTAATAATTAGAAGAAGACAACCTACTATAAGGTAGTAGGATTTAAAGGCTTAAACTAGTAGGCTTAAATTAGATAGGAGGTTAAAGCGTTAAAAGTAAAAGATTAAAGAGAGAAGATTAAGCGCTAGCAAAGGGCTTATATACTCTACTACTTATTTAATTATTAAGCGCTAAATGTGCTCCTTCTTTACTACTTATTTCTCTTACTACTACTTCTTTCTAATTAAAACGCGCCTGCCTATTATACTTACTAGCTAGTAAGAGCAAGGAAATTACTTTATAGTTAATAGGAAGTGAGCGAAAAGAGTAGTAGAATAGAAGCGTTTACGCTCTAGGCTTTTGTGCCACGCTTATAAGCTCCTAACCCACTAGAAGAAGAGATTCTAGACACGATTTACGATAGGATTTGTAATTTAAAAGATAAATAGTGATTGTTTTACTATTATAATTAATAGGGGGTGATAGAATCGCTGTACTTAAAATAAGGAGATTTAGAAGAATAATTCTTAATAGTTTTTTAATCTTTAAATAGCCTTTAGATGGTTTTTTAAAGGTCTTTAGGAAGAATTTAGACGATTATAGATTACTTCTTAAGATAAGTAATCTGCTTTAAGCAATTACCTAGGGGGTGTGTTAAAGTAAAACACTTACTTTTGTGATTCTTTCTAGATCTACTAATTTATATCACAGGATTCTTGCTAAGAGGCTCGTTTCTTTTGTATATAGTCTACCCTTTTAGCATCCTTTCCTATAATTAGCTATTTGTATTCTTTACAACTCTGCTCCTAAATATCCGGTGATAGTTTAAGCCCTTTTTACCACAACAACTATATAATATTTCTTTTATTATTTCACTTACTATTTTAAAAAAAAAAATCCTTTTCTGTCTAACTTGCTATAACTTCGCACAGACACATTTATTTTTAGGCTATATAAGCCCTACTACTAATTTAACATTACAGTTTTATTATAAAAGAGGGAACACATTGTAGGAGATTATATAAAGATATTAAAGAATATATTTTCTGTATTAATAATTGAGATATCTAAAGACTAGGCCCACCTTCCCCTTTATGCGATAAAGATATTTACCCCTCCTTATATATAATGCTTATAATAAGCACTATACAACTTCTACACGTAGGCGCTATATAATCTAGACTTATAGCCTAGAATTGCATAATAATCTAGGAATACCTAATTACTAGTATTAGTAGTACTGTATAAGTAAATATAAGGCTTATTTTAAACTTAGCTGCGTAACTAAATAAGTACTACTTACTGATATCCCTTACGTTGTATAATATAAGCAGCCTACTACTAGAGGTTTATACTAACTAGGATTTGCACAATAATATCTTAGGAGGGTATTTAGGCCACCCTAGCCTCTTTATCCTACACCTATTAGTATTATACAATAAAAACAAAGATACTCTAAAGGATTTATTATATATCCACTACTAGGCTCTGCATAAAGGCCCTTATACTAGGCGAACTAGTAGGGAGATTAACCTAGATATTTAATTTAGTCTAGCCTATAGTAACTAGCACAAAGACACTAGTAGTAAGAGCAGTAGCGCCTAATAGACTAATAGTATTATTAGCTATTATATAATAGTAAGAGTGTGTATATATATATATATATATATATATATATATATCTTGTTAAAAATTAGCATTGTATAAAAAAGCTATACACATTTACTAGTAATAGGGTACTAGCTACTAGACACTAGGACACTAAAAAAAACAAGGTAAGAAGAGAGGAAGGTACACGTATATTAAAGTAGAATAAAAAAGAGAGGGTTTAAGGGAGCTAGAAGACATCTTTTTATACTTACTTACTAAAACTTAGCGCTAAGTATTATATTGCTTAATACCCCACTTTCTATTTACGCATAAAGTATATACCTAAAAAGAGCCTTATTATGTAATGCGGCTCTGCTACTATATAAGGGGGTAGGGTAAGAACTAAGTAGGTTAGCTATTACTACCTATTTACATAAGAGTAGGTGTAAACAGAACCTCTACTATATAGCAATACTATACCTACTTTACTGTTAAATCCAAGAGGGTAGCTAGTCCTAAAGGGTTAAGGTTAGTTCTTAGGTAGGAGTACTTATAGAAGGTGGAAGATCTTATTAATATAATAGTATCTTACGAAGTGTAATAAGTTAATAATTTAGTCTACTAGAATCTAAACGATAGATTAATAAATAGATTAAATATAAGTATAGAGAGCCTATCCTCGCGTCCCTATTTACTTTAAGCAATTAGTGGACTAATTGCTCTAATTAAACTAATTAAGCACTAATTAGTTACTTAGTATATTAAGTGCTTAGTCTAATTAGTTATTTTAGCGCTCTAATCACACTAATTAGGTTATATAACCTCTTGTGCTGTGCCGCTTAAACAACGTATATAGATACATATAAAGATCCTAGGAGGCCTAGCCTTTAGATTTTAACATTATCTCCCTCCTTACTAGGATTTGTCCCTAAATTATGTAACTGTGTTTTGTGTCTAGTTATAACTAGAGCTTATCCTACGTTATAAGTAGCGTTAGTTTACTTATATTATACCTAAATAACTTTCTAAGTCTAGCACTACCTATCGCTATTACCTAACTAATTTTATTAACTCCTTTAGCGAAGTTATAGTTAAGAAATACTTAATGTGTATAAAATATAATCATGTTTATAAGGTTTACGTTTAGTCTAGAAAATATAGAGAATATATTTATTAAAGTTAATATTGCAATGTGCGTGTTTTAGAGTCTAAGTTTAAGCGTTTATTAGCAGAGAAAAAGAAATTACGTGTGTAAATAAAAAGGTTAAGAGAAATATAAGAGGCTGCGTTTAAAGCCTATAAGAAGGCGTTAGAGAAATTATAGGTTATATATATACGCAAAAATTAGTTACGTTAGTAAATAGACTTACTAAATAAGCGTACTAAGAATATAATAGTAGTGAAGGAGAAAAATATTAAGAAGGCTAAATTTTATAAGGCTATTAATCTAGTAGTTAATAAAACTCCTTTAGGTCCCTTCTTGTCCCCTATTGTGAGGTCTAGTTATAGGCAATAGTACTTGCTTCACACCAGGAAGGATAGTGAAAGGATAACTCTAGTAATATTAATAGAATAATACTTGTCTTGTGTTAAGTTAACGCGCGGCGTAGGTTTTACGTAGCTGGCTCGCTTAGCGCACAGACCCTCTATAAGGCCTTAGCGCTAGATACTATAAGACTATAATAATCTTATAATCTACCTGTTACAGAACCTCCCTCTCTAGCTGTGGTCCTCTGTAGCATACTATAGCCTTAATAAAAACCTCACCCTATAAGAAAGGAAAAAAGTGTCTATAGGGGTACACGTTATATATATAATAGTAGCGTGTTATAAGTGAATAGCGCACGTCGTAAACGTATTATACGTGTTATTTATTATAAGGCTCCTACGCCTTTTGTTTACTATAGCCTCTTGTAATATAGGATAATAGGGCTATATAGTGTTAATGTTGTTTTAATCTTTATGTGCTCTCTACCTATATAATATACGTATAACTTATTCTTAGCGTAGATAGAGCGCTTAATCTTTAAATAACCCCCTTAATTACCTAAGATACCATACTACTTAGTACCTAAATATGTTAAGAAGTCTAATCTTCGCAATACTACTACCTTTGCGTTTAGTAGAGATACTAAGCGTGTAGACTATAATATAGTGCTTATAACTTATATACGCTACGCATAGAACTTAGTAAAGCTCCCTAAAGACTATACTAAAAATAATAATAAGCGCTATAACTATTATATTAAAGGCAATCGCAAAAGGTGCGACTTAGTATATCTAGAGTTACACGTTATATATGCGCTTTAGCTAATACTTATAGGTGCTAAAGGTAATAAATAGGCGCCTTAATTGCCTATACGCCCTTTATAACTATTACTTTATTATAGTTATAGAGACCCTAGGTAGGCAGCGCAAGATAGATAAGCGTATAAAGGTAGTAGGCCTAAAGCTAGCTTATTACTAGAAGTAATTTAACTTAGAGCTAGCTAACTGTTAGCGTATTATATCTTATGTTAGTACACCTATAAGTGTGGTAACCTAGGTGCCTACTACTAGCCCTTAGTATCTAGGCTTAATCCTAGTAGAGTAGTGTTAGATTACTAATACTCTTAAGGCGGTTATTCCCTTTATATAGTAGATAGTAAGTTTACACCTTTTCTACACTTAAAACGCATACTAATAACTTATTCTAGATTAATCTAGCGTCTGCTCTTTACTATAATAAAGGCGACTTAGATAACAGCAATAAAGAGAGTAAAAAGAAGGTTGCTACTAGAGGTGTAGTAAGTAAGAATAGTAAAAATAGTAAGAATAATAAGGATAATAAGTAGTAGGGGTGTAGGTAGCGTATAGTTTAGTTAGATTGCTTCTTAGAAGCTAGCCTATAGGCCTTAAGTAAATACCCCTAATAAGCTATAAGTGCTCCCTAAGCTATAGTGTTTTATAATAATATACGTTATATTTGCGTTCTATATATTCTTATTATATCCTTTACCTCTTCTTTATATACGCAGCTCTTTTCCCTTTAAAGGTTTAGACTAGGTTATTTATATTTTTAAAGTCTAACTCTAGAATCTAGGTGTTTTAAGTCTTATTATAGCCTTTCTAGTAGAGTAGGTATTACTTTTACCTCTTTTTTGTTTACTTAGCTAGAATTTCTTCTACTTCTTAGGCTTCTCCTCTTTTAGGTGTAATCTCTAGTAGCTAGGTGTTAATGTTTTCTACTCCTAGCCTTAGTTTCTATTATTTAAGAAGGGAAATATAAAATATGTTATAAATATAATAGTGTAGTGGGAGGAGTAGGTAGTATACCTATATTCTAACTGCGTCCTGCACTTAAAAGGGCCTAATAAATTTTCCTAATAGCTTCTTGCTTAGTTATTAAGGCATATGTATGTTCTTTGTGCTAAGTAGGACTAAGTTGCCTTTTTAGAATAACTCTTACTTATGCTTCTTATTATAGTACTAGCTCTAATACTCTTATACTAAGTGTAGGTGCTCTATAAGCAATGCGCGTACGCTGTGTATATGTTTTACTCTCTTAACTATATCTAGTAGCTCCCCCTCTAGCCTACTATCTATAGGAGGCGTAGTAAAGATAGGGTGCTTACTATATACTACATAGAAAGGCGTTGTTTTTATTAAATTATAGATAGAGTTGTTGTATATAAATTAAGCTATTAGGAGTAGTTTAATCTAGTTTATTTATAGAGGTGTAATAAATATATAAAGGTATTGTTTAAGTGTCTAATTCTAGCGCTCTGTTTGCCTGTCTATTTAAGGGTAGAAAGCAGTGCTAAGCCTACGCTTTACCTATAGTTAGTAGTATATTTCTGCCTAAAAAGCGGAGGTGAAGGTAGAGCCCCTATTAGATATAATACCTTTCTAAATATTAAACTTTAAGATAACCTCTTAGAAGTAGGCTTCTATAAATTCCTTTATATCCTATGTTTTCTGTGTAGGGATATAGATAGCCATTTTAAAGAAGTAGTATATAATTATAAAGATTACATTAAAAGCGTAGCTACCTTAATTCTTTACTAGTGGGAATCTAGTTATAAAGTCTAGTAAGACTTTCTTAAAAATATCCTTTGGCGTTAGAAGAGGTAATAGCTAGCTATACTTACTATGCCTTAGAGCTTTACTCCTTTAGCAAATAGCATAAGTCCTTACGTACTTCTAAACATCTTAACCTATAAGAGGCTAATAGTAGGTCCTTTTAATAGCTTTAAGCGTTCTACGTACACTAAAGTGGCCTGCTATATACGTGTTATAGTGCTGGAACAAAATCTCTTGCCTAATTACTAGTTTATCTAGGATATATAATCTGCTATTATACTTTAGGACTTCTATTTTATTAAGGCGATATACTTACGCTTTACTACTGCTTTAAGTGCTTCTTTTACGCCTTAAGCTAGTAATACGCTTAATAGTAAAGGCGTTCCTTTGCTAAAGCTGCTAAACTTTAGTAATAAGGTTAGACTCTTTTATTATAGGTTTACTACTAATTAATACTCTAGCTAGTAAGCGTGGTATGTATAGCGTGCACACTATGGCACTAGTAGTAGGAACCCTTACGGCTCTATAAATATTAGTAATATGTGTCTTATATGCGCCTAATAAGCTTGGCTTATTTATAGATCTACTTGCTCTACTATGCTTAGACCTTTATAGTATTTTATTTTATAGGGTAGGTAATAAATAGGTTAGTAATAGGTTCTTTTGTGCGTAATCTACCCTTCTTAATAGTCTATCTGCTAGGTTTGTTTTCTCTAGGCGGTGTTCTACTTTAAAATTAAAAGCTGTTAGGTATATTACTTATTATACTTATTATGGGTTTAGCTTCTATACAGCGCGTATACTGTGTAAGTTATTATAGTTACTTAGCACTTAAATTGTGTACTACGTGCTATTAAGATAATGTCTCTATTACTTAAAGCAGTAGATAATAGTAAGGAGCTTAAGGTTATATACTTTATAATTTAGCTCTACTGCTTAAAGTTTTCTTAATATAAAAGTAACTAGGTGCTACTTCTAGTTTTTAAATAGCTGTAAAAGAATACTATATATTATAAAAGTAGATGCGTTAGTCTCTAATTAGATTAGTAGCGCAGGGTTAAAGTGGCGTAGAATAGGCGCACTTAAGAAGCGCGTTTTAAGTATTTTAAAAGTATTATTAGCTTCTACTAACTATTAGAATACTTAGTTCTTCTTAAGTAGGTTTAAGAGAGAAGCGGTTTCTTGTATATATACCTTAATAAATCGCCTATAAAAGTTTATAAAGCCTAGAAATAACTAGAGCTCTTAGATACTAGTTAGCTGTAGCTATTTTATAATAGTTACCGTGCGTGTAGGATTAGCGCGGATTCCTTACGTAGTTACAATAAAACTAAAGAAGTAGACTTCGCCTAAGGTAAATGTGCACTTAGTTAAATTAATAAAAAGTTTAGCCTTACGTAGTAATTTAAGCACAGCGTAGATAGCACGCTAATAAAGCGTAAGATCCTTATTATAGGTATAGATAAGTATATTATCTAGGTACACAATGTATATATAATCTAGGTGTAGTGCTAGTGCTTTATTAATATATACCTAGAAGCTTGTAGGGGTATTGGTTAAGCTAAATAGTATTACTAAGTATTTAAAGTGGCTGTAGCAAGTTTAGAATATAGTTTTCTACTTATCTCCTGCCTAGATCTAAATTCTGTAGTAGGCGTTGCGAAGATTAAGGGTTATATAATAGTATACGCCTAATAGGTAGTTAAGCGTCTCTCTAACTAAAGGTAGTAGGTAATAATTTTTAATAGTAATTACATTAAGGCCCTAATAATCTACGTAAAGCCGTAGTGTGCTATTTTTTTTAGGGGCAAATAGAATTAGTGCTCTAGCTAGACTAGTGCTATACTTAATCTATCTCTTTTTTAAGGCATCTTCTAGATACTTCTAAAGTACCTTAAGCTCCTGCTCTAAGAGATTATAGAGCAGTCTATAAGGAGGTTTTTTTCCCTCTATAATAGGGATAGCATAATTAGACTCCTTAAAATTTAGTAGAGTAGACGCTACTTTTTTATTAAATATATTACTATATTTATATAATGCGTTAGGAATATATAGTACTTACGCTGCGCGCGCTTTATTAATACGCACTATGTCCGTATAGTTTATTATACAAATAGCACTAAGTAAAATAGGGGCCTACCTACCTATAGGGACCCGCACAAGGACCCACTACTTAGGTTAGCGCTAAGAGGCAGAGACTTCATAAGGCCCTGCCTACCTATAAAGACCCACACAAGGACCCACTGCTTAGGTTAGCGCTAAGAGGCAGAGACTTCATAAGGTCCTTAGTGCCCCTTTGTACGATAGACAAGACGTAATTAATTAAACCTACTTCTTACCCTTTGCACGATAGTATACTATTAACCCTTAAATGCTTAATTATAGATTAAGCTAAACCTATACTAATTAGTGGTTAATTCTAATTAACTGTAAACTAGTAAAGTCTAAAAACAGAGCGCCCTATAAGCTAGATACATAGGCTCTATATTATTACTTTTACTAGAGATTAAATTTTAGATTATACAATAAGTAGAAACAAAGCGCACACATCTATAAAGAGTTATACAATTTAGTTTAAGCTATTCTATAGAAAAGAAAGGAGATAATACCTTTACTAGAGATCGAATTTTAGATTATACAATAAGTAGAAACAAAGCGCGCATATCTATAAAAAGTCGCATAATGTAGTCTAAGCTATTCTATAGAAAAGAAAGGAGATAGTAAGCACATTTACAACCCTAAAAAACACATTATATAATTAAACTAGTAACAACTAAACGCAAACACGTCGCACAATTAAACTAGCAATAACTAAACATAGTTACATCGCATAACTAAGAAAGACAACAACAATATAGCCTTAAGACTAGGAGACTTCCTAGAGGAACTATAACCTAAGGACGTTACGTAACAATTAATACTACCTCCTTAGTAAGAAGACAAAGTAACATAGCTTTAATAAGTAGAGGAAGTAATAAATATCAAAGCTATTACCTTAAGAGGAGAGATCGCACAAAAGTACTAGATAGATAGAGTAGATCTATACAGCTACCTACCCCCTTCTCTAAAATAGCTAAACACTTATATAGTGTATATAATTACGTAATATTACGTAAGCAGCCTTAAAGGTAAAGAGGTAATCTCTTCTTTTACTAAAGATTTTAATAACTAAAAGGAAAGAACCTTTAATAAGATTAGTTATATAGTAAAAAGAGAGCTTATTACTTTTCTTATAAAAGAAAGCTTTGTTACTACTAATTCTATAATAAAGGACACTTATATAAAGAAACTCTTTAAACTATTATAGCTTAACTATAAGCTATAGACCCTTTACACAATAATACTATAACCGTAACCTAAACTACTTTGTATAATTTTAATAATATAACCTACACTATCTATAGGTAATATATATATATATAGAGCACAGCTAGGGCCTATCCCTATATATGCAAGGATAAAGACACTATATATAAAGCCACACTAGTAGCAGTAGCCTAAAACCTAGACTGCTTTTGCCTAACAAACTATATTATATAAAGAGACTAGACACTCCTAGTCTCTTTAACAACTAGGAGATTATGCTTATATCTAGCTAGATAAGATTATCCTCTTTTAGAAGGCTTAGAGTAAAGAGAATAACTACACTAGTAGGCTATATAATATCCTAGTAGATAAGGCAAAAGTCTTTAGAGAACTATGCTATAGGCTAGGTATACTACAGGACTAGTATGTAAATATTTTTCTAGGAATTCTTTCTAATTGTGCGAGCACCTACTACCTACACAACATTAGACTAGGTCTTCTATAGGATGAATTATACAACAGACTAAATAGGCACTTTAATACTAGTGTTAATTATAATTAGTACTAAATAGACTAGACCACTCTTACCTTTAAACACTATAAAAGGGATAATCTAGCTACTACATTATATAAGGCTTTAGAAGTAATAATTAATAAGCTTACTTTAGCCTAAAAAGCTCTTAGATAAGGCTTTAGTAGTAAACTATAACTATATACTACTATTATACAAGTATACTGCGGCTATCCTAACCTTAAACAAGCTATATTTAACCCTAAAAATATAGTAGAAGGCTTACTTAGTAACCTTTATACGTTACTCTAAGTTACTAAAGATAGAAAAAAGTTATAGTTCTTCTAAAATAGTAAAGAGGTGTACTACACTAATTAATAATATAATAATTTTAATTGCATAAAAAGATCTAGCCCCTCTAGAGGCAGATTAACTTTTAGACTAAAAAGAAAAAGTAACTTTAGAAGTTTAAGCTCTTACACAAAGTAGAAATACTTTATATACTATAAAGAAGAATGCTAGTCTACTAACTATCTACTAAAAGAGACCTAGTAAGCTAGAAAGTAATATATATTATTATACACTAACTTCTACAAACATAAACCCTCTGCTATAGATATACAAGTATATATTATTAACTTTAAAGGAGAGTTAGAGGATAAAGACTATTACACAAAAGAGGAGGAAGATAAATAAGACTAATAGGGTAATAAAGAAAAAGCATAGAAAGCTACTTTATACCTTACTTCTACTACATACCTTTATCGCACGACTAGGAGCGATCCTTCTATACCTACTTACTAAGACCCAGCGCCAAGCATCGCATTACTTAATACCCTACTTTCTATTTACACACAGGACATATACCTAAAAAAAGCTTTATTACGTAATGCAACTTTACTACTGTGCGAAAAAGTAAGGTAAGAACTAAGCAGGTTAGCTGTTACTACCTATTTACATAAGAGTAGGTGTAAACAGGACCTCTACTATATAGTGACACTACACCTACCTCACAACCTGTTCTAATAGGGGAAGGCTAACTATATAGATAGAGAAGAATAGGAAAAGGAAAGCGTATAATAAATATAAGCTATTATATAAAAGAAAAGTTGCTAGTATCTATACAGTTTATTATATAAATAGCACTAAGTAAAATAGGGGCCTACCTACTTATAGGGACCTGTATAAGGACCTACTACTTAGGTTAGCGCTAAGAGGCAGAGACTTTATAAGGCCCTGCCTACCTATAAGGACCTACATAAGGACCCCCTGCTTAGGTTAGCGCTAAGAGGCAGAGACTTTATAAGGTCCTTAGTGCCCTTTTATACAATAGACAAGACGTAATTAATTAAACCTACTTCTTACCCTTTGCACGATAGTATACTATTAACCCTTAACTACTTAATTGCAGATTAAGCCAAACCTACACACTAGGTGTTTTAAGCTTACACTAGTTATTTGTAAGACTCCTAGAAGAAATAAATCTAAGCTAGTATACTTTATATTATCTTTAAAGTCCCTTATAGTAACAAGCTGTATTAAAGCTATAGTATAGCCCTAGCGCTATATTTATAAGCTGTAATTAAGGTGGATATCACCTTTTTATAGGAAGGGGTTACTAAGTAGGAGAGAGATCCTTTCCTTATTAACGCTATAGATAGTAGTCTTTATCCTACGCTCTACCTCTATATTATTTATAATACGCACCTAGAGCGTATAGGTAGCGTAGGTATTTTACCTTTAGGCTCTAATCTATTCTAGTTTAGGGAGCTTAGCCCCTTTAATAGGCTTTAGATTCATTTTAACAGCGATAATTTAGCTAATTAGGCTAATATTAGCCTATAGGTTAAGAATTATTTAGAGTTCCCTCTCTAGACCTATATCTCTAGCTACGCTATATATGCGCTTTATCCCTAGTAAGATATAAATTAGTAGGCGCCTTCCTATATCTAGGTTATAGGTAAGGCTTAGCCTTTTCCCGTATAGTTTACTTATATAGGAATCTAGTTAGAATTACTACCTCTATATTTATTAGTATAGTAGCTAGTTTTATAGCACTTATAGTAGGTGATACTTTTCTTATCTTAGGTCTTACTATTACCTTTAGATATTTAGTAGTTTAGCGTAGTATCCTTAGATTTCTTTAATATATAACATAGGCTTAGATCCTATGTTATAGGTGCGTGGCGTAGGTTTCGCTTAAGCGTAGAGCCTAAAGCGATAATGTCTTCCCTAGTTATAGGCACCTAATAGTAGTTAGTAATAGCCCTCTATAGCTTAGGTTTAAGCTTAGAGAAGAGGTGCTATACCCTTTATGTTTTAGTGTAAAGTATAAGTTAATCTTTAAGGATATTAAGGTAGGTTATAAAAAAGTAAATAGTTTAGTCTCTTTACTATATTACCTAAGTATACACTATAGCTACTTCTAGGCTATAATTTACTAGGTCTAAAAGTAAGTTAAGTATATACTACTTAAAGTACTTCTAGGTAGGTGTTTCTCTTTTAGCTTTAAAGGTGCGCTTATAGTGTGTATACTATAGTTCTCTTAGGTTGCCTATAAGGTACTATATTACCTAGATAATCTTATCTCTATCCTACACAAATTCTTATAGTAAGAGGCAAAAGGCTACCTTATAGAAATAGAAGAATTTATAATACTCCTTAAGGTTCTTACCTCTATATTTAGTAAGGTCCTTAGGTTAAAGTATACACTTAATATATATTACTGCGTGCGCTATAGGCACGTCCTACTTATATGTGTTAGTAGATAGGATTTTAATATTCTTAGTAATAGCTACTACGCTAGGGGTTTAGCTTATACTTTTAAGTTAAGAGATTTTATCTTCTAAGGCATAAAGTTAATATATAGCGCAAAGCTTATCGCACTTCTTTTTAGTAACTAGAATACGCTATTTAAGTATTAAAAGTAGGCTTAAGTTATATATTGCTAGCTCTTCTCTTATATACTAAGTAAGAGAGTCTTTACTACCTTTAGGGGCTTTAGGTAAGGTCTACCCCCTACTAGTGGCTTATGTAACTCTAGGAGCTATCCTTAGACTGTTGTAGATAAAGTATTATTATATAAGGTCTAGTTATAGGTAATAGTACTTACTTTACACTAGGAAAGATAGTAAAAGAATAACTCTAGTAATATTAGTAGAATAATACTTATCTTGTGTTAAGTTAACGCGCGGCGTAGGTTTTACGTAGCTGGCTCGCTTAGCGCATAGACCCTCTATAAGGCCTTGGCGCTAGATACCACAACACTATAACAATATCGTAATCTACCTATTACACCTATAACATAGAGCGCTTTTAAGGATTTCCTATTAGAATTCTAGAATAATCTAGTACCTTTACCGTCTTAGGTACGAATGTCTTTATACTGTGTAAGTTATTAATAGAATTCTTTAATCTTCTATTAATAGTTTTCTAAGTAGTTCTCTAGTTCCTAAGTGTTTTCGCTGTGTAGATAACCTTTCCACTTAATAAAGTACACGTTACTATACTAATTATATTCTAGAATTCTTTTAACCTTAAATTCGTTTTCTTCCTTAGTTCTATAGTAGAAGGCGGTTCTAACTAGTGTATTAGGATCTGCTAGTTCTAGTAGTAATACGTAGAATACTAGGTGTATCTTTATATCTAGCGGTAGTTCTAACTTATAGTTTACTAGTAATATTTGCTTAGAAATGTAAAATAGTCTAATCTTAATATAATCTAGTTTCTTGTGTTTTTTTTTCTAAGTTTAAAAGTTCTTTATAAGTAGATATACTTTATCCCCCTTCTTTAGCTAGAGTGCTATTTTTTATTTTTAGTTTTAGTATAAAATTAATTACTGCTAAGCTTTCTTAAAATTCTTTTAGAGTTATTAGTGTATTTTCTTTATATTTTCTACTATATCTATAGCTTCTTTTGCTTTAATTATTGTAGGAACTTATTAATTAAAGAGATATAGGTGTCTTCTATAGTTTATATAGAATAGTGTATATCCTAATACTACTAATACTTTGTTATTATAGGCTATCTATGGTATAGGTAGTAATAAAACTTAGTTATTCTTCTAACTATTATAGTAGATGCGTAGGTACATTTCTATAGTTTAGTTTGCTTATTCTGTCTATCCGTCTATTTATAGATAGTAAGCTGTTAATAGCTTTTATTTTGT
This sequence comes from Paraphaeosphaeria minitans, assembly GCA_015832175.1. NCBI lineage: Eukaryota > Fungi > Ascomycota > Dothideomycetes > Pleosporales > Didymosphaeriaceae > Paraphaeosphaeria > Paraphaeosphaeria minitans. The sequence continues at coordinate 1,474,698 of WJXW01000009.1, forward strand.
TCTAAGTAGGGCTATAAGCGTTATTTAGTAATTTAACGTAAAGAGCTTATCTCTATTGCTAATAATTATTTTTAGAATTCTGTAATATCTAATTAGTTAGTCTAGGATAAAAAAAGTAAGTTCTTTTGCCGTTATTTTTTTAAGGCATAGAATAAGCTTAATATATTTAGTTAGTTAGTAGACTACTACTAGTATACTATTGTATTTAATTCCTGTTATTAGATCTCTAGAGTTTAGAATTCCTATAACAAAGTCTATAGCGATGTCTTCCTATAGTGCTATTAGTATTCTAATTGCTTACATCTCTCTATACTTAAGATATATACTATGTTTATTTCTTTAGTATTCTATACATTTATAGATATAAGTTATTACAGCTTCCTTAATTCCTTTAAAAGTGTAGTTCCTTTAGATAAGTTTTATTATCTTTGTAATGCCTAGGTGTCTGTATATAGGGTTATCGTAGTATTATTAGATAATCTTAGTCTATAGATGTTCTAGAACTTCTTAGTTAATTACTAAAAGTTAATTTAGTTCTACTATTAGTTCTAGAAATCTATCTTTAGCTTTGCAAAGGATTGTAAAGAAGGTTTTTACCTTTTCTCCTACTAGATTACTTTGTTAGCTAAGAGCGTCTACTCTGCTATTTTCTTTTCTAGCTATATAGATAATTTTAAACTTATACTGCCTAGTAGTCTACAACTATCTTTGTTATTGTGGCGTAAGTTCTTTTATTATTATAAACTTTAGAGGGTTTTTATAATCTATGTAGATTTCTAGCGTTAAGTAGCTAAGTGTGTAAATCCTCTAGTACTTTAAGGCTTTAATAATAGCGTAGAGTTCTTTATTATGTATATTATATTATGTTTTGGCGTTATTAAATTTACATAAGTTATAGGCAATTAGGTGCTATTTACTATTACGTTTTTATTTAGCGCAGGCGTCTAGCGTAAGATTACTAGTGTCTATTTTAAAGCGTAGTGGTTTATCGCTTCTAAAATAAATAAGGATAGGTTCTATAATACATACTGTCTTAAGGAGTTAGAATAACCTTCTATATTTATTTATTTATTTAAAGGGTATATCCTTCTTTGTAAGATTTGTTAAAGGTATTATAACTTTTACGTAATTTTAGATAAAATATTAGTTGAATTTATAGAATCCTAAAAATTCTTAGATGTTCTTAGCTATCTTTAGTATAAGCTAGTTCTTAATGTATTTAATTTTACTTAGTGCTATCTTAATTCCTTCTATAGTGATAATATGTTCTAGGAATTTAAGTTATTTAACATTAAACTTATATTTCTTAAGTTTAATGTAAAGGCATACTTTATCTAGTGCTTCTAGTACTATCTATACGTGCTTAGTGTGGTCCAATTCGTTTTTAGAAAAGACGAGGATATTATCTATATACGCAATAATAAATATGTCTAGATGTTTATAGAGTATGTTATTAATAAGTGCTATAAAAGCTACTAGTGCATTTGTAAGCCTAAATAGCATAACTTTATATTTAAATAGTCTGTAGCGTAATTAAAACGCTATTTTCTATTCTTTACTCTTTTTAATTTATATAAGGTAGTAACTGTCTCTTAGATCTATTATTATAAATATCTTAGCTTAAGATAGTTAATCTTATAGCTCTACAATATTTAGTAGTAGATATTAGTTCTTTATTATTATATTGTTAAGTTATTAGTAGTTAACGTATAGTCTGTCTAATCTATCCTTTTTTTTAATAAATATAAAAGGGCTTACTGCTAGTAACTTTAATAGTTATATATATTCTTTCTTAAGGTTTGTCTTAATAAAATTACGTTCTTTAAGGAGTTCTTCTCTTATCTTACTATATAGTAGTCTAAAGAGTGGCGTCTTCTCTTCTTCTAGGTCTATTATAAGATCCTAGGCTTAATATTCTAGTAGGTTTGCTTTTCCTTCCTTTTCTGTAAATATATGTGTCTATTTCCTATACTTTCTTAGTAAAGTAAAGGGTGTGCTATTATTCTCCTTCTTACGCTTTTTAACCTAGTAGTTCCTGCTAGCGTCTACTAAGGTGTATTTCTATTTTTTAACAGTCTATTATAGTATTATATTATTAATAACTCCCTTATCTACTATTATTTTTAGTTAATGCTTAGGCTTTGCTTATAATATATAATTATAGCGTTTAAATAAAATTTTCTTTATACCCTAGTTAATCTGCGGGTTGTGTATTATTAACTAAGGTAATTCTAAGACTAGCTTGTGCTTAGATCCTAGTAAGATATCTAAGGTAAGTTTCTCTCTATGTCCTTAGACTGTTATTATAGTAGTGACCTCCTAGTATATCTAAGGTGTCTTAGGCATTAGGGATCTATTCGTAATATAGATAATATAGGGTACTTCTTTCTCTAATATTATAAGTCCTACTTATCTTACTATCTAATAAGATATAAAGTTCTTTTCTACTCTTAAGTCTATAAGAGCTTAAGTCTATATTCTTTTAAGCTATACTAGTAGCTTAACTAATACTATGCTTACTATAGTATTTAATTTAATAAAGGCGTTTTCTTATCTAAGTTTAGACCTAAAAAAGACATCTATTTGTATAGGTTGTAGTTAAGTTCTAGTGCCTAGTATACGTTTCTAAGCATCTGCTTCTGTTATTATTCTTAAGTATATAGTTTGTGTAAATCGTCTTCTTCTTTCTATAAGGATATTCTACTGTTTTTCCTCCTGTGGTTTTTACTATTTCTGTGTACTAGTTAAATTAGTAGTTCTGTTATTACTTCTTACGTAGGGTAGTTTATAAAACTGTTTAAATATTTAGCTATATAGTAGTATTTATAGTTTTAGTTTAGACATGTGTACTAGTACAGTTATATACAGTTTCTATTGATAAGTATATTATAGTATTTATTACCCTTTAGCGTGAGGTGAGGAAAGTATTTTACTTATTATTTATTCTAGAGGTGTTTGTTACAAGCTATAATAGAGTAGTCTGTCTATATTTATCTATAGCGCAGTTTCCTTTTAGGTTATTTCTTATTCTCCTTTTTCTCTACCTTATATTATGCGTATGTTAGTTCTTCGCAATGCGTCTATATATAGAATTAGTGTATAGGATTTTAGTAGTCTAGATAGTACTTTAGTACATAGTCTAATTCCTTATTTTTATAAGGTCGTATCCCTTTTAGTGCCTAGTAGGGTTCTATATAGTCCTAAACATTTAGTTTATACTTAGGTAACCTAGGGTTGTTTTCTTCCTGCCTACTTTATAGGTGAGGAGTAGGAGATCTTAGTATTTCTTCTACGTCTTCTATGTTGTGGTATATGTTAGAGTTATTTTCTAGATCTTTATATAATTGTAAGTTAGGTAAATCTAATCGCTTACTTTGTTCTAGTGTAACGCGTTAGTGACTAAATAGCGTTATAATAACTTCTTATTCCTTATTAGGTTCTTAGTCCTTAATAGTTAGTACATTTAACTTAGTTTAATAGACTTTATCCTTTAATTTATAGTTCCTAGCTATATAGCCTAGTTTACTACATATAAAGCATTTATAGGTCTTAGTTATTAGTTATTAACTTCTATTAGAGACGCGTTTATTAGGCTACTTAGGGCCTATCCTTCCTCCTTTTCCTTTGCCTACATAGTTAAACTAGACATCTTCTATTAGTTTATATCTCTAGTAGTTCCTTAGCTATTACTTTTAGACGATTTTAATAGGGTTCTTATAAACCACTTTTACTAGTTGTCTAAAGCTTATCGCCTTAGGGTTTTAGTAGAGCTCTTATTACAGTAAAAACTATTCTCTGTTAATTCTAATAGTTTCTTTATATAGTTCCTTAAGGTTAGTAATTTGTGCACTACTATATAGGAGTTCCTTATATAGTTTCTATTTAAGTTCTTATTTATATATATCCTAAAGAGATTTATTGTCTTAGTTAAGTTATATAGCGTATCTATAAAACTTAGCTATATACTTAGCTACTAATTATTTCTGAGTTATAGTCTAAATCTTTACTTTTATAATAGAGTCCTTATTAGCAATTCTAAAGAGTTGTCTAAGGCATTTCTTAAAGTTATTATAATCTTTAATAATATTAACTGTATTAGCGTGCTTATTTGCGTAATTGTTGTTATTATTATTATAGTCTATTCCTAGGTACTTTTTAAGGTAGAGATAGATTTATAATCCTACATCTCCTTGCATATATATTGCTGCAAAGATAACTTTTTTCTTATCTTTAAGAGGTTTGTCTAAGTTAAAGAAGTAGAGGTCTAACTAGAGAATCTAGACGTTAGTTTAAAATTGTTTACTAAAGTAGAGATTAGGTTTGTGCGCCTTTCTTCTATCCTTTATAGGAGTAATCTTAGCGGCACCTAAAGCTGTGGAAGAGGTAGGAGTTTGTAAAGTACTTATATTAAAGGTGTTTAAGATATTAAATCTAAAAGAGTAGCTAGTCCTAAAGAGTTAAGGTTAGTTCTTAGGTAGGAGTACTTATAGAAGGTAGAAAGTCTTGTTAATATAATAGTATCTTACAAAGTGTAATAAGTTAACAATTTAGTCTACTAGAATCTAAACAATAGATTAATAAACAGATAAAATATAAGTATAGAGAGCCTATCCTCGCGTCCCTATATACTTCGAGCGATTAGTGGACTAATCGCTCTAATTAAACTAATTAAGCACTAATTAGTTACTTAGTATATTAAGTGCTTAGTCTAATTAGTTGTCTTGGCGCTCTAATCACACCAATTACGTTACGTGACCTCTTGTGCTGTGCCGCTTAAACAACGCATGTGGATACATATAAAGATCCTGGGAGGCCTAGCCTTTAGATCTTAATATTTACAACCTGTTCTAATAGAGGAAGGCTAACTATATAGATAAAAAAAGATAGAAAAGAAAAGTATATAATAGATATAAGCTATCACACAAAAGAAAAGTTACTAGTGTCTATACAGTTTATTGTATAAACAGCACTAAGTAAAATAGGGGCCTACTTACCTATAGAGACCCGCATAAGGACCTACTACTTAGGTTAGCGCTAAGAGGCAGAGACTTTATAAGGCCCTACCTACCTATAAGGACCTGTACAAGGACCCACTGCTTAGGTTAGCGCTAAGAGGCAGAGACTTTATAAGGTCCTTAGTGCCCCTTTGTATAATAGACTAGACGTAATTAATTAAACCTACTTCTTACCCTTTGCACAATAGTATACTATTAACCCTTAAATGCTTAATTATAGATTAAGCCAAACCTACATATAAGCTATATATTTAAAAATAACAATAGAAGCAGATACTTAGAAATGTATACTAGATACCTAAACTTAATTATAATCTACATAGATAGATGTCTTTTTTAGGCCTAAACTTAGATAAGAAAACGTCTTTATTTAATTAAATACTATAGTAAGTATAGTATTAGTTAAGCTACTAGAATAGCTTAAAGGAATATAGACTTAAGCTCTTATAGACTTAAGAGTAGAAAGGAACTTTATATTTTATTAAATAGTAAGATAAGTAGGACTTATAATATTAAAGAAAGAAGTACCCTATATTATCTATATTATAAATAGATCTCTAATACCTAAGACACCTAAGATATACTAGGAGGTTACAATTATAATAATAGTCTAAGTGTTGGTTTGGCTCAATCTGTAATTAAGCATTTGAGGGTTGATAGTATACTATCGTGCAAAGGGTAAGAAGTAGGTTTAATTAATTACGTCTGGTATATCGTACAAAGGGGCACTAAGGGCTTTATAAAGTCTCCGCCTCTTAGCGCTGACCTAAGTAGTGGGTCCTTGTGCGGGTCCCTATAGGTAGGTAGGCCCCCACTTTACCCAGTGCTACTTGTACGATAAACTGTACGGACACTAAGGATATAGAGAGGAACTTACCTTAGATGTCTTACTAGGATCTAAGCATAAGTTAGTCTTAAGATTACCTTAGTTAATAATATATAACCTGTAGATTAACTAGGGCACAAAGAAAATATTATTTAAAGACTGTAATTATATATTATAAGTAAAGCCTACGCATTAACTAAAAATAATAGTAGATAAGAGAGTTATTAACAATATAATACCGCAACGGATAGTTAAAAAATAGAAACACACTTTAGTAGATACTAGTAGGAACCACTAGGTTAAGAAGCGCGAAAAGAAGGATAATAGTACACTCCTTACCTTACTAAAAGAGTACAAGAAATAGACACATATATTTATAGAGAAGGAAAGAAAAGTAAACCTACTAGAATATTAACCCTAGGATGTTATAATAGACCTAGAAGAAGAGAGAATGCTACTCTTTAGACTACTATATAGTAAGATAGGAGAAGAACTCCTTAAAGAACATAATTTTATTAAAATAAACCTTAAGAAAGGATATATATAACTATTAAAGTTACTAGTAGTAAGCCCTTTTATGTTTATTAAGAAAAAGGATAGATTAGATAGACTATACATTAACTACTAATAACTTAATAACATAATAATAAAGAACTAATATCCACTACTAAATATTATAGAGTTACGAGATTAACTATCTTAAGCTGAGATATTTATAATAATAGATCTAAGAGATGGTTAGTACCTTATATAAATTAAAAAAGGTAAAGAATAGAAAACAGCGTTTTAATTACGCTATAGACTATTTTAATATAAGGTTATACCTTTTAGACTTATAAATACACTAGTAGCGTTTATAGCACTTATTAACAAAGTACTTTATAAACATCTAGATATATTTATTATCGCGTATATAGATAATATCCTCGTCTTTTCTAAAAACAAACTAGACTATACTAAGTATATATAGATAGTACTAGAAGTACTAGATAAAGTATACCTTTGTATTAAACTAAAGAAATATAGGTTTAACGTTATATAACTTAATTTCCTAGAATATATTATTACTATTTAAGGAATTAAAATAGCACTAAGTAAAATTAAATATATTAAGAACTAGCTAATACTAAAAATAGCTAAGAATATCTAAGAATTCTTAGAATTCTATAGATTTAACTAATAATTTATCTAAAATTACGTAAAGGTTACAATACCTTTGATACATCTTATAAAAAAGGACATACCCTTTAAATAGATAAATAAGTATAGAATGTTATTCTAACTCCTTAAGATAGTATATATTATAGAACCTGTCTTTATTTATTTTAGAAGTAATAAACCACTACGCTTTAAAATAGACGCTAGCGATCTTACGCTAGGTGTCTACGCTAAATAAAAATATAACAGTAAATAGCACCTAATTACCTACTAGTTATGTAAATTTAATAACGCTAAAACACGATATAATGTATATAATAAAAAACTCTACGCTATTATTAAAGTCTTAAAGTACTAGAGGATTTATACACTTAGTTACTTAACGCTAGAAATCTATATAGATTATAAGAACCTTCTAAGGTTCATAATAATAAAAGAACTTACGCTATAATAATAAAGATAGTTGTAGACTACTAGGTAGTATAAGTTTAAAATTATCTATATAGCTAGAAAAGAAAATGGTAGAGTAGACACTCTTAGCTAATAAAGTAATCTAGTAGGAGAAAAAGTAAAAACCTACTTTATAATCCTTTATAAAGCTAAAGATAGATCTCTAGAACTAATAGTAGAACTAAATTAACTTTTAGTAATTAACTAAGAAGTTCTAGAATATCTATAGACTAAGATTATCTAATAATACTATAATAACCCTTTGTACAGACACCTAGGCATTATAAAGATAATAGAACTTATCTAAAGGAATTACACCTTTAAGGGAATTAAAGAAGCTATAATAACTTATATCTATAAATGTGTAGAATGCTAAAGAAACAAAAATAGTATATATCTTAAATATAGAGAGATGTAAGTAATTAGAATACTAATAGCACTATAGGAAGACATTACTATAGATTTGTTAAATCCAAGAGGATAGCTAGTCCTAAAGGGTTAAGGTTGGTTCTTAGGCAGGAGTACTTACGGAAGGTGGAAGGTCTTGTTAATACAATAGTATCTTGTGAAGTGTAACGAGTTAACAATTTGGTCTGCTAGAATCTAAACAATAGATTAATAAACAGATTAAATATAAGTATAGAGGTCCATCCTTATGTTCCTATATAATAGGGCTGCTCTGTTACTTAGTGTTACTAAGCAACTAAGCACATTACGTAACCTGCTCTGCTACTTAGTGCCACTAAGCGACTGAGCACATTACGTGACCTAATCTAAGTTACTTGGCGTCTCTTTGTTACGTTTGTAACCCTGTCGCCGTTCCATCACACCTTCATAAGCGCCCGAGTCCCACATTGTTATCTGGTACGTAACAAGATTTTATTATAGGAGTTCTAAGCTCTAAGGATCTAATAATAGGAATTAAATATAATAGTATACTAGTAATACTCTACTAACTAACTAAGTATATTAAGCTTATTCTCTGCCTTAAAAGAATAATAGTAAATGAACTTACTTTTTTTATTCTAGAGTAACTAATCAGATATTATAGAATTTTAAAAATAATTATTAGTAAGAGCTAAGCTCTTTACGTTAAATTACTAGATAACGCTTATAGCCCTACTTAGAACGAAATAAAAGCTATTAACAGCTTACTATCTATAAATAGACAAATAGATAGAACGTATAAACTAAACTATAGAAACGTACCTACGCATCTACTATAATAGTTAAAAAAATAACTAGGTTTTATTACTACCTATAGCATAGTTAGCTTATAATAACAAAGTATTAGTAGTATTAGGACATACACTATTCTATGTAAACTATAGAAAACACCTATATCTCTTTAATTAATAATTTCCTACGACAATTAAAGTAAAAGAAGCTATAGATATAGTAGAGAATATAAAGAAAATACACTAATACCTTTAAGAGAACCTTATAAAAGCTTAGTAGTAATTAATTTTATACTAAAACTAAAAAAAAGAAAATAGCACCTTAGCTTAAGAAGGGGATAAAGTATATCTACTTATAAAGAACCTTTAAACTTAGAAGAAGAAATATAAGAAACTAGATTATATTAAGGTTAGACTTTTTTATATTTCTAAGTAAATCTTACTAGTAAACTACAAACTAGAACTACTAGCCAACGCGAAGATACACCTAGTATTCTACGTATTATTACTAGAACTAGTAGACCCTAATACTCTAATTAAGATAACCTTCTACCACTAAGCTAAGGAAGAAAATAAATTTAAAGTTAAAAGAATTCTAGACTATAATTAGTAAAATAAAATATATGTCCGTATAGTTTATTGTACAAATAGCACTGAGTGAAATAGGGGCCTGCCTACCTGTAGGGACCCGCACAAGGACCCACTACTTAGGTTAGCGCCAAGAGGCAGAGACTTTATAAGGTCCTTAGTGCCCCTTTATACAATAGACAAGACGTAATTAATTAAACCTACTTCTCACCCTTTATATAATAGTATACTATTAATCCTTAAATACTTAATTATAGATTAAGCTAAACCTACACTAATTAGTGTAGGTTTAGCTTAAAGTGTAGGTTTAGCTTTATCTATAATTAAGTATTTAAGGGTTAATAGTATACTATTATGTAAAGGGTAAGAAGTAGGTTTAATTAATTACGTCTTGTCTATCGTACAAAGGGGCACTAAGGACCTTATGAAGTCTCTGCCTCTTAGCGCTAACCTAAGCAGTGGGTCCTTGTGTGGGTCTTTATAGGTAGGCAGGGCCTTATGAAGTCTCTGCCTCTTAGCGCTAACCTAAGTAGTGGGTCCTTGTGCGGGTCCCTACAGGTAGGCAGGCCCCTATTTCACTTAGTGCTGTTTATACGATAAACTATATAGACAATATACCTTATTAAATAGAAAGGTTACCTACACAGTAAAGACACTTAGGAACTAGTGGCCTACTTAGAGAACTATTAATATAAAATTAAGGAATTTTATAGACGCCTAATATAATATAATATTATTTTTACCTAGAAAGGCAAAGTTACAGAGTTATTCTAGAACTCTAAGGAAAGATTATTTATTACTTACTAAATAGACGTACTAAGCTCTATAAAACCTATAGGCTAAGTAGGCTAAACTAGATTCTCTTCTAACTCTATTAGCGTAGCACTTTCTACTATAATTACCTCTCTAGCGCGCTTTTTATTCTGCGCTAACTGTTTTAATAACTACTCCTTTTTTATACACACTATACGCAGCGCCTTAAATATAGTATTCTATTTCTTACACGCCTCTAATATTTAGGCCTCTAATTTCTTCTTTTTAGACACTAACTATAAAAATTTATTTTAAGTAATAGCTACGTTACACTTTAATCTTTATTTCTAACACTTACTACACTTCCCTAAGCTAATATAGACTTTATATATATAAGAATACGCCTTATAGAAAAAACACTTAGATACTATAATAGTACTATAATTCTTAATAGTAAAGATAAAGTTATAATAATGTTTTATACTATTATAATTAGTAGGTATAATTCTTTGGAATAAAAAATAGGAAAAAAGGGAATAATGTTATAAACTAGATAGTAATATAGGAATTAGGCGCTTATAAAGGTATAATAAAGTAATAATAGGGTTATAGGCGTAATAAAGAGATACTAAAAGGCTTAAATTAGATTATGTAATACGCTTAGCTACTTAGGAGTCCTAAGTAGCTAAGTAAGTTATATAATACACTTAGTTACTTAGGAGCACTAAGTAGTAGAGTAGCTTTAGTATATAGAAACGCGAGGATAGACCTCTATACTTATATTTAATTTATTTATTAATCTATTATTTAGATTCTAGTAGACTAAATTGTTAACTTATTACACTTCGTAAGATACTATTATATTAATAAGACCTTCTACCTTCTGTAAGTACTCCTACCTAAGAACTAACCTTAACCCTTTAGGACTAGCTACCCTCTTAGATTTAATAGTGGTCTAGGCGATTACACGCTTTAGATCTTAACACTTAGATCCTAATATAATAGTAGTACTTAGAGTAATTGACTATATTATCACTAAATAGGATAGGCTTATTTAGAAGTGCGTCTTATATAGACCTAGTTTACATAAGAAAGTAGTAAGCTGAGTGAGAAGCTTGTCCTAGTCATGTGATCACCTCTTGGGTGATCGTCCCGCAGGGCCTATGGGCCCTACCGGTATATCTCATACGCCACAAATCCGAAAGCCAAGGCGCGACATGCTTTGAGTGTTGCCCTGAATAACCTTGGCTTTCACTTATGGGCTCAACAGAGGTACCAATCTCGGATTGTGATAGACAGAGGGCATGCATGCAGAACGTTGATGTATCTGGAAAGAACGACATCGGGCCACTTCTCGAATCAGCTGCTTGTTGCTACCTTCGCGCAATGTCTGCACGTATGCCTGCCGTTCTTAGTCTATGGTAGCTGCTGCTGCGGAGAAAAAGCTGAAGGCGCGTTTGTTTGTGAACACGACGCATAGAACTGCCTTCTCACCCTCCCCCTCTTCTTTTCTCCATACCATTCTCATGCCATCACCGCGACACACCATGCGAACTCAGTTTGCTATTTACATTTATTCATCTCACTTCCTACTCTTTCTTCCTTCTCATGGTCAACCCAGTACTGCACCCTCATAGCCTTTCCTCCACTAGACTGCTCATCTCTTTAGTACATACCTCAACCGGTAGCCTCAGTTTCGACTTCAGTACGATTCTATACTGCCACATTCTCTCTCGCCAGAGGGGCACCTCTGGTCAAAGTAAGCTATGCGCTGCAGTTTAAAACTCTCGTTCATCATTAGTCTAACGCTTCCACCAGGCCAGCCAGTCTCACCATCCAACGTACCGCTGAAGCCTCCTACCATCATACCCAGCGTCCACCATTGCATGCTTGTTGCCGGGGTTCTAGGATGTGACCAGGATGCTTTCAAAGGTGAGGATGGCTCCCCCGTGACCCGACGCTGCTGGCCCATCGATGCTGAGGCAATACGCGCTGAGGGGATGTGGGTTGGCCTCAAGGTATTTATCCCTCCCCGTCGATAACTAATGATACTACAGCTAGAGAATGGGTTAGTGCGAGGGTAGGTAGGGGAACCGGGGTTTTGAAGATCTATTCCCAATTCCTTTGGGTCAGCCTGCATGAAATTCACACTTGACTGAGTGGGTGGGGTGGAAAGCGTTGTGCAATGCCAATTATTCGACGCGCCGTCGTAATCGTCAACCAAACTTCAGCATCGCGCCGCTCCTCTACAGAGCCGGCTCCCCCGGTTACTCCTGGGATCTCTTGTCCATGGTTCATGTCGCACAACGCTTCTCCATGTTTCCACGTTGCCCATCCCAAGTCATCGGTCGCAAGTCGTCAAGTGATCAGGGTCATAGCGAGTGATGGCGAACATGGTGCGATGGCGAACACCCAATGGAGTGCAGTCCGCCGACTCAGATTGTTGTCAACATTCTGGTGCTGGGAGGATGAAGACGCTTTGATGTTCCTTAGCGTTGGTGCAGGGTTGCGTCGTGGGCCATGGTTGGCGGTCAGGCAGCACCCCATGATTAGAATGCAAGATCGTAGGTATCAGTTACCCATGTCGTCAAAAAAGTTCATGAAACAGGCTATCCTATGCCGAGAGAATTGTTAAGTTTAGCAGGTAGTGGACAAGGGAGGAGCTGCAACCTTTCCTACACCTGCCTCGCTGCGGTGAACATGCGGATCACTGCTTGCCCTAGTAGGGGATACGCCTGGCTGCGTCCTATCATATCCCCGTTATCTGCTTTTAGCATCGGATATTCGAAGTTTGGGCGATGCTAACAGCCCCTGCTATTGTAGAACGAAAGCCACACAGAGGCTTGGCGTCGGGTGCCATTGCGCATGAGAGAAAGTAGCTTCGGCGGATTCTTACAATTCGCGTGGAGTGTCACAGTTTCGGGACTTATAGAAAGAGGAAAGCAAGTAGCGACGCTAGCGTGGCTGTTGAGATTCTCGCAAAATGGGGTCTGGTTTCGGCCACCAACATTACCAAAAACTCGTGTTTTTGGGGACACCCTTGCCAACTACTGTATAAGACTAGGGCGAGAGGTGACCCAAAAATACGAGTTCCTTCGTAAGCGCTATTGGCGTCAGCAATCTACTTCAGCACGGGCCGATGCTACAAGACATAATTGGTAGGTCGTGAATTAGTGTTCGCAGATGGATTGTCCATCGTGTAAGAGGCCTGTTCCGAATTTTAAAAGTGGGGCACCGTATACGAAGACCCAGGTATTACATTCTCGAACTTATATTTTTCAAAACCTTGATATGATAACTGTGGAGCTAAGGTCTATAGTATATAGATTATCTTTCGCGTACGTGTAAAGGAGTTCTCTTTTGCACCTGCACCTGCACGCCACAATAACAGTTATGTGATAACGGGCTTGTGGTTTAGTAGTATAATTTTCCCATAGCATGTGCGTACTCCACAGTACTGCGAAAATCCCATCCACATCAACAAGAAATGGTCGTAGTTGTGTCTATTTGCCCTCGTGTCTAGCCCCTGCTTTTCCCGCAAGTCCAATACATTGCCAGGGAAAAATGCTTGCCTTTGGCTTTTCATTCTCCGGCTTACCTAAATGACTGAAAAGCACAAAAATACATGCTCTCGCGTGAACGTAGACACTGCCGGTACAGTATCGCCATCCAAGTCTAGAACGCATGCTAGCTTAAGTGACCGCAGGATAAGAAAGCTTACCTACTACTGGTTTACATCAACACGGGGAGGTTGACCATCCGCGACACAGAATCTCGGACCGCGCATTCCTGTGTCGGCTAAAGTAGGCCTGCACGATTTTGACTAGGTATTCACAAACAATGTGTAAGTACATGTATTTCCGCTTTGAGTATCTTGATACCTACCCCGCACTGCGACCGCGCGAAAAAGATCAGACATCCCACAATACGCTTTCGGTGCTTTCCACAAAGCCATCGGCTTGGCAGACGTCCGCAATTCAAGCAAGGATGCAGCTTGACAAGAACCGTGTTTCAAACCTTGCATCTATGCGGAGACTGGCTTGGCGGTATGGGGACAGCACGTGGTGTGTGGGCCACCGCTCAGGCACACGCGTAACGATGGCATGGCAGCGACACAAGATGACGCAAGTGACAAGTTGGTGACAGTCAGTCTGTATAGCGAGCGAGTTCTTGGTTCCATAGATCAATGCGGACGCCGCGCACAGTAGTAATGTTCATGTAACGAGCGTCAGGAGACCGGGGGTATTCTGATAGCCAAAAGCCAAAAGCCAAAGGACGCGAGCTATGCTACACAGAGGACCACCAAGGAAGGTATGTTATTTCAATCATCAATATGTAAAAAAGGAAATGAAAACAGGACAGAGGCTGTGCTGCTCTATAACCTGTTGGTTGTTGCGGACGGTGACCCGCGGAATGCTTCCTGCACCATCATCTCCAGGCAACTCAAGAATTAGACATACAACGCCAAAATAACCCTCGTTAGATCCTTCACTGCAAGGACTCAAACTACTCGCTACGGTTTTCGCTTGATGCTGGCATCCCGAAGGGCAGTGCTACCCGGTGCGTACGGGCCATCGTTGACATTGATCCAGTTGGGCACGGTACTACTCCTCTTGCGAGAGTTGTGTCTCGTGACGCTACCTCTCACCATGCGGCCACCTACTTTACCAAAGCTGAGCACCTCGGGCCGGTCCAGATCGAATGGATCTGACTGCCGTACTCCTCTGCCGAACACGTTCGTCGCCGGCCTTGAAGGCCCAGGTTCGCCGAAGAAGAACGAGTCCTGGGACATACGAGATACTGTGCTCGAGGTTGTATCGAACTGAGGAAGCGGTGCGTATGTTCTGGCCGGTTTTGACGGAGTGGGCGGCAGTGGGCGGGTCGGGGGGAGCGGTGGCGGGTCTGAAGGGTCAAAGAAGGGGTTCGACTGACGGTCGGTATGAAACGACGAGGCATGGTGTGTTACTGGGTTCGAGTGTAGCGCAGTCTGAAAGCTTGTCGTTCGTTTGTGTTGCTGGGCAGTCTCGCGAAGCCACTCCGGCGTACCGCTACCGTTCTGGGCATCTATCTCATCAAGAATGGTGGCGAAAGGATCGCGTGGGTTCCTTTCCAAACTTGCAGCAAGTTTCTGTGCAAGAGGACCATCTTGTTGAGGTTGGGGAGGTACAGGATCGTGATTCAGCAGTTGGAGACTCTTGGGTGGGTCCAGCGGATCCGCGAATGGGTTTACGCCAACATTGCTGTTGCGAAGAACTGGATCGTCAACGATGTTCGGGAAAGGAGAATTTTGGCCAACAACGAGACTGTCTTGCTTCTTCTGGAGCAGCGTTCGGGACCTCTTTAGAGTAGGCATCCGACCGAACCCACCAAATCCACGAAGCTGCTGTCGCAACGTCGAGGGGGGCTCGCTGATTGACTGACTCCGTCGGGTCGTTCCAACTGAATATACTGAGCTGGCGTTCCGGGTGTGTTTGCGGTATGGGTTGGATGCAGGTCCAGACTTAGCACCTTTCAATCTCGCAACGAAGACTCCTAGTCCTGCTGGTATGCCCTTTACCTTCTCAGGTATTGCGCGTAGCCTGGCAGATAACCCCCCTCCTTCTCTTCCACTTTTCTCACTCAGGCGGTGTTTCCATCTCTCAAAGGTACCCCTCCTTCTTCTTCTTCTTCTTCTTCTTCTTCTTCTCAAGCATAAGAACAGCAGCGCACTGACGAGAGCAAGACCTAAGAAGCCGCCCAATACGCCACCTACAATAGGAGCCACATTCGTTGAGCCATTCAACGGAAGTGTCAAGCTGCCGCCTCCATCCGTCGTCCCAGTATCAGGCGCTATAACACCTGCGGATCCACTTGTTGGAATGCCCGTATCAGTGGGTTGCGATAGTACGGGCTGGGTGTCGGGTGAAGGGTCTTTGGGAAGTACCGATTGTACGGGTGCAGAGGATGAAGCCACTGGTACGGGAACGTCAGACAGTGTAGAGGACGCAACAGGCACATCCACTAATATCGAGCTTGTCGTTGATACAGGCACAGGATTTGTGTCAGAGCTTCCTGGTGCTGGAGTGGCTGCTGGTGTTGGTGTAGAGTCGACAGCAGTCTCAACCGACTGTGTCTCAACGACATCAGGCACAGGTGCTGGGACTGCAGCTGCGGGGGCCAGTGGCGAGCTGTTCGCGAGAAGCGAAGATTGCGCTACTACAGAGGAGACTGCACTACTCGTACCTATCGCCGTGGACACTGCTTCGGCTGATGTGACCTGCTCCGTTGTTTCTGTGGAGGTAGACGACGCTGGAGGTGGAGGTGGAGGTGGAGGTGGAGGCGCTTCGGCTATCGAGCTGCTCTGTATCGATTGCACATCCTGAGTGCTCGTCGAAGTCGATTCAATGATAAAAGTAGTAGTCGAGGTGACGGTCGATGTGGCTGTTCGAGCTCGCGAGCGCGTACATCGCCGCCCGCTCACCGTCGTTATAGTTTCTGATGGAGTGGCCATGCAGAAGATGCACTCATAGAAACAGAAGCGCCGCTGGCGCTTCGGGCATGTTAAACGTGTAAACGTGGGGAATTGTGGTTTCTGCGTGTTGATAGGGAACAGAGACACAGAGACAGATGCCAGTAGTGGTCAGGAGAGGGATCGGTATGGTTGGCAACCGCTGGTATGAGTTGGAGCGCTTGGGATGCTCTGAAGCTGCTCCCGTTTCAAGTGCCGCTTTGGGTCGTGATTCTCACACATTTGAAGCGCAGGAGGCATCGACAGTCAAGAGACAGCGGCACAGCCGTCTCAGCAGGTCAGGCACAAGAGGGCGGGGGCGTATGCCAGCAGGCATTGCGCTGATCGGGCGACGCGGACGCGAGCAGGTCGTAGGTAGGTAGGTAATGGTGTTGAGGATGTGCGAAGGATCTGAGGCCGACGCTGAGGCACGTGATCTTGTCGCGTTTCACCGTCAACGATCTAAAACCTTGGGCATGGTTCTGCAAAGTATCGTATGGCCAGAAGTGGCTCTGCAATTGCCCTTGAAAGATGCCATATGGCGAGACCCTTTCCAACCATTTATCGCGGCCTCCTGGGTTTACAGTAAACGCGCGCAAACTCGTACCCGCTGCTTCGTACAAATATAGGCTAACTATGCGTCCGAATGGAACATGGTATTCTGCGCAATGACGCGAGGTGGCTTCTTCGAGGAAGCTGAAGCAAATACTGTCTCCACAGCGGAGACGCTCGAGCGGCGGCCACGATTGATGGGGAACAGAAGCGAACGCCCATGCCGTGCCGAATGTTCGTTTCCTACCGTACACCTTTGTTCCCACCGCCAGCCAATTGCTGGACAATTGCTTCTTGCCCGCGAGCCCACCGCCATGTTTCAATTCAGCGGTACGTTGCTTCTCCTCAACTGTCCTCGGCGCTTGCTATGCGCCGCGGCATCCACGTCCCCACCACCTGCGGAACCACGACCTAGCATGGTTAGCTGCCAGCCTCTTGTACCCGTCTTCCCAAGCCCTCCACTGCGTCCCTCCAGCACTCGGCTTCGCTTGGTCACGGTGTTTCGTGCGATGGGTTGACAAAACATGTTTCGCCTTGTGCGCTACCTACGTGAGGCACGTGCAAGTACCGTAGCATCGCTGATTGTGATTCACCCCTCTAGGCGGCCTTCTCGCAGGTCAACACGACAACGAGAAAGAAAGATTGCCACCAGCACGGCCGATAGCTGTGACTTTCCCGTCTTTGAATCCACCTGAACCGTCGCTTTCGGCACCACCCCAATCCTGGATCAGTGACTTGGGTCCTGGTGTTGCTGCCCACTTCCTCGGATTAAAAAAGCCAGCTGATGTCAACGTGCACACCTTGGCCACCCTGAACATATCGTTTCAACCAGAGTGCGATTTCGAAACGCTCTTGGAATCTATATCGAACGACGCACAGTCATATCTTCCATCCAGGTCCTGGTTTGAGGCACCTGATCAAAACACCGCGAAACCAACCGAACCCGCCACCAAACTCCTTTGCAACGGCAGGAAAGTTCCAGATCACAATGAGTTCTATACCCGCGCAAAGGAGATCGCTTATAGCAATCAGGATGCATTTGCTAACCTCACGCGAAAGCCAATAGGAGAGAAAGTACCACTACGTCTAGCACACTTTCGAAAGTTCTGGGAAGGCCTTGATAACATGGCCTACTACTGGGACAACTCTCTTGATGAATACTTTCCTCCAAAAGTGACAGAGAATAATGGCAAAAATGGCGAATTGGATGTTTCGGACCGAATGGAGGATGCGAATGGCTCGAGCTTGCCTTCCTCGGTGTCCCCGATTAAAGAAGAATCCCGGAAGAAGGTGAAAACAGAACCGGCTACGAATGAAACAGCAATTATGTCTTCTGGTCCAGCAGCCTCGAGCAATCCTGCGTCACCTAATAGCTCTACTATGTCAGCAGATAGAGCAACGCCAGCCAATGCAGTCCCACCAAAAGCTCCCTGGGAGGTGAACGCAGTAGCTATACCTGAGAGGCCTGCTGATCTAAGCAAAGGGTCTTATAAGGGCTACCGTATCGGTAATGGCGCGGAGATGCCCGACCCGTACCGACTCGAGACTGTACGCGCTTTCATGGAGCCTATTACCTGGGCATTTGGGGTTACGTTGGTGCCACACCGCCGTCCTCCAGTGCTTTTGCTGGAGCATGTGCGTTTTCCTGTTCGCGTGAGTACAGTCGCATGGCGTGGCCCTCAGGATAGAGTCCGTGCACGTCAAGGATGGATGGAGGGTCCCGTCCTTGGTGTGCAATGTAGAGCAGAAACCGGTTTCGGTTCAAGCGGGGACTTGCAAGCAGATTCCGTCTTGGACACTGTTCGCGAGCTAGGTGGTCTACTTTTGCTCGCTCAGGAAAGGGCAAGGGAGGGGAAGACCGAGAAAAGGAGCGGTGAAGGTAAGTGGTGGACGATGACGCATCGATGGGGAGGGGGCCCAGGTGGGGAAGTGGTCGAGGGCACGGGTGCCAGTAACGGGCCAGCTCCAGACCAAGTGGCTAAGGTAGACCAAAGCAGGCCTGGAAGGTCCCGCGACGGATCCAAGATTCGGCGGAAACCGACACCAGCGGGAATCTGGAAGACCTTAAAACCTGGGAACCCGCTCTGGGATCCAAAGGTGGTCTATGAAGCAATCGGCAAAGATCGCAAAAGCACTTGGGATGATGTAGGTCCTTGTGAAGGAGAGATTGCTGATGAAATTGCTTACCACTCCTTAGGTCTTTTTGGTGTCGTCATTGAACCATCATATTAGTGTCCTGAAGCTACGGGTACATCCAGATTACCTCCGATTCTTGGCCGACGGCACTCTCCCGCAGGACCCAGCTGATCCGGCCTGGTCTTCACCGAAGCTGCAGAGGACTCGATGGTTTGACTTGTTCGACATCGATGACCGCACGGAAGCCATGCGAGGCATTTGGGGCATCATGAACTACCTCATGCGAGCCCAAGAAGAGCAAGATGTACCTATGGCGGATACCTGAATATGTTCGATCTGTTTGGATGTGCCGAGCGAAGGTATGAAGGGCAGGAAATTATTCTCGTACTCGATTCGCCACACCAAACGTATCTCTAGTTGATATAGCAAGGATCGAGATTAAGTTTCATCCTACATGCGATCGACCTATCGGAAAATATATTCACGGTGTCCGAACATGCACATAGATGCGTGGCCACTCAAATCTACCCTCATCGTTCACCCCATAGTTGATTAGCGACCGTACACCAGGTCTACTTAAAAAACTCAGATCGATATGCTCTCCCAATGACTAACTCGCGGAACGGCACGGCACGGCACGGTCGTCGTTGTACGACTGGGCCGGCGTCACACTAAAGGGATACATCGATCTGCTAACTCTTGCAAGTCCTCTGGGAATATAAACTAGGCAGATAAATCTGTTGCCGCGTGATCCTCGATCGACTGACAATTAACAAGATTCCACTGCTCAACAAATAGAGCTACCCGCCAGATGCATCATAAACTGATCAAGACGAACTCCGAAGGCTGCCAGTATCTTATCATTGCTCCGCTCTACGCACACTCTTTCATCACACGGCAGCATGGTATGGTGCGCGACAAAGGTTCCAGACCCGAAAGCTAATTGGCACAGCCCACGTCTCACTTGTTCTACCAGCGCACATGTGCGCCACTTCACGGACGCAGGCTGCCGGGTTTGACTTTCCCATCAGCTGAGTCGACGAGATTCACATGCTCAACCATACACAGCTTTCATCAACGCGCAACCGTGGCGTCAAATAGCGCGTGCTGGACAGGCGACGCGGCGGACGTAGTGTCACTGGTCTGTCAATCAATCAAAAAGGACCAGGGTATGAGATACAGGAGACGCGCACTAGCTTGAACTGCTCAGGCCTTGCTTCACGATCCTGAAGCATTTCGGTCGTCTCGACCCAAAGATATGTCTAGCCCAGACAGGGTGACGGAGCATACCACGTTGCTCAGCACGAAGAGGCCAGATGTTGGGGCAGAATGCTGCCGAAGTCTTACAGTCACTGAAGTGCAACCCTGAGGATGGCGTCGAAACAAGATTCTGGTTCAAATCCATCACGATGCTAGATGACTCGAACTACGATGATCTCAGCTGTGTCTCGCACGACAGCCACTCTGCTTTGCGCCTTGGATGCCGAAGACCAAGGGCCGCGGGTGTGATTTTTCGCCCGGGACCGGGTTTGGGGGTTAGGCTACCTAAAGGTATGTGCCTTTTTACATCGAGTCCCGCTGATGCTACGTGGATAACGATAGTCATATCCGATAACGGACCATCCGTCTTAATATGCAACATAAAGCAACAGGAGACCCACTTCACATTCACAAACCCCTAAGGGAGCGGCAGCATGCCCTACGGCGAAATGATGCCTACAGAGGCGATTGCCAAGGACGCAGTCTCTGATATTCCTCTAAAGACGCCTCTTCACGTTGGAGTAACCGTGGCTTCGAGGCTACGACGGAGGGAGGGGCGGTCAGGATTTTGACTTGGTCGCATCACAGCCTGACAGGTAGCCCTGGGCGGGCTTTTCATATCGTATAAAAAGCTTGCTATCGCGTAAATACAATCGCAAATTTCACGCCGTGCATCGTGAGTTTCTGTCACGGGAACACCTTTCTCTTTACAGTGCTCACATCCTACTTTTGTCTGTTCGTCCTCATTTCCGATACTCCTACGAATCGAGTACTACCCCATACCCCTCCAATCCTCATCGATTCACCGATTCCGCAATATCACGTTGGTATAGCACAATTTCTTCGCCGAAAAGATATTCTTCACGGCAGGTGGGCTGTCAAGCATCTGACTGTTCACCTAAGAGGAAGGTACCAAACCAATCGCGCAGAACCAAGCATTTGCGTCAAGTTCTCTTCCTCTGATAACAGCATCTGCAACCATGTTTGGCCATCTCTTCGAAACGATCCTATTCTCCCTTCCACTGGCATACGCCATGGGAAAGCTTGACAAGACAGTGAATCAAGACCTCGTCTCACGTCTCAAGCTCGCAGCCACTGTCTACGATAAACATCAGATACTCACCAAGGACGAAGACTGGATCTACGACTTCAACTCCGCGCAGCCAACCGACTCCTTCAAACCAGGGAGCGTCAAGAACGCCAATGCAGCGACCTTTCCTGCCATGGCTGGCCATGGCATGACCGTTGCCCAACTCAATCTCGGCCCTTGCGCCATGTTGCCGGCCCACTATCATCCACGCGCAACGAACATGGTAATCGCCATCACGGGCAACACGACGACGTGGATGGTGAATGAGAATGGTGTTAGGACGGTGTCGACGACGCTGACGCCAGGGAAGATGACCATCTTCCCTTTGGGCAGCATTCACTGCATGCAGAACAACGGTGCGATTCCTTCCCTAGATCCAAGCCTATGCCGATTGTCAAACCTAATCATCCTAACAAGGCTGCGATGATGCGTACCTAATCAGCGCGCTCAACTCTGAGGATACCGGTACACTGAACATCGCTGGGGGTCTGTGGAGTGTACGTGATGACATGATACGCGCCGCCTTTGGCAATCCCGCCATGGACGTCCAAGCCACAGGCAAGAGTATCCCTGAGGTGGGCACGGGGTCTACCTACGGTAGTGACGAGTGTATGAAAAGGTGCGGTATAAGCAAGGGAAAGGCATGAGTAGGTGTCCCATTGGTGTTGGTAGCGGCAGTGTTTAACTTGAACCTGATTTCGGTTCTTGGGCGTCATTTGTTTACTTCCGGTAGCAAGGTTGGTCCTGTGTAGGCGTTCCAATGAGATATGGACTCAAAACGAGAGATAGGTATGACAACAGACTGAGATTCTACTCCGTTTGCTTCTTGTCTGGTCGTATCTCTGGGCATGTGGCAGAAGTGGGATGCCAGTGGCGCCGCTTCACCAGCTTGATGGAAGCATGCTCGCGATGGCGAACGCTAAGTGCCTGCGCGCTCATGCAACGTGGCTTTGATTTTCTCGACGTGCTCTTCTGGCGAACCGCTCATCTTGATGTTGCCAACCATCACGGTCTTTTCTCTGCTCTTCAAGCCTTTGATGATCTCTACGTCGGATTGCGGTACTTTGAGAGCCTCGTGTTTGTTAGGGATGTATTGCCTGCAAATCTCTTGACGTCTGCCTGCCTCCGCTATGATTGCCATGACTGCTCTATCTGCCTCTCCTTCCTTCGCGCGCGCTGCAACACACACTTCGACACCCAAATCGGATATGCCCGAGACACCTTCTCTGTTTGCGCTGACGCCCGGTTTGACCCGGCAAAGTATCAGAATAGAGCCGGTAGATGTCTTTGATCCCTTGGTGGCGACGAAGCGGACAGCTAGGGACAACATGGGTAAGCGGTCCGGTAAACGGTGAAAGAGGAAGGTCAGCGGACGTGGCTGGGCGGCCTGAGTGGAGCGGAGATTGCTCGGCGGTGAGCAGTGAAAGAGGAAGGTCAGCGGACGTGGCTGGGCGGCCTGAGTGGAGCGGAGATCTCTCGGCAATGAGCCGGCAGCACAGAGTTATCTGATGGAACGCTCCATGGCGGAACTTTGGCCGAGGTTGTGCCGATCGCAGCCGCCGAGCACGAGCCACATGCGAGATGAGACTAGAGCTGGGGGATCTCGAGCAATCTGCTCGTACAGAAGAGCAACCGATGTGCATATCTACAAGTGTCTACCTGGATAGTTGGTGGAAGTCCCTATACGAGTAAATTCTCCATTTCTTCACTCTCTATTCTTCATGCATAAACCTCCGACTGCGGCCACAGCCATGCGGCCAACCTCGGTTCAGCCGCATGGAGGCGATACCTAGCGGGGCCCTCAGATAAACCGCCGTCTACACCTGTACTTAGGGGAAATTCCGACCTCACGACTTCCCCTAAGTACAGGTCTTCGCGACGAGAGGAGATTTCAGAGGATACACTTACCTAAGAGATGGCGCAGCCCACAGCGATAAAAGGCGCGTGGCGCGCCCTTTCGCACCCGTCTGTCACATGCGCCATCTTTCTCTCTCTCTCTCTCTCTCTCTCTCGCTCTCTCTCTCTCTCTCTTCCAATTCGATCCGCGAGCCGTTCGGTGCACATCGCCAAAAAGGGTGTGATTACAAAATATACGTTGCCTGATTGCGCATATACATACATAGGCGGGAACGAAGTATACACAGTCCGGAGTAGGTGCATACCTTGTTTTCCATGCCGGTGTAGCAAATGGAATAGTCCATCTGCTGCTTCCTTTGTTCCAAATGCAATCGCACAGTTTCTCGACTTGATAATCAACACACAGCGCTAACACGCACGTGAAGCTCTCATACACCAACATGACGTCCGCACCGCAGATACAGCCCAAATTCCTCCCTAATCGCCACGACTTGGGTGTTGTGGCGGTGGGCTTCAGCGGCGGCCAGGTGAGCAGCGCCCTCTCCTTACTTGCCAGCTGCAGCTAACGCAGGGTAGCCGAAAGCCGGCGTCGACGCAGCGCCCCAAGCCCTCATCCAACATGGCCTAATACAGCAATTGGAGGAAGAGCTCGAGTTCAAAGTCAGCTTCGATGGCCAGGTGCACGACTATTCTACATTCATGCCCGCTGAGGACCCAGACTACCGAGGAATGAAGCAGCCCAAGTTCGTCAGCGCCACCACACAAGCAGTCAGCGAGCAGGTCTACAATCACGCCAAGAGCGGT
Source organism: Paraphaeosphaeria minitans (assembly GCA_015832175.1). Classification (NCBI taxonomy): domain Eukaryota; kingdom Fungi; phylum Ascomycota; class Dothideomycetes; order Pleosporales; family Didymosphaeriaceae; genus Paraphaeosphaeria; species Paraphaeosphaeria minitans. Next base: position 1,498,852 of record WJXW01000009.1, read on the forward strand.
AAGCTCGTTCTTACCCTCGGAGGAGACCATTCCATTGCCATAGGCACGGTTTCCGGAACAGCAAGAGCGATCCGGGAACGCCTCGACAAGGAAATCGCAGTCATCTGGGTTGATGCACATGCGGATATCAACACGCCGGAGACCTCGGACAGCGGAAACATCCACGGCATGCCTGTAGCTTTTTTGACAGGCCTCGCAAAAGAAGAGAGAGAAGACACATTCGGGTGGCTCAAGGAGCACCACCGATTGAGCACGAAGAAGATCGTGTACATCGGCTTGAGGGACGTGGACAGGGGCGAGAAGAAGATTTTGAGGGAGCATGGCATCAAGGCGTTCTCGATGCACGACATTGACCGGTAAGATGAAGACACTCCCTGTACTGGGAAAGGGCTTTTACTAATTCGAGGTTGCAGGCACGGTATTGGCAAAGTCATGGACATGGCTCTGGGCTGGATCGGCAGCGATACGCCCATCCATCTGTCTTTCGATGTGGATGCGCTGGATCCGATGTGGGCACCCAGCACGGGTGCGCCTGTGCGAGGAGGCTTGACCCTGCGCGAGGGAGACTTCATTGCTGAGTGCGTGGCTGAGACGGGCTCTTTGGTCGCTCTCGATCTCGTTGAGGTCAACCCGAGCCTGGACGAGCAAGGTGCGAGCGATACCGTTAGGGCCGGGTGCAGCATCGTTCGATGCGCACTTGGCGATACTCTCTTGTAGAGTGCTGGGGAGATGGTCACGGTTGGGAGTAGGTGTTCGGCATAGGTAGACATTCCTCCCAGCAAGGCGATACCTTGGGCAGAATACCTAGGTAGTTAGTCGCCCCACCTTCGGGGCGTGGATACGAACATGAATCGGAAGCAGTGTTTACTCAAGTGTCTCCCTCCAGAAAGTAATCACACAATACGAAGAAGCATCTGACCGGCAGTGCTCAGTGTCCTTCTTCCTACAGCGAAGTTAGCAAACCTCGCTGCAGCCCATTGGCCATCAGCTTTGGAAGGCGTCGGAAGGAACCAACCGCTGCGTTCCGAAAGAGCGGGACTACCCCCCATCTCACTCTTCACCGAGGGATGGAAAGCCCCATTGATCGGCCCGGGCGCTGCAATTATGCCCGCATTAAATGACGGTGCTCGCAGGCGCTCGCGCCGGCTATTTCTATGCACCGAACTCCGCCGGTGTCAAGCTGTCGAGACTCGTAGGTACGTCATTGCGCTTTCCGCGACTCTCCGCCTTAGCCAGCCGGCGCAAAAGATGAAAATGAAGCAGCTCCACCTCAGCTTCGCAGCGCTTGTAGACAAGAAAACATCTCTTGGCTGAGTATCTTCGCGTCTTCAGTCGCATCGACACTATGCAGCGCCTAGCTCAGCTGCCCTCCGAACTACGACTGCTACCTCGGAACTCCGTGCGGACAGCGAGGCCGTTGCTCTCAACAGGCCACCAACTGCTCGTCTCGCCAGCCGGCATTGGCTCATGCCTTCGTTATGGCGGCGTCTTGCAGCAGAGGAGAGCATTGACTACAAGTCAATTGGACTCTGGCCGAGATGGTGAGTAACCGTACGAACAACCGCAAGGCGCAGTGACTCTCTTGCCGAAGTTAACAAGGCTAATCGGGCTTCAAACAGAGCGCGAACGAGTCGTCGTACTGGGTAGCGGGTGGGCCGGATACACCGTTGCTAGAGGACTCGATCCCAAGAAATACCAGGCCGTTGTTGTATCGCCGCGATCGTACTTTGCATTCACGCCTCTGCTTGCCTCCACATCGGTGGGAACCCTTGAATTTCGAACTGCGATGGAGCCGATACGCACGAGGCGGACAAACGTCGACTTCTTCCAAGGGTGGGCGGACCAGGTCGACTTCAAGAACAAGAAGATCACAATTGAAGAGGCAGTTGAAGAACGGGGGCAATCCACAGCTGGGGTGGAGGAAAGAGGTGCTGGGGAGTCGAAAGAGCTCAGACACGAGAGGAGAGGGGTGGAAGCGCAGAAAGGCAAACTGTTCGATCTCACTTACGACAAGTTGATCGTCACTGTGGGCTGTTACAGCCAGACGTTTGGCACACCTGGTGTGAAGGAGCATGCGTGGGTAAACTCAACACTGATTGATGGCAAAGCTGACCGGTTACTAGGATGTTCTTGAAAGACGTAGGTGATGCGCGCAAGATCCGGAACCGCATTCTAGCATGCTTCGAAATCGCAGCTTTGCCGACAACTACTGATGAGCAGCGCAAGCAGCTTCTAAACTTCGCTATCGTTGGTGGAGGGCCCACTGGCATTGAATTCTCCGCCGAGTTGCATGATATCATCGCTGAAGACCTGGCACGCATCTATCCTGAACTAGTCAAGTTCTCCAAGATCACAGTATACGATGTCGCAAAGAAGGTGCTCCCTATGTTCGACGAGAAGCTTGCCCAGTATGCCATGGATACCTTCGCGCGTGAAGGTATCGATATCAAAACAGATCATCATGTGGAAGAACTGCGACCAGGCGCTCCTGGCGAGAAAGTCTCTTCGAAAGATGACCACTTGGTGTACACCTTAAAGGTCAAAGAAGGAGGCGCGGTCGGCGTCGGCATGGTAGTCTGGAGTATGTTTTACTTCCGATGGAGCACAGAGTTCTGCTAATTAGACCCTAGGCACCGGGCTTATGCAGAACCCGTTTGTCACCAATGCGCTCAGCGAAGTCCACGAGATCCCCAACGACTTCAGACGCCTCGAAGGGCCATCCAATGACCCCGGAAACCTCCACTGGCGCGTGAAGATTGACGAGAAGACCGGCTCCGTGGTGACCGACACACGACTCCGTTTGAAGCTCGTTGCCGACACCAAAGGAGACAACAAGCCGGAGGCCATTCTGGACGATGTTTTCGTCCTCGGTGATTGTGCCATCATGGAAGGAACCCATTATCCTGCAACAGCGCAAGTTGCTGCTCAAAAGGCTAGCTGGCTGGCTAAGCGACTCAACAAGGATGACATCGAGAAGACAAGCGGCTTCGCATGGAAAAACATGGGCGTGATGGCGTATATAGGCAATTGGAATGCACTACTGCAGGGCGGTGCAAATGCCGGTGGTATTTCTGGACGACTTGCGTGGATCATTTGGCGCGGAGCATACCTCACTAAGAGCGTGAGCTGGAGGAACAAGATTCTAATTCCTGTTTACTGGTAAGTGGTCTAGGTTGTATAAAATAATATTGCTAACGAAGTATAGGGCAATTAATTGGCTATTCGGACGAGATATCAGCCGTTTTTAGGGAGGAACATCGAATAACAACGTGGTAGAACTAGACCTAGCATCCTTGAGCGTTATAGACTAGACAAAGGGCTAAAAGTATTTGTAAGATCCTGTATGTATCGTGATTAGTCTATCTTAATTATCATTCACTCCTTCAAATACTAATGCTGGACGCATATATTTTAAATCGGAAACCTTACCTCTGAAAGGCTCCCGGATTTGGCCGTGCAAGATCCCGGTGAAGGTTTGACGCGCTGCAGAACCAAGGGCGAATGAATGGAAATCTACCCATGGACCCCACAGATCTTTAGCCTTGTCACTTGTGCTTTCCCTTAGAGTTGATTGTTTTCTCGTTCAAGCGAATACGAGCGCTGGCGTACCACGCCGCAGCATTGGCAACAACACGCTACCAATGACACACAACAGTCTCTGTGTCACTCGGTCTAAAACAAGGAAGATACACGAGTATTTCAGCTCGCAGCCTTGCGGTTCGTATTTGTAGATAGGGAGCGCACCTCTTGATATTATGGTTGTACGAGCTTCTCAGCATTTCACCTGTCCGGAATATAAACGCTAACACGATGTATGTCGCAAGTGTATTGAGGTTTTCCGTGTTTTTGGGTCAGTATACAGCAGCTCTGGAGCTGCACCAACCTAGTGTCACGCCTGTGAATCAGCTCTTTCCTGCGGATGGACGGACGCCTAGGCCCACTTCTGCACCAAAATCACCACTAGAACTACTTCGAAGACAGGATGATCCTGGGTTGTGCGGATATCTTGAAGGAGACCCAGGTTCGCCTATCACCGTTATCAGTATCTGCCGCGGCGAAAAAGCTGACCCAGCGCAGAACACCCTCTCTACTGCGACCCCGGCTGGAACTGCATGTACGACGACGGATATTCGTGGTTTGGGTGCTGTACCGGCACTGCAATCACAGACTGCGATGTTTACACTGCTTGTGTGAACAGCATATCCATCGATGAATGCCTCTACAGTTCGGAATGTTATGATGACGCCTTGGTCACGGGCTGGTGGGTTCTCCACTACTTCTCCTATGGACAATAAACGGCTAACACAAGCCAGTGTCGAGAACTATGCGCCCTACTGTGCCACGCTGTACAGTGTCATCTCCGACAGCACATACGGCCACTATGGGTGCGCGAACAGGAAGACCAGCTACGAAGTCATGGTTACGGTCAGTGGAGAGGACGATATCTCGTTTGAGCTGGAGACGGAGACGGACATAGCGTCGTTTACGGGATTTTCTTCGAGCATGTCGGAAGCTACGTCTGTCGGTGAAGAGGGCGGTTCTATGAGTACAGAGGCAGAATCGAGCATCATAGAGACGGTTCAAACGACTGAGATTGAGACGAGCACAGAGGCGAGAGAGGCGCCGACGCTCGTTCAGAGTGGAGCTGCGAGTACAACGGCTTCATCGGGGAGGGCGGAGAGGACTGCTGGAGTGGATATTGGGATAGTAGGGGCTGCTGGCGTTCTTGGACTGTTGCTATGATGGGGGCAGGTACGATTTCGCATGCCGTACATGATGGAAACTGGGCGGGTGGATAGCTGGAAGTATGAGTGCCTTGGGTCACGCCAAGTCACACTTGGCAATGAACTGGAGATTTAAACTCAGGTGGCATCACAACGCTGTAAACTGGGTCTCATATTATTGGAGAGTGCTTGTTTTCTTAGCATGTGCTTTCTCGTCTACTGGATACGGGCACAGAAAAAGGAAGTACCGTAGCACTTGTGAGTACACCAGACTACCAAGTTATCCCTGTGGCACCCTCGTTCAGTTCTCCCCACCTCTCGACATTACTAGTCTGCATTTGTACGCGCAACATCCATTGTAGGCTACTACTATCGCTTTCTTCAAGATGCACACAAGCTTCACTATCGCTGCCGCGCTTCTGTTTACGCGAGCAAACTCCGGTCTAACCAGCTATTCCACCGTGCGGAGACACTAATTGCCTGGATTGGGAATCGGTACCAGCAGGTGAGCATGATACACTGCGATTTCATGATCTAAAATTAGTAACAACCTTAGCCACGTCTGTCATCGGAGAGATACTCGACCACACGTCGCCGCCGACGGTCCCCAGTGTCGAGACATCCATGAATACCATCACTGCGATGGCTTCCGAAACCCCGAAGGCCAGTCTACATACCTCTGCCGCCACTCAGATCCCAGCCTCCTTCACCGGCAATGTCACAGCGAACTAGGAAGACGCAGGATGGGGCAACATCACGATTATTGAGGACGCTGGAGTCTGGTATAACCAAGGCTGTTTTATCAGCGAGTCTAGCAACATGTCAGTCATGGGTGCTATCCTAAATGTCAGCTCGAGACTCGTGATTTCTGTCTTTGATATCGCATACAGCTTCCTGACAGCATTTTAGATGCGATGGAGCGACAAGCTGGACGTTCAGCTCTGCAGCCAGCACTGCGCCTACTACGACCCCGACGAGGGCCATGAGTATTTTGGCATTGCCAATGGCCAAGAGTGCTATTGTGGGAACTTGATCTCTAACCATGTGAGTGATTCTTAATGACGCAGCCTCGTGGGCCTTACAAATCCAATTACCCAGCACTACATGCAGGATCGCACAAAATGACTCCCAGATATTGACTGATGCAGCACTAACTACGCACTCCCGCAGGCGCGTCGAGTCGATCAATCGAACTGTCGTCTATGATGCCCCCCGCGCGAAGACAGGGGAGGCGATAAATTCTTTTGCGGTCTCACAGGACTGCGACGAGCTAACATGAGCAGCATAGTTGTATACGGGCGACGCAAATGGAACATGGCACCGAAAACCTCGGAAGATAGCGCGCCTGAGTACCGACCTCTGCATTCCCACGTTCAAAGCAGTCCCGCGCGTCGCAACGAGTGGCGTGATTACGTTGGCCTTTGCCATACCTATTCTGTATTGGATGTCTCCTGGATCGATCATTGCGTTCTTCATTCAATGGTGGTGGTTTTGCGGTCACCCCTTTTGTTGGGTATGGTCGGCCACACTGACAGGTTTTCCTGGATCATGGGCACTAGCAGGCTTTCTCGGGATGGCCACAATGATCATTTACTGGGGCTGTGTGTCAGCTACACGCCCTCCAGACCTTAGATCACGTTTACTCAGTGCACCCATTTAGAGCCCCTTAATGTGAACCCGAGTATCGACAATACAGTGTAGGGTCAATGTTTCGGACACTCATAGCAGCTCAAGTCAACATTAGTCGAGCATTTGGCAGTACTGTAGCTCTACAACCGTCACGCCTGGTATCCTATTTGACACACGGTGCCTTCCATAGTGCAATAGGGCATCTGAATCGGCTCCGCACCAATGCCCCTCGCCACAAGTCTCTCTCTCATCTCGCTCAGTCTCGGTGCAGCGTCGATCTGGCTCCTATTTCTCCCTTGCGCATCCTTGGCGCCACTCCAGAGGATCTCAGCAACGGCGGACCCCCGTGGCCAGATCATGCGGTCGACGTTGACGGGGTCCGTTTGCTCGGCCCACATGTGTGCCTCGCCGCCGATGACGAGGTGCTGGGCATCTGCGGGCACGCCCCCGAGCGGGTCGTATGAGTAGGCGAGGCGCCAGTTGTGGAAGGGCGCGCAGTAGTCTTCGTAGGGGTAGTACTGGGCGCTCACGGTGGGGTCGAAATTCAGCCACTGGCCTTTACCGCAGTCGAGGTACTTGGGGGTGGGTTAGTGAGGAGACTACTTTGACAAGACCATACCCAAATGGAAGGACTACACTGCCCGAGTGGATTCGGGCTTTGAGGGTAAAATTTAAAAAATGGTAAGTGGGATCGGTTGCTCACCCAGTACTTGTAGTTTCCTACAAGCGCCTTGTGGCCCTTTGCGACGATCTGGGCGACTGCCTCGTCGCTCTGCCACGACTGGACGATCACGTCGGAGCCGAGAGTGAGGTTCCAGTCCAGCAGCATTTCCTCCCAGACGACGGGAACCAGACCTGCAGCGCGGACTTGGTCATGGTTCCTGTCGATGAACTTTTGCATGAGCGGTTGCAAGATGGCCGAGTCATTTGAGTTGACGGTATCATCTTTCAGGTACGAGTTCTTGTTCACCTCGTCGCCGCCCGTGTGAAAGTACGAGGAGAATGGGAGTACGCGCGGCAGCAGGTCGTCAAAGAGTTTTTTGAGGAAGTCGTCGACTTTGGTGGAGTTGAGCTTCAGTGTGCCGCAGGGAGGCTCGGCGCAGTACGTGTCCCAGTCTGGCTGGACATCGTAGGCTGCGATGAGCTCCGGGTAGCTCAGCGCGATGGAAGAGGTATGACCCGGCATATCTATTTCGGTGATGAGCTCCACGCCCTGCATGGATGCGTAGTATTGTAGAGTCGCGAAGTCGTCTGCAGTGTACACCAGATCTGGTCTATAAGCACCCTTCGCCGAGAGCTCGGGAAGCGCGGGTATCTCCAGAGGCCAGGACTGTGCATCTGTGACGTGCAAATGGAGACGATTCATCTTATTGTAAGCCGCTGCATCAATGGTACGTTCGATGTCCCTGACAGAAAAATAGTTTCTCGAGACGTCGAGGTTTATGCCGCGATGCTGGAACACAGGTACGTCGAAGATGTTCACGGGAGCCAGTGGCGTGTATGTGCCGCCGTCGGAATGCTTGTAGAATAGCTGCGTGAACGTCACCAATCCCCTGACGATTCCCACGCTAGAGTTTGCTACGATGCTGACGTTGCCGCCCTCGCTCAGTTCCAGCGTATACGACTCATCGACGGTACCAGCGAGGGGCTTTGCAATGTCTTCAGAGTCGTCTTGGAGAACTTCCACGCGGACGTTGGAGATATAGGTGCGATTATCTGTGCTCGGTTCTGTCCAGTTTCTGGAGTGGAACTTCCAAGGTATGAAATTCTTCTTGAAGATTGTTTGCTTCGCAGAATATATCGCCTGATCAACCATCTCGTCTCCCGTTGGTGCTTCGCTGTAGCGCTTCAGCCGCCTGCGGTCTCCTTCATACTGTGTGGTTGCGTGTGCGTTAGAGTTTGTTCTGAAGTCGAAATCGTAAATCGGCTGAACCTTGAGAGTGCCTACATCGCCTGCGCCAGCCCAATCAAATGACGTGTCTGTGGAAATCCACAAGACGGTTTCCCCGTGCGAATATGAGGCAGGTATTGGCCATATTGCCGATGCTAGGGAGGAGAAGAGGGGAATGAATAGGAGAGTGATCATCGCTCAGCTACTCTGCAAAGACAAAAACGAACAAGCGGGAGGAAAACTTTTGAGAAGTCTTGCAAGTCGGCTTTTACGGGGAACTGAGGTGCGCGTGAAGCGCGCGAGGGGTAGGACTGGAATGTCGGGCTAGCGCAGGCATGTGCAGCACTGTCTTCTATTGCTACTGTGTGTCTGAAGGTATATCGGTGTATTGAAGCGGCGCAAGTGAGTCGTGCAGCTCGTTGCTCCAGGCTGTGGTTGGCTGTTGAGCTTACTGCCAGCTTCTGGATGATCTCTGACGTAGTGCTACTGCAGCGTCGGTAAGGTTGCATGCCTCCCTCGGACTTCCACCCATCCCCATCCGAACTCCGATCCATACGTACATGTATGCAGCAACACACAACCACATCCTGAGTCTTCCTTTGCTGTCCCTTGCTAGCTTACTTTGGGCGGCAGGCGTTGCAGTTCATTTTGACTATCAACTTACGAGACACATATTCAAGTCAACAAACAAAATCATATATCGTGCACCAAAGAAATACATCAAGAGGGTGCAGATATAAAAATCAATGTCAAGCCCATTTCCGTCTAAACTCTTCGCAACTTATAGGCAAGCCTTTGACATACAATGGCTTCCCTAGCCCCGAATCCCCTTTTAAATCCCGGTAGATCTATCTCGCTTTCCCCCTGAGACACAGTAATCGTGCCTTGGGCAGATTTTGCCAGTTCTCGATTTCTTCCGCGCACAGATACATAAAAGAGCACAGAGAGCATAGTCACGACTCGAGGTCCCTCTACGCTGGTGTCCCATTAGCGTACATCACACCCTTCCGTGGAATCTGAAATCAACCCCTTTCGTTAGCCCGCACAACGCCCAACAACAAACTCGCCAAATGGGTCAAGATACTTGAAGCGAAGGTTCTCTTCGCATCTTCAACCCCAGATTCTCATCACCCAGCTTTCGCGATCCCGAAACAGCTCACGCCGCTTGGAGGTTGAGGCTCATGTCATGACGAAATCGTGTTGGGAAAACTATCCCCATTATGTTTCGCAGGCTCGGATCTGCTCAAGTATCTCAACGCGCAGGACATGAAACATGTTGTGCTTGTAGGGCTTATGATCAGGTGAAGTATTTTGGGTAGTGCATGTGCGCGGTAAGTGCAAACGGGAATGCTGATGGGTGCAATGTCGCTAACCATGAACTCAGATATGGCGCTGATTCGGATTTCCATATGATTTGTCCTCGAGAGGGGATCGTTGATGATGATGCTGAGGTAGATGATTTCTTGATGACGAAAGTATTGCTGAAGTTTGTGGATGTGGTCATGGTGGGTTTTGGATCTTGGACGAACACAAGGCTCAAGGTGCTCTAGCGACGACTTTGACAAACGTCGCATGTACGTGATGATGCCTTCGTTCGATGCCTCAGGTAGTCGACTGTTGAGCTTCCGGCGATGTCGTTGCCTGAGTCAGCGAAGCTTGGCGCACGATCCTAAAGCGTGGGTACGTTGCGAGAGATGTCATCTAGTCGTATTCGCCACCATCATCTCCGTCTAACAAGAGATGTATTTTCGTCGATGGTGCCAGATTTGGCTGACGGGAGTCGGAGACGCGTTCACCCGCTTCTTCTCCACCTTCTTCCCGTGCCACGACGATTCCCCGCACTATGTCAGGGATGCTTTGCAATTAGCCAGTCAATATTCCCGAACAATGTTGCGGACAAGTGCCCAGCACCCTTTTGGGCGTCGCCTAGGCATAGCACACGCCGAGGTGCGTTTCGTGCGCATATGATACAGTTTGCGTTGGTATCAACGGCTGCGTGCGCCCGAATAATCTGTCCCGCCTTTAATGCGACCTCAAATCCTTTCGACCACCCAACGACCATCCTTTTGAACAAGGTGGCGCAGTATTCGAGCAATCAGTTACTGTGCGCATCCCGAGTGTCCCGCACTACCTAGTCTTGCTGTAACGGACAGGTGCTAGGTACATCCTTGTCAAGCAGGTGCCTCGGTTCCTTTGTCTTCACCTCAGTCCTCTTTTTAACCCGTGCCTTCCTACGGTGGGCTGAGTACCAGGACCCCACCCGGCCTCTGATCATTACTCACCATGCTGGAATACTACGGAACCACCATCACGACTCCGCAATTGCTCGGCGGCCTTCTCATCCTCTTTGTTGGCTATAGAGTCGTTGCCAGGTTCTCATACGATGCGAAGCTTCGCAAGCTCGGTGCGCGAGCGCCTATCCGATGGAACTGGCTCCCCCTGGAACTTGATCTGGCCTACAAGATCTTGAAAGCCGCAAGGGAGGATAAGATGTATGAGTTGTGGCTGGGGTCGTTCCAGACGTACTCTCGCAATGGCTGCTACACAATCGAAACTGGCATAGGCGAGCGTGTAATTATGACGGCCGATCCAGAGAACATCAAAGCGATCTTGGCCACTCAGTTCAAGGAGTATGGCAAGGGAGAGCAATTTCACGCGGATTGGGATGATTTCCTCGGAAATGGTGGGTACACAAAGGTGAAAGGAGCGGCCGCCCCGAAGCTAACAACCACAAGGTATTTTCAACACTGATGGACAACTCTGGCACAACTCGCGACAGTTGATTCGCCCGCAGTTCATTAAAGAGAGGTTGAGCGTCATCGAGATCTTCGAAGAGCATGTGCAAAAGCTCATGGTCAAGTTAGGCCAAGGGGAAGTGGACATGATGGATATGTTTTTTAGGTTCACTCTTGATGCTGCCACTCACTTCTTGCTCGGTAGCAACATCGGCAGCATCGACCAACCACAGACAGCTTTCGCCGATGCTTTCACCCGAGTCCAACACATCCAGAGCTTGATAGCAAAAGTCGGGTAAGTAAATTCTGTTTCATTCGCTCCAGATACCGCTGAGGTCGCCCTTATAGTCCCTTGAACAAGCTCATACCCCGCCATCGCATGGGCTTCTACTCCTCCCTCAAAGTCTTGGACAACTTTGTCAACATGTACATCGATAAAGCACTCGCTCTCTCCCCCAGCGAGCTTGAGGAGAAGAGCAAACACGACTCTGGTTACACGTTTCTACATGCGATTGCTGGCTACACACGCGACAGGAAAATTTTGCGCGACCAGCTGGTCTCTATCTTGCTTGCTGGTCGCGATACCACGGCTTGCACCTTGACCTGGGTTATCTACGAGTTGTCTCGCCAACCTCGTATAATTGCAAAACTACGTCAGGAGATCATTGATACAGTGGGCTTGGAACGACAGCCGTCTTACCAGGACCTGAAAGACATGAAGTACCTTGGGCATATCATCAACGAAGCTCTACGTCTCTACCCAGTTGTTCCGTTCAACATTCGCTTTGCACTTGAGGATACTACGCTACCAGTTGGCGGAGGACCTGACGGCACTCAGCCCATCGCCGTGCCGAAGAACACACCCGTCAGCTACTCGACGCTTATCATGCAGCGTCGTCCCGAATTGTACCCACCTCCAGAGATGGGCTTCGCTGCTGTGGACAAATTTGTTCCTGAACGATGGGATGGGTGGACCCCAAAGAGTTGGACGTACGTGCCGTTCAATGGTGGGCCGAGAATCTGCATTGGGCAGCAGTTCGCTCTTACGGAGATGGGATACACGATTGTCAGACTGTTCCAGAAGTTTGAGACGGTGGAAAATCTGATGGGAGATGAAGTTGCAGGGATGCGCTGTGATATTGTGTTGCAGCCGTCGAACAAGATTAGGGTGCAGTTCAAGTAGAATGACCGCGAATGAATTATACGGCTAGGAGCTTATGTGATTTGGTATTTTCTATCTCAAAAGCACAGAGTCGGTTCCCGAGACACATTTCAGGATGGAGGTGGATGGTGTTGACTTTCGTGTGTTCACTTCCGCTTCATCTGTAGAGTTAGCGTTGCATTACCTACGTCAACGTCAAAGTTACACTCGGCACAGTTCCGCCCCGTCGGAAGCTGTACCCTGGGCTTCCAATGTCAACCGCACCCCAAGAGACAATCAGCACTTCACAGCACAATGCCTTTCCTTCAAATTGGTTACAAGAAGATCCATTATACGGACCTAAAGCCCGAGAGTGAGGATGCTCGCGAAACCTTCATCTTCGTGCACGGCCTGGGGTCTTCGCAGGACTACTACCACGCTGTAGCGTCAGGTCTACAAGCTCACAATTTCCGGTGTATCACCTTCGACACCACGGGCGCGGGAAGATCCCCCTATACGCAGATCGAACAAAGCATCCAAAGCCTCTCTGATGACGTTATCGGCATATTGGACGCGCTCGGGGTGTCGAAAGCCATAGTGGTAGGGCATTCAATGGGTGGGTAAGTTGATCTATGGTTGCGCGCATTTCACATGTCTTACTCTGTTTACAGTATTATCGGAGCTCACCTCGCCGCCGAGCGCAGCGATCGTGTGGTGGCCGCCGTCCTCATCGGCCCTGTTTACCCGAATCCAGCAGTCATTCCCGTCTTCGAGAAACGGATACAAACGGTGGAGAAAGAAGGTATGGAAGCCATGGCGAACACGATACCCAACGCAGCGGTCGGAAAGCAGGCGTCGCCGCTCGCAAAAGGCTTCATCCGCGAGCTGCTCCTTGGGCAAGACACAGCGGGGTACTGCTCGAACTGCCGGGTCATTATCAACGCGAAGCCACCTGCGTACGAGAAGATCGCTGTCCCAATACTCATCCTGGCGGGCGAGGAGGACATATCGGCACCACTGGAAGGCTGCCAGAAAATGTTCAACGAGATCGGGACTGGCGAGAAGGAGCTCGAGGTCATGAAAGGCATAGGCCACTGGCATGCGCTCGAAGCGGCTGAACAGGTGGGGCAGCACATATTGTCGTTCTACCACGACATTCAGTGAGTTGCAGATCCGGTGAAACGTGGAACAAGCACAAGTCTTTGAACTCATCCGTGACTGGCAGTCCGGCACGGGTATGCAGAGGTCGCAGTCGTTCCTCGTGATGGCCACTGGTGGCGGTGTTGGATGGTTGTTGGCGCCCCTGCACTGCATTATCGTACCTGTCTCCCATTATCGCCACAGTTTCCGCGCATGCAAGCTGGAGGCAAGGGTCGTTTCTCGAATGCTCCAGCCTCTCACAGCCTTTGCTCTCAATCAAAGTTGTTGCGCAATACGAAAAGCCTGCCATGTCATCCATCCTCTTCGCATGAGCTAGGTACTCCCGTGACTGCGGATTTCCAAAGCCACGGCACCCGGGCCTCATTGCGCCTGGCGTAGCATTTGGAGTCATTTGTACGCACTCAGGCCTAACATAAGACCTCTGGTGCCTTGCGACTCGCTTCAACATGCCGTTCATTGCCAGGTGACTTGGCCCGACATCGCTACGCGCCGCGATTCGGCCCTAACCGCTGTCCGTGCGTGAATGTGTGGATGGGAAACGAGGCTGCGTATCGTTATTCGCACGCCCCTCGTCTCTCCAAGCTCCCTCCCTCACAGGGTGCATCACCAGCCCAGCCAAATGATGCTCGTTCCTGATCCTGGGGCCTGGCTTCCGCCCCCATAGCACGCATGTGAAAATCGGCATCATACCCAGCCCCTCTGTGCTCCCCAAGGCATGCAGCGTTATTGACATAGGAAGGCTTTCAGTCGTTGCCCACTTTCAGTTCATACTTTCTTTCATCGTCTTTTCTGCTGCGGGTCCGCTAACCTGTTGTGTTTCCGAAGCGGATCCCGCGCTCTCCATCTGAGGCGGTGAACAGTAGAGCGTCTAAAAACCCACCAGTTACTGTTCCCGGTCCAACGCTGCCGTCGCGCATCGCCCGCCTAGTGATCTGGGTCTAGCCGCGCTCTCCACTGAACTAGGGGATCGTCGTTCGTGCCATCTGAGGCTTTGGCATTTATGGTGTGTTGAGGCACCTCCGACTCAGACCGCACTTTGCGCGCCATTGCTGCTGCTGGGTCCAGCGCTCTGAAATCTCCTTGCTCATTGTGTGCGCTGAGCAACGCATCACTTTACTTTCTTCTTGTTCACGAGCCTTTGTTCTATTGTTGGACGAGTCCTATTTCCACGTTTGTCCCAAGGTTCGCGCCCTCTATTGCGCCAGGTAGACTGGAGTCCCATTTACTGTGACATGCCACTGACGAGTGGTTCAGAACATGCTCCCCACACTTCGATAACGATCTCTTTGGCTGTTTTGATATACGGCCTCTTCGCCTTGGCTGGACTTTCATTTTCTTTTCGGCCCATCTGCCGCCGCCATGGACCGGACAGACAGTGCCTTCCACGAAACCTTTCGCGTGGTACCATCCGATACTACACCAAAGACAACTTCCAAAAGTAAGACTGCTTCTGGAAGAAACCACGACTATCGACATAAATTCAGCAGCTGCCATCTCAAAGACCAAAACTCCACTACACGCCCAGGCCCAGAGACGCCGAACGCTACCCCTCGGAAATCCACAGAACCACGCCGCAAATCCATTACAACAAACTCATCCAACTCAACAAAGTCACGTCGACGCCGCCATGGCTCCGCCCCCTCCTCCCGCCGGACATCTTGCACCGTCATCGACCCTTCCAGACCAACACGCCACTACCGAATCAATAGCTTTCAGACATATCCTACCCTCAACCGCGACATCGACGACGTGCTCGCACTTCATTTCCGGTCCTGCAGCTTGTTCCAGAATTCCACACATCAGCCGAGCCTCCCAAGCCCCACCATGTCCGCATACGGCCCAAGCGTAGACGCGGAGATTGGCGCCACACCAGGGTCCCAGCCGCAAGCGAGCATGCGCGAGTCCGGGTCGCCGGTGCTGGACGAGAAAACGGGGGCTACAGCCGATGTTGGCGAAGACACCACCATGCACTGGATGTCACCCTCGACGCGTAAGATCCAGTACGAGAAGATTGATCGGGCAAGCACTGGGGTTAGGGGCCTCTTTCATAGAATCATGCCGCGATGCGTGTCTGGACCGGGATCGCAGCGTTTCTTCGAGGAGGAGAAGTCGGATGCGGGATCTGTCCGTCGGTATCGGATGGATCTGTCGGGTGAGGAAGAGGACTTGAAGAGCATTTCGGGCCTGAGGATGCAGCGACGGAAGCTGGCGAGGTTGACGACGCAGAGGGGCGAGACTGGGAAGAAGGTGTTTGGATGCTTCTAAGGCGGAGGACGTTGACGATTCACGGCCTTGACATTTCGCGCTGCATGATACCCATGGTACGCTTTTTTTGTTCTTTTCCTTGTTTGGGGAACTTGTATGATACCTCGACGGTTTGTTTGAATGTTTTTTAATCCCTAGATACGTAAGCGCGCCGTTACATAGCAATGAGAGCTCTGACATTTGTTGAGATTCTTCGTTTTCTGGGACTTTGTGACATTGTGCGCTTCACTCTATGCCCGAAGAGGGCACTTTAAATGGTCGAACTCGCCTCGAGGGCCTTCCAATCGAGTATGTACATGCGAATATCTGTCCAATATGCCGCACCATCACCGTTGCACACTGTTTGTCCATGCACCCCCTCTGTCATGTCGAGGAACAAGCCTGCGCTATGCCAGGAAGGAAACACATCAAGGTGCTGCTGTCCCTTTCGATATGTCGTAACGTCGTTCCACTAGTAGGCTCATAGCTTCGCTTCCGCTTTGAGCGTTCCGACCTTGAGCTTCTCCCCGTACTTCTTCAGCACGCTTTCGTTGTGGAACTGTTGTCCAGTCAATCCCTGCCCAATGGCCAGTAGCTGTGTAGATGAACATACCTTCCAGAACTGCTTGCTGGCGTCCTTTCCACCAACCCTCTTCAATATCTTTGCGCCGCCAGGATGCTCGTCAACGAAGCTCTCCAGGGCGTAGACGCCGTCGTCGATTATGATGTATAGGCCCTTGTCGACATCTTTGTGCTCGGCCACCTGCTTCGCTGTGAAGGACTCCGACATCGTAGGTACTGGCGGACAGCGGTCGGGTAGTGGTTGCGGGTCGCTGGGTATCGCGGTATAAATGCAGAGGGACGACGTATAGATATGGTTGGAGTGGAAAATGCGGGGACGGAAAGGAGACTGTGGGAATTGAATCGCGAACGACCTGTTCGATGATGGCAGACGCAGACACCGTTCTACCTCGGCTCAAGGTAAGTTGACTTTCGGCGGGGTCGTGATTGGTCGGCATGTTGTCAGGGTGCACGTGCCGTTTTGCTAGCCTTGGGGAGAGTATGCTCATTCCGACAACACTACTGCCGACTCCATGTCAGCATTGATTGAGCGGCTGCAACGTTGTTGTTGATAAACCATCTCAAGGCAATTCTGTTCGTGAGCATGCCTGACAAGTCTCAAAGGCTCTTTTGAGTGATGTCTTTTCCATTCGCACACATTTCCGAGCCTCACAAGTCTTGTTCTTCTCGGCTGGGCACATCCACATTTCAGCCAGGAAGATCTCGGGCTTTAGGTTGTAGACAGGTTGGGGAAAGCTGCCACACACTCTGTGGATATCCTATTCTTCTCAGGCTTGGTTGGAAGATTGCCAATCTTGTCCAGATTGATGTTGACAGCGGTGACTGGGCAATCTCTCAGTTCAGAGATGCACAGCTTCTGCGGCGGATGCTGCATTTCGTTATTGTACAGAATGCAAAGAAGCGCATGCTACTTTCAAATTGCAAACACACCGTCGCCTTCATCGTCCGCTCTGGTACGCATGTCTATGGCAGGCGGGAGCCGCGTGAAGATCAGCTTCTTGCTGTTAAATTTCAGTTGGCTCGAATGGAGGGTGATTGCACCATTGTCAGGAGTGGCTTGGGATGCTAAAGGGAAAAAGCACACAGTGACGTTAAGAGTATGGAGGACGGAGGAACTGAGGCAAAGCATCGATCCATGCCATTCTATAGAAGCGAGTAGGTATGAGCTAAGACAAGGTGGTGCATGTTCCAGCACAGCAACTCCAAAGCATCCACCACTAGCCACGTACATGCACCTAGCGAACATGGTGCGGCCTGCCTCACAACGCCCACTCCGTCCTTGACAGCGCGCGTGCAGCGCGCCGTCCGGCTTGGTCCTGCACCTGCACCTCATGATGTCATGCGCAGCGCGAACTTCCAAGGTCGCACAGGAACACCATCGACGGCCTCGCCGCAGCGCATGCACGTATAATATCCACTCGCCGCCCGCATTGCGCCCTCGCTTCAGCCCTGCCACGATTAACGACTGACGATCTAATACCTGCCATACCATACCTAGTTGTTACGAACACCTGTTCGCGACCCAGAACCCAATTCACGCACGAACCTGCCTGCAGACCTGCCATCCTGCATCCGCCCAGCTATCCTACCTACCTCCACAAGTGCGAACTGCATTGCTAGAATCAAGCATGTGTCTCTTCACCACCAAGCCAACCCGCACATACCACGACTCGGTCGTCGACCCGCCGCGCCACTCCTCCCGCTACTCGGCGCACACCGCCGGCCGGATGAGCTTGCCTGCGAACAAGCGCTCGAGCTATCGGCACTCGACAGAGTGCGTTTTCCTCCATCTCCAACTCCAACCCCAATTCCAAACTCCGACCCTGGCCAGGCTAGGCCACTCCTCGCCCCCTCCTCATAGGCTCCCTCGGGGTGGTGCACTGACGGGTGCATAGGTACGTCGACTACGAAGTCGAGCCGCGGCGCAGCAGCCGGGTGATTGAGTACGTGGAGCCGGCGGGGGCAAGGAGGAGTAGAAGTGTGGTTCGGGAGCGGGATGTGGATTACTACCGGGGAAGCAGGAGGAGTCTAGGGGAGGGGGATGTGGTGAGAAGGAGTGTGAGTCGGGTGCGGTATTAGACTAGCGCCCTTCCGGTTGTGCTGGTTGGCGAGGTCGGCGGAGGGTCAGAGTGCACATCTACATGCAAGAGCGTTCTGGATTTGTTGGCGCGGCTGGTGGTTTACGGGAACGAAGGATAGATGCTGCACGGGAGTGGATCTTGAGGGACGCAATATTGCACTCTATGGATGCGGCAGTCGCCTGCGCTTCGATCTACCATAATAATGAAACTCGCCCAGACGTCTTCCCAAAATCGTCTTTCTACTTCAACTGCGTGGGCTCCTTGGCCTCCTCCTTCACCTCCTTTTCATCCGTGAATAGCGTCTCCTGCGCAGACCACAGCTCCGAATACAGCCCCGCCCGATCGACAAGCTGCTCGTGCGTTCCGCTCTCTGCCACACTGCCCTCTTTCAGACAGATGATGAGATCCGAGTCGTAGATGGTGCGCAGTCGATGCGCGACGAAAACGGACGTGCGCTTCTTTTCTTTGAGGATGGAGTTTATGTGCGAGAGAAGGGCTTGCTCGGTGTGCGTGTCCAGTGCCGAGGTCTGCGGGTTACATTAGCAGATAGTGGAGGTATGAGGATGGAAGAAACGCACCGCTTCGTCAAAGAACAGCAGTGGCGGGTCCTTGAGAATAAGCCGCGACACCGCCAGCCGCTGCTTCTCGCCGCCCGAGATCATCATACCCCGCTCGCCTACCATGGTGTTGTACCCATCCGGGAAATTGGCAATGGTTTCATGCACATGTGCGCGCCGCGCAGCCTCCATGACCTGCGCGTCCGTCGCTTCCAGGTTTCCATACCTCATGTTGTGCCCGATGGTGTCGTTAAAGAGCGGCGTATCCTGGGGCACCACACCGATGGCCTTGCGCAGGCTCTCCAAGCTCACGTCACGGATGTCTTGCCCGTCAATGAGGATGCGACCCTCTTGCACGTCGTAGTAGCGGAACAGCAGGCGGAGGATGGTGGATTTCCCGCAGCCGCTGGGGCCGACGATGGCGACCTTCTTTCCCGCGGGGATGGTCAGATTGAGGTTCTTGAGAATGGGGCGGTCGGGCCGGTAGCCAAAGGTGACGTTTTCGAATTTGAGCTCGCCCGAGCTGAGGAGGAGGGGTTTCGCGTTGGGCTTGTCCTGGACCTTGAGTTCGACCTTTTGGAGGTTGAAGAGGGTTTCCATGTCGAGGAGACTCTGGCGCAGCTCGCGGTAGACGGAACCGAGGAAGTTGAGCGGAACGGATAGCTGGAACACGAGCTGGTTGACCATGACGAGGTCGCCGACTGTCAGGCTACCGTTCGCTACGCCGTCGGCGGCCAGATACATCATGGCGGTCAAGGCGCTGGAGAAGATCAAGTTTTGGCCAGAGTTGAGCAGAGCGAGGGAAGTTGCGACCTTGATTGACGCTCTTTCGTAGCCGAGGAGCGCGTTGTTGTATTTTGCGACTTCATACTTTTCGTTATTGAAGTATTTGACAGCCTCGTAATTGATCAGGGAGTCGACTGCGACGGTTGCTGCTTTGTTGTCTGCGGCGTTGGCTTGCTTGCGATACTTTGTTCGCCAAGCGGTGGTCAGAATGGTGAAGGCAGTGTATGCGACCATGGTGGTGCCGGTAATGAAGGCGAATTTGGCACCATAGTTGTATGTCTAGCAGTGTGAGCGGGGGCGCATGGTAGACGAAGAGATTACACACCAGGATACCACAGACAAGAGAGATTTCCAAAGCAGTCGGCAGCACGTGGAAGACCATGGATGTCAGCAAGAAGCTGATGCCTTTGGTTCCACGGTCGATTGCTCGCGTCAAGCCACCGGTCTGCCGCGACAGATGGAAGCTCTGGTCCAACCTCAGCAGGTGTTCATAGACTTTGCAAGCAACCGATCTGATGGCGTTCTGGGAGACACTGGCGAAGACTGCGTTGCGCACTTCCTGGAACACAGTCGCGCCAATACGTGTGGCGCCGTCTACATGGTTTAGTGGCTGAAGCAAGGGCTTCTAGGTGTTGTTCTTACAGGCTACAATCATGCTCCCAGCGACAGTCCAAGCAGTGCCTCCCAAAGCAGCAAAGTCAATGTTCATTGAGTCGACAATGCTCTTGAAGTAGAAGGGCACCTGGACGTTGAGCACTTTGGCACCGACCAACAGTACCACGCTCAGGCCCACACGAAACCTGGTGCCCATGTTATCCTTGGGCCACAGGTAATGCGACATCTCCTTTATAATGGCCCAGTCTGCCTTGCGCTGCTCCTTGTTGGTCACTGTCTGCTCGGCCAACAAGGTGGTCGGCTTCGCAGGCTGAGCTGCTTTGGTCTTGTGCATAGCATCCTTGGAGCCTGGAGCTGGAGCCGGAGCTCCCTGAGTGGTGTCTGTCCGCTGACCATGTACATTTTTTCTGTGGAGGGGGCTCGAGGTGAAGACACGGGCGGAGAGGAAAGCGTGCTGCGGGCGGAGGGGGCGGTGGAGGGTTGGCCGGCAGGCGGCGCGGGCAAGCGGAGGTATCAGCATGGCGACTTCACATGTTCAGGCGTCCGGAGCTGGAGAGGAGGAAAGCAGGCATTAGAATGCTTCGCGGCGTCAGCCTGGAAGCAATTGGGACGAGGAGAGGACGAGAAGAGCTCCCGCGCATCGGCGGCGGGACGTTTTCGAGCTGCATGGCGTCAGAGCTTGGGAGCTTAGCGTGCTTGCTTGCTTGCTGGGCTGGCTGGTTGCAACGCGCGTAGGGCTGGCCGAAGCCGAAGACGAAGACGAAGACTGCAACGGCGCCTGCACAACGACCAGCGCCCGTCGAAAGGCACATCATGCACCGTTCCGCAGCAACCCCTTGGGCGACTCTCGTCCGGCGCACATTGCAGCGCCATGCTCGGCGGCGGACGCCTGCTGCCCGGCACATCACCATCACCGCCACCACTTCCTCCGAGCCAGTGCTCGACCAGCACGTCTCAGTGAGCCCGTCGGCCGCGCCCTCGCTCTCGCCAGGTATGAGGCATGCCAAATGGCTTTCCACAAGCTAACAGGACTAGATGCGCGCTTCGAGGTTGTCGGCTCGCCGTTTTCGCTTCTTTCTGTCTCGCTCGCCGCCTCGCAACAACTCTATACCCGCCGCGGAACCCTCGTAGGCTTCAGCGGCAACCCCGAAAACGCACTGTCGAGCCTTTCCTTCCTCGAGCCCTTCAGGCGCGCCCTCGTGGGCATTCCCTTCCTCTACCAGAAGGTCTCCTCCACCAGCCCCGTCACGGCTCTCATATCCACCCAATCGCCCATATCGTCGATAGTGACAGTGCACCTCGATGGCAGGCAGGACTGGATCATATCGCAACGGCAAGCGCTGCTCGCGTGGACCGGCCAGACGCTGTCGCTGAAGCCGCAGTTCAATGCGAAGCTGGGCCTCGCGAACTGGGGAAACACCTACATCACCGGGCGTGGGCTGCTTGCGCTCGCAGGCAGCGGCCAGATCTACCATGTGCAGCTCAAGGCCGGCGAGAGCTACATCGCGCACCCGAGCAACGTCGTCGCATACACGGCCTCAGCAACCCCGCCGCTGCCCTTCCGCTTCAGGTCGTCGAGCCTGCGCTTCCAGGTCCCGGATCTCGGCTTCGGGTCCCTGGCGCAGAATGTGCGCTTCTTCAGAGAGATGAGCAAGACAGCTGCGTGGAGGACCACCGCTTCTGTATACCACACGCTCAAGACGTGGTTGCGGCGGTCAATATGGGGCGATCGCGTGCGTACACTCTGATGCCATCAACCTGACGTCGCTAACGATTCATTCCAGCTATTCCTAAAGTTCGAAGGCCCCGCCACCATGCTCATCTCCTCCCGCGCCTCGCGCATTAGCGACGCACTCGCATTGAGAGATGTCAGCGAGATCGCAGACAGCCCGCCTGGCGCCGTTCAGGACGCCGTATCCAAGAAGATCGAGCAGGAAATAAAGGACATTGCCGACTCCAAGCCCGCACCCATCGCCCACTCCGACAACACGGTAGTGCGGTACGCGACTGTGCGCGCGGGCAAAGCCGAGTTCGAAAAGCCGACTGAAAGGTCGACATAGCGTCTAGGGCGAAAGACTGGGTGAAATGACAAACTATCAGCACGAAATTTGTAGCATACTGTACACCTTTGTACGAATACCACCATCATAGCGGACCTGCTTCCCTATTTACATTTCAAACCATGTGACGTTGGACTTTGAAGAGGATTGATGAGGGCAAAGTCAACGCCACTTCTTCTCTCGCTTTGCCGCCTCGAGGGCGATGATGCGTGCGAGGTCGCCTAGTTCATCTGTGCCGGATGTATAAGAAGGCATGCTCGCGCCTACCAGCTCTGGCGCCTTGCTGACGTAGGTCTGACTCTGGTCGCGGCTTGGCTCGTGGTATGTGGGAATCGGCCTCTTATACGACTTCACCTCCCCGCCAAACATCGGCTGCTTCTCAATCTTCCTTGTCTTTGAAACCGGCCGCTGTCCAACCCTCCCCTTCTGCTCATTCGCTTTCTGCTCCCTCTCAGCCTGCTCAAACTCCCCCGCATCGATTCGATCCGGCCACACTATCTTCACCTTTGGGGGTCTCCCTCTCTTCTTCGCGACACCGCCACCTTCCATCGGCAGCCTCTCCAGCACCCCAGGACTCCGTTTACGCCTCCTCTTCTGGCCCCTCGCTTTCGGTAGCGCTCTCGGACCCGGTCTCGCACCAGCTTTGTGTTTCCTGGGCAGCAGCGCTTCGTCCCCCAGCGAGGCGCCCGAGCTGGCCGACGAGACCGATGCAGACGCCGAGGGAGAATCGATGTAGACATCGCCGTCACCGTCGCTGTCGTCCCCTCCTACTCTCCCCTCCCGGCTCTGCACCACCCCCTTCCGCGCCCTGATCTTGCGGGCCCCCTTATCCTGATCCCTTTCCACGCTCTCCTTCCTCTTCATACTCTGTTTTCTCGCTGGAAGCTTTGACTCCATCCCGCCGACCCTGTCCCTCTGCTCCACAGCGCCGACCTCCGTGTCCCGAAATGCAATGCGCACCTCGCACGGTGTGACGCTCAGGCTTTGCTTTCCACCGTCCTCGCGCGTCGCGGGGGAGGGCGCGTCATCGTGCTTGCAGGCGGAGCAGAGGCCGGAGGCTTTGTAACGGCGCCGCATGCGATGGGGGCAGGCGGCGGGGTCGAGGGCGTAGGCTTTTGCGTGGGAGCAGCGCGGGTAGGTCACGTGCAGGAGCCAGGTGCAGGTGTGGCAGGTTGTGAGGAGGGCGTAGCACATGTTAGAGGCGATGCACGTGTTTGTTTGTGTGTTGTTTGGGCATGGGTCGAGGCAAGACGGGGGAATGCGGATAGAGTGGCGTGCCACGGGACATGTGAATGTGTGCCGTGGGTTCTGCGAACGTTGGCATGATATATACAGGTGTGTTGTGCCGTGTTGGTGTGTGGTGGAAGTGTACAATCGGCTTGCGTTTTGTCGCAGACAGACAGGTGGACAACAGACAGACAACAGACAGACAGATGTCTCGCAAGCGCATACATGGGCAAGACAAATCCAAATCCCCCAATCTATTGTTGTCTAACCCACTTCCTCAACACTCACCTCTCCCGCCACACCTGTACATGCCCTGTCTCCCAGAGACGTAAGCCTGTTCTCCTTCGCGGAGCGAAGGCATGGTTGCGGGTGAGGGTGCTTTTGGAAAGATGGGTGGTTGCAAGCTGGAGAAGAAGAAAACGGGTTCGTGTGCTGCAGCAGCAGCAGCAGCAGCAGCAGTCGATGTTTTGATTGCGGGGCGCAAGTTGGAGAACCAACGAGGTGCGGTCACTGCACAAGAACGAGATACAACATGCAGCGATGAGAAAAAAAAATGAGATTCGTAATAATGAATTACCCAAGACGCCCATCCGAGCCGATCCATCCAAGCCAATTCATCCAAAAGGGGCCACCTCTAAGCCAAGGGGGGGTATACTCAGGTTGTCGTTTCAAAAGACAGCCATGTCGACATGCAAGCCCAAGTCATTCGTGATCCCACCTGCGACCGCCTCCCATCCTGCAGAAAGAACAGTGCAGACCCGTCGTGCTCGTAAAGTGCGTAGATTCGTTTTATCCAACCGTGATAAGAATGTGCAAGTCGAAAAGGCTTCCAGGTTATTGCGACTAGGAGGCTTCCGAGGCCTTTTGCTCGCCGTTGCTGAACATGGAGAAGCCGCCGAACCACGACGCGCGGTTCGCGGCCTTGCGGGCGCGCTGCTCTTCTTCGCTGTTCTGCACGAGGCGGAGCGGGCGCATCTGCTTGCCCGTCATGGTGCTGGTGACCTCGCGGCGTGGCGGGCTAGGGGTGTCGACGTGCGATGTCTCAGACACCGACCTCACGTCGTCTCTCTCGTCGTCCTTTGGTGGTGCGCCGGCCGATGGAACCCTGGAAGAAGGGTTGCTGTTGGCGGTGCTGATGGGGATGCCGAAGAAAGAGTTCCGCGGCGAGACAAGACCAGGTGATGTCTGGCCGGGGGTGGCTGCCGGTGGAGGCGCGCGGAACATGTTCGTCACGATGCTTCCAGGTGGAGGCATCTCCGATGTAGAGCGACGATGGTGGTTCTCGCTGCTAGCGGCGCGCGATGTGCTGGCACGCTGCAAGGGAATTCTCGGCGCGGTGTCAGGGTCCTCGTTGAGGTTGCTACGCGGCGCGGCATAGCTCGTGGGCCGGGGCTTGGGGCGGCTGCCGCCCATGACGGACTTTGCGCGCTGGAGGAACCCGCCCTCGTCGTTCTCCTTGGGCGGAGGCGGTGGAGGAAGCTCCTTGTTCGTGTTCAACGCAGCGGCCGAAGCGGTCTCGTCCTCGTCCCCACCGAGTACGGATTCAAAGCCTTGGTGCTGAAGCAGGCGGCCGATGATCTTGTTGATATAGAGAGTCAAAGCCTTGTTCTGGTCCTTGAGCCCGTTGATCTCGTGCTCCAGCTTGCGGACCAGCTCGCCTTCAGCGCCTTCATCAGCTTCAAGACCACCAAGCTCATCGGCAAGACTGCTCATGGGCCCGTTGCGGGACGGTGCGCGATCGGAATGTGCCGAAGACGGACGCAGCATGTCGCCGCGGCTCAGCGTGCCGTTCATCGTCTTCTCTCCGAGCAGCAGCTGGAAGCTCTCGTTGTCCTCGATGAGTCTGGCATTTGCCATGCGGATGTCGACCATCTGCTTCTCCAGTTCGCGCAGACGGCCTCCACCAGCGTTGTCCATCTCCATCATCTTGATCTGGAACTCGGCGAGTTCGAGGCGCAGGCTCTCGATGATCTGGTCCTTCTGGTGTATGAGCTTGGAGTGGTTGCGCGAGTCGCTGCGCTGGACCGTGGACGGCGGGGCGAAAGAGCTGGCTGTATCGATGTTCTGCGAGGAGCTGTTGCGGGAGGGGTTCTGGCGGAAGCTCGCTGTGCGGTGGTCAGTACGATGCATGAGACAGAGAAGGTGACCACTCACAGGTTCGTGACAGCCTGCCTTCCTCGCCGTCGCTGCTCTCGACGTTCTTCTTGGCCATGGTCTCCTTCAAGCGCTGGATGGTTTCCTGCAGTTCTTCGACGCGGGTCTGTGCCTCTTCCTTGTCCTTCATGGCCTGCACGCGCTCGGCCTCGTAAATGGCCTCAAGCTCGCGCTGGTGGCGGGCGAGTTTCTGCTTCTCGGCCTCGAGCGACTCGACCTTCTCCTCCTCCTCGTGGGCGCGCTCCTCGAGCTTGGCCTGCTCCTTGATCGCATCGTCTAGGCGCGCGTTGAGCACGTCGACCTGCTTCTGGCGCTCTTCGGCGTCGGTCTCGGCCTTTTGCAGGCGCTCCTTGAGGTGGGCCATGAAGACGGCCTGCTCTTCACGAGCGTCATCGTCGTTGCTGTCGGCCTGGGAAGCGCTCATGCTGAGGTTAGAGGGGGGGCCGGGCTTTCTGACGGCTGCGCGCGCTGACACGGGCGAGCCGTTTGTGTTGGAGCGGACGGAGCGCGTCCTCGTAACACCATTCGTGGTGCCGTTGGCGCTGGGCGTCGACCCGCGACGGGCTGCGCTGGTGGGCAAAGACGAGACTTTGCTTGGTTGGTCGCGCCCAGGGGTTCCCGGCGGCGCTGATTTTCGGGCAATGGCGGCCGACATGCCGTGCGGTGTGCGGTGTGCGGTGTGCGGTGTGTGTGGTGTGTATGGTGTGTGTGGTGTGTGCGTGTGATGTACTGCTGTGCTGCTGTGGGCGTGACCCCGTACTGCTGTGCTGCTGTGCTGCTGTGGGCGTGACCCCGTACTGCTGTGCTGCTGTGCTGCGACCGTGGCCGGGGACTCGGTGCGGTTTTGATCGTCTGTCTGGGGGCCAAATATAGACGCTGTGCTGTCGAGTCAATGTCGACGGCTGATGGCCGGGGCGAATCCGTGGGCTGTGAGCTTGGCGTGAACGGATGGCCGAGCTACGTTGAATCGAGTGCGTAAGCAAGTGCGGCTGCTGTGGACGAGGATGAGGACCACGAGGACGACGACGAGGACGAGACGAGGATCTTCGGCAATGTTTACAAGACAATGGATGTTTCGCATAAAAGTAGCCCTATCTGGCCACTGGTGTGTCCTGCAAGCCAAGGGGTCAGGGCGGGTTGCCAGAGTACCATGGCCTACCTAGTCTCTAGCTATCTACCACTCCCTGGAAACCACCCACACCCATGTGACCCAAACGTTGCCCCCCCACCTGAACCAGCCTCGTCCCTGCGGTCCAACTTTCTAACAGGCCTTTTGACTCGGTCTACTCTCATCTCACGACATCTTCTCGACCTGCAGGGCGACGAGCGTTACAGAGTGACGAACTGGTACCTACGGCGTGCGTCCGTGCCTCTACCTACCTACTGCGCCCGCATCCCACATCAGCTTCCTAAGCCTCAAACAGCCCGAGGCCGCTGGGAGTGGCAGGCCTTCTGACCGTGGCACAACTGAGCTTATTACAGTCCGAGGCGTTGTGGTTATACAGAGTAATATGACCTTGTTATGCGAAGAAACTACCTACCCAGAACATGGCCACGTTTCGCGAACGATGCAACAGCTCCTCGTCCAGCTTAACACGTCAGCCACTTTGAAAACACAACAACACACGGCAGTCATTTTACCGTTGGTCAGGCATTGGTAGACAAACCAACAGGACGGCGACGAGATTCAGCGTGTCCGTGCACTCTCCATAACAATTTTCACTGCCGGGCCACGGTCACGGTCACGGTCACGGTCACGTGTGCTCTGCTCGCTGCGCGGACTACAACGAACAGTATCACGTGTCAAACCTTCCGCTAGACCCCCTTGACAGCCGTCACAATCACACCCGGAAAGCTCACCACTCCATCTTCATACTTACTCCACTCCTCCAGCCCCTCAACGATCAGCTTCTTGTCGTCCTCTCCCAGCGCCGATTGTCGGACAATCTGTCCAAACCCCAACACCAACCCAGACTTGACCTGTGGCCGCCACTGCATCTGCCCATGCATCGACACGTCTTTGAGCTGGCTGTGCGTGAGTCCCGCACCTAGCACAAGCGACACCAGCTTGCGACCAATGTACGGATCTGCGCCCTTGCCTAGGCTCAGAGTCGGGAATGTCTCGAGCCACCTCTTCATGCCTGCATTCTCGGGATATGCGAAGAACAAGCCCATGTCGCCTTCTTTGAGGGAGATGATGCCGTTGGATTTAGCGGCTTTTCGCATCTGGCTTATGGTGGGTCGCCCGTGTGCATGATGGCCTGTGAAGTTATTGGTATGCGGGCTCATGTCTGGATGAGTGACATAGGCATACTGCATGGCTGTACACCAGATCGCATCCACCATCTAATGCTTCAAATCCTTCAACGGTGATGAGCTTGTCCAGGTTGCAAGCATCGCCGTCAGCGTATCGAACATTGGTCGTTCCAGCCTTGTCTTTGGCTTCTTGTGCCAGCTGTGCTCAGGATCAGTAAACAAGCAGACTGTCATGCGTTGTCCATTACCTTGATAGACTCCTCGTCAACATCCATTCCGAGGACGGTAATGTGTGGGTACAGCTGCGCGATATCGAGCGTAATACCGCCTGGACCGCAGCCAACTTCGCATACAACCGAACCAGACAGCAGTTCGTCGAGCATTGGCTTGAGGTGCGGAACGTCAGGAACCAACCTTCGGTTTTGCATCGCCCTGCGCATCAGATCCGAGCCAGAGGCAATGAAGGCGTTGTTGTCACGAGACATTGCGGAAGGGCTTGAATCGTGCTGCTGAGTGTGGACCAGGCAATGTGATGGCTCTGAAGTGGTTACAATCCAAAACTCAGCGTTGCTTTCCGTGTTATACCCGCCGCGCTCGTGTTCGCTGGTTACTTCGTACATGAAGGGCGGCTTCGCTTAACCCGAAAGGCGCTGGGCGGGATCCTAGAGCGGAAGCGTTCACTGTGATCATCTTAGGACAGTTGTGCGATTGCAACGCGTGCAACAATCATAGTGCTATTGGACGCACTCGTGGTTATGGGAGCACATGTAGCCCTTTTCTACCACTGCTCTACTATGACATTCTCTTGATCGCAATGTGGGCCTTCACACCACTAGCGTTGTAGCTCTGGTTCTTGTTCCAGAAGTACACAATCTGCCACTAGGTATCGTCGTCAAGCATTTGCTTACACTCCTGCGGACTGCAGCCCGCTCCTGGCGACGTGAACACACCCTCCTGGCAGCTTCGTTGGAGAAGCAACTGTAATCACGTCCAATTGCCGTCTTTCCCCGAACGCAGTTTCGTGACCATCAAGCTAATTTGTCAGCATTGTCTTCGCCTTACGGGACGATTTCCGCACGTCTACAAATGCATATACCTTCCCCTAGAGTACCCGTGAGATCGTAGTCATCGTGCGCAACCTTCACCTAGAGTATCCGTGAGATAGGTAGTCATCGTGCGCAACCTTCATCGTGGCGTTCAAACCAAGTCTCCGAAAAATGACCAACTTCAACATCGACATTGTCTCTGACACGGTGTGCCCGTAAGACATCTGCCTTCTAATAATCTTGACATACCCAAGACGAGAGCTAACACGTGATAGTTGGTGCTATGTAGGCAAGAAGCGCCTTGAGAAAGGCATTGCTGCCTACAAAGCTGCGCACCCCAACTCTGACGACACCTTCTCAACGAACTGGTTTCCCTTCTATCTGAACCCCGATTCACCAAAGACCGGCATCGACAAGGCGGCCTTCTACCGGCAGAAGTTTGGCGACCAGAGGACCACAGGCATGTTCCAAATGCTGGGGCAGCTGGGCAAAGTCGAGGGCATCGACTTCAAATTCGGCGGCAAGACGGGAAACACCAGAGATTCTCACCGTAGGCTCTCTTCAACGCGTCACAGACGATCGGATTTTCCTCGCTGACCGCAAGCAGGACTCGTCCAGCTCGGCAAGACCAAAGGCCCTCAGATGCAGACGCGGGTAATCGAAGAGCTCTTCGCTGCCTACTTTGAGAACGAGAAGGACATCACCTCGCACAAGACTCTGCTGGAAGCTGCCGACAAGGCTGGCCTCGACAGAAGCGAAGCCAAGGAATGGCTCGACTCCGACAGGGGCGGCCCCGAAGTTGACAAGGAAGTGCAAGACGCGTACGCGCAGGACATCCACGGCGTGCCGAATTTCACCATCAACGGCAAGTTTGAAGTTGGCGGTGCGCAGGAACCGGCGGCGTTTGTGCAGTTGTTCGAGAGGCTGAAGAGGCAGGAGGGGGGTGCGGTGGCGGCCAGTTCCGGGAGCAAGTGCTGAAGTGCTATCCGAGGTGATGAAGACTTATCTCCGTTGATTATAGACGGGACGAGTAGGCATTAGGACAGGGCCGGAGAACTACCCCAGGTCCAGTGTATAGTCTTGGTGTTGATCAGCCACGGGGAGCGCTGCTCCGCCCTAGCGTCGTTCCATTCCAGAGTGCCCTTACCTACCGCATTAGGAACGTCGTACGTCGTTGGACAGCCCTATGTCGTACATTTTGGGCCGTATTCTTGCAATATAAATGTAAAAGTCTCTCCTGCTGTTCTCAGATGATTCAACCATCGCTATGAAGGCCTCGATTGCAATCTTGGGACTCGTCGTTGTGGCGGCGACAGCATCGAGTGCGCCGCGGAACCCGAGCAAGAAGAAGCCGAATGCTATCAATCCAAAGGACTTTGTCTATGTCGATGGGTTGAGGCTGAAAGATTCAAAGGGTCTTCATTACATCACGGTAGGATCTCGAGATCCGAAATTGGCTCCCATTGACCATGGCAGGGACTCAATTACTGGGCATGCCTGAACCTCGCAGCCGACGCCTCCCAGGGCGGAAACTATTCGCGCCTCGTCACAGAGCTTGATCAAATGGCCGTGAGTACTGTCACGTACTTCCAACCCCTGGTATGTCTCTGAGGTGGTTGCAAGGCCCACGGCGTCAACCACGTCCGAATCATGGCCTCCTCCGAAGGCGCACCAACACCCCAGCCCTTCCGCATGAACCCGCCCCTCATGGACGCCCCAGGAGAATACAACGAGAAAGTCTTCCGCGGCCTCGACACCTGCCTGGACGAGCTGTCCAAACGCGGCATCCGCGCCACCATGACGCTCAACGATGAATGGCAGTGGTCCGGCGGCTTCGCGCAGTACGTCTCCTGGGCCACCAACGACGCCGCCATCCCCTACCCGCCTTCTTGGAACATGACGAAAGCCCCGCAGCGTCCGACCCCCGGTACGGGCTGGGGAGGCTACTCCGACACGGCGGACGGCGCGCACAGCTACGACGAATTCACCACGTTCGCGAACCAGATGTACACCAACGCGCAGGCGGAGCTGTGGTTCAAGGACCACATCAGGACGGTGATGACGCGGCGCAACACCGTTAATGGGCGCAGGTAAGTCGACCACCGCGTACAAGCTGGATGTCTCTTGCCTTTCGAATTCCATCGGGACATGCACCGTCTTGAATCGCACTGACTTCTAACTCACACTGACTTCTAACTCATACTGACTTCTAACTCACACTGACTTCTAACTCACACTGACTTCTAACTCACACTGACTTCTAACTCACACTGACTTCTAACTCACACTGACTTCTAACTCACACTGACTTCTAACTCACACTGACTTCTAACTCACACTGACTTTGTACCCACCACCTCAGGTACAACCAAGACGCGACAATCATGACATGGCAGCTCGCCAACGAGCCGCAGTCCCTGTCACCCTACTCGGCCTCCGACCCGCTCTTCCCTTGGGTCACCCGCATCTCGGGCTACATCCGGCACCTCGCGCCCAAGCAGCTCATCAGCGTCGGCCTGGAGAGCAAGCAGGGCGAGCCCATCTTCAAAGCCGTGCACCGGGCGCCCGCCGTCGACTACGCGACCACGCACTGCTGGGTGCAGAACTGGGGCGTCTACGACATGTACGACCCCAGCGAGGCGAGCCTGAACGCCGCGCGGCACTTTGCGGCCGGTTTCGTGGCGAACACGAGTCGCTGGGCGAGGGAGGTCGGGAAGCCCGTCTTTCTGGAGGAGTTTGGCATGGCGAGGGATAACTGGGAGAATGGGGACGGGGAGTATCCGTACCTGAGCGGTGCTGGCACGACGCACAGGGATGCGTATTTCAACGTGAGCACGGCATTCGAGAGGGGAAGAGGCAGAGCTGACTTTCGGACAGAGCATCATCGGCGCCGTAGTGGCCGACTTCAAGAAGGGAGGTGCGTATGTCGGCACTTGCCCGTGGGCTTACGGCGGTATATGGCGGCCTGAGACTCAGGTCATGAATGAGTTTGGGATGGTTTGGGCTGGGGATCCACCCCACGAGAGCCCAGGTACGTTGTGCAGTGCTCCAGATCCAGGCAGAGTGACTGATTTGCGACAGGCTGGTACGATCTGTATGATGCGGACGAGGCGATGAATATTGTAGCGAGGCAGCAGAAGGACGTCGCTGCGTGGATCAACAAGAACCAGACCCGTGGTTACTAGGTTCTTCGTGTTCAATGGACAAATCGACCCAAAAGTCCTTGAAGCTGGAAAAAGGAAACCGTGCTTGCGTGAAGTGAACTCCACAGCGCTATCGAATGCCTCTATCCGCTCTTTTTCGAGAAACCAGTTCTGCACTTAGTTCTGCCAGCATCACAAACCATTCACTCGCACTCAAGCTCACGTTCAAGCCACCCATGAAACCCCTTCTCCCAAACCCCGTCTGCAGGTGGTTGGTATACAAGACATCGTTTGGGGCTGCTGCGCGTTGGGACGTAGAGTACCGATGAGCAAATGTTGAAAAAGCCATGGAGGAGATGTCATGAGCAGAGAGATACCTAAACGGAAGGGACGAGAACATGGCATCTCGGGTTGGTTGAAACAAGGAGGGTAGGAGAGAGAGCTTCGGGCGGAGGAAGCTGTATACCATTTCTGGGGTCAGTGATATGAACACAAGCCGTGTCGCCGCTTGCGATCGGCTTCTGCCGACACAACCTGTTTTAACCTGTTTCCTATCACGACGAAGCGAAAGACGCTCACATGCGATTGATATAGATGACCGCGAGTGCAAAAGTCCAGATACGTTCTAGCACGTGCGACAGAAAGTGATGATGTACTTGTTGTGTCTAACGAGCTTTTGCGTAAATTCCTAGACCCATGGGTCGTGATTCGAATCGTAACTTCGTGAATACCTTAGGTTTTTGACGGCAGTAGATGCAAATCCCGTCCGTGTTTCCAACGATCGCACATGTTCACCGCATGAGTGCCCGCGCATCCCAGACAAGGACACGCTCGTCCCATCCGGTGCTCGCACACCAGCCCTCTGCGCCGAAGAGACACCAGTCGACGCCTGTCGCAAACTCGGTGTGTCGTCCCATCCTCCCCAGTTCACGCCCGCCGGCGTGCATCATAGGATCGCCAAGCATGTTTTCCTGTTGCATTCCTCCCACGACGGCACTGCCATCGCTCCATACGCGACACGTCATGTCGTAGCTTGCACTCATCAGGGTGTCCGAAAGATGCGGCGACCACGACACACGTCTCACAGCGTACTCGTGGCCTGGTAGGACGGCAATGGGGCCCGCCTGAGGCGCGCGGATGTCAAAGGTGCGCACAAGGCGGTCCACGCCAGCGGTAGCGACTACCGTGTCGCGGTACTTGTTCCAATCGTGGGTGAGGGCTTCGGTGGGAGGAATGCCCGGCGGGGCAGCGGCACCCATGCGGGGCTTTGGCGGAGTATGGATGGGGATGTTCATGGTGAGGTGGTTGGAGGCAGAGGCGGGCGTTCGCAGATCGAATACGCGCAGGTGCGAGTCTGAGCCGACGCAGCTGAGGATGGACGGACTGTGCGGGCTGAAGGCGGCCGAGTAGGTGCACGTGTGGGTCGGCAGGGTGGCGATGCTGGCGGGGGCATTGGGATTCCATATCTTGATGGTGCCGTCCCAGCTGCTGCTTAGGAATGTGTCTTTGGCCACGAGGTTCCAGTGAACGGCAAAGACCTCGCGCGCATGCTCCTGCCACGACTGCACTGGGAACTGGTCGAGCGTGATGTCAAACAGCTTCACCGATCCGTCGCCACCGGCCGTCAGCAGCTGGTTCTCGTGGGCTTCGCTCCAGGTGGTGTCGAACAGCGAGTCCTGCGTGTCGAACCACTTCTCGGCGACGATGCCGTTGGCCGTGAGCCCCAGCACGTAGAGGCGGCCATTGCCCACAAGCCCGAAATTCGCGGCGCTTGCAACGGCGATGCGCGAGTCGAAGAAGGGCGAGTATTTCACGCTGTAGCCATTGAAGCCCTGCGTACGGAACTCGAGCATGATGCTGCCGGTGCGGCTGTGCCCATTGTTGTTGGAGAGAGGAAGTGACGCAGTTCCGAGGTCTCCTCTCGGCCCCGCCATTTAAGTGCCGGCCTCCCACTGCACGTGCTTTGGCGTTTGCGCGTCAACCCTCGTCGCGTTGGAGAGACAACCAGCGTGTCTCGACTCTCGGCATGCTGTTGCCTCGTCCGACCCACCATGGATGCCTTTGTGTCGCGGAAGAGGAGGCGTGTTGGCACCGTCGCCCAGGCTGAACCGGTGGCGCATCAACAAGAAGAGGAATCGACCGACTTCAAATTGGCGATACTGGCATCCCTGCACCCAGCCATCGATCAAGGCACGCTCGTGGAAGCCCTGCTTGCTTCCGAAGGCAGCGTAGAACAGACCGCCGAAGCCCTGCTTGCTTCTAAAGGCAGCGTGGAACAGACTGCGGGAGCTTTTTCGGCCACCCCCACTCGCAAGAAACGTCCAGCGTCTTCCATTGGATATCAATCCTCCTTGTCGTCTTACCGCCTTTCTTCGGATGCATCTGGTGCTACGAAGAAGCCGCTCGTGAAGAAAGGCAAGACCTTGTATCTCTATGCACCCGAGGACATCGAGGCCCACACGCCATGTTCCCTCATCCACAATTTCCTGCCACCCGAACAAGCCGACGCACTCACACGTGAGCTGGTCGACGAAGCCCCCTCCTACAGCAAAAATGATTTCCAACTGTTCGACAGAGTTGTCCAGAGTCCACACACTTTCTGTTTCTACGTCAACGGTCTGGCCGAGTCGGGAGAGCAGAAGACAGAGTACATTTACGACGGACGGAGACTCGAAGACGTGCGCCAAAGCACTCCAGAGATGCTTCGAGCCTGCCCACAGGTCGAAGATGCTGTCAACCGAGAGATCCAGCGCCGCATACGTGACTTTTACCCGGACGGAAAGAAGCTCAAGTACCAGACCCCGAAGCCCTGGAAGGCCAACACGGCGCTGGTCAATTGCTACGATGGCCCGAAAGAGTGCGTTGGCTATCACTCCGACCAGCTTACCTATCTCGGGCCTCGTGCGGTGATTGGTAGTCTGAGCCTTGGTGTTGCTCGTGAGTTTCGCCTTCGCAAGATCTACGCCGAGGACGAGCAGCATCGCAAGCGAGACGGATCGCTCGCAGATGCCCAGGGCCAGATCTCAATCCACCTGCCGCACAACTCTCTTCTGGTCATGCATGCTGAGATGCAAGAGGAGTGGAAGCACTCGATCGCTCCTGCCCAGGCCATTGATCCGCATCCTCTTGCGAAGAACAAACGGCTCAACATAACGTACAGGTGCTACAAGGAAAGCTTGCACCCCAAGTACACACCCAAGTGCAAATGTGGGGTACCTACCGTACTCCGGTGTGTGACAAGACAGAAGGAGAATCGGGGCAGGTACATGTGGATGTGCCATGTCTCCTATGTGCCAGGCAAAGAAGGATGTTCCTTCTTCCAATGGGCCGAGTTCGACGAGGATGGAGAACCGCCCTGGACGGTCAAATCCAGTGGCAAGAAGCAGCAAACGTGACGTCCAAAGGCGAATCTAAGAGGCATTGCCTGCCATGTCAGACCCAGACTGGAGCTACAGCAGACCCAGACTGGAGCTACAGCAGACCCAGACTGGAGCTACAGCAGACCCAGACTGGAGCTACAGCAGACCCAGACTGGAGCTACAGCAGACCCAGACTGGAGCCTATCGCAGACCCAGACTGGGGCATATCTTAGACCTAGACTGGAACATATCTCAGACCCAGACTGGAGCCCATCGCAGACCCACACTGGAGCAAGCCCGATCGGACGCATAATGAGCCTCTACCTAAGCGAGTACGATGACTGGGCTGGCAACCGACGCCACACCGTTGTTAGCTAACACGTGCACACACACGAGATGGTGAAAGGTGGTGTTGAGGGCCAACGCCACACGTAGGGCAGGTAGTCACTAGCCTCGCTGCACGGCCACGGAGTTTGCGACGGTCACGCATCGCGACCAATAAAGCAGCAATACATTTGCAGACAAAAGCCAGCAATAGCGACTAATCATGGCCCAGCACCGGCTCCCGAGTACGACGCTTGGACTATCGAGTGTGGGCTCTGTTGGGTAAGGCGTGCAAGGCGAGTTATCGATATCGCCTGAGTAGTCTCGGGCCGCAGAAGGTGGATAAACAAGGGAAATTGGAGGGCAGTGTGGGGCCACTCAAGGAGCGTGCTTTTGCGGACACTGCCCGCGGAGAGGGAATAATAAGAGAACGAGACGTTGGTCATGACATAGGCCTTGGTTCACCTGTTTCTGCATGGTTCCCGGATTGCTGGCTGGCTTTCACTGTCGCATTCGCTGACTGCTTGGCGACGATGGCTAGCGTCATCCGCTCACAGTCCGAGGCCAATGCAGCCCCTGCTGTGCTCTGCCGCCCACATCGCGATCAAGTGATCATTTCCAAGAACAGCAGTCTCATGACGTCCCGCCATCAACTTGCTTCGCACGGCTCATTGTCAGCATCAGGGACAGGGTCGGTAGCCCGATGCATCCCTGATGGGTCGTAGCGCTGCACATCAAGGGGCAACGGGGAGCACAGTTGAGAATCTCCTTGTCCCTCAGCTCGCACGCTTTCACTTACCGCTCAGCTGGATCACTTCTTTGGATAGAAATCCGCGTCTGCTCAGCCTCCGCTAGTCTCTGTTTACAGCGCGTATCCGCTATTGTTTTACATTCTCTGGCGCAGTGCTGCACGAGTTTGCCACGCCCCTGTTCCTATATGCACCCCGTTAATCCACCTCAATTCGCCATCTGACGGCCGAAGCTGCTTTTCAACCCTACGTCATTCCACCCCTCTCAAGGGCCAACGACTAACCGTTGCCCATCCAACGACCGACCGTCGCCGCGCGCGGCACTTCGACTCGACAATGGACTCTGCATACCACCAACCCGCCTTCGCCGCGCCCACGCGCCGGAAATCGGTCTTCTTGGAAGTTGGACTGGTGGATGAAGACCAAGTTCGGAGTGAACGCAGCCCGGCACCGAGAATCGTACAGCACGCGAGACCGAGCCATCCAAGGCCAGCAAGGACGGTGCGCTTCCGGAGCAAAAACGACATCTTTGAGGGCGAGCGCGCAACTGCGCAATCCGACGAAGGCTGGGATACAGATACCAAATCGGACGAAGACGATTCATTCCCTCGGATGCAGCCTCAGCAGAACATGGTGTCACAGAAGGTGTACCGATTGGGTTTATTGACGCTTGTTCTTGTGTTGATGCTGCCCATTCTCCAGATCGGCTCAATATCACCTCACGGGGTTAGAGCAGGACTCATTCCGCAGACATGGATCGAACCCGCGGTCGCGCAGCTAGGCGCGAGGCAGAACTCAGACTCAGACATAGAGGTGTGTAAGCGATGGGCTGGTCAATGTAGGTTCTACTCGGTATGCTGCTCATGAATCAGACTGACTCGTGTAGCCGCCGTTGTCAATGGAACGCTCTACATGTATGGCTTCCGTACCAGCAACGACTCTCAGCAGAAGAGCAATACCTGGAGTAAGTTCTCTTCAGAGCGCGCTGGTTCTGCGCATGATTAACATCGAGATAGCCAACGATTTCCTTACTCTCGACTTGACCCAGTCGTGGCAGATTTCCGACCCTTCGCTCACGAGCCTGTCGAAACCGTCAGGCCCACCAGCAATTTCCCTCGGATATCTCTGGAACTCACACTCTTCTCTCTATCTCTATGGCGGCGAATTCTCCGACAACCCCCAGAAATTGCCAACAGCAAACTCGGTCTGGGAATACAAGATTTCGAGCAAGCAGTGGGTAGAGCACAAGGATCCTAAAACTTCTTCTGGTGATCATGCTGAAAAAGCTGGCCAGTCGGTTCAGAGGGCCGCTGAAGGGTCAGGTTTCAGTGTGCCAAATCTGGGACGTGGGTGGTTCTTCGGCGGACACCAAGACTTTCTCACAACAGAGGGTTGGAGCAACCAGGTCGAGAGGATCTATCTCAAGTCGCTTCTCGAGTTCACGTACCCTGGATATTCCAACGAGGGCGTCGACGACCTCAAAGATGGCAAGACGGCCGGCGACGACGGTGTATATCGCAACATCACCGAGGGTGGTCTGCAGAACTCAGGTTCCTTCCCTGAGCGTGCCGATGGTGTTTTGGTGTACATTCCTGGATTTGGTGCGGAGGGTACCCTCATTGGTGTGACGGGAGGGGATAACGACACACTGGTACGACGATGTCGAATACCTCCTACACAGAGGCTAATGGTTGACAGGCTCAAATGAACGTCATCGACGTCTACGACATTGCGAACTCGACCTGGTACAAGCAGAACACCGCAGGTGATACGCCCAAGTACCGCGTCAATCCCTGCGCCGTGGTCGCAGCCGCTGCCGAGTACGTACTCTGTCAGTTTTGGTGTTTTGCTCGCTAACATCCATGAGCGGTTCTTCCTACAATGTCTACTTGTACGGTGGACAGAGCCTACAGCCTGCAGGCAACCAAGTGCAATATGACGACATGTGGATCCTATCCGTTCCCTCCTTTACGTGGATCGAAGTTAAACCTGATACATCGAAATCCTCCTCTCCTCCCGCTCGCGCCGGCCACTCTTGCCACGTGTGGGACTCTCAGATGATTGTGCTAGGCGGCTACACCTCCAAAGACATATCCTGCGATTCTCCCGGCATCTACGCCTTCAACATGTCCAGTCTCGGCTGGAGCGACCAATTCACCGCCCTCACCGGCGATAATGCCCTCAAAGCCTTCAACGGCAACGAAGACGACAATGGCAACCCGCTAGCCCAGCAGGCCAACCAACGCGGCTTCGACCACAAGGCCGGTCTTCAAGGCAGCTACGGCTACTCGGTGCCCAAGCAAGTCCAAGAAAAAATCGGCGGCGAGGCAACTGGCGGTGCCACGCTCACCGCGCCCGTCCAGACGCCCACAGCGGGCCCCTACAAGTCCGGCTCGCCGCTGACGTACACCTTGACGGGTCCCGCAGGCGCCACCATCACGCAGACAGTCGACTCCGGGAACAGCGCCGCCAACCGCGGCAACAAGATTGGCGCCATCGTCGGCGGCGTGCTCGCGGGCGTCTTCTTCCTCGTCGCCGCGTACTTTGCGTTCTGCGCGTGGGTCTACCGCAAGCAGGTCGCGATTTGGAAGCAGCACGCCGCCATGGTGACGGCGCGGTCAAACGCGGAGAAGAGCGGCGCTGCGGGCGGTACGCTCCTCAGCAGCGCGGTGGCGTCGTCGGGCAAGAACTCGACGGAGCGGGCGCAGCGCGACGGCCTGTACACGAGCGGGAGTGGCACCGCGAGCGCGATCCGTACGAGCCACGAGCGGATGGGGACGTCCTACACCGGTGCTGCCGGGGTCGCTGGGGGTGGCATGGATGCGCTGGGCAGGCGGAGCAGCGTGGCCAGCTCGACGGATGATCTGCTGGACGGGCAGGAACCTGCGTTCTGGGGGACGCGGGGTGTGCTGCTCAACCCGAGGCGGAGTCTGAGGGTCATTAATAGGGACTAATGTCTGGCGGTCTCGTTTGTATCATATTGTGCGATCCCGGTTGGGTCTTTGACTTGCCTTTTCTTGACATGAGCAACGATAGGCCGTATACGGTCATGAATAGCGTAATACCGCAGAGCTACTTTCTTGTCCCAGGCATACCTAGTGTGGAACTTTGTGCCCGTGAGACGCGTCGGACGATATCTCGAGATGAGAAAGAGCTGCCTCGGCTCGATGAGGAAGGGTGCGGTATTGCAAAACGACGTCTACCATGCTCTCGGTACGTGGTTTGGTTGATGTCCGAAAGGATTGTAATGCCAACATCTAGGTATAGAGACGTACCTGGTGGCTTGGCAAACCTGTCGATGGTATGCAGTCAAAGGTCACCATCAAGGCAGGGCCGCAAGAAAGGAAGGAAAGACTATCTGATTTGATGGAACTTGCAGATTACGAAACCGAGGCAAGGTGTCGTGTTTGAAAGCACAACGGGGTATACAACTTATATCAAACGTCAGAGCCCTCTTCCGATTGCATACCAGAATCATTCTCTCGGGATGCTCACCCTAATCAACGCTGTAATTTA
Organism: Paraphaeosphaeria minitans; assembly: GCA_015832175.1. Taxonomy (NCBI): domain Eukaryota; kingdom Fungi; phylum Ascomycota; class Dothideomycetes; order Pleosporales; family Didymosphaeriaceae; genus Paraphaeosphaeria; species Paraphaeosphaeria minitans. The sequence goes on from WJXW01000009.1 coordinate 1,538,832, forward strand.
TTCAATTGCCCGATCCCGCTTCCACAAAGCGCTAGACGCAGCCTCGTTCCTTCTATCCTTCTCGTCAAACAAGCCAGGCGTCTCCCCGTCAAACCGATACAGCGGCTCCATGGACGGCACATCCTTGCCCAGAACACGCTTCTGCATATACCACGGCAGCTTCCGAGCGTAGTGCCTCGAAAACTCGCGATTCCCGACGTTGAACACGCAGTCGAGCTCCTCGAGCGTGAGGTTCTTCGTCTCGGGCAGCAAGAAGTAGCAGTACACCCAGCCGAAGACGTTCCACGCCGCATACCACCCGAAGGCGCCCTGCGGCGTCAACGCGCGCATGAGCGGCGGCCACGTGAGCGACAGGATGAAGTTGAAGCCCCAGCACGTCGCTGTGGCGAAGGACATGCCGATGTCGCGGAGGTACAGGGGGAAGGCTTCCGCGCTGTACGTGAAGGGGACGGGGCCTTCGCCGGGCGAGTACACGGCCATGAAGGTGAAGATTGCGGCGGCGATGCTACCGACGCGGGCTTGGGTGGGGTCGCCGTTCTCGTCGTTGGGCAGGAAGAAGGACATGCTGCACCAGAGCAGGCAGAGGGCCATTAGGGGGAAGGTGGTTAGGAGAAGGTTTCGGCGGCCGAAGGTATCGATGGTGTAGATGGCGGGGATGGCAAAGAGCCAGTTGGTGACGCCTGTTCCGAAGGAGACGAGGAGGGCGTTGCTCTGGGAGAACCCGGCTTCTACGAAAATGGAGGTACCTATGGCATGTTATGTTAGAAGGTTTCCAGTTGAACACACTTGGGATGAAGATTACTGTAGTAGGCAATCACGTTTACACCACAGAACTGTTGCATAAACATGACGAAGAAGGACGATTGTGCGGCGCGGCGGTTGCGTTTGACGGTGAAGAACTCCTTGAACAGGTTCTTGCCTTCCCGCTCAGCCTGTTCGACCTCGAGGAGCTTGTAGGCGTAGTACATGTCCCGTGCAGCCTGGATCTTATACTTCCTGAGACGGCAGAGGGCGTCGAAAGCTTCGTCGTACCTCCCTTTCTCCATGTACCTGCAATCGTCAGCTTATTCTCCTTGTAGGATGATAATTGAATTCCCTAACCACCGCGGAGATTCAGGGCACAGATATACCTGAATCATAACTAAGAAAGGTGGGATACTTGTCGATCCGAGCATCCACCGCCATTGGCTGAACTCTCCCAAGAAATCAGTATTCTGGAATGCCACGCTGACGACGAAACCTAACATGATACCAAAGGCCGTCCACATCTGCCACATCATGGTAAGAGCACCTCGGATCGTCTTCGGCGCACTCTCTGCGGCATATACCGGAGTGGTTGAGGACTTGGCGCCAACTGCAAATCCCAATGCAAAACGGGCGATGAGAAGGTTGTACCAGGAGTCAGCAGCCGCCATCCAGATGCCGCTGACGAACGAGATGAAGCAAGAAATGAAGATGGTGCCACGACGACCAAACCTTTTGTTCAGAGGTGCATTCGTCCAGCAGCCGATTGCGGCCGAGCATAGATAAGGAGCCCCGTCTATCAGAGTCAGTATACTCAGAACAACGGGTCAGACACGAAGTAACGATGTCGAAGACACAGAGACTTTGTATAAAGGACTAACATACTGAGAAGTCCTTGCTGCCATTCATTCGTAATACCAAACTCGTCGAAATAGAAGATCTGCAACCCGCCTTAGCGAAAAGAACACTGGGAACAGCAAAGATGGAAACACATACCTGCGCACCGTTCACGGCCGTCTGATCCATACCCTGAACGATCGCTGAGCCCGCACACAAGACGACCAAGAAATACAGCATGAATGGATGATCCCATCGATGCGTTGTCTCATGTCTCAGCAGGGCCCTCTCTTCGTCGTTCAGCTGAGTGACGTATTCAAATCCATCTTCGCGCTGTCCGAGCCTTGCGACGAGTGCACCCTTCTGGAACTCGTCTCGGTATTCCGAGAGTCCTTTCTCTTCGACCCATACATCGACGTCGTGAAGCACTTCCTGCTCGGTCATCCCAGCAAGGGGGTTGCGAAGCTTCGTCGCAACAGACGCCTGTCGGTTGGCGCTGGCGGCGGACGCAGATCGCGTGTGTGCATCTTCAGTGAACTGTGTGTCGTTCAAGGAAGGCTTGCTGCTGTTTCCGCCTGACAGATCAGGGTCCGTAGCCTCGATATCTGGCTTCTGGGGCGGCATGGTGTGAGATTTCCGCGAAGCAATCCGAGAGCAGACTCAAATCGCAGGTTGTCCGAAAACTTGAAAATATGGACCCTTTTTATACATTCACGTCCCCATTGTGGGTCGCTTCCCATGGGTCCACTGGGTTTTTGACCCTGGGGTGGTTGACCGACATGCTAAGACCCCATCACTTCTCCACGCGTTGGCATATGCAATCATGCTCCGCAAAATCTTTCGCAGTACGGATTCTGAATCCTTCTCTTTGACAAGTCGGACGCGGTCGACGTCATGGTGGAGCTTCGCCATGAAAGTACCATCTCGGCGGAGGGTTGGCCTGTTCTTGGCGATGGATGAAGGCAGCGGAAGCCAGGAACTGGGGGAGCGTGAGAGACCAGGCCAAGGTAAATGTGCGATAGGACATAGGATGGCATGAGCCGTCCGGATCGGCGATGTTTTCTGGCTGGGCGGAGTGATGGTGTTGATGCGGAAAGGGCGCTCTTGAGCCTTGGCCCAGTCTTAGCTAGGGTTGGCTGGTGTGTGAATCGGCAGGCGCGTTCCGAACTGGTTCTGCGCAACTGGAGTGACCTTCTAGTATTCATCATTCTGGCATGTCCATAATCCGGTTTGCGGAGAGACTTCCTCACAAAGCAGGTTATTGCGTGCGATGGACAAGCTCGAACTCACTACTCGTGTTTCCAACATTATTTGGGACCATCTTCAAAGTATCAGCAAAATGATCTGGAATCTATCTCCAAAAAGCTCTTGGAAAGGTTACAGAGCGCAGGCACAAAACATCTAAGCCTCGGCTCTCCTCAGAGTTTAGCCCTAGCTTCATCCTTGACCACCACGCCTCTATCCTTCCCACTCTTCTCCTTGTCCCTCAGCACCCTTCGCAGAATCTTTCCACTGGCACTCTTCGGTATTTCCGGGATGAACTCAATCTCTTTTACCCACTTGTGCCTAACCTTATTCTCCTTCACAAAGCCAATCAGTTCCTTCCCTACAGCCGTATTTGACTGCACACCATCCTTTAGCTTCACGAATGCCTTCGGTAGTTCACCCGAGTACTCATCCAGAATGCCCATCACAGCTACATCCTCAACCTTGTCGTGGCCGAGAAGTAGGTCTTCGAGCTCTGCCGGAGCAACACCGATGCCTTTCACTTTGATGAGCTCCTTGATGCGGTCTGTGATGTGGATCATTCCCTCTTCGTCAATCAAACCTTGGTCGCCGGTGTGCAGGAAGCCGTCTTCGTCGAAGGTATCCCTCGTCGCTATTTCGTTGTTGAGATAACCCATGACGACCTGCGGCCCTCTCGCTAGGACTTCTCCCACTTCGCCCATTTCCCCTTCGGTCCCGTCTTCCTTGAGTATCTTGACTTCGGTTGAAGCGCAGACGGCACCTCCAGAATGCGCGTACTTGTACGCATACTTGTCCGGGGGATGGGCCGTAATACAGGAACAACTCTCGGTCATGCCGTAGCCTTGCTTAAACCCGGTGTTTGGGAACTTCTTTTGCAGAAGTTGGATGATCTCCTCGCTCAAAGGTGCAGCACCTGAGGAAAAGCGTGTGACGTGCGAGAGGTCATACTTGTCGACTATGGGGTCGCGCACCAGTCGAATGAGAATGGGTGGCACCAAAAGGAGCTCGCTCAGCTGATATTCTACAATTATATTGAGCATGCCTTCCATCGTGAACTGTGGCAACATGATCACCTCTGCGTTGAGCAGAATGGGGAGGTACATTTGGTGCACAAGCCCGGTGATGTGGAATAACGGAAGGACGGCCATGATTTTCTTATGGGTATTGGGCGTGATCTGCTCAGTTTGCAGACATTGTGCAATGACGTTCTGATGAGATATCATGACTGCCTTCGGCAAGCCCGTTGTACCTGAGCTGAAAGAAAGGAACCCGCAGACATCCTTGTTATTCTTCCTAGGCGGCAACTTGAATGCTGGCGTTTGGCCTTGCTCTCCGTACGACTGGCCAATTTTGATCAACTCCTGCACAGTGGTATAGCCGGGCAATTCGCCTTCTAACAGAAAGATGTTGCTTTTTGGCAGGCCAGCTGCCTCCGCGCTCTTGATTGCAACTTCCATGCTACCCGGAGTGGTCATTAGAATTTTCGCATCGGCCCTCTTGAGCGCGAAGGCCATCTCTTCGACGTTGTAAGCAGGGCTGGCCCCGGAGATTTTAGCTCCAGCCCGCAAGCCCGCAAACATCGCCACGGGATACCATACGGTGTTCTGACTGAGCAGTGAGATCGTCTCGCCTTCTCGGAGGCCGTAACGTTTGAATAGTGCGGTTGAGATGTATGCAGAGTACTTCTTCACGTCCAACCAGCTAACGCGTTCTTTTGTAACGGCATTTTGGAAGCCATTGAGCTCGTTGGGCGGGACCTTGTTGATCGGCGAGTACTTCGAGTCGAACAGCCAGTCCCAATCAGTGAGCTCCGTAGGCACTGCTACCGATCAGCTTCATTATGCGTGATATCATGGAAATTAGTCGTACAGTCAATAGGCGGCTGTCTTGATTTGAAGAGGACCATTGTGACGTTGTTCCAGTATCAATCTATGGTGTCCAGTTGCGATACCTACGACGTTGCGAAGACCAGCAGGCTTTGGACAAACAGAGTATGGGCTCCTCCATTGTGCACATATTACATGCATTCACCGCGGGCATTCACCGCGGATATTCATGATGCACGAGTCGATCTGGTGCGGGGAAGCGATTGTTCTGAGGGGAGCGGAGCATTGAAGAAGCTATCCGAAAGAGGAAGGAATCGTCATCCTTCTCCACCGCGTCGTTCCTGCTTGTACCTACCCGAGCACATCGCGGACTACGAAGTATCGTGACTGTACTTGGGGAATAATGGAATCAGGAAAAGATCTAAGAATAACCCTAATAGGCGCTGGCACTATCGGCCTCTCCTTCGCGGCCCTCCATCTCTCCCACCTCCCCGCATCATCCCACCTTACCATCTACGACACCCGTCCGGACGCAGAGCAATACATCCGCGACAACCTCCCAAAATTCTTCAGCAAAGCCTCCCTTCCACGGTCAACATCCGACGTCAAAATCGCAACCTCCCTCCACGATGCCGTCTCCGACGCAGACATCATCCAAGAATCTGGGCCCGAAAACCTCCCGATAAAGCAAGACCTATGGGCCCAAGTCGAAAAGCACGCCCCCAAAGACGCGCTCCTGTGGAGCAGCACCAGCGGCATCCTTGCGTCGCAGCAGGCGCAGAAGATGCAAGACCCGACGCGCCTTCTCGTCGTCCACCCTTACAACCCCCCACACCTCATGCCGCTGCTCGAGCTCGTGCCGTCGCCTTCCACGTCCGAGACGGCGATACGGCGCACGCAGGATTTCTGGCGAGCGCGGCATCGCGTGCCCATCCACATCCACCAAGAGACGACGGGGTTTGTGGCCAACCGGCTGGCTTTTGCGCTTCTGCGGGAAGCAATCCATCTCGTGGACGCGAACGTTGTGTCTGTGGCTGAGCTGGACAGGATCGTCGAGAGTTCGATGGGTCCTAGGTGGGCGGTTGCCGGGCCATTCAAGAGCTACCATGCTGGCGGTGGACCTGCGGGGTTGGAAGGCTTCTTTAACAACATCGGGGATACAGTACAGGGGTGCTGGAGCGATGCTGGGAACGTCAATATTGGGGACGGGTGGGAAGACAAGGTGTTTGCGCAGGCTAGGGAGGTTTATGGTACTGTGGATATTGCGGAGAGGGATAGGATCACGCGCAGACTGCTGGATGTGCTCGAGGGGGAAAGGGGGAAGAAGACGCTGTAAGACGGACCATCAAAGTCGTGACCCAAAAAGTTTAGTCAATATAGTTTGAGCAGTATAACTCATCATTCGTGCACATCTTTACATGTTCATATATTCCTACAACTGCTGTAGCTGCTATCTCGATAAGTCGCGTACCGGCGAGCCGGCTGCGTGTACCGACGTAGATAGGCCTGTTCACCAAGTACTTTGAGCACTGTGAGACTGATAGTACATGGACTAGACGCACATGGGGCTTTTAGTCGGTCGGCGTGTCGTGCCCAGACAAGCTCACTGCTTGGCGAGCTTCCCGAGGACGTTGTCGGCCTTGGAGACTGCTTGCATGTCAGGAAATCACCTTTAATCGTTCACCGAGAGCATACCGTTCAGCCCAGTGTTGTCACTCTCGACATGTGCGTCCTTGACAGCGCCGTTCTCGGTGACGAGGGCATATCTCTTGGAGCGGTCACCGCCGAAGATGGCGGCGCCGTCAAAAGACAAATCAAGCGCCTTGGTGAAACGAAGGTCGGGGTCGGCGAGGAAGCGGATCTGACCATGGTCAATACATGTTGCTTTTGTCCGAACATTGGTGACGTACTCCACTTGAGCCGGCAGGGTCAAGAGACTTTGCCCACGCCTTCATGCTAATAATAAAAGTATTGTTAGGAGATCAGGGCTCATGACGTATTTGCATGCACTTACACAAAAGCATCGTTGACTACAAGTAACAGCAACAACAACAGTTAGCCAAGCCTGAACACGCTGCATGGAACAGAGCACTTGCAGACGATGAAGAAGAAACCTACCCGAAACTACGAATACACGACCGGCGTCCTCGAGCTCCTTTGCGTTGATGTAGGCTGGGATGTGGGACTCGCTGCACGCCGGAGAGAAGGCTGCAGGTACGCCTGCATGACATGGCGTGGTCAGGTGATGTCTCTGATGGGGGCCAATACTGTCAGCCCTTACCAATGATCAGACCCTTTCCGGTCTTCAGTTCGTCGGCAATCTTGACCTTGTTGCCAGGCGAGCCCTCGTGCAGTTCCACGTCAGGGATCTTGTCGCCAATCCGAACGAAGGCCGGGGACGAGGCGTGGAACAGGCGACGAGGGGCAGCAAGGGGCAAGGCGCGCGGCAGTCGGCGAGCGGCAGACATGGCAACGGAGGCAGTGGTGGCGGGCCGAAGGGGTGGTGCGTACGGTAGATGGATGCAGCACTACGGCGAGCGTGTGAGATGTTCTGGGAGGGAGGGAGAGACTAGCGCGGTGGAGGTAGGATTACCACCGGAGTGGCTCGCACAGGGAACAAAGATGGACAAGGGGAGGCTTGCCCGATGGGGAGCTGATTTGCGGGGCGCAGGATGATGGACCGTAACTTCGCAGTGAAGGCGCTGGCGACAGTGCCTCTGACGACGAGGGGCGGATAGGCGGAATCATGGTGGGTTTTGTATGGGCCTGGCAGCCGCGTTCCGAGACGATTGATTGCGACCTTCTCTTCGCGTCCGAAACGGGCTTAGCACAGTCTCGTTCGCATTCCGTCATTGCTTGGTCGCACGCAGCCGGCCACGCTCAAAAAAAAACTCGGCAAGCCGACGAGCTGCAGCCGAATGGGCGTACGGAGGATGCTGGCCCTGGCGTTGGCGTTGGAGTGGGCGTTGGAGTGGGCGTTGGATGCACGGCAGCCCGTCCTCACTCATCACTGGCTGGGCGCCAGCGAGACAACAGCGTGCCGTGCCGCTGACTTCGGCCGACGACCTTGAAGCCCTCGAGAGATAGGTAGGTAGGTAGGTAGGTAGGTAGACAGGTCGGTAGGTAGGTCGGTAGGTAGGTAGGTAGACAGGCAGGTAGGTAGGTCGGTAGGTAGGTAGGTAGACAGGCAGGTAGGTAGACAGGCAGGTAGGTAGACAGGCAGGTAGGTAGGTCGGTAGGTAGGTAGGTAGACAGGCAGGTAGGTAGACAGGCAGGTAGGTAGACAGGCAGGTAGGTAGACAGGCAGGTAGGTAGACAGGCAGGTAGGTAGACAGGCAGGTAGGTGGACAGGCAGGTAGGTAGACAGGTCGGTAGGTAGGTAGGTAGGCGGGTAGCCAGTCCGCCTACTGGTCTATCTGGATACCCAGGTGGTCTGCTGCCCGCCGTCGCACTGTTTCTTTCAAGCCCTCGAGAGGTGCCTAGGTTTCCATCCATCTAGTATCTACCTAGCCTGCCACCCTGCCCGCCACCCTGCCGCCCTGCCACTTGCCTGCCCACCTTGCCTGCCACTTGCCTGCCCACCTGGCCTGCCCACCTGGCCTGCCCACCTTGCCTGCCTGTCTGCCTGCGCCTGTCCTCGGCACGCTTCTTTCTTAGCTCTCGCTGCAGGCCACTCGGCGCCACCAGCCTGCCGTCACGCCCGCCGTGCTCTGTGCATTCCTCAACCTGCTTTAGTCCCAAGCATACCCACCCGCAAAACCTTAATTCACCCTTCCTCGCCACGCTCTTCCTCGCCCTCGTCTGGAACACCTTGGGACCTCTTCCGACCTAGGCTCCCCCCAGCGCATGACCCCAGGCTCATGTGCGAACACCCTGTCCTCCACCATCCCGCATCAGACGTCACAGGCCGAAGACCGCACGGGCGGTCTCTGCAAGGCGGCTGAACCATCGTCCACCGTCCGGTTGCCGACCGCCACGAAAACCCATCGCAACCGTTGCGACACTCTCTCGCCGAGTCGCTTCCTTCGTAACCCGACTCTAGCGTAGCACCTGGGAGCCCGGTTGCAGCCATGGAGAGCCAGTCGCAAGGCTCGAGCAGCAGCGACTTTGTACGTGAAGACGGAAAGACGACTTGCCCTTGGCACACAAACTGACCGTGGCTGCAGGTTCGCAAGCTGTACAAGTACGTCGAGATGCGCCGCCCGATGCCGGACCGTCTCAATCGCTGATGCGCCCCACAGGATGCTCGAAAACCCGACCGACGAGAATGTGGTACGATGGGGAAACGACGGCGACAGCTTTGTCGTGCTAGAAGTACGCCGTGCCACCTGCCACCTGCCATGCTTCACACGCGCGCCATGCTGACCCATGGCCAGAACGAAAAATTCACAAAGCACATCCTGCCCAAGCACTTCAAGCACAGCAACTTTGCCAGTTTCGTGCGCCAATTGAACAAGTACGACTTTCACAAAGTCCGCCACAACAATGAGGAAAATGGACAGTCGCCTTACGGGCCTGGGGTAAGGACAACCCTGGGTGCTCCTTCCTTCCAGGAGTGCTCGCGCATGCGCTGGGTAAACCCGACTGACGCTTCCTAGGCCTGGGAGTTCAAGCACCCCGACTTCAAGATGAACAACAAGGATGCGCTCGACAACATTCGAAGAAAAGCACCGGCGCCGCGCAAGACGAACCAGCCCAACGAAGAGATGATCATTCCCGCCCAACAGATGGACATGATGAGCAACCAGCTCGTCGCGACGCAAGCGCAGCTGCACGCCCTCGAGAGCCGTTACAACGAGCTCAGTATCCACCATTCCATGCTGCTGCAGGAGGTGATTGGCCTGCAAAAGACCGTCGTCAACCACGAGCATGTGATGCAGAACGTCATGACCTTCCTGCACAACGTCGATGCACAGCGCCGCCGCGATAGCAGGCTCGGCAACCCTTTCCCTCCGAATGGAAACCAAACCCAGAATGGAAATGTCGATGGTGCGCAGAACCAGTCCAACCCATCTACAGAGGATGACATCCCTGCTTCACCTCTGCAGCACGCTTCCAAACTCTTGAGCGAGACCAACGCCGATGTCATGTTGAACCCAAGAAACCTCGAACACATGAACGAAATCACGATGCGGATGAACGGAACACTCACCACACCTCCGCCCGACCTTATTCGAAGTGTACGACCTGCCAGCCGGGGGCCACCGTCGGCCGGTAGCTCTGCCAATTCGTTGCGCCTCGGAGATATCGACAACCTCGTGTACCCGGTTGGACAGACTAATGGAATTGACCCCATGTACAGCGAGCACATCAACAACATCCCCTATAGCATGCCACCCAAAGCAGCCGATTCAACCAACACACAGATTCAAGAAACCCGGAAGAAGAGTGCGCAGGTTGACCCAGGATGGATACGCCAGCCTCAGATTCTGCTCGTGGAGGATGATCCAACGTGCCGCCGGATCGGCAGCAAGTTTCTCTATGCATTCCACTGCTCCATCGACAGCGCTGTAAGTTGTACGTCCACCATTGCAATTTATGCTAACATGGCCAGCTCGATGGCCTGGAAGCGGTGAACAAGATGAACGCAGGGTCAAAATATGATCTCGTGCTCATGGACATCATCATGCCCAACTTGGATGGTGTCTCGGCGTGTCATCTGATTCGGCAGTTCGATAACACACCCATCATTGCTATGACGTCGAATATTCGAAGCGACGATATTTCCATGTATTTCCAGCACGGTATGTTTGCACGATTACACGACTTTCCAGGAGATGCACTCACATTGCCAGGCATGAACGACGTTCTTCCGAAACCATTCACCAAGGAAGGTCTTCTACATATGCTGGAAAAGCATCTTGCACATCTGAAGAAACCCATCTCACACATGGACGGTGGAATGGTCGCACCCCAGCCTCTGGCTTCGACAAGGCAGGTTCTGAAAGAGGAGTCCCCAGCCAAATCCCCTGCCACTGCCAGCTGGAACTCGCCAAATCCAGTCCCTGGTGTTTCGCCTGTAGCCACTGGCATGTCGGAAGAATATTTGCATGCTGTGCATGCCAATCCTGCGGCATATACGGTACAAGGTGTGCCCGGAATGCCACAAGGCAACGTGCCTTACAACACGTCTCCGCAGATGCCCATGCCCGGCCACGCACAGCAACAGGCTGGGCATAGAAGACAGATTTCAGACATCTCTGGAGGAGAGAACATGAACCCAGCGAAACGGCAGCAAATGTACGCCAACGCTCCACTACAGCCAGGCCCCTTGAATACAATGCAACGGCCGCGTTGAAGGAACCACGGGGCGTTGAGGAAGGCCAAATTTTTTTTTGCGCTTCAAATACAGCAAGCGCAAACTGCACTTGGAAGCACCGATGGGCTGTGAAGAAGACGCCTGGTAGCTCTTTGGTCGGAGATGACGCATACAAGACGTTGTCATGGTGTGGGATATGACGGCTGCTATGCCGGTCATGCTTTCCTTTTTCCATTCTGTTCTCCCGTCGAGACGAATCCCTCTGGTAGAAGAACAGTGGACTCGACCGGGGAATGGCCTAGCGCCATGATTGGGTGTCGTAGAGGCAGGCGAAGAAGAGGGCGTTCTTGGGGATGGTTCAGATAGGGGATGCGCGGAAACGCCCGGAGTACACGGCCTAAGCAGCTGCAAGATATCATGAATGTGGCGCGATTTGTAGCATTTGATAGCATATTGCGCACTCTTCTCCCTGTAGCGGCCAACTTGACGTAGTAGACAATCTGCACAGGGCAAATCCAACCAGCTTTTGCCAGTTCACATGCTTTATCGTAATTGGGTTGGTAGCGTGCGGAGGCAGGTCCACTGACGGTGAGAGGGAAGTATGGCACCCAGGTGCTGGTCTAACGTATGTGCAGCAACCCGAATCCATAGAACGGACTGTTTCCAGGATTTCCCTTCCCTGCGACGGCTGAAGTGTTGGAGTGTCGTTGCAACAAGCATCAGCATGGTCGTCCAGGGTCGAACAGACGGCGAAGTCTAGACCTCCATCGCCACACGTGAAAGCCAGAAAGTCGACGTCCACGGTGACCCAAGCAAGGCCCCTGCGGCAAGCCCGCAAGCCCGCAAGCCCCACCTTAACCTTAAACCGTTTTCGGGAACTTGCTGGGGCCGTGACGCACAGCTTTTGGTCAGGGTGCGGGTTTCTGTGGGCGTGGGCGTGGGCGTTACTGAGTCATCACCAAATTTGGCGTCGCGATAACATCCCACCAGAAACTCGTAGCTACCGCCCCACCAACGCACACCTCGGACCGCACAGCATGCCGCCCAAAGGCAAAAAGGGCCAGCCGGCTGACAAAGCCAGAGCTGGCGAAGAGGAGCGCGAGAACCCGCTGCAGGCCGTGGTACGAGCTGCCTGTGCCCGCCCGTGGGAGCTACGCATGCTGACTTGGTAGATACTTGCCGACCCGTTCGAGACGCGCTTCAGCCCGTTCACGCTCGAGCGCCCACGCGTCAGTACATGCGCTCGCATGCGCCGCGCATTGCTGACAGCTACCAGTGCCTTCTGCCCCTCGCGAATACCCCGCTCATCGAATACACCTTTGAGTTCCTCGCAAACGCCGGTGTTGAGGAAGTCTTTGTCTACTGTGGCGCGCACAGGGACCTCGTGGAAGAGTACATCAAGAAGTCAAAATGGTCCTCGCGGTCCTCCCCGTTCTCAAAGCTCGAGCTCATCCAGTCCACCTCGTACTCGATTGGCGATGCGATGCGCGACCTGGACACACGCGGTCTGCTGGTCGGCGACTTCCTCATGGTGTACGGCGATGTGGTCAGCAACCTGCCGCTGGAGTCGGCACTTGCTGAACACAGGGCTAGACGCGCAAAGGACAAGAATGCGATCATGACCATGGTGCTAAGGGAGGCCGGGACAATCCACAGGACGAAAGCGCAGGCCACGAGTCCGGTGTTCGTCATCGATCCTACCAAGGATAGATGCCTCCATTTCGAGCAGATGCCGAACAAAGACCAGACACACTTTTTGTCCATCGACCCCGAGCTCCTCTCTGATCACCAGGAGATTGACGTTCGGCAAGACTTGATCGACTGCGGCATTGATATCTGTACGCCAGACGTTCTGGCGCTCTGGAGCGATAATTTTGATTTCCAAGCGCCCCGAAAAGGCTTCCTGCACAGCGTACTCAAGGACTACGAGCTAAACGGCAAGACAATTCACACGCACATCGTTTCGGATCACTATGCTGCTCGAGTTAGAAATTTGCACGCGTACGACGCCGTGAGCAGAGACATTGTATCGCGATGGGCGTACCCGCTCTGCCCTGACAGCAATCTCGTGCAGGGTCAGTCATATCGATTACAAAAGGGAAACATCTACAAAGAGGAGGGCGTTATACTAGCAAGAGATTGCGTCATCCTTCCAAAGACGGTTATTGGCCGTGGAACAAGCATCGGAGACGGCAGCGTAATCAAGAACAGCATCATAGGGCGACATTGCATCATTGGAAAGGGCGTGAACATTGATGGCGCATACCTGTGGGATCATGCAAGCATTGGAGACGGCTCGACTATCAAAAAATGTATCATTGCCGATGAGGCTTCGATAGGGAGAAGATGCACCATCGAATCTGGAGCTCTCGTTTCGTACGGGGTCACGATTGGCGAGGGTACTACTATCCGCGGGGAACACAGAATTACCAAAGCAAGCAGTAGAAGAGATGTGGACGAGCCGGCCGTTGACAAGAGCACGGACGCCACAATCGTCGGCGCGGGTGGGGTTGGGTTCGAATTCCACGACTCGGACGAAGAAGATGAAGATGAGACCGTGGATGGACTTGTCGCAAGTGGTTCCATATACAACCTCGCAAACTTGTCCGTTGAATCGATATCTACGCTCAACTCGGAGTCCGAAGACGAGATCGACTTTGAATTCCGGCACGACCGATCCGCTGCGAGCAGTTTCCGCTCTGTTGGCTCCGCGGACAGCCAGCACGCTGCTGACTTCGATCACGATGCCTCAGCTAGCATATACGATTCGCTTGAGCAGGGTCACGAGTCTGCAAACATACAGCTGGAGTTGACGGCACTGCGTATGAGCACAAATGCTTCAGACCACCAAGTGCGACGTGCAGTCGTCGTGGCTTTCGTAAAACGCATCATAGCGCTCAATAAGGCTGGAACTAGCATACGGGAGGCTGTCGCGCAGGTGTTTTCGCAACACAAAGATCTGGTGAGTAATTCTGCTCGTGTAGCCTTGGAACACAAGCTAATCTCGAATCTTCATTAGGTCGATCGCTCTATATTCGACAAGGCCAGCTCAAGCAAAGTCGACCAAGTTGATTTTATGCTGTTGCTACAGGCAGATCTTGCACACCGGGATAACGGCGACGCCATACTGCTAAGTGCAGCAACGAAGCTGGTCGAGCTGGAATGCGTCGAGGACGACGGTGTTTTGCAGTGGTGGGAGGATGCGAAATCGTCGGAGAATGAGGAGCTGGAGAAGGTCAAGGGCAAGACGCGGCAGTTGATTGATTACCTAAACGAGTCTGAGGAGGAGAGCGACGAAGACGAGGAGGACGATGATGATGTAGACGAGGAGTAGTTTAATGCCACAAAGACGTCCAGAGCATGAAGATGATCATGTATCAACGCGCCGCACGGATCCGACTTCCATGCTTGTAGTGGATGGCACTAGACTTCTGGAGATGCTGCTGCCTGCAGGCATGTGCAGATGCAAAAGTGGAATTCCCACGATGCGGTGAAACCAGGCATCCGCACACCAAGCACTATGTTATTCACCACTTTGTTGTGAAGCTCTTCGATGACCGTTAGACCTTGAATGGTTGAGTAGACCACCTTGATCTGTTTGCGTAGTGTGCTGAATAATCGCAAGTCCTCAAGCGATGGAGAAGTGGTGGTGTCGAGCTTCCAAAAACTGAACTCAGCGCGAGTAGATGTGTGCGACTGGGTCTGTCTCCATGATGTATGTGGAGTTCCAGCTCAGCTCGCTCGACCGCAGTTGTCTGCGGCTTGGACCTCGCGAAGGTGGCGGAGATGACCCGGTTGGGCTTAGCCCATGGTGCCCGCATCCCGCCGAGTCGTGTCTGCCCTGCTGTTCCAATGTCTCAACCCAACCTGGACCTGTGACTCTGGAAAACTGACCAATATTGCACCCGGCTTTGCTTCTCCTTCGTTCCCTTTCGCCGACTGCCACCCCTCAGCACCATTTGACTCCCTTGCCCCCTGTCTATCTCGCTCGCTCGCAGCTGCTGGTCTCGTCATCGCGGCGGGATCGGCTCTCCCAGAACATCACCACGCCGCCCTCACCCGCTTCCCGTAAGCGAAAGGCAGACGATATAGCAGACCACCTCGCGCCCTCCGCTGCTCCCCCGAGCAAGAAACAGACACCAAACACCGCAGTCGATCTGCCCGCCACACCGGTCACGACGACAGCCTCGCCCGCCATGGACTCTGACGACGACTTCAACAGCTCGCAGGCGAGCGGGGACGACTTTTTGGATAGCGACCTCGATCTAGAGGATGGTAAGATCCTTCAGGACCGAGCTGAGGCGGAAAATATTCTGACGCTCTTATCATGATAGACTCCGACTTCGATATGGATCAAGATGACGTGGGCTTCGAGTCGCAAGGTAAGGACATGGGTCCCCGAAATCAGGCGTACGAGGTGGATTTCAAGGTCTACGACCCTCAGCAAATACAAGCCTCGCAGGACAAACAGATCGACGAGGTGTCAAGCATTCTTGGCCAACCGCCCGAAGCGACCGCAATCCTACTGCGCCACCTGCGGTGGAACAAAGAGCGCTTGATCGATCGATACATGGATAACCAGGAGGAAGTTCTTGAGAACGCTGGTCTGGGGCAGATTGCGGCGACGAATCCTCCAAAGATCAGCAGGGTCGCGGGCTTCGTTTGCGAAATCTGCTGCGAGGACGATGCAAGCCTTGAGACATTTGCGATGAAGTGCGGCCACCGCTTCTGTGTGGACTGCTACCGACAATACCTGTACACCAAGATCAAGGAGGAAGGAGAAGCAGCCCGCATTAGATGCCCCGGCGATGGGTGCAACCGGGTAGTAGACTCCAAGTCATTGGACCTACTCGTCGCGGACGAGCTCAGAAGTCGGTACGCTCACCATGCGCTTTACTTTCCCATCTGCATGCCCTTCGCAGTCCATCTCGGGTAGCACGCATAGGCTACACCTCTCTTTTCAATCTACCGCTGACGCAAGCTTACCCAGGTATCACGAATTACTAACGCGAACCTACGTTGACGATAAAGATAACCTGCGATGGTGCCCGGCGCCGAATTGTGTGTATGCTGTCGAGTGCGGTGTGAAAAATAAGGACTTGATGCAGATCGTACCCACCGTCCACTGCGAGTGCTCTCACGACTTTTGCTTCGGTTGCTCGCTCAACGATCACCAACCCGCGCCCTGTGCTTTGGTGAAAATGTGGCTAAAGAAGTGCGAGGACGACTCCGAAACTGCCAACTGGATCTCAGCAAACACAAAGGAATGTCCCAAATGCAATTCGACCATCGAAAAGAACGGTGGCTGCAACCACATGACGTGCCGAAAATGCCGTAATGAATTCTGCTGGATGTGCATGGGCGTGTGGTCTGAGCACGGCACCAGCTGGTATAACTGCAATCGTTTCGAGGAGAAGAGCGGTTCAGAAGCGCGGGATGCTCAAGCCAAGAGTCGGCTGTCGCTCGAGCGATACCTGCATTACTACAACCGATACGCCAATCACGAACAGTCAGCGAAGCTGGACAAGGACATCTACCTGAAGACTGAGAAGAAAATGCAGCAGCTACAGAACACGACAGGCATGTCGTGGATCGAGGTTCAGTATTTGGATACAGCGTCACAAGCACTCCAACAGTGCCGACAGACCCTAAAGTGGACCTATGCTTTTGCATACTATTTAGCTCGCAACAACTTGACCGAGATCTTCGAGGATAACCAGAAGGACCTAGAAATGGCGGTCGAGAACCTAAGCGAGATGTTTGAGAAACCCATCGATCAGCTCCAGGGGTTGAAGGTCGACATGATGGATAAGACTTCGTACTGCACTAAGCGGCGAGTCATCCTCCTTAACGACACTGCGGAGAACCTCAAGCAAGGCAAGTAAAGATCCGACGTGAAGAGTTGAGGACGTCACTAAGTGTACCCTAGCCAACTGGAAATTCAACGTCAAGTTCTCATGAGCTCTTCTTGGGCAATGGAGCGGACATCCTCCTGTCTACGACGATGCCATCACGAAATTTTTCTTCACGATACCTGATAACCTTCGCATTTCCGTTTCCCCCGATTCACGTGTTCAGCATGGCTTGGTGCATATTTGTTCTGTCAGCTCAGCCTTTGATCCGCCGTAGCTGGTTTCCATCCAAGATCAGGATAGCAGTGGCAGAGTGGAAGTCGCCTTCGATGACGTATGGTCGGGATGGTGAGTCCGCAACGAGGAATAGCGCGCTGGCCGAACTTTTTAACGCTGATGGGAATGTATGGATGGGTTTGCGATGACATGGTTCGGAATGCACGGGCCGGCGTTGTTCTGACAGATGGACGGAGTTGAATTTGGTGTCGAAAGGTCGCGTCGGTTTAGCAGGCGGGCATGCATAGCATCAGTCGGTTCGTGCTCCGCGGAATAGATCTGGCAACGAGTACGAGATCGTGTGATAGTTCGGCTGTGACGTGATTGATGGTGTAAACCGAAATGATGGGCGGGCATCGTGACATCGACTCGCTATTCTAATGGCGTGAAAGCTGGGTCGTGGGATGAAACGCCTGGACCGTGACCTTCCAACGCTTCTTCAGCCTTTTTTTTTTCTTTTTTTTGTGTGGTCGTCTAAAATATCGGTGAGACACCTACATGGAGCGTGTCAGAAAGTGTGTAGTTTACCCCGTGCCTGGATTGGTCCTGGAGCGAGAGACTGGTTTTCGCAAAGGTACCTACCTATTCTTGGGCCTCTCGTTCCTGATGGTGAGGAGCTTCATCCCCAGACTGCTGGTGATCGGGAGTGAGTGAGGAGAATTAAGGATTAGAAACCGCGGTTGTAAGGGGAATTGATCTTCACGCAATGCTGCTGTGGAGGAGGGACTGGGGATTTGGACGCCGTTCGTTTCATGTGTGAGTGCTCTGCAGTGTTCTAGAAATTTCGTCCCGGGAAAAGACTTGGGTGACTAGCAACCAGGTCGGACAAGGGGACTCGTGGCTCTCGGATCGTACTCTTCTACACAGCAAGTGTGGTGGTGTGCGGCATCATCACTGGCAGTCTGGTTGTGGATCGTCGACATAGAGCTCGGTGCGCGAGTATGGTGAGCAGACGTGGTGTCAAGTTGGGCATTAATGGCTTTACGCTGACGCTTTTTCGTGGGATCATTTCCAACCCCGTTGTCCGTCCAACGTGTGCCATGTCCCTTTGCTAAAATCTAAAATTGGTCAAACCATGCACGATAATTGGGGAGTCTGGACCTCCAACAAATAATACCGTGCCTAAAAAAATGGCTGTCTGTGACGTGTCAGACTTTTGCGAACATGAGAAGGCTGGATAGGGCTCCGGAAAGATTCTGAGGTGATGATGATGATGGTCATAGAATATCCAAAAAGTTTGCATGCGGATTCAGGCTCTTTATAAGTATGTATACAAGGGTGAAACTTTCGCAGGAAGAATGCTCTTCACACGACTTGCTTGCATTGCAAAGGGAGAAAATGAAATAATAATTCGATGCGGGGCTTAGTTTTCTTTGGTGCTCTCAAAAACATCCATACAACCACTGGATGTTGGCGGACTTTGTTTTGAAAATGAATGGGCCGTACGTTGCATTCCCTTTTTCTTTTGGACGCGTTAAGATTTCTCTCTTTCCAACACCGTGAGTACAATGGCGAAGGGAACGACGGGTGCGTCTAAAAATGCACCGGTTGGAATTAGAGCTTCAGCTGCGGTGCCGCGAGGTGGAGGCGTTGGGAGAAGGAGAGGGACAAGGTGACTGCAAAGCGTGCTCATGTGCAGGTAAAACTTCAAAATATGGGCAACGAGTAGGGAATCTTGGGCCCGAATCAGACTGGGCAGGATGTGAAAGCACCTGGTGTCAACGATGGCCGGCTTACTCAATGTCTTCGGGCTTAGGAGGGGCGAGAAGTATCAGTAGGACTTGGGCGAGGCCCGATGAGCAAGCTAGCTCATGAAGAAGTGCGGCCTGAGCATCATCTTCTTTGAACGAAAATTTGTATAGTCTTACATATAAAAACACCGCGGCCGGTATCGTGTCGTGTCTCCTCCGCACAACCACGCGAAAATAAACAAAACATTGAAAAAACTTGCATCTGGTACACTTTCATCCAAAAACGTCGTCTTCCCACGTTATATGTCGTTCTCTGGAAGGGAGCAGTCAAAATAGAACCTAGCATGCCTTATAGAGTTCGCTCCCAAATCATGAGCATCATCACTAGGGAGGTCTTTGCAGCCCCGAAAGGTTAAATGGCTACAACCTATGTCTTTTGGCAGATGCGTGCCACAGTCTAAAAGATACACAGACACCGTACATGGGCCGACTGAGCCGCCACTTCAGACGCACATGAACCCCTTGCGGCGACCAAGAAGTTTGTCAGTCTCCCATACGGTAGCGCTGCTTTGTGTTGTCACGAAGTTCTCCACTTCTGCAACAATGTGTGTCTTGCTGATGTCTCGTGCGGATGGCAAGCTGTTCCAGTGCTGGTGGCGAACATCATCAGCATCGTTCCAAAAAAAAATGTATGGTAACAGTCAACGATGGTGTAAATTCAGATAAGGATCGATCACGTCGGGTACCAACGAGCAGAGTCATGCGAGCGAGTAGGTACTCATCTGCGCCTTCAAGTCGATGCAACGAACGCCATCCTCCACGTTACCACCCCAAGTGAGATCAAGCGTGCGTTCCCGTCCTCTCATGACCCAACGCCCGGCAATCAAGAGATGAATGTTACGTGTGCAGCTCGCCTAGGTAGGTAGATCACGGAAATTGCGCTTACCGGACTTCGCACAAGACTCCGAACTCCATGCCCGGCCCGCCTCGAGTCTCACTCCCACACATCATCAAAATCGGCCAAACCAAATCCAAATACCAGAACCCGGAGAAGGAAGTATGAACATTGTAACTATCTAGAACCCCCCACAGGGCGTGCATTTAATCGATGCCGTCTACGTGGACGACAACCCCCCGAAAATCTCAACGTGCAGATACCGTAGAATGAAATTCCAAACCAAGTCCAAATCTAGCCAGCGCCAAACGTGAATGCAGCGACGTCACATCTTCAACTCAGGAGGGCTCAGTGCGGCCACACAAACGCAGTGGCCTGCGTCGGCCTTGTGCGCTTCTCGAACGTCGTCTTGGTACAGTTCGTGGTCGAGAAGCTGTTTGCGGCCGTCCCAGAGCTCACTCTGCCCAGGCTGATACCGTAGCCAGATGGAAGCATAGGTGCAGGGGTGGAGATGACCACGATCGTAGAGTTAAATCCAGAGAATCCAGCGCCATAGCTGCCGGGAGGCCTGGTGGGCGAAGCAGTTCCCGTAGGCAAGATGGGGGCGGTTCCAGTGGGAAATACGGCAGTTCCAGGAGCGTAGCCAGTCGCGCCAGTTGCGCCGGTCGCGCCGGTTGCAGTCCCGGGGAAGAGCCCTGTTCCGTTTCCAGAGCCGTAAGAGTGCTTGGAGCCAGGGACGTAAGGCATGTGCGTGGGAATGAGAGGACCAGGAGTTGAGATTGCGACCTTGGAGGAGATGGTTACATTGGACTCTTCGGGCTCTTCCTCGTCGCCGTCGTCAGTTTCGTCGCCGTTGTCAGTTTCGTCGTCATCCTCAGTTTCGTCTCCGTTTTCAGTATCATCGCTGTCCTCAGTATCGTCGCTGTCCTCAGTATCGTCGCTGTCCTCAGTATCGTCGCTGTCCTCAGTATCGTTGTCGTCCTCAGTATCGTTGTCGTCCTCAGTATCGTCGTCGTCCTCAGTATCGTCGCCCTCGTCCCCAGCTCCACCAGTAGCCTCGGCCTCGTCGCCGCCCGCAGTAGGCGTAGGCTCAGGCTCAATACCGTACTTGGTGAGGAAGTATTCGGGGTCGTAGGTACCGATGTTGATAGGCTGGCGCTTGAGAAGGCCACCGAGGCCGGGAAGGTCCCCAAGAAGGCTGGCAGCTTCGCTGGGGATCGCAGTCGGCAGCGCGGCAGCGATAGACGAGATGGGAAGCTTGGATACAATGGCGGCCACGCTCGACACAGCCGGAACCTCGTTGGGAATCGCAGGAATGTGCAGAGGGAGCTTGTCGGTGAGCTGGCGGACCTCGTACAGAGCGCCGTCTACGGTGGCAGAGCCGCCCCGGACGTTCTTGTCAGAGATGCACTGGTCGATGATGGCGGTGAGGACGCGGTGGCAGACTTTGGAGGAGATCTTGGTGACGGCGTTGGGGAGCGTGACTTGGAAGTGCACCGGGTCGGCATCGAGACCGAGCAGCTGGGCAATGCCGTCTGCATCGGGGATGAGGTTCTCTGGGTGGTCGCAGACTTGGTCGATGGTGCTCTTGATGATGGTGTCCATGGCAGAGGTCATCTCCTTGCCGAGGCCGGGGACGGGAATGGATTCACTCGCACAGCGAATGTCATCAGAGGCTGCAGCGAGCCCTAGAAGGGCCGCGAACACAAAGGTTGTATGAGGAGCCTTCATGTTTGGAGAATGATAAAAGGTCAAAGCTAACAGCGATATAAATGAGCACGAAGCGTGCAACGCAGAACGTCAACTGGAGAAAAGAATGTGTAAGACCAAAGCGGTCGAATGAGTAACAGAGAAAATAATGAATGAAGAAAGCCAAGCTTCTGAAGAAGATACTGATGCGTTCACCCGATATATGTAGGCTGGACATGGAGGGCGAGGCCTCGATCCTGGCCGATGGGTGGCCTGATTCGGACCTAGTGCTTCGCCCTCCGGGAGAGTAAGATGGTTAGATGGAGCCCTACGGAGTTTCAAGCACTAGGGGCCAGGGCTACTAGCGAGTGGTTTTCGATGGGCGTATGAGCCTATGAGGTGGAATTGTACAATCACTCTCGACCTCCGGCCCTACTCCTGATATAGTTACCAGTGTATTTTGTAGCCTTAGCTGTATGTCTAGTGCGTAATCTACTTACTAGTTCTAGAACAAATCTCTGCACACGTTAGTAATAGTAACAGTAAAATATAGCTAAGGCTATAAAATACGCTGGCAGCTACATTAGGAGTAGCGCCGGAGGTTGAGTGCGATTCAACGCCAGGTCGAGTGTGATTTGACGCGTCACGTTTGCGACGGGTGTATGAGCCTACGAGGTGATGAGGATTCGTTGCCCCACTGTGTATACAGACTCCGGTCGCACGTCTCACTGTCGGTGTGGTCACTGGGCATGACTGTCGTGACTCGTACCTAGAGATTGCCAGCAAGAATGACAACAGCCGCTGTGAGAGTTGAGAATAATAGGCGAGCAAGCAAGCAAGCGAGCGAGCATCATGGAAAGCATCCATATCTTGTCGCAAGAGAGCATTCCATATCAAACATCCCTATATTGTCGCAAGCAAGTATTCCATATCAGAGCATCCCTGCATTGATTGTCGCAAGGAAGTATTCCATATCAGAGCATCTTGCAAGAGCTGGACAATGTACTTGGACGTGTGCTGTGATGGAGATTGGACGGTGAGATGCAGCCACTCAGCTAGATACGCCCCAGGCAGTGGTGGTTCGATCAAGCTGCAGATATCCGTTTTCTGGTAGAAGGCGACTGGCTTGGCGCGACGCGAGAGCTCGTCCCGCACTAAAATTTGGGGTGTCGCAGTCAGCAGTGTAGCCTTGGAGGGGCGTACGGTGCATGTCACGAGTGTGTCTGCACTCAATCGCAACAATCACACGTCTTTTCGTACGCCCTCTCTGCTCACTCACCTGCCCGCGATCCACCATAGGTCGCAAACACAAATCCCACCGCGGGCAGCCGCAGGAGAAGAGCTGGCGCAACGAAGAGAAGGGCCGCAATAAGAACAAGAACAGTGACAAGAACGCGGACAAGAACGCGGACAAGAACAGTGACAAGAACGTGGACAAGAACAGAAACAAGAACAGGAACAAGAACAGAGGCACGGTTGGGAGGCACGCCAGGATGGGTCAGGACGAGTCGCGCATGGTGGACGACAAGACGCCTCCGCAGACGCTGAAGAGCCGCACGCTCGAGGCAGTCGCCGAGCACATCAAACATGGGAGGGCCCAGCGCATCGTGGTCATGGTAGGCGCATCGCCGCGGATACACCCGTTTGGTCGAGAGACTGACTGGTACATAGACAGGCGCAGGTATCAGTACATCCGCAGGCATACCAGACTTCCGGTCCCCGGATACCGGCCTCTACGCAAACCTCGCGCGCCTCAACCTCCCCTACGCCGAAGCCGTCTTCGACATTGGTTACTTCCGCGAAAATCCTCTACCCTTCTATACCCTCGCCCAAGAGCTGTACCCCGGAAAGTACCGCCCGACCATCACCCACTCCTTCATAAACTTGCTGCACCAAAAAGGCCTGCTGCTCAAGCTGTTCACCCAGAACATCGACTGTCTGGAACGCGAGGCGGGCGTGCCGGGCGACAAGATCGTAGAGGCGCACGGTAGTTTCGCGCGGCAGAGCTGCATTGAGTGCAAGGCATCCTACCCCGACGATCTGATGAAGAAGGCAATCGAAGAAAAGTCCGTCCCAAACTGCACCCGCGACACGTGCGATGGTCTCGTCAAACCGGACATCGTCTTCTTTGGCGAGCAGCTGCCCGCCGACTTCTTCGAGAACCGCTCGCTGCCTGGCGATGCCGACCTGTGCATAGTCATGGGCACCAGCTTGAGCGTCCAGCCTTTCGCATCCCTGCCCACGATGTGCGGCGACGGCACACCGAGGCTCTTGATGAACTCGGAGCAAGTCGGCGAAATGGGCTCAAGAGCAGACGATGTGCTCCTACTACAGGACTGCGATACCGGCGTGCGGAAGCTTGCCGAGGCATGTGGTTGGCTTGAGGAGCTGGAGGTCTTGTGGGAACAGACAGCACCGTGGGCACGAGCAGGCCAGCCGAAGCCGGAGAAAGTAGACGAGCCAGAGAAAAGTCTCGACGAGCAGCTGCAGGACGAGGTCGACAGGCTCACCAAGGAGATTGACAAGAATCTCCAGCTTACGCAGGATCAGCACACATGGCTGGACAACCATGTGGACAACAAATTCGCCAGAGTTCAGCAAGATGAAGCCGGCAAAGGCCCGACCGCGCCCCTCGCGACACAAGAATCGCTCACATCAGATACGAGAGTGGGTAGTAGCGACTCGAGCGGCGGCGGGCTGCATCACGTTTTTCCCTGGGTGGGCAAGAAGTCTTCGCTTTGAGATACTATAGATGGCAGATCTGGCGTTACGGCTGTACAAATCGTGCGACACCTTCAGTCCACGAGTAGATATGATACCATGTTTTTGACGACACATGAAGGAATGCAAAGCAGCATTTCTTGCTTCTACATCAATGCATGCACTACGCGGTCGCAAGTGCAGGACAATATGCCGACCCTCTCCAGTGTCGTCCACGCACCCTGTTTTTGTGAGGATCAACATGAGCGACCATTGACTCGTCCCTTTGGGCAACCGCGTCTGTCTTGCGAATGACTCGGTTTGCTGGCGGAGATGCCTCCTTTCCGCAGTCAGCTGGCGTTTAAAATCATACGCAAAGACTCATTTCCATCTCAACGAGCGTCAAACGTACCCATTCCATCGGTCTACTCGGTCTATCCATATCCCCGACCCACCGATCGCGTCACGTACCCAGAGCGCGTAAAGTCATGGTGTCGCGGCGTTGTCGGAGGAGATGATGCCTCCAAAAACGGAGATGTCGGGCCAGCCGCGACGGCACCAGCTCAACACCACGTAGGTCCGCCAAAATAAAAAGGTGCAAACAAGATTCCGTGAATGCAAGCTACACACGATCTCCATTTCCCTGCGAGCAACTCCACACGGTCTGGATTTGCACAACCACGGTTGTTCCCTATCGCTCCTTCACCTCAGGAACAAAGCACGGCGACAATGCCGCTCAAGATCCTCATCGTCGGCGCCGGTGTCGCTGGGCCCGCGCTTGCGTTTCTCCTCCAGCGGGCCGATCCCCTCCACCACATTACCGTCATCGAGCGTGCGTCTGCGCTTCGCGCGACCGGGCTTCAACTCGACTTCAAAGCCCAGGGCATGCCCATTGTGCGCAAGATGGGACTTCTCGACGCCATGCGCGCACACAGAGTCGACGAGACGGGCGCGGAGGTCGTCGGTGCCAAGGGCGAGAGTCTGGCGAGGTATGGCAGGGCCCCCCCGAGGATGTGTTCTTTCTCGATTGGCACAGACATGCAGCACCCTGTCTCTACTCAAGAGGGAATACTTCTTTCGCTTGGTTGAGAAATACCTCACCCTGTATTGACTCACACTGACTTAGTGCCTGATAGGTATGGTATTAGGGGCGACAGCGGCACCGAAGGTGTCCACAGTGGGGCCGTTACGAACGAGCTGGAGATCATGAGGGGGGACATGGTGAAGGTGATTGTCGATGCTTCCATTGCGGATCGGAAGAAGCTCGAAGAGAGCGGAGGGCGAGGGGGAGGCTTGAAGTACGTCTTTGGGACGAGTGTGAAGGGGGTTGTGCAGAAGGAAGGAGAGGGCGTGGATGTGACGTTTCAAGATGGACGGGAGGAGAGCTTCGATCTCGTCGTAGGCGCCGACGGGCAGAATTCCCGGACAAGGAAGATGGTGTTCGGGGACGAAGTAAGTCGCGAGTCGTTCAAGGAGCTGGGATCCCAAGTTGCATACTTCAACGTCCCGCGAGCAGAGACGGACGGCACGCTTGCGCGGATGTTCTTCGCGGCGCAGAGCCGCGCGATCCTCGTGCGGAATGGCGGAAGACCGCAGACGCAGGTCTATCTTTTCAGCCAGGAAAATATGGAAAAGACGAAAGCATCATACGGGAAGCCGGTGACAGAGCAGAAGGCCGTATGGGAGGAGACGTTCACGGGTGCGGGCTGGCAAACGGAGCGCTTCCTCGAGGGCATGCAGACCGCAGACGACTTCTATGCGCACCAGCTCGCCCAAGTCAAGCTACCGGCGCTCTACAAAGGGCGCGTCGTCTTGATCGGCGACGCGGGATACTGCCCCAGCGTCATGACCGGCAAAGGGACCACGTCCGCCTTCATCGGTGCGTATGTCCTTGCCGGCGAGCTGGCAAGGCAGGCTCCCAATGTGGACGCTGCGCTCGGTTCCTACAACGAGGTGATGAAGGAGCCAGTCAAGCTGGCGCAGATTATCAGTGGGAATGTATCTCTTCCATCCTCGTCGCTGGCAGTGTGGTGCATTCGTAACGGACTTTGGGCAGCATCTTCGCTGGGGATCGACAAGCTGGTCATGAGATTGATGCCGGAGCAAAAGGATGAGAAGGAGCTTGGGGGGTGGCCGCTGCCCGAGTATCCAGAGCTGAATTTGGCGGAGTGATGACGGTTTGCTCGGAAATTCCTGGACGTGAGATAGATTTGGGTCACGGACAGCGATGGATAGACTGGTGCATGTTATCTTCACTCATACTCTAAGCAATGAATTTCTGTCAGAGTGGTTGTGGAGATGGAGTTTTGCTTGTGGACTTCAATCGCGAAAGTCTCAATACTCCCATAGCAGCTACAAGGACTTCATGCTTTGGATGCGACCGACAGATCCTGGCGGAACTTGATACCCATCGCGAAGCTGAAGTCCATAGCCACCAACATGCTCCTGAATGAACATGAGGTGGCGTTCCACAACAGCAGTTCAAGGCGATGCATCAGCGTAGGTGAACTTGAAGTGAATCGCACCACCTCAGCAAACCTGTTGAACCCGGGGATCACCTCGTGTTCCCCACGATCACTGCTCAGCCCTGCCCTGCCCCGTCCATCGAACATGGGGCTCCTCTCTCGACCAACTGCCCCTTCCAGTTAGCCGTCCGTCCCCGTGCAGCACACTTCCCGCATGCACAGCGCAAGCATGACGCCTCGGCGCGTCACCCCTACTCTATCCCGATACGAGCCTGTCGTCATCTCGCCGACGCGATTGGCGACTCGGCGCCCGAGGGTATATTGCAGCGAGTATACCTCAGCGCTGGGGGGGGGGGGATTACGGGGTATGCAGGTACGTGCCAGTGCAGCATGGACGGGACCTGGGACGTGGATTGGGCAGCAGCGAGTCCCCACGGGGAGTGCTGGATCGAGGCAGGCTGCTGGCGGCGGGTGGAGAGGAGTTGGGGAGACTACGGTAGGTAGAGGAGACGCTGGTAGCCGGAGGATGCGATGGTAGGTACCTAGGAGAGTGGAGGCGGGCCGGGCCTTGGAGTGTAACCGGGTAGTGCTGCGGCGAGCGGCGGTAGGTGGAGTCGAGAGAGGACCAGGAGGTCTGGTGTTAGGTACCTAGGGTGGGTGGGTAGACCTACCTGCAACTTCCACCAGAAGATACTACCCGAATGTATGTTTCTTGTCCCAAGTCGACCCCAGGACGGGAAGCAGCATACCAAGCTCTACGACGAGTCCGTCGTTGCAGGTACAAAGCAAGCCAGAACCTCTATAGGTCGTCTACCGCGTACGGTACCTCAGCCAGCTACTTCCGCATCGGCTCCGAGATGAAAGTACCTCCAGCATACGGCATATCGCAGTGCCCCAGACGCATGTCGAAGCCAACTCACTATGCGGCTATACCTATCCGAAGAGCCTGCCATAACAACTCGGCAGACACATCTTACCTACCTACCTACCTACCTACCTACCCACCCAGTCCCCGCACCTACATGTTTTCTAGAAGCACACGCAGAAGAACAAACGGCCAGCAGACCCACCCCAATCTACACAGCGGCACATGACTCGGCCTCAGCACGCTCGCAGCCGTCTCCCATGCACACCGCGGTACCTACATGGGCGAGGCAATATCGCGGGGGTGCATGCATGCATGTCCGCGCTGATGCAGGCTGCGCTCCGCTCTAGCTGGAGCAGTTGTACGCTCGTCGAGGACGTGCCGCTCGCGATCATGGCGCTTCGACCTGAGCTGTGAGGCGGCTTTTGTTCTGTCTCGGCACGCGTCACGCATGCCGGGCATGGTGCGAAGCAGGCGGGATTGGTTTCGCTACCAGAACCCAGGACGTATTATCCGGGCCCGCAACACGCGCGAGGGATGGATTGGTGGATTGATGGATCGGACAATGAATTGATGGATCGGACAATGAATTGATGGATCGATGAATTTATCGATGAATGGATCGATGAATGGATTGATGGATCGACGAATGGATTGATGGATCGACGAATGGATTGATGGAGCGATGAATGGATGATGGAAATGTATTCATGGGTGGTTGTATTGATGGATCGATTGATGGATCGATTGATGGATCGATTGATGGATCGATTGATGGATCGATTGATGGATTGATGGATTGATGAATGGTTGTATTGATGAATCGATTGATGGATGTATGTATTGATGTACCTATTGATCGATTGACCGACGAATGTATCAATGTACTCGCGCTTCACACGCACCTTCAACTCGTCTCACCCGATGCAAAAAGAACCCACGATGCCACCACCAATCCCACCATACCCTACCACGACGATGCCCACGAGACGCTCGCCCGCATTTCTGCTTCCAGAGCCAGCTTCCAGAGCCAGCTTCCAGAGCTCAGCTCACAAGCAAAACGCCGTCGTAGTCGCAGGATGCTGGCGGCGATGCGAGGCGCGCACAGGTTGGCGGAAAAACTGTGCTCTCAAGACTCACATACCTACCTACCGTACCGTACCGTACCTACCAACGCAGGAGCCCCGGACTGCACGCATGCACGTCAGCACACATGATGGAACGCGCATCAGCACAAAAGCCTCTTCGTGTTCTTCCGACCACGTCGTGCGCTCTGCATTCGTTCGGTGGGAGAAGAAGAAGGAGAGGGAGAGACCAGGGTGCATGCTGACAAGCATCTTTGTTGTCGCTGGCGAGAAGGACGGTACCTAGGTGGGTAGGTAGGTATTGTGGTAGTGAGGTTGGGGTCGTTGCTGCACAGGCACAGTGCACCATCCCACGCAGTCTACCTAGGTATCATCTCGACCTCGTTCAGCACACATTCCTTTCGTCTTTGTCCAAACCAACCTCCCAGCACGATCATCTCATCCCATTTTTTTTTAAAAGGAATTAACCCTATTATTCAGTCCCCTCCCGTCACTCTCACCCTCATTCTCGTCCAACTCGCCAACCCAACCCAACCCCTACGGTACCCCTACCTAGTCCACCATAACCTTGCACTTCGGCCCAACGGCACCCCAGCTCTCCGCCCAACCCAAACCCTCCCCGGCCGCAGCGCCGACACGCGCTCCTGCACGTAGAATGCGATTTATCCTGCACCGTAGCCAGGGTGTAGCTGCGCTGCGCTGCGTTGGCAACTGGCCGCTGCGGGGTGCAGTCGTCCGGGTTGGGTGCGCATCCTGGATCCCTGCGCGGGCTGGCGAGCGCGGGGTCCTGGGGCGGGCGTGGCAAGGGAAGGGAAGGGATGGCAAGGGAAGATGCAAACAAGTTTCTTCGAGGTAGAAGGTACATGTAGGAGTGGCGATGTGGATACAGGGGGTGTGGGATGATGTCTCGGCGGTGCAATGGGGGTGAGTACCTTGGATGGATATCTTATGGATGATTGCGGAGCTTTGCATTGCCATGTAGATGCGAGTTCAAGTGGTACTTGCAGTGTGACTTTGGTTAAGCATGTGCAAAGGCTACTTGCGTTGTAAGTGTTGGTGGAGTATAAGCTTCACCAAGTTGACCATGGTACTCGTGAATGCGAAGCAAGTGTCATCACATCTCACCGCTACCTCCCCGCCCTGTACCCGGCACCCCGGCATGTTCCTGCCCTCGTGACGACGCGGGTCCGAGGTACCTGACCGGGAGATGAGTCTCCAAGCCTTCTCGAAGCTCTAGTGACCACCTTCTCGAAGGACGCCTGCAGCAACCCTTGCACTGAGCTGCACGACGTCGCACAAGGGTTCGTGACATGCATTCCATCTCCACCCTGGAAATTTCTTCCTTTCTGCTTTCGAGTGCAGATAGCTACGGCCGGTACGTGCCCACGCATACCGTTCGTGCGTCTGAGAATCGCTTGCTGGCGGACATGGATCCACCGTGGTGCCCTCGTGACGGCCGCAGATTGCGATGGCATGCTGACATCATCGATTTCAGGGTCAGTGTCTGGTACGGCTTGCTGTGCCGGTAATACCGCTGTCCTGAAAAGTCTTTTTTTCATCCGTCGAACTTGAGTCCAGCTGTTCGTAGCCAAATTTGCCGCTTGTTTTCGGCGTCTCGTATGAGCTCGGCCGAGAGCCTCAGGCTGGGGGCAAGGTGCGAAAGTCGTTCCATTTCATGAACGACATTGTTTATAATATCATCCATGGTCGGAGGAGGAGGAAGAAGCGCGGAGAGAGTTGGGCACATGGTGGCACCCATGACGAGCAGAGTCTGCGAGATGATGCTGCTTCTGATGAGCTGAGATCTGAGGCTGGGTTCTGTGACTTACGATAGGGCCCCTTGGTAGAGATAAGGGACGTGGCCGGCGTGATGGGACGTGATGTATTCGAGCTGGCGAATGCAAGCCTCCAAGCACCTGTGGCAATTCTCCTGCACTCCCTGATCTAGCGCCAGGGTCTCGTCCTGCAGTACCAATAAAATGTAGGGTCGGAAGATGATGGTGCGGCAAGCAAAGTATCGCAGCCTCAGCACTGTTTGTACCGGGTTTTGAAGCGGTACCCTGTCGAGAGGAAATTGCATGGCTGGTGGAAGGCCCCCATACCATTGGTTCAGCTGGTAGTCCAACTCGAGGACGAGAGGATCTAGTTGTGCGATAGCTGCCGCAGGTGGGGACTTTTGGAAATTTGAGGTCCTCTGGTAGAGCATGTGGCTCACTCGGTTGAGCAGTCTCCGCAAAGCAATCTCCGCGAGGAAGTACCAAAGTTCGTCTCTACCCACTGGTTCGGTCCCGATATCTTCAAATCCTGTGGGGAGTGTGAACGTGTCTTCATAATGCTCGAGCCCTGAATGCGGGAGATCCAACTCGGCCAGCAAGTCACTGAGAAGAGACCATCAGTAAATCGCCCAACACGTCGATCATTCTCCAAACTCACCTCTCAATCATGAGCGCGTTCCAGTACACTCTTTTGCTCAGCTCTTCCTCTGCAGGCGGAACCCTCCCAGGGGCACTCAGAAGTAGCTGCAGCTTCATGCTTGCACCGGTCAGAATATTCCACGCTTCCACTGGCCGGACCAGATACACAAGATATGCAGCTGCCAGGATCTGACATTGTGCAGCAAGCATGTTATTCCGTGTGATGATGCTTGGTAGCAGAGCCCACGCTGCAGCAAAGTACGCAAGACCCGGAGGATCTTTGTCTACTGGTTGCTGCGAGATGCTTCCCATGCTGCCTGCATGACCCAGCGCCAGCACTAGGAGTACAATACAGCTCTCTGCACCGTCTCTGAACCCGTGTGACAACGCAGTTTGATAGTAGCTTGTCCATGTGTACGGGTTCAGACATGCGTAGAAGACATTCACCCGCTCAAAGAAGGCTTGGACGTAGGTGCCGGTGTTGGAAAGATCGACTCCAAGCGAAGTGCCGAGGCATAAGGATTCACGGCTCATCTCCAGCTGGAGAAGGATCTTGGGATCGTACGGCCGAGAAACGAGGTCTCTGATCATAGGCGATTGCAGCAAGTTCAGTGCTCCTGTCGTATGCGTCTTTGGCATCGTGGAGATGTTGGAAGCTGTGCTGCTCCAGGTACCGATCCCATTGATCGATGGCACCAGGCCCAGTGCAGGCATGTTCCCGGAGGATCGTGCGAGAAAATCGTCACTGGTGGAATTGCTGGCTGCTGGAGAGTGGGTGCCCAAAGTGTACCCATTGGCAAGATTCGTCTGGAGGAGGCCTTCAATCCGGTTGAGATGCTCCAGTATCAGCTTGTCGCCGGCATCCAGTTTGATCCCGGGTTCGCGATAGACGCATTCTGCGTTCAGCTCGGTACAAAGCCTGCACTTGGGGCGAGTGCCATCGCAACGTGACTTCCTCGACCGGCATATTTCGCACTGCTTGAACATCAGTCTCACCCCAGAAAGCAGGCAGGTCTCTGGTTGTATTACCGCAATGGTAGCTCGCCGGCGCGGGTAGTCTATGGTATCTGTGCTGGGGCGTTTCTTCGTTGTAGTTTGTGGTTCCATGCCATTGCTGGTTGGTGGAGCGCCGTTGGCTGGATTTGGCGTGGTCTCGCATGACATTTCGCGATCGGTTCCAGAGGATTGAGACATATTGCGGGGCCGCGATCTAAACGGACCACCCAGCACGCTGCTGGCAGGGCTGAAGGCGGTGGGGGAGTCGAGGAGATGAGGGGATTTGAGTGCTGATTTCAGAAGAAAGTTGCTAGAGTCAGGTAGGGTGGAAAGGCTAAGACAGAAAGGGTCGTTTGGGAAGGCGCCATTGGTTGTCCCCGCCGACACGGGACTGCCTTCTGGAGACGGCGTATTTAGACTCATGATTGGTGGAGAGGGCAGCCGCACGTTCGATGGCGCGTCCTGCGGGTGCAGCCACAATAGCCGATGGACGTGGAGAAGGTATTCGGCATAGGCAGCAAACGGAGAGCAAGTAGACTCAGCAGGACAGGAGCGAGAGTGAGAAGGTTGGGTGGCGATTGGGGAGTAGGCGTGGTAGGAGTGAGAGCACGAGGGCACGAGGGCATGAGGGCACGAGGGCAGGAGGGCAGGAGGCCACGAGGGCACGAGGGCATGAGAGCATGAGAGCATGAGAGCATATATCAATGTTGCCTGCTCACCCAAAGTCCTTCAGTCTCTAGATACCTGCTGCATCCCAGAGCGAGATGAAGACGGCGGCTGCGGGGGGTAGCTCGGGGCCTCCACACCTCACTCTGGGCAATCAAACTGGCGTCCGCGGTGCATACCGGGGCCCCATGGTGGTGACCACTGACCAGCAAGGCGAGCTAATAAGTCCATGACTCCATGGCGACCTCGTCTACGGCAGGTACCTACTTGATTTAGATTGCGCTAGACCGATTGAGTGTCGATGCGAGAAGTGCACCGTTGGAGGCCACCGCCACACGAGAAGGACTGTGTGCCATTCCATGACCGATTGCAGGACCGGCCGCAGGAAGCGGGACAAGATGTCTTCATCATGGGGGTGGGAAAGGTGGTGTGAGCCTTGAGGAGCGTGCATCCGCGAAGAACCTGTTCTCGACCGCAAATCCGGTAAACTAGCGCGGCCTGTATATAGGCTAATCTGCTGGGATGCACGCACTGAGCCTTATTATACTCGCCTCACATGCCAACCCACCTGGCTATACCTTCGCAAGCGACCTTTGGCCGGCCAAGGATCATGGGCCCCATCATCGAATCGGCCTGCATGACATGATGAACCTGCCAGTTCCTCACGCTGTCAGCCACCAACGGCAGTGGAGCAAGTTGATGCCAAGCCCTGGAAAGTGTATCGATCTCGGGGAGGGGGGGGTCGGAGAGGCTCAAGTCCCTGCGCTACCCCGTACTGCAACTTCGCTGCCCGAGGGGCGCAACCAGAATGGCCACCCATCGCTAGAAATCCGAGCATCCTGGTGCGTACGCTAGCTACGAGAGTGAGCGTTCCGATGAAGATATGACAGCATCTCCGGCACCAGGACGTGTCTCTCGCCAATCACTCCCATACGAACCGGCAAGCCAGCCAGCATCTGACGACGACGACGGGTTGAAGCTTGGTCAGGTGCTGCTGATCGCTGCAGCGTGCATGTTGCGATAGCCGCTGGAATCTTTGTCGATAGTAGAATGCCTTCTAGAAAATTAGAGACGTCCAGGGTGGATGCGACTATCCCGTGCGGCGTGCGCCACACAGACATGGGTGGGCGCCATAGTAGCAGTGCTATAGCCTATAGGCTGCCGTTGCACGAGTCCGACCTCAAGCCGCAACGGGCGCGGCCGAGCCAGTGCCGTGTCGAATGTCAATGGCAGAGAGAACCATCAGCCAGTGCCGTGTCGAACGTCAATGGCAGAGCGAACTATCAGCCAGTGCCGTGTCGAATGTCGATGACAGAGTGAACCATCACTCGCTGTTATGCTGTCACAGGTTACCACGAATGATGCCCATCACACAGATCCTCCTACCTACCTACACCAAGTCCAGACGGCGCACCTTGGAAGACCTTGGGGTGGAGGCACGCCTGCCCGCTGCTGATGCGGAACCTGATGCGGAACCTGATGCTGAACCTGATGCGGAACCTGATGCGGAACCTGATGCTGAACCTGATGCTGAACCTGAACCCGGTTAGGTAGGTAAGCCGAGAACACCAAAGACAAAGCGACGAGCCCTAGTCTGTCAAAAACCACAAGCAGTCCAAGTAGGTGCGACGAGGCATCGATTTGCCGCATACAAGTCAAGAGTGCTGCGCAGTATTGTCCGGACCGAGAAGTTGCAGGTTTGGGGACATGATAGGTACATACAGGACTCTGGCACGGATCTGTGCCTGCGGTATTTACTGGCACGTGGAGGAGACAAACAACATGCCTTGCAGCAGAAAAAGCTCAACATCGGTTCGCGAGCGGGCGTATCAAGCAAAATGACAGTCGTCCTAGACGATGTGATTCCACAAAGTGAAAGGTTGCGAAGTGATCCGTTGGCCGTCCATAGTCGTCGCTTCCTCTTCAATATGGCCCATTGCATCAGACGGTGGCACAAACAACAAACAACCATCCCCCTCCTCCCCAGCAAAACAAAGCAAACGAACCCATATCGCATCAAGACAACTGCCAGTCTTCCCTGCGGCGGTTTACACCTTCAACTGATTCACGACGTATCCAACTGCATCCAACTCACGACGTATCCCGCCGCATTGGAAAGCCGCGAAAAAGCTCGACATGGCCGACGAAAGTACCACCGCACCTACTTCCGAGAACATCAGTCACTCCGTGAGTCAAGTCGATCGCTGCCACGGTCCCACCGATATACATACTCACCTACTTCCCAGTCTCGCCATGGCAGAGGCAGCACTCCCCGCGCTGACGAAAGCACCGTCGCGCCTACTCACGAGAACATCTGCCGCGCCGTGAGTTGACCGCTGCCACTACCAACGATGCACATGCTGACTTATGTTTTTCAGTCTCCCCCAAGAACAACAAGCGATGCGCCGCTCCTGCCGCATGCCCCTTCCGCCCTCTCTACAGCCACGGGCATAGCTTCTTCTGCAGCATCCACCGTCAAGACCGCCGCATCCTCCGCCCGAGAGTGGACGTAAGCTCCGTCCGTTCCTTCCGACTGGGTAACACTGACAAGCTGACAACGCGGCAGCGAGGCGAAAGTCGAGGAGCTGAGTGCAAGGAAGGAAATGGAACGGGTCCGTATGGCAGCGTGAGTACGTGTGCGCCGAGCGACTTGGATGCCATCGGGCAGGGTGTGTTGCCTGCCCTGCATGACGGGAAGGAAGGCGAAGAGAAAGGAGAGGGCAGAGATGCCGACATGGATGGGGCCAAGAAGAAAGGGGAGTAGGCTCAGGGCAAGAGCGGGGAGAGTTAGGTGGATGGCACTGAGACGGTATCCATGTGCAGCAGGAACAGGCACAAACGGAGTCTTTCCTCCAGCGACTGCGTGTAATATTCCAAATGTTGAACATTAGATGCTTATCTCAGCGGCTTTCCTCAAGCGGTTCATCACCGCCGCCGCTATATCGTCGTCTACTTTGTCGGCGATCCCCTCGACCAAAATCATGTCTACACCATGCTTGTCCAGCTCTCGTAACGCCGAGAAGAGGCCTCGTGCTACGTCTTCGGTTGCTGTGCCTAGTCCGATGTCCCATATAGATAGCGTGTCCTGATCAGCGCCGCACTGGAAGGTACTGTGCACGGCGTGAGGAACCTGGTGCTGTTTGACCGAGCGGAGAAGGTTCGACTCGGAAAGGGGCGATGAATCCTGCTGTACTCCGCCCGTGGAGCTCGACACCCCATTCGTTTGTGAATCAACACCGCCATTCCTCTCGGAGACTGCGAGACCCAGGTTCTTCGCCCACGTCTTCGTCCGCACGATCCCCACGCTCTTCCGTCCTGCGACCGTTTCCAACAGCTCCTCCACAGCTGGAGCCGGGGTTCCCGCCTCGTATAGCACTACCGTAGCCTTCGGCGAATAATGCCTGTACTTCATGCCCGGCGCTCGCGGCTTGATGCCCTGCTCGTGCTTGTCTTTGTATCCCACAATCACATCCTCCCACCCCGGACACTGCCGCAGCTGTTCGACAGTGATGCCGCCGGGGCGCAGAATGGACGGTGGGTGCGACAAGCCGTCTACGACCGTGCTTTCAACCCCGACCTCGCATGGACCGCCGTCTATGATTGTGGATATCCGTCCTTCCAGATCGTCTTTGACGTGTTCGGCCGCAGTGGGTGACGGTCTTGTCGAAGCATTCGCCGAAGGCGCTGCGAGCGGGACGGTAGACAGTCTGAGAAGCGCGAGCGCGAGGATGCTGCGCGGCATTCGTGCGCCAAAGGTGCTCAGTCCTGCGGTGACTTCCGGTGCCAGCTGCGAGCCCTCGGGGTTCGGCATGATCATGGTGAGAGGACCAGGCCAGAACTTCCTGATCAACGGCTTGTATATTTCCGGAATCGGGTCCGCCGCAGTCTCCGTAAAATCCGCGCTTCCTCGAAGCAAAGACCGTAGTTGTGATAGCGAGTGAACGTGCACGATCAGAGGGTTGTCCGCGGGACGTCCCTTTGCAGCGAAGATGGCACGCACAGCTGATGTGCGCGTTGCGTCCGCACCCAATCCGTACACTGTTTCTGTTGGGAATGCGACCGGCGTATCCGTCTCTCTCAGCTCTTTCGCCGCGCGCTGCAGGCTCTCAAAGTCTTGCCCCTGCGCGTACTCAATGTCCCACTCTTCGATCAATCGATCCTGCTTGTCCGCCTCCTGTATCTTCAAAGTACCCAGCTTTTCCGGGTTTACAGGAAATATAGTAGTCTCCATTGCTGTAGTTGTCTTGCGGGCGTAGAATGGCGGGGTTGTGTTCAACGCGGGAAGAGGACGAGTGTGCTCTGCGGCAGCCGTCTCCGCCTGAGCTTGAGATACGCGGGGGTGTGAGGTAAACGTTCGTGCGAAATGTACATTTGGATAGCGAAAGAGGCGTGTGGGCATCAGAAGACAACCGGAGAGAAGTTTGGCGCAGAACGAGAATTGCGGCCCAAAGATTACCGTACCTATGACTCGGAAAGTCGGAAGCATCCGAAATCGGCTTGGCAAGCTACGTCAATCCCCCGGCCCATGCAATTGTACAAAGTAGTTTCAAATCAAACATTGTTCGACACAATCGTGCGATTGATTTAGTGTATGTCTATGGTGGAAACTTTGGGTCGACTCCACCTCTAGACAGTACAGCACATCGAGGGACACGAGCAAATAATTTCAAACCTGTTTATGAAAGGCATGCTCAAGTGTCGGTCGATTGATGCAGATGTGATATGCAGAAGCTAAACGCCATACGACTTCACATGCTAAGCCAGTAGTGCAAAATGCCGCCTTCTGAATACAAGCCATATACATATTGGTACAGACTATTGGTATCCTAAAGAATGCTCACACGCTGAAGCGCAAAACTGTAGGCGCTCTTTTTTACTACCCGTGTCCACCTAGTCGACCTTGATAGATTTGTAGATCTTAAGGACAAACAGACCACTGGCGAGGAATCCGATCGTACCTGATGTCAAAGTTAGCGATGGTCAGCAGGGTCGGCTTGATAGCACTTACCGGTCAAGACAAAGACGAGTACACTGAGAAGTGCGCTGTATCCGAGGTATACAACACCACTGGTCCAGTTGAAGAAGCTCACATCCTTCATCCAATAGATCAATGCAGATGCGAAGACGTAGAAAGCGCTCGCTCCGGCCGTGCAGAAACTCCTCCACTGCCAGTGGTAGTTCTCCGCACAGAGGAGGAAGTAGATCATCAGTACGGTGACCGCAGCGCTCGTCATGATCATGAGGCCGTAGCAGATGAAGAGGAATCCGAACATGTAGTATACCTTCGAGAACCAGATTGACCTGACGATGAAGTATAGCTCGACGAAGATGGCGCCAAAAGGAAGGATTCCAGCAAGAGCCATCGATGGGAGAGGTCGAAGGTAGCCACCGGTGGGAGGGATTTGACGAGGAATCTGGTTCCTTCGTACCGGATTTTCAATGGCGGCCTGCTTGAACCCGAGCCAGGAGCCTGCGAAGCTGAGTGGAACGCTGATGACAAACCAGATTATGACAACGACCAGCATGGTCGTGAAAGGAACTGCTCCAGATGCCCCGCGTCCCCATACAAAGAGGTTGAGCAGGAAGAAGGTTGCAAATGCAAAACTGGGAATAGCGAAAGGGGTGTAGAAGAAGCACAACTTCCATGATTCGCCCTGGAAGAACTTGTAGAGACGCGAGGAAACGTATCCACCGACAAAGCCAAAGAGGGTGTAGAAGATGATGATGACGGTTCCGAGCGCACCACGGTTGCTTGGAGAGAGGAACCCCAACAACGCAAAGGCAATAGTCAGCCCGGTCATCATGAAAAGCTGAGCTCCGTTGCCGACAAGCACAGATAGCAGAAGGGGATGCTTAGGCGGTCGGAAAACATCGCCGTGAACCAGTTTCCAACCAGAGTCTTCCTGAACACCATCTTCAATGGCACCACCGTCTCCGAAGTCGTCAAGTGCCATCTGGTCGAGACGATTGTATCTGGCAATATCCTTTTTCAGCGTGCGCACGAGAATGGTGCTGACCATGCCTATGAGGAAAACTACAATGACTGCGGAGTTGATGAGTGAGAACCAGTGGATCTTGGGGTCGTAAACATGGAGGTATTTGTCCCATCGGGTCGCAAAGGGCGTAGGACTCAGACGCCACCAGACACTGTAGGTGAAGGTCACACTACTAGCCTGCCCCGCGTCTATGCTTAGTACTACCGGGTTTTGGTCATCACCACAGTAGCCCTCGGCGTTGTTGATGTATTGCGCATTATCGGCGTACGAAGATGGTTCAACAATCACGCCCACGACGCGGAAATTGTCATTGCTGGCTTCGTGATAGTCAATCACAATATCATAGTGGTTGTTGAGGGTCGCAACAACGTCGGAGCCTCCATCTGGCACTGGAAATTCTGTTGCTTTCCCCAGATCAAATCCAGGACTGTAGAATGGCTCGTCATATTTTGACTCGGTCACCAATTGTGCAGCCGGTAACCCATCAATCAACCAGTTGAAGTCGAATCCGTTCAAGATTCTTTGGTTTACAAATGTTGCATCTTCGGGCGCGTACTCTTGAGGTCCGCATAGCGATTTGCACGTTTGGTTTGTTGCCATCTTGAGCTCAAAGGGACTCGTTTGTATGCGATCGCCAAACAGTATGCTCCCCAGAGATTCGCGGATGTAGCGGGGGCCACCCTCTGGCTGACAGAAGTGAAAATGCGGGTCATAATGGTCGAAGGAGAATGCGGAGCGTAGTTTTGGGTCGTTCCGCGATTCGGTGGGCGTAAGTCGATTGACGAAGAGAGGAACCGCATCTCCCTTTTTGTACGAGGTAGGCGCAGTGCCTGGGAAGTAGAACGCTGAGCCGGGCGTGGGTGCGAGAGCGAGCAAGAGTCCCAGCAAGGCGCTGGGACATATTGCGTCTGATCGTCTCATTGTGGGCAGGGAAGTGGTATCCGTGGGTGGTGTGGATGGCGCTGCGGTCGCCTCAGTTCGAATCCTGGACGAGTCTGTGGAAGGCGCCTGCAGAACGCCCCTGGTTGTCGCAATCGAAGCCGTCCAATTGTCGCCCAGAGTCCAAAATGGCGGTGGGAATCGAGAATCTCAGTGCTCGGCGCACGGGTGAATGTACAGGCCTAGAAATGTCGACGGGTGGTAATGGGGATTGTATACAAGTGTTCAAAGCTCCTGGTTGCACATCTCACGAAGGCTAGTTTTAGCTGCATACGCAGCTGCAGTCGGGCTTGGCGTTCGTCATGTGAGGACGCGTTGCGCCGACCATCCCATTGGCGTTTAGATGCTTTACCTTTGTTTCACTCTCGCCATTGAGTTGCGCTTTTACCCTGAATGGGCGCATTGAGAAGTCCCTGCAGTCCACTCGCTTGCAGCTTTGACATTTCTTATAGACGCTTGCGCTTGCCCCAGTGTACGTCGCGCCTTCCCTCTGCACGCCATGGAGCTTTATGACCTTCACCTTCACTTTCACTTTCGCCTTCACTCGCTCACACTGCCACTCCCAATCTCTTTCTGTTTAATATATCAGCTTCTGACCCTATATAGTCCTCCGTCACACCAAAGTTCTCTTCCATAATCATTCTCTACCCATCCCCATCCGACGATACGTCGGACGCCCGCTACTATCACTTTCTGATCTCCAGCACATCGCACACAAAGCGCTTAGTATGTCGTCCGACTCGTCGCTCTCAGCTCCGCCGGAAGATATACAGTCTCCACCAGCTGCCGACGAAACAGACCTGGCGGTCAAGAAGCTAGCCAATGGGAAGAAGCGCAAAGCAGAGACAGCAGTCAGCACCACCAAGGTCACTAAGCGCACCCGTAAGACCACTGTGAAAGCTGGGACGGATGCCGATACCAATGGCTCAGCGGGCAAACCAGTAGAGGCCGCAAAGCCAAGGAAGCGAACGCCTAAGACTGAGGTTGAGGAGGAGGCCATCGAGGAAAAAGTCGAGGGCACCATTATCAAGGCAACACAAAAGAAGTCGCGCAAGAAGAAGGAAGAGAATGTGAGCCCTTCTATCTCTCCGTCATAGCTTTGCATACTGATTGCATCAGTGCGCTCCACTAGCAGAACGGACCACGGGCAGCAAGCTACGCGTAGGAGCCCACGTGAGTGCTGCTGGAGGCATTCACAATGCGGTCACGAATCTCTTGCAAATCGGGTGAGTCTGAGACATGCCTCAGCCTGCCTGAATTCGCACTGACTTTGTACCCGCTTAGCGCAAATGCGTTCGCATTGTTCTTGAAGAGTCAGAGGACTTGGAAGAACCCGGAGCTCAACCCGGAGCATGCAAAGCTCTTCATGGATGGTTGCAAACACTACAATATCGATGCTGCCGCATGTTGTGTGCCTCATGGCTCCTACCTGGTCAACCTCGCGCACCCTGACGAGGAGCGCAAAAAACAGGCCTACGATTCATTCCACGATGACTTGACCCGCTGCCATAAGGCTGGCATCAAGTATTACAACTTTCACCCTGGAAATGCAGCAGCAACCACGCGCGAGGTTGGCATCAAGCTGATTGCGGAGGCCATCAACAAAGCCCACAACGATCCAGCAACTGGCACCGTCGTGCCGTTACTGGAGACCATGGCTACCTTGGGTAACACCATCGGAGGCCAGTTCAAAGACATTGCAGACATAATCGAACTGGTCCAGGACAAAGAACGCGTCGGTGTCTGTCTCGATACCTGTCACGTCTTTGCAGCCGGATATGACTTACGGACGCCCGAATCCTACGAGAGGACCATGAAAGAGTTCGACGACACCATTGGCTTCAAGTACCTGAAAGCCTTGCACGTCAATGACAGCAAAGCGCCCCTTCATTCTTTTCGCGACCTGCATGCTCGCATTGGTACTGGATACCTTGGCTTAGCTGCCTTCCACCATCTGGTCAACGACAAACGCCTACACGACTTGCCTATGGTGCTCGAGACACCAGCCGACAAGAAAGACGAGAATGGTAAGAAGTTTGAAGACAAGTCTGTCTGGGCTCGAGAGATCAAGATGCTGGAGCAGCTGGTCGGCATGGACATTGAGAGCGACGAGTTCAAGAAGCTGGAGGCAGAGCTTCACGAAGAGGGTTCTAGTGAACGAGAGCGCATCAATGACCAAGTCAAAAAGAGGGCCGAAAAGGCCGCTCCTAAGAAAAGAAGCAAAAAGAAGGTGGAGAGCGAAGACGAAGCTGACGAAGAAGACGAGGAGTAGGCAAGTCATGAGCGTGGGCTAACTCGATAGGCTGAGACTGCATAGCCTGAAGGACGTCTTCGGTCTGGTTGCATCAGGAGTCAGCGACTCGGCAAAGGAAATCTATTGCTTTCCGGTGTACAGTATATACCAAGGTTGGCATGAAGACGTTGTGGGAAACTGCATTTCAGCACGGTGCTGGCGGACATCGGAACTAAGAGTAACATCTTTTCTTACCACTTATCTCGACTAGTAGGCCAAGATAGCATCACATCGAGCATTATCTCAAATACAGCCTCTGGCCCTCTTCCTGCATTTCTTGTGATTCTTGCAGGCGTGAGGAATCTTGAGTCGGGAGCCTTATCTCAACCATTATTCCAGGGTCCGTAGCGGAACTGTTTCACTCCACTCTTGCGATATTTGTCAAACCCGCAGCGGGGTTTTGTATCGCTTTCTGCGCGCGGACGGCGATGGGTGCGGCAAGACAGGGCAAGGGTCGGTCTCAGGTTGCGCGCCGCATAGGTATGCCTTGGCAGGGTGCTGCGGATGTGCGTCGATCAAGGCTTGTTTGAAACGGAGAAGAGCCTGAGAATGGAAACCTCGCGGCCCATGAGGAGCTGGGGCGGCATGGCATGACAGGAGCAATTCGTGCGATCCAGAACGAGAGTATCTGATGGGAGGACGGAGAAACCGAGGGTTTGCTAACTTGGGACTGTGAGAGAGGTTATGTGTCTTTCGAGGTGGCCATGTTAACTTTATGGATAATTGGTCTGTTGCACATGTGAAAGTAGAGAGAGCGGCAAAGGACTGGTCTCTATGGCCGTCTGTTCTACCATATTCCGAAGATACAATCGCTTCACGCTCCACTCCCCGCCATCTTCTTCTCTACCAACTCCTTCCGGTCCCTCTGTTGCACCGCCACTGTCCGATCCGTGTACTTCCTGTGGTCAATACTTGGGATAAAAGCACAGATAACACCCAGCAGCCCAAATGCAAGCGCAACCTGGTAGCTCAAGTGCGCTCCTTGCAGGTACGCCTGCTTGTTGCCCAAGGTAGCAGCGGCACGGATAGCAGGCGTGATACCCGGGACAGCCTGGTATGCGGCGGCAGTATTTGCTTTTGCTGCGACGATCAGCTTCGATAGCGTTACGGTGGGGAGGTTGAACGAGGATACGTTGGTGAGAACGGCAGAGGGGAGCGAGGTCGCGTATTTGTTGTTCGTGAAGTTTGAGAATATGGCTGTTGCGACGGCGCCGGCGAGAAGACGCGAGGTCCCTGCCAGACCAGCCGCAGTGCCGATGTCTTCTTGGTAGACGATGCCGAAGCCGACGAGAACCATGCCGTTGAGGATGTTGACGCTTGTGCAGAGACTGATGATGCACGTGAGGATGATGGACTGGACGGAGTTGTCGATAGTGGCCGTGGACATGGCGTCGACGCAGGCTGCCTGGAGGGCTACGGCGAAGACGACTTGCCAGCGTTGGTGGCCGATATACTTACTGAAGCTGACGATGATAACGCCGATGATCGTGCCGAGTGGGAGGACTGACGCGAAAAGGCCTTTCGAGATCTCGTCGCCCGCGTAGAGAAGTTGGGACAGTCGGGGCCACAGTGTTGTATTGCTAGTATTGCATGCCACCAATGGCCATTACTAGCATTGGGGTGGTGCTGTGACGATGAGCTGAGTTTATATAGCCTGTGGCGAAATACTTACAAATAACGCTTCGCCCTCAACAGACGTGGCGGGAACAAAGGCTCTTTCAGTGTAGTAAAGGTCTCGTACACGACCAGGT
Organism: Paraphaeosphaeria minitans; assembly: GCA_015832175.1. Lineage (NCBI taxonomy): Eukaryota > Fungi > Ascomycota > Dothideomycetes > Pleosporales > Didymosphaeriaceae > Paraphaeosphaeria > Paraphaeosphaeria minitans. Next base: position 1,582,319 of record WJXW01000009.1, read on the forward strand.
CGACCAAGGTCAGAAGGCCAATGATGATAGGTGCAAGAGTTGTCCCACTGACCCAGGGATACAGAGTTTCACCCCCAACTGATGCCCACAAGGTGCAGCCTGCTAAGAAGAGGAACAGGCCAACCCAGTCGAACTCTCGAGGCAGCTGGCGCTTGGTGTTCCCGTGCTCTGCTTGTTTGACTTGGAAGGACGGCGGGTGGTAGAAGAGAAAGAGCATTGCCAGATTAGCGGTTTGGAAAGCAATCATGACGTAGTAGCAAATACGCCAGTTCTTCGTTTCCTTGAGGATAACCCAGCTGATGAGAGGCAGAGCTGGGCGATAATCGAGGACGCGTCGAAAACGCCGATGGTTGGCATAACCAATAGAAGTGGTGCGAAGGATGCGAATTTGTACCTGAATTCGGGCTTACAACATATCAATTACCATCGCGGCGGGATTCCAAAGGGTCTGATCGTCGTTCTACACTTAATGCGTGACTTGTTTCGAGTGAGAGCAGATCTTCCTGCTCGCCTTTCGGCGTCCACATAACAGTCAGTATTACTATCTATCAAGCCACATGACAAAGTTAACGTCAGGACATTTCTGGTTGAAGCGAACCGACGAAGTTGACGGATTGGTTTGGTAAGTCGATTAAACATAAGCGCTCGGTGACAGCTGACGAAATAAGCTCATCGATTCGCGTCGGCGGATGGAGGGCAGCGATTGTACCCTTGGCAACCAAGTGATCAAAAGGTGGCCAGTGGTAGGTTGTTCACGACGTGGGTTGCAGCAAAGTTTGCGACATATGCCGAAATATGATTCAGCACTGCGGCCGTGAACTACAGGCAAACAGGGCTAAGCCACATGCTCCATAGCCTGTCCAAGAGTCTCGAAAAGCTACTGAGAGACTTGCCCCAATCTCGGATATACTCTTCGGAGGAGGTATGTGCGTACGTGCAAGCGAAAGGTGTCCCTTTCTGCAGTGCCATACGCCTAGATGATGCAAGTACTCAGATTTCCTGAGTCCGTACCACAGTGAATGAAGTCGTTGTACGTCACAACATCGACAACTAACAACCCAGTTCAGTGAGCTGCGTGTCAATGTCTGTCGTGTGAAGGGCTTGCCAGTCAATCAGAGAGATGCCAAGTCCAGTTTCTGGCAACTATACAGACAGAGAACGTTCGGTAAATGCTTAGGTGGCCACGTTATAGCAACGAAGAGGAGCTGTGATGTGGTTCGATTATGCGCCGGGCGTTTTCATGACCGATCTCATGTGTATGAAGCAGTTCGGGAGCTGGTCCAGGGCGTGTCTGGTGTCATGCTGTCCTGGTAGTACTTGGATACGTTTGCACCTGCAAAGCATCTGTTAGATAGTGCGTCCTCGGATGTTTCAGCACATGGAACAAATAACGAAAAGAAGGCACAAGGGCGTCCATCGGGTAGTATTGTTGACAGAACGTTGCTGACCCAGGCGGAGTCGGTCGCACAACAACGACCACGGAGGCAATGCGAGCTAGACACCCAATTATATGCACACCTTCCGTCTAAGCTCCCGGGCATTCGATCTGAGTGAAGATATGTATGGTATCCAGAGCGGTTCAGATCGTCCTCGTACGTGCAGTTCGTGATTCGGATCCTAGAAATCGTAGGGAGAGGCGATATCGAAACCGAAGGTACGAAATTTCCATCGTTGTGTTCGTTGTCTACGCTGGTAAGTTTGATAACTGAAGAATATTGCAATTACCGATGCGGTCTTTATGATAGTCACACTGCTACGGCAACATTTAGGTCTGAATGCTTGCTGTACGCCTAGAGCGTTGCTGATGAGAGCAGGCGTTGTCATGTTGACAAAAGAGTAGGTATCGAACCCCACGCGAACTCTGTCGTAGTCACTTCGATAGGTAAGAAAGTTATCCAAGGATCTGGGACCGCCTCACTTGGCGACCAAAAAAGGCAGATTTGATCGGTGAATCAGTTTCGCACGCCGGCGCTCAGTGCTGGCCAATGTATATGTAATACCGGTGTGTCTAGGAACAGGTCCAAAAAGCCTGTCGGTAGGATTCCGAACGGGGTGGAGCAGAGCACAACGATTATATCGCATACTGTTCGCGTCGCAGCAGAAAAGCTCTTGGCAACTGTCTCGGACAAGGCACCAAGGCGTCTTGGAATGTCAATCTGCCAACAAGCCTGCAAATCGTGGGGCAAACGCACCCTGTTTGTAGTCGTTTCAATGGAGAAGGCCAAAAGAGTAACCACACATAAGATCCTCAGGCCACAAAACGGACCCCTTCAGGCTTCAAATGGGAGATCGCCGCGGACACTGGTATACCCGAGTCTGTTTTGGTGGAATATGGGACGTTGTATTGCGACCACTGAAGCTTGCACCTGTACACGTGGCGGCGAGTTGTGACATAACTTGACGTGCAATACAGTACTCGATGTGAATGAGAAGCGAGAATGCCGCGGAGACATGCAAGCCGGTAACCGTGCCGTTCTCCGGTCTCTCTTGGAGGCGAGATTGTTGACAGGATCGTTTAGAGGGGGCTGGAGATAGGGAGTCTTGCTTTGGATCCATCGTTGTCCGTCACTAGGTCGCAAGACGAACAATGACAGATGTCGAATGCGGCACCAACAAGGGAACTAAGCCAGACAAGCTTTTGAGCAGCCCAATGGTAAGGGGCACCGGGAGGAACTTGAGGGGCGGTGGATCTGCGAGTGGGACTATTGCTGTGGGAATCCTTGCGATGAACAAGATGGAGTTGACTTGCCGGGTGCTCGGCTGCCGCTGGCTGCATATAAAAATCATCATTGCAGTTTGAGGGCTGGGGTCCTGCACAAAATTAAGCTGTCGCGTCGGTGCGGTTGGTCTGGCGCTGTTCCCGGCGTAGCCTTAGCGCCCCAAGGTCCTGGAACATGATACAGTACCTGCATCAGACTTGACTCCCACCTCCTAGACACCTCAGACGCTGCCTGTTTCCAGCGACGACTTCAATGCCTTGGGCATTTGCGGCCCGTGAAGGCTGCACTCCAAGCCTGAGGAAAATTGGCGTTTGCGGACACAGGCGTCTGTGCACACATCACAACTTGACATGCGGGATGGTTCGTGAGACACCTCCTCCCTCATCGCAGGTTTCATGCCCAAGGTTGCTATTAGCCGCCTTGCCGGTTTCTACACAGGGTGCCGAATCCGCCAAGGACTTAAAGACTACCGCATGGCACTCCAAAATGTTCATTCCCCTCATCCTCAGTCCTATTCTACCGCGCTCAGGCTGCCTCATCGAGGGTTACGTTCTTTTCTTCCCTTCTTCCTTCTATCCGCAGATCACGTTGAACGTGTTTTGTATCCTTCGTAATTCACCGCAAGCCGGCATTCATTCTTTAGAAGACTTCATACCACCTATTCGCCATGCATTTCTCCACCATCATGCCTTTGCTGCTTGCAGCCGGCGTTGCCAATGCTCAATTTGGCCAGGGCAGGAACGGGCAAAACAACGGGCAAAACAACGGGCAAAACAACGGGCAAAACAACGGTCAGAACAATGGTCAGAACAACGGCCAGAACAACGGTCAGAACAACGGTCAGAACAACGGTCAGAACAACGGCGGCAACAACGGCGCCAACTGTCTCAATCCCGCCGTGGTCTCGAAGAACGCGAACAACAACGGTTTGCAGAACGCCGAGGCCGGTCAAGCCGCGTCTGCTACCGATGCCAACAACTTCATCAACTTCTGCGTTGGCAAGACGATTACCGATGGTCTCCAGGTCAAGGGTGGATCTTGCAACCCCATTCGTGAGTGATCATTAGTTTCGTGGGTGCAGTTCTTATGCTAATATACATAGCCATGGGAAACATCCCCGGCACCGGCAACATGATCTCTGCCGTAATGGTCAGCCCCCAGGATGGTGACACTGTTCCAGCGAACCAGGCAATGAAGTTCTCTGTCAAGATCAGCAACCTTGTGGCTGGGTAAGTTGACATTGAAAGATGACAATGAGACTTTTGCTGACCGTACATTTCAGAAAGTTCACCAACCCTGACGTCACTTACTACGTCGCTCCTCAGGACCTTCAAGGCGGCAACGTCGTCGGCCACACTCACATCAGTGTGCAGGATATCGGTGACGCTAAGACCACAACTCCTCCGGATGCTCAGAAGTTCGCTTTCTTCAAGGGTATCAATGACGCCGGTGACGGCCAGGGCACTCTTACTGCCGACCTCGCTGCCGGTCTCCCTGCTGGTGTCTACCGTGTCTGCTCCATGACCTCCGCTGCCAACCATCAACCTGTCCTCATGCCTGTCGCTCAACGTGGTCCCCAGGATGACTGTGTCCGCTTCACTGTCGCCAACGGCGGCGGCAACGGAGGTAACAACGGCCAGCAAAACAACGGTCAACAGCAAGGTCAACAGGGTCAGCAGGGTCAGCAAGGTCAACAGGGTCAGCAAGGTCAACAGGGTCAGCAAGGTCAACAGGGTCAACAGGGTCAGCAGGGTCAGCAGGGTCAGCAGGGTCAGCAGGGTCAGCAGGGTGGTCAGAATGGTCAGGGTAATGGAACCGGCCAGGGCGGCTTCGGCGGCTTCGGCGGCTTCGGCGGCGGTAGGAAGGGCCGAGGACGATTCGGACGCATGAAGTTCGCTGCTCGTGACTTCGTTGCATAGGCAACGCACAGCACCGAACGAGGGGAATCACGAAGCGCAGAGGGACGGGACTGGGGATGAAGACCACATTCACGTTGTGCTAAAGAGTAGTAGTATTTTCTTCTATTCACTGAGGTCGGTCACGGAGATAGAACATGCCTTTCGTCGCCATTTTTGAGACGCAAAGGCTTACTCTACGGAGTATGAAGCGACAGCGCTTCATGGACTGGTTCTGAGCGCGCTTTTCTTTTCTTTGTCACATTTAGTATTATAACGAAATGTAAATTTATTGCTATATTGTTGACGTCTGCCTGGTTTGTGACGAGGAGTAGTCTAGGGGTGTCTCATGTGTGCCTCAGCGATCTACATGGCGTTGCCGAGGTGCCATGATCCCGGCATCTTAGATGTCTCAATAAGGCGATCAGGGGTCTCAACTTGGTGTCGAAGCCAGCCATGCAACTTGCAATTTTACGCATTGCCTGGTGTAGCATCTTCACACTGTCACAATGTTGTGGCGCTTATCAGTTGGATGGGTGCTGCGACAAGTGAGGATTCACGCTGTGCAAGCACCGTATTTCAAATACTTGATAGTTACACCTGTCACAATGTCACCTAGGTGCGCGGACACTGACGTCTTCTCCAGCCCGTCGCTGCGAGAGTCTGCCGGGAAGCTCGCTTAGCGCCAAAGTACCTGTTGACAAAAGCCTCCCAGTCCACACTCCAAAACCATACCTTATCCTCTTCATTCCATCTTATGTCTTTGTTGATAGTAGCAACATTCGCTCCTTTGGTCCGTTGTTTACCAAACCACATCCAAGCCGCAGCCTCGTCCAAGCGTTCCTTTGTGAGTGCGCCGGACACTGTCAGTTGTTCGATTGTGTCGCCACTGGGCAGCGCTTTTGGAGTTGTTAAGACAACCCATATTGATTCTGCTGTGGGGGTTTTGCAATGCAATGTGACTTCGGCGCCGGGAACTGCGCGCATGTAACGGGCACGATCGGTATTGGGATCTAGCCGAGGTAGCGACAACGAGAAAGAGATAGTAGGGAGATAGTCGGTGACAAAGACCCGGTCTACGAAGGCCTTGTATTCTTTAGATACCAAACGTAATATGCACCAGAAGAACTCGACATCGTCCACTTGCTCGAAAATTTGCAACCATAACTCTGTTGGAAGACGAAGTGGCATGCCGGGTTTGGCGCTTGAGGAGCTATATTTGTCGTCCATCTCGGCAACGATAGAAGTCACCATCAGTGGTGGGTGCGTTGTGGTGTTGAAGAGTTGATGTCGTTCGAGCATGCTCGAACGTGCCATTTGTCGGAATAGCACCACTTCGTAAGGAAGGGGTGGCCTTTATGTGGAGAAAGAGCTGGTACTGCAAGCTCTGTTCGATCAAATCCGTAAAATACTCACAAGTCCGAGAATCCGGAGGCGTGGGTGTAGGTGGTCCGCAAAGTGGCGCAGGGCTGAGTCACTGCGGCACGGCCATGCGCACGTGCATTAAAGCCGCCTCACTGCCTCTTGCCACCCCACTGCCCATAGGTATGATCGATGACTCCCGAAGAACGTTAGTCATACCGCCTCAGGTACTATGGGTCCTCTCTGCAATTGCCTGGGCTTGTACAGCGTTACCATGATGGTTTCCGTTCGGCGCACAGCCCCTGACACTGTGCTACAACATGGAAAGCTAGCAATATCGCTATTTGTATCAGCTACGCAGGCATTCCCAGTATATGGAATCAGTGGATGAGCGTTGCCAAGTTGAAAACGGGATCTGCGTGGAGGAGAGTAAGAAGTCTTGCCGCCGGTGCAGCGCTTGCCGTCTTTGGAAGGACAAGCGCTTCGGGCGTCATCGTTGTTCTCTCCATGCAACCAATACAGTGCTACACCGAAGCCATTCATCGTCATTGCATGCTAGAACTTAGGGTGACACGTGTGAGAATGGTTGACCGACCAAAGTGAGGTGTAAGTGTGCTGACTGATCGCAAGAAGGTGGTTGGTGGTGTCGAGGTCCTTCACCAGCATCAACCTTCTTTCTCAACAGCGCTCACGTTGATTATGTCTGCTTTTAGATAGCCTTTGGGACAAATTCATACAAAATTTTGATCCAGCGATAAGAATTACCACATGGCTCCTATCCCTGTCCCTTTCTCGATCAGAAAGGAGATATGCTAGACCATCTCAGTGCTCCTGGCCGACAGCATCGGACCTCGCCGATCCTACGCCAGCAGCTTTAATGTTCCACGAACGAGAAGGACGAACTGGATCGGACATGATTGCTGCAGAATCCAGACTACTGAAAACGGCATCCGGTCCAAACAATCGAACGCGGCACTAAAGGATTGGCAAAGCAAGCTTTTAGGCTAGAAGGGTCTATCCATGTTCGAGGATCAAACCATTGTTTCGTCAAATCTGCCAAAGATACGACACATGCATGTGTCCGACGCTGATGAGGGCAAGTCCTTTCGCATACACCACTGAAGCAATCATTCGAAGTTTCTGTCAACAAGGCGTCGATTATTGCGCCCTGGCGTAAGTTCTTCAGGGCAGCGACTCACATGTGCCGTTCAGACGGACCCTCTTGGCATAAATGCCGACCTCATCCCGCTTCAGCCACTCGTTGTCTCTGTTTTACATGACGATGTTTGAACGCATGGACAACCCCTAGGTATAATGATAAACCGTGGTCGTCTTAAGGCGACAGGCCAACTTGAATGTGTTATTGGGCATATGTAGGTAATATTCATCAACGCACCAAGCTCCAACCGCAGCCACCGCACAGGTAAACCTACTCTCGCAGAGCACAAGACACCGTCATGAACCCACGATATCGCAGAAACCTCTTCATTCGTTCATCTCTCTGGTAGGTAGGTATGTGCTAAGCCCTGAAGATCACTCCTCCGAGGCGCGAGCAACCCCTTGCATAGCTTACCCGCCATACTAAACAGCCACACCAATCACATCCCACGTCTAACCACCCCGCCGCCAATCATCATCTGCCCCGCACACAGATTATATCAACATCACACCCGGCCTCGTCCTCCGACGTACCCTGTCCTCTGCAGATTTCGGCCGGTGCCGTGGTTTCTGAAGGGAAGCTGGAGATGCCAGCCCAAGCATTCGTTTCAGGTACGCGATGGTCTGCAGCTTTCGCCTATGGTGCCCACGTACGGATAGTGATCGCTGAGCTTGGCGTGGAAGTCGACCTGTCCTTTTGGAGGTCTGTATAGCAATGCCTGGGTGGTGTGATTCGTGGTAGAATGGTAGTACGGGTTTTAGCATAGTCGAAAGGGTCTGGACGTGAGTGCTGCGTGGGCCTTATCTCGGTCGTTATTCGCAGGGAAGGTGGTCATTGAGTGGAGCGTCGGAGATCCATGAATGGACGTGAGTAAACGTTGTTTATGGTAGTCTAGTATAAAAACTGTAGCCAGGCGTGAGTTGAGAAGGCTGTGTCGAGTAGCTCTTGCCTCGCCCCGGCCTTGTAGACTTCCCTTAGCATCAACTGCACGCCCATCACCATCATGAAGTCCATCTTCATCGTCTCGGCCATCGCCGTCCTCGGTGCCGCTGCTCCAGTAGAGAAACGCACTCCCCCAAATATTCCCTCCACCAGCAGTGCTACCACTCTCCTCGTCGGCCTCACCGTCAAGGCCCAGGGCCCCCAGGACGGTTACTCCCGCGACCTATTCCCCCACTGGATCACACAATCCGGCACTTGCAACACACGCGAGACGGTCCTTAAGCGTGACGGTACCAACGTCGTCACCGACTCGGCTTGTGCTTCTACTAGTGGCACCTGGAAGAGCCCGTACGATGGCGCTACTTGGACTGCGGCCAGCGATGTGGACATTGATCACATTATTCCCTTGAGCAATGCTTGGAAGGTACGTTTTAATTGCTTCAAACAGGATGCATGAGTATACTAATGTTGAACAGTCTGGAGCTTCAGCATGGACGACCGCACAACGCCAGGCCTTTGCCAACGATCTCACCAACCCCCAGCTTGCCGCTGTGACAGATTCGGTCAACTCTTCAAAGGGCGACAAGGGCCCCGAGGACTGGAAGCCCCCGCTAAGCAAGTACTCGATTGATTAAGAAGACCATCGCTAATGCCGAACAGCGAGCTACTACTGCACCTACGCCAAGATGTGGGTCAAGGTCAAGAGCGTCTACAAGTTGACCGTCACGAGCGCAGAGAAGACCGCGCTCACTAGCATGTTGGGCACTTGCTAGACGTAGGGCATGGAATGACGAACAGGCTTAGTACCCTTCGAGGGCTTGTTATGATGACGACTATTATACCCTTCTTCTGCACCAGCACGCAGAAACAGCGCTGCCTGAATGCCAGCCTTTCTTGTGTATACAGCTATTTCTTCCACGCGTTTCCCATAACGAGCCTAGTCCGATGAGAAATCAAATTCCTTGAATGCATTTTTGAAGTTCTCCACATCTTCTTCTTCCTCGGGTTGCATCTGTGCGCAATTTTTCCAGTCGACGCGCTGGTCTAGACGGAGCAGCTTCGCGAGCACTTCTCGCCCGAACTGCAGGCGGAACTTGATCTTCTCGTCGAACCGCAGGAGCAAGCTCGTCTGCTTCTCCGCATCTTTCTTCGGATCCCAGATCAATACTCTGAAAAAGTCGCTCGTCTCTTCAAACCCGTCACCCACGTCTTCCTTCGTGAAAGCAGGCCAGTGGTAATTCTCCGCCAGAGCCTTGAACGCTGCTTCCACGAGACCCTTTTGCACGAGATCGGCCGATATAGGCATGTACTGCCAGTGCGTGTGCGGCAAGCCGGCCTTGCTGACCTCCCATGTGACGGAGCCGTACTCGCCTTCTCCCTTCGAGCCCACCATTCTGTTCATAGCCACCCTATACTTCTGCATCTCCGCATACGTCGCGCGGCGCTCCTCTTCCTCCATAGACGCCAGCGTTGGCTGGTGGCTGAACGGGATGACGAGCAGATGGCATGGGAAGCCAAGCTTCGGGAAGGTCTGCGCGGTCGACAGAGGACCCCTGGCCGTCGTCATGTACGCGCTCTCGCCGATGGATGCGACAAGATGGGTCGCAATGTTCTCGTTGGAGAGACAGAAGAAACATTGCGACGCATCTATCGGCCCTCGTGCTTCGTGCTTCCGCCTCTTGTTCCCCCGACGGCCGCCGCGCCCGTCATCGTATACGAGAGCTTGCTCTGTGTGGTCGGGTGCGGAGCGCTTCTTGTCGGAGTGGGTGAGTGGGTTCATGGTAGAGCCTGAAGGGGGAGAGATGGGGTGGCTTGCGGTGGGATCTAGGGAGAAGGCATAAATCCATTTTTGCTTGTTGGGGTTGCCATACCGGGCGAGGCTGATGAAGCGCGTCACTGGGGTGAGATTGTCGGTTTCTTCGCTTGGAAGATGAAAAAAAGGTTCCCGCTCGTAGTAGATAGGGCCTGAGGTGGAAAAGTGGTACCGTGGTTTTAACACAATGTCGAGGTCGGCGATGCATTGTTGTTCCCGCGGTTGTTGATCAACGTTAAAAGCAACTTTCGACCGTGAGCGGATGCCTTCTGGCCATTCGCCGGTCACGAGGATGTCGGCAGTAGCAGCGCCGCGCAGAACCTTCGCGTCCGTGTCGCTGTAGTAGGGCGGGTATTTGTCTTGAGATTGTCCGGCGATGATGTTCGGGTCGAGCTGGCCGCCAAGAGCAACAATGCGGATTCCCTCTGATGTCTTCATCGTCGTCCTCTTCCCGAGGAAATGCAGGTTGTGACACAGTTCGTCGTCAGAAGATGAGAGCTTCTCGACCACTGCTTTGGGGAAGGCATTGCTGCCGAGAGCGAAGTAAGTCTGGACTGGTATTTCGATCTTCCCATTGATCAGATTTTGAACATTTTTCTCGTCTTCCTCGGTTGAATCTGAGGGGCTAGCGAAAAGATTTCCAACAATGATGACTAGGGCGAAGTTTTGCTTGGTGTGAAGGGTCGCCAGCTTCTGGAGGACGGCTGGGAAGTGGCCGTTCACATCGCCAATCACGGCGCTGGCCATCTGTTAACTGCTCATTCTACATATTCTTCCAAGGAAAACAGTCCTTACATTTTGGAAGCCATTCGGGGCGAAAGCGCATGCGCAGTGGCTTATACGCGGTGGTCGTGTCGTTTTCACGTGGACGCGCCGGGGCCGGGGATGTGAATGGCACCTAGTCGAACAAAGCGCGCTAGGACAACAACAACAACAACGTCCGGCCGCAACAGTCAATCGTACATTAATCCCACTTCGGATTGTCGCATGATCTGCTCCCCCATTATGAAGTAATACAAGTCGCTAATACTATATACCACATCTAGAGAGCCGCGCTTGTTGGGCCACGATCGGCGTCCACTGACCAAACAAATATGGCTTCACGAAAACGGAACGACCCAAGCTTCAACTTCTTGACCGGCGAGCCAATACATAACTCCCCAAATCAAACACGCGAACCACTGCGCGAGACTTTCAGGACTACGTTGCGAGCCTCGCAAAACGCGGCGCCACACACGGTGATCGCATCCGACACAGTCAACGAAGACCTGCGCACGCAAGTGAACACCCTCCGCTACGAACTAGAAACGGCCAAGCAAGACGCGGAGAAGCTGAAGCTGGAACACAATGCCGAGATACGCGAGGCGCAGAACCGCGCGGAGGCCGAGTACAGGAAGGCGCAACAGGCGGAGGCAGCAAGCTCTCTAGCGACAAAGAAGTACGAGGCGCTGCAGCACGAGTTTTCAGAGACGCAGGCGCGAAGTGAAAATGAGAGGCAGCACTTGCAGAAGCGGCTGCAGACCTCGCAGACGAAGGCCTCGCAGCTGCAGGAGGACGCTGATGAGGCGAAGGAGGAGCTGGCGTCGTCGCAGAGACAAAGCGAGCACCAATACAAGACGCTGCAAAGGGAGTGTAAGACTTTGAAAGAGTCGGCGGAAGACCTCAAAGAAAAGGCGGAGGAGAAGGCACATGCGCTACAGGTTGCGCAGCGCAAGCTGACGGAGAAAGAGACAGAGGTTGGCGATCTGGAGGCGGAGGTCTTGCGCCTGAAGGCGATTTCGGGCGATGCAGAGACAATTTCAGTCATCAAGAAGGAGCTTTCCGAGCAGGTGGCGCACATTAAGAAACTGGAGAACCTGACGCGCGAGCAGAACACGGAGCTTAAGCAGTACCGGAAACAGCAGAAAGCGATCGAGGTCATTGAGGAGGAAAAAAGGACGCTGGACGTCAAGTTGCGTCTGGCAGCGGGCCTACAAAGCCAGCTCAACGAGGCGAGGGTCCGGAATGAGGCGCTCGAAGCCGAGAGGAACTCTTGGACGTCGTATCTCGAGAACGAGGCAGAGACTGATGCCCAGTTCGAATCACCAGAGGATCTTGCGCGCGCCTACATACGCGAGCGCTTTGAGAAGACGGATTACTTGAACCGTCTCGGGGAGATCCAACCCGAGCTCACCGTCAAGGAAACCACCATTCAAGTGCTCGAAGACGATAAAGCCAAGCTGCAGGCCGAACTCGCACAGCTCAAGACCGCAACACCCGCCCCCAGCGCCGACGAAACCAAAGCCCGTGCCCGCCTCGAGCGCCAGAAGAACCTCGCAACAAAAGAAGTTGAGTTCCTCCGCGCGCAGGTCAAAGCCTTCGACGATGAAGAGCGCGAAATGGATCCGGATAAATTTGACGCCGTGAAGACAAACCGCATAAAGGAGCTCGAAGACCTCGTCGACGCCTACCGCGCCGAAATCGCCACCCTCCAAGGATACCTCACGACCCCCGCGCAGCCCGTACCCATCGCCGCAGGCCAGAAGCGACCTCACGACGACGGTGAGTCGACAGATGAGCGCGTCGGCGAGCTGCGCCGCAAGAACCGCGCGCTGCAAGACGACCACGCGGCGCTGACCAAGCGTGTCAAGCTGCTAGAATCAGAATACAAAGCGCAACATTCCCAACTCAGGAAGCTTAAGGAATCTTCGCGTGTGCGCGTCCTCGAGTTGAAATCCAACCCCACCGCCGACGCCGAAGCCCTCAAGCTCTCCACCGTCCGCACCCTGCGCGAAGCCAATGCGCAACTCTTGTCGCAACTCCAGGGCCAGGCTGACTTCTCTACCGTCCCTGCCGCCCAACTCGCCGCCACCCAGGACGAGCTTGCCGAGCGCGATACCACCATTGCTTCGCTCGCAAAGAAGGAAAAACGCCTCAAGCAAATCTGGACCGCCAAAGCGCTCGAGTTCCGGGAGGCTGTGGCTTCCATCCTGGGCTGGAAACTCGACTTCATGCCTAACGGGCGGGTCAAGGTGACATCCATGTTCCGTCCCTCCGAGGATGAGGAGGAAAACAGCATCGTGTTTGATGGAGAGAAGGGGACGATGAAGGTTAGCGGTGGGGAGAGGAGTGCGTTTGCAGGCGAGATCCGGGATAGCATCGTTTACTGGGTGGAGGGGCGGAATGAGATTCCGTGTTTTCTTGCGGCGCTGACGATGGAGTTTTGGGAGAGGAGAAATGGGGATCTTACGGTGAGGGGATGAGGATAGGGTATTGGGGCAGAGAGAGATATAGAGAGAGGATTCGGAGTGCATTAGGCGGCGTTCGGGGATGGTCAGGAACCACCTTAGGCTGGTGTTTTAAGGGGTGACCCAAGGTCTACAGTGCAGGAGCCGGTTCTGGGGATACCCAGTGTATAACGTGTCACATAGATACTGTTTGTTCTTTTTTTTCAAACCATGTCGTGGGTATCACAAACGATTCTCTTTGGTTTATCTACTCACGAGGGGTGTCTGATTGTGAGCCTGCCGTGACCTGAACAGCCCTGGAATACACAGCGAATCCTATCAGACGCCTTTTGGACCAATTCGCCTAACGCCGCGCCAAATGATGCAACTTTCTCGCCGTTCTTTGTCTTTCCCTGTCTCCGGCGCCACACCAGCCTCATATAGCCCAGCGGTAACTCGCATATCGGCCTGCCGTCTCCGACTTCCTGATGATCTTGACGACCTGCCCCCTCCTCAAGCCGTAGTACTTGGCAACAGGATCCGTGACCTGGATACGCGGGAGTTGCGTTTCCTTCAGACGATAACGCTTGAGAAGCTGGGCTTTCTCTTCGGTGCTGAGCAGCAGGTGGGTGGGCACAAGCTCGTGCTTTGTGATGTTGATCTTGAGGTCCTGCTCGAGGAAGACCTCGATGCCGCCCTTGGGGCCGCTGCCACCGGACAGCTGCTGCGCGCCGCGGATCCCGCGCATCGCCATGCCCGACAGCGGCTTCACGACGATCATGATGCCCGAGTAGTAGGACCCGTTCTGCAGGTGCGTGATGAACTCGCGCAGGTTCTTCATGCCGATGTTCTCGTCGGCGTTGAACTCGACCCAGAGCGTACCGATGGCGGGTTCCGGATTGAGCACCTTGGGCGTTGCGGGCGGCGTGTATTTGCGGACCATGTCCTCGGAGGGGATGGTGGAGAAGTTCATCTGGCCGCGTCTGTAGATAATTAGTCGGCGAGGGTTGGCGTTCACTGCGCTGGGTGCACGCACGCTATCTGGCCGCTGTCGGTGCCGAACTTGCGCGCAAAGTCGTCGAAGGAGATGTTGCACTCCTCGGGGAGAACGTTGTAGCCCTAGACGCGGTGGTCAGCGGTGCAACGCGGATGCGCCTCGGAGGCACCGACCCTGTCTCTGCACATCTCCTTGGTGGTGCGGTAAACGCGCCACAAGTCGAGCATCTCCTGGCGGGCCTTGTGATCGCCGCTGTCTGCCATGATGAATGGGCGGGTGACTAAGTGTCGGTGGAGTGGGTGGGCGGGCAGCGCGAGGCAGGACACCGTAATGCTCTTCAAAGAAAATCGTCCAGTCGCGAAGAAGATACTCGGAGCCTTGGCGTGCAGACTGCGCTTGGCTGGTTGTGGTCTAGTGGCGCATGCCCCGCGGCGCCCCACCAAAGCTCGTGAATAGCTACGTGACAGTGAAGGTCATGTCGTCCAACAGCCAGATTCCGAACCTCAAGACCCTCCTCGGTCGCGGGCGCGGAGCCGGACTGCGAGGCCGCGCACGAGGAGGACCGGGAGCTTCGACCGAAAGCAGCGAAGCCGTACGCGACAATGCAGTGCGCGGGACAGACCAGGATGCGGCGGGGAGCAGGGTGAGCTGCGTGGAGCTGGGCTACCTCAACGACCCGTATGCGAAGCTCTTTGCAACCCAGTCCTCCACCAGACGCCTCCCCCTCCTGAATAGAGGTACATGCCTATTTCCTCCCTTGCAGAACTATATCTGACCAGCACCACAGGCTCCTACGTCCGCACCACCGCAATCGACCTCCTCGTCGACCGCTTCCTCACCACGCCTACACACGGCCTCAAGCAGATCATCTCCCTCGGCGCCGGCACCGACACGCGCTACTGGCGCCTGCACGACAAGTACCCCGACACGCCCCTCCTCTATCATGAGCTCGACTTCCCTGCCAATGCCGCCTCCAAGCTGCTCTCCATCCAGCGCCACTCGGAGCTCGAAGACGCCCTCGGCGCCCCTCACTTCGGCCTTGCAGGGCCCCAGCAATCCTACCACAGCTTCACGTACAACCTGCATGCGCTGGACCTGCGCATTCTCGCCGCGACGGACACGGCGAGTCTGCCAGACCTCCCGAACCTCAATCCTACCGCCAACACCCTCATCCTCTCGGAGATGTGTCTGTGTTATCTCCAGCCCGAAGTTGTGGAAAAGATTATATACACCCTGACGACGCACTACCTCCGCTCCTCCACACCCACATCCCTCGTCCTATATGAGCCCATCCGCCCCCGCGACGCCTTCGGTCGCACTATGATCTCCAACCTCGCCACCCGTAACATTCACCTCCCCACACTGACCAAATATCCGGAGCTAGCCGACCAGCGTGCCCGGCTGAAAGAGTACGATTTCGGAGACGGGGATGGCGTCGTGGATACAGGGTTCGTGTGGCGGGAGTGGGTGAGTGCGGAGGAGAAGGAGCGCGTGGGACAACTAGAGATGCTGGATGAGATGGAGGAGCTGGAGCTGCTGCTGCGGCATTATTGTGTGTGTTGGGGGTGGCGGGATGGAGATGAGAATCGGAACCAGGAGAGGGACGGGGACGGGGATCTGTTCCGGAGGGCGTGGGAAGGGGTTAAGGGGACCAACGGTGGATGAGTTCTCAGGATGAAAGGATCGGGGAAGGGTGGAAACATGGCAAAGAGACCAACGGTGGATGCGTGAAATAACGCGGAGGAGAATTGTAGGGCAGGAAGAACAGAACGTAGTATCATCCTCAGCAGATCGCGCTGCAGAGAGCAGCCAACTAACCCAATACAACATATGTACTGGAAATTCAAACACGGCTGAACAAGAACACCCATATACGTTTCAATCCGCCTCCCGAGCCCAAACCCAAGTCCAGCTCCCATGCATCCCGAGGCCGTGATGCATTTCATTACCCCCTTCCCCCAGGAACGCCATACCCAAATCAACCCGCGGAATATTATCCAACAAAGACTTGTACAGAGAAGGGAGCCGCGTCATGACACCAAGCACCCGAAGCAGGCAGCGGCCAGCCCACGGACAGAGAGGTAAGTCGTAACGCTAAGCGCCCGGCGGCGGCAAAGGCGGAGGCAGTGATCCCTTCTCGGTCGGCTGCCACCGCTGCGTGGTATTCGTGCGCACGCTGCTGGGCCGACTCGTTTTCTCCTCCTCCTCCTCCTCCTCCTCCTCCTCCTCCTCCTCCTCCTTCTCCTTCTCCTTCTCCGCCGCAGCCGCAGTAGCAATCGTCGCAGAAGTAGCCATGTTCGCCCGCGAACTGTCTGGGCGAACCAACGTTTCTTCCTTGTCCAGCGCCGGCACCCGTGTCTTATCCGCATCTCTCTCACCGCCGGCGCCCCTCAGCGGCAGCTCCACCGGCGTCGTCCTCCCATCCCCATCCCCCTTGCCCTCTCCCTCCCCTTCCTTGGCGCCCTTCGCATCCTGCAACGCCGTCTTCACAATCTCCTTCGCCGTATCCACCAGATTCGGAATCTCCCTCTCCTTCTCCCGATTCAAGTAGCTCTCGAGCAGACCCTTCAGCGTCGCCGCCCGCACCGGCTTCGCGAGATAGTTATTCATCCCGCTCTCCAGACACTTTTCTCGATCACCCTGGATCGCACTCGCCGTCATCGCGATAATGAGTACGTTGCGGATCTGCGGGTTCTTATGTTGGCGGATCAGCCGCGTGGCTTCGTATCCGTCGCAGTGTGGCATCTGCACGTCCATCAGGATGAGATGGAAGGGGCGCCCCCGGTCGGACGCGCGTTCTAACGCGTCAATGGTCTTGAACCCGTCGAGGTAGGCGTCGCATTTGAAGCCGAGTTTTTGCACAAACGAGATGGCGATGCGTTGGTTGATGAGGTTGTCCTCCGCGATGCAAATGCGCAAGTCGGAGCGGGGGATGGTGGAAAGGTCGATGGTTTCCGAGGACTGCTCGTGGCCGTTGTTCTCTTGGGACGAGAATTTCGCCATCGGGTCGGTGTCGCGGGTCGAGTGGTGGCGGGTTTGGCCGTCGATTTTTGGGACCTGCGCACTTAGTATGGACAGATCCAGAGAGGAAATGGAAGGGCTTACTTTCTGAAAGCGGAGGGAGAAAGAGACCGTTGTACCGACGCCTGGTGTGGAGTCGAGCCATACGCGGCCCCGCATGACGTTCTCGATGAGGGCTTTGCAGATACTCAAGCCGAGGCCGGTGCCGCCATAGCTGCGGGAGCTGGAGGATTCGATTTGGCTGAAAGGCAAGAAGAGTTTTTTCTTTTGTTCGTCAGGAATGCCGATGCCAGTGTCGATGACGCTGCACGTGACGTCTATCCATTCGTCGCTCTCATTGTCGACAACAGCTCGTACTGTTACGGAGCCCTTGGGAGTGAACTAGATTATCTTAGTCAGAGACTCCACTTCCATTTTCCTGGGCTATTCACCTTGTAGCTGTTGCTGAGGAGGTTCATGAGTCTGTGGGGTACAAAGTCAGTGAAGTGCTCAAAAATGAAGGAAGTTGGGTTGGAAGTGGGTGTGTTGGCTTCCGCTTGAATAACAGCAGAAAACGAACACTTTGTACCCTAGGGTTTTGTACATTTGATGCAGACGAACAGGGTCGCCCATGACGAGCAACTCGGGGTTGAGCTCGAGCTGTTCAACAGTCTTCAGACCGCGCTCAGCGTTGGTGTACGCCAATGCTCGGACGACCTCAGTAATGGTTTCGTTGAGCGACAGTGGCATGGAGATGACGTTCATCTTGCCAGCTTCCAGTTTCGAGTAGTCAAGCAGGTCGTTGATGATGCTCAATAAAGTATCGGCACAGACTCTGATGCTGTCGGCATAGCCAGCTTGCTCGGTGTTCAAGGGGCTGGCTTTCAACAACTCGCTCATGCCGATGACACCGTTCAGAGGAGTCCGCAGCTCGTGCGAAACGTTTGCAAGGAACAAGGACTTGGCTCTGGCAGCCTCTTCCTTCAACTTCATGTTCCTGATTGCAATCGCCTCGGCCTCCTTGGCCTTGTTCTCCGCTGCTCTCGCCTGCGCAAGGGATCGCTTCTGCATCTCGAGCATGGCCTCGTTGCTCGCGCTAACCTTCTCGACCTGCTTGAACAGCAGCGCATTGGCTAGCGAAATGGAGATCTGGTTGACGAGCAATCGCAGCACGTTCGTATTTCGCTCGGTGAAAGAGTTCGGCGGTCCTTCCACATAGATCGAGCCCATAAGATGATCCGAATGGATAATTGGTATGCAAATCACCGCTTTGCCATCGGGACTCCGCTTCAAATAAGCCTCACTAACGTTCGAAAAACGATCGTCCTCAAGAAGATTCTGGCAGAACACAATCTCACGGAATCTAAGTGAGTAAAGTGTAACATGCCGAGCCATCATGTCGTCAATCGTTTCGAGAGGCTGGCCTTTGGGGAACGAAGTCACAGTGGCAGAGCCATCCTCGCTCGGCTCGTTGGTCGCAACTGTGGCTACAGACCACTCAATCTGCGTATCTTCCACGACGATGCCGCACAGCGAGGCGCCTGTTGATTCCAGGATTATCTCGGCCATCTTGCCCATAAGCTTGTCAATGTTAAGCTCGCTTGACAGCACTTGACTGGATTCAAGGATAGATGATAAGTCGAGCATGTCGAGCCCGTTGACCGAGAAGCCGTTGGGAAAGTCGTTCTCGGTGACTTGTCGCTTGCTGGAGTTCGGTGCAAGCCAGTCATTGGTTCTGTCTACGGCAGTCTCGGTGTCGAGGAAACGCTCGTGATCCTCGTTTTGCTCGAGCCGGAAGGAGGTGTTGCCAGTGTCTATGATTGTGGTTTGCACGGCCACGTCCATGGTACTCAGTGACGCTGTGCCCCGCAAAAGCCATTCGAATTTTGTGGTGAGCTGGTTTGCCTTTCCAAACGCGGAGGTTCTGCAGATCTTTTAGTGAATTGAGGTACAGTGGTCCAAGCATTTCCAGGATAGAAAATTGGGGGGCAAGACGCGCTGTACTTACCTGCGATATATGGATATAGCATCTTTCAAGATGTGGCGAGCTGGTCGAAGAGCTTTCTTTCTCAACAGCCAAGAAGCATAAAGTTCAAAAGCATGGGCCTCATCCAAAGCAAAGCCATGAATCTCGCTGTGGTCCATTGCCAACTCGTAATTGACCAAAGTGTCGGCTGGGGTCTTTTCGACGTCGGCGATCCCTGCGGCAAGCAGTGCTATCCAGTGTCTGTAGTTGACGTCCGTAACCACGGAACATGCCTGTAATCGTAAAGTTAGTCAAAGAGCAAGAGGATGCGGATGAGTATAGAAGACTCGTGGAAGTCCTGAATTGGACGAATATGGTCCGCTGTGGTCACACACCTCAAGCCGCTTGATGGTCCGGGCAGCGTATCCCAGCATCCGGTCTTTATCAGAATGTTCAGGCTCTTCTGTGAGCACGACTAAATATGATAATGACAAGTAATACATGACCGCATAGGTCATTCTCTGACACCAAAGGCTGTCTATCATTGGCAGTAGCGCTTCTCCAAGCGCGATGGCTTCGCGGTGGAAACCGTACAGAACTAGGATGGGTAGCTGTGTGCTCATGTACACGGTCTTAGGGCGTTTTGGATTGCTTGCGCGTTTCTCAAGATATTCGATGTACGCTCCGGTGTCATGTTCGGGGTCAGTAAATATGAGTGAAGCGTTGTGCGTTCCAGTCTTGCCCTGAAGAGCTCGTGCGGCTTGCCGGGTTGAAACTGTGAAAGAATAGTCAGCATTGGAGCAAGCAAAGAAGATCGGGCTTGCAAGTGTGTGGGCCGCACAACACCACGAAACACACGACAGTATGCCCGAGGACATATTGAGCAATTAGTTACGCCAAGCCACGCAAGAAAATGTCTGCTTTCACAATCATTGTTGACGCGTTAAGGGGTACACGTACTTAGATAAACTCCACCGCGGAGGTCTTGCTGCCAGTTCTTGAATTCTAGGGGCGCTTCCTCAATCCAAGCTTCAATTTCCGCCGCATCGTGCGACGCCATTAGCCGGAAATGAGCTACAACACCGAGGTTGAGCAGAGACAAAATTCTGTCACCAGCAGAGATCGATGCATCCATCGCGTTCCTCAGGTCTGGAATCAAGTCGGCAATCGGTGTTTCGAGATGACCCAAGAACAGCATTCGCAAAGTCTGACCGCGTCCTATGGTGTAGTGATCCTCGGAGTACAAAGCGAACAAGCGCTTTGCGATCGTGCCGCACTCGACCGCACATTCGATCATGTTGAATCTCCCTCCTGCAATAGAACCCATGTGGACGTAGCCCATAGCCACCTGAGGCACCGTGCCGCGCTTCAGATGCAGGGAAACTAGCTTGAGCGCACTCTGATAGAACAACAGGCTATTAGACCAAAATGCAGCGCTCAAAAGCTCAACCACAACGGGTCCTAGTGTCATCAGTTGACGGTCGTCGGTACTTGGAGGCCGCGACAACAGCTCTTCTTTGTCCGTTGATTGAAGCAGGGAGCATAGCTCTTGAAACTCTTGATCACACCTAAAGGCACAATATCAGCTGAGAGGTACACTTGGTGAGATGCAATGCATACTCTTCCCATGTGGTCGGGGGTATTGGCAACCCCAACAAGGACAGACAATCTTTCAAGGCCTGGAAAGCACCGAAGCTATCACCACGAACAGCATGAACGCGAGATTGTAAGATAAAGGACGAAGCCATATCGCAAGGGTCTCGGGCATGGCTGAAAGTCTTCCTAATCAAAGACAAGGCTTCATCAAACATGCCCTGATGCCAGTAGCACTCGCCAGCGCGAACGAACAGCTGCAATGTCTCTTGGTACGAAACGTCTGGCAAACTCTCGTTCCATGGATCGTCCTGCAGTAGCGATAGACAGTGCAGATAGTAGTACGTCGCTGTAGACCTAGCGCCAGACTCAACGGCTGTCTCTGCGGCTTGATAAAGAACGTCTCGATACGGAGCACGGATGGACACGCGGGCTTTGATGAGGTTGGATGCAAGACAGATGTGCCTGCTTCGGATATAGAGACCCTTGGATCCCGACATGGACTCGTTATGGTATGCTCCACTTGTTGTGATGTACTTGGCAATCATGTAGTGCATCATCATAATGTCCCACTCTTGATCGAGAGACTGGGTAGCAGCTGTGAGATAGCGGTCGTGACTGAATCGGAATCTATCCTCGTCGTCAGCAGGCATCAGCACGAAAGCATTAATAGCGCCATTCAATGCCGTGATGGCACAATCTTTCGCGCGTAATAGGGGGATGCGAGTAGTATCAGCATCTGGTGGCGCATTCGAGGGATCCATCAGGTTCCGTAGGAGATCGAAAGTGAATGAGCCTGACAATAATGATCCCCAGGCCACGAGCTTTCGTGAGTTGCCCGGTAGATCTCGCAGCCTCTTCGCGATGAAGTCATTGTTGATAGATGAGCCATACTCGGGACTTTCCAAGGTATCAAAGACCTTATCTAGATCGAACCGCCAGGCCCCTTCCCTCCAACAGTAGAAGACGCACTGTTTGCGATAACAAGTGTCCAGTATTTCTCTTATGTAGAAGATATTTCCGCGAGACTTTTCTTGTATGACCGCAACCTGGCCCCAATGTCAGTATCATGTACTCATGTGAGTCTCTCGACATAGCTCACCAAAGGGAGGATGTATTCTGTATCACGGTGCAAGGTTTCCGACACGTACTCGGCCGTGTCTGCCTCCGTAAAGGGGTGTAGCTGGATCTGAGTAGCTGCGGGCAGAAGCGTACGAAGATCTTTGGGCATGGAATCTTCGTTCTTGTAGGTAAGGATTAGGACAAAGGGTATTCTTGCTTGTGCGATATGATGTATTAATTCAGCGCTCTCGGCATCAGCATTGTGTACATCCTCGATCGTCCAGATGCACAATGTCTGCAAGGCCAACAGACGCAGAACGTCTATGAAGACGTTCATGAATCGAGTTGATTTTGACGCGCCGCCGCTCCGCAGCCACGCGTCCGCGGTGTGGCCGGCACCACCGCAGTGTATTGCAGGCGACGAGGCTCTTCGATTGTTATCTCTCCTAGCTATTCGTACGTCGCGTTGTTGCGGTGCAGGCTGAGCACTCCCCGCCGATAGAAGCCATTCTCTGTGTGTATGTCAGCGGGTGTAAAGACGCAAGCGATGACAGTGCTTCATCAAATACTGATACCCTGCAATACAGTGTCCAATCTTTTGATGTAGGTGTACCTGGTTCCACTCACGGTAGGTCAAGATAACTGTGTAATATCTGCCACACACCTGAATTCTTCAAGTGGCTGCGAAGATTGGAATGAAACTCGGTACTAACATCAGCCTCGCTGAAGATCTGTCGGAAGAGACTTGACATGAGTTTTAGGATGGGCTCAAATGGAGCTTTCTTGGCTGGGTTAAATTTGGCTGCAGAAAAGTAGGAGTGTATGTTCTTGCTGCGTGCTGTGGACTGGATGCTTTGAACCAACTTAGACTTGCCCAAGCCAGCTTCGCCCGCGATGGCGATGATCTCGCAACGCGCTCGTCGTCTCATTTTCGAGCTTCTAGCGGTCGACATTGTACGCAATAGAGACCCATTGTCCGACTGGTTCGATCGCGATATGGAGAGTGAGCCTTCTATGCTGGTACTTGAAGGACCTCGAGTTGGAGCGTGGACTGGCGTTCGAGACTCCGGATTTTCGTCCCCCACGGAACTTTCTGATTGGGTCTTGCTGTCCTGTGAGAAATTATGAATGTTACGAGCGGCATCCATAAAGACTGGCATAGTAGTCGTCCCAGAGACGCTGTTCAGGCGACTGTCGGAGCCTCTCGAGCTAGTGCTATCAGACATGATATCGTCGAGCTGGTTAATTTCCATGCGAGGATCCGAGAAAGACGAATTGGAGCTCAGACTGTTCAGGGCATTTCCGAAGATGGGCGTCGTCCGTCGCCGCTTTGACACACGCTCAATGATTTCAGTGATGATATTCCTCTCCTTGTCTCGGCCGATTTGATTCACAGGCAGATGGAAGAAGCATGAAACGTCCTTCAGTCCTATCTGAAATTGTTGAAGACCTTCAGAATCGCCTTCGGACAGTAGCTCGCGCAGTCTGACGAGGTCATGTTTCAGGCCACTAGTACTGTGGTAACGCTCCTCAATGTTCTTCTGGGTCATGCGTTGTATGACCGAGGACAGAATATCAGGGATGTCCATTCGCTTGGATGAGATGGGTGGGATTCGCTTGCTGAGCACATTTTGCATGACTTCGAGCGGAGTTCTGCCATCGAACGGAGTCTCTCCGCAAAGCATACTGTAGAACAAAATGCCAAGACTGTAGATGTCAGTACGGCTATCCGGCTCGGCAGGCATCCGTCCCGTTTGCTCTGGGGCAACAAAGGCAAGCTTCAACTCGATACCCAGCTCTTTTCTCAGTACGTTCCAGCCAGCAGACGTGAGGCCATTCTCAAAAGACCGAGCTCCGCTGCCGAAGTTGATCATCTTGACGATGCCATCTTCGGCGAAATGAAATGCATCGCCGCGCAGCTCTCCGTGTACGAGTTGATGGCCGTGGTGGAGGATCTCGAGACATTGGGTTGCCCCAACAGCAAAGTCCAGGAAGGTGAGCAGAGGTATGCCGCCCTGGTAATCCAAGTGTTGGACTTTCCAGCTATTGTCGTTTTGGTGCGAGATCCTGTACGCATTGGGGCCGAATTTGACCACCTCTCTCTGATAGTTGGGACCGGGAGCGTCGCATATGAAGACGACCATGGGCTCGTTGTTGTCAGGTTTGGGGGGAAGCCTGACCAGCTCGACAGGGCGTACAAAGTGGCGGGCGTCTGGATCCGACTTTTTGTGGATCATCTTGCAGACCTGGAACTCGCGCTCTATCCGAAGGGTGTGTGTAGAAACGCGGCAGACCACGTCGCGGTCCTTGTGCAAGTCCGTGGACTGGGTGGCGGTGGTGAATTCGCTGGCATCGCTGCCGGAGGATTTGTGACTTCGGCTGAGGGGTGGTCGTGTAGTATCGGGCGGGTGCGGCGAGGATATCGACGTGCCCGGGCTGCGGCCGCGAGACAAGGGACGGTCTGTGGAGGGTTTGCGTCTGCCAAAGAAATGCCAATTATCATAGGACTGCACACATCAGCTGGTGGTTTCGAATCATCAAGCACAGGCAGGTTGCATGTTGCGTTCGACCAGGATTCCCAATACACCGAGGGGCGAATGGGTTGCAACCTGGCTAGCTCCAGATCCATGTGCGTGCAGCAGCAGGACAACCCACCGAATGGAAGGGCGCAATCTCGGTATCCCAGGTGTAATTGGGAAGCTCCTGCAGGCGCGCGAGGATCTGGGTGAAGAGTACGCGGCGATCCGCATCGACGTCGTTTTC
This sequence comes from Paraphaeosphaeria minitans, assembly GCA_015832175.1. Taxonomy (NCBI): domain Eukaryota; kingdom Fungi; phylum Ascomycota; class Dothideomycetes; order Pleosporales; family Didymosphaeriaceae; genus Paraphaeosphaeria; species Paraphaeosphaeria minitans. The sequence goes on from WJXW01000009.1 coordinate 1,606,797, forward strand.
GAGTGCGGCCATGGCGGCTGACTATGCTTGGGGGACCCTGAATCACGACATGTTCCGGGTGGGGTTTGCGGCGCGGGAGAGTGCTCGAGGCAGGGCGGCGAGGGGGGGACACAGCAACGCTGGGAGAGCGTAAGGGAGGTAGATAGCAGAAGGGCACGGAGAGCAAAGCTGGCGTCGGACTCGAAGCCGTCGCTCAAGCTCAACGGCGCGCGAATGACATACGCCGTCGGGTCAGTGCTTCTCTCGCTGACTTATTAGACTACCTAGTTTTAGTCTACCTAGTATCTACCTGTGGCCATTCAGCCACCGAGGGCGCTCCGTCCGGCATGATGCGAGCCCACTCCTCCTCCTCCTCCAGTATCCCATCCTTTTGTCTCCACCAGCACGAGCACGCTTCGGGCGTAGCGGGCGATCGGCCACTCGCATTGGTACAAGGTAGGTGTTGCCGACACGACGACATCACGCTCGTGTAGTGAGCCAGACCCCCAGAGCCGCAGTGGCAGCACGCCGCCCAGGGGAGCCTAGGACACATCCACATCCGTGCATGTCTCCCAGAAACATCAGAAACATCAGATACGGCCCCTCGACCTCACGTTGCGCCCCTCTGATCCAGCCGATCGCTCGTTCGCCTCCCGGAGCCCGGCAGCCCACGCACATCCCGTCCGCCCCTCGACCTTCCGCCCACCCTCGTCCACGACGCCCGCCAGCGAGCCACCCCACCTGACCTGCACCCCGATGCTGCACCATGGACTCCGACCAAGAGCACGCCTACTCGGGCGACGACCCCCAGTCTGTCCCGCTGCCCCGCCAGCTGCCCGCCGACCTGCCCACCTCACTCGACGACAGAAGAACACCGCACTTGCCCGCCGACGACATGGAGATTTACGATGCCTGGCAGGGTGAGTGCCATGACACCCCCAATTGCGACGCTGGCTGACGGCCCAACAGGGCAGTCGCAGTTCCTCACCAACCCCATGCCTGCCCAGCCCTTGACCTTCAACCTCTCCCTCGACGATCCGAGCTTCGGCGATGAGGACATGCAGCAGCTGGAAGATAGCGACAGCCGCTTGGTCCAGATGCTGGCCCACCAGGCACGCCTGAAGAACGACAACAGCGGCGACGAGGCAAAGGTGGTTGCCGACGACAAGCTTTCCTACGAGGAAAAGCAGCAGGCCCTGCAGGGTCTGTTCACGCTGGCAGCATCCAATGGCGAAATGCAGAGGGTGAAGCGACTACTGGACGGCAAGGCGCGCGAATACATCGACATGGACGGCGTCGATGCCGAGGGCACACCCCCGCTGGTCTATGCCAGCTGCTTCGGTCACGAGGATATCGCTGAAACCCTGCTGAAAGAAGGCGCAAAGGTGGATGTGCAGGATAAGAACCTCTGGACCCCGCTCATCTGGGCCATGACCAACAGGCACAAGGGCATCGTCAAGCTTCTGCTCGAGAATGGCGCATCTCCCGACCATAAATCGTCTGGCGGCAGGACCGCGTTCGACTTTGTCGAGCCTAACAGCGAGATCTCAGACTATCTACACGACGCCGGCTATACCATTGGCAATGCTGGAGTCACGGAGGACTTTTACAGCTCCGGGTTTTCGCAGGATCGATTCGAGCAGGAAATGCAGGAGAACGATATGAAGCGGCGAATGATGATGGAGAGTGCCTTCAACTTGGAGGTCGATCTCGGAAATCTGGGTCTAGACGAGCAGCCAGAAGTCAGTGAACCCCATGTTGCACCTTTATCTGCACCAGTCGCTTACTGTGATAGTCGCCTGGAGAATTGGAGGAAGAGAGCCAAGATTTCGTCTGGGACCGATGCCTCAATGACCAGATGTTTGTCTTCCAGGAGAACGAGCTCGATCGCATCCTGGACATCATCATCACCAACATGACCCCGCAGCGCTCTCCGTCGCAGAAGCCCATTCCAGCCAACATCCTGTTCCTCAGCGCTCGATATGCGCACTACCATTCGGGCACAGAGCTGCTAGAGATCCTGCTCTCTTCGGCCATGGAAAAGATTAATCTTATCGTCGAAAAGCACCAATGGGATATGACTGTGCTCGCCTTCTGGATATCGAATGCGACGCTGCTTCTGCACTACCTCAAAAAGGATACCGGCCTTGCTACAGCTACTGGAGTGTTCCAGCTCCAATTGTCCGAGCTCATCAACGAAATATTCATCCTCATCATAAGAGACGCCGAACGGAGAATGGACAAGGTTTTGGACCAGGCCATGCTCGACCATGAACCGATGCCTGGCTTTGAGGACATACAATTTCAAAACGAATGGAAGATTTTCAAGACCAAGCAAAAGGCAAAGCCTGTGGAGCCTTTCGAAAAACGCTTTCGCCCTCCTTCTCCCAAGCAGAGGATGAAGCCCTCCGCGCGAAACATTACCTCACTTCTCTCGTCAACTCTGTTCGTATTGGATCTTTATGACATCCATTCGGTCATCACTGCGCAGATTCTATCTCAACTCATTTACTGGCTTTGCGCCGAGCTCTTCAATCGCATCATGTCAAATCGCAAGTATCTTGCTCGCACCAAGGCAATGCAGATCCGCATGAACGTTTCCACAATCGAGGAATGGATTCGCTCAAATAACCGACAACCTGAGCATTACGAGAATGGCTCGATGACATCGACTGGAGAGACGACAGCCGAGTCGGCAAAGCGTCATCTTGAGCCACTCATACAGTTACTCCAATGGCTACAGTGTTTCTCCTCTATCGGTGACGACCTGGAGGACCTGAAGAGCACAATAGATCAGTTGACTAGGCTGTCGCCGCAGCAGCAGCTCCATGCTGCCAAGTACTACCGAGTCGAGGTGGGCGAGAAGGGCATCACTAAGAGTGCGCGGAACCATATCACTGGGCTACAAAAGGCTGCAGCAGAGCGGAGAGCTGCCCGGGGAAGGTCTCCAAATCCTTCCCAGAGAGCACCGGTTTCCACGCCATCCACACCCATCAAGGCGACGATGCAACCCATCCCGGCGCCTTCCCCAGCGCCTTCCAGGGTATCCGAAGACGAGCAGGAGCGTGACGCACCCGACGAGCTACTGTTCGATCCGTCGTATATGCTGCCCTTCCATCTACCGACATCGACCGACATGCTCATCATGTATGGAGCCGGCTTCGGCGGGGTGAACAAGGAGCGCGAAAGGAAATACATACCGACGGTGCCACCGGAGTTCTTGACCAAGCTTGACTTAAGCGGGGGCAATAACGGGACGAGCTTGTACGATGAAACGAAATGGGAGAGCCAAGGCTACCGGTGAAATCGAAGAGCCATCGTCCACTGCCACGGACTGCCCTGCTGACAGCGGACGCCCAGGGTGATGATGCACGCGGCACACGAGCACCACCTACGCCGCGTCCGTCGCTGTCTGAGCGAGCGACCACGTGCAAGCCCAAAGATACACCACTCGACACGATTTGTAGTGTTGCGAGGTTGAGCATGGTTGACGTTCCAGGGTGCACAGTTCGCTTCTGCACAGTGCTCTGGAAAAACGCGCCGATGGGACGGAATGGCATTGCATTGTGAAGAGTGAGCGGAAAGCATCAACATAGCGCGGCGCATGGTTTGTTTTGCGTCTCATCCTTTCCTTTTGAAAAGCTGCATTGGGTGCTGATGGCACAAAGGATCCGGCATAGCGCATACCTAGATTTCTATCCATCTCCTCATAAGACACGAACATGGCCGCGCGGTTCTCGCGCTTCTCGCGTTTCCCGAGTTTCCTGTGTTTTCCGTGTTTTCCGTGTTTTCCGTGGCACCAGCTTTGCTCCGATGTTCGCCATTGCTTTCGCGTTTCTCTTACTCGATGGCCTCACCTTGCTATCGCGTGCCCCTCGGCGACTGGCTCGTCGGCGCTCTCCGCTCGATCGCCCCACTACCTGCCGTAGTCCACCTACCATACCCCGCCTATCAACGGAAGGGCAGCTTCCCCTGGCGCGCGACAACAACTTTCTCAGAATTCTGAGCAGCTTCTCTTTCTTGTAGATTCCACTTGCTTTGTAGACGTTCCTACACTCTTCAGCTTGTTAACACCGACTCACCACTCACTCACCATGGAAATTCGCACCCTCGGCCAAGAGGAGGTTGAAGATGCAGCTACAGCTGCCGCCCGCAGCATACCCGCCGACGAGATAGACTCAACGTTCAAGTCGAAATACATAGGCACGTCAATTCCTCTTCGCCGTCCTGCTCACCCTAACAGCTCCTCCAGACCTCATCTCCGCACCCCTCGGCTCCAAGGTCCTCTCCTTTAGCGATGAATGGTTCGCCGCAGCCGAGAACCTCATCACGCCCACACCTCCGATTCACAAGCCAGGCGTCTTCGTTCACAGCGGGGCCTGGTACGACGGCTGGGAGACACGGCGGCACAACACCGAACCCGCTGATTGGGTGGTGCTGCGGCTCGGCGTGGCCAGCGGGCGCATCGCAGGCGTGGAAATCGACACGGCCTTCTTCAACGGGAACCACGCGCCCGAGATCGCCGTCGAGGGCTGCTTCAGCACGGACGCGGCCGACGAAGAGAGAGTCAAAAGTGCAGACTTCACCGGGTGGGAGACGATACTCGCGAAGCAGGAGTGCGGCCCGAGCCAGCGCCACGGCTGGCTGCTCGACAGCATCTCGGACAAAGCGTACACCCATGTCCGTCTGCTAATGTACCCCGACGGCGGCATCGCGCGGTTCCGCCTCTACGGCGTCGCAGTCCCTGTGTTCCCCGCATCCGCCGACGCCGTCTTCGAGCTCAGCGCCACCGTCATGGGCGGCGTCGCCGTGTCCTGTTCCGACCAGCATTTTGGCACAAAGGACAACCTGCTGCTTCCCGGCCGCGGGAAGGACATGGGCGATGGCTGGGAGACGAAGCGCACCCGGGGCGAGCACGTCGACTGGACGATTGTGAAGCTCGGGGCACAGGGCGAGATTGATCACATTGTCATTGACACGGCGCACTTCCGCGGCAACTTCCCGCAGAAGGTGCAGGTATTTGCGGGGAAGTTCGAGGAGGTGACGCAGCCTGCACATGACGATAAGACCTGGGTGGAGGTGCTGGAGCCACAGCGGAGCGGGCCGGATGTGGAGACCGAGTACAAGGCGGAGCTGAAGGAGGTCAAGGGGCGAGCGTACACGCATGCGAAGCTGGTTATTATCCCCGATGGCGGGATCAAGAGGTTTAGGGTGTTTGGGCGGAAGGTGTAGGTGCTGCGGGGGCACCAGGAATTGGAATACTTGAGTCAATATGGCGAGTCTTTCGCCGGATATGCAGACGTGGTGGATATCATCCCTTGCCCTCGAGAGTGCGGAAGATGAGGGAGGGGGCCCGTACCACCCACCGAATTTCAAGCCGTACCTCCCTCATTACCAACCCTCTGATTAGCACCCAAGTCTGACTCTGACTATGCGTCATACCGAAGCTCCTATCCATACTAGGTTCTCAACCACACTACTCACCGCCACCGCCCTTCACTCACACACCCTTAAAACTTGGATCCGACCTATCACTAATCACCCTACCCCCATCACACCCACGATCTATGCTGATTTACTAACTAATCAGTGATTACTCCGGTATGTAGGTTTGCGTGGTAGTGTTCCGAAGGTGATGTTCGCTCTGGTGGTTAGATGCGCCGGCACGGATCGAAGTCCAAGTCTCGTTCCGCGAAACTCCAATTCGCGACCGCCTTGCTAGGGATTACTGACCACCACAGACGATGCCAACTGAAATCATTTCCATGTGCGGTGCTGATGACTTCGGGAAAGAGGGCGCGATGACGGGATGATTTGAGTTTGAATCTAGCTTCGGTGCGCGCGTGTGTGTCGGTGGGATGGAGTGAGAGATGTATATAAGGGGGAAGGAGCAGCAGTGAAAAGCATACCATACCATATTCCATCGGAAGCGCGCAGCATCGAAACAAGCATTCATAATATCCCGGCATTCGCACTCGACTATCTATTCCTACACCACCAATCCGACACTGAAGAACAGCAGCAAATCTGCAGAATGACGAACCCCTTCCCAACGATCCAGGACCTGGCGGAGAAGAACGCAGGCGCGACCTCGGCCTTCAAACCGAAGCTCACGCTGCAGGGCCTCATGTCCCGCAACGCCATGGCAATCATCTCTTGCATGGATCCGCGCGCGGATCCCAAGGACTTTTGGGGCATCGAGGCGGGTATGCCACCGGGTATGTTGCCCCTCGTCCCCTCCACCTTTCTTATCTCGGTCAAATAGAGAATCATGCTAAGAAGTTCTCCCAGCCATGATACGCAACGCAGGCGGCCGTGCCGCAGACGCTTTGCGCTCGCTGGAAATCCTGAGTGCGCTGGGGGAGGGGCTGAGCGCGGTCGCGGTGGTGCATCATACGGTACGTCCTACTTTTCCCTGGATCCGCAGCTGGGGGGTTGCATTGGGGAGGGATGGAACTGAGGTGAGGTAGCACTGCGGTGTTGGCCAGCACGGCATCGACGACGCGCATATCAAGCGCACGCTGCCCGGGCGCATGAAGGGCTCTCCGTCTGCTCTGGGAGGGAAAACTTGGGATTCCTACAAGCAGTAAGTTCTTGCCTTACTTTGCCCCCATCCAACTTCCGTTCTTGGTCTTCGTCCTCCGTGTCTGCAGTTCGAGTGAACCGTGCTAAGGTGGTGCAGCCAAATGGAGGAGGAAAGCGTGAGGGAGGATATGAGGCTCGTTCTGGCGGATGAGCTGTTGCCGAAGGATGTGCAGGTTCTTGGGTTCGTGTTAGATGTGGAGACGAATCGGACGACGGAGGTGAGGCTGTGAGGGTAGCTTGGAAGGTTGAAGTACGATGACAAACATCGGTCGTACCGGTAAAGACATATCTTCAGACGCGCTCTTATCGATCTCTTGCTCTGACGTCTACTCTTGCAGCCGCGACAGGCCCTTCTTTCATACTCAACCACTGCTACGATCGCCAACTCGTACCACAACTTTGCCCTTTGCGCGCCCCGTGTTCAGTCTCTCAAACGCCTGCTTCGCGTCCTCAAACTCGTATACACTGTCAATGTAAATATCATCCGCGGAAAGCGTCTCCGTCGCTTCCTCAAGCCATTCGCTCTTCTGGTCGAGAATAACCACATCGTAGCTCTCCCCGAGCCCAAACTTGCCCCTCGCCCACCTCACCCACTGCGCAACCGCATAGTAAGGATGCATCGGATCGTAATACGTCGCCGGGCCCCCCATCGTCGTCCGCCCCGTCTTATCCCCCACAATAGTGATATACCTCTTACTCGACGGCAGGCCGATGCACTCCGTCCCCCCAACACAATCCACGACGGCATCCGGCTCGAAGTTGCCCACAGCAGTCCGCACATGCTCAGCCGTGTAGTCTACATGGGCATCCGCCTTGAGCTCGTCCACCACAAAGCCCCGATTCCGCGCGGAACTCGTCGCGACGACTTTCCACCCCCGTCGCTTAGCCAGCATGGTGATGTACATGCCCGTCGCGCTGCTGCCGCCCAGCACGGCGACCCTCCTGCTCGCCGTCTTCTCGACCCACGGCGCCACCGCCTCGACGCACGCCTTGGCCGTCAACCACACCAGACTAATGCCCGCGGCCTTCTCCACCGGCCACGCGCCGGGCTTCCTCACCGCCACCGTCGTCCTCGCATCAAGGTGCGCGTACTCGGCCAACGCACCCCCCGCGGGCGCATACGACGCGAACGCCATGCCCAGGATGGCGTCTCCCTTTGCAAACTCGGAGCGGCCGCCGGCGGCGACGACGGTGCCGGCAAAGTCCATGGCGGTGGTTTTTTCGCCGCCGAGGGTGGGCAGGGAGAAGTGCGGGAGGTTCATGATCTGGATGTCGACGGGGTTGAGGGCGCACGCGGAGATTTTGACGACGAGGTGCGTGGGCGGGACTTGGTTTTCTGGTGGGATCTGGATGGTGGAGAGGCGCAGTGTGGAGGGGTAGCCGTTGGTGAAGGTCCAGGCGCGGACGGGATGGGACATTGTGGTGGTGATGGGGTCGGGTGTCTGCAGATGGTGGAACGGAGTGGCCGGGAGTGGCAGGGAGGGACAGTGAGTGTTGTAGGAGTGTTGTGGGAGGATGGTGAGGGCTATTGGGACTTTGGGTGGCACGGTACTTCGCGAGTCGATGTTGTGGTTGAGTTGAGGTTCCGCTTGTGACCTACCTACCTACAGCGATCTACAACCTCAGCCCTAGGTACCGTACCGTACGGTAGATGTGGCCCCATCTGCAAGGCCCCCAAGATGGCGCCTTCTTCAACGAAGCTTGACCGTTCCTGACCGTTCCTGACCGGTCGCTGCGCCATGCCTTCTTCGCATATAGGTATTTAGTAGCGTCCTGCGACGCACGACACGGTTGCATCCGCTGTCGCAGTTCCAATCAGCGAACCTCAGAGCATTCGCGCAGCCTGGGTCGCTGCTGTGATTGCCGTGACCGCCAGGCCATGCAATATGTCGATGCCAGCGCACAAGAGGGCGCGGTCTGACCCGCCGCCCATCCTGGTCGAGGATACGACGACGGCCGAGGCGGACATGGAGAGTGAGTACCTACTGTAGGCGCATGCATAATATCCCCACGATTGCTCAACTCCTACAGGGCATCCACGCTCGCAAACCGCCCATACGCGCGACACCTCGGGCGAGCCTCAAACCCGCGAGTCCTACCACGACACCACGCGCCAGCGCCGCAACAACACCTGGGAGCGGGGCCACCGCCGTCAACGCAGCCCCAACATCGAGTGGCACGAGGATTGGACCAAGGACAGCTGGCAGAACGGCCGTGTGCTGCTCATCGACTACGTTGACCATAACCACACCACTCAGGGCCGCCGCAAGATCGTGGCCCAGGAGTTCAACCATGTGGAAGGGCTGAGGAAGTTCTACCAGAACGAGGAGCTGAGCGGGCAGGCCGCGCTGAGGGTGATACACGTGCAGAACGCGAGCTGGGCGACACGCTACTTGCTGAGGAAGTTCAACATCGATGCGACTGATGATTTGGTAGGCACGAGCTTTGGGCGCTGGGCGAGGTATGAACGGCCGCAGAGGAGGGCGAATAAGCCCGTGCTGAACGGGAAGACCTTCCGCACCCAGAGGGATCCGTGGCGTGGAATCAGCCGGACGAGCTTTGGATGCGACTACTTGAAGCACTATCCTGTGAGTCGTGCGCCGCCCGTGTCTGGTGTCGTGCTCATAAGAGATAGGCGAACCACGTCGTGGAGTCCGACTACGTCAAGTCGACCAAGATGATGGCGTTGAATCATTACGACGAGTACGGCCTTCCGGCGCACACATATGATGTGCATGTGCAGCGCTTGAGCGTCTACGTGCAGCTTAGCTACGACGAGCCGGGCGGAGATGTGCATCCGGATATCAGCAATCCGTACGACGAAGAGGAATACCAGTACCATGAGAACCTGAAAAGGCAGTATAATGCAGACGACCATGTGCCTAAGCTGAAGACGCTGGACAATGGAAACACAATCATCCTATTCGAACACTCACAGACCGGGTCCGTCGACGATACCTTGGTGAGGGCGCGGCAAGAGATAGAGCTGAGATGGCGGAGACTGACCTTCTACATGCCGAAATCTGACACCGAGGACGATGGTTTGATGGTCCCAAAGTGTATCGACCTCATTCTCCGTGACATCTTCAGAGCACTGGCGCAGAACTGGGAGAAATATAGCAACATCTGCGAAGTTCACACAGGAATACTCGAAGACAAGATCTACGAGAACCCCGCCGACGAGACGAGGGCGCCCGAGCTCTGGACGAATGCGAGTCTGTGGCTCAAGGTGGAGCGCCTAATGTATCTACACATCGACCTGGTCAAGGAGACGCGCGCCCATCTCCACGAGCTGGACAATTCTGACCCTTCAGAAGACGGACCCTGGCTCGAGTCGTCCGCCGAAGAAATGGAGAAGCTGACGACCCTCTTCCAAGAAGGCGTCGTCAAGCCCACAGACAACCTCTCCGACCTCATGTACAAGAGCGTAGGCATCCGCGACGCCCGCCACTCCCTCCAGCTCGGCCTCTCCATGTGGCGCCTCTCGTGGATCACCTTCGTCTTCCTCCCACTCACCTTCACCACCGGCTTCTTCGGCATGAACGTCGACACCTTCGCCGACGACCCCTCGATCAAATACTTCCTCATCGCGGTCGTCGCGCTCTTCACCGTCGTCATCGCCCTGTGGTACATGATGAAACACACGCTGTCCTCGCAGCACCAAGAAACCCTCCGCAGAGGCGTCTACGAGCGCCTCTACTCGGAGCTCTCCTCCAAACACCCCGCCCTCTGGACGCGCCGCGGCCCACGCCATGGCGTCGTCCCAGTGGGCTGGCGCGCCGGCCTCAAGTGGCGCTGCATCACGCACTGGTTCGGCGCTGACGGCACCGTGCTGGCGACGCGTCCGGACGACCCCTCGGACCGCAAGCTCGGGACGTGGTCCCACGCGAAAAACTACCTCGCCCGCCGCTGGCTGGCTGGCTTGCCCGTCATGCCGCGCGCGCCGGCGGCTAGCGAAATCGAGGTCTACCTCGGTGCGCGGGAGAAGGCGCGCGAGACGCCGACGCTGGGGAGGCTGGTCGAGGCTGTGGCGCCGGTGGGGCTGGCGGATGGGGCTCCCACCGCGGCGAGCAGGGTGCGGAGGGGCGTGCGGAGTATGAGGAGTTTGAGTTCTGGGAGGAGCGTGACGGGTGAAGGGGACACGCCCGTGGAGCTGGGGCGGGGGCGGGGCGAGGAGAGGCCTGGCAGCGGGGTCATGGTGGAGGAGAAGGGCGTGGGGAGCGAGGATGGGAGCGGGGATGAGAGACGGTCGGGGAGCTTTAGGGAGAGGTTGGGTGTGCCGGGGTAAGGTGGGTTGGGTGTGGAAAGGGTGATCGGGGATGGGGATTGGCCGAGGCACGGTTGGTGTGCGTTGTATGATTGTCTACGAGGTAAATGCTGATATTGTATGTACATGAACTGCTTCTAGCCTTTTTCGGTGTCGGGAGTTGGAGGGGGCGGGAGGTAGGGGACAGCTCGCGTGCGTGCGTGCGGGGGGCTTCGTATAGGTAGAAATGTTTGGAAGGGAAGTTCGTTGAAATTCTCAAAAACTTGAAGTGAAGTGAACCCGGGACACATACTCCGCACACGTGACTGGTTGTTAAGCGATTGAACGAGCGAGGTGGTGAACTACCGTGGAGAGACGGTGAGTAGATAACGTGTGTCGAGTGCGAGATTCTGGTCGGATTATGCGGAGTTGCAGGCGGACGCACCGGGGGGGTGACGGGAGTGAAGGGAAACGGCGAACGGCGAACGGCGGGAAACATGACCGGGGAAGAAAGAAGCGGGACCAAGGACGGTCAGGGCGGGCGCATAGGTACCTAGGTAGTAGATGGCAGACACATATTCGGGACGAGAACGACGTGCTGATTTTCACGCGCAGGCGCAAGCGCAAGCGCAAGCTATTGCTAAAGCTGAAAGCACCGAAGCCGACGCAAAGTCCACGAGCAACACACGTCCCTCGTTCCCACTCTCTGCCTCGTATGCCCAAAAGCGGAGCACACGTGCAAAAACTCCCTTCCCACGCCTAGAACCACGAAGCCGACTGCGCCGCAAAGCAAAGCAAAGCAAAGCAAAGCAAAGCAAAGCAAAGCAAAGCAAAGCAAAGCAAAGCAAAGCAAAGTCGAGACACTCCCCCCCCCCTCCTTCCATCGCCTACGAGAAACCAATAAAAAATTCACCACCACCACGAACAAACTCACAAACAAGAAGCGAAGCCAAAACTAAAGCGCAAACCGCGCGGCGCAGAAAAGAAAAGAAACGACAAGACAAGACAAGACGCCAGGGCAATAGGCCCACCCAGCACAGCTCCGGGCGTGCACGAACCCTCGGCTCCCAGAAACCAAAGCAGAAAGACATGGGAGACGCAGCCACCGGGGCAGTGATGGTACATGTGTGACGAGACGCCGTGTAGAGACATGACATAGACCAGAGCAAAGTAGGTAGGTAGGTAGGTAGGGTGTCCAAGCATGCCGAGGCAGGAGCGTGGATAGCGATGTGTTGGTATTAGAGTAACTGATGTTGCATAGTATGGTATGGTATGGTATGGCATGGTATTGTATGGTATGATATGGCATGATGGCAATGTGTGGTCGTAGACGTCGTTGGAGCCGCTGGTATATATGGCGTTGCGGCGCAGATTAAGTAAAGGGTCGTGAGATGGCAGGGGGCAGGGATCACGCCGAGGCAAACTGCGAAGCTGCCTCGTCTTTGAACTGCTGCAGCTCGGTGAGTTGGAGTTGAAGCTCGCTGAGAATATCCGACATGGGGCCGGCTTGCTGCAAGAGCGGGGCTTGGCCGAAAGGCCGGACCATGTGTCGAAGAGCCAGGGTAGTCGCACAAGTCTGCAGTTAATGTTAGTATGATCCTGAATCCAACGTCTGATACCAGAATGTACCTCGATTCTTGAGATCTGGTGCTCAACGAAGTTGATCAAGAATCTATCCGTGATCTCGCCCCCTCTATTCTTCATCCTCTCCAGCAGAGCCGTTTCTGGCGGCTTCAATTCGTGGGAATCGGGGTTCTCGAGCGTGCTACACAGCATTTCCAAACGAAGACTAACGTTCCAGAGATCCCAGACGTTCTCAGTGTCGATAGTAAGCTGACTACCTGGCATCTTCTGTCCGGCGCCTTGGGCGGGCTGTTGCGCTGCCTTCTGCTCCAGCTGCCGCTGGACATCGAGACGGCTCGCGAGGGAGTGTGGGTACATCAAGTAGATGTATTCGGGGTTCTCAAGACCCTTCAAGCGACGTTCGCCCAGGTCCTTCACCTCGAAACCCTGGCTACTGAGTGATCGCAGCTCTTGGCGGATCGCTTGGGATAATTGGTCATCTCCGAATTGCTCCTCGGAGCCTGCCGAGTTGCTTCGGTCCCCCTCGATGTGGGTCTCGAGAAGCCGTTGAATCTCGGCAATGAAATCCGACGATACAGTGATCTGGCCGCCATCGGCGACAGATGAGATACGGGAAGCTCGGTTTACCATCGGGCCAAAGTAATCCATGCGCTTTGTGACTGGATCAACTTCGCACACTGGAGTTCCCCAGTGAATGCCCATGCGGACAGACAGACCACGGAAGATGACGTTTCCATTGGGGTCGACGACTTCTTGTCCGTTTACGCTGTTGAGGATCTCCTGAGGCCAGGGCACTTCGAGAAGTTGGCTTTGGATGGTGAAGCACCATAGGAGAGCCGAAGTGACTGTTGGGAAAGCCACCATGAAGGCGTCACCTTCAGTCTTGACTTCATAACCGCCAATGATACGCAGATGCCGACGCATCGCCTCATTGTGCATTTTGATAGCCGATCTCATTGCAATCGGATACGTTTCCCACAGAAGTGTGGAGCTCTTGATATCGGTGAACACCAAGCTCACTTCACCGGTGGGAGCATCGACTTCGTTATCCAAACGAGCCAGTTTCGAGTCGTTGGGCAAGTTGCGAGCACGCTTGCCTTTGGGTCGCAAGAAGAAATCGTCAGGCGACCCGCTAGGTCCCATCGACATGCTTGGAGTGCGGTATTTCGCTCTTTGCTTGCTCTTCAAGTCGCTCACTCCTAGCAGCATGACCATGATTTTGTCTGTGGCACCGAACGCGATAGCGAGGTCGCGAAGCTTTTGAGCCGCGCGCATAAGGTCATCCCGTTCAGAGCGCGCAACGTCAACGGCGAAATTTGGAGTGAGGTATTCCCAAAGTTCTCGGGACGCAATGAGAATCATCTCATCGGTATCACTCAGCGTGATGTGAGCAATGTGCGGCGAGGCGACAACGGAGGGTGACATGTGTACGTAGCCAAAAGCTCGCGAGACTTCGAGGACATCGTTTAGCTTTCCCTGCCGAGAGACGAAACCCCCAGCCTCGCGGATCCTCGCCCGCTCAGATGTTTCCGCAGGATCGTGTTTTCGAGTCAGAATTTTTTTGTCGCCATTCGTTTGGATGAGAAGCGCCTGAGCGTCGCCCACGTTTGAAAGGTAGAGCTCCATCTCCTTGAGGTATACGACCGTTGCGACGCATCCCGAAGTAAGGTCCTCTTCGCCAAGGTCGGGCATCGAACCACGTGGCTGTGCAGAGACAAGTCCGGCATTCTTCTCCATACACTGGTGCGCCGCAAGGGAGAGTTCCTTGTTGAGGCCCAGGTAAGTGCGACGAAGAGCATCCACTGGACTCTCTTGGGGGCGTAGCTTTCCTAATTCCTCTGCGAAGCGGATCTTGAAGTTGTCGTAGAGGTATTTCGCCATCTTTGAACCGCCACCAGCGAGGGCTTGACCGTCGAAGAGACCAAGTATCTGTTCGTTATCGTTGCTTCGGAAACGAGGGATCACCACATCCATTGTGGAAATGTGTTCACTTCTTCCAAGGCTATCCGCCATACCGTATGCCATGGTGCCTACAGCCGAGCCGGCAGTTCGCACTCTTCGGTCTTCGGACTGTTCGGGCACTGAAGGTACCATCATCGTAACATCCATCAGGCCAAGCACCCTCAAATTTATGAGAGAAGTGAAGTCGGTGAGGTCTCGAGCTTCTCCGCGGCGCATGTAGTCACCGCTCGGCTTGATCTCTAGACGTTTGTTGCCAGAGAGATTGAGGTATTTTAGGTTGTGATTCCAGTTCCAATTCCAATCGTAGGGCCAGTTCGATACATTGTACTTCAGAGCATTGCTGGCAACGTCGAGAATGGCCAGTTTAGCCACCTTACCCAACTCTGCCGGAAGAACCTGGAATTTGTTGCTGTTGATGTGCAGTACCTTGAGCGAGCTGACCTCCTCTAGATCTTCTGCTGGTAACGATGTCAGATCATTTCCAGACAAATATAGCTCGGCCAGATGCTGCCATCGCCGGATCGTGCGTGGGGGCACGTCGTAGATAAGATTGTATGATAGGTTCACGATCCGCAATTCGGGCAGTAGACACAGTTCATCGAATACGTTGTCCTCAAGTCGATTGTCGGCCAAGAAAAGATGCCGTAAAGATCCCGCGAACGTCGTTACCATCCTGTTGGAAAGACTGGAATCTTTGCGGGAGACCGGCGTTAGGGTTCCCTCAGTTGGTGTTCGTGACACGACCGACGGTTTCCGTGCCGTGTTCGAGGTGCTAGCAGAGCCGTAGGACGCCATTGAGCCCTTGCGTTGGTTAGACGCGGACGACGTAGCCGAGCCAAGGTAGCCCGCTGAAGCCTGGCTGGGGCGACGATTCTGAAAGTCTTCCAATTTCCCCAGTTCTTCGTAGCTTGGGCTCGTTCCGAGACCGGGCGTTGAGGCTGGCGTTGCGCCTTCCACGTTGCTCTCCCCATTAAGTGCAGCAGGTGGAGGAGCAGCGCTTGGCTTTGGAAAACCGTCGAGCACGTTGGAAGATACGTTAAGCGTCTCCAAGCGGCGCGCGTACCAGATCTCTGGAGGTAGTCGTCCCAAGTTGTTCTCTCGTACGTCTAGATATTTCAATTCGGCCAAGCGCCCAATTTCAGTCGGCAGCTCATCCAGCGAATTGCGGGCTACACTCAAGTGCTCCAGTCTGATTAGCCTGCCGATGCTCACCGAGAGTGCACTGAAGTGGTTCTTGTCCAGAATCAGCTTTGTCAGTCCAGTAATTCTGGGGAACAGCTCCTCGGGCAATGCAGCCAATTTAGCGGAGGCAAGGTTGAGCACAGACAGCGAAGGTACGGACTGGAGCATACCGAACCGAGTTAGCGGATTGTGGTTCATGTGCAAGACTCTTATCTTTGGGAAATGGCCTTCGAAGGAGGATATCGAGTTGTGGCCAATCATGAGATATTCCAGTCGCGGCAGCTGAGACATAACATCCATGCTGTTGAGTGCGTTGAACCGAACATCGATCTCCCTCAGGTTGACGAGGTTGCACAGTGACGGCGGGAAGCTACCGGAGAGCTTGTTGTTCGTGGCCCACAGCCGTTCCAGACAAGTGAGCTGGCCAATCTTTGGCAAACTGCTTATGGAGTTGAAACTGATATCGAGGTCTACAAGCGTGCGTACGTCGCACAAGAAATCGGGAAATTCGTGGAGTGAATTCGAGCTTAGGTTGAGACTCCTCAACGCCCGATATTGACCAAAATAAGCCGGTAATCTCGTTAGTCTGTTGTTGGAGAGCCTCAATCCTTGGAGACTCTGTAGCCTGTACAGTTGCACGTCTTCGAGATCTTTCAAGCGATTGTTAGATATGTCCAACATGGTCAGACGGCTCGCGAGGCTCAGGCTCGCAGGCAGCCGCCGCGCCTCGTTGCTCGTGTACTTGATCTCTCGGAGGTTGGTGCACGCCTGTATGAAATCTTTAGGTACAGCCAGGGACAGATTCCGTGAAAGATTGAGAGATATTATCTCCGTAGCTTTTTGGTAAAGTGCGATGGGTATTGTGATCAAGTTGCGTCCCTGTAGATCGATGTGGCTGAACTTTTGCATCTTGGTGAAGCCTGGATCCTTCCCGAGGCTAGAATATCCGCTTAGCTTCGCCGGGATAAACGTGAATCGGCACAGATAGCTGTTGTCTTCACGTCCAAGGTCTTCGAGCCGATCCGAACCAGTGTAGCCTGCTTGTTCCAGCAGTCGCTTCTGTATCAACAAGGGTCGTTCTTTTGCGTCAAGTTGCCGCGATGTATCGTGTTTGCGCATGACGATGTGATAGTTGTTCAGTTCATCTTGTAGCAACGTCTTCTTTCCCAATATCTGGATGATCTCGGAGACCGTCGTGTTCAGAGTGGCGGAAAGTGTTGCGAAGGTCGAGTCCACTCTGAATATGCGGACGCAATACGTCCTGTTGCCATCTTCTTCCTTTGACACGGCTTCTGCCTCATCGAGCTCTGCATGTGGGCCACCCCTCCCTTCTTGTGTGACGACACCCCAAGATTCAGGGATGTCCCACTTCGCATCGTCTTTGGACTCTCTTTCAATATCGTCTGCTCTCAAAGAAGTGGTTGGTACGGTCTCACCGGTCGGCGTGGCCCAGGGCTGATGATGGGTATTGACGATGCCTTCCATGGATTCCAGGTTGGTATCAAGGAACCACATGGCGTCGTTCTTGGTGGTGTCTGTGCTTGCTTCATTGGGATCTTTTCCAGCAGGCTGCTGCTGCTCGACGGCAACAGGGGCTGTCTGTTTCCTATGGCCGGGCCTCGGAATTGGAAACCCCCTATGTTTTCCGTTGCCTTCCCGGGCAGCCTTGTCCTTGGCATTGTCGGTCACCTTTCGGTTTTTGGAACCGAACGGCCCCGCCATTGGGTCGGTTGGCAGGCCCTTGGCGGACTGGATAGACGGCTGCAGCGAGACTTGGGAGGACGGAAGATCGCGCAGGTTTTCTTGAGGTAGCCGGTCTGGTTTCCCTCTGTTCTTGAGGCGGTCCAGGAAGCCACGTGGGCCCTTCGCGGTGCTTGGGGACCTTTGCGACGTGGGATCCCTGGACAGTGCACTGTATGCGCTGGGCGTCGGGCTTGGTGGGCGCGGGACCAAGTTGGTCTTGGACGCAAACTGCTGCTGTTGGTCTTGCCGGATGCTGTAAGTGGATTCTTCGCGACTGGTGGCAGGCCGTATGGGGTAGGGTTGGCTGATCGCAACCCGTCCCGGGTTCTCGGACGACTTGTTGTCTTCCTTGCTCCGGTTGTGACGGTGTCCCGGAAACTTCAGCTTGTGGTGGTGATGGGAGCCTTTGTTGGACTTGATGGATTGCTGGTCAGCCGAGGGACGGTTGTTTTCGCCTTGCGATGAGAGGTCCTGCTCGTTAAGGTCAGTTGCCATAATCGGGTGCGGTCGCGACTGCCTGGTTGCAATGAGGCTATCACGGGACAGGTGCGCTGAGCGTCACTGCCCTGGCCTGGCCTGGCCTGCCCGCTCTAGCCCTCACAACAACACGCAAGCTGCCCGACCCCACGACCCTGCGGAGCTCACCTTGTAGTCCTGATACTCCCACGGCGTCACTTCCGACGAAGGCAAGGGCGTCCGCGGCCGCGAGCCAACAGGCGAATTGGGGCGACTATTGAAGCTGCTCCCAAGGGTGTTGTTCTGCGAATTTGCGCGATTCCGCCCTGCGCGGAGCGACTGCGACTCGGTCACATACGGCGCGGGCAGGCTCGTATCCGAATTCTGGCGTGAATCCTGGGGGAAATCTTCACCGAAAACATTCTGCAGGCGCTTGTGGTACCCGGCGCGGGTTCCGCTCGACTTGGAGCCCGTACTGCTCACCGTGGTGGCGCTCGCCATGGACGGCCGCCTGTCGTCTCTCGGAAAGGCTATGCCGTCATCTTGACTTCCGGGACGCGTCGGTCTCGGCGACAGCTGGGCAATGTCCTCGTTGGAGTCGTTGAAAAAGCTGCCCCAAACGCTGGCAGCCATGGACGAACCATTGGCTCCCGCCGAAGCCCACGGCGGCGTCGGCGAGGTGGCGGTGGCGGTGGGCGGGTTGCGCGATATGGAGGGTATCCGGGCTCCCGACGTCTCCAGCACAGCCAGCTGTTTTCGGTGGTCTCGGAAGTCACGGTAGTCGGTCGTAAGCGGACTGTCCCACGTCGACGTCTTTCGGGGTTTGTGGCCAGGGTCCTTGGGGGGAGGAGCTGGGGGAAGGGTGCCCGGTGAGATCTCAGACTCCTTTTCTATCCTGCAACAAGGTTAGCTGAGTCAAGTTGACCAATGGCTGGTGGTGAGACGGGCGAAGCGAGGCTGGCGCAGCTACCCACGGCGCCTCACACCATATGGCACACATGTTGAAAAGAAAGACGGCTCTCCCGTACGCGCAGCGGCGTGGATGGCATGGGATGGCGCGGTGGGGCGGGTGGCGGGCAGGTTGTTGCGCTGCGAGACACCACACGGCGAGCAGGGCGCGCTCGGCGCATGTTTTGGAGGCGCACGGAGCGCGCAGCTCGCCGGCCGCCACCCGCACCGCATCGTCCCATCTGCGACCGGACAGAAGGTCGGGGTGGAGGATGACACGTACTGAAAGTTGGGATCCTTGGAGGTCTGCACGGTGACGGGAGTTCCGCGCAGAGAACCGCGCCCGCCGAAAGGTCGCACCGTTTCGTTGGACCGGACGGATTGCCAGCTCGCGGAGCTCTCGGTAGACCCATGGCGACCTATCGTCTCGTTCCTCGTCATGGTCGGGCTGCACCGGGCGGGAAGCTGGCGACGTGCGGGCGCGGGCGGGCTGGTTCGAGGGAGGGCTGCAGCCGCAGAAGATGGTCTAGGACGGATGCTTCATCGAGGCCAGGCACACGGTCGGCTGCACATGGGTGGGTTCGGCGCAGACGCGCGAGCAGAGAGATGTGCCGGGGAGCGGACAGCGGGGAGCGGGCAACGGGCAACGGACAGTGGGCAGCGGGCAGGGTGCAGCATGCAGGGTGCAGCGTGCAGGGAGCAGCGTGCAGCACCGGAGCAGGCAGAGGGGCGCGATGCAGATGGTGGTGGTGGTGATGGTGGTGGTGGTGGTGGTGTTGGTGGTGTTGGCTGTGGGTGACGATGAGGAGTTGCAGACGGGCTCCACCACGACAAGATGCTCGCCCGCTCACGGCCCTTCAGCCGCCACCTGCTGGTTGCCGGGAGTCCAAGCAGCCACGCTCGGCGCAACAAGGCCCAGAACGGCGCATCATGGAAAGCGAGCCCCGCGACCGTGTCCACAGTCTGGCGCACTCGTTGTGAATTGTCGACCATGGATAAGACCCGGAGCCCGCGGCGTGCGACGCTCACCGCCATGGCAACGGCTTCGAGCGTTGGAGCGTTGGAGCGTTGAAGCGTCCCATTCCCGCCGTGTCTGCCCAAGATGCAAGGTGGGTCCATGGCTGGCCGCGGCTGGGCTGGCTGCTTACTGTGTAGAGAGCTGCAGGTCATGTTCAGCGTTGGGACCAGCGCTCGTCGCAGCATGCGAACAGCCCCGGCATCCCCCCGCCTTGTGTTGAGCCACCATGTGGCGCGCCCTGCACGCTCGAGCCCAACCCAGAACCCAAAGCTCGAGCGCTCGTCCAGCGGGCAGGGAAGCGGATTCGCATGCACCTTCGTCCACGACAACAACAACAACAACAGCAGCAGCAGCAGCAGCAGCAGCAGCAAAAGCAAAAGCAAAAGCGTCCGACTAGAATACAACACGTCGCCACATTGATATCTGACACTACCATGTTCCGCCAGCATAATACTACAAGACCGGACCGAGCAAGGAGAAACCCTGACCCGAGCTGCTGCTACTCCTACCACTACTACGAAAAGCACGTCGGCCTGCATCTGCCACCCACCCATTCATCCATCATCCATCGTCCATCATCCTCATGCTTTCCCAGCCGGCATGCTCCCTCGTAGCACCACACCACCTCACCGCCCAGACGACTGTCCCAGGGCACGCAGGATGTCTTGTATCGACGGCGTGGCCTGCGTCGCCTGCTGCTGCGGGTTATGGTGCTGCAGCCGGGGATCGGCCGGGGGGGGAGGCTGCGGCGGCTGCTGATACGGTTGGTATCCATAGCCGTACTGAGCTTGCGGTTGTTGCTGATGTTGCTGATGTTGCTGATGCTGTTGCTGTTGCTGCTGCTGCTGCTGCTGTGGTTGGGCATACTGCGTGTACGCCGGAGCTTGTGCCTGGGCCTGCGGGGGAGGGGGAGGTGGCGCTGCGGGCTGGCCGCCTTGTGCCTGTGCCTGCTGCATGTAGGCTGCGATTTGCAACCACTGTGCCCATGCTTGGGCTTGGTTGGCTTGGGGCTGCGCCGGTGGAGCGGGAGGGGGGACCGCCGCAGCTTGCTGAGGGAACAGGCCGGGGTTGACGTAGTAATTGGCCGGTGCTTGCGCCAGAGGCGGCGCTGGGGTTTGGACATATGAGTTTGGTGGCGCAGGCGCAGGCGCTGGAGCGGGAGCGGGAGCGGGGGCCGAGTTCCAACCACTGTGGCTCTGTGCTTGATTGCTAGCATAGGCGGTAGCATTCGCGGCGGCCGGTGGTTGGGATGATCCTCGACGTTCCTGTTCGCGCTGGCGTTCTTGCTCTCTTCGCTCGCGTTCGCGCTCGCGACGATTCCGCTTCTTGTTTCTCTTCTTTCCTCCGCGTGGAGACGGGCCCACGTCATGCTGTGGTGGAGATCCTGCAGGTGAGAACTGCGCTCTGAAGTTAGGTCGAACTTCCTGCTGCGGTGGTAGCGGAGTTCTGCGAGGGTGTTCTTCTTGTCGGGTAGGTCGTTCGGGCGATCCTCCAAAGGGACGACCCCCGCGGTCGGCTCGATCGCCTCTACCACCACCTCTCCCCTGGCCTCCCCTGTCGCCCCTGTCGCCGCCTCGCTGGCCTCCCATTCCACCACGATCGCTTCTGTCGCCTCGAAGGCCTCCGCCCATACCGCCTCTGTCGCCGCGGCCTCCGCCACCTCTGCCGCGAAATCCCCGCCCGCGGTCCATCCAGCCACCGCGACCAGCACGCATCATGCCCCGTCTAACATGACTGCGATCCTCAAGCGGCGCGCCAGCACCGACAATGTCTTCGAAACGGTCTGGTCGAGCAAGCGGCTTATACATGCCGAGGTCTTCGTCCTCATCATCGCTATACTTTAGGCCTCCACCAGTGTAGGCGGAGGGGTTAGGCGGCGAGCGTTCGCGGTAGCTACTCAAGTCAGTAGGTTAGAATGATATGGTAGGATTGACGCACGCTGAAGGGCCGGTGGGAGGATTGAAAGGAGTCTCTTCGGCGCCTTGTGTTCGCGCCTTTTTCTGCTGCTTCAGGTTACGTTTGTGTTCAGCTTCCTGCTCATCGTCAGAAAACTCTTGCACCTTGGCTTCTTCGTCATATTGGCCAGAGGCGTCGGTGTGCTTCTGGGCTCGTAGAGGTTCGGTGTACACGAAGGTCGAGTGTTCGTCAACATAATAGATGAGTGTGTCCTTTGTAATGTTCAAGGTCTCAATCTCGGCCGCATCTGCGAAGCCAACAGAGTATCTAGGGTCCTGGACACGGCCGATGGTCTCAGAAACCTGGCCAATGACCGTACGATTGCCTAAGCACAAAGCAGACCCGGCCTCTAGCACATGATAGTCTCCGGATGTGTTGGCCTTGATGACGACCACATTGTCAACGATGGACTCAACTGTGCCAACTTCTGTGATCTTTGTGTCATCCTTTATTTTGATGTCTGGTTTGACGTATGTTTCATCCAGCTCATTCTGAGTGCGGACCTTGGTAGTCTTGCTTGCGCTAGGGTCGTCCTCGTCGGGGTCAGCCTCCATCAGGCGCTTGGCCATCTCCGCTGGGGAGAGCAGCTCGCCATCGTCAGAGGCCTCGCCGTCTTCATCGGAGCTGGAATCATCACTAGACGAGTCGGACGAGCTTGAGCTCGAGGCCTGCGAATCGAGCTCCCACTCGGCATCCTTGTTGTTCCTGTTTGCTGCAGCGGCCTCGAGGAACTCGGCCTTGGCGTCGTCCTCGGGCTGTGCGTCTGCGGTGTCCTCGTTTGCTATGGCGGCAGTGATTGCATCAACAAGGTGGGCGTCGTCATCATCGGGGGCTTCGACAGGGGGCGAAGATGCTTTGCGCTTGAGGTTCTTGGGGGCCTCTCCGTCTGGGATGAGGGCAGCAGCGGCGGAGGCTTCGGCGCCGTCTGCAGGTTGTGAGAAGGGCGAGAGCAGGCCAGGTTGCGATAGCTTACTCTCCAGCTGGGGCGCATCGCCTACAGGCGGCTGCTGCTGCTGGGCAACGGGGGCGTGTGGGTTCGCTTCCGAGTAGAAGTTCTCCTCGTCGGACAGCTCGCCGTCCTCGGAACCGCCATCCTTGTGCACGGGAGGCTGCTGCTGCTGCGGCTGCTGCTGCTGCTGCTGATGGTCGTGGTGGTGGGCAGCGGGCTCGCCCCAGAGGCCGAAGCCTGGGATCTGAGCACCTGCTGCGCTAACCGGCTCTGTCGGCGGCGCGTCTCCCATGCTGTCCAGGCCGCCTTTGAGAGGGGCATCCTGGAGGGGCACCGCGGCCTGCGCATTGTCGGCGGCTGAGTTCTCGTAGAAGTCGTCGTCGAGATCATCGACAGGCGAGCCGGGCGCGTCGTCAAGACTCCCGCTGCCAGGTGCGTCCGCGTCCGCGTCCCCGTCCAGCCGCGCCTTTTTGGCGGGCGGTGCAAAGTCTGCCATGCTGAGCGCGCAGATTGTATGTTCCTTGCAGCGAGCAGCTCTTTGGTTGTGCACTGACAGCGACGGCACCAGTCTCAGGTGCAGATATGAATGATCGCTGAAAAGGGAGGGCGCCGCGCCTGCTTTCTAAAGAAAGAGCGACCTGGCCTGTGCACCGCCGCTTCTTGGCGTTTCAACCCTACCGCACCCTGGGTAACTAGCAGGTATACCACCCTTCACCACCACCGCCTTGGTCATCCTGCGCCGCCGGACGTCCGCTGCAACTTGTGTCCTGCAGCATCGCACATTGCAATCCTTGAATGTTTCCTATGTGTTCCGTCACACATCTTCCCTGCCTCTGACATGCCACCTGCCGCGAAATCTGCTGCCACAGCACCTCCCTCTTCGGCCCCTGAACAGCGACCACCACCGCAACTCAAGTCAAAGGTCGCATTCTCAATCTTCTTCGCCGCCAACCTTGTTGCTGCCATCTTCTCGCCAATCCAGGACTGCGACGAAGTCTTCAACTACTGGGAACCCACGCATTACCTCAACCATGGCCATGGCTTGCAAACCTGGGAATACTCACCCCAGTATGCAATCCGAAGCTGGGCGTACACAGGCATGCATGCCGCTGTCATCGAAATTGGGCGTCTGCTGCCATTCCTGAAGAACAAGACCTCCCAATTTTATTTTCTTCGCATTGTTCTCGGTTTCGTCTGCGCTTCCTGCGAGACCAGGTTGTTTTCCGTCATGTCCAAGAATTTGAATCCGCGCGTCGCCATCTTCTTCCTCATGGCCATGGTGTCCAGTCCAGGCATGTATCATGCCTCGATAGCATATTTGCCTTCCAGCTTCGCCATGTACACCACCATGCTCGGCTTCTCGGCCTTCATGAACTGGACCGGTGGTGTGCGGACAGCTCAGGGTATCTTTTGGTTTGCAGTGGGCACCCTGCTCGGATGGCCATTCGCCGGTGCTCTTGTGTTACCCTTCGTCTCCGAGGAGCTATTTCTGGCAGTCACTACTGGACAGGTTGTTCCCTGCATCAAGAGACTGCTCGATGGTACATTTCGATCTCTTCTCATCTTGGTGCGTACTTCAAGCCACAATAGTACTACTATGCTGACTTGCTGCAACAACAGCTGACTCAAGTCGTCATCGACACGTACTTCTACAGGAAGCTCGTATTTGTGCCACTAAACATCGTCCTCTACAATGTCTTTAGCGGCGGGGGTAGAGGTCCTGATATCTACGGTACTGAGCCGTGGCACTTCTACATCCGAAACCTGGCCCTCAATTTCAACATTTGGTTCTTTCTAGCCATGGCCGCTCTTCCTCTACTTTTGCTTCAGCACTTCGCCTCGAGGCAAATCTTCTCTCATCAAGCGCTACTGCGCGGTGTCACATTTCTTAGCCCTTTCTACCTGTGGCTTGCGATATTCACACTGCAGCCGCACAAAGAAGAAAGATTCATGTATCCAGCTTATCCTGCGCTGGTCTTGAATGCAGCGACATCGTTGCACATGATCCTCGCGAAGTTTGGATCCACGGATCCGAAGAGTCTATTTAGCAGAATACCGGCTTCAGTGAAGCTCCTTGTTGTCAGCGCATTCGTTCTAACAACCTTCAACATTGGTGTATTCCGAACAATTGGCACCATGACAGCATACTCCGCTCCTCTTAGTGTATACAGGCCCCTCCAGCAGCAAAGCTTCGCACAGCAACGCGGTTTCATTTGCTTGGGCAAGGAGTGGTATCGCTTTCCATCATCATATCTCCTTCCAGAGGACACACGTCCTCGATTTATCAAGAGCGAGTTCTCTGGTCTGCTACCGGGTGAATTCAGTGAGCACAGATCGGGCTACGCAACTTTCGACGGCACATACATGATGCCGACAGGCATGAACGACGAGAACATCGAAGACTTTGGAAAATACGTAAGTCCTTGGTCAACCATTGCTTCTCTCACGTTTTCGCATTCGCTGATGATGCTGGATAGACTCACGTTGACAACTGTAACTACCTGGTCGACTCGCGCATTGCGAGCATGCCAGCCACTGAAAAGGAACCCGATTTCCTATCGGACACGAATGTCTGGGAGAAGGTCGCCTGCCAGAGTTTCCTGGATGCAAGTAGCACGTCAGTAATTGGCCGTCTGGTATGGGTACCGAGCTGGCCATTCATACCAGTGCGCTTCCGTAGGACGTGGGGTGAATAC
This sequence comes from Paraphaeosphaeria minitans, assembly GCA_015832175.1. Classification (NCBI taxonomy): domain Eukaryota; kingdom Fungi; phylum Ascomycota; class Dothideomycetes; order Pleosporales; family Didymosphaeriaceae; genus Paraphaeosphaeria; species Paraphaeosphaeria minitans. The sequence continues at coordinate 1,632,101 of WJXW01000009.1, forward strand.
TGCCTTTTGCGCCGCAAAGACTGATTGTGTCGCATTATCGCATCGTTATACCAAGGGTGTCTTGCCGGCCGGTCCGCCTTATCAACGTATGGTGCGGTTCCGCACCTAAGGCGCCACGCACATTACCTCATAGAGCCGCTGCGCAGCTATTTCACGACTAGAGTCTGGCAACTTGGGAAGCCCACTAGCACGCGGCGCATGGGCCTGGTAGGTTAATACGACGTCCTGCTCCGGCGGACAATCGAAGTGCTGCAATAACGGTCCCGTAGGGTAGACTAAGCTCAGACGGGTAGTTCAATCCCGAATATACTGGTGTTGTTCCCTTTCTTTGCGGGGACCCCACATTTGATATCTTCTGACCAACAAGAAACGCTGATCTGCTAGCAAACCATCTATCGGCTATCGTTATATGGTAACTACTGCTAGCGATGATGTGCGCTGTGTAGGTTCCGCTCACTTTACGACATCCCACTTGCACCATCTCTTGTCGCTCAACCTACAGCTTCCGAACATAACTATTCTAACAAAGCATAGGTCATGACGTGAAGCTATAAACTATAACAACCATCTGCGGCAGACTTTCCTACACCTTGTCGCGTCATGGCCACTATCCGGTCGCGGTTGGAGCAAACCCTCCAAGAAGCGAATCTATGGATCCGTCACACTTGCCATAGCGCCTATGAAAAGCTCGACGAGGCCATGAAAAGCAAGAAGCTTGACGAGAAACTGCAGAGCCTAAACGTAGCCCTAGAAGACGCAAACATCGACCCGCAACATCTCCTATATAGTTTTCTCGCCCTCCTAACCGTCTGGTGGGCCGTGAGTGTAGGAGTGCGTCGCTTGAGAAGCAGGAAGCAAGCAACCCAACCAAGCACGCCTGATCTCGAGAAGAGAAGCCCCTTGAAGGAACCGCCCAGGCCACCAGGAGGTATGCGTCGCACCGCACCCCTCCGTATAACTCTGACACCGAGCAGTATGGACGCCCATGGACTTCAAGCGTCCCCCCGCACCTCCGTACCCCAACTGGTCCCTCACCACGACGAGGCCCCTCCCGTACCGCCCCTTCCGCCACGGCCCAAAATACAACATCACGCTCGGCCTGCGCAAAATGCACTGGGACGAGTGGATCGAGCTCGACAACGATTACATGAAGTACCACGGCGAAAAAGCGCGCCGCATCGCCGAGCGTGGGGACAAATGTTGTCGCACCGCCCCCGAAGCCTTGGACGGCGCCGTCGAGCTGCTCGAGGAGCTGTGCGATTACCTGCCCCAGCGGTATCCTAGCCTGTACAAGAAGACGGCCGTGGGCATTGACAACCTGGCCACGGGGGAGTCGTTGAACATTGTGCAACGCCCGCTGGACGAGGACCCCATGGCGCTCGCCGCGCGCCTCGTCCAGGACGACCTGGCCATCATGTTCGAGCGGCCCGACGGCCAGTACTACCTCCTGGCTGGCGCGATCCTGCTGGCGGGCTTCTGGCGCCTGTCCGACAAGTTCGGCATGCCGCTCTCCGAGATACACAGCTCTGGCGACGTCCCCGGCTTCAAGGCCAAGCTGGAGAAGAGCATGATGAGCTTCTTCCGCAGAGTGCAACCCGAGAATCCGGTTTTGCGGAACAATTACTTCATACAAGTGGACGATGGGCTGGCGTGGAGCGAGTCTATTGGGGACGAGGATGAGGATGGGGATAGGATCGGGTGGTTCAGTGCGGAAAAGGACAAGGCAATTCAACATCACATGTTTCGCAGCGAACGGCAGAGTCTGAGACGGTACGCACATCCCTTTCCTTTCCCCGGCTCTCGCTTTTTTTTTTCTTTTCTTTTTTTTTTCTCTTTTTTCTTCTTCTTGCTGGGGCTCAGACGGTAATCGGGCAAAACAGCCTCCCCCGCTCCGGCGGCGTCGTCTTCACCATCCGCACGTACTTTCTGCCCATCACGGCCATCTGCGAGGAAGCGTACGTCCCCGGGCGACTGGCCAGCGCGGTGAGGAGTTGGGGCGACGATGTGAGCAGGTACAAGGGGAAGGAGAGGTATGGTGATGTGTTGTTGGCGTATTTGGATAGGAGGCATGAGGAGCAGGTGCGGGCGGGGTTGGACATGGAGAGGGAGGACGAGGTGAGGACGTATCCTTTTTAGGGTGTGAGATGGGGTTTTTGGAGAGTAGACTTGGCTGATGTGACCACGCTGTTGTGTACACAGTACGAGTCTTTTGCTGAGGCTAGGGCGACTGGCAGTGGGAGGGTGCTGTGGAGGGCTGGGTCAGGGGCGACGTGAGTGAGAGTGCATGGACCAAGAGACGAGGGCTTGCATCAAACCACCATTTCCTGCAACGGCAAATGACGTCTGCATGCGGTGCGGTGCCCCACGCCTTTTATTATCATCATCATTGCCCATTATAATGAATATTTATTTACACTCTCATCTCGCCACCGCACATGGCTACCCTACCGGCCCGGGCTGAAACAGGCCCGCCGACTCGCGCATACCTACCTACCTAGAAGGCTTCTCGAAGCCGGCGGGAAACGGCCTCCCTTGGGCGCGTCAGTGGCGTCGCGTCGAGTCGATGTCATGCCAGGAAAAGCAGTCCACAAGTGAGACGTGCGATGAGCCCAAGCAGAAGCGTCGTGCGGCGAGGCGGACGCGATGCTCGGCGTCGTCTGGTGGTGGGAAGCGTCGAGGATTCTTTTTGTTTTATTTTTGTTTTTTGTTTTTTTTTTGTTTTTTTTTGTTTTTTTTTGTTTTTTTTTAGGAACAAGGCCAGATGGATCAAAGTGAGGCGGGCGTCTGGTTTGGTGGAGAATGGGTGGTGAAGGAAGGGGGCGGCGGCGGCGGCGGGGCTGACGGGCGCTGTCTGTGCTGTGATGGAGGTGCATTGACTCGGGTGACGGTGTTGTTGGCATGGTTGGTGGGCGCACCAAGGTGGGTGACGCGACAGAGGGCAAGGCGTGCTTGGCGGCAACTGGGCGCAAAGGAGCGGTTTGGATGCTTATTTTGCTGCGTGCTGCCGGCAACTGGGCGCAAAGGAGCGGTTTGGATGGCTATTTTGCTGCGTGCTGCCGGCGTCTGGGGTGTCACGCAGCGCTGAGATTACCTACGGATACCCAGGGAGGCCACCTAGCATGGCGGAGGGATGGGCCGTTTGGGATTTCTTCTGGTGATGGCTGGCTCTTGGACAAAGTTTGTCGACTGACGTGCCTGCACGGTTCTTGGAGAAGGTTTGTCGACTGCGCGCGCGTCTCGTATGCTTCGGTCGTGCATGGGCGGCGTGGATGGCGTTGAGCCACGGTGCCACGGCCACCGAGGCTTCCTCTCCTCTTGCGGTGTGAAGGGCATCGCTGCATCCGTGGGTCCCATGATGCATTGCCAGCCAACTCGGAGCTGCTGTGAACAAGACAAGGATGGCAGACTCGCTCGAACGGCGAGCGCCTGGATGCGGTTACGCACCGCTGCGAACATGGTGGAGCACTGGCTGGAAAGGCTCATAGGTAACAGGTCGCTAGAGCATCTAGATGAGTTCGCCTACACGGGCCCAGGGCGGGCTTGTCTGGCGGCTGGCGGCTGGTGGCTGGCCGACAAGGTGTGGTGCGTGTTCCTGGCTCCTGCTGGCTCGACGCCGCCGCAGACTGGTCCACGAAGATTGCCTTCTCGTCCTCGTCGTCCTCGTCGTCGTCGTCGTCGTCGTCGTCCTCGTCGTCCACGTCCACGTCCTCGCCTCGTCGTCGTCGTCCTCGTCCGCCTTTCCGCACTGGCCATGCAAGACTCCCGCGCTCCTCTCCAACCGAGCTCCCACGCTCCTCTCCAGGCCCCCAACCGCCGATAGCTGCGTTGCGCTCATGGTCGTCGTCCTGTAGAGCCGGATTCCGCGCGCAGGCAGGATGGCCCTGTCGCAGCCAGTTGCAACCCCGGCATGGCCCTCTGAAGCGCCGGAGCCCACCGCGCAACCAGAGGCACTGGCCCAAGCAAGAAAACTCCACGCTGCGCGCCGCCGTGCTGAGGACCAGAAGAGCCAGAACAGAGCAACCCCGAGCACACCAGCACGCGTCAACTCGCTGCGCAGGGTGAAGGACTCCCGCGAGCACCTGCGCACCACCACCACCACCACCACCACTAACCCGACGACCGACTCGACGCCGAGCACCGGCTCCGGCCGCGCCTTCACCGTCGCCAACATCAACCACGGCATCATCTACCTGAGGTACGTTGGACGCGCACCTTTTGTTGTCTGGAACGCCCACGCAGGGGGGTTGGGGGAGCCAGTAGATGCAGTCGGAGATTGGCGTCTCAGCGCCGACCTCACTCGCCATCCTCCCGCACAGCACAGCGAAGGCCAGGACGCACCCTCACATGCATCCGCGCTGCATCGCTCTGTGAATGAACCATGTAAACCATGTCATGTGAACCATTTGAACCATGCGCCCGTCACTCCTTGTACACCAGCAACCACGACACCCAACACCAACAACATCCTACATACCCCCATCCTCGCCTGCTGACCGTTCTTACCAGGCCCTCGGTACGCCCTGCACATCACCGCGCCCGCCCCCCAGAGCCCATCTTCCCCCAGACTCCACCCGACAGCGCCACCCTCGACTCCAACGCCCGCCCGACGAGCGATGACTGGGAGAAGAGCGTCTACGAGGCCAAGACACCCACCCGCGCTGACTTCGTTCTGCCGCCCCTGCCGACCGAAGTGAAGACGGACCATGCGATCAAGCTCTCGCCGCCTGCCTACATCGACCCGTCCCCTGCGCCCGCCGCACACCCGCACCACATCCGCTCGCGATCCTTCTCCACCGTCGACGACCACACCGTGAGCTCCCAGAGCTTCGAGCCCGGTACCTTCAAGGTGGTCATTGAGCGCTCGGGGCGCCCCAGGACGGCCGACACGGAGACGACGCCCATCCTCGAGGTCCCCATTCCTTCCTACCGCCTGGGCACGCCGCGTTTCAGCGCCCGCGGAACCGCCATTCTGCGAAGCTCCACCTACACCAGTGCTGCCGGCACCGAGGACTACAGGGCTTCGTTCTTGACTCCACAGCGCGCGACCCACTCGTTTCTCTCGTCCCGCCCACGATCCGACGTGTATTCGCCCAGCTCCTTCAACTTTCGCGCCACCATGGACCTGCGGCCTCCACTGCCTTCGTCTGAGCCCTCTTCAGCCCGCATTTCCAAGGTCCCAATCGGCCCCCAGATATACGATGCGCTCACTGCGAACCCCGACCATCACGCTGTGGTTCGCTTCTCCGCGACTGGAGACATCATTGCCGCCACGCCCTCACGTCTCATTGCACACATAACATCGCCTAGCTTCCTCGACTACGAGCTGCTCTCCGACTTCTTTCTTACTTTCAGGTCGTTTCTGGTCAGCCGTGAACTCGTCGCCTACCTTTTGTCACGCTTGAGATGGGCTGTCAATCGTCAAGATGACTTTGGCCGCATCGTCCGCGTACGCACGTTCGTGGCCCTCCGGCACTGGATCCTCAATTACTTCGTCGACGATTTCGTACCAAAGTACCGGCTGCGTGTCTACTTTTGTGAGCTGGTAAATGGGCTGTACAAAGACCTCGGTGCCCGTGAAGATGGCGGCGGTGGTGACATCAAGATCATTGGCGAGTTGAAAAAATGCTGGAGAAGGACGTGCGCATTGTATTGGGAAAGCGATGAGCGAATTGGCCAGGATGGGGTAAACGAAGACCTCCAGCCTGGAGGGAAACCGGGATCGCTGGCATCTGTGGACGAAAACGCGTTTACGGCACCCTTGCCATCCACACCTCCTCGAGCGCCTGCGCCGCGCCAGGTCAGCGAGCAAACCAACCCTGACACCATTGGATCGAACCCCAGCGACCAATTTGCCAGCAAACACATGGACTGGGCTCACAGGGCTCGGCACACGCCTCAAAATAGCCTAAGCTCTCCCTATATCCCCTCACAGTACGCTTCCCAGCACGAGTCGGGCGTTAGAGTACCCTTGTCGCCCGACAGCGAACGCAGCATGCAAGTCCTGTCTTGTTCCATCCCGATGAGGGGTTTGAACAAGTCGGAGCCAGCAAAAGATGTACCCTTGCATGCGTATCCTGTGCCGCATCCTGTGGCAGCACCTTCACCACGTCTCACAGCCAGTCCACAACAACCTTCGCCAGCAAAACAGTCGAGCCGACCATCACACGGACACAAACGCAGTGGAAGTTTCTCGGACGCCCTGCGCGACAATAGAACGCACCTCTCGTTCCCAAAGAGCACGACCTCTGACGGAGACATCACCACTGTCGACATCACAACCATCTCGAGGATTCCGGGTAGTCTCGTGCGCGGTGGGCTCTTCCAGCCAGGCTCACCGTATATCGATGTGAAGAACGGCAGTTTGAGGCATACAAAATCACGCTTGGAGCTCGCACATGAAGATGTCCTACACCCCGATGTGCAATTTCGTGGCGGATATGTGGCAAGTCCGGGCGTGAAGAAGCTTCTCGGAAGTGTTCGGCGCGCGTTGAGCAGCAAGCAGCCAGGTTCTTCAAGTCCGTACTTTGCACACGGCTTCCAACACAACCACGGGGCATCCTCGGCGCGATCGTCGAACCATGCTACCATTTCCACCGCCGCTTCCGGTGTCCAAAGACGTCGAAACACCCGTCCTCGTCCTCAGGTCCGAGTGGATGTACTCGCATCTGCGGTCGCTGAAAGCTTCAAGGAAGCAGTGCAAGAACAATGGAAGAACGAGCAGCGACGACGGAGTACGATTCCCGCCCCTGCTCTTGGAGGATTCGAGTTCGAGTTTGAAAAGCGCAGGTCGAACAGCAACAGCAGCCAGGGCCAACTCAAATCCGTCAAAGACGAAGACTTCAGGTTCAACAGCGGAATCACGGCCGGAAGCAAGTCCATAGTCATCGTCGACGACACTGGCGCACCGCCTGTTCCCGTGATGACGGGAGCCTTACCACTCTCCGAAAAGGGACGAGACTCTATCATCTCTGCTCCTGTTGACTTGACCAGGGTAGCATCTATCGATGCAAAGATGGAAGACAAAAAGACTGACGTGCATCCTGAGCACATGGAAATCGAAGTCCCACAAGGCTGGGAACGAGTATCTCGCCCATCGATTCAACCTTCCATCGTACCACAAAGGCGATCAGCCTCTCTCGGAAGAGAACGGATGCATTCATTCCGGCGGCGAGGCTCAACGAAGACTTTCATGTCACGCCCTGCGTCTTTGCGCCGATATACGTCCCATGCCAGCGGCCTAGGAAGACAGAAGCCCATCGAAAGCTCTTCGACTTTCAAGACGATGTCCTCGGACAATGACCCCTTTCAGTTCGATCGCCAGTCTTCCATCAAGGCGTTGAAGCCCGCTCGTCAACTTCGACGTCGCCCGGGTGGTGATCTTCGCGCTGCTGACAACGTGCAAGATCTGGGACAAGGCCAGCGCCCGCACTCCACAGGATCCGTATCGAATCGAACTCATTCTGTCGCCAATTCTGTCATTTTGAAGATGGACCGATTTGATGGGCTTACCAAAGGAGCCGAGAAAGAGGATGAAAGCGAGGCAGATGGCGAGCTAACAAAGCGACCACATATCTCGTTGGTGGATACTCACTCTTCGCAACCCAATCTCAGACCATCTTTCGAAGCTGAAGTAGCCAAGCTAGCAGCTCTGCCGGACGATATTGACGACGATGGTGGAATTGAGTCTGCCTTGATGAAGCTAGAAGGAAGGTATGAGAAGAAGTCGCCAGATCTAGCGGACTCAAGCTCAAAGACTTCTCCCTGGGTTGATGTCGACTCGGGGGCCTTTGAGCCCTCTGCGCCGCCGGTAGAGACGTATGTACCAACGGGGTACAACCCTTCGCAGCCGAGAGACCGCGCCAAAAGCGATGCTGCCTTGCATCGGCCACTTGCTCTTCCGGACGCCCAAGGGCAAGAGATGTACCGCCTTTCTGGGGAAGTTTTCAATCGCCGCGTGCCTCCCATTAACTCGCAGATCGAGTCGGAGGATTCCTATTCCTCTGTGCCGCTTCTTGATCGAGGGTTGAGCGGTCTCGGAGGACCTACAAGAGCCCGTGCATCAACGTTGGAGACGATGAGATCATCAGCGAAACCGGCTCCGTTGAAGCCTATGAGCCCTGTGACCCGGATTGAAGAGCTTACTTCTTCTTCGAATTCATCGATCGAACACATCATCAAGACGGACAGCATGAAGCGGATTCCAGCAGACGAGACGATGCCGAGGTCATCGATTGCTCGCGAATCGTTCCTACTGGACGATGACGAAGATCTCAGCGATCTGGGGTCAACTAGGAGAACCATGTCAAATGACAGCAATGGCGTCCGAAGCTTCTTCGACGACGAGACCCCTGTGGACGACAAGGACGAGTTCCTACCTACGCATCCGATGCGACACCCGCCTACGCCTCCGCTCACAGCCAATCGATTGAGAGATACCCTACCTCAGGTCGACACCACCGCCTTCGAGAAAGGCCTTCCTACACCTGGTATGTCGCCGGCTTCTCGCCTCAATGGGCAATCATTCGAGATGCTTGGCCAGCCAAAGGAGCCGATTGCGCAGCCACAGGAGACCAAACAGGAGAGCGTGGTGGCGGAGCCTCCTCACTTCCCGTTCATCCTCGCATACGACTCAGAGATTCTCGCGCAACAGTTCACTATCATCGAGAAGGATGCGCTCGATGAGATTGACTGGAGGGAGCTTATCGAGCTTCGCTGGAAACAGTCATCTCCTCAGATCTCCGATTGGGTTCACTACTTGCGTGCACAAGAGGCGAGAGGTGTTGACGTCGTCATTGCTCGGTTTAACTTGGTGGTCAAGTGGGCTGTCTCTGAGATCGTGCTTACGGAGAGCATTGATGAGCGAGCTCAATGCATTGTCAAGTACATCCACATTGCCTCGCACGCCCGAAGACTGCGAAACTACGCGACAATGTACCAGCTTTCCATCGCTCTACTGTCCAACGATGTCTCTCGTATGCGGAAGACGTGGTCGCTGGTTCCCGCCGCTGAGCTGCACACAATGAGAGAACTCGAAGCGCTTGTGCAACCTCTCAAGAACTTCCACAACCTGCGTGTAGAAATGGAGACAGCGACAAATGAGGAGGGGTGCATTCCCTTCATCGGTAAGAATCCGTCCGTCTTTTTGCGCAATACATACTAACGAGCTTCAGGCATATACACACGCGACCTAATCTACAACGCGCAGAAGCCCGCATTCATCGATGCGCCTCCCGCGGCTGGAGAGAGACTGGTCAACTTCGAACGACATCACACGGCCGCCACAATCGTCAAAAGTCTGCTGCGCCTCCTCGAGGCGAGTTCTCGTTACATGTTCAACGTCGAACCCAACATCATTAGCAAGTGCCTCTGGATGGCTGCCCTCAGCGACGACGAAATCACAAAGCGCAGCCGCCAGTACGAATAACCGATAAATACCCCGGAACGAATTCCCGCTCTATTTGGCGACCATTGTTCTTCGATCTAACTACTTAATCCTACTTCGCACATCACATCACATGACACCACTTACTGTATTGCTTTCGTAATCCATCTGCTCTTTGAGCGTTCCCACACACATACTTACATACATACAGCGCGGCATCACCCCGACACGATCTGACGATATTTCCTTGGCATACTTGTTTGGGTCTATACCCCCTGGACTGGACTGGACTGGACTGAACGCGAACTCTACCGATTCCCCCGTTTATGGGCCTCTTGCGTCGCATCGCGCTACTGTCTATTTAGAACTAATCGCTCACGCTGTAGGGCTTGTCTGGTAACACCATCATCTCTTTGGGCGCTTGATTCCTTTATTTTGGGCTGGGCTTTTGTTGCTGCGATTAGTCAGTGGGTGCATTTTGGTCGCAGGGTTTGGCGCAGAGGGCGCTGGGGAGGTGGCTGGATGGATTGCTGATGAGGTACATGAGGCGGAGTTTGATGTTGATATTGGTATTGTGTATGTACGCATTGCCAAATCATGGTGTTCGCCGTGCGAGGCGGATTCACTGTCAATTTTCGCCGGTACTCGTGTCGTGGCTTTGAGATGCTTTGAGCTAACGTCGATGCTAAAGGGAGAGAGAAATGGGTGTACATGTACAGTACAATTCCAACAAAGGCTATGCAGGAATGCCGTGCGCGGAGTTAGCGCAGGCCACAGGAGAAGCAGAAGGACAAAAGCACACAGCTGTGCCTCACCTACCCAGAAAATGTACGACCTAGGCAGTCTAGCACTTGGCCAACCCAGCAGCCTCGTCAGGGTTCCGAGGGATGACGCCCGCCTCGACAGCGTTCCTGTACCCCCACCTGTAGTCGTCGCCAAGCTGGACCTTCCAGCTCCAGAAGAACCACCCGAGCCCCTTCTCGTACGCCTGCACCTGCGCGCCCCACCACTGCGCGTACCAGGCCTTGTTGCCCTGCGGCTCCCACTCGGCCGTCTGCTCGTTGCCATCCGCGACGGCGAGACTCCACTCGCCCACCACGATCGGGCTGTTGTCGTTGGCGCCGAACGTGTCCCCGCAGCTCGTGGCGAGGTAGCTGGGCTTGCTCTGCTCGATGTCGGCCCACTTGAGGTAGCGGTGGTCGTCGAAGGCGACGTCCGTCTTGCCCTCGAGCACCTGCCGCGGGTTGCCCGCGCCCCACGACTCGGCCATGAACTGGACGGTGAGCTTGGCGGCGTCAGGCACGTTGAGGCTGGCTTCCGTCTCGCGGATCTTGCTGTAGGCTGTGGCGTAGTACTCTGGGATGAGGGAGTCGTGGGTGCGCTGCGGCTCGTTGAGGACCTCGATCATGCCCGTGGTGCGGTAGGCGTCGGTGGTGTGGATGCGCTGGGTCATGTTCTGGAGGAAGGTGTAGGCGCGCTCGTACTGGGAGGTTTGGTAGAAGCCGGCTTCTTCCGAGTACTGGGTGGGGATGAGCAGCATGCCACGCAAAGGGGGGGGGGGGCGCGTCTTACCTGGCCGGTGAACGGCTGGTGGATCTCCTGAGAGTATGGCGCACCGTGGAGATCCAAGTCCACGTACATGTCGCGGGACGCCGCCCACCCAGCGAGTCGGTCGAGGTACTCCAGCCCGCCGCGCGGGAAGTGCTCGCTCTGGTCGACGAGCTCCTCGACCATCCAGTAGCCGACGGGCACACGGACGGCGTTGATGCCGTACTCCTTCATCTTGTCGAGGTCCTCCTCGGTGATCCATGTGTCCCAGTGCTGCTTGAACGCTGCGTCAGCGCCGTCCTGGCCGAGCTTCAGCACGCAGTCGAACTCGGACTTTTGGTCGCCGCAGCCCATGTCGTTCCAAGCTTGGCCCATCATCCATGGCTCGACGATGAAGAGGGAGCCGAGGTTGACGCCGCGGATTTTCTCGGGGTTGAACCGCTTGGTGATGGAGCGGCCCTGGCCGATGGAGAGGCTGCGGGCTTCAGACTTGAAGAGACCGCGCTCTGCTGGGAGCCAGGCGCTGACTGCGCTGGTGAAGGTAAGGAGGGAAAGTATGGAGCCTCTCATATTGGACACGGGGGTAAAATTAAGATGCTATGCGTCAATCGCTGAACGAATGGATATGAAGTGAAGAATACAAGATGAACACAATGTACACAAGGGCTGAATGAATGTAAATGAATTAGTGAAAGATTGACAGAGAACGAAGAACCGTGGCGTACATGTCAGAGAAGCTCAATGGTCCAGGCGACCGTAAGATGTCTTATACATACCCAAAAAAAAAGTGTACATGACGGCCTACCTCCCTGCCCATAAGGCTAAGCATCGGAGGGAACAAAACCCACACGAAAAACAACTTCAAGCGCCATGGCCGGCAGCATCTCGTGGAAGCTTTGATGCCATCTCGATGCGCGTTGCCAATCAAATCCACGGAGTCGCCATTGCGGACGGTGTTGGGTCGTCGCGAATGCGCAGGCGTTCAGTCCTGCGGAGATTGACGGCCAGGGACATGGGTGCGGCGAAGCTTGCATCCCAGTCGGACCTAGCAATCCGCCTGCTCTAGTAAGCTCAAGATAAGACAAGAGGTACAGTCCGTGGAGCAGGCGAGCGAAGTACGAGCTCTTCTGTGGAGTCCGTGGTCCGTGTTTCAAGAAGCGGTAGGTAGGTAGTTAGGTAGGTAGGTAAGTAGTCAGCCGGGAGGTGAGTAAGCGCGCAATGGAAACACTGATGCGTTCGCTGGCGGCCCGCGCGGGAGGAACCCATGGGGCATCGCGCAAAGGCAGGGAACAAAGACAAAAATAAAAGGCGGTCATGCCTCCAGGGTCGTTCAGATCTGCCACGAAGAGGTCGTTTTCGTGACAAGGTCCACAAATTTGCAGCATTCTGGTCTGGACACATGGGCGCGGCCCCCACCATCTGTCCGCTGCGAGCCTGGCGAGACCCAATAATCAGGCTAGCCCAATCAGTCGCGATAAATCAGGTAGGCGGGATATGTATAGAGGTTTGCGATTGCTGGTCCAGGATACCTGTCTGCAGGGTGATATGCTGTTCCGTGGTTTGGAATCGTAGCAATACGGTACCGTACCTAGATACCTACGGTAACTCTCTTGATCGTCGCTTCGCAGTTGAGGCGGTCCGCAGAGGGCCGTACCGCACGTCATTCCAGAGCGAGTTTTCGAGACACGTATACGGTCGCAAATCACTAAGCATCAGCAAACACCGAGGACTTCGCATCGCCAATTGTAAATATTGGCCAAGTGCTGTGTAGGTTGGTAAGAGGGAAAAGAGCAGGATACGAACGAAGACGGAAGTCCCTCTGCCATAAGCCTTTGGTAAATCGCAGTCCCATTTTACCATGGGTATGCGTTGAACAAGCTTGCCTATACTCATTAACATGCTTGCTAATCTTAGCATCGTTTCTGGTGTCTTATGGAAGCGCCACTTTCATGGTAAAAAATGTTGCACGTTCACCTCGAACTCACTGTGGACGTCTAGGTACCGGACTCCTACACATCGGATGTTCATTGGCTAATCAACTTCAACGGGTACCTATAAGATGGATCGTGAACCAGCTACGTTCCAAGTTCCATCATTATATTCAATTCCGCAGGCTTTTTTTCTTCTGCGCCCCGATTGTTCAATTCACTCGGGGTCTGGTGTCTTGCACGTGGTGTTCTTTGTTGCGCCCAGATCTGCGGCATCGAGCAAACGTCAAACCAGCATGCGATGTCGCAATTAGGCCCAACACACGCTTTGCTCGCAGCCATCATGCCTCCGAACCAATAACACCGGCTTGTCCCCGGATGTTCTCCACTCTTTGGTGCATGTCACATCGCTTAGAGATGTCATGCCCGTTTTCTGGCATCGTTTCGAGTAATGTGGGAGCAGGTCAAAGTGCATCCCTGGGTAGAGATGTGGGCTTCGATCCATAGAAAAGGGTGCGGCCCGGGAGAAGGACTTGCAAAGTACCCCATACATCTGGAGCTTCCGAAGGCCACTCCAGCTCGTGAAAAGAAGAGATGGCGTCGCATACGGCCCAGGATAAGGAGATCGAGGCTATTCAACCCTCCCCGCCGATGCACTCTGAGACGTCTTCGCAGTTCGACGACGCTTACGAAATCTACAAGAAGAATCAGGGTGCTCAGATAGACGCAGCAGAAGCAAAGAGAGTCTTGCGCAAGATCGATATCCGCATCGTGCCAATTTTATTCTTCATCTACCTGCTACAGTATCTCGATAAGAACGGCATCAACTACGCCAGCGCCTATGGGCTGAATGAGGGAACAAAGTTGAAAGGGCAGGACTTTTCATGGCTTGGTGCGGCGCAAGATCTACTTCACTGGGAACACTAACTGACATTTGGGAGGTTCCATCTTCTACTTTGGATACCTCGTAGGTCAGTACCCATCTGGGTACTTATTGCAACGCCTGCCAATCGGCAAATTCCTAGGATTTACGACATTGGGTGCGTGACTTCCTACCCATGGAGTCGCAAAGTAAATTGACTGTTCTCAGGATGGGGTATCATCTTGATGACCACTCCAGCATGCCACAACTTCGCCGGTATCGCTTCCAACCGCTTCCTCCTAGGTTTTCTCGAATCCGCCGTCAACCCAGGATTCGTCCTAATCATGAGTATGTGGTACACCGGCGCTGAGCAGCCTCTACGGCTGGAAGCCTACTATTGCACCAACGGTATCGCCACCATGTTTGGCGGCTTGATCGGCTACGCTGTTGGACACATCAAATCGGCGCTTCCGAGGTGGATGTATGTATTCCTAATTTTCGGCTCATGCAGCATGATCATGGGCATCGTCACGCTGCTCTTCCTCCCCGATCTACCCAGCACCGCGAAATTCCTGAAGGAACCCGAACGCATCATCGCCGTGGACCGCGTTGCGGGAAACCGCCAAGGAGTTAAGAATAGACACTTCAAGAAGTATCAGGCGTGGCAGACGCTGTACGATCCCAAGACGTGGATCCTTTTCGTCATGGCGACGGGAGCACAGATCCCGAATTCAGCCCTCACGAGCGTAAGGGCAGTCTCGCACCCGTATCACCCATACACACTTACTCACAACCCCCCCAGTTCAGCTCCCTCATCATCAAATCCTTCGGCGTCGACACCCTTGGCACGCAGTACCTCCAGATCCCCGGCGGCGCCGTGCAATTCCTTTCCCTCATCTTCGGCGGCTACGTATGCACGCGCTTCCCCAACACACGCTGCCTTACCATGACCGTCGCCAACCTCATCTGCATCATCGGGGCAGCGATGCTCGTCGCGCTCCCGGCGTCGAGCAAATGGGGCCGCCTCGTAGGCCTCTGGCTGTGCTACTTCCAGGGTCTGGGGTTCAGCATGAGTCTGACCATTTTGAGCTCGAATGTTGCGGGCTACACGAAGAAGCAGTTGACGGGGGCCGTGCTGTTCACCGGGTACTGTGTTGGGAATATCATTGGGCCGCAAACGTTCAAGGATAGTGAGAAGCCGGGGTATCACAGCGCCTATGTTGCGTAAGTTGCGACTGTGTTCATCGAGAAGAAAACATTGCTAATGCATCAACAGCATGTTGATTGGGTATTCGATCAAGCTGCTAGCAGTTTTGGTGCTGTATGCGTACATGTGGAGCGTCAACAGGAAGAGAGACAGCGAGTCGGCATCCGGTATCCACCTTACCGACGAAGAAGAGAAGGTGGCCGTGGAAGCAGGAATGCTAGACGTTACCGAGATCGACAATAAAGGGTTCCGGTACATATTATAACGGGCACGGGACGAGATGACCGCGAACATTGCAATTCGAAACGCGAATGCACGCGAATAGATATTATGCTGTATTATCAGCAACAGAGTCCGCAGACAGTAGCTGATATGATGAAGGCGACGCAAAGATCCTCCCGTAAACCACAATCAATCCTCACAAGCCCCCTCCAACCCAGAACCTCCCAAGGGATATAAAGCGAACCGAAAAAAAAAATTGGTTGATGTGCTGTAGCAAGGAAATATTACACATTTGACACCGTGGGGTGCTATGGATATCTTTGCGCACGCGCGCCTGTACATCTACGCTGGTGGAATCCTACGATGAAAATGAACGAGTGAAGAAGAATGTGACATAGGAAAGCTAAAAAGGAAGTGAGAGGCTGTTTGGATTCGCGAAAAAAGCAGAGACAAGCGCAGAGCCGGAACACGTGGTCGGCAATAACACGTAGGTCACGTGTGAGTCGTCGAAAGAACGGAGAACAAGGCCAACTAGAATTCGCGGAAGGGGTCGTTCATAATGTCTTCGTAGGCTCCGCCCGCTCGACTCGCTTCGTTCACGCTCCATTGGCTACCGCGTCGCCTGCGATGTTTTGGGCGTGAAGATGACTGGAGAACTCGCTGTGAAGGGTCTTTGCCGAGGCTGTCATCGATGAACGCCTCCATGCGCATGGTTCCCATGGTGTCGAAGAAAGGCCGGGTTGAGGTGCTGGCTTCGGACGTTCGTGTGCTGGCAATGACGCTGTTGGGGTTGTAGACGGAAGATGGCACCGAAGGGGGCTGTCTGCTGCTGTACATGTCGGAGGAGCCAGAGGAGTACACCGAAGGTACTGGCTGGTGAGAGAAACTTCTGAAAGTTTGAGTGGGGCGAGGTGCGAGGGGACCTGTAGAGCTTCTCTTCCTGCTGTGTAGGGGGCCGCGAGGGATGGTCGGCGGGTCCGCAGACTCTTCCAATGCTTGTTCTGATTCGAAATTATGCTTTTCGGGCATGGGCTCCATCGGTGCCTGGTATCGCTGAGCCACAGGTTTGGCCTTCCCTTTCGCGAGACGCACTGAATCACGCACGTGCGAACGACGGAGCGTCGCTCCTTGTGGACGGTAGGTCGGTTCTTCATCGGGCGGCGCAAGCGGTAGAAGCGGTGCAGCACCTAGATCTGGAATCGGAGAGCTCGAGTGGGCTAAGAAAGAAAGGGCTGTCAGCCACATATAATGACGCTCGGGGGTGGTAGTCGTGAACTTGAGTGCGCGGGCCGGAGTGAGGATGAGTATGGATCGGTTGAACAGAGTTTGCGTGCCTGCGTTTCGGGGAATCGGTGTGTTGTCGACGACATCGAGGACGGACTGAATGACGACTGGTATGGTTGTCAGTATGTGATGAATACCCGAGTAAACAAAACTTACGTTTTCGGCCTTTTGTACCCATCAAGGCAGGCCCAGTCATTGGCTGCTTGTTGCTCCACAGCACCGAACGCTCATATGGCGAGATCCATACCCACCGCTTGTGGCGTACACCGTTGATGGTAGAGACGGCTTCATCACCAGCCTTGGCAATATCCGCAGGTGACTCTTGCCCACCGAACGCCTTCCTGCCGCGCACATACTTCCACATCCACTCACCAACCATTGTAGCCGCGATAGCATCGACCACGCTCGCTTGGTAAGCGACACTGTTGCCCACTGAAGCACTTCCCGTGAGCGCAGTCTGAGTGGTAGTCGTCGACAATTGGTGACGATGACCACGCGCATAACTATAACTACTGCTGCTCACATCACTAGTATAGGAAGGTATCGGAGGAAGAGAGGGACTGAGAGGTACCGTACTAGGAGTAGCCGGCAAAGTTGGGGATCGACTTCGTGGGCGTCCTGATCTCGACACGACTGCCGCTGATCGCACCTTTCGAAGGCTGTCCTTGCGCTGGTGCTGCTGCTTCATGCCGTATGGCCGGCGTCCCGCGAAATTACCACTATTACGCGGTGTAGGGCTTTGCGAGCCCTCGCTCTTGCTGAGGACAGGCTTCCGCGAGCTTGAACGTGTGGGAACAGGGAACGGGGGTCTGGTCAGAAAACCGTTCGTGTCGACGCTTCCTATGCTAGGACTGCGCGAGCGCATGTGTGCTGTTGTCCCATTCTGGACCATGGCTGATCGTCGGATGCTAGGCTGTCGAGCAAGCTTGCCAACCCTCACTGGTTTCTCCATCGAAGCACGTGTGGAAACTTGAGATCTGATCGAGTCCTCAGAAGGGCGAGCGGGCGAAGGCGAGGGCTCCTTTTCCTCCGGAACTGGGGTGGGTGGGTTGTTGAACACCTTGCCGCTCTTGACATTGCGCGCTGAGAGCATTGGGGGAGGCTGGCGCTGCTCATCGGCACTGAGTTCGGAGTCTGAATCCTCCTCGTCAGAAGATGGCCCTTCAAAGCCTGCGAATAGGCTGCTTGTTCGGAATGGTCTGCTGATAATGCTCTCCCTGTTTCGAGTCAATGGACCACTGTCGTTGTTTCCAGGATATCGATCTTCGACCTGGTCTGCAACTTTCTCCAGCAAGGACATGAGATCTTGACGAGCAGAAGGACCGGCAGTCCTCTCAGGCGCCTGTTTTGCGTCCATCTTCTGCGTATCAACACTCGTGATTTTGCCCTTCTGACCGGGCTCCGGTGTGCCAGGCTTGGACGATATGGCCGAGGGTTGCAGATGAGGGGGGAGCTTTTGGAATCGCCTGTCAACCATGATGGGCTCAGTTTGCATGCCAACAGTGCGCATGGTCGATCTCAAGCCATCCGTGGTCTGTGTGGCAACACTGATCGTACCTGGAGGCAGTATCGGCTCCTTGGGCGACGACGGTGTAGATGAAGGTGCATGGATAGCAATGGAGGGTATCAGAATTGGAATTGGGGGAGGCGCGCGCGTCGGTAACACAGGTTTCGATTGCTCCTGAGCAGGTGCTTCAACGGGGCCGGCGGACTGGACGTGTTCATTAGGTTCGGTTTGGGTCGCAATCGACGCTACGGCAAGTCGGGGTTGGGGTGATAGAGAAGCATCATCGAAAGACGTGTCAACCTTAGGAGTAGCTGGCGGACTTAAAGGCTGATCGCTACTCTGCGTAGACGTGGAGGTCATCAATCGGGGCATTGGCGGAGCTTGGAAAGTCACAACCGAAGGACCAAATGAGGCAGATACTCGCTTCTTCCTCTGATTAGCTTCCACTTCAGCTTTAGAAGCAGTGCCTTCATAGAGCTTGAAGGTCAAAGCTGATTCCGAAGTTGCAGGCCTGACAGGGGAAGGTGGAGGGGAGGGTTGTACCCCAGTGTCAACGTATTGGGGTTTAGGCGCCGGTTCTGGTTCTGGCTCCGACTCCAACTCTTCTTCCGGTATTTCCATTGACTGCGGTCGTGGAGGAGGGAACACCAAGTGAAGTTTTTGTGGCGGAACGGCAACAGAAGGCTGTGTTGATTCAGACTTCACTGGCTCAGTTGGGAAGATATCCCTGTTCGGCAATTCGCTGTCCAGACTCAGACCGAGAATGCGTTTCGCCTTGTCGTCCTGTCGCATAGATTGTCGCGATTCAAGCGCCCTCAATGCTCTCATTTCGTGTTCCGGGAAGTCATCCGAATCAAGTTCCAGGTCATCCAGATCCTCCTCCTCTTCATCAAAGACCAATTCGTCTGCCAAACTCATACCATTGTTACGTCCATGGCCTTCGGATCCGGTTCCGCTCATGAAAGACATTCGATAGCCACGTCCAAAGCTTCGGAAGCTGCTGTTGCTCAAGTTCCTAGAGTGACGTGCAATGCGCGTGGATGTCCTTCTAGCAGGTGAAGATCGCACACTTCCGGCCTCGCTTTCTGGTCCCACGCCACTATCACGGGGAAGTCCCTCACCATCGCTGTCCACATCGTTCTCTTGTCCTTTTTCATGA
Source organism: Paraphaeosphaeria minitans (assembly GCA_015832175.1). Taxonomy (NCBI): domain Eukaryota; kingdom Fungi; phylum Ascomycota; class Dothideomycetes; order Pleosporales; family Didymosphaeriaceae; genus Paraphaeosphaeria; species Paraphaeosphaeria minitans. The sequence continues at coordinate 1,651,200 of WJXW01000009.1, forward strand.
ACAGCAATTTCTTCAAGAAGCATCTTTAGCCGGCTTTCGGAAATGTGAACGCGCCGTTCCAGAGTGCGCTTTTCGCCAGCCCATGCTTCCTTCTCGTGCGCCCACATGTCGTGAACCCGGTTTGAATCATCTTCCTGGCTGCGCAGCTTCTTCTGTGCCGAATTAAGCTTGTCTTTCAGATCCTCATTCACTTCCTTCAATTTATCTCTCTCGCCCGCTATTTCTTCCAGTGCTGATAATGTCGCATTCTCGAGCTGTTGTAGTTGCCCCTTGACCGCTCGACCCTCCCTTGTACTCGTAGATAGTTGGCTCGTAAGCGCGTCATTCTCTTTCCGGACTGTGTCAAATGATGTCTCGAGATCTTCGATAAACTTATGCTTGGAGTCCATTTCGCGTCGCAAAGAAAGAATTTCAGATACGAGAGAGGCGTGCAGCGTCGGTGTAAATCGTCGCGGATCAAGCATGGACACGCTGTCGCTGTTATCGGGGGCATCGTGGGTGTCATTGGGTTCTGGTGGGTATGGTGCTTGAGACGCTGGCGGCTCGCTGATAGGCGATCCATAGCGGGACGTCCTTCGTGAAAGGGAATTATACGGTGTGCCAGCCGGCGAAGGTAGAGGTTGGTTGCTTATGTATGCCTCGTTATCGGAAAAGTATTCGGTGGCCATCGTGTCAGGGAGAGGACCGACTCGTTCGGGAACGATTGTGCAAACGAAGAATTAGGAAGGCTGCTGCCGAGACCACAAGTAAGTGGCACTGATGATTACAATGCCGGATACATTACTATATCACCGGTCAGATTGATTCCTAGGTGATGGACAATCAGTCCCAGCTTCCAGCAAGATTGTACGGTTCTGGATCGCTGCTCAGGGTACTCACCACACTTCCGGCGCGTCCTGTGGTGACAACAATGTCGGAGTCGCGAACCTCAGGTGCAGTCGTAAACAATGCCGGCGTGCTAGCGAGAGAGTTGCCGTGCCTTCAGAGCGGGACCAAAGACAGTCGAGGTATAGCAAACGCGTGGGAAGTTCGTCCAGGTTCGTGAATGTGTCGCAATGCTCAAAAGCTAGAGGCGTGATGTCAGTTTGCAGCCCCGTTTGCTATGCTCTGATTGTGATCTGAACATGAGGGCGGTGGGCTGCCTTACGTGCTGGACAAAATCGGCACAGATACACAAAGTGGTGCAAAAACTTGTCAGTGCTCGAAGAGTCAAGGGTGCAATGTAAAGAATAGAATGCATTGAGGGGCGAACAAAGATGAAGAGAAGCTAGCAGGCATGCATAGTTCTTGACGGCAGGCCCCAGACTCCAGACGCGTTGTCAAGGTCGCGCGCGGGTCGTGGGAGGGGGGGGAACAGAGGTGGACGAGAACGGGGTGGGCATGAAAGTGATGATCAGCGAGTGCCGGGTTCATGCATCCTTTAGATGCTGGTAAAACACTATACCGGGCGCTGTCGTGGGGACACGGGAAAGGCCCAAAGACCGACAGTGTCGAGCGAATAACGTTCCGCTGTGCTATTGACCCCATGTTTAATTTGACCTGCACACAGTGCACATGCGTTTATGCACGAAGCACGGAGGAAGTGCGCTCCCCTGCATGTAGGGATGTGCGATCACGGTATCGGATGGAAAACACCCGTATTTCCCTCAGCAGCGTATGATACCGTAATTGCAGAAAATCCTGTATGCCTTGCACTATTTGTAAGCTATACTCTGGACTATACCAGCAGAACACATATATTACCTGTAGCTGACTATCCCCTGCCACCCAAACATTCCTCTCTAGCAGCGAATATCTGCCTCAGCATACGGTACCCATTCTAGAAATCCCGTACTTACCGTAACGATACGGAGGTCCAGAATTTTCGTATGCGCCAGGCACATCCCTTAGTACCTCGGAAACCCAGTCTGACGGAACCTCTATATTGGGCTGAATCGTTCCGCATATCGCCTTTCATTGGTCGCTTTGCTAGTCCAGCGTAGGTACCCGTTCCGCTAGGCCTAACGAATCTCCTGTCGGTCGAGCAAAAGGAAATGACAGGGGCAGACGAGCTCGAGCGGCACAGCATTGGATGCGTGGGATTATCGTTCGCAGCTTGAGGATGTGATGCTGTGTGATGAGAACTGGTGGGCACATGTCTGATGGCTGCCGCACCTTCGTACCGCAGCTGAAGCCTGCCACTGTTGACCAACAGGCTTCCAGCCCCCAGGAGCTACCTACGGCCCGTGAAACGAAGCTCTGCGACCCAACGTTCTACCTTATCGAGTAGGTTTGACACTACGAAGAACCGCCTCTTGGAGAGGACAGCTAAAGTTTCAGTCGCCTTGCGGGGGCTTCCATTGGGGATATTTGCAGTGCGCGATGATGAGGTTGGACGCTCGTGCTGCAACGCCACTCAGTGCCCAGCTCCTGTTTGCGCCGCATGTTTAGCGTGTCAGTGTCGCCCGCGTAGGTACACGAGGCCAACCGTCAGCAGCGGCCTCCCCAACACGCGTCGCGGCGCTCCGACGTCTGCAGATTGTCAGTCGAACGGCGTCTCCAACTGGACAGGACCGTGTCGAACGCGTCGAGATCCTGGATCATGGGTTTTATGCTATAGCGCCTCGGAAGCATCGGGTGGTGCACTGACACAGAAGCTGTCACTTGTGCCGTTCTGGATGGGAGAACTTCAATGGACTCTACGCCTGTTCGGGAGGAACGATCTTCAGCGATCGACCGGAAAGTTGCAGTTTCGGGTAGGTAACCCATGTTGTGGTGAGGGAGGGAACACATATTAGGTACCGTCTTTTACGCGACCACATGCTCACCACAAGTTACGAAGGTATGGCAACAGAAATAGCGTCACGGCCCGCAATCTCGATGTTAGCACAGTGGAGGCTAAATAGTCTCCGGTGTGGTTGCACGATAATTGCCCTTCCCGTGCTTGGGGACCGAACGCGAAGTGGTGTGCGCGATGAATCGTGCCCGCGTTCAAGCCCTTTCCCCTTGCAAATTGGCTGCACGAAACTTCGTGCAGCGCCTACATGTAGCCCTGTCCCGCTGCGTGATAACACCTACATTTGGACACGTTCATCTCGGCAACGCATCTGGCTGCTGCCATACTGCAGGAAACCTCGGCTTGCGTTCGCTGTTTGACTTCAAAACACCCTTACCTACTACCTAAATGCTTGGTGACCGCGAGCGGATTTATATCAAACGCGACAGTTTCAGGCCATTCGTGAACATTCTCAACCAAAACTTGGGAATCGGACGAAGAACAGCGATACAACACATGAAAGATGAGAATAACCTTCTTGCTTGTTGGATGGTTCCTTATCGATGAGCCCTGCGATCATCATGATCCTTACCGTGTATGGAAGCTGGTCATTGCTTCAAGATGGGCTCTCGAAGAGGCTAGGTAGCTGGTGACCCGTCAAAAGTACAGGAGCCCTGCGTAACCCTGTACCGGCAACATGATTTAGAAATGCCCAAACCGCTCGAGGCATTGGATACAGTGTCAAGTGCATAGTGATGGCAAGATTGCGCTTGGATTGATCATTGCGATGGGCTGACCGCCAACTGCTGGGTCGGTACATCATCTGGACGTGAAAACCTGTATTCCTTGTACTGAACAGCAATATTCAGTCCTTTTTGAAGTGAGACAGACACAAAACCCCGAAGATCGTACGTTCAGGTATCAACGGGCCGAGAGAAATACCGTGCGTCCTGTGAGATACACCGGGATCCCGCGTGCAGTTCCGTCAGATATTGTAAATGATTGAGCAACTCGGCGGATTGTCGAAGTAGTGTCGCAAAGCTAGAACATCGAAATGATTATTCGTCGGATATAGCATTTTAGGCGACACGAGAGTCTACCAAGTCGGAGGTCTGTGGAAGGTGCTTTGCGAGGTCCTGGCGAGTTGCCGCATTGTTCATCTTGAAGTAAAACAAGCTACCAACCCTTTCGACGACGTGCTGAGTATCACTGTAGTGGGGCTCTATAAGATTATCAACCTCGTCAATGACATCTGGATGCTGATACTGTAGCAGATTTGACTGCGCCCCCCGAAGGCTGCCTATGGTATTAGACTGAAAAGGGGGTTAATTCGCTGCAAAAGTGTTGGCCAGCAGCGCCTTCTGCGGTCCCAAGATAATTGGACCAGGATTTTGTCGTGTTCCAGGTTTCCAAGCTTCTCACCACAACCACGAAGGTCATCGAAGATCATCATCGGCGTTACCTACCGGTAGTTAGGATTTTGCGACTGTTGCATTTTTAGACCAATCGGCACAAGTCCGTCACATTCCATGGGTAACAGTTTTGCAGCCCAATACACCTACGCAACTTGTATTCACCAACTCTGCTCCTTATATTCATTTGACCTGTTGGCGACCAGGATTCGGGACCCTGTCCGTAATGCGTGGGACTTGTGGGTTCGGTGCGTAGTGGATATCTTAATTCTTCTGTTATAGGACCCTCCCGATGGTCCAGATCAGAAAGGGGCTTCCTTGCGTGACTGCGCGCGTACGCCCGTCGCATCTCAAAGACTGCCCTGGCAGTCTCCACACTATGGCACGATGGATGTTGTTGGTGTCCGGTGCATGGGAGCTGCGAGGAAGTCGTGATGGCCCACGGGTTCATTGGTCAGGTCCGACCAGCACGCACGTGATCAATTAACACCTATCGATAAGCGAGCCCAAAAAGTTGGCGACAGAGTGGGGTGAATGGCATTGAGCGCAACGAGAAAACACCCGACGTCTACATTCTATATTCTTTCAGGAATTTGTACAGCTGCTTAGTATCGTATATCTGCGCGTGGAAGGAATCCAAAGATCGGCCTGAACAGCGAAAACCAAATCATACACGAGCCACCAAATATGGCGCATCCGCCTCAAGGAGATGGAGCCCCGCTACTGTCAGCAGCTATGCCACCGGCAATGGCAGAGATCAAATCACAAAGTGTAGACGAATTGATTAAGGAAATGAACCGCATGCCTCTTTTCATGACAACGCTCGACGAGACCGATGGCGACGGCGGCCAAAACGATGCCTTAGAGGCCCTCAAGGCTCTTGCATATGAAGGCACAAGAGTAGAGATCGCGGAGAATTTCCGACAACAAGGAAACGACTGTGCCCGGGCAAAGCAGTGGACCGATGCGAAAGAGTTCTATGACAAGGCGATAGCCGCTTTGAAAGCGCCCAAGAAAGAGCCAGATCCAGAGGATGGCCCGGATGTTGTTGATGTTACCGATATAGAGGTCAACGAAGAGGAGGACGCGAAGAAGGAGAAGGTCATTGAGGAGGCTTGTTACATCAACCGAGCGCTGTGTAACCTGGAGAAAAAGAACTACCGCTCTTGTATACAGGACTGTGCAGCAACCCTCCGCCTCAACTCGTCCAACGTCAAAGCCTACTATCGCTCTGCCACGGCTTGTCTATCTCTCGACAAGATCCCGGAAGCGGTTGATGCATGCAGCCTTGGCCTTGCACTCGATCCTTCCAATGCCCCGCTCAAAGCCCTCCAAACTAAGATCTCAGCCCGTAAAACCCATCTCGACTTTGTCGAAAAGGCACGCAGAGAGCGCGAGGCGAAAGTTGCAGCCGAGCGTGCAACTCTGTCACTAGCGCTCAAGAGTCGTGGCATCAAGACGAGGAGTACAGAGCAAGCGCCAGATCTGGAGGATGCAGAAGTAAAACTCGAGGACAAGATGGACCCCAGCTCAACACTGTCTTTTCCAGTCATGCTGTTGTATCCCACACACGCTCAATCAGACTTTGTCAAAGCGTTCGCTGAATCAGAGACGCTCAATCAACATCTAGAGTACATATTCCCGCTCCCGTGGGACCAGAAGCAAGAATTTACTGTAAACGATGTGGAGGCATATATGGAGACGATTGCAGGTGGACTCATCAAATTGGGGAAGAAGATGACGCTCGGCAAGGTCCTGGGAAGCGGCAAGTGCGAGATCAAAGATGGGCTTGTTAACATCAGCGTGATCCCCAAATCAAAGTCGACGGAGTGGATAGAGGATTACAAGAAGAGGCGGGGAACAAACTAACTCACCTGCGATAGAATATATAAACTGTACGGTGTGACGCATACCATCTTTTTTTACTCAGTCGGTTTGTTTACTCTTGATATCGGCGCCTTCCCCCTACCTACTTGGATTCCGCGATATTTTGATCTCTCACTTTGTTCTCCAGGGTTGTATTAGGTTCGATAAAGGTCGCGGGGTTGGTGCAAACGGACGTTGACCTTTTTGGCAGGAGCTCTACCTCACCTTTTTCAGTTCATTCAACCTAACAACAAAACCACCAATCAACCACCAATTCTGGACATACACAACACCTGTTCAACCTAACCCGTTGTCTCCACGACCATGGACGATGTCGAATGCCAGTTGACGGCGGAGACAATCGCAACACTGAATGTCCCCTTCGACCCTCATACCGAATTGTTCAATAAAGCGAGGACAGCTGGCGGTCAGAGAATTCGACCCAACGACGGCGTCGAATTGCAAGACGGCAGTTTTCTGCGGGTTATCTTCATCACCAAAGACGACGATGGAGCGAAGCGTCTACATGGAATTCGCTTACTGCGCAACGATGAAGTCGACAAGAGATTCTCGGAGAAACGGGGGCATTGCCTGATGGCTCTGCTGCCTTGCAACCGCCGAAATGAACTGTGCGCCATCGTGAAGACGACGACAGATACGGATGCTATTGACAGCTTCCTGGTCAGCGAGCCGCTGAAGAACGTCGTCCGCAAACGCCACATCACGATTACTAATACAGTGTGGTATCGTGACGACACTCACCACTGCTCGCAGAACCCCGAAGACGACGCAGTCTTATTTTGTAGATATAAATATATCGAGAAGGCCGATCTGAAGAGGCGCAAGGTCTGCGAGTTCAAGTTGAGGCGGGTGTCTAGGGCTGAGAGTGACGTTGACGCCGGGATAGCTCCATTCTGGTTGCTGCACGATCATCGCTTGGGTCAGGACCGATTGAGAGGCCCGACTAAACAATACGGATACGGCGATGTATGTGCTGGCGGTGGAGGTACCAGTCGGGCGGCCGTACTTGCGGGTTTGACACCACAATTTCTCCTGGACATCGAGGCAAATGCCTGCACAACCTTGAGACTAAACTTTGGATGTGAGGTTGTATTGAAAATGGACGTGTGCGAATTTTCGCAGCTGAAGGAGAGCGGCAATATCGTACACGTAATGCACGTCTCATTCGTATGCAAAGGACATTCTGCTGCCAATCGCCACACGAATCCGGAAAGAGATGCTGCACACATCGCAATTGGCTACACTCTCTCAGACATCATCAAGTTGTGCAGACCCAGGATCGTTACGATGGTAAGAACAATACCTACCTTGCGTAGCAAGGTGTTTTCGGTCAGGTACGTTGTTAGCTCACATGTGTACAGGAACAAGTGGTAGGAGCGGAATATCGATCAGACGAGGGTCAGCACCTCCGGGCCTACATCCAAGCATTAACAGAGAATGGGTACGATTGCCATTGGCGAATTGTTAATTTCCAAGAATATGGCCTTGCCCAAGCAAGAAAACGCGTCATCATCTTTGCTAGCTGTCCCGGACAAAAGATGCCCTCGTGGCCTCGCCCAACCAACGGCACTGGGCCACGTCTGCTCAAGCCTTCCACAATCGAAGACGCCCTTCTCCTTGTCCCGGACAGCGAAGATCTTCAGGATCACATGTTGCAGCATACACGGAAGCCTTGCGCCGAACATACCGATGCACGAAAGCCTCTTCCGGGCTGCATCACTACCAGTGGCGGCAATTCTGACGTCCATCCTTATGAGAAGCGCAGCTTCAACATGGCCGAACTGGCGGCCCTCAACGGATTCCCTGCCTGGCATCGTTTCCCAGACAACTTAGGCGTTACAGCGTTGCGTGAACTCATTGGCAACGCTGTGCCTGCGCTTGCTTTCAAGGTTTTCTTTGACAAGGTCATCGAAGCTCTGAAGGAGACCGATGAGGAGAATTATGAGTATGAGCAGACAGAGGGTCGAGACTACGTGGTGGACTAGGATGTCGACACTCTCTGCATGAACAGAGCGGTGAACTCGTCCCATCGAATTCGCTGCCTCGGCTCTAATGGAGGCAGACATTTGCAGTCTGCTTACTTGCAATGTACTCACCTCGATGTCCACAACCATAGAGCCGTCGGAGTTGCGTTGTTCGCACTCGAAAAAAAGTATCGGCTTGTGCTGCAACCGCAACTTTTGGAAGCTCCCCGATGGAGGCACCATTTCCACACCAGGACGATGAGATTGAGCTTCTGATTTGAATAGCTTTTGGGCCGTGGGATAGTGTAGAATGTCAGCACAATAGACTCAACAATCCATGCGCCTCCGCATCCATACACCGCTTCCACTCCAGCACCCTCACCTTGTATCCGATTTCGCCAACAGACGATCCCGCGCTCACATCACAGCTCCCTCATTTCACATGTCCAGTCCTCGTCCCATCTCCTGCATCCCCACTCTCCCTCCAGTCTTGCCCTCCCACGACTTTCTCCCTCTACCGACTCCATCCACCCCCCCTTCCCAACCCACAATTCATAATTCGCACCCGGCCAGACACCCCCCTCACCCAGTCCCCGGCATCCCGGATCCAGGAACAATCACCGCGCTGCTACGCCGCCCGAGTGATCCGGATCGTTCACCGAAACCTCTCTAGACGGCACGCCTACCTCAGGTACGCTACGGTAGGTACCTAAGCGTGCGGCGCGGGCGACTCCTACGTGCGTTATTTTACCTCCGCCCGCGGCATATAGAGACGCGGGATGCAACGAGACATGTTCTCACCGGACGCAGTCCTGCGGCGTAGTTTGCACAAAACACAAAAACCCCTACCTACCGACGTAGGTACCTGTTGGGGAACACGGGTCGTAGATTAGCCTCCCCGTATCGAATTTTCTGCATCTCGAGGCTGTCGCCCGCGGAACGTAGGTGACGTTTTGGATGCGAACATGGTTTCGAAATGGCTGGCTGCGTTGTGTACCTAATCCGTCACATAGACTACCTACCGGTACCCGCAATGTGCCCACGCTGCAGCGCCTCACGCGCTAATGTAGGCACCTAATGCAAGGTACACTTTGGCCCCACGCCCTCCCCCGAGGGTGCAGGTCACACCCCTGCCCAGTCGATTGACCCATCCCGCTGCACAGTGACCGCACGTGCATGCGAAACAGCCACATCACACATTGCACAACACGCGGACGGACATTCGTTACGGCTCGGAAAATATCACTTTTTTGATCGAAGACTTGAGCTTTTTTCTAAGGTAGGTACACATCCACCGGTCGAGCCGAGTTCCCAGCAGAGGGAAATGCTAGCTAGACAATAATCAACCGCCAGCCCGCCGGACCCAGTTTGTTATTGAGGAAGATGGGCCTGAGAACCATGTCGCTCAACCCATCGTGACTGGAACATTACAGGAAAATACATGCTGGGAATACTTGGAATACCGTTGGGATGAACAAGATACAGAACAAACATGGGGTGAGTTGACTCCCAATGACTCCGCACGGACCGTGTCTCTTGTTGAGACATGTTTGAGCCACGCAGCAAGGGGAAATGTTTTGGACAAACAAGTAGAATGGAACCGACAATGGGGTGTGTGTAGACAGCCTTTGGCCGGGTAAGGGTATTTCGAACGTTGCCGTCCCGCAGATCTTCTGCGTGCTATTCCTCCGGTATATTCCAGGCAAGTAGTAGTTGTGGCTCCCGAGGACAAGCCTTTCAACCTCGAAATGACCAGGTGCCCTACTTCTCAGGAAGATAGAGCTTCTTCTTCCGGGTCATCTTCTCTCTCAGCTCTTTCCAAACATAGCCCTCGATCTTGCGGTTGTGATAGTACCAGCCAGTACCCAAGTCGGAGATAACCTCGTCGCCCTTGACCTGCATTAGGTATTCCACGAATCTGGTATCGGTGCGAGCCAAAGAGCGACGTCCGGTGAAGAGCACGTTAAGCTTGCGCAGCTTGGCTTGACGCAGGATTCGGAGAACGTCGAGCAGATGGTCGTCGTGAAGATATCGGCGTGATTCGTGGGTGAGCTCTGGTGTTGTACTAGGCAAAGCATCGCTCAGAAACAGGGTAACGTCTCGGAGGTAGACCAGGTTTTCTGGACCGATCATCTTGAGGAATTGGCGTACGTCTTTGTAGCCGATCTCCTTGGGGACTGGCTCCCAGAAGGGACCCCGGGTCTTGTGATTGCGGTCGAATCGAAACTTGTTCTCTCCGTAGAGGATGCTGCATCCCTCATTGTGCACCAGCTTGCATGTACTCAGGAACTGGCTCGACCGACTCATGTTCTCCGCGTCTGGGAACACAATCTTCTCCTCCGTAACGAAGAGATGGCGATACACTTTGTTCCGTAATTCTGCGGGCAAGTTGACGAACCCGAGAGGCTTCTTCCCACCACCCGAAGGCTGCAAGTCCCCTCCCGATCCAGCGCGAATCTTCATCGCGCGTCTGGGGCGCATCTCGTACGCCATGTCGGGCACCAGCAGACTCCGGTCCAGCTTCACCACTAACGGGCCGTGGAAGCCAAGAGGGACGTTGAATTGGAGCTCAATGGGTGGCAGCTTCGTCTTCTTCTGGAACGGGTCTTCGTCGTCGGACCGCTCATCGGGCTCGTCGTTGCGGATCACGTCATCAAGAGGCGGAGGTTCTGGGGATGGCGACCGCTTGCGCTTGCGCTTCGCCTGGGTAGGCTTGATTTGTCCGTCCTCGTCTTCCGAAGGTGTCTCAATAGGTTCTTCGTACTCGTCCTCAATGACCTTGGAGTCGACGTAGCCAGCTGTCGGTTTGGCTTTGCCGGCACTGCGGCGTATGGGGCGGCCAGTCTTTTTGGAGTATTGGGTCTTGAAGTGGAAGCTTCCGAGCTCGGGGCTGGTGTCTCGATCGATGTCAGAGCCCAGGGACAAGCTGCCGGATGCCATGGTGGAGTCTGTCGAATGTCGCGGGACTATGTGCTATTGTCAGCGTGGAAGATGGCATTTACTGAGGTGCGGTGCGGGACTTGTTGAGGTGGTGAGGTGGAGCGGCGAGCGAGGCAGGCGGGGCTCGGTCTAAGAGTAGCTGGAGGTTAGAGAGCGCCCCGGTCATGGCAGGCAGGCGCGTTGACTATCGCGTCATGTCGCGTGAGGGCAGGTGCGATTGTAAACAACCTTGGCGTTCACGAGGCAGCATCGAGGGTGAGAAGGGTGTTGGAGCGGTGAAGAACAGAGGATTTGACATTGCTGCTCTACCCTCCATCTACAATACGTACTGGACGCGCCTCGATGTGAAAGAATTACCGCAAGACATGGCACAAATCAAGACCCAGGCGGAAACACGGCGCATCCATGTGTCCTCTTCGACGGTTGATGCGCCGTGATGCGCCGTGATGCGCCGTGATGCGGGCGGTCGAGGGCAGACAAGACAGGACAGAACTAAGACCAATCATAAAGTTTCCTTGTCTCCTTCAGGTGGTTGAAGCCCGGAGCATCTCAGCAGCACCCGCGTCGACCAGGCTTGCACCAGCCGAGCGAGGATGGAGCTGTCTCAAAGGCGTTGAATCATCTTGGTTTTAGTTCATGGAGAGCAGACGGAAGCCAGACGCGCGAGGTTAAAAAATGCGTCTCGGGGGCCGGGCCGATTTGGTTCCGACGGGCAATGGCAGCAGAAAGCGGGAAAGGCGAGAGGCTGGTGCGGGGGCGCGGCATCGGCTGCATCGAATAGGAATCGTTTCACTGTCGCCGCGGGATACTGACGGCTTTCTCTGGCCTACGACCTTGAACCTTTCTCGGGACACAGCATCGTGCTCCTTCCACCGCATACCTGCTCACAATGGCGACGCTGAGGACCGTTTGCCGGACGCCTTTGAGGCAGCTTCGCCCCCGCTCGACCTTTGCAATTGCTACAAACCATCCCAGACTGCCACCGCGCCAGTGGCGGGCATATGCTTCGTCGGCGGACGCCCAGCACAAGGTCAGTGGTATGGCGACTGCGCCTGAGTACAGGATACTGATATACGTCCAGCTCCTGTCGAAGAGCCTCGAGGACATCGACCCGACCGTCTACAACATCATTGAAAATGTACGCCGCCCGCCCCAGCTTGCCCTTGCACCAGACTTACCAGCCGGAAACCACAGGAGAAGAACCGCCAGAAGCACTTCATCAACCTCATTCCTTCCGAGAACTTCACCTCGCAGGCTGTCCTTGATGCGCTCGGCAGTGTGATGCAGAGTGAGCCCATCACGCCACATCACGCTACAACCGACCTCTGACGCGCGTAACAGACAAGTACTCCGAGGGCTACCCAGGCGCGCGATACTACGGAGGCAACGAGTGGATCGATGAGGCAGAGCGACTCTGCCAGCAAAGAGCGCTCCAGGCCTTCGGTCTGGACGACGCAGAATGGGGCGTCAACGTGCAGCGTGAGTCCGCCCATGCTGCAGTTGCAGTTGCAGTCGCGCAGCTAACGTGTCATCCAAGCCCTCTCTGGTTCCCCAGCGAACCTCTACGCTTACTCCGCCATCCTCAACACCCACGATCGCATCCTCAGTCTCGACTTGCCCCACGGTGGCCACCTGTCTCACGGTTACCAAACACCCACAAAGAAGATCTCAGCAGTATCCAAGTACTACGAGACGCTTCCGTACCGGCTGAATGAAAAGACTGGTTTCATTGACTATGAACAGATGGACTTCCTGGCGAACCTCTACCGTCCCAAGGTCATTGTTGCGGGAACATCCGCCTATAGCCGTCTGATCGAGTACGAGCGGGTCCGGAAGATTGCAGATAGTGTTAAAGCCTATGTCCTCTCCGACATGGCACACATTTCGGGTCTCGTCGCCGCCGGCGTTATTCCTTCGCCTTTCCCGCATTCCGATATCGTCACCACAACCACCCACAAGTCCTTGCGCGGTCCCCGTGGCGCCATGATCTTCTACCGCAAGGGTGTCAGGCGAGTGGACAAGAAAGGCGTCGAGGAGAAGTATGACTTGGAAGGCCCGATCAACATGTCGGTATTCCCTGGACATCAGGGTGGTCCCCACAACCACACCATCACAGCTTTGGCCGTTGCTTTGGCCCAAGCGCAGACCAAGGAATTCAAGGACTACCAGCAAACAGTGCTGGATAATGCGAAGGCTTTCGCGGAGCGACTAGGTAACTCAAAGGAGGAAGGAGGTCTTGGTTACAAGATCGTCAGCGGTGGCACTGACAACCATCTCGTCCTCGTTGACTTGAAGGATAAGGGCGTCGACGGTGCTCGCGTTGAGCGCATCCTCGAGCTTGTCGGCGTCGCTAGCAACAAAAACACTGTTCCCGGTGACAAATCCGCCATGAAGCCCGGCGGTCTGCGCATGGGTACGCCCGCGATGACCACGCGAGGCTTCCAGGCCGAGGATTTCAAGCGCGTTGCGGACGTTGTGCACCGCGCCGTCGGCATCACGCAGAAGCTCGACAAGGAGGCGAAGGCCAAGGCCGAAAAGGACGGCAGGAAAGCGCCCGGCAGCGTTGCCGCGTTCAAAGAGTACGTGGGCGAAGGCGAGGATATTACCGACATTGTCTCGCTGCGTAAGGAGGTCGAGGACTGGGTTGGCACGTTCAGGCTTCCCTGGGTGAAGCACCCTTAGACGAAAACCGTAGACACTCTCGGTTTTATGCATCGTGGCGCTGTGTGTTGGGGATTGTATACAGTAATTCAACATTCCATTTCGTTCAGTCTCAAAGACATTGCCGTCTTTAACGGGAATGCTCATTGTGTGACCGACGGGCTGTTGCTTCTGCCTCACGAAGCCGCTCTTTCCTCGGTGCGCTCTTGCCTCATCAGTATGTTCTTTACTCGCCACGGTTCCCGATAATGCACAGTGCTGACACACCAAATTAGAGTATGATGCACCTTATCCTGCAGGAACCGACTATATCCTACGGTTATAAGATTGTTATCTGATAGCCAAATTCGACATTGTATAGCTACAAAGTCCAGGTTCTCCTGTCACCCGCCGTAATCGCTAGATCTATTTCTCATACTGCTCACCTGATGTTTTATCCCAAGCTTAAAGTCCAGGACTTACTGTCACCCACCGTGATCTCTGGATTATTTTTCACACTGCTCACCTGATGTGTTATTCAAATCTCACGAAAGCGCGCTCTTTACTGATCTCGCGCATAAATTCACCGATGTCGGGCATAAGCAAGTTGATTTCTCATTTTGCGGTTGGAAGAAGGATATGCAGACACGGTGGAGTCATCAGCACAATTCACAGAGGAAACAGCCTTACACCGACATTTCATGCCATTCTGCGGAAGGGCCGTTCTTGGGCGCATTCGCGACAGATTTGTACGAGCAACGACCATCGGCACTTGTACGTCGATTATTACTCACAGTGGCTGCCGCAAAGAAGAAAACCTGGACTCTTGAATGCCTCATCTAGTAGGAACTCACTGTATAATACCGTTGTAAAAGTATGGTTTGATAGGCAATACCGAAGTTTCACACTGTAACTTGTGGCAGGCGAGCAGATTGATCGTGGTTGGTTTATTAACAATAAGCCACAGGGGATGTCTCACTAGCACGCTGCACAGTGCCTCACTGATGTCATAGACCAAATTCAGCCCCTTCTCCTGCGATGATTCAGCCTTCACAGTGATACTTCGTATATTGTGAACTCCGCCTGTATGGTTGCGCACCCACAGCAGTCAATACAACAGTGCCTTACAACGTTCGCCGCCCCAGGCCGAGCTACCCAGAAGGGTGTCTTACAGCGCGAGCTATATACGCATGGTGACGGTCACATTATACTATTTCTAGCTCTACGCGAATTGTGAGGTTGAGCTAAGGTGTGGCACTCGGCCACAAGAAGAATGGTGCTCTAGTGTATGCAGCCTCTATGCAAGGGTGCGAGGTACGACTCAACATCACTCGCGCCCGTCAGCAAGCCCCAGGGCCCATACGTTCATGTCGTTTTGCTTGCGGCGCTCTCTCGCACAAGACGTTGTCTTGAGGCTCAGCACAAGGCCATCCGTCAGCATCCGTGCATGCCGCAGAGATAACGACCTTCGCAACATCGCCACACGTTGCAAACAGCAGCCGCTGATCATGTCCTTCGCCCACAATATATCGATTATCGGCAATTTCCTAAGATGAGTAGGATATGTTCGCAGGGATCTAACCGAACCCCAAACAACCCAGCCATCGTTTCGTAAAGATGGTCGGACCCTGTGCACGCGACTATCAGTTCGCTGATCGTGGCATCTCGCGCGATGACGATGCAACGTGGACCTCAGATGACGCTGGTGATGGGCGTGCCGACCGTGCCGCTGTGGAACGTTACGGGAGCAACGGCCCATGGGTACGGTACGCTGCAGCTGTAAGGCCAAGATTCTAGCTTCGGCGGGCAAGGCAATATGAGGAGAGGCAGGGCTAGGTACGATGTTTGCCCCTCACCTCACCGTATGGGACGCCTAGTCTGCATATAATAAAGATCTTCTGGTCTTGCTTTCTTCCCAGCAGTCCACCCAGCAGCCCAGCAGCCCAGCAACCCCTTTTACAAACAGCTTCCTGACTATTCTCAAGGCCACAACCTCTTTCGCACTGGCTTTGACCTCCAGAATACGTGCAGAAAGATTGAGCAAGATGAAGTCCGTCGCAGCTTTCTCCACACTTCTCGCCTGCGCAGCGGCCCAAACCGCATACTTCGGCGTCATCTCTTCCCGCAGTGCCTCTCCCATCCACCTCCTGCCTCTGCAAGCAAACGGCGGGAAGTTCTTCCTCGGCGGCACCGCCTCGGGATACTGCCCCTCCGCCGCCATCGGCAACGAGACCTGCGACCACTACCCCGGAAACTCCACCACCTTCGCAGGCGGCAATGGCTCGCTCGGTCTGGGCGTCGTTGTCCCTGGCGGCCAGCAAGGTACATTCCTACATGCATTTCCATTGCACAATCTGACGAACGGTAATCTGATCATGGAAAACAGTCTACGTCGCCCCCAACGGCGCATTGAGCTACACCCAGGCCCACTCCGCGTACATCCCGGAAGGCAGCGAGCGCACCGGTTGGAACAAAACCGACCGCAACGACGGGAGCAATCTTGGGAGCTTGTCCTTTGACGGCGGGCTCGTCGCGTGTCCCAGGAACGAGACACAGCCGTGGCAGGTGTATGGGCAGATTGCGAACTTCACCGCACCCGAGGGTTGCCTAGGGTTTGGCGCCGTGACTTGTAAGGTTCCCAGTGTGGGTGTGATGGGTTTTTGCTAATGGGGTGCAGTTAATGTTTCGGATGCCGCAGCGTGGCAGTACTAGATGGAGTGGGCAAAGGGAGGGGAACATTGAATGATCAAAGCCGATCAGTTCCGTTCCTGTTCATTTCGCTCCATTTTAGGTTCGTCTGCTGGAACCTCTACGAGGTCGTGAGGGTCCGTGCCGTCAACTGGATCGTTGGCCTTCATGACTACCTAAATTTTCTAGTGATTGAATTTGTGACCGAATTAAATGAACAGTAACGGAAAGACGTGGGGGAGGAGAAAGGGACGGAGCGAATCACGACCTTGAGAATATATATAATGATAATGCCAGAACAATATCCAATCCTTGGAAAGAAGTTTCCAAGCCAATATTTCCCACCTTGGACGATTGAGCTTTCAGCCACCGGCCAACCAATCATGGACACCTGACGCATGGAAATCTGCAACCAGCAAGAGCACTGTCCGACTCGAAGCGTTCGATTCTCCCAAGTAATATTACGTTCCAAATAGCATCGAAATGCACGCTCAAATCAAACACCCCAACCCTTCACCAGGCACCAAGCCCCTCAACCCGATCATACTACATCCACAAACATAGTTTCCCACTCGCCGTCCCGGCAGCGACCCAATCCATACTCGGATGGAACTTCGCCACTGCCGGCACCGCCGTGATTCCCTCGCCCCCGAGCTGCGCCAGCTGCTGCCCCTTCGCCGTGTAAACATCGACGAAGCGATTCATGTTCCCGATGCAGAAGCGCTGCACCCCGTCCGAAGGAAACTGCTGCCACTGCGCCCGCAAAATGGTGACCCAGCGCCCCGTTTGGTTGTTGTGCGGTATCACAGCGGTGGGCTTCATTTCAGGATCCGATAGCGTGTGCGCGGGACTCCAGGTTGAAGAGGACGAGAAGTCGTGGACCTTGATGGTGTCGTCGTAGGACACGGTTGCGACCTGCCCGGCGGCGTTCCACGCGGCGTGGGACACGGAGAGGCGGGATTCGTGCTCCCCGACGAGCGCGGGGAGTCTCGACTCGCCCTTTCCGGACACCTTGCGGAGATCCCAGAGCTTGAGCGTGCGGTCGAGGGACGCGGTGGCGACGAGGTGCGGGTGGAGCGGGTGCAGGGTGAAGCCCCCAATCTTCTTCTCGGACAGCTGGAAGGTTTGCAGCCCCGCGGCTCTCTCGGACGGCGTGCGCATGTCGTAGATGCCGAAGCGGCCATCCAGGGTCGAGAAGTACAGCATGTTCGGGTCGCTCTTGGATAGCTCGACACCGGAGAGGGGCGTGTCTTCGGATGTGTCCTTGGGCGCATAGACTTCCACCGCGACGCCCTTTGCGAGGTCGATCTTGCGGACGGTGGAGTCGTAGGAGGCGGAGTACAGGGCGTTTGCGTCGTGTGGGCTGAACTGGAAGGTGTGTATTGTGCGTGTGTGGGGCTTTAGGGTCGTGATGGAGGGACCTTCGTAGTCGGCGTCTTCATCGTCTGCGTCTTCAGCTTTGATGGCGATGGCCTTCTGGGAGCCGTCAATAATGCCTAGGTTACCTAGTTTGTCGCCGGCGAAGATGAGAGGCTTGTCGGTCGTTGGGTGCATGCCTAGGGCGTACTAAGGATATTAGATTGTGCAGGGAATGGTATGGGGAGCCTTACGATGCGTTCTGGAGTGATCTTCAGTTCATTTGGTTCATACTCTGGCCATAACTCCAACCCGCTCATCTTCTCCCGCAATGCTCTGAGCTCCTTGTCGGTCGTCTCCTTGACGTCGTCCTCGTCGAACGTCCGCTCGTATGGATTCGCAGGCCCAACAACATTCAGCAAACTCGTCATCGCATCTCCAGCCTTGCCCGCGACCAATATATCCCCGAAATTGAACGCATCGCTGATCCGCTGCCTCTTCACTTTGTCTGCTTCCCTCCTGGCCTCGTGTTCTTCCTCTGCCTTGCGCTTGGCCGTTTCGCTATCTGCCTCAATGCCCTTCAGACGAGACGATGTACGCCGCGGAGCCACCTCTTCCTGCTTGATCTTTTTGGGCGCAGGCTTTTTCGGTTTGCTAGTCTTGGAAGTGGAGGCGGACTTTGCAGCAGTTGGACCGAGACCGGCTTGGGCCGCCTCCATTTCTAGGTTGCGCAATAGCGCTTGCGTCTTTGCAATGTTCTCCTGACGCTTGCGCTCATACTCGCTCATGGCGGCTTTCGGCTTCGCCATTACGTCTATTCGTTCTGAACTCGAAGCTGATCTCTAATACTGGGCCGCAGCTGGTGGGAAATTGAGCACGCGTGTTGTGCCGTGTGTCAATGTCACGCAGACATCTATAGAGTATGCTGCAGTCTGTAGAGCAGTCAGCATGGGCCCACTGGAAAAGCCAGTAAGGATGCACATATCTATAGTAGATTGAACCAATGAAAACAGGTTACAAAAAGTCTGAGAACAAGGTCGCGATCTCGATAAGTAGAAACCAGAAAGACCTCGGTCATAGAAGATAGTAGGGCAATGATCTCGATGAGACGTTGGGGGATGACGAAGTCCTGGCGGTGGAAGTGGCGCGGCGCGTCTCAGACGCGTCGAAGCGAAATCACGTGATGTCAAAGCCCCGCGCGTCAATTCTCGAACTTCTGCAGTTTGCTCCACCGCAGCTGCAGTCCTCGTGAACGCCATGTTGGAGCTGCCAGAAAGACATTTTGCGTGGCAGTGACCGTCCTTGCTTGCTTGCATGCGTCAGTGCCGCACTGTTCTGGGTTCCTGACGACAAGCGCTCGAATTCTTGGCGGCGATGCCTGAAGCTTTGATGGAGCTCTCCCCATCGATCAGGACCTAACGACTTCGCCTTCATTTCTCCACCACATCCACCACATCCACCACAATGGGTTCGGCGCGAGCTCCTAGTGCGCTTCTCGGCACATTCCGAGCAGCTTCACACCGTCCGGCTGTTGCTTGGAGACAGCGGTGCTGTTACCATTCACACGAGTATACGCAACCTGCACCATTCCCGCCTGCCGAGTCCGCCATTCTCTCTTCCGCCCTTTCGCACGTACCGAGCTATGGATTCACAGCAGATGCTCTCCGTTTGGGCGCGCGCGATGCCGGCTACATGGATGTATCTACAAACTTGCTCCCGCGTGGCGTGTTCGATCTCATCAACTACCATCTGGTCACACAAAGACTGGCGCTGAAGAACGCTGTTCAATTTCCGTCCACCGCCGATCAAGGCAAGAAATTGGGCATTGGAGCTAAAGTGCGCACATTGACACTGGCGCGCCTGCGGGCAAACGAGCCTATAATACATCGCTGGCAAGAGGCACGTTTGATGCTCGAAGGATGGCTTTGAGGTACACGAAAGACATGCAGCTGACAGCAGCAGGCTCTCGCAATAATGGGACAGCCTTCGTACGTGCCAACCTCTCTCGCCGAGCTAGCTCGCCTAGCAGACGAACTCTGGTATCTTGCTGGTGACGATAGTGTTGACAGCAGCTGGTATACCAAACGTGCCAGCCTATCCGCGATATATTCGGCAACCGAAGTATTCATGACTCAGGACAAATCGAAGGACTTCATCGCGACCGAACAGTTCTTAGACTCGAGGCTGGGCGACGTCATGAAAATGGGAGGATTCATTGGAGCCCTGTCTGAATGGACTGACTACACGGCACACTCTGCCGTCAATGTGCTCAGGAGCAAGGGAATGCGCGTCTGAGCGGTCCAGACTCCCGGATTATTCCAAGTTGGGCGACATTGCACTTCCAGTCATTGATTGATGCATCGGCGATGCGACGATGGCCACCGCAGCTTGTCAACGTGGAAGGATCCCACAACGTCCCCTTTTATGTAGGATAGCATGTACAACGTCGATGAACGAGAGGCTCCGGCATTGCTTACCATGTTGTCGCCCTCAAGCGCGTCCATCAATATCGCGACACGGTTGCTCTTACATCGCCGATGGGTGCTAGTTTTCGCCCTGGTGGATGCAATCAGACCATTGTTCTCACACGTGGCAGTGCCCTGTCTGGTGCCTGGCGATGACAGAGACCCTGTCACGTATTGTGAGCGATCTAGCGACACTCCGATACATGACTATCCAACCTGTCGAATACACAGACATGTATTCGGCACTGAATCTCCTCATCCTCGGAAATGCATGCGATGTTCCGCTTTAGCCTGGCTGATGGACGTCTTGTCAGGGTACAGCTGGTCAGCAACGGCGTCACGCCATGGAAAGGATGCGAAGCTCCCGGAAGCGAAGATCAAGGCCACACACACAGTATCGAAGACGATGGAGTCGAATGACGTATTGTTTTTGGGCACACGCCTCTCGGGGGCTGCAAGCAATCGCGCGATTCTATGCGCTCCGCCAGCCACTGGTCCGCAGACACAGCCGTAGGAATCGTCCAGGGTCTTTGGCACGCGGAACAAGACCAAGATGCACACCACAAGCCGCGATCGCTGCAGCAAAGCCAGCATTCCAATTGCCGCACAGACCACCAGAGCAGACATTAACGCCTCAGGGTCCAGCGGCCGCGAGCGTGTCCGGCAGTCGTGGAAGCATGAGGTCATGTCGTGGGGCATCATCGGAGGCAGGTTCCGCCGATCCTTGGGGTGGGGAGGCAGGCCGGTGGTTGCAAGGCAAAGACAGGCCCGCTACAGGGCCAAGTCTTCTCCCAGCCTGTGCGGCGGGTCGACCCGTTGTTGCTGTCTGTCGTGTAGGTCCAAAGCAGAACAACAGCAGGGCGCGGGCCTGGACTGAGGTTCTCGAGCTCGCCCATTGTTCGCCGTGCCGATGCTGTGGATGTGATGGATGGTTCGGCGCTCTTGCCACCTGGCAGTCCGTCGACGGATGCCGCGAGCGGGCCCTGAAGCGTTGGAGAGGCACGATCACCGATTGCGCCTGACATCGGTGGACGCAGCCGGGAGACTCTGTGCACAAGAAGGCCCGCAGTGAGGTGTGGCAGAACAAAAGGGCCAAAGTCATCGTCGATGCATCTCGGTCCGTGGGTCTAGGCCGGTTGCGGGCAGGCCAGGAACGCCACTTGCTGTTGCGGATCAGAAGTGAGCTGACAGGTCCGATCTGGAGCACCAGTCTTGGCATCTTAGAAAGGTAGGGAAATCGTTGACGGCCCACAACCAAGGTCCCGTTCACACCATGGGAGCCTCTCTCTACCCTCACGCCCGCCTTGGGGCGTCGCCTCTGATCTTCCAGCCGATTTCATGCGATCTGCCCCCCGCGCCCCAGCCATCCGAGGCGCACAAAGCTGCCTTCCTCCACGTCGCTGCTCCTACACCTATGCTGCCCTGTTTTGTATAGCACACCACTCGCCGCAAGCTCTTTTGATACAAGCGTGCCCAACCGAGCCGTACCCACCTGCTTTCGACGCCAACCCGCCCCTCTGGCACGATCCCACCCACCTTGAAGTACCGTCGAGCAATCGGGGCCTTCACTCGCGGAGACAGACGGAGCATGTCCTGCTCGTAGTCAGCGAGATCCGTCAACAGCAGAAGACAACATGGACGACCCCCCGGGCACCATACCGCAACAACGTCAGGCGCCGCACCCCCGCCGGCCTCCCGCGCACCAGTCCGTTTCCCTCCGCCATAGCCCGCCTGCCAACGGTGTCCCTCCCAAGGCGCCTACTTTCTACAACCCACAGGCCACGACTGTGAGCTCTCCCAATGTGGGCGCAAGCGACAAGGCGAACCCGCCGTCGAGCGTTTCTCCCCAGGTCAAGTCCAACAAGAACAGCTCGGGAGAAAGTAGCGACGCTGGGAAGTGGTTCGAGAACACCAACAATGCCGTGCAGAGTAACAACAACCTGGACAGTAAGTATCGCACGTGGCTACTCACAGACCGGTCTAAATGACTTGATCCAGATGATCCACCCTTCTTCTTGCGCAACTCTTCCTCGTCCGAAACCCCGCCCGATGGCCATGCGTACGACCACTTGTACCAGCAGACGACCGCCTCCATGCCGTATCGTCCCGGAATGGCGAACGTGAGCAGTGAAAGTGTTGAAGACTTTCGGAGTGTCATCGATGACCTGACTGTTGCAAACAAGAGACTGAAGCAGAAGCTGAGGAAGTATGAGAAGCTGCATGATTCACACTTACAGGACGAGAAGCTCTTCGAGGTGCGCTTCCATGGCCTCCCTGATCACAAGAAGCGAGAGCTCGAGGAGACTTTGCGTAAATTTGCCGCCGACATGGACAGCAAGTCGGAGCAGGGCTACCCCGCTATCTCTTCCCACCCAGCCATGTTCGAGAACCAGAAGACGGCTTCTTCGCATGCGTCCCGTTTCGCCGAGTCGGGCTACGCGTCCATGTCCGGTCACAACTCGAATTCGACTCGATCAAATCAACCCTCAAACCACGCTTCCAACGCAGACTGGGATCAACGCCGCTTGACGAAAATGAATTACAATCAGCAGCAACAGACAATTCAATCATACTTGCATGATATTCCCCGTGGACTGCTGCCAAAGGGCCACCACGCACCCATGAGTGACAAGTCGAAGAAGAAATTGGTGGTGCGACGCTTGGAGCAGATATTTGCGGGGAAACGATCGGCGCCCGGCAACCATCCACAACCAATGCAGCAGGAAGAAGTCGCCCAATCAGCCGCCACGGCCGATCGCCGTGCCAAAGAAGCAGCAGGTCAGCGTTCCAAAACAGAGGGTCACCGTGAAGCTCGCATTATGCCTGTACGGGCGGATGAGGAAAACGTCTCCGGACATCAAGAAGCTTTGCCAAAAATACGCCCGAACCTCCAAATCAGCGAACAATATTTCGCCGGCGCCGCATCCCCTGATCAGCGGCCCACCAGGCCGCTCGATCTCGATATCTACCGTGCACAGGTTCCCTCTGATAATATGAACTACATCCGACACCTTGGCTTTACTCCACCAAACATGATGTCCGAGGGTTCTCCCGAAGACGATCACGGATGGATATATCTCAATCTTTTGATCAACATGGCGCAGCTCCACACATTGAACGTTACTCCTGATTTTGTCAAAGATGCTGTTACCGAATACAGTTCCTTGTTCGAGCTCTCGCACGACGGTCGCAAAATCCGGTGGAGAGGCCATCCAGATGTCACGCTAAGCAGTACTGGCTCCAGTTCAGAGTACCAAGGCAATTCACCTTCCGAAGGGTTTGGCAACAGTAAATCACCTCACACATCTGCCAAAACGGGTGGAAGTGCTAGTTCGGGCCCTTCAATGAACCCCGAGCGTGTCGCGCAACGACTCGCTCGCAAGCAGAAGGAGAAGGAACGGAACCAATTTTCCTATACACCTTTGTTCTTCCACAAGGACGACTCCGATGATGAGGAAGACTCATACGGGCTCGATACGAATTCTTCGAGCAACTCCCCGTATCAGGTACAACAGGCCGGCGATTCTTCCGGTCTCGGCAGTTCGGCCATGCAAAGCTCTTCATCTAAGAGACGTCGGAATGATGGACCCATCATCTTCTACAGCAAAGCGAAGTTCTGTACCGATCTGACCGGAGATAGTCGTGGGATTGCGAGTCACACTTCAGATTCCTATCAGAACATCACGAGTCATCCTATTGGAGCGCCGACCACCTATGCAGGACGGCTCACACAGTCTTCCAATATCATGGAACGCCGTGGCCCACTGGAGACCACCATGATGGACATCGATTCGAAAGATGGCAACCAGACTGCATCAAGTAGCGAAGAACTCAGTTTCTCGCCTGACGCACTGAATGATGACAACGGCACGGAGAGCCCCGAAGCTGTGGATTTTGAAGCATCCGGCTTGGGTGGAGTGCACCCAGAGGACAATTTTTCTATCCGCGTGCGACGTTCGCAACAGCAGACTGTTCCGGCCAGTGCAATCGCTGCTCGCCGCCGGTCTTTACTGTACCCAAAGAAGATCCTTGACGTTCTGAACAATGATGCAACCCGGGAAGACAATTCAACTTCAAAGCAGCAACAGAATGTCATCAAGGAAGAGATACTTTCCGCATCTCGTAAAACTTTGCCAAACTCGGCACTACCTCCCGCTTCCTTCTTACCTTTCGACTCGACTTCATCAGGGGACGTGGACTCAGACCTTGAGTCCGATGTGTCATCCAGCCTTTCGAGTACCAGCTCCTCGGAGAATATCCCAGCTACCGCGCTCCATCTGCTCAATATTTCTCCCGCACACAGAGATTTTTCAAACGCTTCTAGAGACTCGTTCTCTGAAGAGGACGATGAGGACGACTCCGATGATGGTTCGATCGACCTCCTCGCGACTGCTCGCCGAATGGACCCGCACACTGTCATCGCTTCCGAGCGTGAGTACGATGCGTCTCTCGCCGATCGTCTTGCGGAAGAGATCCCTGCAGGAAGCTCCGCCGCCACGGCGGGCGGTGGCAGCGGCTTCAACACCCCGGCGAACGCCCTCGAAACCCTCATCAACCATGGCGAGTCAACCGGTCGCAGAAGCAGACAGAAGAGGCAGAGCACCACCAGCGGCAGTCTCTCCTCGCAAGCGCGCGCCAAGTTGAAGCGCAATCGCACGCGCGAGTCCATCGCTACCGCGCTCCAAGAAACCTCAAAGCGAGCCAGAACCCAGAAACGCGAGTGAGATGATCATACAGAACACATTCTCAACTCCATCATTTTTCATACAGCACACAGGCGCTTGTCGCCATGCATAGTACGTACTGGCGGTATTTAACGACGATACCCATATTGGTATACACAGACGCACATGGCATGGAGGGGCGTGCTTTGACATTTGCATAACCAGGGACAGGCGCGATTTATGTTTTCACCCCACGAGCTATACCCCCTTTTCTTTTGAAGCGTCGTTTTCGGTGCATGCGTAGTATGCACGCTCCCTGCAGTTGTTGATATGCGCACTGTAACGTTTGGTTTCATCTTCATTGGCAGAAACGTACGGAAATGAAACGACGCTGTATATTTTTCCAATGCCATGTTATCGCGCGTGATGTTATTTTTTGGTCGCAGTCGTATACCTGCCTAGCCCTTTGACATCTCCACCAACGATGCGTCAGCCCGGACCTTGTTCCGCATCACGCAATCCACATACCTCTCTCGCTCGTCTTCTCTGTCGCCATTGCGCACTCCACAGCCTTCTTCTCCCTCTCCATCACACCCCTGATATCCGGTGCCATACCCCTCGCCCCCTCTTTCCTGCTCCGCACCTGCGCCTGCGCAGACTGCGAGTACGAGTGCAGTCGCTGGAACACCTCCGTATGTGTGTGGTACATCTTGCTTCCCTCCTACCTTCAAATCGCTGCACTTGCACCTGTGCTGTCGATGTAGATGCGCGGTGCGTAACTGCAAGGATAGTCAATCTGGCGAGATGCGCAGGGTGTAGGATGTGGTGTGGTGTGGTGTGGTGTGGTGTGGTGTGGTGTGGTAGGTATAGTGTTCTCTGGGAATCGGACAGGGAACTCACGACCTACCTACATCATCGCAGGGATAGATACCTAGGCCAGCCGTGCTGGCTGTGGTGCCCTGTCTTGGATGGCTTGTCAGTGCGGTTGGGGTGCGATCTGCGATCTGCAGTGTATGGGCGCCATGCTGTTGGCCTGGTTGTGGGTGGGTGTGCGGGTCGGGTATGTCGGCAGGGTGGAGGGTAAGGTATGACATGGGTAGAGAAAGTCGCTTTTTGGGGGTTGAGTTTCAGGTGGAAGGAATTAGGTTGGAGGATGTCGGGGATGGGAGTTGGAAAGGCAAGAAGGGAAAGAGGTTTGTGTGTGGCAATGAGGCAGTGAGGCAGTGATTCTGGGCTGTTTAGTCGCTGCGAATGGAGCAGGCGAAATAATACCAATGTGCTGGATCGCGCAGGGTTGGAGGAGCGATTGAGATGACGCATGGTCGTGCTTTGCAGCGTGTCGAGAGAGGACAGCCGGTGTGAGCTGCGGAACCCGGTCGTACATTTGGCCTGAAGAAGATCAGGCGTGAGGGATGCCAGTAACAACTCTGACTGAGATGGCATTCGCAGGGCGATAGTGGCCACACGGTCTTCAGCAGAACCAATGATGCTCCCATACAATTGCGAAGACACAAGTACAGCAAGGTTTATTCTTCAACTACAAGATACAAACCAGCTCAACTACCCGTCTCAAGCACCACGATAGATCAAAGTCGAAGAAGAAATCAACAACCAGGAGGAATACACAACCTTTGTGTGGCGAGACTAGACAGCATCCATACCATACTTTTGATTCAAACCCGTACGCACCCTGCCATGCAACTGAGATGACAAAAAAATCTACCTAGTCCTGGCACCCTAGTCGCAATAATCAACAATCCCCCTCCCTCCCTCCGTCCGCATCTTGTGGATAGACAAGACCAAATCCTAGAGTTTAAAACATCTGCGCCAGGAACGAGGGGAAATAGACAAGCAGACTCCAAATCCCAATCACCGGCTCGTCGTTGAGATTCCACGGGTGCTCTAAGCGTAGCGCTTGAAGTTCTTATCTCTTCGTGACAGCGGGGACACCTCCTTTGGGTAAACGCTGTCCCCCCACCCCGAGGGTGAGAGACCAGGGAACAGCGGCCTATACGATCAGGATGTCGCGCTCCAGTGGGTAAAGCGATGTTAGGTGGCTTCGCTGGCGACGCGGAAAATGTTACGGTCATGGGACAGAGTGCGGGTGCGTTTGCGACGCATACGTGGGATAATAGATATTGTTATGTTGCTGGTGGTGTGCATGGGCATCTGCTGCCTGAGAGGTGCGGGCCTGTAATCGAAGTGTGGAGGGATGTGGTGTTGAATTTTGTTTGCGAGGGGAAGGCGCCGTGTGGGGAGTTTGGCAACGGAGATGGGGAGGGAGGGACGAAGGGGGTGGTTGTTGATGGGGACGGTATTGAGGGAGGTAGACGAAGAAAATTGGTAGGGAGTGACAATGGGAGAAGAGGGAGGCTGTTTGAGCTTGCAAGAAGTGTGGGTGGAGCCAAGGGGTATGATGTGGTGTGGGTGGAGGTGTGTAGGCTGTTTTTGATAAAGGGTGAGTAAAGGGTGCGCTGCTGCTGAAGGTCTATCATGTACGTCTGCAACTATATCGGCATGCTGTAGTGCTGTATCCCACCTACTTTCAACATCCCAGCTTGCGCTGTACCCCCGAAAACACCCGTCATCTACTTCCACTCTACACTCCACGTCGTCTCGCCCCTCCGGAACGGCACAACGCGCACACTGATCCCTTCCTGCTCCAAAACCTCAACTACCTTCGTATTCTTCTTCTTCAACACAACTCTCTCGCGCCTTTCGTCCTTGACCTGATAAAACGCTCTTCCCCACCCCCCAAAGAAACCTTCCAGCCCCTCCTGACTCACCTCCTTCTCCTCGATGACGCCTCTCTCGACACCCTTCTCCAAAGCATCAAGCACATACGCCACCGCATTCGTCTGCGTGAAGACCCCCGCAGCAACCTTGTCCTCGCCCCTCTTCTTCCCCTGATCATGCGGCGCAGAATCGGTACCTAGGAAAAACCTCCCCTCGCTGCGCACCACAGCTTGCAAGAGTGCATCGCGGTCCTCAGGCGTCTTTGCCACAGGCTTGCAGAAGCAGAAGGGGTCGCCGGCCCAGTCGTCGATGATGAGGGAGAGGTGGTGCGCGGTGATGGTTCCCGCTACCGAGGGACCGCAGGCTCGCACTGCGGTGAGGGCGGCGGCCGTGCTGCAGTGCTCGAGGATGATGCGGAGGGAGGGGAATTTCTCGTGGAGGGACTTGAGCGTGGGGAGGAAGGCGGGTTCCGCGTTGAGGATGGTGATGGCCTGATCCTTGGAGGTTGAGGCGTGCGCGTGGGAAGGGGTGGAGGGGACTTCGCCGTGGAGGTTGAGAACCATGTTTTGTTTTTGCATTTCGGCGAAGACGGGGTAGAAAGCTTCGTAGGAGATGACGCCCGAGGAGGAGTTCTAGAGGGGTTTAGAGAGGTTGGGAAGAGAGAGGGAGAAACGTACAGTTGTCACGCCAGCTGGGTAGGACTTGACGCCCGTGATGCCTGCTTTCTTTGCTTCGCGGATTACTTCGGGTGTGATGGACTCGTGCAGGTACAGCGACATAAGATAGTCGACGTTGGGCTCGATGGCCCTCAGCCGGTCACGGTACTCCAGACATTGTTGCACCGTAGTAACAGGCGGCACCAAGTTCGGCTGCGATGATGCATCAGTATTGCGAGTCAAACAATGCAGGACGCAGCAAAGCAATACAATCGCGACGGTGGAGTATGCGGGGAAGCGAGGAATCATACCATGACATACACCTGATTCACACCACCCTGTCGAATCGTGGGCGTAACGAGCTGCGACATCTCCCCATCTCTAAGGTGGACGTGCGCATCAAATGCAGCCGGAAGCTCGATTTGTTGGATTTTGGTGAATCCCATGTTTGGCAATTGTGGTTGTCGCTACAGCTTTGAAGCTGAACGACTTTTTGCGGTCATGGTGGGACATTTTGCTAATTTTGGCACTAAACCCAACGCGGCAATCACCTCAGAATGTTTGAGGTGATTGCTGCAACGTGCTGGATAGAGACGATTTCGCAGCGTGCGTCGCATATTTCTGAATAGCCGACTGCATGCATACTACAAAGCACAAGGCCCATTGTTCCCCGCAAGTCTTATCACGCTGTGTCGTCTTGCTAGACGAGCCACTACAGAAGCCATCATTGTAAATGAGGGGAATACCACAGCAGAATCAAGCGTGCGATCTCGGCTTGGGCTTCTTGATCACCTTAGGATTTGCCTTGATGTCCTTCTCAACACTCTTGTGCCAAGTGTGAGGTATAAACTCCACCCCCAAACCCGAGTGGCGCGTTTTGCGAGATGCATCGTCTTGGCTCTCAAGCTCTGATGAGCTGCGTACCTTTGTGGACCCTATTGACGCGTCATTGTTGAAACCCGTCGGCTCGCCAGGCTCCCTCCTCCGCCTCTTTGAACCTGGCTTAGAGCGGTTGGATAGACTGCCGTCGCTGACAGCCTCGCTTTGAGCTCGCGATCGCTTCCTTCGTACTGGCATCACTGACGCCGTGGACTCGGGCGACTCTGGGATAGCAAATATCGATTGATCTGATGCAGGCTGAGAGGATGGTGACGCAGAGAGTGCCTTTGTTAGATGCCCAGGAAAGCCGTTGCGGCTTACTGCGAGCGTCGCTGGAGTATCATTGAACTCGGGGATTACATCGTCCTCGCCCACATCCCAACCAGGCTTCACACGAAGATCGAAACCGAACTCTCGCTTAAGTTGCGCCTCAAGCTCAGTATTTTGGGTCGGTTTCCGTGACGTCGTCACGCTGTTTGATATCGGTGGGTGAGCGTTCCTTCTACGGCCCCTTGGGACGGCACCGCTGGCATCGTCGTCTTCGTCTTCGTCTTCATCTTCATCGATATCTTGGGTAGTGTTGGAACTCGACTTGCTGCGACTGGCGTTAAGTGTGTTTCGACGGGAGTCAGACCTAGAAGGAGCCACTGTTTCCGTTTCACTGATCGTGTGGCTGTCATCAGATTCATCGGATATATCGACTTCCTCTTTGACTTCAGACGGCACCATCTTATGTGATTGGCATTCTGTGGATGGCCTTGCGGTATCGATTCGATTTTGTTTTCTGACATTAATGACCACGGACACAGAATGATTCTTCACGGTGTGCGCGTCATGGTCCACGGCTCTTCGGAGTTCAAGTCCCAGGGCCTTTGACACGCGTCTATCAACCGCGTTACCGACCATCTTGTACTGATCGCCGACGTTACCAATAAGAACCTCTTCGGCTGGTATGTCCTGCGCAAGCCTCGCCTCTTCCAATGTAATGCATCGATTCTGTTCCCAATGCACGAAAGGACCAGCACGAGAGTCATGTGGTGATGGGGCGGTGACAATTGTTCCGATCAACCCATTCTTGTCTATACGTCTGTAGGATTTGCTGCTGATCTCGCTTCTTGTTTCGTACAGGTACTTTGGTACGAGTCCACGTTTCACAGCGTATTCGATGCCAACACCCGGTGGATCAGTTGGCACGTGAGCTATGCATCTTCTTTCTCTTATATTGGGCCGGCATCGTAAGACATGGTCCGGAGAGCTGATGCAAGGATGCCTTATGCCGCAGCCAATGTTCGGCAGATGTCCCAGTTTCTCGCCTGGGTTTACATGCTGTGGGAAGGGCGTAATTTGTGCATCCTGCACACCGAATCTTTCTCCGTTCAGAAGCCTCCCTACGCTCTTGCTCTTGAATCCTTCGGGGTCGCCATGCGTTGCACGTGGAGGTGCAAGTGGAGTTCGGCCTGGCGCCGCGATCGACAGAATCAGACGGTTTCGGTGCTGAGGACTACCGTAATGCCATGAACTCATGATGAATTGTTGGACTTGATACCCCATCGACACCAGACATCCGATGAGCTGTGATAGTACCAACTCCTCTTCGAAACCCTTGCGTGTCACCCCCATATTGACGACGTTTTCAAGGAAGCCGTACTCAGGTCGATAGACATCCACAAATGAAGCAAAAGTGGTGACGTGCGCAGCATTTCTCAGCGATTGTTCGCTCAACCAATCCTGTTGAAGTTTAGAGAATCCTGGGCAAGGACTTCCCCCAACTATCACTCCTACAGCTCCAATCTTCGCGATAAGGTTCATGTGCGGTGAGTCGCCGGATAGTAAAGCGTGCAGATAATCGTCAACGGAGCCAAACCATAGCTTCAGCTTGTCAGGGTCTTCGGCATTGGCTCGTAAGGTCTGTATAGCGCGACCATTCATATCGACAGAAGTGTGGAAGTGCACTGCGCCGCCGGCTTCCAACCCCTTGTCCAGATTACCCAGACCGCTGAAGAGGCTCAGTCCCGGAAGCTTTTTTGACGAGTCCATTGTGGCATAATCTGGTCCTTGACGCAATTGTTGTGGTGCGGTGCTCAGATTCTCAAGTGTGTATCCATCAGAGCCAACTCGCGTCGAGAGTGTCCAACAATGGCCGGTACCTCCTTGGTCGTAAGGAAATCGTATGCGACTAGTTGCCATGTCCTCGCGCGTGTAGAAGCGTACATAGCACCTTCCTTCAATTTTAGAAAGCGTTACGCAGTCGAATTTGTCTGTCCAGACCAGTTCGTTGGCGGCTATTTTCCGTGGAAAGGTCTCGTGAGTAGTCTTCGGTGCGAGCTTGCATAGTCGTTCAAGGCGTCGAATCTTGACTTGCTTCTCCCTTGTATTCACCTCTTCCACAACAACTGGCTCCAGAACGTCCTTCTCTCGCACGTACACCGTATCTCCGGAGCAATAAGTACGCTTGGCTAGTGCATATCTTGGACGAGAGCCCTGACACGTGCAGCGAAAGTCCGTTTCCTTCATCGTAATGAACGAGCTGGTTTCTGTTTCAAATCTTTGTCGAACCAGAAACTCCTTGTGCGTATCGTAACTTCGGGAGAACCACTCTACAGTGCATCGTCTTGTGACTTCTGAAGATAGAAGTGTATGTTCTTGACAGTTGCAGTTGTCTGACATGAAGAGCTCCTTTGTGACGGGGTAATGTGTTGTACTGATCGTCGTATCCTCCGGTCTATATAGCCAGATCACGTACAGACGTTGACGGCCATCTGCTAGAAATGTAATGCGTTGAACATACCCAATCCATTCGTGAACGGTGGTTGCATCCTTGGCTTTCTTCCGCCACATCTGGTTTTCGAACTCGTCCGGGGCTATGCAAACCACATCGCCAATTTCAAACGTGGTTCGCTGTTGGCTTGCATGTGGTAGGTTAGCAGAAGAGATCGGGTGCCTCTTCGAAGGTAACCCAAGCGTTCTGAGTCTATTTTCGCGAGCCTCAAGGACGGCGCTGGATGGCTGCATTTCCATGATCTGTCCAGCGAAGTACCTGTTTTTGAAACATTCGTAGACGTGTGGTGTTGCAACTGTCTTCTCGCATTCCAGTTGGATCATGTTACCGTCAGTCCTTTCACACTGTTTCCATAGCGGATGTTTGAACAGCGAATCGTCTTGTAGACACATAGCCTCTGACCACAAATACGGAATATATGCATGTAGTATCTTTCGAAAGTCGGTCGATCCATAAGCCTCGCGCCACTTGTTGACATCTAAATGGTCCGGGAAGCGCTGCTGAAGCCATCTATGGAACCTTTCTCGGAAATCTGTCAACGCGACGCACTCGTTATCTTCTAAATAATCCATGGTATGTTTACCGAGAGTCGCTATCCATTGGAAAGCATCGTGAAAGCCTGTGTACGGACGACTTGGTGCACCTAGTCTGTACCAAACGTCGTGCGTTCGGTCGTTGCTGGCGTCGTGAGAAACTATGTAGACTGTCACATTGGGATCGTCGTCCACGCCGTAACCCTCGATCGAATAGCTTTTGATGGGGATGCCTTGAACGTAGTGTCGCGTGGAGCCCATCGAGAGCACGCCATTGAAGAAAAGCTTCTTTCCGGCTACATCCATGAAATCCAGCGAGTGCAGTTCGCCTATAAAGTTGGTTTCCGGCTTAGTGTATATTTCATAATCTGTGGCGTCGATGTAAAGTGGCTTCCTACCGCTCCTGTGGCCATCCTCGTCCTGTGCGTCGTGTGGCTGAACGATCGACGCGGCCTACCAGGGTCAGCGTCTACACTGTCATGCCGACTTGAAGTGGTCCTCACTTTCAACGACTTGATTGCTTCCGCTTCTGATACTCTACGTACGTCGTGCCTCCATGCTTTATCGTAGTGTCGCGGAAAATGTCCTTCGTCTGTGAACAACGCTATGCTCGAAGACTTAGGAATCACCACGACTGGACTGCGTGACGGAGGCTTCATGCCGCTCTCGGCGGAGACGTGTGGCATTGGGAATGCTCAGACGATCTCTTCTTTGTCGCGTCGTTACGGACAGTGCGGTGCGAGTTGCGAAGGCGAGCAATGCCAATGACAGATAGCGCGAAGCCGACGAGGTTCAACCGTTGAGCGGATCGTGGGTCAAATCGGCATGCAGCCCTAGGAGAGTGTCGAATCGGCAGGCAGCCATAGGAGACAAAGACAAAGACACGTCGCGGCGCGGAGGGTAGGCGTTTCGCTCAAACAGCTTTCCTCCTCACTGCAAGCGCAGATAAACAGGTGAAGTTGTCAAACGGGCAGCAATCGCACTGGGGTACGGTAGGTAGGTAGGTAAACCGCGAGCAGCTGCATCCTCATGAAGCAACCATTGCGCCGGCGAAGGGGAAGACGCGAGCTTATGAACAATGAAGGTCAGTTCGCCCGCGACAACGCGAACAACAGTGGAAGGTCGCGTTAACGTCGCGATGGTGAATAGTGGCTGTCCGCTTCCGCTGCAGGTACAAGGGAATGACGCGAAGCCGCCAGGCCTATTCGGGCAGTGGCAGGCGTTGCGGAGGCGCCTGCCATCTCGTATGGCACTGGATAGGGCAGCAAGTCAACAGGCTACGAAAATTGACCCAGAGCGAATCGAAGAGCGGCGTGGCGGTGAGAATGAAAGTTGAAGTGAAAGTGAAAGTGAAAGCGAAAATGTTGCAGTGCGGTAGGCAGATACCTAGACTATCTCGTGGTTTGGTTGCGCAAGTAGGGTGCTGAAGAAGGCGGGGCTGTTCGTACCTACCTGCCTCGCGTTCCCATGGGCTTTGCAAACATCTGTGGACAGTGTACCCAGGACCTGAGCTCCAAGATGGCATGTTAACAAAGTCCAAAGTAAATCGAGAGAGCAGCGAATAGCAAATCGCGACTGGAATTTTGGCGGGCGTGCAGAAGTAAAAGTCGAACTGAAGGGCTGGAAGCCCATGTGTATTTTATCGCGCCACCGGTAACATGTACAGTAGAAGCATTCTCGTACCATCATAGCTATGCATGTATTCCGTCTCACGGCAACAACTCCGCAGACGGGCCATAGTCCCAAATCCGACTGCTATCATACGACTCCCTCTCCTCCTTGCGATTCGCCTCATCCTCGCCCCTCTCGGACGCCTCCTTCCTCTTCCCCTCCAACCACCGATCAATCTCCGGGATCATCCTAGTCAGCGTCTCCAGCTCCTTCGTCTCATCGTCACTAAGAACAGACTCCTTTTTCCCCTCCTCTTTCGCCTTGTCTGACTTCTTCACAATCGCGTCGAACTCTGTAAACAACCTGTCGCGTTCCTTCTGCTTGTTCTCGTACTGCTCGTACTTCTGGCGCCCGCCGAAACAGATGCCGTAGCCGTCGCAGTAGCATGTGTTTTGCGCGGGACAGTAGACTTCATGGCCTGTAAAGATGTAGTGCCAGATGTATTCGAAGACACGGCCTGAATATTGGTCTTCCATGCCCGTCTGCAGCAACCATTTGCGGTAGTGCAGTAATCGCTCGATGGGCACTTGGCGAATTCTTTCCTTGCTGAGCGCAAACTGCGCGCAGCAAACGCCAGAGAGCGACGAAGGTATGAGTGCGCCGGGGTGGATTTCTTCCCATACGCTCTTGCGCCAGTGTATCTCCTCTGGCTTGCGGAAGAAGTCAAAATCACCGCCTGGTCGGTCCATGTGGATCCAGTCGGGGCACCCAGGGTCGTGATGGCATCGCACATTCATGTATCCCATCCGCGCGACCCGGTCGTGGTTCAGCCGCTTGAGCATACCCAGCGCATCCTGCATTAGCAGATTGTTGTTGTGCCACGCATGGCGATGCGCGTGCATGAAGACGGTGGTATCGGGCAGGTCATCGTAATGGTCAATCATATATGTAAGGTAGACCTAGAGGTAACTTCAGGTCAGCCACACGGTCTCCAATTGGCGGGCGCAAGAACTACAGTATTCGCCCACGTACCATGGCCTCTCTGCCTTTGTTTTTGGGAACCTTATGTTCGGCATTTGGATTGTCGACCTCGTACACCATCAGTTTCGCCTCTGGTATCTCTCCCTGCAGCCACTTCAGGTCTTCCTTCTTTGTCTTTGGCATCACAATGGACCAGGTATAATTTGTGCCCATCGGTTTCGGCTCGCCATCCCTGAAGCGCAACGGAATGCCGAAGTCAAGCGGGTTGTCGTGCAGCGAAGAAGTTGTCGGCGTCGAGCTCAATGTCTTGCCGAATCGAAATGAGGAATATGGTGCGCGGTCGAGTCGAAAAAAGGTCCATGTTAGAATGAACAGAGCGAGGACGGAAACGAGCGAGGCAAGACGGGGCGGTCTAGACAGCATGATGCTATTGCGCGGTCGATGAGGCGTGCTAGCTCCACGGTGGACGAGGTCGGCTTCACCGTGGAGGGCGTGTGGGGGAGCATTGGAGTTAAGGGCAGCATAGTGCAAACGGAAAGCGCTAATAACGGCGCGAGTGTTTGGTTTCAGGGTTATTCAACGTGCGCCTTCAGTGGGGTGGTTACTGTCGTGGCGACTGTTTTAAAGATATTTTAGATATGTTCTTCGTCAGATTAGCCTGAATAAGTAAGGCTGGGTTAGGGCTTGCTTACTCCCGTTTCGCTTAGCCTCCAGCCTACCGCAAAATCTCAGATAAAATCCCTATGCTAGGCTCAAATAGGCAGTTTGGTCCTCTAATTAGGTGTTGTAGAGCGGGGCTAGAAAACCTACAGTAGTAAACCTTAGCATAAGAAACGCTTAGATTAACTATAGGGGGATATGTCCTACCCCACCTTAATAGTGCAGTAGACAATCTACACTACTACTATAGTATATAGTATACCTAGAGAAAGATTTTAATTAGAATCTACTATATAGTATAGTTTTACAGCCCTACTAGTAAGTATACCTTTTTTAGCCTTAACTACTAGTACTATAGCGTCTTTTCTAGCCCTAACTATAGTTACTACACTTATATTTTTTTAGCCCTACTTACTATACTATAGGAGATATCGCCTAATAAATAATATTTTAATATAATTAAGGACACTACTTTAGTTAAAAGAGGCTTACTAGTAAAGAAGTTATACCTAGATTTTTAACTTAGTAATAGCTTTAGCGTAGCTTACTACTACGCTATACTTACGCCTTATATAAGATATAACTATTCTTATACTTATAAAGAGAAGTTAAAGGTAATTAACTATATTACTAACTACTTATTATAGAAAGAGGATTACTAGCCTTATATCTATATCTAAGAAGGTCTTTAGTAAAACAGCTCCTTTCGCCTATAAACTAATTATAAGGTTATAGTAGTTTTTTTTATATCTAAAGAGTTAGTAAGCGCCTAGTAGATGTCTAAATTAGAGATTTTATCTTTAGTATCTAGTAGTTAGCGTATTATTATAAATAGAATCTAGTTATTCTAGCTAGCGCTAGAGGAGAGGCTTTATAATATATTTATTAAGCAACGTAGGGCTACAAAATTAGTCTTTTACAGGTAGTATTATTGCACGTTAAAGGCCCTATTTAAGCAGCTCTACTTTATAAACCTAAAGTTTATCTTTTTATATAGCTAGTTTACTAGCTTCTAAAAGAAGTAGGGTATTACTTATTATAAAGAGGAGGTAGAGGCTAGAGGATAAAGGGTAACCTTCTAGACCTTCTAGTACCTTCTCTCCCCTAGTACTAGTTGTAAGGAATAGGTAACCTTTAAAGGTTCCTAGAGTTACCTTTTCTATATTCTAGAACTTTCTATAATAACGTTATAATAACGTTATAGCCCTATAGATACTAAGTAACGTTATAGGTGACGTTATAAGGTAACGTCATAGGTATCGTTATAGGTAACGTTATAGATAGTAGAGAATTACTAAGTAGAATACTCTAGAATCTCTACTGTATGTATATAAGGAGAGTTACCTTCTACGTGTACTCTCTATTCTAGATAGTAATTCTAAGCCTATACCTAAGGTTTTATTGCTCTATTTAACTACGTTCGATCTACCCTCTATTACTCTAGTCTCTACTATTCTAGGTAACTAGTACTAGGGGAGAGAAGGTATATTAAATCTAAGAGGGTAGCTAGTCCTAAAGGGTTAAGGTTAGTTCTTAGGCAGGAGTACTTACAGAAGGTGGAAGGTCTTATTAATATAATAGTATCTTATAAAGTGTAATAAGTTAATAATTTAGTCTACTAGAATCTAAATAATAGATTAATAAATAGATTAAATATAAGTATAAGAAGCTTATTCTCGCGTTCCTATATACTAAGTAGTCCTACACTTCCTAGAATCCCATATGTCCTAGAGTCCTATATGTCCTAGAGTCCTATATGTCCTAGAGTCCTATACGGGCAAGTCCTACGCATCCTAGAGTTCCTGTATAGGTAAGACCTATGCGGTCCTTAGGACCTTTAGGACCTATAACTTATTATGTAACTACTTAGTTAGCTAACTCTAGTAAACTAGTAGTTTAATAAGTTTACGCCCTACTACTTATACGTAGCTAGATCCTAATATTATTCTCCCCTTCTAAGCTTAATATTCTTATAAGTTAACTACTTATAAAGTTATTATTTTATTCTATTTAATATTACTATAGTTAAGCTAATTATCTTAAGAAAGACTACGTTTTTATAATAGTTACCTATTTATACTATACTAAAAAGAAATACACTTATTATCTTTTTTCTTTACACTCTTAGTGTACTAACTATATTAAGTAGAGAAACTAGAAGTGTAAGCCTAAAAAGATTCCTTTACTAGATTATTTAAAAATAGATGCTAAAATAGAGAGGTTAGAGAAGTTAGAGGCTAAAGAAGAGGTAAAGCTCTATATTAAGAAAAAGATAGCTAAGGCAGCTCTTCTTTACACCTATTAAGTGTAAAAGAAGATAGCGCGTCTACGTAATTAGTAAAAGAAATTATATTAGAAAGAATAAAAATTATTTAATTATAGTATAAGTACTATAGATAAGTTAGAAGCGCTTAAAGCGTAGGAGGAGTTAGTGTAGGCTATTGCGTTAATAAATCCTAACGCGCTATTAGGCGCTAAAGTAATTAACTAGTCTATTTTATAGGCTAGCCCTTATACTAGTAGTAATTCCTAGGTGCGTTTTAGTTGTCTCTTTATAATTTCTAGCGTCTAATTATAGAAGTTGTTTATCTATTATTAATAGTTAGATAGGTTTTCCTTAGGTTCTTATATATTTTTACTAGACAAATACCTTTTCTATTTAATAAGGTATTCTTTAGTGTCTATATACACGTTATGTACTTATAGGATTTATTCTACTTTAAACTTAGTTTCTTCTTAAGCTTAGTAACAGAAGGTGGTTTTAACTAGTGTTTTAGGGTCTACTAATTCTAGTAGTAATATATAGAATACTAGGTGTATCTTCGCATCTAGTAGTAGTTCCAACCTGTAGTTTACTAGTAATATTTACTTAGAAATATAAAATAGTCTAACCTTAATATAATCTAGTTTTTTGTGTTTTTTCTTCTAAGTTTAAAGGTTCTTTATAAGTAAATATACTTTATCCCCCTTTTTTAGCTAAGGTGCTATTTTTTATTTTTAGTTTTAGTATAAAATTAATTACTACTAAGCTTTCTTAAGATTCTCTTAGAGTTATTAGTGTATTTTCTTTATATTTTCTACTATATCTATAGCTTCTTTTACTTTAATTATCGTAGGAAATTATTAATTAAAGAGATGTAGGTGTCTTTTATAGTTTACATAGAATAGTGTATATCCTAATACTACTAATACTTTGTTATTATAGGCTAACTACGCTATAGGTAGTAATAAAACCTAGTTATTCTTTTAACTGTTGCAGTAGATGCGTAGGTACGTTTCTATAGTTTAGTTCGTACGTTCTATCTATCTGTCTATTTATAGATAGTAAGCTATTAATAGTTTTTGTTTCATTCTAAGTAGTGCTATGAGCGTTGTCTAATAATTTAACGTAAAGAGCTTATCTCTATCGCTAATAATTATTTTTAGGATTCCATAGTGTCTAATTAGTTAGTCTAGGATAAGAAAAGCGAGTTCCTTTACTGTTATTCTTTTAAGACATAGAATAAGCTTAATATACTTAGTTAGTTAGTAGACTATTACTAGTATACTATTATATTTAATTCCTGTTGTTAGATTCTTAGAGTTTAGAATTCCTATAACAAAATCTATAGTAATATCTTCCTATAGTGCTGTTAGTATTCTAATTACTTACATCTCTTTATATTTAAAATGTATACTGTGTTTATTTCTCTAGCATTCTACACATTTATAGATATAAGCTATTATAGCTTCCCTAATTCCTTTAAAGGTGTAATTCCTTTAAATAAGTTCTATTATTTTTGTAATACCTAGGTGTCTGTATATAGGGTTATTATAGTATTATTAGATAATCTTAGTCTGTAGATGTTCCAGAACTTCTTAGTTAATTACTAAAAGTTAATTTAGTTCTGCTGTTAGCTCTAGAGATCTATCTTTAGCTTTATAAAGAATTGTAGAGAAGGTTTTTACCTTTTCTCCTACTAGATTACTTTATTAGCTAAAAGCGTCTACTCTGCTATTTTCTTTTCTAGCTATATAGATGATTTTAAACTTATACTACCTAGTAGTTTGCAACTATCTTTATTATTATAGCGTAAGTTCTTTTGTTATTATAAACCTTAGAAGGTTCTTATAATCTATATAGATTTCTAGCGTTAAGTAACTAAGCGCGTAAATCCTCTAGTGCTTTAAGGCTTTAATAATAGCGTAGAGTTCTTTATTATGTATATTATATTGTGTTTTAGCGTTATTAAATTTGCATAAGTAATAGGCAATTAGGTGCTATTTACTATTATATTCTTATTTAGCGTAGGCGCCTAGCGTAAGATCGCTAGTGTCTGTTTTAAAGCGTAGTAGTTTATCGCTTCTAAAATAAATAAGAATAGGTTCTATAATACATGCTGTCTTAAGGAGTTAGAATAACATTCTACACTTATTTATCTATTTAAAGGGCACGTCCTTTTTTATAAAATTTATTAAAGGTATTATAACCTTTGCGTAATTTTAGATGAATTATTAGTTAAATCTACAGAATTTTAAGAATTCTTAAATATTCTTAGCTGTCTTTAGTATTAGCTAGTTCTTAATATATTTAACTTTACTTAGTGCTATCTTAATTCCTTTCGTAGTAATAATGTGTCCTAGGAATTTAAGTTATTTAACGTTAAACTTACATTTCTTAAGTTTAATGCAAAGGTATACTTTGTCTAGTGCTTCTAGTACTATCTATATATACTTAGTGTGGTCTAATTTGTTTTTGGAAAAGACGAGGATATTATCTATATACGCAATAACAAATATGTCTAGATGTTTACAAAGTATGTTATTAATAAGTGCTATAAAAGCTGCTAGTGCATTTATAAGTCTAAAAGGCATAACCTTATATTTAAATAGTTTATAGCGTAATTAAAACACTGTTTTCTATTCTTTACCTTTCTTAATTTGTATAAGGTGGTAACTATCTCTTAGATTTATTATTATAAATATCTTAGCTTAAGATAATTAATCTTATAACTCTATAATGTTTAGTAGTAGATATTAGTTCTTTATTGTTATATTATTAAGTTGTTAGTAGTTAATATATAGTCTGTCTAATCTATCCTTTTTCTTAATAAATATAAAAGGGCTTACTACTAGTAACTTTAATAGTTATATATATCCTTTCTTAAAGTTTATCTTAATAAAATCACGTTCTTTAAGGAGTTCTTCTCCTATCTTACTATATAGTAGTCTAAAAGGTAGCGTTTTCCCTTCTTTTAGGTCTATTATAAGATCCTAGGGTTAATATTCTAGTAGGTTTACTTTTCCTTCCTTTTCTGTAAATATGTGTGTCTATTTCCTATACTCTCTTAGTAAGGTAAGGGGTGTGCTATTATCCTCCTTTTTATACTTCTTAACCTAGTGGTTCCTGCTAGCGTCTACTAAGGTATGCTTCTGTTTTTTAACTGTCTGTTACAGTATTATGTTATTCATAACTCCCTTATCTACTATTATTTTTAGTTAATACGTAGGTTTTACTTATAATATATAATTGCAGCGTTTAAATAATATTTTCTTTATACTCTAGTTAATCTGCGGGTTATATATTGTTAACTAAAGTAATTCTAAAACTAACTTATGCTTAGATCCTAGTAAGATATCTAAGGTAAGTTCCTCTCTATGTCCTTAGACTATTATTATGGTAGTAACCTCCTAGTATATTTAAGGTGTCTTAGGCATCAGGGATCTATTCGCGATATAAATAATATAGGGTACTTTTTTCTTTAATATTATAAGTCCTGCTTATTTTACTATTTAATAAGATATAAAGTTCTTTCCTACTCTTAAGTCTATAAGAGCTTAAGCCTATATTCCTTTAAGCTATACTAGTAGCTTAACTAATACTATACTTACTATAGTATTTAATTTAATAAAGGCGTTTTCTTATCTAAGTTTAGGCCTAAAAAAGACATCTATTTATATAGGTTGTAGTTAAGTTCTAGTGCCTAGTATACGTTTCTAAGCATCCGCTTCTATTATTATTTTTAAGTATATAGCTTATATAGATTGTTTTCTTCTTCTTCCTATAAGGATGTTCTTCTATTTTTCCTCCTACAG
Source organism: Paraphaeosphaeria minitans (assembly GCA_015832175.1). Classification (NCBI taxonomy): domain Eukaryota; kingdom Fungi; phylum Ascomycota; class Dothideomycetes; order Pleosporales; family Didymosphaeriaceae; genus Paraphaeosphaeria; species Paraphaeosphaeria minitans. Next base: position 1,692,881 of record WJXW01000009.1, read on the forward strand.
TCTTTACTATTCCTATATACTAGTTAAATTAGTAGTTTTATTATTACTTCTTATATAGGGCAGTTTACAAAGCTGTCTAAATATTTAGCTATATAGTAGTATTCGTAGTCTAAGTTTAGACACGTATACTAGTACAGTTATATATAGTCTCTATTAATAAGTATATTACAGCATTTATTGCCCTTTAGCGTAAAGTAAGAAAAGTATTTTACTTATTATTTATTCTAGAGGTGTTTATTATAAGCTACAATAGGGCAGTTTATCTATATTTATCTATAGCGTAGTTTCTTTCTAGGTTATTTCTTATTCTCCTCCTTCTCTACCTTATATTATACGTATATTGGTTCTTCGTAATACATCTACATATAGAATTAGTATGTAGGATTTTAGTAGTCTAGATAGTACTTTAGTACGTAGTCTAACTTCTTATTTTTATAGGGTTACATTTCTTTTAGTGCCTAGTAGGGTTCTATATAGTCCTAAACATTTAGTTTATACTTAGGTAATATAGGGTTGTCTTCTTCCTACCTACTTTATAGGTAAGGAGTAGAAGATCTTAGTATCTCTTCTACGTCTTCTATATTATAGTATACGTTAGAGTTATCTTCTAGATCTTTATATAGTTATAAGTTAGGTAAATCTAATTACTTACTTTACTCTAGTGTAACGCGTTAGTAACTAAATAGTGTTATAATAACTTCCTATTCCTTATTAGGTTCTTAGTCCTTAATAGTTAGTATATTTAACTTAGTTTAATAGACTTTGTTCTTTAATCTATAGTTCCTAGCTATATAGCCTAGTTTACCACATATAAAGTATTTATAGGTCTTAGTTATTAGTTATTAACTTCTATCTAAAACGCGTTTGTTAGACTACTTAGGGCCTATCCTTCCTCTTTTTCCTTTACCTATATAGTTAAACTAGACATCTTCTATTAGTTTATATCTCTAGTAGTTCCTTAGCTATTACTTTTAGACAATTCTAATAAGGTTCTTATAAACTATTTTTACTAGTTATCTAAAGCTTATTACTCTAGGGTTTTAGTAAAGCTCCTATTATAGTAAAAACTATTCTCTATTAATTCTAATAGTTTCTTTATATAGTTCTTTAAGGTTAGTAATTTGTGTACTACTATATAAGAGTTCTTTACGTAGTTTCTATTTAAGTCCTTATTTATATATATTCTAGAGAGATTTATTATCCTAGTTAAGCTGCATAGCGTATCTATAAAACTTAGCTATATACTTAGCTGCTAATTATTTCTAAGTTATAGTCTAAATTTTTGCTTTTATAATAGAGTCTTTATTAGCAATTCTAAAGAGTTATTTAAGGTATTTCTTAAAGTTATTATAATCTTTAATAATATTAACTACATTAGCGTGTTTATTTACGTAATTATTATTATTATTATTATAGTCTATTCCTAGGTACTTTTTAAGGTAGAGATAGATCTATAATTCTATATCTCCTTATATATATATTGCTGCAAAGATAACCTTCTTCTTATCTTTAAGGGGTTTGTCTAAGTTAAAGAAGTAGAGGTCTAACTAAAGAATCTAGACGTTAGTGTAAAATTGTTTACTAAAGTAGAGATTAGGTTTATATACTTTACTACTATCTTTTATAGGAGTAATCTTAGTGGCACCTAAAGCTATAGAAGAGGTAGGAGTTTGTAAAGTACTTATATTAAAAGTGTTTAAAATATTAAATCTAAAAGGGTAGCTAGTCCTAAAGGGTTAAAGTTAGTTCTTAGGCAGAAGTACTTATAGAAGGTAGAAGGTCTTATTAATATAATAGTATCTTATAAAGTGTAATAAGTTAATAATTTAGTCTACTAGAATCTAAATAATAGATTAATAAATAGATTAAATATAAGTATAAGAAGCTTATTCTCGCGTTCCTATATACTAAGTAGTCCTACACTTCCTAGAATCCCATATGTCCTAGAGTCCTATATGTCCTAGAGTCCTATATGTCCTAGAGTCCTATACGGGCAAGTCCTACGCATCCTAGAGTTCCTGTATAGGTAAGACCTATGCGGTCCTTAGGACCTTTAGGACCTATAACTTATTATGTAACTACTTAGTTAGCTAACTCTAGTAAACTAGTAGTTTAATAAGTTTACGCCCTACTACTTATACGTAGCTAGATCCTAATATTATTCTCCCCTTCTAAGCTTAATATTCTTATAAGTTAACTACTTATAAAGTTATTATTTTATTCTATTTAATATTACTATAGTTAAGCTAATTATCTTAAGAAAGACTACGTTTTTATAATAATTATGTTGGTTTGGCTCAATCTGCAATTAAGCATTTAAGGGTTGATAGTATACTATCGTGCAAAGGGTAAGAAGTAGGTTCAATTAATTACGTCTAGTCTATCGTACAAAGGGGCACTAAGGGCTTTATAAAGTCTCTGCCTCTTAGCGCTAACCTAAGTAGTGGGTCCTTGTGCGGGTCCCTATAGGTAGGCAGGCCCCTACTTCACCCAGTGCTACTTGTACAATAAACTGTATAGATACTAGTAACTTTTCTTTTGTGTAATAGCCTATGTCTATTATACGCTTCCCTTTCCTATCCTTCTCTATCTATACAGTTAGCCTTCCCCCTATTAGAACAAGTTGTGGGGTAGGTACAATGTTACTGTGCAGCAGAGGTTCTATTTACACCTACTCTTATGTAAATAGGCAGTGACAGCTAACCTACTTAGTTTTTACCTTACCCCCTCGTATAGTAGCAGAGCCGCATCGCATAATAAGGCTCTTTCTAGGCATGTGCCTTATACGTAAACAGAAGGTGGGGTGTTAAGCAATATAATACTTAGCGCTAGGTCTTAGTAAGTAGGTATAAAAGGATGTCTCTTAGCTCTCCTAAACCCTCTCTTCTTTATCCCACTTTAATATACGTGTACCTTCCTCCCTTCTTTCCTTATTCTTTTTAGTGTCCTAGTGTCTAGTAGCTAGTGCTCTGTTACTAGTGAATATATATAGCTTTTTCGTACAATGCTAATTTTTAACAAAACACACACATACACACACACACACACACTTACTATCGTACAATAGCCAATAACACTATTAGTCTGTTAGGCGCTAGTGCCCTTACTGCTAGTGTCTTTGTGCTAGTTATTATAGGTTAGACTGGATCGCGCATCTAGGTTAACCTCCCCACTAGTTCGCCTAGCATAAGGGCCTTTATGCAGAGCCTAGCAGTAAACGTATAATAAATCCTTTAGAGCATCTTTGTTTTTATTATACAATACTAACAAGTGTAGGACAAAGAGGCTAAGGTGGCCCAGATGCCCTCCTAGGACATTATCGTGTAAATCCCAGTTAGTATAAACCTCTAGCAGTAGGCTGCTCACGTCGTATAACGTAAGGAATATTAGTAAGCGGTGCTTATCTAGTTGCGCGGCTAAGTTTAAAATAAGCCTTGTGCTTACTTATATAGCACTACTAATACTAGTAATTAGGTGTTCCTGGATTATCATGCAATCCTAGGTTATAAGTCTAGATCGTACAGTGCCTACGTGTAGAAGTCGCACAGTGCTTATTATAAGCGTTATACATAGGGGGGGGTAAATGTCTTTGTTACACAAAAGGGTAGGTAGGCCTGGTCTTAAAATATCTAAATTATTAATACAGAAAATATGTTTTTTAATATCTTTATATAATCTCCTACAATGTGTTCCCTCTCTTATAATAAAACTATAATGTTAAATTAGTAGTAGGGCCTATACAGCCTAAAAATGAATGTGTCTGTGCGAAGTTGTAGCAAGTTAGACAGAAGAAAAGAAAAAATTTTTTTTTTTTTTTTTTAAAATAGTAAGTGAAATAACAAAAGAAATATTATGTAGTAGAGTAGTTACTCTATCGTACAGTCCTTATTAACTCTATCTACTAAAGCCTTAATAGCAATGTGTAGTTTATTTGTTAAGATTAGTGTTTAAAGTGCCTAGTTAGGTGCTTTCTTCGTACAAGTATTAGCAGGATTGTCTTTGCTATTAATCCACCTAATCTTTATAATTTCCTGTTTTTCGTATAACTCCCTAATTAATATAATGTTAATTATAAGGCGTTTTTTGTTTATAGTGCCTAGTTGTATAAGGCATTCGTATAGGGATTTTAAGTTAGTACAGACTATAATAGGAATTAGGGGGATCTAAAGTGTTTGTATAATCTATTAGAGTGTTATACTTAATGTAATTGCATTATTAAAACCGCCTACTAGACTATACAATTTGCTTACTAGAACACTTCTAGTTACTCTTTTACACTTTACTAAGTTCTAGTAGATAATATTGCCACAGATCTTAAAGTCCTAAGTCGTTGTGCGATGTTCCTCTGCTAGCATAATAATAAAGCCAAGCTGTGAGCTTAGGTCTCTGTTATTAGCAAAAGAGCTATTTGTAAAGATAAACAGCTTTATGCGACCTAGGTTAAGTGGAATAAATTTTAGTCCTCTTTATGTATTCTAAATTTGCTAGTTTAAACGTATGTTTAGTGCCTTAATATCTTTTTCTATTAGTACTATTGTTTACGCAGCAATAGATAGGTTAAATGTTGCTTCTAGTTAGTAAACTAAAGAGATATATACACCTCTTACTTATTATGTAATATATTAGTGTGTAGTGTCTTTGTCCTAGGGATTAATTGTGCGAAGGCTTTTAGTCTGTCCCTTCTATTTTAGGGTAATAACACCCTAAGTAAGTTGGATTTTACCTCTATTAAACTTAATTACCCTATCTTATATTAAGACGCTTTTGTCCTTTGCATAAAACTTTACAGTATAGAGCTACTTCTCTTTTTATTATACGAAGCTTTCTGTGACCACACTAAGGGTATTATTAGTCTAGAGTCTAGTAATGCTAAACATGTTAGGTCCCTTATCTATAATAAGTAGGCATAGGTCGTACATTAACACATGCATCCTTAGTTTCTCCTTATAGTAGTTGTGGTATGTCTTAAACTAGTAGAGACCTAATTCTACTGCGCTATACAGAGGTCGTACAACTCGCAGAATTATGTTTAGTAGGAAGAAATCGCGTATTTCTGCTAGTAGTTAGGCGTATAATATACAAAGAAGTTTGTTAGTAGACTACATATAGGCCTAAGTAATGTCCCTAAGCTTAATGTGCATATTGTACAACTAAATTAGTGTTACAGAAAGAGCTAACAGCAACCTCTAGCTTATACACTAAATAGTAGGGGATTATATAAGGATCTCCTCTTTTTCTTTATCTAAATGGCCAGCAAAGACAAGTCTTAATTTCTTATATAGTTAGGTTGTCTTGCCTTTAATCTCTCGTACGAGACGCAGGTTAAAGATACAGCCAGATTATTTATTAGGGTCGTACAATAAGATCTTAAAAGTGCCATTAGTAATAAGAGTATTCATTTCTGCCACATCTAATTCTTTAAAGGGCTAGCTAGGTGTGGTAATAACGCTGTCTACACAAAGCTTTAGTATAAGCTTAAAGTTATCTTTTTCTTTTTAGGTAATAAACTAGGTGTTTAGCCTTCCTAATCTTTGTTAAGCTTTACCTAATTATGCAACTGTGGTAGTTTAGTCCTTCCTAGGTCTTCCCCTTAGCCTTAGCTTTGGAGCTTTAATTCGTGCAGCTACAGGAGCATCTACATCCTGTGGTTCCTGTGTACTATCTTTAGTTGCGCGATAGTATAGTTTAACCTATATACAGCGCAGTTTTAGAGGTTTATTTTTAAACTCTAGGATAATGTCTCTTCCTTTAATGCTCTTAATCTTATATAGTCCTTACTATCCCTTCTTTTCTCTCTAGGCTATAACTTTAGAGCCTAGTAAGAGTGTAAGGGTTCTGTGCGATAATAGGCTGTTCCTAGTATTAATTATATAAGTAACTTTAACTTTAGCTCTGTCCTTCTTAAGTATTTTTATTACTTTCTAAACTGCATTAGCTTAGGCGATTAGTTCTAGTAAGGGTAAAGAGTCCTTATTAATCCTTAGGTAGGCACTAAAGACTAGAAGGGTAGGTACTATACTATTAGGCCTAGCTATGTTATTTAGTGCCTTTACTGCTATCTATAGCACTATCTTATTATTTATATAACTATTAATCTTAGCTCTTAGAATATTATACGCTTAGCGTAGTAGTGCATATACTTTTTTAATCTTACCTACAGCCTAGTGTGCCTCTACTAGCATTTGCCTACATTCTACCCCAACTATCTTCGCACAATTCTAAAACTTATTAGAAGCGAAATTAGTTCCTAGGTTATAGACAATGTAATCTAGTAGGCCTTAGTATACATTAATCTAGCATCTTGTTAAGGCATCCTAGGTGTCTCGTACAGTTATTAATCTTAGGAATTAGGCTACCTAAAAAGATATATCTACATTAATAACGTGTAGGACATCCCTTTCACTAATTCGTACAACATTAATAATAATCTTATAGTTAAAGTATAAGTTATCTTAGATAGAGAACTTAAAGCGTCTTAGCGCTTAGTTATACAACTAGTAGTAGTAATAGAACTTTTTTACTTTTTCTAGTATAGAGCTCTCTACTTTATGCCCTACCTAAGTAAAAAGCTTATACAGTTTTTCTATCTAAGGGTATCTAAAACAGTAGTGTAGGCGTTAGAGTTCTATTTCTATAAAGAAGAGAGCTAATTCCTTATTACTAAGGTTAAAGAAGGGGTAAGCCCACTTTTATACAACTAGGACTGTTATACTGTCCCTTTATATAATAACATCTAGAATGTTATTAAAGTATACCCTAAGTCTATTAGCATCTACTAGCAATAGCAGGAATAGTGTTAGGGAGTTAAGAATATAGTAGGTTACTATTCCTACAGGGTTAGTAATTCGTACAGTGCCTAGAGATATCTAGGAACCCTGTCCTCTAAAGCTAATATTAGTAGATCCTAGTAACTAGTCTACTTTAGTAGTTAGGTTTTCGTGTAAGTAGGCAGTAAGCTAGTCCTTTCCTACTATAGACACTTATATAGCGCCTATGTCCTAGAGTTCTCCTTAGTACTTCGTATAATACTAACTAGCTAGAGTAAACAGTTATACAGGTTCCTCTGTATTCTCATTATCCTTACTATATTAGATGTCTTCGCCAGTTGTGCGATAAAGGTAGGCAGTAGAAGTAAAGTATAAAGTAGCCTTCTATACTTCTTCTTTATCACTCTATTAGTCTTGTTTATCTTCCTCCTCTTTTATACAATAGTCTTCTTCCTCTAGCTCTTCTTTAAAGTTAAGGATGTATACTTATATATCTATAGCAAAGGGTTTATGTTTATAGAAGTTAGCGTACAATAATATATATTACCTTCTAGCTTACTAGGTATTCCTTAGTAGATAGTTAGTAGACTAGTATCCTTTTTTATAGCACATAAAGCATTTCTGCTTCGTACAAGAGCTTAAACTTCTAAAGTTACCCCTTCTTTTTGGTCTAAAGGTTAATCTACCTCTAGAGGGGCCAGATCCTCTTGTACAATTAGGATTGTTGTATTATTAATTAGTATAGTACACCTCTTTACTATCTTAGAGAAACTGTAACTTCTTCCTATCTTTAGCAACTTAGAGTAACGCACAAAGGTCGCTAAGTAAGCCTTCTACTATATTTTTAGGGTTAAACATAGCTTATTTAAGGTTAGAATAGCCGCGGCATGCTTATATAATAGTAGTATATAGTTATAGTTTACTACTAAAGCCTTGTCTAAGAGCCCTTTAGGCTAAAGTAAGCTTATTAATTATTACTTCTAGGGCCTTATGCGATATAGCAGCTAGATTATCCCTTTTATAGTGTTTAAAGGTAAGAGTGGTCTAGTCTATCTAGTACTAATTATAATTAACACTAGTGTTAAAGTGCCTATTTAGTCTATTGTATAATTCATCCTATAGAAGTCCTAGTCTAATGTTGTGTAGGTAGTAGGTACTCGCACGATTAGAAAGGATTCCTAGGAAAATGTTTATATACTAGTCCTATAGTATGCCTAGCCTATAGCATAGTTCTCTAAAGACTTTTGCCTTGTTTACTAGGATATTGTACAGCCTACTAGTATAGTTATTCTCTTTACTCTAAGCCTTCTGAAAGAGAATAATCTTGTCTAGCTAGATATAAGTATAATCTCCTAGTTGTTAAGGAGACTAGGAGTGTCTAGCCTCTTTATACAATGTAGTTTGTTGGGCAAAAGCAGTCTAGGTTTTAGGCTACTACCACTAGTGTGGCTCCATATATAGTGTCTCTATCCTCGCATGTATAGGGATAGGCCCTAGCTGTGCTCTATATATATATACATTGCCTATAGATAGTGTAGGTTACATGGTTAGGATTGTGCGAAGCAGTTTAGGTTACAGTTACAGAGTTATTGTGCGAAGGGTCTGTAGCTTATAGTTAAGCTGTAACAGTTTAAAGAGTTTCTTTACATAGGTGTCCTTTATTATAGAATTAGTAGCAACAAAGCCTTCCTTTATAAAAAAAGCAATAAGCTCTCTTCTTACTATACAACTAATCTTATTAAAGGTTCTCTCCTTCTAGTTGTTAAAATCTTTAGCAAAAGAAGAGATTACTTCTTTACTTTTAAGGCTACTCGCGCAATATTACGCAATTATGTACACTATATAAGTGTTTAGCTGTTTTAGAGAAGGGGGTAGGTGGCTGTATAGATCTACTCTGTCCACCTAGTACTTTCGTGCGATCTCTCCTCTTAAGGTAATAGCCTTAATATTTGTTACTTCCTCTACTTATTAAAGCTATATTACTTCAGCTTTATCTTTCTGCTAAGGAGGCAGTATTAATTATTGCGCAACGTCCTTAGGTTGTAGTTCCTCTAAGAAGTCTCCTAGTCTTAAGGCCATGTTATTATTGTCTTTCTTAGTCGTGCGACGTGTCTGCGTTTGGTTATCGCTGGTTTAATCGTGCGACGTGTTTACGTTTGGTTGTTACTGGTTTAATTATATAACGTGTTTACGTTTGGTTGTCGCTGGTTTAATCATGCGACGTGTTTTTTAGGGTTGTGAATGTGCTCACTATCTCCTTTCTTTTCTATAGAATAGCTTAGACTAGATTATGTAACTCTTTACAGATGTGTGCGCTTTGTTTCTACTTATTGTACAATCTAAAATTCAATCTCTAGTAAAGGTATTATCTCCTTTCTTTTCTATAGAATAGCTTAGACTAGATCGTGCGACTCTTTACAGATGTGCGCGCTTTGTTTCTACTTATTGTACAATCCAAAATTCAATCTCTAGTAAAGGTAACAATACAGAGCCTACGCATCCAGCTTGTAGGGCGCTTTATCTTTAGATCTTGCTAGTTTGCAGTTAATTAGAATTAACCACTAATTAGTGTTAGTTTGGCTTAATCTATAATTAAGCATTTAAGGGTTAATAGTATACTATTGTGTAAAGGGTAAGAAGTAGGTTTAATTAATTACGTCTAGTTTATTGTACAAAGGGGCACTAAGGGCTTTATGAAGTCTCTGCCTCTTAGCGCTAACCTAAGTAGTGGGTCCTTATGCGGGTCCCTACAGGTAGGTAGGCCCCCACTTCACCCAGTGCTACTTGTATAATAAACTGTACGGACAAATTACCTATTTATACTACGCTAAGAAGAAATATACTTATTATCTTTTTTCTTTACACTCTTAGTGTACTAACTATATTAAGTAGGAAAATTAAAAGTATAAGCCTAAAGAGATCCCTTTACTAGATTATTTAAAAATAGATACTAAAATAGAGAGGTTAAAGAAGTTAGAGGCTAAAGAAGAAGTAAAACTCTATATTAAAGAAGAGCTAGCTAAGACAGCTCTCCTTTACACTTATTAGGCATAAAAGAAGATAGCGCATCTACGTAATTAGTAAAAGAAATTATATTAGAAAGAATAAGAATTATTTAATTATAGCATAAGTACTATAGATAAGTTAAAAGCGCTTAAAGCGTAAGAGGAGTTAGCGTAGGCTACTATATTAATAAATCCTAACACGCTATTAGGCGCTAAAGTAATTAACTAGTCTATTTTATAGGCTAGCTCTTGTGCTAGTAGTAATTCCTAGGTGCATTCTAGTTATCTCTTTATAATTTCTAGCGTCTAATTATAGAAGTTGTTTATCTATTATTAATAGTTAGATAGGTTTTCCTTAGGTTCCTATATATTTTTACTAGACAAATACCCTTTCTATTTAATAAGGTATTCTTTAGTGTCTATGTACGCGTTATGTACTTATAGGATTTATTCTACTTTAAACTTAGTTTCTTCCTAAGCTTAGTAATAGAAGGTAGTTTTAACTAGTGTTTTAGGGTCTACTAGTTCTAGTAGTAATATATAGAATACTAGGTGTATCTTCGCATCTGGCAGTAGTTCCAACCTATAGTTCACTAGTAATATTTGCTTAGAAATGTAAAATAGTCTAACCTTAATATAATCTAGTTTCTTATGTTTTTTCTTCTAAGTTTAAAGATTCTTTATAAGTAAATATACTTTATCCCCCTTTTTTAGCTAAGGTGCTATTTTTTATTTTTAATTTTAGTAAGAAATTAATTACTGTTAAGCTTTTTTAAGGTTCTCTTAGAGTTATTAGTGTATTTTCTTTATATTTTCTACTATATCTATAGCTTCTTTTCCTTTAATTGTCATAGGAAATTGTTAGTTAAAGAGACGTGGGTGTTTTCTATAGTTTATATAGAATAGTGTATGTTCTAATACTACTAATACTTTATTATTATAGGCTAACTGCGCTATAGGTAGTAATAAAACCTAGTTATTCTTTTAACTATTATAGTAGATGCGTAGGTACGTTTCTATAGTTTAGTTTATACATTCTATCTATCTGTCTGTTTATAGATAGTAAGCTATTAATAGTTTTTATTTTATTCTAAGTAGTGCTATAAGTGTTATCTAATAATTTAACATAAAGAGCTTGTCTCTGTTACTAATAATTATTTTTGGGATTCTATAGTGTCTAATGTCATGGGCTAGCCTTAGAGAATGAATAGAACTGTAAGTGCCAAATGTAAAGAATGAATTCTAGGTATTAAGTCTCTATAGGGGGGTGTGCCGCTTATAAGAAGAGTTTTCCTTAGTAGGTCTACTTTTTTAGGGTAGTTCCTTTCCTTAAGATCTTTCTAAAGGCTAGGGCTATGCCCTAGCCTATTATATACCCTAGACCTTACTTAGTTTAAAACGTTTTATAGTTATAAAGTAAGCTTTAGAGATCTTAAGAATATTATACTATAGTAAGGCAGTAGTATAGAGGCGGCCCTAAGGCAGCCTTAGGGCGAGGGCCCTTATTAGGTAGTTTATTTATTTACCTTATTATTATAAGGCGATAGAACGGCGCTCCTACCCTTTCTAATATAATTATTATGTGTCTATTACCTTAGCGGTGCGTCGCTATTATAGTTTTTTATATCTATATTACTCTACTTTCCCTCTTCCTTTCTCTACTCTCTCTTTCTTATACTAACCTTAACCTACGCCTATTCTAACTTCCTTAACTATCTGTAACTACCTCTATTCCTATCTCCTTCTAGCCCTAATTTAGTCCCCCCTATTTCTACACTATACGCCCCTATACTCTTACTAGCCTCTTAGCCCTTTTCTTTAGTGTTCTGTTTACAGCCGCAGCTAATATTAATATTATTAATAACAGCCTTTAAAGTAGCGCCGCTTTAGTAGATCTCTTTAGTCCTAGTAGTAGTAGTAGTAATAACTCTTTAGACCTAAACTAGCGCCTTACTAAGCCTAGTTATGCGTATACTAAAGAGGAGATTAATAACGCTAAAGTAGAAAAGATTTTTTAGAGCTTTAACACGCCTATATAGTAGCCTAATAGTAGTAATTACCTTTACCCCTTTATAACTTCTAAGAGGCGCGTACTAGCTAATCACCCTAATCCTATTATCCCTACCTATACTCTAAAGCGGCTTTGTATTACTAAAAGCGCAGTCCTTTAAAAAGACAGTTTAGACAAAGAGCTAGCTAATCCTAATATAGGCCTTATATATATTAAATATATTAGGCGCCTAAAGCAGCTTAGGTGCGTAGAGTAAGTCTATAGCCTTATATTCTAGGCTATTATTAATATTTATACAGCTATTAACTATTCTAGGGCTACTCCTATAGCACCTACTATTATACTAAGGCCACCTACTAGTATAATTCTACCCCCTTTACTAATAACCTAGGCCTAAGGCAGGCTCTATGCCTCTAGATTAAATATATAGAGCAAGGCTAGGTTAATAGCAATTTACATATCTATAATCCTAGAACGTATAGCACTAACCCCTAGAAGCCTATAACTAGAACGCTACCCACCTTTATAGTAGAGTTCTACTACTTAGCCTAGCAGTATAAGTGGTACCTAAACTTAATACTTAAGAACTCTAGCCTAATCTAGAAGCTAGACTCCTTTACTATACCCCTGTTAGGATCTGAAATCCACATAATGGCGGGAAGCCAGTTTTGTACCTAGCAGGCGCGTAGTAAGGATTAAGCGGGGACTCAATACCAGCTACGCCTTAAACAAAGAAGTCACGTAACTACTCTCTACAAAGCGCTTAATTGCTCTATACAGAGCATAACATACGTAACTACTCTACACAGAGCGCTCTCTATAGAACGCTCCCCACAAAGCAGACTTTGCTTAGTATATAGGAACATAAGGATAAACTCTCTATACTTATGTTTAATCTATTTATTAATCTATTGTTTAGATTCTAGTAGACTAAATTATTAACTTATTACACTTTATAAGATACTATTATATTAATAAGACCTTCTACCTTTTGTAAGTACTCCTACCTAAGAACTAACCTTAACCCTTTAGGACTAGCTACCCTCTTGGATTTAACATCTTAAACACCCTTAATATAAGTACTTTATAAACTCCTACCTCTTCTATAGCTTTAGGTGCCACTAAGATTACTTTTATAAAAGATAGTAGTAAGGCGCATAAACCTAATCTCTACTTTAGTAAATAATCTTAAACTAACGTCTAGATTCTCTAGTTAGACCTCTACTTCTTTAACTTAGACAAACCCCTTAAAGATAAAAAGAAGGTTATCTTCGCAGTAATATATATGCGAGGAGATGTAGAATTATAAATCTATCCTTACCTTAAAAAGTACCTAGAAATAGACCACAACAATAATAATAATAACTACGCAAACAACTATGCTAATATAGTTAATATTATTAAGAATTATAACAACTTTAAGAAATACCTTAAACAACTCTTTAGGATTGCTAATAAGAACTCTATTATAAAAGTAAAGATTTAGACTATAATTTAGAAATAATTAGTAGCTAAGTATACAGCTAAGTTTTATAGATACGCTATATAACTTAACTAGGATAATAAATCTCTTTAGGATATGTATAAATAAGGACTTAAACAGAAACTACGTAAGGAACTCTTACGTAGTAGTGCACAAATCGCTAACCTTAAAAAACTGTATAAAGAAACTATTAGGATTAACAAAGAGTGGTTTTTATTATAATAAGAGCTCTACTAAAACCCTAGGGCAATAAGCTTTAGACAACCAGCAAAAGTAGTTTATAAAAACCCTGTTAGAATTATCTAAAAGTAACAGCTAAGGAACTACTAGAGATACAAACTAATAGAAGATGTCTAGTTTAACTACTTAGGCAAAGGAAAAGGAGGAAAGATAGGCCCTAAGCAGCCTAATAAACGCGTCTCTAATAGAAGTTAATAACTAATAACTAAGACCTATAAATACTTTACATGTAGCAAACTAGGCTATATAGCCAGGAACTGTAGATTAAAGAACAAAGTCTATTAAACTAAGTTAAATATACTAACTATTAAGGACTAAGAACCTAATAAGGAATAGGAAGTTATTACAACGCTATTTAGTTACTAACGCGTTACACTAGAGTAAAGTAAGTAATTAGATTTACCTAACTCACAACTATATAAAGATCTAGAAGACAACTCTAACGTATACCACAACGCAGAAGATATAGAAGAGATACTAAGATCTCCTACTCCTTACCTATAAAGTAGGTAGGAAGAAAATAACCCTATGTCACCTAAGTATAAACTAAATGTTTAGGACTACATAGAACCCTACTAGGCACTAAAAGGAATGCAACCTTATAAAAATAAGAAGTTAGACTACGTACTAAAGTACTACCTAGACCACTAAAATCCTACACACTAATTCTATATGTGAATATATTACGAAGAACCAATATGCGCACAACACAAGATAGAGAAAAAAGAGAATAAGAAACAACCTAGAAGGAAACTACGCTATAGATAGATATAGACAAACTACCCCATCGCAGCTTATAACGAACACCTCTAGAATAAATAATAAGTAAAATACTTTCCTTACCTTACGCTAAAGGGCAATAAATACTATAATATACTTATTAATAGAGACTATATACAACTGTACTAGTACACGTGTCTAAACTAAGACTGCGAATACTACTACATGGCTAAATATTTAGATAGCTTTGTAAACTACCCTATATAAGAAGTAACAACAGAACTACTAATTTAACTAGTATATAGGAATAGTAAAGACTGTAAGAGAAAAAACAGAAGAACATCCTTGCAGGAAGAAGAAGAAGATAATTTACACAAGCCACATACTTAAGAATAATAATAAAAGCAGATACTTAGAAACGCATACTAGGCACTAGAACTTAACTACAACCTATATAAATAGATGTCTTTTTTAGGCCTAAACTTAAATAAGAAAACGCCTTTATTAAATTAAATGCTATAGTAAGCACAGCATTAGTTAAGCTACTAGTACAGCTTAAAAAAATATAGGCTTAAGCTCTTATAGACTTAAGAGTAGAAAGGAACTTTATATCTTATTAAATAGTAAGATAAGCAGGACTTATAATGTTAGAGAAAGAAGTACCCTATATTATTTATGTCGCGAATAGATCCCTAATGCCCAAGACACCTTAAATATACTAGGAGGTTACTACCATAATAACAGTTTAAGGACATAGAAAGAAACTTACCTTAGATATCTTACTAAGATCCAAGTATAAGTTAGTCTTAGAATTACCTTAGTTAATAATACACAACCCACAGATTAACTAGGGTACAAAGAAAATATCGTTTAAACGCTATAATTATATATTACAAGTAAAGCCTACGCATTAACTAAAAATAATAGTAAATAAGGGAGTTATTAACAATATAATACCGCAACAGATAGTTAAAAAACAGAAGCACACCTTAACAGACGCTAGTAGGAACCACTAGGTTAAGAAGCGCAAGAAGGAGGACGATAGCACACCCCTTACCTTACTAAGAGAGTACAGGAAATAGACACACATATTTACAGAAAAGGAAGGAAAAGTAAACCTACCTAAACATTAACCCTAGAATCTTATAATAGACCTAGAAGAAGGGAAGACGCCACCCTTTAGACCACTATACAGTAAGACAGGAGAAGAACTCCTTAAAGAACGTAATTTTATTAAGACAAACCTTAAAAAAGGATATATATAACTATTAAAGTCACTAGCAGTAAGCCCTTTCATGTTTATTAAGAAAAAGAATAGATTAGACAGACCATACGTTAACTACTAACAACTTAACAATATAACAATAAAGAACCAATATCTACTACTAAACATTACAAAGTTACAAGATTAACTATCTTAAGCCAAGATATTCATAATAATAGATCTAAGAGATAGTTACCACCTTATATAAATTAAGAAAGGTAAAGAATAGAAAACAGCGTTTTAATTACGCTATAGACTATTTAAATACAAGGTTATACCTTTTAGACTTATAAACACACTAGCAGCTTTTATAGCACTTATTAATAACGTACTTTATAAACATCTAGACATATTTGTTATCGCGTATATAGACAATATTCTTGTCTTTTCTAAAAATGAATCAGACCACACTAAGTATGTACAAACAGTACTAGAAGCACTAGACAAAGCATACCTTTACATTAAACTTAAGAAATATAAGTTTAACATTAAATAACTTAAATTCCTAGGACACATTATTACTATAAAAGGAATTAAGATAGCACTAAGTAAAGTTAAATACATTAAGAACTAGCTAATACCAAAGATAGCTAAGAACATCTAAGAATTCTTAGAATTCTGTAGATTTAATTAACAATTCATCTAAAATTACGTAAAGGTTATAATACCTTTAACAAATCTTATAAAAAAAGACGTACCCTTTAAATAAATAGATAAGTGTAAAATGTTATTCTAACTCCTTAAAATAGTATATATCATAGAACCTATCCTTATTTATTTTAGAAGCGATAAACCACTACGCTTTAAAACAGACGCTAGCGATCTTACGCTAGGCGCCTACGCTAAATAAAAATATAATAGTAAATAGCACCTAATTACCTATTACTCATGCAAATTTAATAACGCCAAAACACAATACAACGTATATAATAAAGAACTCTACGCTATTATTAAAGCCTTAAAGCACTAGAGGATTTACGCACTTAGTTACTTAACACTAGAAATCTACACAGATTATAAGAACCTTCTAAAGTTCACAATAACAAAAGAACTTATGCCACAACAACAAAGATAGTCGTAAACTACAGGGCAGTATAAGTTTAGAATTATCTATGTAGCTAGGAAAGAAAATAGCAGAGTAGACGCTCTTAGCTAACAAAGTAATCTAGTAAAAGAAAAGGCAAAAACCTTCTCTACAATCCTTCGCAAAGCCAAAAATAGATCTCTAGAGCCAACAGCAGAACTAAATTAACTTTTAGTAATTAACCAAGAAGTTCCAGAACATCTACAGACTAAGATTATCCAATAATACCACAATAACCCTATATATAGACACCTAGACATCACAAAGACAATAGAACTTATCTAAAGGAATTACACCTTTAAAGGAATTAAGGAAGCTGTAACAACTTACATCTATAAATATACAGAATGCTAAAAAAACAAATATAGTACACATCTTAAATATAGAGAAATGCAAGTAATTAGAATACTAATAGCACTATAGGAAGACATCGCTATAGATTTTATTACAGGAATTCTAAACTCCAAGAATCCAATAATAGGAATTAAATACAATAGCATACTAGTATTAGTCTACTAACTAACTAAGTATATTAAGCTCATTCTATGCCTTAAAAGAATAACAGCAAAAGAACTCGCTTTTCTTATCCTAGACTAACTAATTAGATACCACAGAATCCTAAAAACAATTATTAGCGATAGAGACAAGCTCTTTACGTCAAATTATTAAATAACGCTTATAGCACTACTTAGAACAAAACAAAAGCTATTAACAGCTTACTATCTATAAATAGACAGACAGACAGAACGTACAAACCAAACTATAGAAATATACCTACGCATCTACTGCAACAGTTAGAAGAATAACTAGGTTTTATTACTACCTATAGTATAGTTAGCCTATAATAACAAAGTATTAGCAGTATTAGGACATACACTATTCTATATAAACCACAAAAGACACCCACATCTCTTTAATTAACAATTTCCTACGACAATTAAAGCAAAAGAAGCCATAGATATAGTAGAAAACATAAAGAAAATACACTAACAACTCTAAGAGAATCTTAAGAAAGCTTAGTAGTAATTAATTTTATATTAAAACAGAAAACAAAAAATAGCACCTTAGCTAAAGAAAGGGGATAAAGCATATCTGCTTACAAAGAACCTTTAAACTTAGAAAAAAAAACACAAGAAACTAGATTATATTAAGGTTAGACTATTTTATATTTCTAAGCAAATATCACTAGTAAACTATAAGCTAGAACTACCGCTAGATGCAAAGATACACCTAGTATTCCACATATTACTACTGGAACCAGCAGACCCTAATACACTAGTTAAAACCACCTTCTACTACTAGACTAAGGAAGAAAATAAATTTAAGGTTAAAAGAATTCTAGAATATAATTAGCATAATAACACGTACCTTGTTAAATAGAAAGGTTACCCACATAGCGAAAACACCTAGGAACCAAAAAATAATCTAGAAAACTATTAGCAAAAGATTAAGGAATTCTATTAGAAATATAAACATACCTAAGAGGATTATAGTACTAACGCTATAGTATCTACTATATTAAGCGTTAACCACATCGCTACAGAGTAACTAACAGTCGCTACAGCAATAGGATAATTAACAGTATCCGCATTTATGTCCTCACTATCCGCAGTTATTTCCGCAGCTAGGCATAATGTCTTCTTATAAGCACACTCTTTAGCCTAAGCTAGTATCTTCTTATTTCGTAACAACTACACTATTAGGAGAGACAACGCCTTCTTATCCTCTTTAACCTTCTTCTTATACTCCTTATAAGTCTTATCCAGCGACAACTAGCTTATATTCACATATAGACAACCTAGGCGAACATATTTAGAACACTTTAAACCTAAACCTAGCATAACGTAGTAAACAGAACCTTTAAAACTGCAATTAATATAAGGGCTCTCTATAATAATATTAGCTTCTTAGATCTCGCGATACAATTAATGTTTTTAAATAGTAGAGTTGCTAGGCATAATACTAACAGATATACTTATAGTAAGTGGGGTTAGTAGAACAGCTTACGTAATAATAGCCAAGATCTAAACATATAATTTAGGACAAATCTATAAAAGAGAAGGGATAATGTTAAGATCTAAAATCTACATAATAGTAGGAAGCCAGTTTTATACCTAGTGGGCGCGTAGTAAGAATTAAGCGGGGACTTAATACTAGCTACGCCTTAAACAAAGAAGTTACGTAACTACTCTCTACAGAGCGCTTAATTACTCTGTGCAGAGCATAATACACATAACCGCTCTATATAGAGCGCTCTCTACAGAGCGCTCCCCACAGAGTAGACTTTACTTAGTATATAGGAACGCGAGGATAGACTCTCTATACTTATATTTAATCTATTTATTAATCTATTGTTTAGATTCTAGTAGACCAAATTATTAACTCATTACACTTTGCAAGATACTATTATATTAATAAGACCTTCTACTTTCTGTAAGTACTCCTGCCTAAGAACTAACCTTAACCCTTTAGGACTAGCTACCCTCTTGGATTTAACAACCCCTACCTTAGCGTAGTAATAGAATAGTAGTCGCCCCCCCTAGTATAAATATAGCCCTAGTAGCACCTTCGCTCTAGATAACTCTAGCCTAGCATAGTAGTAACTATAATTAGAATCTAGTAGTGTTAGCCAATAATATAGTAGGGTAGATAAATAATATAGGGAATTATATTTAGTAATCTAAAAAGAGCATAGGCTAGCGCCTAAACAAGATAACCTAGACCTAAGCGTAAACTACTAACCTACTCACCACTATTATAGAGCAACTTAGGACAGCTTCTAGCTAATACTACTCTACCCTCCTAGTAGCCCTAGCCTAATAGTGTATACCCTTTAACTTATATTAAGAGCCTTATAGAGTAACTCTACTTAAGCTTTTATTTAGGGCTAGCTTAGTATACCTTTCTAAGTGCCGCTACTACTAGTGTAAAGAGTAATATAGTTATTATAGCCCCCTTTTATTCCTACTTAGTGTTACTTTAGTGCCGCTTTAGTTATAGCAACCCTAGGGCTAATAGCCTTTAGTAGTTTTTAGATAAATAGCGCCTCTACTAAGTTAGTAAGGGAATAAATTCTTAAATACCTATTATAGCTTCCTTTATAATGTTTATATATTCTTCCCTATAGGCTAGATAGGACTATTATTATACCTATAGTCTCTCTAGGTGGCCTTAAAGCGGTCTAGAGCTATAGTGTCTATAATATTTTTAACTAGCACCTAAGTTAGTAATACCTACTTAGTCTATTTTACTAGCGCTTATTATTATTTTCCCTAAGTGTTCTTAATGCGTAGGACCTCCTCTACTTCCTATTTACATAAGTCTAGGTTCGCTTCTTCTAGCTCTAGAGCTAGGCCTAGCTAGGCGTTAGCCTAGATCTAACTAGATAGGGAATTGTCTACCGCTTACTTAAAGAGGTTAACATAGACAGTCTTATAGAGATTACTAGATAGGTCTAGCGTTACTATAAGTAGGGACAGTATAGCTATTATAGTATACTTAACCTTAAGCTAGTTAAGTTTCTTTTTTAGCTAGTTAGTTTTTATGTTATATAGTAAGAACTATACTTTATTTCTAACTTAGAATCGCTTTATAGGGTAGTAAGTATAGTTTATAGCCTTTATAGTGCACTACTATCTATAGGTAATAGTAGTCTAGACTAAAGCTATCCCTCTCTTAAGGTAGTCTAGGAAGTGCTTTACCCTCTTAGTAGGGGTGTAGGTAGACTCTATTAGTAAGGGGATTCTTTTAAGGAGATTAACGTAGTATCTATTTAGTAAAAGGTTTAGGCTTAGGCCTATAGTAGTAGATATTCTATTATTTAGTGTAAGCTAGTAGGCTAGGAGGCAGTCTAGCCAGTCTATTTATTTAAAGTTAACTATAATATAGAGGACTAAAAGTATCTCTTAGTTTGCCCTCTCTATACTACTGTTAGTCTAGGGGTAGTATACTATAGAGAGGAGTTATTTTATTTTATTTAATTTACATAGCGTAGTCTAGAACTTCCTTAGCTAGTCTAAGCCTCTATTTATAATTAGTAAAGTAGGAAAGCTATAGAACTACTACTATACATTATAGAAGTAGGCTATATAGTGCTCTACTATTATAGAAGTTATAGCTTCTAGTTGTATATACTTTAACAGCCTATTAGTAATTATAAGCAGGTATTGCAGTACTGCTATAGAGGCCTAAAAGAGGTCTACTATAAAATTTATTAAGAGTTGCGCCTAGTACTAGTCTATAATTAGAAGTGGCTATAGAAGACCTTACTACTTCTACTAATCTATATACACTCCTACGCAGTGGCAATTACGCACAAATTAGGTAACATTTTTAGATATATTATTCTAGTAGTAGTTCTAGTAGATAATCTTAAACGTAGAGTTCTTCCTAAAATAGCTTATAACTAAAGACTTATGTGCGCGCTATATAATAGCAGTAGTAAAAGATTTCTAAGCTAGGACCTAAAGGACTCTATACTATAAAAGAGACTTATACGCACTAATTATATAGTCCCTAATTTATTAAGAGGTAGTAGCTACTATAAAGAATATATAGTTACTATAGCGCACTGCCTTAAGCCTAATATAGTAAAGGGGGAACTCTACTATAGCTATATTCTAGAGTGCCTATAAATGCGTGTTAGTAAAGATCTAAGTCCCTACTAGCGCTGTTAAAGATTACGTCTACACTAGGGCAGCCTAAATAGTCCTAGGCACTATTAGTAGGGCGTTTATCCTTATTTACTAGGCTATATCCTACTTACGCTAGCTTAGTGCGTCTAGTCTAGCTACCTAAAATCTAGGCTAGTAGTAGAGGTAGAAGTAAAAGGTAAAGAGTAACTCTAACTACTAGTGCTAGCGCTTACTTAATTCTTAAATTTTTGTAAAGTATTTAAGGTTCTTATAGTCTATTAGAATCTTAAAGAGGCGCGCTACTTTTATTAACTCTAGTCTCTATGCCTATAGGGCCTACATAATTATAAGTAGCTCTTTATTATAAATAATATAGTTCCGCTAGGCTAGTATTAGGGCTGTAGAGTAGTAGGCTATAAGGTGCTAGATCCCCTTAATATATTAAGAGAGGTAGGCCCTAGTAGCGTTACCTAAGTAGTCTATCTCTACTAGCGTGTTACGCTCTAGGTTCTAGAGCGCTAGAATAGGGCCTTATATAAATATATCCTTTAGGGCCTA
This sequence comes from Paraphaeosphaeria minitans, assembly GCA_015832175.1. Classification (NCBI taxonomy): domain Eukaryota; kingdom Fungi; phylum Ascomycota; class Dothideomycetes; order Pleosporales; family Didymosphaeriaceae; genus Paraphaeosphaeria; species Paraphaeosphaeria minitans. Next base: position 1,714,647 of record WJXW01000009.1, read on the forward strand.
GAAGGCCTCTTATTCTTTAGGGCCTTATTAAAATAGGACCCCCTTCTTAGTAAGGGTATATAGGGGTGTAGCCTACTTAGAGAATTAAGGGAGAAAGTTGTAATAGAAGTTAGTAAAGCTAATAAAGTAGTAGACTGTATACACTATAAAGGGGGCGTTCTATTAATTAATTACTTATATTTTTACTAGATTAGGGCAAATAGCCTTGCCTACTATAATAAGATACCCTAGGTACCTAATCTCTGTTATCGCAAATTTGCATTTCTCTAGGTCTATATATAGTCTAGCTTTTTATAGGAGTCTTAGCACTTATCGCACATAGTCCTAGTGTTAGCGTAGGGGCCCTATTATATAGATAAGGACATTATCTAGGTAAGCTGTATATATATCGCCAAAGATATCCTTTAGAGCGCTATTAATATAGCGCTAGAATATAGTAGATACCCTAGTTAGTCTAAATAGGACTACTAACTACTTAAAGAGGCCAAACTAAGTATAGAATATAGTGTAGTGTTTTTTCTCTTCTATAACTTATAGCTTATAGAAGGTAGCGTGGATATCTACTTTTATAAACTAAGTAGTCTAGGAGAGGGTACGTAGTGTCTTTTTAATAAGTAGAAAAGGGTACTAATTTAGCTTAGAGATTATATTAATTTCTTAATAGTTAATATATAGGCGCTATTTCCCCCTAGGCTTTAGGGCTAAAAGGACTAGAGTACCTACTAAAAAGGAGCTAGCTTATATCTAGCCCTTATCTATAAGTTCTATAAGTTGGCGCTAGAATTCTGTTAGCTAATCTCTAGACATACTATATAGTAGGCCCTAGAGTAGTCTTAGAAGGGAGCTGCTTAAGGTCTACTTTAGGTAGATATAGTAGTCTAACGTGCCCTAATATAATAAGAGGCTAGACGCCTTAGTCTTATTAAAAATAGCGGTGTACTCTACTAGTTCTAGGGGGAGAGTCCTACTATCTTTAGTAAGGCCTAGCCCTACTATATTATAAGGGGGTAGAAGTCCTACTATATAAGGAAGCGTTATTATAAGTATCTAAGTAATATCTTAAAGTAAAATTAGGAATACCCCTTTCTAGTCTTTATTTAGAGTATTAAAGGGTATCGCGTTATCCTCTTTATTTACTAGCGTAGCAAGGAGGCCCTGCCTCTCTACTACCTAGGTGTTAAAAGTAACAAAACCCCTAGCTACGCTAATTATAATTTTGCTACTATAGATATCTACTACTACTTTAGACTTAGCTAGCTAGGGGGCCCTTAGAATTATATCCTAGTAGAGGTTAGGGATTATATAAGTGTAAAAGGTCTATTACTACCTAAATATATTATAAAGCACTACTACTATCTCTATAATAAGGGTCTATAGTAATAACCTAGTAGCCTATTCTAGCTCCTAGACTAGGATTATAATACGCTGTAGTAAGAGTAAATCTACTAGTTTAGGGCTAATTACTATAAAGTATTTACACTTTATATTAATTAAGGCCTCTACGTACTATATACTATTAAGGAAGATATAAAGGGTAGGAGTAGGCCTATTTATACCTACCCTAGCCTTAGCCACTTTAACTATCGCAGCTTACCCTAATTATACCTCTATTAATACTATTGCGCTTAGCCCCTACATTAGCGCTAGACTAGGGGCTATTCTTTTCCTAACTAGATACTTATTTTATTGTGCTAAAGTTAGGTTATAATTACCTAGAGTAAAACTGTATTAGGGTAGGCTCTAGCTATATAGTTAGGCTTACTACAGCAAGTGCATACGCCTACGTTCTAGTGTTACTAGAAGATATATTTAGGTATCTAGTTTAGGCGCTGCTTACCTACCTCTCTACTAGCTTAGGGCTAGGTTAAGGTTAAAGCTACTATAGGAGTTATATAAATATTACTATTGCTATCCTTAAGAGGGGGCTAGCCACTTTTATAAGAGGTAGCTTAAGTAGTAAGCTTATCTTTTAGGGCCTCTATTTTAAGATCTACTATAATCTATAAAAACCTAGCAATAGCTATGTTATAGTCCCTTTTAGGAACATCGCAGTTAAGAGTAACTATATAGATATTACGCTAGATTACGCAGCACAACTTACGCAGTTTTTTAGTGTTACCCTACTAGCTACTACCTACCTCTACTAAGGTCTATTTAAAGTAGACATAAAAGTTAGAGAAACTCTTTTTAGGGCTTTACCTAATTATATTAAGGCGTGCTTTAGCCTTTTACTAGGCGTGTTTATTAGTGTATATAAAAGTAAGGTACTGCATAAATATCTATAGGTTAAACTAGCCATCTACTCCCCTAGTTTAGTAGAAGGCTACTACTATGTCCTAAGGACTATTATCTAGGCAGTCTTATATTAGCGCCTATTCCTTTTAGGGGGAGCTAATAAACTGCTTATTAGTCTAGAGCTTATAATCTATTATAACCTTCTAGGCCCTAAACTGTGTCTTTAAGCCCCTAAACTTAGTTAGGCTTAAGAGTGGTTTGCGCTGTAGGATTAGCTAGTCTATACTAGTAAATAGAGATCCGCCCCCTATAGTAGAGGTAAATAAGCCTAAAATAGTGCTAGCGTAGGCCTATTAGTGTATAAAGAGCTCGCGCAGCTCTTTATTCTAGAGTTATAGTATTTATATAGTAGAGTGGTTTTCGTCTTTAGTAGTAATTAAGTTCTGCAGTTATTCTACTAACTTAGTAATATTAGAGGTATCTATTAGTAGGTTATTCTAGACTCTATTACGTTTCTCTATTCCTTTAAACAACTCTTTTCTAGAAGACCTAGAATTTAATATTATAGGCTAGCTTTAGAGAATAAACAGAACTGTAAGTGCTAAATATAAAGGATAAATCCTAGGTATTAAGTCTCTATAGGGGGGTGTGCTGCTTATAAGAAGAGTTTTCCTTAGTAGGTCCACTTCTTTAGGGCAGTTCCTTTCCTTAAGATCCTTCTAAAGGCTAGGGCTATGCCCCAGCCCATCACATCTTATTAGTTAGTCTAGGATAAGAAAAGTAAGTTTCTTTACTGTTATTCTTTTAAGACATAAAATGAGCTTAATATACTTAGTTAGTTAGTAGACTATTACTAGTATACTATCGTATTTAATTCCTGTTATTAGATCCTTAGAGTTTAAAATTCCTATAACAAAATCTATAGTAATGTCTTGCTATAGTGCTATTAGTATTCTAATTGCTTACATCTCTCTATATTTAAGATATATACTATATTTGTTTCTCTAGCATTCTATATATTTATAGATATAAGCTATTACAGCTTCCCTAATTCCTTTAAAGGTATAATTCCTTTAGATAAGTTCTATTATTTTTGTAATGCCTAGGTGTCTATACATAGGGTTATTGTGGTATTATTAGATAATCTTAGTCTATAGATATTCTAGAACTTCTTAGTTAATTACTAAAAGTTAATTTAGTTCTACTATTAGCTCTAGAGATTTATCTTTAGCTTTACAAAGGATTACAGAGAAAGTTTTTGCCTTTTCTCCTACTAGATTACTTTGTTAGCTAAGAGCGTCTACTCTACTATTTTCTTTTCTAGCTACATAGATAATTTTAAACTTATACTATCTAGTAGTTTACGACTATCTTTGTTATTATGGCGTAAGTTCTTTTGTTGTTATAAACCTTAGAAGGTTCTTATAATTTATATAGATTTCTAGTGTTAAGTAACTAAGTGCGTAAATCCTCTAGTGCTTTAAGGCTTTAATAATAGCGTAGAGTTCTTTATTATGTACATTGTATCGTGTTTTAGCGTTATTAAATTTATATAAGTAATAGGCAATTAGGTGCTATTTACTATTATATTTTTATTTAGCGTAGGCGCCTAGCGTAAGATCGCTAGTGTCTATTTTAAAGCGTAGTAGTTTATTACTTTTAAAATAAACAAAGATAGGTTCTATAATACATACTGTCTTAAGGAGTTAAAATAACATTCTACACTTATTTATCTATTTAAAGGGTACGTTCTTCTTTATAAGATTTATTAAAGGTATTGTGACCTTTATGTAATTTTAGATAAATTGTTAGTTAAATCCACAGAATCCTAAAAATTCTTGGATATTCTTGGCTATCTTTAGTATTAGCTAGTTCTTAATATATTTAACTTTACTTAGTGCTATCTTAATTCCTTCTATAGTAATAATATGTCCTAGGAATTTAAGTTATTTAACGTTAAACTTATATTTCTTAAGTTTAATATAAAGGCATGCTTTATCTAGTGCTTCTAGTACTATCTATACATACTTAGTGTAGTCTAATTCGTTTTTAGAAAGGACAAGGATATTGTCTATATACGCGATAACAAATATGTCTAGATGTTTATAGAGTACATTATTAATAAGTGCTATAAAAGCTACTAGTGCATTTGTAAGTCTAAAAGGTATAACTTTGTATTTAAATAGTCTATAGTGTAATTAAAACGCTGTTTTCTATTCTTTACCTTTCTTAATTTGTATAAGGTGGTAACCGTCTCTTAGATCTATTATTATAAATATCTTAGCTTAAGATAATTAATCTTGTAACTCTATAATATTTAGTAGTAGATATTAGTTCTTTATTATTATATTATTAAGTTATTAGTAGTTAACGTATAGTCTGTCTAATCTATCCTTTTTCTTAACAAACATAAAAGGGCTTACTACTAGTAACTTTAATAGTTATATATATCCTTTCTTAAGGTTTATCTTAATAAAATTACGTTCTTTAAGGAGTTCTTTTCCTATCTTACTATATAGTAGTCTAAAGGGTAACGTCTTCCCTTCTTCTAGGTCTATTATAAGATCCTAGGGTTAATATTCTAGTAGGTTTGCTTTTACTTCCTTTTCTGTAAATATATATATTTATTTCCTATACTCTCTTAGTAAGGTAAGGGGTGTACTATTGTCCTTCTTCTTACGCTTCTTAAACTAGTAGTTCCTACCAGCATCTACTAAGGTGTGCTTTTGTTTTTTAACTATCTATTATAGTATTATGTTGTTAATAACTCCCTTATCTACTATTATTTTTAGTTAATACGTAGGTTTTACTTATAATATATAATTATAGCGTTTAAATAATATTTTCTTCGTACCCTAGTTAATCTGCAGGTTATGTATTATTAACTAAGGTAATCCTAAGACTAACTTATACTTAGATCCTAGTAAGATATCTAAGGTAAGTTCCTTTCTATGTCCTTAGACTATTATTGTGGTAGTGACCTCTTAGTATATTTAAGGTGTCTTGGGTATTAGGGATCTATTAGCGATATAGATAATATAGGATACTTTTTTCTCTAATATTATAAGTCCTGCTTATCTTACTATTTAATAAGATATAAAGTTTCTTTCTACTCCTAAGTCTATAAGAGCTTAAGCCTATATTCCTTTAAGCTATACTAGTAGCTTAACTAATACTATGCTTACTATAGTATTTAATTTAATAAAGGCGTTTTCTTATCTAAGTTTAGGCCTAAAAAAGACATCTATTTGTGTAGGTTGTAATTAAGTTCTAGTGCCTAGTATGCGTTTCTAAGCATCTACTTTTATTATTATTCTTAAGTATATAGCTTATGTAGATTATCTTCTTTTTCTTCCTATAAGGATGTTCTTCTGTTTTTCCTCCTATAGTCTTTACTGTTTCTATGTACTAGTTAAATTAGTAGTTCTGTTATTACTTCTTACGTAGGGCAGTTTACAAAGCTGTCTAAATGTTTAGCTATATAGTAGTATTTACAGTCTTAGTTTAAACACGTATACTAGTACAGTTATATATAGTCTCTATTAATAAGTATATTATAGTATTTATTGCCCTTTAGCGTAAGGTAAGGAAAGTATTTTACTTATTATTTTGTTAAATCCAAGAGGGTAGCTAGTCCTAAAGGGTTAAGGTTAGTTCTCGGGCAGGAGTACTTACAGAAGGTAAAAGGTCTTGTTAATATAATAGTATCTTATAAAGTGTAACAAGTCAACAATTTAGTCTGCTAGAATCCAAATAATAGATTAATAAATAGATTAAACACGAGTATAGAGGTCCATTCTTATATTCCTATATAATAGGGCTACTCTAATGCTCAGTGTTACTAAGCAACTAAACACATTACGTAACCTACTCTACTACTTAGTGCTACTAAGCGACTAAGCACATTACATAACCTAATCTAAGTTACTTAGCGTCTCTTTATTACATTCATAACCCTATCGCTATTCCATTACACCTTTATAAGCGCCCAAGTCCTACATTATTATCTAGTACGTAACATTATCCCCTCCTTTTCTATTCTTCGTCCTAAAGAATCATACCTACTAACTATAATTCTATAAAGCGTTGTTACAACCTTATCTTTACTATTAAAAACTATAGAGTAGTTATAGTATTAAAGTGCTCTTTCTACAAGTTACACTCTTACGTTTATAAAGTCTACGTTAGCTTAAAGAAGTGTAGTAAGTGTTAGAAATAAGACTTAAAGTGTAATATAGCTATTACTAGGAACAAGTTCTCGCGGTTAATTACTAAGAAGAAGAAGTTAGAGGCGCAAATGTTAGAGGCGCGAAAGGAATAGGATACAGCGTTTAAGGCCCTACGTATAGCGCGCGCAAAAGAGGATTAGTTAGTAAAATAGTTAGCGCAGAATAAGAAGCGTGCTAGTAAAGTTATTATAGTAGAGAGTGCTGCTCTAGTAGAGCTAGAGTTAGAGGAGGATCTAGCTTATCCTACTTAGCCTACTAGTCCAGCTAAACTTAGCACGTTTATATAGTTAGTAATAGACAACTTACCTCCTAAGTTCTAGGATAATTCTTTAGCATTACCGTCTTAGGTAAGTCTGTTAATAGAATTCTTTAATCTTTTGTTAACAGTTTCCTAGGTAGTTCCTTAGTTCCTAAGTATTTTCGCTATGTGGGTATCCTTTCTATTTAATAAGGTACATATTACTATGCTAATTATATTCTAGAATTCTTTTAACCTTAAATTCATTTTCTTCCTTAGTTCTGTAGTAGAAGGTAGTTCTAACTAGTGTATTAGGGTCTGCTAGTTCCAGTAGTAATACGTAGAATACTAGGTGTATCTTTACATCTAGCAGTAGTTCCAACTTATAGTTTACTAGTAATATTTACTTAGAAATATAAAATAGTCTAACCTTAATATAATTTAGTTTCTTGTGTTTTTTCTTCTAAGTTTAAAGGTTCTTTGTAAGCAAATATACTTTATCCCCCTTCTTTAGCTAAGGTGCCATTTTTCGTTTTCTATTTTAATATAAAATTAATTACTGCTAAGCTTTCTCAAGATTCTCTTAGAGTTGTTAGTGTATTTTCTTCATATTTTCTACTATATTAATAGCTTCTTTTGCTTTAATTATTATAGGAAATTATTAATTAAAAAGATATAGGTGTCTTCTGTGGTTTACATAGAACAGTGTATGTCCTAATACTACTAATACTTTATTATTATAGGCCAACTGTACTATAGGTAGTAATAAAACCTAGTTATTCTTCTAACTATTGCAGTAGATGCGTAGGTACGTTTCTATAGTTTAGTTCGTACGTTCTATCTATCCATCTATTTATAGATAGTAAGCTGTTAATAGCTTTCGTTTCGTTCCAAGTAGTGCCATAAGTGTTGTCTAATAATTTAATGTAAAGAGCTTGTCTCTATTGCTAATAATTATTTTTAGGATTCTGTAGTGTCTAATTAGTTAGTCCAAGATAAGAAAAGCGAGTTCCTTTACCATTATTCTTTTAAGATATAGAATAAGCTCAACATACTTAGTTAGTTAGTAGACTATTACTAGTATACTATTATATTTAATTCCTGTTATTAGATCCTTAGAGTTTAGAATTCCTATAATAAAATCTATAGCAATATCTTCCTATAGTACTATTAGTATTCTAATTACTTACATCTCTCTATATTTAAGATGTGTACTGTGTTTATTTCTCTAGCATTCTGCACATTTATAGATATAAGTTATTATAGCTTCCTTAATTCCTTTAAAAGTGTAATTCCTTTAGATAAGTTCTATTATTTTTGTAATACCCAGGTGTCTGTACATAGGGTCATTATGGTATTATCAGATAATCTTGGTCTATAGATGTTTTAGAACTTCTTAGTTAATTACTAAAAGTTAATTTAGTTCTACTATTAGCTCTAGAGATCCATCTTTAGCTTTGCAAAGGATTGCAGAGAAAGTTTTTACTTTTTCTCCTACCAAATTACTTTATTAGCTAAGAGCGTCTGCTCTGCCATTTTCTTTCCCAGCTATATAGATAATTTTAAACTTATACTACCCTATAGTTTACAACCATCTTTATTATTATAGCGTAAGTTCTTTTGTTATTATAAACCTTAAAAGGTTTTTATAATCTGTATAAATTTCTAGCGTTAAGTAACTAAGCGCGTAAATCCTCTAGTGCTTTAAGACTTTAATAATAGCGTAGAGTTCCTTATTATATACGTTGTATCGTGTTTTAGCGTTATTAAATTTGCATAAATAATAGGCAATTAGGTGCCATTTACTATTATATTCTTATTTAGCGTAAGCGCCTAGCGTAAGATCGCTAGCGTCTGTTTTAAAGCGCAGTAGTTTATTACTTCTAAAATAAACAAGAACAGGTTCTATAATACATACTATTTTAAGGAGTTAGAATAACATTCTACACTTATCTATCTATTTAAAGGGTACGTCCTTCTTTATAAGATTTATTAAAGGTATTATAACCTTTACATAATTTTAGATAAATTATTAGTTAAATCCACAGAATCCTAAAAATTCTTAGATATTCTTAGCTATCTTTAGTATTAGCCAGTCCTTAATACATTTAACTTTACTTAGTGCCATCTTAATTCCTTCTATAGTAATAATGTGTCTTAGGAATTTAAGTTATTTAACGTTAAACTTGCATTTCTTAAGTTTAATACAAAGGCATGCTTTATCTAGTGCTTCTAGTACTATCTATATATGCTTAGTGTGGTCTAATTCGTTTTTAGAAAAGACAAGGATATCGTCTATATACGCAATAATAAATATGTCCAGATGTTCGCAGAGTACGTTATTAATAAGTCCTATAAAAGCTGCTAGTGCGTTTATAAGTCTAAAAGGCATAACCTTATATTTAAATAGTCTGTAGCGTAATTAAAACACTATTTTCTATTCTTTACCTTTCTTAATTCATATAAGGTGGTAACTGTCTCTTAGATCTATTATTATAAATATCTTAGCTTAAGATAGTTAATCTTGTAACTCTATAATATTTAGTAGTAAATATTAGTTTTTTATTATTATGTTATTAAGTTATTAGTAGTTAACGCATAGTCTATCTAATCTATCCTTTTTCTTAACAAACATAAAAGGGCTTACTACTAGTGACTTTAATAGTTATATATATCCTTTCTTAAGATTTGTCTTAATAAAATCACGTTTTTTAAGGAGTTCTTCTCCTATCTTACTATATAGTAGTCTAAAGGGTAGCGTCTTCCCTTCTTCTAGGTCTATCGTAAGATTCTAGGGTTAATATTCTAGTAGGTTTACTTTTCCTTCTTTTTCCGTAAATATGTGTGTCTATTTCCTATACTCTCTTAGTAAGGTAAAAGGTGTACTATTGTCCTCCTTCTTACACTTCTTAACCTAGTGGTTCCTGCCAGCGTCTACTAAAGTGTATTTCCATTTTTTAACTATCTGTTGCGGTATTATATTATTAATAACTCCCTTATTTACTATTATTTTTAGTTAATGCGTAGGCTTTACTTATAATACATAATTACAGCGTTTAAATAATATTTTCTTTGTACTCTAGTTAATCTGTAGGTTGTGTATTATTAACTAAAGTAATCCTAAGACTAACTTATACTTAGATCCTAGTAAGATATCTAAGGTAAGTTCCTTTCTATATCCTTAGACTATTATTGTAGTAGTAATCTCCTAGTATATTTAAGGTATCTTGGGCATTAGGGATCTATTTGCGATATAGATAATATAGGGTACTTCTTTCTCTAACATTATAAGTCCTGCTTATCTTGCTGTCTAATAAAATATAAAGTTCCTTTCTACTCCTAAGTCCACAAGAGCTTAAGCCTATATTCCTTTAAGCTATACTAGTAGCTTAACTAATACTATGCTTACTATAGCATTTAATTTAATAAAGGCGTTTTCTTATTTAAGTTTAGGCCTAAAAAAAACATCTATTTGTGTAGGTTGTAGTTAAGTTCTAGTGCCTAGTATACATTTCTAAGCATCTGCTTCCATTGTTATTCTTAAGTACGTGGCTTATATAGATTGTCTTCTTCTTTTTCCTATAAGGATGTTCTTCTATTTTTCCTCCTGCGGTCTTTACTATTCCTATATACTAGTTAAATTAGTAGCTCTATTATTACTTCTTACGTAGGGTAGTTTATAAAGCTGTCTAAATATTTGGCCATATAGTAGTATTTGTAGTCTTAGTTTAGACACGTGTACTAGTATAGTTATATATAGTCTCTATTAATAAGCATATTACAGTATTCATTACCCTTTAGCGTAAGGTAAGGAAAGTATTTTACTTATTATTTATCCTAGAGGTGTTTGTTGTAAGCTGTAATAGAGTAGTCTATCTATATCTATCTACAGCGCAGTTTCCTTCTAGGTTATTTCTTATTCTTTTCTTTCTCTGCCTTATATTATGCGTATGTTGGTTCTTTGCAATACGTCCACATACAGAATTAGTATATAGGATTTTAGTAGTCTAGGTAGTACTTTAGTACATAGTCTAACTTCTTATTTTTATAGAGTTACATTCCTTTTAGTGCCTAGTAGGGTTCTATATAGTCCTAAACATTTAGTTTATACTTAGGTAACATAGGGTTATCTTCTTCCTGCCTACTTTATAGGTAAGGAGTAGGAGATCTTAGTATCTCTTCTACATCTTCTGTGTTATAGTATACATTAGAGTCGTCTTCTAGATCTTTGTATAGTTGTAAGTTAAGTAAATCTAATTACTTACTTTACTCTAGTGTAACGCGTTAGTAACTAAATAGCGTTATAATAACTTCCTATTCCTTATTAGGTTCTTAGTTCTTAATAGTTAGTACATTTAACTTAGTTTAATAGACTTTATTCTTTAATTTATAGTTCCTAGCTATGTAGCCCAGTTTGCTATATATAAAGCATTTACAGGTTTTAGTTATTAGTTGTTAACTTCTATTAGAGACGCGTTTATTAGGCTGCTTAGGGCCTATCTTTCCTCCTTTTCTTTTACCTATATAGTTAAACTAGACATCTTCTATTAGTTTGTATCTCTAGTAGTTCCTTAGCTATTACTTTTAGACAATTCTAATAGGGTTCTTATAAACCACTTTTACTAGTTATCTAAAGCTTATCGCCCTAGGGTTTTAGTAGAACTCCTATTACAGTAAAAACCACTCTCTATTAATTCTAATAGTTTCTTTGTACAGTTCTTTAAAATTAGCAATTTGTACACCACTACGCAAGAGTTCCTCACGTAGTTTCTATTTAAGTCCTTATTTGTACATGTCCTAAAGAGATTTATTGTCCTAGTTAAGTTACATAGCGTATTTATAAAACTTAGCTGTATACTTAGCTACTAATTATTTCTAAATTATAGTCTAAATCTTTGCTTTTGCAATAGAGTCCTTATTAGCGATCCTAAAGAGTTATTTAAGGCATTTCTTAAAGTTATTATAATCCTTAATAATGTTAACTACATTAGTATAGTTGTCTACGTAGTTATTATTGTCGTTATTATGGTCCATTCCTAGGTACTTTTTAAAGTAGAGATAGATCTATAATCCTACATCTCCTCGCATGTATGTTACTACGAAGATAACCTTCTTTTTATCTTTAAGGAGTTTGTCTAAGTTAAAGAAGTAGAGGTCTAACTAAAGAATCTAGACGTTAGTTTAAGATCGTTCGCTAAAGTAGAGATTAGGTTTATACGCCTTACTACTATCCTTTATAGGAGTAATCTTAGCAGCACCTAAAGCTATAAAAGAGGTAGAAGTTTGTAAAGTACTTATATTAAGGGTATTTAAGATATTAAATCCAAGAGGGTAGCTAGTCCTAAAGGGTTAAAGTTAGTTCTTAGGCAGGAGTACTTATAAAAGGTAGAAGGTCTTATTAATATAATAGTATCTTGCAAAGTGTAATAAGTTAACAATTTAGTCTGCTAGAATCCAAATAATAGATTAATAAACAGATTAAACACAAGTATAGAGGTCCATCCTTATGTTCCTATATAATAGGGCTGCTCTAATACTCAGTGTTACTAAGCAACTAAGCACATCACGTAACCTACTCTACTACTTAGTGCTACTAAGCGACCAAGCACATCACGTGACCTAATCTAAGTTACTTAGCGTCTCTTTGTTACATTCGTAACCCTGTCGCCGTTCCATTACACCTTTATAAGCGCCCAAGTCCCACATTGTTATCTGGTACGTAACATATTTATCCTAGAGGTGTTTATTATAAGCTGCGATAAAGTAGTCTATCTATATCTATCTATAGCGTAGTTTCCTTCTAGGTTATTTCTTATTCTCCTCCTTCTCTACTTTATATTATACGTATATTAGTTCTTCGCAATACGTCTATATACAGAATTAGTATGTAGGATTTTAGTAGTCTAGGTAGTACTTTAGTACGTAGTCTAACTTCTTGTTTTTATAGGGTTATATTCCTTTTAGTGCCTAGTAGGGTTCTATATAGTCCTAAACATTTAGTTTATACTTAGGTGACATAGAGTTGTCTTCTTCCTACCTACTTTGTAGGTAAAGAGTAGAAGATTTTAGTATCTCTTCTACGTCTTCTATATTATAGTATACGTTAGAGTTGTCTTCTAGATCTTTATATAGTTATAAGTTAGGTAAATCTAATTACTTACTTTACTCTAGTATAACGCGTTAGTAACTAAATAGCGTTGTAATAACTTCCTATTCTTTATTAGGTTCTTAGTCCTTAATAGTTAGTACATTTAACTTAGTTTAATAGACTTTGTTCTTTAATCTATAGTTCCTACCTATATAGCCTAGTTTACTACATATAAAGCATTTACAAGTTTTAGTTATTAGTTATTAACTTCTATCTAAAACGCGTTTATTAGGCTACTTAGGGCCTATCCTTCCTCCTTTTCCTTTACCTATATAGTTAAACTAGACATCTTCTATTAGTTTATATCTCTAGTAGTTCCTTAGCTGTTGCTTTTAGACGATTCTAATAGGGTTTTTATAAACTATTTTTACTAGTTGTCTAAAGCTTATTACCCTAGGGTTTTAGTAGAGCTCCTATTACAGTAAAAACTATTCTCTATTAATCCTAATAGTTTTTTTATATAGTTCTTTAAGGTTAGTGATTTGCGCACTACTACGTAAAAGTTCTTTATATAGTTTCTATTTAAGTCCTTATTTGTACATATCCTAAAGAGATTTATTGTCCTAGTTAAGCTATACAGCGTATCTATAAAACTTAGCTATATACTTAGCTACTAATTATTTCTAAGTTATAGTCTAAATCTTTGCTTTTGTAATAGAGTCCTTATTAGTAATTCTAAAGAGTTATTTAAGGCATTTCTTAAAGTTATTATAATTCTTAATAATGTTAACTATATTAGCGTATTTGTTTACGTAATCGTCGTTATTGTTATTATAGTCTATTCTTAGGTACTTTTTAAAGTAGAGATAGATTTATAATTCTATATCTCTTTGTATATATATTACTACGAAGATAACCTTCTTTTTATCTTTAAGGGGTTTATTTAAGTTAAAGAAGTAGAGGTCTAACTAAAGAATCTAGACGTTAGTATAAAATTGTTTACTAAAGTAGAGATTAGGTTTATACGCCTTACTACTATCCTTTATAGAAGTAATCTTAGCGGCACCTAAAGCTATAGAAAAGGTAAGAGTTTGTAAAGTACTTATATTAAGGGTGTTTAAGATGTTAAATTTAAGAGGGTAACTAGTCCTAAAGGGTTAAAGTTAGTTCTTAGGTAGGAGTACTTATAAAAGGTAGAAAGTCTTATTAATATAATAGTATCTTGCAAAGTGTAATAAGTTAATAATTTAGTCTACTAGAATCTAAATAATAGATTAATAAATAGATTAAATATAAGTATAAGAAGCTTATTCTCGCGTTCCTATATACTAAGTAGTCCCACACTTCCCAGAATCCTATATATCCTAGAGTCCTATATATCCTAGAGTCCCATATATCCTAGAGTCCCGTGCGGGCGAGTCCCACGCGTCCTAGAGTTCCTATATAGGCGAGGCCTATGCGGTCCTTAGGACCTTTAGAACCTATAACTTATTATCTAACTGCTTAGTTAGCTAACTTTAGTAGACTAGTAGTCTAATAAGCTCGCGCCCCGCTGCTCACGCGCGGCTGGATTCTAATAAGATACTAGAAGGTCTAAAAGGTTACCCTTTATCCTCTAGCCTCTACCTCCTCTTTATAGGTTATAAGTCCGGCCTAGCCAAGTTTTCTTAACATAAAAGCAACTAGGTGCTACTTCTAGTCCTTAAATAGCTGCGAAAAGATACTATATATTATAAAAGTAGATACGTTAGTCTCTAATTAGATTAGTAGTATAGGGTTAAAGTAGCGTAGAATAGGCGCACTTAAGAAGCGCGTTTTAAGTATTTTAAAAGTATTATTAGCTTTTACTAACTATTAGAATACTTAGTTCTTCTTAAGTAGGTCTAAGAGAGAAGCGGTTTCTCGCGTATATACCTTAATAAATCGCCTATAAAAGTTTATAAAGCCTAGAAATAACTAGAGCTCTTAGATACTAGTTAGCTATAGCTATTCTATAATAGTTACTATGCGTATAGGATTAGCGCGGATTCCTTACGTAGTTATAATAAAACTAAGGAAGTAGACTTTGCCTAAAGTAAATATGCACTTAGTTAAATTAATAAAAAGTTTAGCCTTACGTAGTAATTTAAGTATAGTGTAGACAGCGCGCTAATAAAGCGTAAGATTCTTATTATAAGTATAGATAAGTATATTATCTAGGTACACAATATATATGTGATCTAGGTATAGTGCTAGTGCTTTATTAATATTTGCCTAGAAGCTTATAAGGGTATTAGTTAAGCTAAATAGTATTACTAAGTATTTAAAGTGGCTATAGCGAGTTTAGAATATAGTTTTCTACTTATCTCCTATTTAGATCTAAATTCTATAGTAGGCGTTATAAAGATTAAAGGTTGTATAGTAGTATATACCTAACAGGCAGTTAAGCGTCTCTTTAACTAAAAGTAGTAGGTAATAATCCTTAATAGTAATTATATTAATGCCCTAATAATCTACGTAAAGCTATAGTGTACTATTTTTTTTAAGGGCAAATAGAATTAGTACTCTAACTAGGCTAGTGCTATACCTAATCTATCCCTTTTTTAAGGTATTTTCTAGATACTTCTAAAGTACCTTAAGCTCCCGCTCTAAGAAATTATAAAGTAGTTTATAAGGAGGTTCCTTTCCCTCTATAATAGGGATAGCATAATTAGACTCCTTAAAATTTAGTAGAGTAGACGCTACTTTTTGATTAAATACGTTACTATATTTGCGTAATGCGTTAGGAATACGTAGTACCTACACTACGTGTGCTTTACTAATACGCGCTAGGTGCTCTAAGCTTACACTAGTTATTTATAAAACCCTTAGAAAAAACAAATCTAAGCTAGTATACTCTATATTATCTTTAAAGTCCCTTATAGTAATAAGCTATATTAAAGCTGTAGTATAGTCCTAGCGCTATATTTATAAGCTGTAATTAAGGTAGATATTGCCTTTTTATAGGAAGGGGTTACTAAGTAGGAGAAAGATCCCTTCCTTATTAACGCTATAAATAGTAGTCTTTATCCTACGCTCTACCTCTATATTATCTATAATACGCACCTAGAACGTATAGGTAGTGTAGGTGCTTTACTTTTAAGCCTTAATTTATTCTAGTTTAAGGAGCTTAGCCCTTTTAATAGGCTTTAGATTTATTTTAACAGCAATAATCTAGCTAATTAGGCTAGTATTAGCCTATAGGTTAATAATTATTTAGAGTTCCCTCTTTAAGCCTATGTCTCTAGCTACGCTACACGTGCGCTTTATACCTAGTAAAATATAAATTAGTAAGCGCCTTACTATATCTAGGTTATAGGTAAAGCTTAGCCTTTTCCCACATAGTTTACTTGTATAGGAATCTAGTTAGGATTACTACCTTTATATTTATTAGTATAGTAGCTAGTTTTATAGCACTTATAGTAGGTAACACTTTTCTTATCTTAGGTCTTACTATTACCTTTAGATATTTAGTAGTTTAGCGTAGTATCCTTAGATTTCTTTAATATATAACATAGGCTTAACTCCTATGTTATAGGTGCGCAGTATAGGTTTCGCTTAAGTATAGAGCCTAAAGTAATAAGGTCTTCCCTAGTTATAGGCACCTAATAGTAGTTAGTAATAGCCCTCTATAGCTTAAGTTTAAGCTTAGAGAAGAGGTGCTATACCCTTTACTCTTTAGTATAAGGTATAAGTTAATTTTTAAAAATATTAAGGTAGGTTACAAAGGAGTAAATAGTTTAGTCTTTTTACTATATTACCTAAGCATACACTATAGCTACTTCTAGACTATAATTTACTAGGTTTAAAAGTAAGTTAAGTATATACTGCTTAAAGTACTTTTAGGTAGATATTTCTCCCTTAGCTTTAAAAGTGCGCTTATTGTTAGTTTGGCTCAATCTACAATTAAGCATTTAAGGGTTAATAGTATACTATCGTGCAAAGGGTGAGAAGTAGGTTTAATTAATTACGTCTAGTCTATTATACAAAGGGGCACTAAGGGCTTTATAAAGTCTCTGCCTCTTAGCGCTAACCTAAGTAGTGGGTCCTTGTGCAGGTCCCTATTAGGATCTAAAATGCACATAATAGCAGGAAGCTAGTTTTGTACCTAGTAGGCGCGTAGTAAGGATTAAGCGGGGACTTAATGCCGGCTACGCCTTAAACAAAGGAGTTACGTGACTACTCTCCACAGAGCGCTTAATTACTCTATACAGAGCATAACACATATAACCACTTTATATAGAGCGCTCTCTATAGAGCGCTCCCTATAGAGCGGACTTTGCTTAGTATATAAGAATGTAAGAATAGACTCTCTATACTTATATTTAATCTATTTATTAATCTATTATTTAGATTCTAGTAGACTAAATTATTAACTTATTACACTTTGTAAGATACTATTATATTAACAAGACCTTCCACCTTCTGTAAGTACTCCTGCCTAAGAACTAACCTTAACCCTTTAGGACTAGCTACCCTTTTAGATTTAACATTTTAAACACCCTTAATATAAGTACTTCACAAACTCCTACCTCTTTTACAGCTTTAGGTGCCGCTAAGATTACTCCTATAAAGGATAGTAGTAAGGCGCATAAACCTAATCTCTACTTTAGTAAATAATCTCAAACTAATGTTTAGATTCTCTAGTTAGACCTCTACTTCTTTAACTTAGATAAACCCCTTAAAGACAAAAAAAAGGTCATCTTCGTAGCAACATATATATAAGGAAATGTAGGATTATAGATCTATCCCTACCTTAAAAAGTACCTAGGAATAGACCACAACAACAATAACGATAATTACGTAAACAAGCACGCTAATATAGTTAATATTATTAAGAATTACAATAACTTTAAGAAATGCCTTAAATAACTCTTTAGGATTACTAACAAGGACTCTATTGCAAAAGTAAAGATTTAGACTATAACTTAGAAATAATTAGTAGCTAAGTATATAGCTAAGTTTCGCAGATACACTATATAACTTAACTAGAACAATAAATCTCTCTAGGACATGTACAAACAAGGACTTAAATAGAAACTATGTAAAAAACTCTTACGTAGTGGTGCATAAATCGCTAACCTTAAGGAACTATAGAAAGAAACTATTAGAATTAATAGAGAGTAGTTTTTATTGCAATAGAAGCTCTACTAAAACCTTAGGGCAATAAGCTTTAGATAACCAGCAAAAGTAGTTTATAAGAACCCTATTAGAATTGTCTAAAAGCAATAGCTAAGGAACTACTAGAGATATAAACTAATAAAAGATATCTAGTTTAACTACTTAGGTAAAGGAAAAGAAGGAAGGATAGGCCCTAAGTAGCCTAATAAACGCGTCTCTAATAGAAGTTAACAACTAATAACTAAGACCTATAAATACTTTACATATAGTAAACTAGGCCACATAGCCAGAAACTACAGATTAAAGAACAAAGTCTATTAAACTAAGTTAAATATACTAACTATTAAGGACTAAGAACCTAATAAGGAATAGGAAGTTATTACAACACTATTTAGTTACTAACGTGTTACACTAGAACAAAGTAAGTAATTAGATTTACCTAACTCACAATTATATAAAGATCTAGAAGACGACTCTAACATATACTATAACGTAGAAGACGTAGAAGAGATACCAAGATCTTCTACCCTTTACCCACAAAGTAGGCGGGAAGAAAACTATTAGAATCTAAAATCCATATAATGGCGGGAAGCTGGTTTTGTACCTAGTGGGCGCGTAGTAAGGATTGAGCGGGGACTTAATACCGGCTACGCCTTAAACAAAGAAGTCACGTAACTACTCTCTATAGAGCGCTTAATTACTCTATACAGAGTATAACATATATAACTACTCTACATAGAGCGCTCTCTACAGAGCGCTCCCTACAAAGCGGACTTTATTTAGTATATAGGAACGCAAGGATGGACTCTCTATACTTATATTTAATCTGTTTATTAATCTATTATTTGGATTCTAGTAGACTAAATTATTAACTTATTACACTTCGTAAGATACTATTATATTAATAAGACCTTCTACCTTCTGTAAGTACTCCTGCTTAAGAACTAACTTTAACCCTTTAGGACTAGCTACCCTCTTAGATTTAATATCTTAAACACCTTTAATATAAGTACTTTATAAACTCTTACCTCTTCTATAGTTTTAGGTGCCACTAAGATTACTCTTATAAAGGATAGTAGTAAGGCGCATAAACCTAATCTCTACTTTGGCAAATAATCTTAAACTAACGTCTAGATTCTCTAGTTAGACCTCTACTTTTTTAACTTAAACAAACCCCTTAAAGACAAGAAGAAGGTTATTTTTGTAGTAATATATATACGAGGAGATATAGGATTATGGATCTATCTCTACCTTAAAAAGTACCTAGGAATAAACCACAATAATAATAACAATGATTACGCAAATAAGCACGCTAATATAGTTAATATTATTAAGGATTACAATAATTTTAAGAAATGCCTTAAATAACTCTTTAGGATTGCTAATAAGAACTCTATTGCAAAAGCAAAGATTTAGACTATAACTTAGAAATAATTAGCAGCTAAGTATATAGCTAAGTTTCGCAGATACGCTGTGCAACTTAACTAGGACAATAAATCTCTCTAGGACATGTACAAATAAGAACTTAAATAGAAACTATGTAAGAAACTTTTACGTAGTAGTGCACAAATTGCTAACCTTAAGGAACTATATAAAGAAACTATTAGGATTAATAGAGAGTGGTTTTTATTGTAACAGGAGCTCTACTAAAACCCTAGGGCAATAAGTTTTAGATAACTAGTAAAAGTAGTTTATAAGAACCCTATTAAAATTGTCTAAAAGCAACAGCCAAGGAACTACTAGAGATTTAAACTAATAGAAGATATCTAGTTTAACTACTTAGGTAAAAGAAAAGGAGGAAGGATAGGCCCTAAGCAGCCTAATAAACGCGTCTCTAATAGAAGTTAATAACTAATAACTAAGACCTATAAATACTTTATATGTGGTAAACTAGGCCACATAGCCAGGAACTATAGATTAAAGAACAAAGTCTATTAAACTAAGTTAAATATACTAACTATTAAGGACTAAGAACCTAATAAGGAATAGAAAGTTATTATAACGCTATTTAGTTACTAACGCGTTACACTAGAATAAAGTAAGCAATTAGATTTACTTAACTCACAATTATACAAAGATCTAGAAGATAACTCTAACGTATACTATAACGTAGAAGATGTAGAAGAGATACTAAGATCTCCTACCCCTTACCTATAAAGTAGGTAGGAAGAAGATAACCCTATATTACTTAAGTATAAACTAAATGTTTAGGACTACATAGAACCCTACTAGGCACTAAAAAGAATGCAACCCTACAAAAATAAGAAATTAGACTACGTACTAAAGTACTACCTAGACTACTAAAATCCTACACACTAATTCTGTATATAAACACATTGCGAAGAACTAATATACATATAACACAAGACGGAGAAAGAGGAGAACAAGAAATAACCTAGAAGGAAACTGCGCTGTAGATAGATATAGATAGACTACCCTATTACAGCTTGTGATAAACACCTCTAGGATAAATAATAAGTAAAATACTTTCCTTACCTTACGCTAAAGGGTAATAAATGCTGTAATATACTTATTAATAGAGACTATATATAACTGTACTAGTACACGTGTCTAAACTAAGACTATAAATACTACTATATAGCTAAACGTTTAGACAGCTTTGCAAACTACCCTATGTAAGAAGTAATAATAGAGCTACTAATTTAACTAGTACATAGGAATAGTAAAGACTGCGGAAGGAAAAACAAAAGAACATCCTTATAGGAAGAAGAAGAAGAAGACGATCTATATAAGTTATATACTTAAGAATAATAACAGAAGCGGATGCTTAGAAATGTATACTAGGCACTAGAACTTAACTATAACTTACATAAACAGATATCTTTTTTAGGCCTAAACTTAGACAAGAAAACACCTTTATTAAATTAAATACTATAGTAAGCATAGTATTAATTAAGCTACTAGTATAGCTTAAAGGAATATAGGCTTAAGCTCTTATAGACTTAAGAGTAGGAAGGAACTTTATATCTTATTAGATAGTAAGACAAGCAGGACTTATAATGTTAAAGAAAAAAGTACCCTATATTATTTATGTCGCAAATAGATCCCTAATACCCAAGACACTTTAAATATACTAGGAGGTTACTACTATAATAATAGTCTAAGGACATAGAGAGGAACTTACCTTAAATGTCTTACTAGGATTTAAGCATAAGTTAGTCTTAGGATTACTTTAGTTAATAATACATAACCTATAGATTAACTAGAGTATAAAGAAAATATTATTTAAACGCTGTAATTGTGTATTATAAGTAAAGCCTACACATTAACTAAAAATAATAGTAGATAAGGGAGTTATTAACAATATAATACTACAATAGACAGTTAAAAAACAGAAGCACACCTTAGTAGACGCTAGTAGGAACTACTAGATTAAGAAGCGCGAAAAGGAGGACAATAGCACACCCTTTACCTTACTAAGAGAGTACAGGAAATAGACATATATGTTTACGGAAAAGGAAGGAAAAGCAAACCTACCTAAATATTAACCCTAGGATCTTATAATAGACCTAGAAGAAGGGAAGACGCCACCCTTTAGACTACTATATAGTAAGACAGAAGAAGAACTCCTTAAAGAACGTAATTTTATTAAGACAAACCTTAAGAAAGGATATATATAACTATTAAAGTTACTAGTAGTAAGCCCTTTTATGTTTGTTAAGAAAAAGGATAAATTAGACAGACTATACGTTAACTACTAACAACTTAACAACATAATAATAAAGAACTAATATCTACTACTAAACATTATAGAGCTATGAGATTAACTATCTTAAGCTAAGATATTTATAATAATGAATCTAAGAGATAGTTACCACCGTATATAAATTAAGAAAGGTAAAGAATGGAAAACAGCGTTTTGATTACGCTATAAACTATTTGAATATAAGGTTATATCTTTTAGACTTATAAACGCACTAGTAGCTTTTATAGCACTTATTAATAACGTACTTTGCAAACATCTAGACATATTTATTATTGCGTATATAGATAATATCCTTGTCTTTTCTAAAAATAAATTAGACTACACTAAGCATGTATAGATAGTACTAGAAGCACTAGACAAAGTATACCTTTACATTAAACTTAAGAAATGTAAGTTTAACGTTAAATAACTTAAATTCCTAGGATATATTATTACTATAGAAGGAATTAAGATGGCACTAAGTAAAGTTAAATATATTAAGAACTGGCTAATACTAAAGATAGCTAAGAACATCTAAGAATTTTTAGGATTCTGTAGATTTAATTAATAATTCATCCAAGATTATATAAAGGTTATAATACCTTTAATAAATTTTACAAAGAAGGACGTAGCCTTTAAATAGATAGATAAGTGCGGAATATTATTCTAACTCCTTAAGACAGTATGTATTATAGAACCTATTCTTGTTTATTTTAGAAGCGATAAACTACTGTGCTTTAAAATAGACGCTAGCGATCTTACGCTAGGCGCCTGCGCCAAATAAGAATATAATAGTAAATAGCACCTAATTGCCTATTACTTATGTAAATTTAATAACGCCAAAACATAATACAATGTATATAATAAAGAACTCTACGCTATTATTAAAGCCTTAAAGCACTAGAGGATTTATGCGCTTAGTTACTTAACGCTAGAAATCTATATAAATTATAAGAACCTTCTAAGGTTTTTAATAATAAAAGAACTTACGCCATGATAACAAAGATGGTTATAAACTATAGGGCAGTATAACTTTAGAATTATCTATGTAGCTAGAAAAGAAAATGGCAGAGTAGACGCTCTTAGCTAACAAAGTAATTTAGTAGGAGAAAAGGCAAAAACCTTCTCTGCAATCCTTCGCAAAGCTAAAAATAGATCTCTAGAGCTAATAGTAGAACTAAATTAACTTTTAGTAATTAACTAAGAAGTTCTGGAACATCTACAGACTAAGATTATCTAACAATACTACAATAACCCTATATATAGACACCTAGGCATCACAAAAACAATGAAACTTATTTAAAGGAATTACACCTTTAAAGGAATTAAGGAAGCTGTAATAACTTACATCTATAAATGTGCAGAATACTAAAGAAATAAATATAGTACACATCTTAAATATGGAGAGATGTAAGCAATCAAAATACTAATAGCACTATAGGAAGACATTACTATAGATTTTGTCACAGGAATTCTAAACTCTAAGGATCTAATAACAGGAATTAAATACGACAGTATACTAGTAATAGTCTGCTAACTAACTAAGTATGTTAAGCTTATTCTATGCCTTAAAAGAATAACGGCAAAGGAACTCGCTTTTCTTATTCTAGACAGACTAATTAGACACTATAGAATCCTAAAAACAATTATTAGCGACAGAGACAAGCTCTTCACGTTAAATTATTAGATAACGCTTATAGCACTGCTTAGAACAAAACAAAAGCTATTAACAGCTTACTATCTACAAACGGACGGACAGACAGAACGTACGAACTAAACTATAGAAACGTACCTACGCATCTACTGTAACAGTTAGAAGAATAACTAGGTTTTATTACTACCTATAGCACAGTTAGCCTATAATAACAAAGTATTAGCAGCATTACGACATACACTATTCTATATAAACTATAGAAGACACCCACATCTCTTTAATTAATAATTTCTTATAACAATTAAAGCAAAAGAAGCTATAGATATAGTAGAAAATATAAAGAAAATACACTAATAACTCTAAAAGAATCTTAAGAAAGCTTAGCAGCAATTAATTTCATATTAAAATAGAAAATAAAAAATGGCACCTTAGCTAAAGAAGGGGGATAAAGCATATCTGCTTACAAAGAACCTTTAAACTTAGAAGAAAAAACACAAGAAACTAGATTATATTAAGGTTGGACTATTTTATATTTCTAAGCAAATATTACTAGTGAACTATAAGTTAGAACTACTGCCAGATGCGAAGATACACCTAGTATTTCACGTATTACTACTAGAACCAGCAGACCCTAATACACTAGTTGAAACCACCTTCTACTACCAGACTAAGGAAGAAAATAAATTTAAGGTTAAAAGAATTCTAGAATATAATTAGTATAACAACACATACCTTGTTAAGTGGAAAGGTTACCCATATAGCAAAAACACCTAGGAACTAAAAAACAATCTAGGAAACTATTAGTAAAGGATTAAGGAATTCTATTAGAAACACAAACATACCTAGGAGGATTATAGTACTAACGCTATAGTGTCTACTATATTAAGCGTTAACCACATTACTATAGAGTAACTAACAGTCGCTGTAGTAGTAGGATAATTAATAGTATCTGCATTTACATTCTTACTATCCACAGTTATTTCCGCAGCTAGATATAACGTCTTCTTATAAGCACACTCTTTAGCCTAAGCTAGTATTTTCTTATTTTGTAACAACCGCACTATTAGAAGAGACAATGCCTTTTTATCCTTTTTAACCTTCTTCTTGTACTCCTTATAAGTCTTATCTAGTGATAACTAGCTTATGTTCACACACAGACAACTTAAGTGAACACATTTAGAACACTTTAAACCTAAACCTAGTATAACATAGTAAATAGAATCTTTAAAACTATAATTAATGCAAGGGCTCTCTGCAATAATATTAGCTTCTTAGATCTCGCGATACAATTAATGTTTTTAAATAGTAAAGTTACTGGGCATAATGCTAACAGACGTACTTATAGTAAGTAGGGTTAGTAGAACAGCTTACGTAACAATAGCTAAGGTCTAGACATATAATTTAGAACAAATCTATAAAAGAAAGGGGATAATATTAGGATCTAAAATCCATATAATAGTAGGAAGCTGGTTTTGTACCTAGTGGGCGTATAGTAAGGATTGAGCGGGGACTTAATACTAGCTACGCCTTAAATAAAGGAGTTACGTAACTACTCTCTATAGAGCGCTTAATTACTCTGTGCAAAGTATAATATACGTAACTACTTTATATAGAGCGCTCTCTATAGAGCGCTTCCCACAAAGCAGACTTTGCTTAGTATATAAAAACGTAAGGATGGACTCTCTATACTTATGTTTAATCTATTTATTAATCTATTGTTTGGATTCTAGTAGACTAAATTATTAACTTATTACACTTTGCAAGATACTATTATATTAATAAGACCTTTTACCTTCTGTAAGTACTCCTGCCTAAGAACCAACCTTAACCCTTTAGGACTAGCTACCCTCTTGAATTTAATAAAAACAACCCTATGTTACTTAAGTACAAACTAAATGTTTAGGACTATATAGAACCCCACTAGGCACTAAAAAAAATGTAACCCTATAAAAATAAGGAATTAGACTACGTACTAAAGTACTACCTAGACCACCAAAATCCTACATACTAATTCTATATGTGGACGCATTGCGAAGAACTAATATACGTATAATATAAGACAAAGAAAGAGAAGAACAAGAAATAACCTAGAAGGAAACTACGCTGCAGATAGATGTGGATAGACTACCCTATTACAGCTTACAATAAACACCTCTAGAATAAATAATAAATAAAATACTTTCCTTACCTCGCGCTAAAGGGTAACAAATACTATAATATACTTATTAATAAAGACTGTATACAACTGTACTAGTATACGTGCCTAAACTAAGACTACAAATACTACTATATAGCTAAACGTTTGGACAGCTTTATAAACTACCCTATATAAGAAGTAATAATAGAGCTACTAATTTAACTAGTATATAGGAACAGTAAAGACTGCAGAAGGAAAAACAGAAGAACATCCTTATAAGAAGAAGAAGAAAAAGATAATCTATATAAGCTATATACTTAAAAATAACAATAGAAGCGGATGCTTAGAAACGTATACTAGGCACCAGAACTCAACTACAACCTATATAAATAGATGTCTTTTTTAGGCCTAAACTTAGACAAGAAAACGCCTTTATTAAATTAAATACTATAGTAAGCATAGTATTAATTAAGCTACTAGTATAGCTTAAAGGAATATAGGCTTAAGCTCTTATAGACTTAGGAGTAGGAAGGAACTTTATATTTTATTAGATAGTAAGATAAGTGGGACTTATAATGTTAGAGAAAGAAGTATCCTATATTGTCCATGTTATAAATAGATCCTTGATGCCTAAGATACCTCAAATATACTAGGAGGTCACTACCACGATAACAGTCTAAGGACATAGAGAGGAACTTACTTTAGATGTCTTACTAGGATCTAAGTATAAGTTAGTCTTAGAATTACCTTAGTTAATAATACATAACCCGCAGATTAACTAGGGTACAAAGAAAATATTATTTAAACGCTGTAATTATGTATTACAAGTAAAGCCTACGCATTAACTAAAAATAATAGTAGATAAGGGAGTTATTAATAACATAATACCGCGATAGACAGTCGAAAAACAGAAGCACACCTTAGCAGACACTAGTAGGAACTACTAGGTTAAGAAGCGCAAGAAGGAGGATAATAGTACACCTCTTACCTTACTAAGAAAGTATAGGAAATAGACACATATATTTATAGAAAAGGAAGGAAAAGTAAACCTACCTAAATATTAACCCTAGGATCTTACAATAGACCTAGAAGAAGGGAAGACACTACCCTTTAGACCACTATATAGTAAGATAGGAGAAGAACTCCTTAAAGAACGTAATTTTATTAAGATAAACCTTAAGAAAGAATATATATAACTATTAAAGTTACTAGCAGTAAGCCCTTTTATATTTATTAAGAAAAAGGATGGATTAGACAGACTATACGTTAACTACTAACAACTTAATAATATAATAATAAAGAACTAATATCCACTACTAAATATTACAAAGCTACAAGATTAACTATCTTAAGCTAAGATATTCATAATAATGGATCTAAGAGACAGTTACCACCTTATATAAATTAAGAAAAGTAAAGAATAGAAAACAGCGTTTTAATTACGCTATAGACTATTTAAATATAAGGTTATGCCTTTTAGACTTACAAACGCACTAGTAGCTTTTATAGCACTTATTAATAACGTACTCTGTAAACATCTAGACATATTTGTTATCGCGTATATGAATAATATCCTTGTCTTTTCTAAAAATAAATTAGACTACACTAAGTATATACAGACAGTACTAGAAGCACTAGATAAAGTATACCTTTGTATTAAACTTAAGAAATGTAAGTTTAACGTTAAATAACTCGAATTCCTAGGATACATTATTACTATAGAAGGAATTAAGATAGCACTAAGTAAAGTTAAATATATTAAGAACTAGCTAATACTAAAGACAGCTAAGAACATCTAAGAATTCTTAGGATTCTATAGATTTAATTAATAATTTATCTAAGATTACGCAAAGGTTATAATACCTTTAATAAATCTTATAAAGAAGGACGTACCCTTTAAATAGATAAATAAGTGCAGAATGTTATTCTAACTCCTTAAAATAGTATGTATTATAGAACCTGTCCTTATTTATTTTAGAAGCGATAAACTACTACGCTTTAAAATAGACGCTAGCGATCTTACGCTAGGCGCCTACACTAAATAAAAATATAATAGTAAATAGGACCTAATTGCCTATTACTTATGCAAATTTAATAACGCTAAAACATGATATAATGTATATAATAAAGAACTCTACGCTATTATTAAAGCCTTAAAGCACTAGAGGATTTATACACTTAGTTACTTAACACTAGAAATCTATATAGATTATAAGAACCTTCTAAGGTTCACAACAATAAAAGAACTTACGCTATAACAACAAAAATAGTTGTAAACTACAGAGTAGTATAAGTTTAAAATTATCTATGTAGCTAGAAAAGAAAATGGTAGAGCAGACGCTTTTAGCTAATAAAGTAATCTAGTAGAAGAAAAGGCAAAAACCTTCTCTGCAATTCTTTGTAAAGCCAAAAATAGATCTCTAGAGCTAACAGTAGAACTAAATTAACTTTTAGTAATTAACTAAGAAGTTCTAGAACATCTACAGACTAAGATTATCTAACAATACTACGATGACCCTATATACGGACACCTAGGCATCACAAAAACAATAGAACTTATCTAAAGGAATTACACTTTTAAAGGAATTAAGGAAGCTGTAATAACTTATATCTATAAATATATAGAATGCTAGAAAAATAAACACGGCACACATCTTAAATATAGAGAGATATAAGTAATTAGAATACTAACAGCACTATAGGAAGACATTACTATAGATTTTATTATAGGAATTCTAAACTCTAAGGATCTAACAACAGGAATTAAATACAACAGTATACTAGTAATAGTCTACTAACTAACTAAGTATATTAAGCTTATTCTATGCTTTAAAAGAATAATGGTAAAGGAACTCGCTTTTCTTATCTTAGATAGACTAATTAGACACTATAGAATCCTAAAAATAATTATTAGTAATAAAGACAAGCTCTTTATATTAAATTATTAGATAACGCTTATAGCACTACTTAGAACAAAATAAAAGCTATTAACGGCTTACTATCTATAAACAGACAGACAGACAGAACGTACGAACCAAACTATGGAAACGTACCTACGCATCTACTGTAACAGTTAGAAGAATAACTAGGTTTTATTACTACCTATAGCACAGTTAGCCTATAATAACAAAGTATCAGCAGCATTAGGACATACACTATTCTATATAAACTATAGAAGACACCCACATCTCTTTAATTAACAATTTCCTACAACAATTAAAGCAAAAGAAGCTATAGATATAGTAGAAAATATAAAGAAAATACACTAACAACTCTAAGAGAATCTTAAGAAAGCTTAGCAGCAATTAATTTCATATTAAAACAGAAAACAAAAAATAGCACCTTAGCTAAAGAAGGGGGATAAAGTATATCTACTTATAAAGAACCTTTAAACTTAGAAGAAAAAACACAAGAAACTAGATTACATTAAGGTTAGACTATTTTACATTTCTAAGTAAATATTACTAGTAAACTATAAGTTGGAACTACCGCCAGATGCGAAGATACACTTAGTATTCTACGTATTACTACTAGAACTAGTAGACCCTAATACACTAGTTAAAACCACCTTCTACCACTAGACTAAAGAAGAAAATAAATTTAAGGTTAAAAGAATTCTAGAATATAATTAGTATAATAACACGTACCTTATTAAGTAGAAAGGTTACCCACATAGCGAAAACACCTAGGAACTAAAAAACAATCTAGGAAACTGTTAGCAAAAGATTAAGAAATTCTATTAGAAACATAAACATACCTAGGAGGATTGCAGTACTAACGCTATAGTATTTACTATATTAAGCGTTAACCACATTACTGTAAAGTAACCAACAGTCGCTGTAGTAGTAGAATAATTAACAGTATCTATATTTACGTCCTTACTATCTGTAGTTATTTCTGCAGCTAGATACAATATTTTCTTATAAGCACGCTCTTTAGCCTAAGCTAGTATCTTCTTATTTTGTAATAACTACACTATTAAGAGAGACAACGCCTTCTTATCCTTTTTAACCTTCTTTTTATACTCTTTACAAGTCTTATCTAGCGACAACTAGCTTATATTTACACATAGACAACCTAAGTGAATATATTTAGAACACTTTAAACCTAAACCTAGTATAATATAGCAAATAGAACCTTTAAAACTATAATTAATATAAGGGCTCTCTATAATAATATTAGCTTCTTAGATCTTGCGATACAATTAATGTTTTTAAATAGTAGAGTTGCTAGGCATAATGCTAACAGACATACTTATAGTAAATAGGGTTAGCAGAACAGCTTACGTAATAATAGCCAAGGTCTAGATATATAATTTAGGACAAATCTGTAAAAGAGAGGGGATAATATTAAGATCTAAAATCCACATAATAGTAGGAAGCTAGTTTTATACCTAGTAGGCGCGTAGCAAGGATTAAGTGGGGACTTAATACTAGCTACGCCTTAAATAAAGAAGTTACGTAACTACTCTCTACAGAGCGCTTAATTACTCTATACAGAGTATAACACATATAACCACTCTACACAGAGCGCTCTCTACAGAGCGCTCCCTATAGAGTAGACTTTGCTTAGTATATAGGAACGCAAGGATAGACTCTCTATACTTATATTTAATCTGTTTATTAATCTATTGTTTAGATTCTAGTAGACTAAATTGTTAACTTATTACACTTCGTAAGATACTATTATATTAATAAGACCTTCTACCTTCTGTAAGTACTCCTGCCTAAGAACTAACCTTAACCCTTTAGGACTAGCTACCCTCTTGGATTTAATAGTCCCTATAGGTAGGTAGGCCCCCACTTCACCTAGTGCTACTTGTATAATAAACTATATAAACACTAGTAACTTTTCTTTTGTGTAATAGCCTATATTTATTATACACTTCCCTTTCCTGTTCTTTTCTATCTATACAGTTGGCCTTCCCCTATTAGAACAGGTTGTAGGGTAGGTATAGTGTTACTATGTAGTAGAGGTCCTATTTACACCTACTCTTATATAAATAGGTAGTAATAGCTAACCTACTTAGTTTTTACCTTACCCTCTTATACAGTAGCAGAGCCGCATTACATAATAAGGCTCTTTCTAGGCATATACTTTATGCGTAAACAGAAAGTAGAATGTTAAGTAATATAATACTTAGCGCTAGGTCTTAGTAAGTAGGTATAAAAGGATGTCTCCTAGCTCCCCTAAACCCTCTCTCCTTTATCCCACTTTAACGTACGTGTACCTTCCTCCCTTCTTACCTTATTCTTTTTAGTGTCCTAGTGTCTAGTAGCTAGTGCTCTGTTACTAGTAAATATGTATAGCTTTTTTATATAATACTAATTTTTAATAAGACACATACACATACACACACACTTACTATTATATAATAGCTAATAATATTATTAGTCTATTAGGCGCTAGTGCCCTTACTACTAGTGTCTTTGTGCTAGTTATTATAGGCTAGACTAGATTACGCATCTAGGTTAACCTCCCCACTAGTTCGCCTAGTATAAGGGCCTTTATATAGAGCCTGGCAGTAGATATATAACAAATCCTCTAGAGTATTTTTGTTTTTATTATATAATACTAATAGGTGTAGGATAAAGAGGCTAAAGTGGCCTAGATACCCTTCTAGGATATTATTGTGCAAATCCTAGTTAGCACAAACCTCTAGTAGTAGACTACTTACGTTGTATAACGTAAGAGATATTAGTAAGTAGTACTTATCTAGTTACGCGGCCAAGTTTAAAATAAGTCTTATACTTACTTATACAGCACTACTAATGCTAGTAATTAGGTGTTCCTAGATTATTATGCAATCCTAGGTTATAAGTCTAGATTATACAGCGCCTATGTGTAGAAGTTATATAGTGCTTATTGTGAGCGTCGTGCATAGGGGAAGGGGGTGAATATCTTTGTTATATAAAGGGGTAGGTAGGCCTAGTCTTAAGATATCTAAATTATTAATATAGAAAATATATTCTTTAATGTCTTTATATAATCTCCTATAATATGTTCCCTCTCTTATAATAAAACTATAATGTTAAATTAGTAGTAGGGCTTATATAGCCTAAAAATAAATGTGTCTGTGCGAAGTTGTAGCAAGTTAGACAGAAGAAAAGAAATTTTTTTTTTTTTTTTTTTTAAAATAGTAAGTGAAATAACAAAAGAAATGTTATATAGTAGAGTAGTTACTCTATTATATAGTCCTTGTTAATTCTGTCTACTAAAGCCTTAATAGTAATGTGTAGTTTATTTATTAAGATTAGTATTTAGAGTGCCTAGTTAGGTGCTTTCTTTGTATAAGTATTAGTAAGATTGTCTTTACTATTAATCCACCTAATCTCTGTAATTTCCCGTTTTTCGTACAACTCCCTAATTAACATAATGTTAATTATAAGGCGTTTTTTATTTATAGTGCCTAGTTGTATAAGGCATTTGTATAGGGATTTCGAGTTAGTATAGACTATAATAGGAATTAGGGGGATCTAAAGTGTTTATATAATCTATTAGAGTGTTGTGCTTAATATAATTACATTATTAAAACCGCCTACTAGACTATACAATTCGCTTACTAGAACACTTCTAGTTACTCTTTTGCACTTTACTAAGTTCTAGTAGATAATGTTACTACAGATTTTAAAGTCCTAAGTTATTGTGCGATGTTTCTCTACTAGCACAATAATAAAGCTAAGCTATAAGCTTAGGTCTCTGTTATTAGCAAAAGAGCTATCTATAAAGATAAACAGCTTTGTGCGACCTAGGTTAAGTAGAATAAATTTTAGTCCTCTTTGTGCATTCTAAATTTGCTAGTTTAAACGCATATTTAGTGCCTTAATATTTTCTTCTATTAGTACTGTTGTTTGCGCGGTAATAGACAGGTTAAATATTACTTCTAGTTAGCAAACTAAAGAGATATATACACCTCTTACTTATTATATAATATATTAGTGTGTAGCGTCTTTATCCTAGGGATTAATTATGCGAAGGCTTTTAGCCTATCCCTTCTATTCTAGGGTAATAACACTCTAAGTAAGTTAGATTTTACCTCTATTAAACTTAATTGCCCTATTTTATGTTAAGACGCTTTTATCCTTTGTATAAAACTTTACAGTATAAAGCTACTCCTCTTCTTATTATGCGAAGCTTTCTGTAACCACACTAAAGGTGTTATTAGTCTAGAGTCTAGTAATACTAAACATCTCAGGTCCCTTATCTATAATAAGTAGGCATAGGTTGTACGTTAACACATATATCCTTAGTTTCTCCTTATAGTAGTTGTAGTATGTCTTAAACTAGTAGAGACCTAATTCTGCTGCGCTATATAGAGGTTGTATAACTTACAGAATTGTGTTTAGTAGGAAGAAATCGCGCATTTCTGCTAGTAGTTAGGCGTACAATGTGCGAAGAAGTTTATTAGTAGACTATATATAGGCCTAAGTAATATCCCTAAGCTTAATGTGCATGTTATATAACTAAATTAGTGTTATAGAAAGAGCTAACAGTAACCTCTAGCTTATACGCTAGATAGTAGGGAATTATATAAGAATCTCCTCTTTTTCTTTATCTAAATAGCTAGTAAAGACAAGTCTTAATTTCTTATATAGTTAGGTTGTCTTGCCTTTAATCTCTCGTATAAGACGCAGGTTAAAGATACAGCTAGGTTATTTATTAGGGTTATATAATAAGATCTTAAAAGTGCTATTAGTAATAAGGGCATTCATTTCTGCTATATCTAATTTTTTAAAGGGCTAGCTAAGTATAGTAATAACACTATTTATACAAAGCTTTAGTGTAAGCTTAAAGTTATCTTTTTCTTTTTAGGTAATAAACTAGATATTTAGTCTTTCTAATCTTTGTTAAGCTTTACCTAATTATGCAACTATAGTAGTTTAATCCTTCCTAGATCTTCCCCTTAGCCTTAGCTTTAGGGCTTTAATTTGTGCAGCTATAGAAGCATCTACATCCTATAGTTCCTATATACTGTCTTTAGTTACGTAATAGTATAGTTTAACCTATATACAGTGTAGTTTTAGAGGTTTATTTTTAAGCTCTAGAATAATATCTCTTCCTTTAATACTCTTAATCTTATATAGTTCTTACTATCTCTTCTTTTCTCTCTAGGCTATAACTTCTAAGCCTAGTAGGAGTGTAAGGGTTCTGTGCGATAATAGGCTATTCTTAGTGTTAATTATATAAGTAACTTTAACTTTGGCTCTATTCTTCTTAAGCATTTTTATTGCTTTCTAAACTATATTAGCTTAGGCAATTAGTTCTAGTAAGGGTGGAGAGTCCTTATTAATCCTTAGATAGGCACTAAAGACTAAAAGGGTAGGTACTATACTATTAGGCTTAGCTATATTATTTAGTGCCTTTACTACTATTTATAGCACTATTTTGTTATCTATATAACTATTAATCTTAGCTCTTAAAATATTATACGCTTAGCGTAGTAGTATATATACTCTTTTAATCTTGCCTATAGCCTAGTGTGCCTCTACTAGCATTTGCCTATATTCTGCCCTAACTATCTTCGCACGATTCTGAAACTTGTTAGAAGCGAAGTTAGTTTCTAAGTTATAGATAATATAATCTAGTAAGCCTTAGTATATATTAATCTAGCATCTTATTAAGGTATCCTAGGTGTCTTATACAGTTATTAATCTTAGGAATTAGGCTGCCTAAAAGGATGTGTCTATATTAATAACGTATAAGACATCCCTTTTACTAATTCGTACAACATTAATAATAATCTTATAGTTAAAGTATAAGTTATCTTAGATAGAGAACTTAAAGTGTCTTAGCACTTAGTTATATAACTAGTAGTAGTAATAGAACTTCCTTACTTTTTTTAGTATAAAGCTCTCTACTTTATGCCCTACCTAAGTAAGAAGCTTATATAGTCTTTCTGTCTAAGGGTGTCTAAAATAGTAGTGTAAGCGTTAGAGTTCTGTCTCTATAAAGAAGAGAGCTAATTCCTTATTACTAAGGTTAAAGAAGAGGTAACCCCACTTTTATATAACTAAGACTGTTGTACTATTCCTTTATATAATAACATCTAGAATGTTATTAAAGTATACCCTAAGTCTGTTAGCATCTGCTAGCAATAGTAGAAATAGTGTTAGGGAGTTAAGGATATAGTAGGTTACTATTCTTATAGGGTTAGTAATTTATACAGTGCCTAGAGATATCTAGGAATCCTGTCCTCTAAAGCTAATATTAGTAAATCCTAGTAACTAGTCTACTTTAGTAGTTAGGTTTTTATATAAGTAGGCAGTAAGCTGGTCCTTTTCTACTATAGACACTTATACAGCGCCTGTGTCCTAGAGTTCTCTTTAGTACTTTGTATAATACTAACTAGCTAAAGTAAATAGTTATATAGGTTCCTCTATATTCTTATTATCCTTGCTATGTTAGATGTCTTCGCTAGTTATGTGATAAAGGTAGGTAGTAGAAGTAAAGTATAAAGTAGCCTTCTATACTTCTTGTTTATTACTTTATTAGTCTTATTTATCTTCCTCCTCTTTTATATAATAGTCTTCTTCCTCTAGCTCTCCTTTAAAGTTAAGGATATATACTTATATATCTATAGTAGAGGGTTTATATTCGTAAAAGTTAGTATACAATAATATATATTGCCTTTTAGCTTACTAGATATCCCTTAGTAGATAGTTAGTAGACTAGCATCTTTCTTTATAGTACATAAAGCATTTTTACTTCGTGCGAGAGCTTAAACTTCTAAAGTTACCCCTTCTTTTTAGTCTAAAGGTTAATCTACCTCTAGAGGGGCTAGATTCTCTTATATAATTAGGATTATTATATTATTAATTAGTGTAGTATACCTTTTTACTATCTTAGAAGAACTATAACTTCTTTCTATCTTTAGTAACTTAGAGTAACGTATAAAGGTTACTAAGTAAGTCTTCTACTGTGTTTTTAGGGTTAAACATAGCTTATTTAAGGTTAGAATAGCTGCGGTATACTTATATAATAGTAGTATATAGTTATAGTTCACTACTAAAGCCTTGTCTAAGAGCCCTTTAGGCTAAAGTAAGCTTATTAATTATTACTTCTAGGGCCTTATACAATATAGCAGCTAGATTATCCTTTTTATAGCGTTTAAAAGTAAGAGTAGTCTAGTCTGTCTAGTACTAATTATAATTAACACTAGTGTTAAAGTGCCTATTTAGTCTATTGTATAATTTATCCTATAGAAGTCCTAGTCTAATATTATATAAGTAGTAGGTACTCACACGATTAGAAAAGATTCCTAGGAAGATGTTTATATACTAGTCCTATAGTATGCCTAGCCTATAGTATAGTTCTCTAAAGACTTTTACCTTGTCTATTAAAATGTTATACAGCCTACTAGTGTAGTTATTCTCTTTACTCTAAGCCTTCTAAAAGAGAATAATCTTGTCTAGCTAGATATAAGTATAATCTCCTAGTTATTAAGGAGACTAGAAGTGTCTAGCCTCTTTGTATAATGTAGTTTGTTAGGCAAAAGCAGTCTAGGTTTTAGGCTGCTACTACTAGTGTAGCTCTATATATAGTGTCTCTATCCTCGTATGTATAGGGATAGGCCCTAGCTATGCTCTATATATATATATATTGCCTATAGATAGTGTGGGTTGTATTATTAGGATCGTGCGAAGTAGTTTAGGTTATAGTTATAAAGTTATTATGCGAAGGGTCTGTAGCTTATAGTTAAGCTAGAATAGTTTAAAGAGTTTCTTTATATAGGTATTCTTTATTATAGAATTAGTAGCGACAAAGCCTTTCTTTATAAGAAAAGCAATAAGCTCTCTTCTTACTATATAACTAATTTTATTAAAAGTTCTCTTCTTCTAGTTATTAAAATCTTTAGTAAAAGAAGAGATTACCTTTTTACTTTTAAGGCTACTTACGCGATATTACGCAATTATATACACTATATAAGTGTTTAGCTGTTTTAGAGAAGGGGGTAGGTAGCTATGTAGATTTACTCTATCTACCTAGTACTTTTGTGCAATCTCTCCTCTTAAGGTAATAGCCTTAATATTTATTACTTCCTCTACTTATTAAAGCTATATTACTTTAGCTTTATCTTTCTACTAAGGAGGTAGTATTAATTATTATGTAACGTCCTTAAGTTATAGTTCCTCTAAAAAGTCTCCTAGTCTTAAGGCCATATTATTATTGTCTTTCTTAGTTGTGCGACGTATCTGCGTTTAGTTGTCGCTAGTTCAATTGTGCGACGTGTTTTTTAGGGTTATGAATATGCTTACTATCTCCTTTCTTTTCTATAGAATAGCTTAGACTAAATTGTGTAACTCTTTATAGATATATGCACTTTGTTTCTGCTTATTATATAATCTAAAATTTAATCTCTAGTAAAGGTATTATCTCCTTTCTTTTCTATAAAATAGCTTAGACTAGATTATACAACTCTTTATAAATATACACACTTTATTTCTGCTTATTATATAATCTAAAATTTAATCTCTAGTAAAAGTAATAATACAGAGCCTATATATCTAGCTTATAGGGCGCTCCGTCTTTAGACCTTGCTAGTTTATAGTTAATTAGAATTAACTACTAATTAGTGTTAGTTTGGCTTAATCTGTAATTAAGTATTTAAGGGTTAATAGTATACTATCGTGCAAAGGGTAAGAAGTAGGTTTAATTAATTACGTCTAGTCTATTGTACAAAGGGGCACTGAGGGCTTTATAAAGTCTCTGCCTCTTAGCGCTAACCTAAGTAGTGGGTCCTTGTGTGGGTCCCTATAGGTAGGCAGGCCCCCACTTCACCCAGTGCTACTTGTATAATAAACTGTACGGACACTTATAGTATATATACTATAGCTCTCTTAGGTCGCCTATAAGGTACTATATTACCTAGATAACCTTATCTCTATCTTACACAGATTCTTGTAGTAAGAGGCAAAAGGCCACTTTATAAAAATAAAAGAATTTATAATACTTCTTAAGGTTCTTACCTCTATATTTAGTAGGGTCTTTAGCTTAAAGTGTACACTTAATATATATTACTATATACACTATAGGTGCGTCCCGCTTATATATATTAATAGATAGGATTTTAATATTCTTAGTAGTAGCTGCTAGGTTAGGGGTTTAGCTTATACTTTTAAGTTAAGAGATTTTGTCTTCTAAAGTATAAAGTTAATATATAGCGTGAAGCTTATTACGCTTCTTTTTAGTAACTAGGATACGCTACTTAAGTATTAAAGGTAGGCTTAAGTTACGCGTTACTAGCTCTCCTTCTATATACTAGATAAGAGGGTCTTTACTACTTTTAGGGGCTTTAGGTAAAGTCTACCCCCTACTAGTAGCTTATATAACTCTAAGAGCTATCCTTAGACTATTATAGATAAAGTATTATTATATAAAGTCTAGTTATAGGTAATAGTACTTACTTCACACTAGGAAGGACAGTAAAAGGATAACTCTAGTAATATTAATAGAATAATACTTAGCTTATATAGAGTTAACGCGCGGCGTAGGTTTTACGCAGCTAGCTTACTTAGCGCACAGACCTTCTATAAGGCTTTAGCGCTAGATACCACAATACCATAACAATATCATGATTTACCTATTACAATATGTACTAGGTCTAAGTAGTTATCTACTTTAGTAGAAGGTTCTTTATTAACCTTTTTAGTTAACTTGGCCTAGATATAAATAGGATAGAAATCTAGACTAGTTCTAGAGTTATCTAGATCCTTTTTATCTAGTTTAATACTATAAGCGGATTCCTTAAGGGCTAATAGGGCTTTATTATTAATATGCCCTAGTCTATTATGCTATAGTTCTACAGAGTTATTATTAATAACTATTTTCTCTGTAGAATTAACCTCTTCTTCTCTAGGATTAATTTTCCTAGGAGATAAAGTATTTAGTATTTTACTAGAGGTTTTAAAGTCTGTTTTAGAACTTATAGCTTTATAGGCTTTAATACCTTCTTTATATTCTCCTTTTATAAGGATATTTCTACTAGGGGATATAACCTCACAGCCTAATCTAGTAAAATTTATATTTAGACCTCTTTCTGTAAGTCTATTTTAGCTTATAAGGTTAACACCTAGTTCTAGCACGAATAAAACCTTACTTAAAGTTACTTTCTTACTTGTTTTAGTAAATAGGAGTTCTATATTCCTAACCCCTTTTGCTACTATAGAGCTATTAGAATTTTCCTATTTAATAGAGGTATCTGTAGGTTCTAAAGTAGTAAATAACTCTTTTATATAACAAGTATGTATAGTTGCGTTAGAATCTAGCATAAAGTCTATTTCTTTAGACTTGTTTTTAGGTTTTTTAGTAGTAAGAATAGTCTTTCTATCTTTTTCTTTTAGAAGAGTATTATTACTACTTTCTTTATTAAACTTTCCCTTTCTAGCCTTATAGTTTTTAGGCTTTTTATTAGGGAATTTATTCTAGTAATTAGACTCTATATGTTCCTCTTTACTATAGTAGGAACAAAGGTCTTTTTTACTATTTCCTCTAGTATGTATAGACATTTCTATGTCTTCTTTATCTTCTCTAGAGTTATTATTATTTACTCTAGGAAGTAGATTACTATTAGTAGAGCCTTTTCTTATAGAACTTAGTCTTCTAGATTTATTAAGGAGTAGGCTTACTATAGAATCTAAATCTAGGTCTTCTTCCTTTTTATTATTTATCCTAATAGATTTACTAATAACTGTAATAATGTACTTATAATCCTTACTATTTAGATTGTTTAGAAGTAGGGCTACTAGGAATTATTTAGGAAAATTAATAGACTTAGCCTTTAGGTTATTTACTAGCCTCTTAAAGCTATTAACGTAGCTTTCTAGATTATATTTATGGCTAGTTAAAGTAGTGTTAATAAGGTTTTTACTTAGTATAAACTTACTACTAAACCCCTTTAGCTTATAAACTTCTTTTAACTTATTCTAAAGTGTATAGGGATTTGTTATAAACCTAGTTTGTACTAGAGGGCTATTTTCTAAGGAAAGTTTTAAAATACTAGTAGCTTTAGAAGCTTTTTCCTATAGAATAGCTTATTATTCTAGAGTTAGGTCTTAAATATTACTAGACATAACCTCTAGACAACCCTCTTTAATAAAGTAGACCTCTATTCTAATAGACTAAATTTCGTAGTTCTTAGAACTACTTAACTTAGGGATTTTAAATAGAGAGTCTCCTATTTTGTCTAGTTTTAATATATATAGACTAGTAGGGTAAATACTTCTCTAACTTCTAGATCTTAATAAGCTTCTAGATTAAAATATAGATTTAATTGCCTTATACTTCTTAATTAAGAAGTTATAGGTCTCATAGGGGTTTAATTGCCTTATACTTCTTAATTAAGAAGTTATAGGTCTTAGAGTGGTTTAATTGCCTTATACTTCTTAATTAAGAAGTTATAGGTCTTATAGGGGTTTAATTGCCTTATACTTCTAGTTTATTTTTTAGAAGTTATAGGTCTTATAGGTTTCTAGATTAAACCTTTTTTAGGTATCTAGAATTAAACCCAAAATGCCTTCTTCTCCTTAATTCCTAGGAGATCTAGGTCTTTTGTCTAGAGATATATAACTTTTCTCTAAACAACCCCTTAATAATCTTCTACTAGATAGAAAGCCTATAATAATAGGTCTTATAACTTCTAGAGAATAATTCCTAAGTTCCCTTTTTACTTTTTATAAAGATAACCTTTTCTATCTCTTAATAATAGAGAATAGCCCTAGGTTCTTTAAGGGAAAAAATGCCTTCCTAGGCGTAAATAGGTTCTACTTTTTAGCGGTAAAACTAGCTTAGGCTAGGCTCTACTAGATTTCCCTTATCTAGAAGAGGCTATATAGTAGGGACTATCCTAGGTAACTGTTTTCTACGCAGTTTCTAGAATAATTTAATCCTACTACTACCTTCCTAACACTAGTTAAACGGCCTAGTTTTGTATACCTTTAGTTCTAGGAGAAATCACTCTTGTATACACTTTACTCCTAGTTTACCTTATTACTCCTCTATTACTAGAGGTAAGGCAGGCAGGGACGGCTAGGATAGAACCTTAGAGAATACTAGCCTAACTTATAAAGTAATAGGCCTATTCTCTTTATCCTTTACTAGATAGATAACTATAACTAGGTAAACTAGGCTAGGCTAGAACGTTTATATAAGCCTCCTAACTCTATATCTCCTAGAGAGGTAGGAAATAGATCTTTCTAATAAAGTATATCTTTCTAGAGATATATAGTCTCTAGAGTTTTCTTCTAGTAAGGAATTAAACTAAAGGTTATATAACCTAAATAGTTTTTTTCTAGAAATACCATCTTTCCTTATAGGATTAAAATTTACCTTTTATAGGAAACTCTATAGTAGTTTAAACTAATAGGTAAATACCTAAATAGTACTACTAATAGACTAATACGTAGTAGAAGGCTAGACCGGGCTCATAACCTGTAAAGAGGAGGTAGAGGCTAGAGGATAAAAGGTAACCTTCTAGACCTTCTAGTACCTTCTCTCCCCTAGTACTAGTTACCTAGAATAGTAGAGACTAGGGTAATAGAGGGCAGATCGAACGTAGTTAGATAGAGTAATAAAACCTTAGGTATAGGCTTAGAATTGCTATCTAGGATAGAGAGTACACGTAGAAGGTAACTCTCCTTATATACATATAGTAGAGATTCTAGAGTATTCTACTTAGTAATTCTCTACTATCTATAACGTCACCTATAACGTTACCTATAACGTTACCTAGTATCCATAGGGCCATGACGTCATTATGACGTTATTATAGAAAGTTCTAGAATATAGAAAATGTAACTCTGGAAACCTTTAAAGGTTACCTATTCCTTATAGATAGCCCTAGGGTAGTACTAGCGTAGGCCTATTAGCGTATAAACAGCTTACGCAGCTTTTTATTCCAGAGTTATAGTGTTTATATAGTAGAGTAGTTTTTATCTCTAGTAGTAATTAGGTTCTATAGTTATTTCACTAACTTAGCGATATTAGAGGTATTTATTAGGGGATTATTCTAGACTCTATTACATTTCTCTATTCCTTTAAATAACTCTTTTCGGGAAGATCTAGAATTTAATATTATAGGCTAGCCTTAAAGAGTAAATAGAACTATAAGTACTAAATATAAAGGATAAATTCGAGATATTAAGTCTCTATAGGGGGTGTACTACTTATAAGAAGAGTTTTCCTTAGCAGATCTACTTCTTTAGGGTAGTTCCTTTCCTTAAGATTCTTCTAAAGGCTAGGGCATAGCCCCAGCCCATTATAATAGTTTAGAATAGATTACAAATATAGTATAAGACTAGTATTAGGTAAGTTATTATATATTAGTTTCTATAGCAGGAGAACCTAGTTTTTAATCTAGATTAGGTGCGTTACTAACGTAATATAGGCTATATGTAGGTTTGGCTCAATCTGCAATTAAGTATTTAAGGGTTAATAGTATACTATTGTGTAAAGAGTAAGAAGTAGGTTTAATTAATTACGTCTTATCTATTATATAAAGGGGCACTAAAGACCTTATAAAGTCTCTGCCTCTTAGCGCTACCCTAAGCAGTGGGCCATTGTGCGGGCCCCTATAGGCAGGTAGGGCCCTACTTCACTTAGTACTACTTATACAATCTACTATATAGACACTAGTAACTTTTTCTTTATATAATAGCCTATATTTATTATACGCTTCTCTTTCCTGTCCTTCTCTATCTATATAGTTAGCCTTCCCCTATTAGAACAGGTTGTAAGGTAGGTGTAGTGTTACTATATAGTAGAGGTCCTATTTAC
The DNA here is from genome assembly GCA_015832175.1 of Paraphaeosphaeria minitans. Taxonomy (NCBI): domain Eukaryota; kingdom Fungi; phylum Ascomycota; class Dothideomycetes; order Pleosporales; family Didymosphaeriaceae; genus Paraphaeosphaeria; species Paraphaeosphaeria minitans. Next base: position 1,756,843 of record WJXW01000009.1, read on the forward strand.
ACCTACTCTTATATAAATAGGTAGTAACAGCTAACCTACTTAGTTCTTACCCTACCCCTTTATATAGTAGCAGAGCTATATTATATAATAAGGCTCTTTTTAGGTATATATCTTATGCGTAAATAAAAGGCGGGGTGTTAAGTAATATAATACTTAGCACTAAGTCTTAGTAAGTAAGTATAAAAGAATGTCTCCTAGCTCCCCTAAACTCTCTCTCCTTTATCCTACTTTAATATATATGTACCTTCCTCCCTTTTTACCTTATTTTTTTAGTGTCCTAGTGTCTAGTAGCTAGCACCCTATTACTAGTAAATGTGTATAGCTTTTTTGTATAATGCTAATTTTTAATAAGATATATATATATACACACACACACTCTTACTATTATATAATAGCTAATAACGCTATTAGTCTATTAGGCGCTAGTGCCCTTACTGCTAGTGTCTTTGTGTAAGTTATTATAGGCTAGACTAGATTATATATCTAGGTTAACCTCCCTACTAGTTTGCCCAGCATAAGGGCCTTTATATAGAGTCTAGTAGTAGAGATATAATAAATTCTCTAAAGTATCTTTGTTTTTATTATATAATGCTAATAGGTGTAGGACGAAGAGGCTAGGGTAGCGTAAATGCCCTCTTAGGACATTATTATGCAAATCCTAGTTAGTATAAACCTCTAGTAGTGGGCTGCTTATATTATATAATATAAGGGATATTAGTAAGTAGTGCTTATTTAGTTATATAGCTAAGTTTAGAATAAGTCTTGTGCTTACTTATACAGCACTACTAATACTAGTAATTAGGTATTCCTAGATTATTATATAATCCTAGGCTATAAGTCTAGATTATATAGTGCCTACGTGTAGAAGTTATACAGTGCTTATTGTAAGCGTTGTGTATAAGAGGGGTAAATGTCTTTGTCGCACAAAGGGGTAGGTAGGCCTAGTTTTTAGATATCTAAATTATTAATATAGAAAATATGTTCTTTTATGTCTTTATATAATCTCCTACTATCCGTACAGTTTATCGTACAAATAGCACTAAGTGAAATAGGGGCCTGCCTACCTATAGGGACCCGCACAAGGACCCACTACTTAGGTTAGCGCTAAGAGGCAGAGACTTTATAAAGCCTTGCCTACCTATAAGGACCTACATAGGGACCCCCTGCTTAGGTTAGCGCTAAGAGGTAGAGACTTTATAAAGCCCTTAGTGCCCCTTTATACAATAGACAAGACGTAATTAATTAAACCTACTTCTCACCCTTTACACAATAGTATACTATTAACCCTTAAATGCTTAATTACAGATTAAGCCAAACTAACACTAATTAGTAGTTAATTCTAATTAACTGTAAACTAGTAAGATCTAAAGACAAAGCGCCCTATAAGCTAGATGTGTAGGCTCTATATTATTACTTTTACTAGAAATTAAATTTTAGATTATATAATAAGCAGAAATAAAGCGCGCACATCTATAAAGAGTTATATAATCTAGTCTAAGCTATTCTATAGAAAAGAAAGGAGATAATACCTTTACTAGAGATTAAATTTTAGATTATATAATAAGTAGAAACAAAGCGCACACATTTATAAAGAGTCGCATAATCTAGTCTAAGCTATTCTATAGAAAAGAAAGGAGATAGTGAGCACATTCATAACCCTAAAAAACACGTCGCATAATTAAACCAGCGACAACTAAACGCAAACACGTCGCACAATTAAACTAGTAATAACTAAACGCAGACACGTCGCACAACTAAGAAAGATAATAACAACATGGCCTCAAAACTAGGAGACTTCTTAGAGGAACTATAACCTAAGAACGTTGTGTAACAATTAATACTGCCTCCTTAGCAGAAAGACAAAGCCAAAGCAATATAGCTTTAATAAGTAGAGGAAGTAACAAATATTAAGGCTATTACCTTAAGAGGAGAGATCGCACGAAAGTACTAGATAGATAGAGTAGATCTACACAGCCACCTACCCCCTTCTCTAAAATAGCTAAACACTTATATAGTGTACATAATCGCGCAATATCGCGCGAGTAGCCTTAAAAGTAAAGAGGTAATCTCTTCTTTTACTAAAGATTTTAACAACTAAAAGGAGTGAACCTTTAATAAGATTAGTTATATAATAAAAAGAGAGCTTATTACTTTTCTTATAAAGAAAGGCTTTATCGCTACTAATTCTATAATAAAGGACACCTATACAAAGAAACTCTTTAAACTGTTACAGCTTAACTATAAGCTACAGACCCTTTACATAATAACTTTGCAACTATAACCTAAACTACTTCGCACAATCCTAATAATACAACCTACACTATCTATAGGTAATATATATATATATAGAGCACAGCTAGGGCCCATCCCTATATATGCGAGGTTAGAGACACTATATATAAAGCCACACTAGTAGTAATAGCCTAAAACCTAGACTGCTTTTGCCTAACAAACCACATTATATAAAGAGGCTAGACACTCTTAGTCTCTTTAATAACTAGGAGATTATACTTATATCTAGCTAGATAAGATTATTCTCTTTTAGAAGGCTTAGAGTAAAGAGAATAACTACACTAGTAGGCTATATAATATCCTAGTAGACAAGGCAAAAGTCTTTAGAGAACTATACTATAGGCTAGGCATACTACAGGACTAGTATACAAATATCTTCCTAGGAATTCTTTCTAATCGTGCGAGTACCTACTACCTACACAATATTAGACTAGGACTTCTATAGGATAAATTGTACGACAGACTAAATAGGCACTTTAACACTAGTGTTAATTACAATTAGTACTAAACAGACTAGACCACTCTTACCTTTAAACGCTATAAAAGGGATAATCTAGCTACTATATTACATAAGGCCTTAGAAGTAATAATTAATAAACTTACCTTAGCCTAAAGGGCTCTTAGACAAGGCTTTAGTAGTAAACTATAACTACACACTACTATTATATAAGCATGCTACAGCTATCCTAACCTTAAATAAGCTATATTTAACCCTAAAAATATAGTAGAAGGCTTACTTAGTAACCTTTATACATTACTCTAAGTTACTAAAGATAGAAAGAAGTTATAGTTCTTCTAAGATAGTAAAGAGGTGTACTACACTAATTAATAATATAACAATCCTAATCGCATAAGAGGATCTAGCCCCTCTAGAGGCAGATTAACCTTTAGACTAAAAAGAAGAGGTAACTTTAGAAGTTTAAGCTCTCGCATAAAGTAGAAATACTTTATATATTATAAAAAAGGATACTAGTCTACTAATTATTTACTAAGGGATACCTAGCAAGCTAAAAGGTAATATATATTATTATACGCTAACTTCTACAAACATAAACCCTCTACTATAAATATATAAGCATATATCCTTAACTTTAAAGAAGAGCTAGAGGAAGAAGACTATTACACAAAAGAAGAAAAAGATAAACAAGACTAATAGAGTAATAAAGAAGAAGTATAGAAAGCTACCTTATACCTTACTTCTACTATATACCTTTATTGCATAACTAGGAGCAATCCTTCTATACCTACTTACTAAGACCTAGCGCTAAGCATTATATTACTTAACACCCCACCTTCTATTTACGTATAGGACACATACCTAGAAAAAGCCTTATTGCGTAATATAACTCTACTACCGTGTAAAGGGGTAGAGTAAGAACTAAGCAGGTTAGCTGTTACTATCTGTTTACACAAGAGTAGGTGTAAACAGGACCTCTACTACACAGCGACACTGCACCTACCTTATAACCTATTCTAATAGGGGAAGGCTAACTATATAGATAGAGAAAGATAGAAAAGGGAAAGTGTATAATAGACATAAGCTATCGCACAAAAGAAAAGTTACTAGTGTCTATACAGTTTATCGTACAAATAGCACTAAGTAAAATAGGGGCCTACCTACCTATAGGGACCCGCACAAGGACCCACTACTTAGGTTAGCGCTAAGAGGCAGAGACTTTATAAGGCCTTGCCTACCTATAAGGACCTGTATAAGGACCCCCTACTTAGGTTAGCGCTAAGAGGCAGAGACTTTATAAAGCCCTTAGTGCCCCTTTGTACAATAGATAAGACGTAATTAATTAAACCTACTTCTTACCCTTTGCACGATAGTATACTATTAACCCTTAAATGCTTAATTGCAGATTAAGCCAAACTAACACCTATAATGTATTCCCTCTCTTATAATAAAACTATAATATTAAATTAGTAGTAGGGCTTATATAGCCTAAAAATAAATATGTCTGTACGAGGTTGTAGTAAGTTAGATAGAAAAGGAATTTTTTTTTTTAAAATATTAAGTAAAATAATAAAAGAAATATTATACAGTAGAGTAGTTACTCTATTATATAGTCCTTATTAATTCTGTCTACTAAAGCCTTAATAGTAATGTGTAGTTTATTTATTAAAATTAGTGTTTAGAGTGCCTAGTTAGGTGCTTTCTTTATATAAGTATTAGTAGGATTATTTTTGCTATTAATCTACTTAATCTCTGTAATTTCCTGTTTTTCGTAGGACTCCCTAATTAATATAATGTTAATTATAAGGCGTTTTTTGTTTATAGTACCTAGTTGTACGAGGCATTTATACAGGGATTTTAAGTTAGTATAGACTATAATAGGAATTAGGGGTATTTAAAGTGTTTATATAATCTATTAGAGTATTATACTTAATACAATCATATTATTAAAACCGCCTACTAGACTATATAATTTACTTACTAGAATACTCCTAGTTACTCTTTTACACTTTACTAAGTTTTAGTAGATAATATTACTATAGATCTTAAAGTCCTAAGTTATTATGCAATGTTCCTCTAGTAGCATAATAATAAAGCTAAGCTATAAGTTTAGGTCTCTGTTATTAGTAAAAGAGCTATCTATAAAGATAAACAGCTTTATACAACCTAGGTTAAGTAAAATAAATTTTAGTCCTCTTTATACATTCTAAATTTACCAGTTTAAATATATATTTAGTGCCTTAATATCTTCTTTTATTAGTACTATTATTTGCGCGGTAATAGATACGTTAAACATTACTTCTAGTTAGTAAACTAAAGAGATATATACACCTCTTACTTATAATGCGATGTATTAGTGTATAGCGTCTTTATCTTAGGGATTAATTGTGCGAAGGCTTTTAGCCTATCCCTTCTATTTTAGGGTAATAATACCTTAGATAAATTAGATTTTGCCTCTATTAAACTAAATTACTCTATCTTGTGTTAAGACGCTTTTATCCTTTATATAAAACTTTATAGTATAGAACTGCTTCTTTTCTTATTATATAAAGCTTTCTGTGACCACACTAAAGGTGTTATTAGTCTAGAGTCTAGTAATGCTAAATATCTTACGTCCCTTATCTATAATAAGTAGGTATAGGTCGTACGTTAATATATACATCTGTAGTTTCTTCTTATAGTAGTTATAGTATATCTTAAACTAGTAGAGACCTAATTCTACTACGCTATATAGAGGTCGTATAACTTATAGAATTATATTTAGTAAAAAGAAATTATATATTTCTGCTAGTATTTAGGCGTATAATGTACAAAGGAGTTTGTTAGTAGACTGTATATAGGCCTAAGTAATGTCCCTAAGCTTAATGTGTATATTGTACAACTAAATTAGTGTTACTAAAAGAGCTAATAGTAACCTCTAGCTTATACACTAGATAGTAGGGGATTATGTAAAGATCTTTTTTTTTAATTTTAATAGCTAGTAAAAATAAGTCTTAATTTCTTATATAGTTAGGTTGTCTTGCCTTTAATCTCTCGTACGAGACGTAGGTTAAAGATACAGCTAGATTGTTTATTAGGGTTATATAACAAGATTTTAAAAGTGCTATTAGTAATAAAGGTATTTATTTCTGCCATATCTAATTCTTTAAAGGGCTAGCTAGGTGTAGTAATAACACTATTTACACGAAGCTTTAGTGTAAGCTTAAAGTTATTCTTTTCTTTTTAGGTAATAAACTAGATGTTTAGTCTTCCTAATCTTTATTAAGCTTTACCTAATTATGCGACTATAGTGTAGTGTAAAGGTTGGCCTACGATGGAGAATCGGAGAAACATAGGGCCGATTAGCTGTCGTTTAAGATAGCTAATTAGAGAATAGACAAAAGAGAAGGGAGCGCCAACTAGACAAGACACGAAGAGACCTAATGGACAATTAGAGTAGTTGGATTTGTATAATAGATTTTGGATAGGAGAACTCAACTCATTCTTTTATATTCCTCACTCAAGGCAAACGCACCTACAATACTACAATAGTAGTTTAGTCCTTCCTAGGTCTTCCCTTTGGCCTTAGCTTTAGAGCTTTAATTTGTGCGGGTATAGGAGTATTTATATTCTATAGTTCCTATATGCTGTCTTTAGTTGCGTAATAGTATAGTTTAACCTATATATAGTGTAGTTTTAGAGGTCTATTTTTAAGCTCTAGAATAATATCTCTTCCTTTAATACTCTTAATCTTGTATAGTTCTTACTATCCTTTCTTTTTTTTCTAGGGTATAACTTTAGAGCTAAGTAGGAGTGTAAAGGTTTTATGCAATAATAGGCTATTTCTAGTGTTAATTATATAAGTAACTTTAACTTTAGCTTTGCCCTTCTTAAGTATTTTTATTACTTTCTAAACTGCATTAGCTTAGGCGATTAGTTCTAGTAAGGGTAGAGAGTCCTTATTAATCCTTAAGTAGGTACTAAAGACTATAAGGGTAGGTACTATACTATTATTGTGTTGTAGGTGCGTTTGCCTTAAGTGAGGAATATAAAAAAATGAGTTGAGTTCTCCTATCCAAAATCTATTATACAAATCCAACTACTCTAATTGTCTATTAGGTCTCTTTTGTGTCTTGTCTGGTTAGCGCTCTTTTACCTATTCCCTAATTAGCTATCTTAAATAACAGCTAATTGGCCCTATGTTTCTCTAATTCTCTATTGTAGGCTAACCTTTACACTATATTTTCCTCCCTCTTTTCTAGGCTTAGTCCTTTAAGCCTACTATCTTGCCACCCTTTTAACACCTTATTAGTAGTCACCTTTTAGACCTACAATTTCCTTAATCCTTAGCTAGCCACCCTTACCTAATCATCCTACCTGCTAATCTATTGCCTACCTACTACTTATGTCCCTATAATTAAAGTTGTTTATTAACTTCTTTATATAGTAGGTAACAATGCAGCGTTAGTCTAATTCTAGGCCTATAATATTACCTTAGCCTCTAGCTAACTAACTATGCCTGATTATCCTAACTACTAACCTATCGCCTATCTACTACTTATATCCCTATAATTAAAGTTGTTTATAGACCTCTTAGTATATTAGATAGTAATATTGCGGTAATATTCTCTTATAAACGCTTCTACTAAGCCGCTTAAGTAGCCTGCGCTTAATCTTTAGAGTATATAACTCTAGGATTTCTTCTGCTCTATCTTTCTCCTAACCCTTACTTCTACTCTCCTCTCTCTCTTTTAGTCCTTCTAATACCTGTTTAATAACTCTGCTGTAGTTATAGCTGCAGTTAACTACACTTTAGGTAGAATAGCCGCTTCTAGTGCTAGTGGTAGGAAAGGTAGTAATAACTTAAATAAGTATAGCCCTACTAGTAATATAAAAGCGGACCTCTTTATTTACCCTTTTAAGTCTACTAAGGAGTATATTATTAAGTAGCATATATTATCCTAAAAACCTTTCGCATCCTATTACTAACTTTTCTAGTTAGGGTAAGGGCTAATTAGCGTGTGAACTATAATCTTCTACGTAAACTAGCTTACTTTATCTATAGCCTAGGTATGTAGGGTGTTACCCTAGGTCCTATTCTTTGCACTGCTAGCGTCTATAAGAATAATAGCTACTTAGACTTTACTATTTAGCACTTTAATATTAGTAATAATAAAGCGGAGACTATTACTAAGTTCTTTAGCTTAGGCACTAGAGAGGCTCTATTAAAGCGTAGATACTATAATGCTAACATTAATATAGGTATTTAGCATACCGCTACCTTCTTTTATTTTCCTCTTTCTTCTCTAATTAACTATTGCTGCACCTAGTACTAGAACAAGAGTAGGAAAAGTAAGCTCTATTTTAGTAGTAAATATAGTGTTTCCTATTTAAAAAGTAAGCTACTAAACTAAGGAAAGTGTAATAAGTGCTAGATAAATAGTAACTATACTTCTTACTCCTTTTATTATAAGTTCTAGTCCTAATTTCCTATTACCTAAGCTAATATCTCTTTCTTTTTAGGCAAGCTAGCTAACCCTAGTACTAGTCCTTCTATAGATAATATTATTTTAGTTACTAATATCCTTCCTATTAGTATAACCCGCTCTTAGGCTCCTTTTAGCTGCGCTTCTAAGGCTATTTCTACCCTTAATACTCCTATTCCTAGGGAGCCTATAGAACCCTAATACACTATTACTATAAACTATAGTCTTCTTTCTTTAGCAGCCCTTTAAGATTATTTCTAAAAGTCTTTTAGAGGTTCTTTCTAGTCTCCTTTTAGTAGTGCTTTATTATTTTAGGGTTTTAGTCCTCTTATTTAAGGGGGTTCTTATTCTAGCTCTAATTATAGATCGCTTAGTCCTAGATTACCTATACGCCTAGATTTTTCTACTAAAGAGAATGCTCCTCTTTAGCCTTAGCTATTCTCTTAGTCTACTTATTCCTAGTATTCTTATTCTAGTTCTCTTTTACCTTATTAGCGGTCTATTAATTAGGCTACCTAAAATTGTGCTAGATCTCTTCTTTAGTCTAAAGTAACTAGGGCCTCTAGCTCTACAGAGCCCTAAACCCTAAATACTTATTAGTCCCGCTGCCACTATAGAGATAATATTACTGTTAATAATAAGGAGAATAATAATTAGTGCTTTAATATATCTTCCTCCCTCTCTTTTACCAACTGCCTATAGTTAGCTTTTCTAATTCTATATTAGGAAAGAATTAGGCTAGTTTAACACAATATTAGACTCTAAAGTAGATATATCTTAGTCTGTATTAAAATCTAATACTTCTGCTCTTTTTAAAATAACTACTTTTAGTAAATTACCTTTTATCTATATAGGTGGCATAATAGCCTATTAGAGTTCTTTCTTCTACTCTGCCCCTTTAGTTCTTATAAAGCTATTCTTAACTTCTAAGCTAGAATTACTATACTCCTCCCTCTTTTTAACCTCTTAATAGCGTAGTGGTTTTAGCAGCTTTAGTAGTAAGGTCTAAGAGTTAATTAGTAGGTCTTTAGGTACAATCCTTATCCTTCCTCTTAGTACCTATACTTTATTATCTAGGGTGTACTAGTAGAAGCGCTTAAGGCAGTTACTATATATAGTATACTAGAATATAGCTCTATTAAGCTCTTTTAGTTAGTAATATAACTAGCCAGGGTAGTTAATAGAGATTTAGTAAGGGCCTAGCTAGCGATTCCTTATCTTTGCGGCTATTAACTTATCTATAGCCCTAATTAAATCCTAAACTAGCACTAGGTCTCCTTTGTAAAAGTCTTATTAATAGGCTTTACTAAAATCCTATTACTCTACTCCCTTAAGGCGTATTCTTCTTAACCTAGATAGCGCCTCTAAAAGTTTATTGCCTCTCTATTCTAACTGCTTAGCCCTTAGGGCAAGTAGATCTAATCAGTTCTCTACCTCTAACTATAGTAGGGTCTGCCAGCTTTTAATCGCCAGCTTAATAGGTAGTATAGGTTAAATACTAGTTATTATCTCTATAGGTGCTAACCCTGTGCTTTGTTAAATTAAAACCCTCTTAGCCTATACTACTATAGGTAAATTACGCTCTTAATTATTTCCTAGCTTTATAAGCGCTGTAATAAGTAATTAGTAACCTTGTTTAACTAGCCCTTAAGCCTTAGAGTTGTAGGAGGAAGCTTAGATATAGTGTATCCTATAGTGTTTAGCTAGTGCTTTAACCACTAATTTGTTTTTAGGCCCCCTATCTACGCTTAGTTAAGGAAACACCCCCTACCTACAGATAATATCCTTATAGAGAAACCTTACAACGCTTTCTAAATCTACTCTAATAAGCGCTCTAGCTTTAGGCCATCCTAAGGCGTATTCCCTAGTAACAACAAGGAAGGATTTCTAATACTTACTTATAGGCATATAGGTGATATTAATAGTCTATTGTTTAAACAAGGTCCTAGAGTTACTAATTTTAAGGCTTATCTCTATCTAATTACCTTATTTAGTAGCACAGACAGCATATTTCTTTAGCTTAGTTTAAATTGTCTTAAACTAGCCCTCCTACTAGAACTAAAACTAGATCGCAGTATTTATAGTCTAGATTCCTTTGTAGTAGAGGTACTAGTAGACCTCCCAAATAAGTGCCTTTTAAACGTCTAGGTTATTAATTACCCTTTAGATAGTAAGATTTAGAGTTAACTTCTTAAATAGTAGGTTTGCTTTTACAAAAAAGGTTTAGGCCTTCTTTGTCCATAAAAGGCGGCTTTTCTAGGGTACTAGCCTATTAGGTCTTTTTCTAGATAGTAAGAACCTTACTATCTCTTCTAATTCTTCTAAAAAGTCTTTGCTAAGGATCTAGGCCTCTTATAAGGTAAATACTAAGCCATTATTATACTTCTCTACTATATAGTCTATAAAGGGACCTAGGTCTTCTTTTAATTCTTCTGGCGCTATCTATTCTTTTAGTTAGGGGTACCTTAACAATCTATTAGCAATAATATTTTGTTTTCCTAGCCTATAGATAATTTTAAAGTCCTATAGTAGTATTATACCTAGCTATCAGTTTATCACTAATCTAGGGAGGTTAGTAGAAGACTAGTTAAGCTATAAAATTAGAGTAGCCGTATCTGTTTTAATAATAAATTAGGTCCTATATAGGTATAGCGTAAACTTCTTTAGCGCCTATACTACTACTTTATATTTAAGCTTAGTTAAGTGCCACCTTAATTCTACTTCTAACTATAGTGTACTTTTAAACCGCACTAGGTGGCGCTTCCTATCCTCTCCTACTTACTTAATATAGGCTCCTCCTCCTTATAAACTTGCGTCTATATAGACGAAGATCTACCTTCCTAATTTATAATTAAGAGTTATTAGAACTAGTGCAGTAGTAATGCTCTCTTTTAGGATATTTATTAATTAGCGCTTAAGATCTCCCTACTTCTATTCTTAGCCTTTCCTAGTAAGCATGTATAAAGGTTTTACTTTAATAGAAAAGTAGAAGATCTATTAGTAATAGTAAGTGTAAATCCTAATAAACTATTAGACTTCTTCTTAATTTGTGTATTCTTTCTAGTATAGAATCTTGGCTACTTTCTTATCTTAGGGCAATTAGCTATTAGGCGATACTTTATATCTTACAATTTCTATTTAGTTTACTCCCTAGAAGGATTTTATTCCTAATATAGTAGCATAGGCCCTCTCTAGGTTAGTAAGTACCCTATCTAGCTGCATAATATGTTCGAGCACAAATTAGCGTACCCTAGGAAGGGCTTCTTTATCCCTATAGGTTAACTTTAGTCCTGCTAATGTAATATTATTAATAAAGGGTAAAGTATTAGGGAAATACCTCTAAAGGATTGTTAATATAGCTCTCTAGAAAACTCCTAGTAAATTTATTACACCTTATAGCAGTGTGTAGTGCCTTACTAGGCCTATAGGTGTCTAGAAAGCTATTATATCTCTTAAGGCTATATAGAGCGGTATCTAGTTAAACCCTAAAAATAGATTAAACAGAGAGTAGATTGCTCTACCTTTAATCCTCTCTAAAAACTTATTAGCTAAGGGTAGGAGATTAGCATCTCTTTCTAAAACTTTATTATAGAACTAGGTGTTATTAATTAATTAGTACCCTTTGTCTTTCTTTGGTACTAGGAACTAGGGGATTTAATATTAGCTGTCGCATATTTTAAGGACTTTTTAGTTAATCTAATCTAAAATCATCTAGTATACTATAGGCACTAGCTTTTTTGGGCAGTTGAAGCCTCTCACCTCCTAGGCTTTATATAGGATAGTCTAAATCTAGTACAGAGGCATAATATCCTTACTAATAGTTATTATCTTACTAAATTCCTAGGCTAGAGCTGCCTCCTAATAGAATATTAGCTTATAGATAAGTAAAATTTCTATAGGTTTTAGCTAGTCTCTAACATTTATCTCCTTTAGTTGTTTAGGTGTTAATTAGTGCCCCCTTCTAAAATCTACATACCTAGGTTTAAACATTCCTAAATATACATCTAGTTAAGGTCCCTAAAAAGCTATCGCAGCTTATTATTATTTAATAGCTTTTTCTTTCTAATCTAATCTTCCTACCTCTAATAGGCGGTCTCCTCTTAGGTTATCTATAGGCTAAACTTTATTTGCCACCTTCTTATACATAGTATAGGTAATCCCTAATTACTTAGCTGCTATTGCCTAACGTTCTTGCGCTTATTATCTAATTAATTCTACTTAACTAATTTCCTACTTATCTTCTCTATCTTCTACCTCTTTATTGCTAAGGTATACACTAATAGGGTAACCCTATAGTAAGTGTACTTCCTCTATAAGTATACCCTTTACATGTTTCCTAAATCTTTATTACTTGTCTTATAGTTAGAAAGTAGTAGAGTATCTAACCTAAAGAAAGAGACTGTTCTTTTCCTATCTATAGAGGTAACCCTACATAGGCATTAGCCTATTAGGGTGAAATCTATAGCTAACTAAGCAGCTATCGCAAAAGGGGTGCCTAGGATAATAGGCCTCCTAACGTTTTTTATAATTTTAAAATAAGTAGGAATTGTAATTAGCCTAACTTTAAGTAGTACACTATAGGCAGTTCCTATATACTTATCTAAATCTCTACTAGCTCCTACTATACCTAATTATTCTTTAGTAGGTAAGTGGCTCTAATCTTAGTCCTAGATTATAATATTAAGTGCCCTCGTAGTAGTATACCTTATAATATTTAGTTCTAATCCTAAGTTAAGCAGAACCTCGCAGTAGCTTCTAAGAATAGTAATAAAATAGGTAGGGAGTTTTACTAGAATGCTCTAAACTCCTATCTATTCTTCTAGCTTAGTGCGACTTTAGAGGTTAACCTTATTAGCTTCTTCCTAATATCTATCCTACACCTCTCTAATACTATATTAGGTACTTTGTGCAGCGTTTCCTTATGCAATCTAGTGTAGCCTAGGGCGTAACTTCTCTATTATTACTTCTAATAGGATAGCAGGTTCTTAAGAGTGGTCCTAACTTCGTTTTTCTATTAAAACTTATTTTTATTGTGTCCCTATAAAGACATTCCCTAATTTGCTCCTATCTAATTAGTTATTAGGCTCCTTTTCTTTCCTAGAAAGTAGTTGCTAGGCCTTCAAATACAGTTTATCCTAAGAAAATATTAATTTAACTATAATACCTCTTACCTCTTAGGTTAGTGCTGCTATTAGGATAGAATTAGTATTTAGGGTGTTAATAAGTGCAACTAGCTCTTTATCTAATAGAGGAGCGGAGACTATTTAAGTACCCTTCTTTCTGCTAGCAGCTTTAGCTTCTAGTATAGCTTAGATAATACTCTCCTCTATTATCTAAGTAGGTTTTGAAGCTCTTTAGTTTACTTCTGTAACTACTACTTATAGCACTAATTTATTATTGTTAATTACTAGCAGAGGAGATCCTAGGCGGAATTTTCTAATCTATAGCTAGGGATTAATCCTTACCCTTCTTTCTTAAAGGTCTCTTATTTAAGCCACTAACACTAGTTTACTCACTCTAGCCCCTATAACCCTTTTAATACTTAGTTAGTTCTATTATTCTTATAAGCTCTTTTCTACTACTCTAGTCCTAGCAGCATTTACTTCCTTAGTTATATTAATTTTCTTAGATAGGTAGGAGACCTCTAATAGGGTAGCGTAGAAGGCTTTAGCCCTTCTTATTACTTCTATCTCTAGCTCCTAGTCTCCCTACTTACTACTTGTTAACCTAAAATGCAATTTAAAATACTATTTAATCTCCCTAAGTAGGTACTAGAGCTGTGCATCTTCCTAGGAGCAGGGTATAGGCCCTCTAAATTTCTCTATCTAAAGGTGTTTCAGGCTATAGTAGAAGTTGAAAAACTAGCTATTAGTGTTAAAGATTTTATAGTACTAACCTCTTTTAATAAGGCCTTAGCACTAGGGGTAGTCCTTTATAATATGCCTAGTCTCTCTATAAGTCCTATAAGCCTAGGCTTAATATTCCTAATCGCGAATTACCTAAGTACCTACACTAGGGTTTATAATAGGGTTATAGGAGCTCTTAAATGTCCTATTATTACGTTCTATATAAAGAGTTAGCCCTATAAGCTTATTAAAAGCGTATTAGTTATTAGCTAGCTTATTAAGAATAAGACTAGCAGTAGTAGACATAGAAGCCTTCTATTACTTATATTCTTTTATAGTAAAGGTAAGTCCTCCTATCTTTATAATAACCTTTTAGACTTACGCATCTACTTCTTCCTTATAATTTTTATTTCCTCTTATTCTTATTTCCTCCTGTACTTTAAAGAACTTCCTAGGTAGTAGGATAAGTAGGATTACTAATAAAGTAGCTTTAGAACAAGCTAGATTTATAGTAACCTATCTCTCCTTCTACTACACAGCCCTAATTGCCTTATCCTAGTCTCTACACTAGCGAAGGAAATTATACATTTCTTGCACCTAATAGGTGTTTATATTACCTCCTCTTAGGCGACTTTCTATTAGCATTCTATATATAACTATAGTCTTATTGTCTTAGCTAAGACCTCTAAAAAAAAGAGTCCCTACTTCTATCTACATAATCTATAATTAGGTAAGGGCAGCTTAAGTATAGCTATTAAACTTATAGAAGTAGTTATTTAGTGCGATAAGCTACTAGCTTACTTTATTAAGCTAGCTCTTAAGGTAGGCTCTAGTTAATTTTTAGTATTCTAAGTCTATTAATAAGTACTTAGAGCAAAGTATCTTCTAGAAGTTTTCTTAGTTAACTAAAGCGCTTCTATAGGCTAGTAGCTTTACAATATCCCTTTAGTAGGTGCCTAAGTAGAAGTAAGGTAGCTTTTATTTCTTAAGCTCCTTACTCTACTCTACTCTTTCTACTTAAAAGTTATAGTCCTCTAGAAAGGTAGTAATATTAATACTACTAAAGCTTAGTGCGTTACTATTGTTTAGGCTTAGAGTAAACTAAGCCACGTTTCTCTTTTAGGAGAAGCCTCCTATTCCTAGTCCTCTATCTTTAAACTATTTTCTTTTGTCTATGTCTTCTAAAAGGTAATTAGTAATACCCTAGCTTATCTGGCTAGTGCTACTCTTAGTAAAGGTAGTTAGATAAACAGGGTTATTGCAAAACCTATATAAATCTATTTTATCTTCTTTTCTTATTTTTCTTCTGTTGTCTGCTTATTCTTATGTTAGTTTTCTGTCAGCGATTTGGCTTTAGGTATACAGATAATAATCTCGCTTAATAGAATCCTACTACTAATACCTTACTTCCCCTTTTGTCCCTAACTTAATTGTTGCTTAGACTAGAATTATTTAGGGTCTATTACATTCGCTCTTTCTAGGAGTCTAGTAGCTACTTAAAGGTTCTTTAGTCTATCACTCTTTCTACCTAATAGCTGCTTAAAAGTTTATTAGTCTATTATTATTTTATTCCTGGGTAACTAATAACTACTTAAAAGTCTATATAGTCTGTACTAGCACCAGATAGCTGCTCGAAAGTCTATTAGTCTATTGTTGTTTAGTTTCTAGGTAATTAGTGACTACTTAAAAGTCTATTAATCTGTCTGTCTAGGCGACTAATAACTACTTAAAAGTCCATACAGTCTGTCTATCTATGTACCTAATAGCTACTCAAAAGTCTATTAGTCTATCGTTGTTTTGTTTCTAGGTAATTAGTGACTACTTAAAAGTCTATTAATCTGTCTGTCTAGGCGACTAATAACTACTTAAAAGTCTATACAGTCTGTCTGTCTTTATACCTAATAGCTACTCGAAAGTCTATTAGTCTTGTCGCTCTATTCCTAGCTATTTAGCAGCTACTTAAAAGTCTACTAAACAGCTTCTATTAGTTCTTTAAATACTTGTCGCTATGCTTCTCTATATCTTTTTAAAAGCAGCCCTATGTCCCTCGCCAAAATTGTTGTGTTATAGGTGCGTTTGCCTTAAGTAAGGAATATAAAAGAATAAGTTAAGTTCTCCTATCTAAAATCTATTATACAAATCCAACTACTCTAATTGTCTATTAGGTCTCTTTTGTGTCTTGTCTAGTTGGCGCTCTTTTACCTGTTCCCTAATCAGCTATCTTAAACGACAGCTGATTGGCCCTATGTTTCTCCGATTCTCCATCGTAGGCCAACCTTTACACTACACTATTAGGCCTAGCTATGTTATTTAGTGTCTTTACTGCTATCTATAGCACTGTCTTATTATTTATATAACTGTTAATTTTAGCTCTTAGGATGTTATATACTTAGTATAGTAATATATATGCTCTTTTAATCTTGCCTATAGTCTAGTGTGCCTCTACTAGCATTTGTCTATATTCTACTCTAACTATCTTTATATAATTCTAAAACTTATTAGAAGTAAAGTTAGTTTCTAGGTTATAGATAATATAATCTAGTAGGCCTTAGTATATATTAATCTAGTATCTTATTAAGGTATTCTAGGTGTCTTGTGTAGTTATTAATCTTAGGAATTAGGCCGCCTAAAAGGATATGTCTATATTAATAATATATAGAATATCCTTTCTACTAATTTGTACAATATTAATAATAATTTTATAGTTAAAGTATAAGTTATCTTAGATAAAGCACTTAAAGCGTCTTAGCGCTTAGTTATATAACTAGTAGTAGTAATAGAATTTTTTTACTTCTTCTAGTATAGAGCTCTCTACTTTATGCCCTACCTAAGTAAGAAGCTTATATAGTCTTTCTGTCTAAGGGTGTCTAAAATAGCGGTGTAGGTGTTAGAGTTCTATTTCTGTAAAGAAGAGAGCTAATTCCTTATTACTAAGATTAAAAAAGGGGTAACCCTACTTTTATATAACTAGGACAATTGTACTGTCTCTTTATATAATAACATCTAGGATATTATTAAAGTATACTCTAAGTCTATTAGCATCTACTAGTAATAGTAAGAATAGTATTAGGGAGTCTAGAATATAGTAGGTTACTATTTCTATAAGGTTAGTAATTTATATAGTGCCTAGAAATGTCTAGGAACCCTGTCCTCTAAAGCTAATATTAGTAGATCCTAGTAACTAGTTTACTTTAGTAGTTAGGTTTTTGTGTAAGTAGGTAGTAAGCTAGTCCTTTTCTACTATAGACACTTATATAGCGCCTATGTCCTAGAGTTCTCTTTAGTACTTTGTACGATACTAACTGGCTAAAGTAAATAGTTATATAGGTTCCTCTATATTCTTATTATTTTTACTATATTAGATGTCTTTGCCAGTTATGCAATAAAGTGTTAAGATCTAAAGGCTAGGCCTCCTAGGATCTTTATATGTATCTATATTCGTTATTCGAGTGGTACAGCACAAAAGGTTACGTGACCTAATTAGTGTAATTAGAGCGCTAAGACAACTAATTAGACTAAGCACTTAATATACTAAGTAACTAATTAGTGCTTAATTAGTTTAATTAGAGCGATTAGTCCACTAATCGCTTAAAGTATATAGGAACGCGAGGATAGGCTCTCTATACTTATATTTAATCTATTTATTTATCTATTATTTGGATTCTAGCAGACCAAATTATTAACTTATTACACTTTGTTAAGATACTAACATATTAATAAGACCTTCTACCTTCTATAAGTACTCTTACCTAAGAACTAACCTTAACCCTTTAGGACTAGCTACCCTCTTAGATTTAATATCTTAAACACCCTTAACATAAGTACTTTATAAACTTCTACCTCTTCTACAGCTTTAGGTGCCGCTAAGATTACTCCTATAAAGGATAGTAGTAAGGCGCATAAACCTAATCTCTACTTTAGTAAACAATCTTAAACTAACGTCTAGATTCTCTAGTTAGACCTCTACTTCTTTAACTTAGACAAATCTCTTAAAGATAAGAAAAAGGTTATTTTTGTAGCAATATACATGTAAAGAAATGCAGGATTATAGGTCTATCCCTATCTTAAAAAGTACCTAGGAATAGACTATAATAATAATAACAATAATTACGTAAATAAGCACGCTAATGCAGTTAATATTATTAAGAATTATAAAACTTTAAGAAATGCCTTAAATAACTCTTTAGAATTACTAACAAAGACTCTATTTTAAAAGTAAAGATTTAGACTATAAGTCAGAAATAATTAGTAGCTAAGTATATAGCTAAGTTTTGTAGGTACGCTATACAGCTTAACTAGGATAATAAATCTCTTTAGGACATATACAAATAAGGACTTAAATAGAAACTACGCAAAGAACTCTTACGTAGTAGTGCGTAAATTACTAACCTTAAAGAACTATATAAAGAAACTATTAGAATTAATAAAGAATAGTTTTTACTGTAATAAAAGCTCTACTAAAACCCTAAGGTAATAAGCTTTAGACAACTAGTAAAAGTAGTTTATAAGAACCCTATTAGAATTATCTAAAAGTAACAGCCAAGGAACTACTAGAAATACGAACTAATAGAAGATGTCTAGTTTAACTACATAAATAAAGGAAAAGGAGGAAGGATAGGCCTTAAGCAGCCTAATAAACGCGTTTCTAATAGAATTTAATAACTAATAACTAAGACCTATAAATGCTTTACATGTAGTAAACTAGGCCACATAGCTAGGAACTATAGATTAAAGAATAAAGTCTATTAAACTAAGTTAAATATACTAACTATTAAGGACTAAGAACCTAATAAAGAACAGAAAGTTATTATAACGCTATTTAGTCACTAACGCGTTATACTAGAGTAAAGTAAGTAATTAGATTTACCTAACTTATAACTATACGAAGATCTGGAAGATAACTCTAACATATACTATAATACAAAAGATGTAGAAGAGATACTAAAATTTCCTACTCCTTACCTATAAAGTAGGCGGGAAAAAGACAACCCTATATTACCTAAGTATAAACTAAATGTTTAAGACTATATAGAACCCTACTAGGCACTAAGAAGGAATATAACCCTATAAAAATAAAAAGTTAGACTATGTACTAAAGTACTACCTAAACTACTAAAATCCTATATACTAATTCTGTATATAGACGTATTGCAAAGAACTAATATACGCACAATATAAGGCAGAAAAAGAAAAAAATAAGAAATAACCTAGAAGAAAACTACGCTGTAGATAGATATAGACAGACCACTGTATTACAGCTTATAACAAATACCTCTAGAATAAATAATAAGTAAAATACTTTCCTTACCTTACGCTAAAGGGTAATAAATACTATAATATACTTATTAATAGAGACTATATATAACTATACTAGTACACATGTCTAAACTAAGACTGTAAATACTACTATATAGCCAAACGTTTAGATAGCTTTGCAAACTACCCTACGTAAGAAGTAATAACAGAACTACTAATTGTTGTGGTAAAAAGGGCTCGAACTATCACAGGATATTCAGGAGCAGAGTTGTAAAGAATACAAAGAGCTGATTGTAGGAAAGGATGCCAAAAGGGCAGACTATATACAAAAGAAACGAGCCTCTTGGCAAGAATCCCGTGATCTAAATTAGTGGATCTAGAAAGAATCACAGAAGTGAGTGTTTTACTTTAACACACCCCCTGGGTGATCGCTCAAAGCGGATCACCTATCCTAAGAAGTAATCTGTAATTGTCTAAATCCTTCCTAAAGATCTTTAAAAAACCGTCTAAAGGCTATTTAAAGATTAAAAAACTATTAAGAATCGTTCTTCTAAATCTCCTTATCTTAAGAACAGCGATTCTATCACCCCCTACTTATTGTGATAGTAAAACAATCACTGTTTATCTTTTAAATCACGAATCCTATCGTGAATTATGTCTAGAATCTCTTCTTCTAGTAGGTTGGGAGCTCATAAGCGTGGCACAAAGGCCTAGAGCGTAAACGCTTTTGTTCTACTACTCTTTTCGCTCACTTCCTATTAACTGTAAGGTAATTTCCCCGCTCTTACTAGCCAGCAAGTACAATAGGCAGGCGCGTTTTAATTAGGAAGGAGTAGTAGTAAGAGAAATAAGTAGTAAGGAAGGAGCGCATTTAGCGCTTAATAATTAGATAGGTAGTAGAGCATATAAGCCCTTTACTAGCGCTTAATCTTCTCTCTTTAATCCTTTACTTTTAACGCTTTAACCTCCTATCTAATTTAAGCCTACTAGTTTAAGCTTTTAAATCCTACTACCTTACAGTAGGTTTTCTTCTTCTAATTATTACCTTACGCTCTTTCTATTGTTTAGAGCTTTACTAACTCTTTTAAATATCTAATAACCTAGCTAAAGCACGCGTAGTAAAAGCTGCAAAAGCTACTAAATAAAGCTCCTAATCCTCCTGCTAAGATCCTCCTACTCTACTAGCTCCTCCTACCCTAGCTCTAGGCCCTTAGCGATCGCTTAGTGCTTTTAGACAAGTAAGCTGCTTAGGCTACTTAAAGGGAGCTCTAGCAGAAAAGAGTAATAGACGCTGCTATAATAACGCTTTAAGCTTAGGTAGGCGCTACTATACCTACTTTACTTACTCTTACACTGCTATATATAGGGTTATCCTATTACTTTAGCTAATTTCGCTAATTATTTCTATAGCCAGCCGTATATTTAGACTCTAGCTATAGAGTTTATCCGCTATTAACTATTAGAGGGTGCTAATATAAGCTTTTATTCTAAGATTTGTTCTAGGTTTAGCTAATACTTTCTACAGGAGAGGCTAATTACTAAGCTGCGTAAGAGGGTTAAAGTAGCCTTATAAGCTCCTCCTCCTACTAGCAGTTAGGAAGAGTAAGCTTAGTACATAGCTACTATCCCACTCCCTCCCTCCTAGCTAATCCTTAGTAGAGGATAGGGTAATTACCCTCTTACTCCACCTATTAAGGAGCAGCGTGGTCGCAGCCAATACCCTAATTAAAATAGCTAAATAAGCGGCCTATTAGCTCTAAAGCAAAGTAGAGGCTAGGCAAGTGCTTCTCCTCCTACTAATTAAAGAAGGGGAAGCTAGGGTAAGCTATCACCTACTACTAATTAAAGGAGAGGTAGAGGAGGTAAATAGGGTAAAGAATCACCTACTACAAAGAGGAGGAGAGGAGAAGGATAGGGAGAATCTCCTACTACTAATTATAGGGGAGATTCTCGCACCCCTGCGATTAAGCAAAGGAAGAAGAGGGTCTACATACTTATAGATAAGCTCTTTAATCTCCTCTTCCTCTAATTCTTATTCTCTCTTTAATCTTTTCTTCCTTTTCTTTTTCTTTTCTTATTTCTTAGCTCTAAATTAATAATTCTAAGTAGTTAACAGATTGTTTCTCTACTTACCTACTCTTATTCTATAATTATTGTGCTCGCATCTTACAGATTCAATAGCCTTTTAAATCTATTAAACTACTAATAAGTAAGAGCCTTTATAAGGCCATCTGCTAGCATTTCACTAGTTAGAAAATATTCTACTTAAAACAATCCTTTCGTATACTCTTACTATAACTACATATTCTAAATATCTACATGGCGCAGTTAAGTAGTGATTCTTTCGTTCTTTCTAATCACTAAACAAATAGTTTGAAGATTGTTGTAATAGACCTTCTATAAAGGTCCTAGATCTAGAGTAAGCTTAGTAAAGAATCTCTTAATCGCTATAGCTTCTTTACTTATATGTTTAAGCGCTAGAAGCTCTACTTCTATTATTAAAGTGGTAATTGTGTTCTATTAAGCTACTTTCTATAGGATAGCTCCTCTAAACAATAGGATAATATATCCATAGGAAGATCGCCGTAATATTAGATTATTAGCAAATAAGGCATCTCTATATATTAGCAGATTAGGTCCATTGTAGCCACCAAAGACTATAGCCTACTATCTAGTTTAATAGAGGTAAAGAATCACACGATTAATAGCAGCAAAGTGTTCTTTACTTAGATTTGTTAGAAAGTGTAATAGCTTTAACACTACAAAGGCTATATCTAGGCGTAGTATAATCGCTGTGTAGAGAGCTAATCCCACCTCTTCTTAAAAGAGCTTTATTTATTAAGGAGTAGCTTCTCCTATACTTAGAACAAGATCTTCTGCCAATAGAGGTATAGAAGGGAAGCTCCTAGAGTTTAAAAGGTTAAACTTTTTCGTAATCTTATTAATATAGGTATTATGGACTAGAGAAATTAATCTTACTTCTCTATCCCTAATCACTCAAACACCTAGGAACCACTCTACTAGTCCTTTTAATTTAATCTTATATTTGTTCGCAATTTTCTTCTAAAAATCCAGGGCTTCTTTCTCTTTACTCTTGTAATAGAGAAGAAGAATGTCGTTAATATAAAATAGAACAATAATACTTTAATCACTGTTAAAGAAAAGGCATGGCTCTTCTAGCGAAGCTAAGAGTCTATAAAATCGAAGTGATCCTGTAAATTCCTTATACTAAAGAAGTGGTAAATCTCTTAAGCTATACAAAGCTTAATTTAATCTTACACACTTTTCTGGCTTTTTAAAACTATTAGGTAATTCACAAGTTACTAGATTGGCAGCTGTAATAAAAGCATTTAGAAACGCTCCTACTACATTAAATTATAAGATTTCTAGATCAAATTCTGCTGCTAGAGCTACAGCTAATTAAAAAGATCTTACTACTAGGGTAGTAGTATAGGTGGAGTAGAGAGTATTCTTTTTTTAAAGATCTCCTTTTACAACAATTCGAGCTTTGCACTTTTTAAAGTATCTATTTTAATTAAACTTATAGGTAAAGACCTACTTTAAAGGGAGTAGTCGCTCTAACACCTCTAATTATTCAATCTCTGTCTAGGTACCTTTATCTTACAAAGTCGAGATCTCCTTGTAAGCAGTAAGGAGGAATAGCTTCCTATATAGATAATTATAAAGGTGTTTCTATAGGGTTGGCTTTAGTATAAGCTCATCTCTGTGAGTCTAAGCTGCATAAGACGCTCCAGGCGCCTTTCTAAGCATAGAAGCGAATACTATCGCATTTAGTATAATATATTCTTCTTGCTTAGACTAGGCCTCTACTACTCCTAGTATAAACATGTGCTCTAATATTACATTAAGATCACTTTAAAGATAATTAGCGATTAGTGCATAAGCACCCAGCTTCTACCTACCCCCTAGCTAATCGTCCTAATTATTTTACTTCCTTAATCTTCGCAATAGCAGATAGCGATTTATTAGTTAGTTAATTTCTAGTGCTTTACTACAATTTCGCCTACTTATTCTACTTACCTCTAGATAGATCTGCCTTCGCCTTTAGCGCGCTAGTGGGTTATCTGCTTTATTTGGCGTAATTAAGT
The DNA here is from genome assembly GCA_015832175.1 of Paraphaeosphaeria minitans. NCBI lineage: Eukaryota > Fungi > Ascomycota > Dothideomycetes > Pleosporales > Didymosphaeriaceae > Paraphaeosphaeria > Paraphaeosphaeria minitans. Next base: position 1,780,268 of record WJXW01000009.1, read on the forward strand.
TATCTGCGCCAGGTTAATTAGCAACCCAATTAGTTTCTACTAATAAATAGGGTATTAAATCCCTAGATTCTGGCGGGCCAGCTCTCCTAGTAGTGTTCTGGTAGCTACCAGATATCTCTTAATTGCTTAACAGATTACCCCTAAGATTACCTGGCTCTAGTGTCTGGTTAGGGGTCACAAGTCCTGTGCTTCCTTTCCCACTTAAGCGAATTCTTAGCTACTAGCTGGCTAAGCCTACAGCTCGCTTAGTAGTAGGTACCTTAGGTTCCTAATTACTTAGCTAGCCTACTTCGCTTTTAATCGCCTAAAGGTCACCTATAGGTCTAGTAGCGGTTCTTATATACTTATTTATTTTAGGAAGAATATTAAGCGCGTTTTTATACACTTCTCTTAAATCGTTTAGCTCTCCTTCTTAGAGGCTTTCTACTATTTTTAACACTTCTATCTTTAGAATAGATTGTTCCTCTAATCTTTTATAGAATAAGGACTTATTAAACCTTACGTTTCGTGTGGTAATTACCTAATTAAGCTAGGGAATCTATATTTAGTAGATATTAGAAGCTTTGTAGCCTACTAGGTATCTAATATGGCCCCTAGGATTTACTTTAAATCCTCTTCTATCTCGCCCAGCTGCACGCTCCCAATCTAAAGGGTAAGCTTGGCAGCTATAGGCGTAGACAGCACTCTAGTTTAGACAAAGATTGGCTGTCCTATATTGTGTTTTTGCTAGTTCGAAATAACAAAAATATTGTCTAAACTAAGCATCTAACGTTTTATTAGGTGATTAATAGCCTAATGCTAGGCTAGGAATTATTCCTTAGAGCTAGCATGCCGCTTATATAATCTTAGGCTAGAGATTTAATGGTAGATTTGCGCTTATTTACATTTTAATTACTTTTATTATAAGCTCCTGGCCTACTCTTTCTATAGCGCCATTAGGCTCATGCGTATAGGGCGGTGGTCTACTAATTATTATCCCTTCCTAATTAGCCTAAAATTCGTACTAGGATTTCCCTCTCTATAGAAGTGTTGCTGTATTATTATCCTAGTAGATTTTTGTAATTTAAAGCTTGTATTTTGTATTAACAAGAGCTAAGAAATCCTGCTATACTCTTATTATCTTAGAAAGCGTCTTTATTCTAAGATTAAAAACATAAGGTTTCTTACTAAAATCTTCTTTAATTAGCAAAACCTAGTTTTCTCTATTTCAAGCAGTGGGCATATCAAATAGATCCTAGGATAATAAGTGAAATGGCCTAGGTAATTGTTCTCTAGGTCTCCTAGAGATTACCTAGGTTACGTGTGTAGTAGCACAGTGCTCGCAATCCTTTCTTAACATTCTAGTAATCTTTACACCTTAGGCTGCAGTTACTAGAGCTTATAGGGCTCTACTTCCTACATGCCCTGCTTAAAGGTGCTAGAGGTCCTTAGAATCCAATCTCTCAATATTAACCCAGGATAATCCTTTAGTGGTCACACTTATAACAGTTAGACAAGAGCAAATCAGCTTATATTATAGGAAAGTAAAGTTATGCTCGCATCTTAGGTCTACTAAGACAACGCTTTATTCTAGGCTTCTAATCCTAAAAGTGTAATCCAAACTAAAGTACCAAATCTTTGCTTTCTTTAAAAGAGCTTCCAATATAATATTTATATAAAAGCCTTCTACTACTCTTACTCCTTAGAGTAGCAGATCTTCTGTAAATCTCCTATTTTTCCTATACAAAGCGTTCTTAATTAGTCTATCACTAATTCCTAAGATTAGAAGGCTTTGTGTACCTACCTCCACACTCTCATTTAATAATTAAAACGTCCTAGGAACAAGTCTTTCGCGATCGTTAACTAGGTAAACTGCTACAGCACTATCTAGTATTATACATTCTAACAGAGGATAAGCGTTAGAATGTAGAGTAGAGTAGACACCCAATGCTCCATTATCTGTAGGCAGATTAAATAGGTTTAGTAGAGTAGCAGCAATACTACTAGGATACTTAATAGTCTTAGTAGAGGATTATTTCTTGTTCTATCCTGCCTTCGTGATCGCATCACAAAGGTTCGACCACTTAGGCTACTTGAGTTAATTAAGAATTTCTAATTTTTCTTTATTAGTAAGATTAAATAACAATGTTCTATCCTAGGGTGATCCGGCTATCGCGGTTTAAAGTCTTCAGCACTCTATTAGTTTCCACCTATAAGCATAGGGCTTATAGGGACAGTTTAGTTGTTTCTTTGTCTAATTAGATAAACCAGAACTATTGGAGTTAGTAGATTATCTTAATAATCCATTAAAAGTGGCGAATACCCCACTTATTTTATTAGAACTAGATCAGATCAAATGCTCTTAGACAAGCGCCAAAAATACCTTCTCTAGATTATCTAGCGTAATCTGATTCCGTCCTAGCGTCTTATCCTAGATCAGCTGTTGGTTCATTAATTAGGCCTAATCTAGTGCTATACACGCGGCAATTGCATCTAAGAAATCTTAGGTAGTAAGCAGTCTACTAATTTCGCTAATTAAGTAGGTCTTCGCTTTTTAATAGAGGAGCTGCTATTCTTTAAACCAGGTCTTAGGACTTTGTCTTGCCTACTTAGCCTTCTTAAGATAAGCGCAGTACAAAGCTTAAACATTGTTCTATATAGCTCCTTTATTTAGTGCGAGATCTTCCTTTAAGAGTTAAATTAGGGACTAAAGCATAGTTTAGCGTGTATTAACTAGAGTGATTATGGCAGGAGCAAGTAGATTAGGCGATACTATAGCGTTTACCCAAGTCTAGAGATTCTGTATCTTAGTATAGTCTACTTGCCAGTCTAAAACTGCTGCTCTGTATTCCGCTATTTATAAAGGAAAGCTCTCCTTATCTATTTTATACTCAGCAAGCTCTGCTTTGTATAATTAAATACTCGCCACAGAGGCTATATCCGCAATTAGTAATAGTTTCTGTAGGAGTAGAGGTTGTTCTAGCTTTGCGTAATCAATTACTAGAGCGTTAATCGCCTCTAGGTTAATTTAGTTCTAGATTCCTTTTAAGTTTGCTTAGAATTAAAGCTAGACAAACTAGTAGGGCTAGCTAGCGCAATTAACAAGCTATACTTCTACCATTTTAATAATTTTTGTGATTAGAAATAGGGGGTTATATCGTAGAGAAGTTCTAAATAGAGTGTTGTATAATAATTTAAGCGTTGCTAAGTAAGCAGGAAGAATTGTCCTATGTTCTAAGCGCTAGGCTTATAACTATTATAGTAAAAAGGGCTCAAACTATTACAGGATATTTAGGAGCAGAGTTATAAAGAATACAAAGAGCTGATTGTAGGAAAGGATGCCAAAAAGGCAGACTATATACAAAAGAAACAAGCCTCTTGGCAAGAATCCCATAATCTGAATTAGTGGATCCAGAAAGAATCACGGAAGTGAGTGTTTTACTTCAACACTAATTTAACTAGTATATAAGAATATGTTAAATCCAAGAGGGTAGCTAGTCCTAAAGGGTTAAGGTTAGTTCTTAGGCAGGAGTACTTATAGAAGGTAGAAGGTCTTATTAATATAATAGTATCTTATAAAGTGTAATAAGTTAATAATTTAGTCTACTAGAATCTAAATAATAGATTAATAAACAGATTAAATATAAGTATAAGAAGCTTATTCTCGCGTTCCTATATACTAAGTAGTCCTACACATCCTAGAATCCTATATGTCCTAGAGTTCTATATGTCCTAGAGTCCTATACGTTCTAGAGTCCTATGTAGGCGAGTCCTACGCGTCCTAGAGTTCCTATATAGGCGAGGCCTATGTAGTCCTTAGGATCCTTAGGACCTATAACTTGTTATTTAACTACTTAGTTAGCTAACTCTAGTAAACTAGTAGTCTAATAAGCTTACGCCCTACTACTTATACATAGCTAGATTCTAATATTATCCTCCCTCTCTAAGTTTAATATCCTTATAAGTTAACTACCTATAAAGTTATTATTTTATTCTATTTAATATTGCTATAGTTAAGCTAATTATCTTAAAAAAGACTATATTTTTATAATAATTACCTATTTATACTGCGCTAAGAAGAAATATACTTATTATTTTTTTTCTTTATACTCTTAGTGTACTAACTATATTAGATAAAGAAACTAGAAGTGTAAGCCTAAAGAGATTCTTTTGCTAAATTATTTAAAAATAGATACTAAAATAGAGAGGTTAGAAAAGTTAGAGGCTAAAGAGAAGGTAAAACTCTATATTAAGAAAGAGCTAGCTAAAGTAGCTCTCCTTCGCGCCTATTAGGTGTAAGAGAAGATAGCGCGCTTATATAATTAATAAAAGAAATTACGTTAGAAGGAATAAGAATTGTTTAATTATAGTATAAGTACTATAGATAAGTTAGAAGCGCTTAAGGCGTAGGAAAAGTTAGTGTAGGCTACTATATTAATAAATCTTAACACGCTATTAGGCGCTAAGGTAATTAACTAGTCTATTTTATAGGCTAGCCCTTATACTAGTAGTAATTCCTAGGTGCGTTCTAGTTGTTTCTTTATAATTTCTAGCGTTTAATTATAGAAGTCGTTTATCTATTATTAATAGTTAGATAGGTTTTCCTTAGGTTCCTATGTGTTTTTACTAAAGAAATACCCTTTCTACTTAATAAGGTATTCTTTAGTGTCTGTGTACGTATTATATACTTATAGGATTTATTCTACTTTAAATTTAGTTTCTTTCTAAGCTTAGTAATAAAAGGTGGTTTTAATTAGCGTTTCTAGGTCTACTAGTTCTAGTAGTAATATATGGAATACTAGGTGTATCTTTGCATCTGGCAGTAGTTCTAACTTATAGTTCACTAGTAATATTTGCTTAGAAATATAAAATAGTCTAACCTTAATATAATCTAGTTTCTTATGTTTTTTCTTCTAAGTTTAAAGGTTCTTTGTAAGTAGATATACTTTATCCCCCTTTTTTAGCTAAGGTGCCATTTTTCGTTTTCTATTTTAATATAAAATTAATTGCTGCTAAGCTTTTTTAAGATTTTTTTAGAGTTATTAGTGTATTTTCTTTATATTTTCTGCTATATCTGTAGCTTCTTTTGCTTTAATTATTGTAGGAAATTATTAGTTAAAGAGATGTAGGTGTCTTCTATAGTTTATATAGAATAGTGTATGTCCTAATACTGCTAATACTTTGTTATTATAGGCCAACTATACTATAGGTAGTTTAACTACATAAGTAAAGGAAAAAGAGGAAGGATAGGCCCTAAACAGCCTAATAAACGCGTCTCTAATAGAAGTTAACAATTAATAACTAAGACCTGTAAATACTTTACATATAGTAAACTAGGCTATATAGCCAGGAACTGTAGATTAAAGAACAAAGTCTATTAAACTAAGTTAAATATACTAACTATTAAAGACTAAGAACCTAATAAAGAATAGGAAGTTGTTATAACGCTATTTAGTTACTAACGCGTTACACTAGAGTAAAGTGAGCGATTAGATTTACTTAACTTATAACTATATAAAGATCTAGAAGATAACTCTAACATATACCACAACGTAGAAGACGTAGAAGAGATACTAAGATCTTCTACTCCTTACCTATAAAGTAGGCGGGAAGAAGACAACCCTATATTACCTAAGTATAAACTAAATGTTTAGGACTATATAGAACCCTACTAGGCACTAAGAGGAATGCAACCCTATAAAAATAAGAAGTTAGACTATATACTAAAGTACTACCTAAACCACTAAAATCCTACACACTAATTTTATATATAGATACATTACAAAGAACCAATATGCGCATAACACAAGGCAGAGAAAAAAGAGAATAAGAAATAACCTAGAAGGAAACTGTGCTGTAGATAGATATAGATAGACTACCCTATCGCAGCTTGTAACAAACACCTCTAAGATAAATAATAAGTAAAATACTTTTCTTACCTTACGCTAAAGGGTAATAAATGCTGTAATATACTTATTAATAGAGACTATATACAACTATACTAGTACACGTGTCTAAACTAAAACTATAAATACTACTATATAGCCAAATGTTTAGACAGCTTTGCAAACTACCCTACGTAAGAAGTAATAATAGAGCTACTAATTTAACTAGTATATAAAAATAGTAAAGACTATAGAAGGAAAAACAGAAGAATATCCTTATAGGAAGAAGAAGAAGATAATCTACATAAGCTATGTACTTAAGAATAATAATAGAAGCAAATGCTTAGAAACGCATACTAGGCACTAGAACTTAACTACAACCTATATAAATAGATGTCTTTTTTAGGCCTAAACTTAGATAAGAAAACGCCTTTATTAAATTAAATACTATAGTAAGCACAGTATTAGTTAAGCTACTAGTATAGCTTAAAGGAATATAGGCTTAAGCTCTTATAGACTTAAGAGTAGGAAGGAACTTTATATCTTATTAAATAGTAAGATAAGTAGGACTTATAATATTAGAGAAGGAAGTGCCCTACATTATCTATATCGCAAATAGATCCCTAATGCCTAAGACACCTTAGATATACTAGGAGGTTACTACTATAATAATAGTCTAAGGACATAGCAAGGAACTTACCTTAGATATCTTACTAGGATCTAAGTATAAGTTAGTCTTAGGATTACTTTAGTTAATAATACATAACCTACAGATTAACTAGGGTATAAAGAAAATATTATTTAAACGCTATAATTATGTATTATAAGTAAAGCCTACGCATTAACTAAAAATAATAGTAGATAAGGGAGTTATTAATAATATAATACCGCAATAGACAGTTAAAAAACAAAAGCACACCTTAGCAGACACTAGTAGGAACTACTAGGTTAAGAAGCGCAAGAAGGAGAATAATAGCACACCCCTTACCTTACTAAGAGAGTATAGGAAATAGACATACATATTTATAGAAAAGGAAGGAAAAGCAAACCTACCTAAATATTAACCCTAGGATCTTATAATAGACCTGGAAGAAGGGAAGATGCCACCCTTTAGACTACTATATAGTAAGATAAGAGAAGAACTCCTTAAAGAACGTAATTTTATTAAAATAAACCTTAAAAAAGAATATATATAACTATTAAAGTTACTAGTAGTAAGCCCTTTTATATTTGTTAAGAAAAAGGATGGATTAGACAGACTATACGTTAACTACTAATAACTTAATAATATAATAATAAAGAACTAATATCTACTACTAAATATTATAGAGTTACGAGATTAACTATCTTAAGCTAAGATATTCACAATAATAGATCTAAGAGACAGTTACTACCTTATACAAATTAAAAAAGGTAAAGAATAGAAAATAGCGTTTTAATCACGCTATAGACTATTTAAGTATAAAGTTATACTATTTAGACTTACAAATGCACCAGTAGCTTTTATAGCACTTATTAACAACGTACTCTACAAATATCTAGATATATTTATTATCGCGTATATAGATAATATTCTTGTCTTTTCTAAAAACAAATTAGACTACACTAAGCATGTATAGACAGTACTAGAAGCACTAGACAAAGTATGCCTTTGTATTAAACTTAAGAAATGTAAGTTTAACGTTAAATAACTTGAATTCCTAGGACACATTATTACTATAGAAGGAATTAAGATAGCACTAAGTAAAGTTAAATATATTAAGAACTAGCTAATACTAAAGATAGCTAAGAATATCTAAGAATTCTTAGAATTCTATAGATTTAACTAATAATTTATCTAAAATTATATAAAAGTTATAATACCTTTAATAAATTTTATAAAGAAAGACGTACCTTTTAAATAGATAGATAAGTGTGGAATATTATTCTAACTCCTTAAGACAGCATGTATTATAGAACCTATTCTTGTTTATTTTAGAAGTAATAAACCACTGCGCTTTAAAATAAACGCTAGCAATCTTACACTAGGCGCCTACGCTAAATAAGAACATAACAGCAAATAGCACCTAATTGCCTATTACTTATACAAATTTAATAACGCCGAAACACAATACAATGTACATAATAAGAAACTCTACGCTATTGTTAAAGCCTTAAAGCACTAGAGGATTTACGCGCTTAGTTACTTAACGCTAGAAATCTATACAGATTACAAGAACCTTCTAAAGTTTACAACAACAAAAGAACTTACACTACAATAATAAAGATAGTTGTAAACTACTAGATAATAGAAGTTTAAAATTATCTATGTAGCTAGAAAAGAAAATAGCAGAGCAGACACTCTTAGCTAACAAAGTAATCTAGTAAAAGAAAAAGTAAAAACCTTCTCCGTAATCCTTTACAAAGCCAAAGATAGATCTCTAGAACTAACAGCGGAACTAAATTAACTTTTAGTAATTAACTAAGAAGTTCTAGAACATCTATAGACTAAGATTATCCAACAATACCACGATAACCCTATATACGGACACCTAGGCATTACAAAAACAATAGAACTTATCTAAAGGAATTACACCTTTAAAGGAATTAAAGAAGCTATAATAACTTACATCTACAAATGTGTAGAATACTAGAGAAATAAACATAGTATATATCTCAAATATAGAGAGATGCAAGCAATTAGAATACTAACAGCACTATAGAAAGATATTACTATAGATTTTGTTATAGGAATTCTAAATTCTAAAGATCTAATAACAGGAATTAAATACAATAGCATACTAGTAATAGTTTATTAACTAACTAAGTATATTAAGCTCATTCTATACCTTAAAAGAATAATAGTAAAGGAACTTACTTTTCTTATCCTAAACTAACTAGTTAGACACCACAGAATCCTAAAAATAATTATTAGCAATAGAGACAAGCTCTTTACGTTAAATTATTAGACAACGCTTATAGCACTACTTAGAATAAAACAAAAGCTATTAACAGCTTACTATCTATAAATAGACGGACAGATAGAACGTACAAACTAAACTATAGAAACGTACCTACGCATCTACTACAATAGTTAGAAGAATAACTAGGTTTTATTACTACCTATAGCACAGTTAGCCTATAATAATAAAGTATTAGCAGCATTAGGACATACACTATTCTATATAAACTATAGAAGACACCTACATCTCTTTAACTAATAATTTCCTATAATAATTAAAGCAAAAGAAGCTATAGATATAGTAGAAAATATAAAGAAAATACACTAACAACTCTAAGAGAATCTTAAGAAAGCTTAGTAGCAATTAATTTCATACTAAAACTAAAAACAAAAAATAGCACCTTAGCTAAAGAAGGGGGATAAAGTATATCTACTTACGAAGAACCTTCAAACTTAGAAGAAGAAACACAAGAAACTAGATTATATTAAGGTTAGACTATTTTACATTTCTAAGTAAATATTACTAGTAAACTATAAGTTAGAACTACTACTAGATATAAAAATACACCTAGTATTCTACATATCACTACTAGAACTAGCAGACCCTAATACACTAGTTAAAACCACCTTCTACCACTAGACTAAAGAAGAAAATAAATTTGAGGTTAAAAGAGTTCTAGAATATAATTAGTATAATAATACGTATCTTATTAAGTAGAAAGGTTACCTACATAGCAAAAACACCTAGAAACTAAAAAACAATCTAGGAAACTGTTAGTAAAAGATTAAGGAATTCTACTAGAAACAACTAGAACACACCTAGGAATTGCCATTAGTATAAGGGCTAGCCTATAAAACAGACTAGTTAATTACCTTAGCGCCTAATAGCGCGCTAGGATTTATTAATATAGTAGCCTACGCTAACTCCTCTTATGCCTTAAGCGCTTCTAACTTATCTATAGTACTTATACTATAATTAAACAACTTTTATTCCTCCTAATATAATTTCTTTTACTAATCGCGTAAGCGCGCTATCTTCTCTTACGCCTAATAAGTATAAAGGAGAGCTATCTTAGCTAGCTCTTTCTTAATATAGAGCTTTACTTCCTCTTTAGCCTCTAACTTTTCTAACCTCTCTATTTTAGTATCTATTTTTAAATAATCTAGTAAGGGGATCTCTTTAGGCTCGCACTTCTAGTTTCCTTATCTAATATAGTTAGTACACTAAGAGTGTAAAAAAGAAAGATAATAAGTATATTTCTTCTTAGCGCAGTATAAATAAGTAACTATTATAAAAACATAGTTTTTCTTAAGATAATTAGCTTAACTATAGTAATATTAAATAGAATAAAATAATAACTTTATAAGTAGTTAACTTATAAGGACATTAAGCTTAGAAGGGGAGGATAATATTAGGATTTAGCTATATATAAGTAGTAGGGCGTAAGCTTATTAGACTACTAGTCTACTAGAGTTAGCTAACTAAATAGTTAGATAATAGGTTATAGGTCCTAAGGGTCCTAAGGACCGCATAGGCCTCGCCTATACAGGAACTCTAGAACGCGTGGAACTCGCCCACACAGGACTCTAGGACGTATAGGACTCTAGAACGTATAGGACTCTAGGATGTATAGGATTCTGGGATGTGTAGGACTACTTAGTATATAGGAACGCGAGAATAAGCTTCTTATACTTATATTTAATCTATTTATTAATCTATTGTTTAGATTCTAGTAGACTAAATTATTAACTTATTATATTTTATAAGATACTATTATATTAACAAGACTTTCTACCTTCTGTAAGTACTCCTGCCTAAGAACCAACCTTAACCCTTTAGGACTAGCTACCCTCTTGGATTTAACACTACCCAAGATTTCCTAGAAGCAATTGCCGCGCGTATAGCACTAGATTAGGCCTAATTAATAAACTAACAGCTAATCTAGAATAAGACGCTAGGACAGAATTAGATTACACTAGACAATCTGGGGAAGGTATTTTTAGCGCTTATCTAGGAGCATTTAATCTAATCTAGTTCTAATAAAATAAGTAGGGTATTCGCCACTTTTAATAGATTATTAAAACAGTCTACTAACTTTAATAGTTCTGGTTTGTCTAATTAGATAAAGAAATAACCAAACTGTCCCTATAAGCCCTATACTTATAGGTAGACACTAATGGAGTGCTAAAGACTTTAAACCGCAATAGCTAGATCACCCTAGGATAGAACATTATTATTTAATCTTACTAATAAAGAAAAATTAGAGATTCTTAATTAACTTAAGTAGCCTAAGTGGTCGAACCTTTGTAATGCGATCACAAAGGCAGGATAGAATAAGAAACAATCCTCTACTAAGACTATTAAGTATTCTAGTAGTATTACTACTGTTCTACTAAACCTATTTAATCTGCCTACAGATAATAGAGTATTAGGTGTCTACTCTACTCTATATTGTAACGCTTATTCTCTATTAGAATGTATAATACTAGACAGTGCTGCAGTAGTTCACCTAGTTAATAATTGCGAAAGACTTATTCTTAGGACGTTTTAATTATTAAACGAGAGTGTAGAGGCAGGTACATAAAGCCTCCTAATCTTAGGAATTAGTAATAGACTAATTAAGAACGCTTTATATAGGAAAAATAGAAAATTTATAAAAAATCTGCTGCTCTAAGAAGTAAGAGTAGTAGAAGGCTTTTACGTAAATATTATATTAGAAGCTCTTTTAAAGAAAGCAAAGATTTAGTACTTTAGTTTAGATTACACTCTTAGGATTAGAAGTCTAGAACAAAGTGTTGTCTTAGTAGACCTAAGATGCGAGTATAATCTTACTTTTCTATAATACAAGCTAATCCGCTCTTATCTAATTGTAATAAGTGTGACTACTAAAGGATTATTTTAGGTTAATATTAAGAGATTAGATTCTAAGGACCTCTAGCACCTTTAAGTAGGGTATGCAGGAAGTAGAGCCTTATAAGCTCTAGTAACTGTAGCCTAAGGTGTAAAGATTACTAGAATGTTAAGAAAGGATTATAAGCACTGTACTACTACACACGTAACCTAGGTAATTTCTAGGAGACTTAGAGAATAATTACCTAGGCTATTTTACTTATTATTCTAAGATCTATTTAATATGCCCACTACTTAAAATAGAGAGAACTAGGTTTTACTAATTAAAAAAGATTTTAGTAAGAAACCTTACATTTTTAATCTTAGAATAAAGACGCTTTCTAAAATAATAAGAGTGGAGTAGGATTTCTTAGCTCTTATTAATACAAAATATAAGTTTTAAATTATAAAAATCTACTAGAATAATAATACAGCAACACTTCTATAGAGAGGGAAATCCTAGTACGAATTTTAGGCTAATTAGGAAGGGATAATAATTAGTAGACTACCGCCCTATACGCATAAGCCTAATAGCGCTATAGAAAGAGTAGGCTAGGAGCTTATAATAAAAGTAATTAAAATGCGAATAAGTGCAAATCTGCTATTAAATCTCTAGCCTAAGATTATATAAGCGGTATGCTAGCTCTAAGGAATAATTCCTAGCCTAGTATTAGGCTATTAATTACCTAATAAAATGTTAGATACTTAGTTTAGACAATATTTTTGTTATTTTAAACTAGTAAAAACATAATATAGGATAGCTAATCTTCGTCTAAACTAGAGTGCTATCTACGCCTATAGCTGCTAAGCTTACCCTTTAGATTAGGAGCGTGTAGCTAGGTAAGACAGAAGAGGATTTAAAGTGAATCCTAGGGGCTATATGTTAGGATCTGAAATCCACATAATGGCAGGAAGCCAGTTTTGTACCTAGTGGGCGCGTAGCAAGAATTGAGCGGGGACTTAATGCCAGCTACGCCTTAAATAAAAAAGTTACATAACTGCTCTCTATAGAGCGCTTAATTGCTCTGTGTAGAGTATAACACACGTAACTGCTCTATATAGAGCGCTCTCTATAGAGCGCTCCCCACAAAGTGGACTTTGCTTAGTATATAGAAACGCGAGGATAGACTCTCTATACTTATGTTTAATCTATTTATTAATCTATTATTTGGATTCTAGTAGACTAAATTATTAACTCGTTATATTTTGTAAAATACTATTATATTAATAAGACCTTCTACTTTCCGTAAGTACTCCTGCCTAAGAACTAACTTTAACCCTTTAAGACTAGCTACCCTCTTAGATTTAATATCTTAAACACTCTTAATATAAGTACTTTACAAACTCTTACCTCTTCTATAGCTTTAGGTGCCGCTAAGATTACTCCTATAAAGGATAGTAGTAAGGCGTATAAACCTAATCTCTACTTTGGCAAACAATCTTAAACTAACGTCTAGATTCTCTAGTTAGACCTCTACTTCTTTAACTTAGACAAACCCCTTAAAGACAAAAAGAAGGTTATTTTTGCAGCGATATATATGCGAGGAGATGTAGGATTATAGATCTATCTCTACTTTAAAAAGTACCTAGGAATAGACTACAATAATAATAATAACAATTACGTAAACAAGTACACTAATGTAGTTAACATTATTAAAGATTATAATAACTTTAAGAAATGCCTTAAATAACTCTTTAGAATTGCTAATAAGGACTCTATTACGAAAGTAAAGATTTAGACTATAACTTAGAAACAATTAGTAGCTAAGTATATAGCTAAGTTTTGTAGGTACGCTATATAACTTAACTAGGACAATAAATCTCTTTAGGATATATATAAATAAGGACTTAAATAGAAACTATGTAAGGAACTCTTACGTAGTAGTGCACAAATCGCTAACCTTAAAAAACTATATAAAGAAACTATTAGGATTAATAGAGAGTAGTTTTTATTGCAACAAGAGCTCTACTAAAACCCTAGGGCAATAAGCTTTAGATAACTAGTAAAAGTAGTTTATAAGAACCTTATTAGAATTGTCTAAAAGCAATAGCTAAGGAACTACTAGAGATACAAACTAATAGAAGATGTCTAGTTTAACTATATAGGCAAAAGAAAAGGAGGAAGGATAGGCCCTAAGTAGCCTAATAAACGCGTTTTTAATAGAAGTTAACAACTAATAACTAAGACCTATAAATGCTTTACATGTAGCAAACTAGACTACATAGCCAGGAACTGTAGATCGAAGAATAAAGTCTATTAAACTGAGTTAAATGTACTAACTATTAAGGACTAAGAACCTAATAAGAAATAAAAAGTTGTTATAACGTTATTTAGTTACTAACGCGTTACACTAGAGTAAAGTAAGCAATTAGATTTACCTAACTTATAACTATACAAAGATCTAGAAGATAACTCTAATATATACTATAACGTAGAAGATATAGAAGAGATACTAAGATCTCCTACTCCTCACCTATAAAGTAGGCAGGAAGAAGACAACCCTATGTTACCTAAGTACAAACTAAATATTTAGGATTACATAGAACCCTACTAAGCACTAAAAAGAATGCAACCCTATAAAAATAAGAAGTTAGACTACGTACTAAAGTACTACCTAGACTACTAAAATCCTATATACTAATTCTATATGTGGATGTATTGCGAAGAACCAATATACGTATAACATAAGGCAAAGAAAGAGGAGAATAAGAAATAACTTAAAAAGAAACTGCGCTATAGATAGATATAGATAGACTGCCCTATTACAGCTTGCGACAAACACCTCTAGAATAAATAATAAGTAAAATACTTTCCTTACCTCGCGCTAAAGGGCAACAAATGCTGTAATATACTTATTAATAAAGACTACATATAACTATACTAGTATACGTGCCTAAACTAAGACTGCGAATACTACTATATAGCTAAACATTTAGATAGCTTTGCAAACTGCCCTATGTAAAAAGTAATAACAGAGCTACTAATTTAACTAGTATATAGAAATAGTAAAGACTGCGGAAGGAAAAACAGAAGAACATCTTTATAAGAAGAAGAAGAAGAAAATAATCTATATAAGCTATATACTTAAGAATAATAACAGAAGCGGATACTTAGAAACGTATACTAGACACTAGAACTTAACTATAACTTACACAAATAGATGTCTTTTTTAGGCCTAAACTTAGACAAGAAAATGCCTTTATTAAATTAAATACTATAGTAAGCATAGTATTAATTAAGCTACTAGTATAGCTTAAAGGAATATAGGCTTAAGCTCTTATAGACTTAGGAGTAGGAAAGAACTTTATATTTTATTAGATAGTAAGACAAGCAGGACTTATAATATTAAAGAAAAAAGTACCCTATATTGTCTATGTCGCGAATAGATCCCTAATGCCTAAGACACCTTAAATATACTAGGAGGTTACTACCATAATAATAGTCTAAGGATATAGAGAGGAACTTACCTTAGATGTCTTACTAGGATCTAAGCATAAGTTAGTCTTAGAATTACCTTAGTTAATAATATACAACCTGCAGATTAACTAGGGTATAAAGAAAATATTATTTAAACGCTATAATTATGCATTATAAGTAAAGCCTACGTATTAACTAAAAATAATAGTAGATAAGGGAGTTATTAATAACATAATACTGCGATAGATAGTTAAAAAACAGAAGCACACCTTAGTAGACGCTGGCAGGAACTACTAGGTTAAGAAGTGTAAGAAAGAGGACAACAGCACACCCTTTACCTTACTAAGAGAGTATAGGAAATAAACGCATATATTTATAGAAAAGGAAGAAAAAGTAAACCTACTAGAACATTAACCCTAGGATCTTACAATAGACCTAGAAGAAGAGAAGACGCCACCCTTTAGACTACTATATAGTAAGACAGGAGAAGAACTCCTTAAAGAACGTGATTTCATTAAAACAAACCTTAAGAAAGGATATATATAACTATTAAAGTTACTAGCAGTAAGCCCTTTTATGTTTATTAAGAAAAAGGATAGATTAGATAGACTATACGTTAACTACTAATAACTTAACAACATAACAATAAAGAACCAATATCTACTACTAAATATTACAGAGCTATAAGATTAACTATCTCAAGCTAAGATATTTATAATAATAGATCTAAAAGACGGTTACCACCTTATATAAATTAAGAAAGGTAAAGAATAGAAAACAGCGTTTTAATTACGCTATAGACTATTTAAATATAAGGTTATGCCTTTTAGACTTACAAACGCACTAGCAGCTTTTATAGCACTTATTAACAACGTACTCTGCGAATATCTAGACATATTTGTTATTGCGTATATAGACGATATCCTCGTCTTTTCTAAAAGCGAATTGGACTACACTAAGCATGTACAGATAGTACTAGAAGCACTAGATAAAGCATGCCTTTACATTAAACTTAAGAAATGTAAGTTTAACGTTAAATAACTTGAATTCCTAGGACACATTATTACTATAAAAGGAATTAAGATAGTACTAAGTAAAGTTAAATGCATTAAGAACTAGCTAATACTAAAAATAGCCAAGAACATCTAAGAATTCTTAGGATTTTATAGATTTAATCGACAATTTATCTAAGATTACGTAAAGGTTATAATACCTTTAATAAATCTTATAAAGAAGGACGTACCCTTTAAATAGATAGATAAGTGTAGAATGTTATTCCAACTCCTTAAAATAGTATATATTATGGAACCTGTCCTTGTTTATTTTAGAAGCGATAAACCACTACGCTTTAAAACAGACGCTAGCGATCTTACGCTAGGCGCCTACGCTAAATAAGAATATAATAGTAAATAGCACCTAATTGCCTACTACTTATGCAAATTTAATAACGCTAAAACACAATACAACGTACACAATAAAGAACTCTACGCTATTGTTAAAGCCTTAAAGCACTAGAGGATTTATACGCTTAGTTACTTAACACTAGAAATCTACATAGATTATAAAAACCTTTTAAGGTTCATAACGACGAAAGAACTTACGCTATAATAATAAAGATAGTTATAAACCACTAGGTAGTATAAGTTTAAAATCATCTATATAGCTAGGAAAGAAAATGGCAGAGTAGACGCTCTTAGCTAACAAAGTAATCTAGCAGGAGAAAAGGTAAAAACCTTCTCTGCAATCCTTTGCAAAGCCAAAGATAGATCTCTAGAGCTAATAGTAGAACTGAATTAACTTTTAGTAATTAACTAAGAAGTTCTAGAACATCTATAGACTAAGATTATCCAATAATACTACGATAACCCTATATATAGACACCTAGGTATTATAAAGACAATAGAACTTATTTAAAAGAATTACACCTTTAAAGGAATTAAGGAAGCTATAATAACTTATATCTATAAATGTGCAGAATGCCAGAGAAACAAACATAGCACATATCTTAAATATAGAGAGATGTAAGCAATCAGAATACTAACAGCACTATAGGAAGATATTGCTATAGATTTTGTCACAGGAATTCTAAACTCTAAGAATCTAATAATAGGAATTAAATACAACAGCATACTAGTAATAGTCTACTAACTAACTAAGTATATTAAGCTTATTCTATGCCTTAGAAGAATAACAGCAAAAGAACTTACTTTTCTTATCCTGGACTAACTAGTTAGACACTACAGAATCCTAAAAATAATTATTAGCAATAGAGACAAGCTCTTTACGTTAAATTATTAGACAACGCTTATAGCACTGCTTAGAATAAAACAAAAGCTATTAACAGCTTACCATCTATAAACAGACAGACAGACAGAACGTACGAACCAAACTATAGAAACGTACCTACGCATCTACTATAACAGTTAGAAGAATAACTAGGTTTCATTACTACCTATAGCACAGTTAGCCTATAACAACAAAGTATTAGCAGCATTAGGACATACACTATTCTATGTAAACTACAGAAGACACCTATATCTCTTTAATTAATAATTTCCTACGACAATCAAAGCAAAAGAAGCTATAGATATAGTAGAAAATATAAAGAAAATACACTAACAACTCTAAGAGAATCTTAAGAAAGCTTAGCAGCAATTAATTTTATATTAAAATAGAAAATAAAAAATAGCACCTTAGCTAAAGAAGGGGGATAAAGTATATCTGCTTATAAAGAACCTTTGAACTTAGAAGAAAAAACACAAGAAACTAGATTATATTAAGGTTAGACTATTTTACATTTCTAAGCAAATATTACTAGTGAACTATAAGTTGGAACTACCGCCAGATGCGAAGATACACCTAGTATTCCACGTATTACTACTGGAACTAGCAGACCCTAATACACTAGTTAAAACCACCTTCTACTACCAGACTAAGGAAGAAAATGAATTTAAGGTTAAAAGAATTCTAGAATATAATTAGTATAACAATATATACTTTATTAAGTAGAAAGGTTACCTATATAGTAAAAACACCTAGGAACTAAAAAACAATCTAGGAAACTGTTAGTAAAAGATTAAAGAATTCTATTAGAAATATAAATATACCTAGGAGGATTACAGTACTAACGCTATAGTGTCCACTATATTAAGCGTTAACCACATTACTATAGAGTAACTAACAGTTGCTACAGCAGTAGGACAATTAATAGTATCTACATTTACGTTCTTACTATCTATAGTTATTTCTGCAGCTAGACATAATATCTTCTTATAAGCACACTCTTTAGCCTAAGCTAGTATCTTCTTATTTTATAACAACCGCACTATTAGGAGAGACAACGCCTTCTTATCCTCTTTAACCTTCTTTTTATACTCCTTACAAGTCTTATCTAGCGACAACTAGCTTATGTTTACACACAGACAACCTAAGTAAACACATTTAAAACACTTTAAACCTAAATCTAGTATAACGTAGCAAACAGAACCTTTAAAACTACAATTAATATAAGGGCTCTTTGTAATAATATTAGCTTCTTAGATCTTGCAATATAATTAATGTTTTCAAATAGTAGAGTTACTAGGCATAATACTAACAGACGTACTTATAGTAAGTGGGGTTAGCAGAACAGCTTATGTAACAATAGCTAAGGTCTAGACATGTAATTTAGGACAAATCTATAAAAAAGAGGGGATAATGTTAGGATCTAAAATCTATATAATAGCAAGAAGCTAGTTTTGTACCTAGTAGGCGCGTAGCAAGGATTAAGCGGGGACTTAATACTAGCTACGCCTTAAACAAAGGAGTTACGTAACTACTCTCTATAGAGCGCTTAATTGCTCTGTGCAGAGTATAACACACATAACTACTCTATACAGAGCGCTCTTTATAGAGCGCTCCCTATAGAGCGGACTTTGCTTAGTATATAGGAACGCGAGGATAGACTCTCTATACTTATATTTAATCTGTTTATTAATCTATTATTTGGATTCTAGTAGACTAAATTGTTAACTTATTACACTTTGTAAGATACTATTATATTAATAAGACCTTCCACCTTCTATAAGTACTCCTGCCCAAGAACCAACCTTAACCCTTTAGGACTAGCTACCCTCTTGGATTTAACACTATATTAAATACCTAGTAGGCTATAAAGCTTCTAATATCTACTAAATATAGATTCTCTAGCTTAATTAGGTAATTACTATACGAAACGTAAGGTTTAATAAGTCCTTATTTTATAAAGAATTAGAAGAATAATCTATTCTAAAGATAGAAGCGTTTAAAATAGTGGAAAGCCTCTAAGAAAGAGAGCTAAATAATCTAGAAGAAGCGTATAAAGACGCGCTTAATATTCTTCTTAAAATAAATAAGTATATAAGAACTGCTACTAGACCTATAGGTAACTTTTAGGTGATTAAAAGTAAAGTAGGCTAGCTAAGTAATTAGGAACCTAAAGTACCTACTACTAAGTAAGCTGTAGGCTTAGCTAGCTAGCAGCTAAGAATTTGCTTAAGTAGGAAAGGAAGTATAGAACTTATAACCCCTAATTAGATACTAGAGCTAGGTAATCTTAGGGGTAATCCATTAAGCGATTAAGAGATATCTGGCAGCTACTAGAACACTACTAGGAGAGCTAGCCCGCTAGAATCTAGGGATTTAATACCCTATTTATTAGTAGAAACTAATTAGGTTACTAATTAACCTAGCGCAGATAACTTAATTACGCTAGACAAAGTAGATAACCTACTAGCGCGCTAAAGGCGAAGGCAGATCTATCTAGAGGTAAGTAGAATAAGTAGGCGAAATTATAGTAAAGCACTAGAAATTAACTAACTAATAAATCGCTATCTACTATTGCAAAGATTAAGGAAGTAAAATAATTAGGACAATTAGCTAGGGGGTAGGTAGAAGCTAAGTGCTTATATACTAATTACTAATTATCTTTAAAGTAATCTTAATGCAATATTAGAGTACACGTTTATACTAGGAGTAGTAGAGGCCTAGTCTAAGTAAGAAGAATATATTACACTAAATGTGATAGTATTTGCTTCTATGCTTAGAAAGGCGCCTAAAGCGTCTTATATAGCTTAGACTTATAGAGATAAGCTTACACTAGAGCTAACCCTATAGAAACACTTTTATAATTATCTATATAGGAAGCTATTCCTCCTTACTACTTATAAGGAGATCTTAACTTTACAAGATAAAGGTACCTAGATAGAGATTAAATAATTAGAGGTGTTAGAGCGACTGCTCCCTTTAAAGTAGGTCTTTACTTATAAGTTTAATTAAAATAAATACTTTAAAAAGTGCAAAGCTTAAATTATTATAAGAGGAGATCTTTAGAAAAAGAATACTCTCTACTCTACTTATACTACTACTCTAGCAGTAAGATCTTTTTAATTAGCTATAGCTCTAGTAGTAGAATTTAATCTAGAAATCTTACAATTTAATATAGTAAGAGCGTTTCTAAATATTTTTATTACAGCCGCTAATCTAGTAACTTATAAATTACCTAATAGTTTTAAAAAGCTAGGAAAGTATATAAGATTAAATTAAGCTTTGTATAGCTTAAGAGATTCACTACTTCTTTAGTATAAGGAATTTGCGGGATCACTTTAATCTTATAGACTCTTAGCTTTGCTAGAAGAGCTATGCCTTTTCTTTAACAGTGATTAAAGTATTATTATTCTATTTTATATTAATAACATTCTTCTTCTCTATTACAAGAGTAAAGAGAAAGAAGCCCTAGATTTTTAGAAGAAAATCGCGAATAAATATAAGATTAAATTAAAAGGACTAGTAGAGTAGTTCCTAGGTGTTTAAGTGATTAGGGACAGAGAAGTAAGATTAATTTCTCTAGTCTATAATACCTACATTAATAAGATTACGAAAAAGTTCAACCTTTTAAACTCTAGGAGCTTCCCTCCCACACCTCTATTAGTAGAAGATCTTGTTTCGAGCACAGGAGAAGCTACTCCTTAATAAATAAAGCTCTTTTAAGAAGAGGTAGGATTAGCTCTCTATATAGTAATTATGCTACGCCTAGATATAGCCTTTGCAGTGTTAAAGCTATTACACTTTCTAATAAATCTAAGTAAAGAACACTTTGCTGCTATTAATTATGTAATCCTTTACCTCTATTAAACTAGATAGTAGGCTATAGTCTTTAGTGGCTATAATAGACCTAATCTGCTAATATGTAAAGATACCTCTTTCGCTAATAATCTAATATTACGGGATCTTCCTATAGATATATTATCCTATTATTTAGAGGAGCTATCCTATAGAAAGCAGCTTAATAGAACACAATCACTACTTTAATAATAGAAGTAGAGCTTCTAGCGCTTAAATATATAAGCAAAGAAGCTATAGCGATTAAGAAATTCTTTACTAAGCTTACTCTAGATCTAGGACTTTTATAAAAGGTCTATTGCGATAATCTTTAAACTATTTGTTTAGTAATTAGAAAGAACAAAAGAATTACTACTTAACTGCGCTATATAGATATTTAGAACATGTAGTTATAGTAAGAGCATACAAAAGGATTATTTTAAATAGAATATCTTCTAACTAGCGAAATGCCAATAAATAGCCTTATAAAGGCTCTTACTTATTAGTAGTTTAATAGATTTAAAAGGCTATTAAATCTATAAGATGTGAGTATAATAATTACAGAATAAAAGTAGGTAAGTAGAGAAATAATCTATTAACTACTTAGAATTATTAATTTAGAGCTAGGAAATAAGAAAAGAAAAAGAAAAAAAAGAAAAAATTAAAAAGAGAATAGGAATTAAAAGAAGAGAAGATTAAAGAGCTTATCTATAAGTATATAGACTTTCTTCCTCCTCTACTTAATTATAGGGGTGCGAGAATCTCCCTTATAATTAGTAGTAGGAGATTCTCCCTATCCTCCTCCTCTCCTCCTCTCTATAGCAGGTAATTCCTTACTTTATCTACCTTCTTTACCTCTCCTTTAATTAGTAGCAGGTAATAGCTTACTTTAGCCTCCCCTCCTTTAATTAGTAAAAGAAGAAGCACTTACCTAGCCTCTACTCTACTTTAGAGCTAATAGGCCGCTTATCTAGCTATTTTAATTAGGGTATTAGCTACAACCGCGCTACTCCTTAATAGGTAGAGTAGAAGGGTAATTACCCTATCCTCTACTAAGGATTAGCTAGGAGGGAGAGAGTAGAATAGTAGCTACGTGCTAAGCTTACTCCTCCTAACTACTAGTAGGAGGAGGAGCTTATAAGGCTACTTTAACCCTCTTACGCAGCTTAGTAATTAGTCTTTCTTATAGAAAGTATTAGCTAAACCTAGAAAGAATCTTAAAATAAAAGCTTATATTAGCACCTTCTAATAGTTAATAGTAAATAAAATCTATAGCTAGAGTCTAAATATGCGGCTAGCTACAAAAACAATTAGTAGAATTAGCTAAAGTAATAGGATAACCCTATATATAGTAGTGTAAGAGTGGGTAAAGTAGGCATAGCAGCGCCTACTTAAGCTTAAAGCGTTATTATAGTAGTGCCTATTACTCTTTCCTGCTAGAGCTCCCTTTAAGCAGCCTAAGTAGCTTACTTATCTAAGAGCACTAAGTAACCGCTAAAGGCCTAGAGCTAGGGTAGAAGGAGCTAGTAGAGTAGGAGAATCTTATTAGGAGGATTAGGAGCTTTATTTAGTAGCTTTTACAGCCTTTACTACGCGTGCTTTAGCTAGGTTATTAGATATCTAAAAGAGTTAGCAAAGCTCTAAATAACAAAAAGAGCGTAAAGTAATAATTAGAAGAAGATAACCTACTATAAGGTAGTAGGATTTAAAGGCTTAAACTAGTAGGCTTAAATTAGATAGGAGGTTAAAGCGTTAAAAGTAAAGAATTAAAAAGAGAAGATTAAGCGCTAGTAAAGGGCTTATATACTCTACCGCCTATCTAATTATTAAGCGCTAAATACGCTCCTTCCTTACTACTTATTTCTCTTACTACTGCTTCTTTCTAATTAAAACGCGCCTGCCTATTGTACTTACTAGCTAGTAAAAGCGGGGAAATTACTTTATAGTTAATAGGAAGTGAGCGAAAAGAGTAGCAGAATAGAAGCGTTTACGCTCTAGGCCTTTATGCCATGCTTATAAGCTCCTAACCTACTAGAAGAAGAGGTTCTAGACACGATTCACGATAAGATTTATAATTTAAAAGATAAACAGCGATTGTTTTACTATTACAATAAATAGGGGGTGATAGAATTACTGTTCTTAAGATTAGGAAAGATTTAGACAATTATAAATTACTTCTTAAGATAAGTAATCTGCTTTAAGTAATCACCTAGGGGGTATATTAAAGTAAAACACTTACTTCTGTGATTCTTTCTAGATCTACTAATTTATATCACAGGATTCTTACTAAGAGGCTTGTTTCTTTTGTATATAGTCTACCCTTTTAGCATCCTTTCCTATAATTAGCTTTTTATATTCTTTACAACTCTGCTCCTAAATATCCTATAATAGTTCGAGCCCTTTTTACCACAACACTTATTAATAACATACTCTATAAACATCTAGACATATTTATTATTGCGTATATAGATAATATTCTCGTCTTTTCTAAAAACAAATTAGACTACACTAAGTATATATAGATAGTACTAAAAGCACTAGACAAAGTATGCCTTTGTATTAAATTTAAGGAATGTAAGTTTAACGTTAAATAACTTAAATTCCTAGGACACATTATTACTATAGAAGGAATTGAGATAGCACTAAGTAAAGTTAAATATATTAAGAACTAGCTGATACTAAAGACAGCTAAGAATATCTAAGAATTCTTAAAATTCTGTAGATTTAAACAATAATTTATCCAAAATTACGTAAAGGTTATAATACCCTTAATAAATCTTATAAAGAAGGACGTACCCTTTAAATAGATAAATAATTATAAAATGTTATTCTAACTCCTTAAAACAGTATATATTATAGAACCTGTTTTTGTTTATTTTAGAGGTAATAAACTACTGCGCTTTAAAATAGACACTAGCGATTTTACGCTAGGCGCCTACGCTAAATAAGAACGTAATAGTAAATAGTACCTAATTGCCTATTACTTATGTAAATTTAATAACGCTAAAACACAATATAATATATATAATAAAGAACTCTACGCTATTATTAAAGCCTTAAAGCACTAGAGGATTTACGCGCTTAGTTACTTAACGCTAGAAATCTATATAGATTATAAGAACCTTCTAAGGTTTATAATAACAAAAGAACTTACGCTATAATAATAAAGATAGTTGCAAACTACTAGGTAGTATAAGTTTAAAATTATCTATATAGCTAGAAAAGAAAATAGTAGAGTAGACGCTTTTAGCTAACAAAGTAATCTAGTAGGAGAAAAGGTAAAAACCTTCTCCGTAATCCTTTGTAAGGCTAAAAATAGATCTCTAGAACTAATAGCAGAACTAAATTAACTTTTAGTAATTAACTAAGAAGTTCTAGAACATCTACAGACTGAGATTATCTAATAATACTATAATAACCCTATGTATGGACACCTAGGTATTACAAAGATAATAGAACTTATCTAAAGGAATTACACCTTTAAAGGAATTAAGGAAGCTATAATAACTTATATTTATAAATGTGTAGAATGCTAAAGAAACAAACATAGCACATATTTTAAATATAGAAAGATGTAAGTAATTAGAATACTAATAGTACTATAAGAAGATATTACTATAGATTTTATTACAGGAATTTTAAACTCTAAGGATCTAATAATAGGAATTAAATATAATAGTATACTAGTAGTAGTCTACTAACTAACTAAGTATGTTAAGCTTATTCTATGCCTTAAAAGAATAACGGCAAAAGAACTTACTTTTCTTATCTTAGACTAACTAATTAGATATCACGGAATCCTAAAAATAATTATTAGCGATAGAGATAAGCTCTTTACGTTAAATTACTAGATAACGCTTATAGCCCTACTTAGAACAAAAAGAAAGCTATTAACAGCTTACTATCTACAAACAGACAGACAGATAGAATGTATAAACCAAACTATAGAAACGTACCTACGCATCTACTGCAATAGTTAGAAGAATAACTAGGTTTTATTATTACTTATAGCATAGTTAGCCTATAATAACAAAGTATTAGTAGTATTAGGATATACACTATTCTATG
This sequence comes from Paraphaeosphaeria minitans, assembly GCA_015832175.1. NCBI lineage: Eukaryota > Fungi > Ascomycota > Dothideomycetes > Pleosporales > Didymosphaeriaceae > Paraphaeosphaeria > Paraphaeosphaeria minitans. The sequence goes on from WJXW01000009.1 coordinate 1,805,566, forward strand.
TAAACTATAGAAGATACCTATATCTTTTTAATTAATAATTTCTTACAACAATTAAAGTAAAAAAAGCTATAGATATAGTAGAAAATATAAAGAAAATACACTAACAACTCTAAGAGAACCTTAAAAAAGCTTAGTAGTAATTAATTTTATATTAAAATAGAAAACGAAAAATAGCACCTTAGCTAAAGAAGGGGGATAAAGTATATTTACTTACAAAGAACCTTTAAACTTAGAAGAAAAATATAAGAAACTAGATTATGTTAAGGTTAGACTATTTTACATTTCTAAGCAAATATTACTAGTAAACTATAAGTTAGAACTACTACTAGATGTAAAGATACACCTAGTATTCTACGTATTACTACTAGAACTAGCAGACCCTAATACACTAGTTAAAACCACCTTCTACTACTAGACCAAGGAAGAAAATAAATTTAAGGTTAAAAGAATTCTAGAATATAATTAGCATAATAATATATACCTTGTTAAGTGGAAAGGTTACCCACATAGCGAAAACACCTAGGAACTAAAGAATAATCTAGGAAACTATTAGTAAAAGATTAAAGAATTCTAATAGAAACATAAATATACCTAGGAGGATTATAGTACTAACGCTATAGTATCTACTATATTAAGCGTTAACTATATTGCTATAAAGTAACTAATAGTCGCTGTAGTAGTAGGACAATTAATAGTATCTGCATTTATATCCTTACTATTCGCAGTTATTTCTGTAGCTAGATATATTTTTTTCTTATAAGTATATTCTTTAGCCTAAGCTAGTATCTTCTTATGTTGTAATAACTATACTATTAGAAGAGACAACGCCTTTTTATCTTTTTTAACCTTTTTCTTATACTCCTTATAAGTCTTATCTAGTAATAACTAGCTTATGTTCACACACAGATAACCTAAGTAAACACATTTAGAACACTTTAAACCTAAATCTAGTATAATATAGTAAATAGAACCTTTAAAACTATAAATAATGTAAAGGTTCTCTATAATAATATTAGCTTCTTAGATCTTATAATATAATTAATGTTTTTAAATAGTAAAGTTACTAGGCATAATACTAACAGACGTACTTATAGTAAGTAGGGTTAGCAGAATAGCTTACGTAATAATAGCTAAGATCTAAACATGTAATTTAGGATAAATCTGTAAAAGAGAGGGGATAATATTAGGATCTAAAATCTATATAATAGTAAGAAGCTAGTTTTGTACCTAGTAGGCGCGTAGTAAGAATTAAGCAGGGATTTAATGCCGGCTACGCCTTAAATAAAGGAGTTATGTAACTACTCTCTATAGAGCGCTTAATTGCTCTATACTAGAGTATATGTTGTGGTAAAAAGGGCTCGAACTATCACAGGATATTCAGGAGCAGAGTTGTAAAGAATACAAATAGCTGATTGTAGGAAAGGATGCCGAAAGGGCAGACTATATACAAAAGAAACGAGCCTCTTGGCAAGAATCCCGTGATATGAATTAGTGGATCCAGAAAGAATCACGGGAGTGTTTTACTTCAACAGTATAATATACGTAACTACTCTCTATAGAGCGCTCTCTACAGAGCGCTTCCTATAAAGTAGCCTTTGCTTAGTATATAGGAACGCAAGGATAGACTTTCTATACTTATATTTAATCTGTTTATTAATCTATTGTTTAGATTCTAGTAGACTAAATTGTTAACTTATTACACTTCGCAAGATACTATTGTATTAATAAGACCTTCCACCTTCTGTAAGTACTCCTGCCTAAGAACTAACCTTAACCCTTTAGGACTAGCTACCCTCTTGGATTTAACACTAATTAGATAGGAGTAAATTAAGAAATGTCTTTATAGGGATATAGTAAAGATAGATTTTAATAGAAAAACAGAGTTAGACCTACCCTTAAGAACCTACTATTCTGTTAGAAGTAATAATAGAGAAGTTGCGCCCTAGCCTATACTAGATTATATAAGGAAACGCTGCACAGAGTACCTAATATAGTACTAGAGAGCTACTAAAGGGAAGGATAAAGATTATATTTAAGTACTTTCTAATTAACTCTTAGACCCCTATACTAAAGCTGCTAAAGCTACTATAGTATTAAGAGGTTAAAGAGAGGGAAAAGTATAGTAATTCTAGCTTAGAAGTTAAGAATAGCCTTATTAGAACTAGAGAGGTAGAGCGAAAGAAAGAACTTTAATAGGCTATTATACTACTTATATAGATAAGAGGTAATTTACTAAAAGTAGTTATTTTAAAGAGAGTAGAAGTATTAGATTTTAATATAGACTAAGATGTATCTACTTTAGAGTCTAATATTATATTAAACTAGCCTAATCCTGTCCTAATATAGAATTAGAAAAGCTAACTATAAGTATTTAGTAAAAGAGAGGGAGGAAGGATAGTAGAAGTAAAGTACTTAATAGGATTTTAGAAAAATTAATATAGGAGAATAAAGAAGATAGGTAGATAGTGTAGGAAAAAGAAATAAAGAATACCTAGTTACTAGCTAAAGATATATTAGGGCTGTCTGTACAGTTTATCGTACAAATAGCACTAAGTAAAATAGGGGCCTGCCTACCTGTAGGGACCCGCACAAGGACCCACTACTTAGGTTAGCGCTAAGAGGTAGAGACTTTATAAGGCCCTGCCTACCTGTAGGAACCTGTATAAGGACCTACTACTTAGGTTAGCGCTAAGAGGCAGAGACTTTATAAAGCCCTTAGTGCCCCTTTGTATAATAGACTAGACGTAATTAATTAAACCTACTTCTTACCCTTTACATAATAGTATATTATTAACCCTTAAATGCTTAATTACAGATTAAGCTAAACTAACACTAATTAGTAGTTAATTCTAATTAACTATAAACTAGTAAGGTCTAAAGACAGAGCGCCTTATAAGCTAAATACGTAGGCTCTATATTGTTACCTTTACTAGAGATTGAATTTTAGATTATATAATAAGTAGAAATAAAGCGCGCACATCTATAAAGAGTTGCATAATCTAGTTTAAGCTATTCTATAGAAAAGAAAAGAGATAGTAAGCACATTTATAACCCTAAAAAACACGTTATACAATTAAACTAGCGATAACTAAACGCAAATACGTTGTATAATTAAACTAGCAATAACTAAACGTAGACACGTCGCACAACTAAGAAAGATAATAATAATATAGCCTTAAGACTAGGAGACTTCCTAGAGAAACTATAACCTAAGGACGTTACGTAATAATTAATACTACTTCTTTAGTAAGAAGACAAAGCAATATAGCTTTAATAAGTAGAGGAAGTAATAAACATTAAGGCTATTACTTTAAGAGGAGAGATTACATAAAAGTACTAGATAGATAGAGTAGATCTATATAGCTAGCTACCCCCTTCTCTAAAATAGCTAAACACTTATATAGTATATATAATTGCGTAATATCGCGTAAGCAGCCTTAAAAGTAAAGAGGTAATCTCTTCTTTTACTAAAGATTTTAACAACTAGAAAGAAAGAACTTTTAATAAAATTAGTTATATAGTAAAAAGAGAGCTTATTACTTTTCTTATAAAGGAAGGCTTTATCGCTACTAATACTATAATAAAGGACACTTATATAAAGAAACTCTTTAAACTGTTATAGCTTAACTATAAGCTATAGACCCTTTATATAATAACGCTATAACTATAACCTAAACTGCTTTATATAATCCTAATAATGCAACCTACACTATCTATAGGTAATATATATATATATAGAGCATAGCTAGGGCCTATCCCTATATATGCGAGGACAAAGACACTATATATAGAGCTACACTAGTAGTAGTAGCCTAAAACCTAGACTACTTTTGCCTAATAAACTATATTATACAAAGAGGCTAGACACTCCTAGTCTCTTTAATAACTAGGAGATTATGCTTATATTTAGTTAGATAAAATTATCTTCTTTTAGAAGGCTTAGAGTAAAAAGAATAACTACACTAGTAGGCTATATAATATCCTAGCAGATAAGGCAAAAGTCTTTAGAGAACTATACTATAGGCTAGGTATACTATAGGACTAGTATACAAATATCTTCTTAGGAATCCTTTCTAATTGTGCGAGCACCTACTACTTACACAATATAAGACTAGGACTTCTATAGGATAAATTGTACGATAGACTAAATAGGCACTTTAACACTAGTGTTAATTACAATAAGTACTAGATAGACTAGACTACTCTTACTTTTAAACACTATAAAAGGGATAATCTAGCTGCTATATTGCATAAGGCCCTAGAAGTAATAATTAATAAGCTTACTTTAGCCTAAAAGGCTCTTAGATAAGGCTTTAGTAGTAAACTATAACTACACACTACTATTATATAAGTATACTATAGCTATCCTAACTTTAAATAAGCTATATTTAACCCTAAAAATATAGTAGAAAGCTTACTTAGTAACCTTTATGCGTTACTTTAAGTTACTAAAGATAGGAAGAAGTTATAGTTCTTCTAAAATAGTAAAGAGGTGTACTACACTAATTAATAATATAATAATCCTAATCGTATAAGAGGACCTAGCCCTTTTAGAGGTAAAACAACCTTTAGACTAAAAAGAAGGGGTAACTTTAGAAGTTTAAACTTTTATATAAAGTAGAAATACTTTATATACTATAAAAAAGGATACTAGTCTACTAACTATCTACTAAGGGATACCTAGCGAGCTAGAAGGTAATATATATTATTATACACTAACTTCTATAAACACGAACCCTCTACTATAAATATATAAGTATATATCTTTAACTTTAAAGGAGAGCTAGAGGATAAAGACTATCGCATAAAAGAGGAGGAAGATAAATAAGACTAATAGAGTAATAAAGAAGAAGTATAGAAGGCTACTTTATACCTTACTTCTACTATATACCTTTATCGCATAACTAGGAGACATTATTCTATACCTACTTACTACAACCTAGCGCTAAGTATTATATTGCTTAATACCCTACCTTCTGTTTACGCATAAAATATATATTTAAAAAGAGCCTTATCGCGTAATATAACTCTACTACTATATAAAGGGGTAGAGTAAGAACTAAGTAGGTTAGCTATTACTACTTATTTGTATAAAAGTAGGTGTAAATAGAACCTCTACTATATAGTAACACTGCACCTACCCCACAACCTATTCTAATAGGGGAAGGCCAACTGTATAGATAGAGAAGGATAAGAAAGGGAAGTATATAATAGATATAGGCTATTATATAAAAGAAAAGTTACTAGTGTCTATATAGTTTATTATATAAATAGCACTAAGTAAAATAGGGGCCTACCTACCTATAGGGACCCGCATAAGGACCCACCACTTAGGTTAGCGCTAAGAGGCGGAGACTTTATAAAGCCCTTAGTGCCCCTTTATACGATAGACTAAACGTAATTAATTAAACCTACTTCTTACCCTTTGCACAATAGTATACTATTAACACTTAAATGCTTAATTGCAGATTAAGCCAAACTAATAAGGGTACTAATTATTATTTTTCTTATTATTAACAGTAACATTATCTCTATAGTGGCGGCTGGACTAATAAGTATTTAGGGTTTAAGGCTCTATAGAGCTAGAGGCCCTAGTTACTTTAGACTAAAGAAGAGATCTAGTATAATTTTAGGTAGCCTAATTAACAGATCGCTAATAAGGTAAGAGAGAACTAGAATAAGAATACTAGAAATAAGTAAACTAAGAGGATAGCTAAGACTAAAAAGGAGCATTCTCCCTAGTAGGAGAATCTAGGCCTATAGGTAATCTAGAACTAGGTAATCTATAATTAGAGCTAGAATAAAAACCCCCTTAAGCTAGAGGACTAAAACTCTAAAATAATAAAGCACTACTAAAAGGAGACTAGAAAGAACCTCTAAAAGACTTTTAGAAATAATCTTAAAGGGCTGCTAAAGAAAGAAGACTATAGTTTATAGTAATAGTGTATTAGGGTTCTATAGGCTCTTTAGGAATAAAAGTATTAAGGGTAGAAATAGCCCTAGAAGTGTAACTAGAAGAAGCCTAAAAGTAGGTTATACTAATAGAAAGAATATTAGTAGCTAAAATAATATTATCTATAAAAGGACTAGTGCTAGGGTTAGCTAGCTTACTTAAAAGAAAAGAGATATTAGCTTAGGTAATAGAGAATTAGGACTAGAACTTATAATAAAAAAAGTAAAAGGTATAGTTACTATTTATTTAGCACTTATTACACCTTTTTTAGTTTAGTAGCTTACCTTTTAGATAGGAAATGCTATATTTACTACTAAAATAGAGCTTACTCTTTCTACTTTTATTCTAGTAGTAGGTGTAGTAATAGTTAATTAGAAAAGAAAGAGAAAAATAAAAGGAGGTAGTAGTATACTAGATACCTATATTAATATTAGTATTATAGTATTTACGCTTTAATAGAGCCTCTTTAGTGCCTAAGCTAAAGAACTTAGTAATAGTCTCTACTTTAGTATTACTAATATTAAAGTGCTAAATAGTAAGGTCTAAATAGCTATTATTCTAATAGATACTAGTAGTGCGAAGAATAGGACCTAGGACAACACCCTATATACTTAGGCTATAGATAAAGTAAGCTAGTTTACGTAAAAGATTGCAGTTTATACGCTAATTAGCTCTTACCTTTACTAAGAAGGTTAGTAATAGGATATAAAAGGCTTTTAGGATAATATACACTACTTAATAATATACTCCTTAGTAGACTTAAAAGGGTAGATAAAAAGGTCTACTTTTATATTACTAGTAGGGCTATACTTATTTAGGTTATTACTACCCTTTTTACTACTAGCACTAGAAGTAGCTATTCTACCTAGGGTATAGTTAACTACAGCTATAACTACAGTAGAGTTGTTAAATAGGTATTAGAAGGACTAAAAGAGAGAAAGGAGAGTAAGAGTAAGAGTTAGGAGAAAAATAGAGTAAAAGAAATCTTAAAGTTATATACTCTAAAGATTAAGCGTAGGCTATCTAAGCGGCTTAGTAGAAGTGTTTATAAAAAGATATTACTATAATATTACTATCTAACATACTAAAAGGTCTATAAATAACTTTAATTATAGGGACATAAGTAGCAGATAGGCGATAGGTTAGTAGTTAGAATAATTAGGTATAGTTAGTTAGCTAGAGGCTAAAGTGAAATTATAGGCCTAGAATTAGACTAACACTGCGTCGCTACCTAATATATAAAGAGGTTAATAAATAACTTTAGTTATAGGGATATAAGTAGTAAATAGGCGATAGGTTAGTAGGTAAGATAATTAGGTAAAAGTGGCTAGCTAAGGATTAAGGAAATTATAGGTTTAGGAGGTAACTACTAATAAGGTGTTAAAAAGGTAGTAAAGTAGTAGGCTTAAGGGACTAAGTCTAGAAGAGAGGGAGGAAAATATAGTGTAAAGGTTAGCCTATAATAGAGAATTAGAGAAACATAGGGCTAATTAGCTATTATTTAAAATAGCTAATTAGAGAATAGACAAATGAGGAGAACGCTAACTAGAGAAGACACAAAGAGACCTAATAGATAATTAGAGTAGTTAGATTTGTATAATAGATTTTAGATAGAATAACTTAACTTATTCTTTTATATTCCTTACTTAAGGTAAACGCACCTACAACACTATAGTACTAGATAGTAATAGTTAAGCCTACTTATATATATAAAAGAAAGGGGGCTGCGTAGTAGTATAGTTAGGTATATCTACTTTAGAATTAGTAAAATATTATTACGTTAGGTTTTAGGAGCTAATTAGCGCTTATAAAAGTAGGCTTCTAGCCTAATTAAACACTATATTTCTATTCTAATTAAGCACTAAGTTTTCTCTAGCGTATAAAGTTCTACTATAAGAAGCTTATTCTTTTCCCCTTACTACGTTCGTCTTTTATTTTAAGTAATAAATAACTTATACTTATACTATAATTACTATACTGTAGGTGGGTAGGTAGGTAGGTAGGCATAAGGTTAGTTTTTACGTAACTAACGTTTAGATTAAATAATTTTCTAGCCCTACACAGCCCCGCTGTGTAACACCTAATTAGAGGACCAAACTGCCTATTTGAGCCTAGCATAGGGGTTTTATCTGAGATTTTGCGGTATTACTGTTTACTGCTCCAAGATGCGTGGGAAGGCGCGACAGTAGTCACTTAGGCGGCCCTTTCGCCATTAGCTGCACAGGGTATGAAGTGCATCCTAAACACCCGCAGGACAGCACGTAATTTCAACAATGCCATCGCGCCTCTCCTGTGGTAAGCCTGCTAAGCCTCCAGGATCACGCTTGGTCCAAGGCTTTATCAGGTCGACACATTTTAGGGCCTGTTCGGTAGGGGGTTGTGATCTGAACCTGTGATTTGATAGATTAGGCATAGCTTGCTGGTGGAGACTGCAGGAAGGCTAGACAGGAATAAAAAAGCGTCCTGACGTCCTTCAGATAGAGCCCTGCTCGGTACAGTGAAATATCTAGCCACAGTAGCCACAGTAGCCACAGTGGCAACGGTACCGGGTACAGTGAGTAGGATAAAAGCGGAGCTTTAGATGAGAAAAACAGGTCCTGACCTGTTTTAAGCACTGGCCAACGTGATCAGGGCTTAAAGGGGTAAAGAGATAGTATATATAGGTTAAAGTAAGCACTAGTAGGGTTTATCTTTACTAGCAAAGCTATATAAATTAGAGCTTAATTGGTAACGTTAAAATTACAACTGTACTAAACAAGCCCTTAATTAAATCTGCGGTACTACCTAATATGGCAAGGTTTAGATGAGATATCACCGATCATGCTCGAACCGAACTGTGAACTGGCGTTGTGCTGCGCGAGGCCAACCCAGGTGGGTTGACCTGTCAGGCTAGTAAGCCATGCATGCGTTAATAGGCACAAGTAAGAAGTTAACATTGTCTCTTTCGGCCATCTTCTGTGCTCCCTCCTGTTGACCGCCTTGATAGCTTAGTAGACAATGCGATGGCTTTCTCGGCAGCACTCCCAACTACGCTCCTGTTCCTATTTCTATTTCTGCTTTCGCGACACCTGCTATCGTTTGAGGACAACGCCTCTGATGACCCACGTAGCCCATCAGCTTTCAGGTTCTCGTCTTGAGTTGTCGGCAGTGGAGTAATAAAGTAACTGCTTCACCTCATATCCGTGCGGGTAGGGTTAGAAGTACCGGACGGTGACAAGCCATCGGTAGCAGGCCATGATTTCGTGTCCAACGGACTTCTTTCCATCGCATTGAATGTCATCGGCCATTCCACCGAAAGCTCGCTATTTGACCCCGGCTGTGCTCGTATTGCCGTTCCATCTGATGCTTGACTAGTAGTCGAAGCAGAGATTCGCCGTTTCTCGACAATCTGGAAAGGAAAAGCTCCACATGTATTGGTCGTGGAGTCACAACTGTTCCCATTAGAAGCAGTTGTCTTCGCTTCTTCACTCCAAGCTTCGGGTGGTCCGTCGTTGTCGGAGTGTGCTTGACGAGAGCGTAGGGTTGTAGGTACCTTGAATTTGCTACGTGGGCTTGATGTCCTGGGAAGACTGAGTTCGAGGCGTGAGCTGAGTGGCTGGCTGAAAGGGTCCTTCTGATGCTCTTGAGTCTGATTTCATCATCTCAAAAGCATCGTAAGCAGATAGGTGGGGGTCTTTGCGTTCTGTAGAAAGTAACGATGATTAGCTGGTGTCAAACCGGTGCTTGGTGCACCCACTATGAGATGATATTGGGTTGCATTTGGTCGTCAGCCTCGTCCATGGTGGTAGGTTCGATGGGAAAGTGCCTGTGGGTGATGTATGGCTGTCTTCTGTGCCATCATGCTATTGACTGGCTCTATCCGCTTCTTCATTGGCAATCGAGTCTTGCATGGAACGAGCACACTCATCGCTGGATACATCTACGGCACGTTGACGCCGCCGTGACACAGACTCCGCAAGCTCGTCTTCCTTCGACATCCCGGTGTATAGGCCTGGCCAGGAAGAGGTTTCCGTGTTGATCCTGGCATGATGGCCAGCGGCAGGGGAAAGACGATGCAAGGTATGTAGACGTAGCCTAGACGAGAGCGTATCGTAAGTACACATGCTGACGCACATCGGAAGACATGGTGCCACCACTCACGCAGTGATTACCATGCTCCCTGCCCAAACGTTAGCATGGGTGTTTCGTAGCATTAAGAGCTCTGTCAATTACCCATCCTCTGCTGGCCCAGAGGGAGATTATCAGCGCTTGACGCTGGCAGTAAGGTATAACAAGAAGCGAGTAGTTGCATGGCGATGAATTCCACGACAGTGGCAAATGCTTCAGACTCGGGCAGGTCTTTGATCGCGTAGATGAGTGAAGGATCCAGGGGTGCAACAACACGCTTGTGGAATGGCGGGTTCTGCAATCGGGTCAGACCACCCATCGGCATATGGAGCCTGGAAACACCCCACGGTGCCATGAGCACTGACCTCATACGTTGTTCGTGGAGGAAGCCAAAATTTATCACGGCCCGCGTGTTCCAAGAAGTCCGTCACCTCAGCCATTGTCGTGTTTTGGACCTGTGTGTTGTCTCTGGCAGCGTCGCCAGGATAGTCTTCGTGTATCCGCCAAAAATGGTCGGACTCTTGGAAGAGGACGTGGAGACAGGGAGACGGTATGTCTGAGCTTCGGTTTTGCGTAGGGATTATGCTGACACTGAGACGATCTTTCCGACGCCGTCCCCAAGGAGGTGATAGCATCAGCAAGACGGGAGGTTTCGCAGCAAAACGATATGTTGCCTATGGATAGCGAGTCTTCTAGGGGATGTAGTGACGAGAGGTGTTCTGGGTGGTCCGGAGATGGCTGGAGTGCTGTCCCGCAGGGAACGCAAAGCTCAGATTCCGCCCATGGCAGTGTCCTCGTTTGACGTATCTGCAGTAGTCGCACCTTCCTCTGCAGCGACAAGTCGCGATCCGCCAGGTGCGTTGGACAAGACCAATCGGGATGTCTCTCCGCGTCTAGCCTTCAAGGCGTTGAGTTGTCCTAGGAAGCTCGAAGGCGCTGGCTTAGTTGTTAGCACCTCCGGTTCAGCCGTCGAATGGGCTTCTGTAGCAGTTGCTAGTGCCGGCACAACCTCGTCGGCTGTGCCTGACGCAGCCACCAGTTCACCGGCCCCAGCAGTTTCCATAGCTTCCGCTGAGCTCTGATCACCAAGCTTCGGATCCTCATCAAGCAGGTCATCTCTTGGCCGCATTCGCGCAACTCTGGCAACCAGCTTTGCAGAACCCATCGCGACAAGATCCACGGACGGCAAAGAGCGCAACGCTTCACCCTCCTCTTCCACAACAGTCCCAGGCTTAGCAAAGATAAGGTCCGTGCCAATGGTCTTATTCCACTCGCAGCTAAGTAGCTGGTCGTTGTACATTATGAGAGGGTTCTCCGTGTGAAGGCCTATAATCTGGATCTTGCCGAATGATTCACCTACGTCTTCAGCATTCTGCACAACCAGATTGCTTTCTGCCTCCCGCCGTTCGGAAGTAATTGCCCTCAGTTTGGTCGCCAAGAGCGTCGGATGACCTCTTTGAGTTGAGCCACCGAGACCAAGCGCGCCTTGGACTGAAGGCACATTGGCCAGGTCAATTGGGATGTACACGTCTTCGGTCTCATTATCGTCGTATTCGTACTCCCATTCATCATCTTCCGCTTGAGCCATTTGACGTGGGGTGAGTTGAGTAGTTCGGTCGTGTAGGTGAAAGAGGCAGTCGCGTGCTCTTTTCAAGCTTTAAACTTATCAATTGCGCTAGTCGTTTTGGTATTAGCTCACAATGCTCGATGCAATACCTGAGCGAGCAGGTGGAAATGTACGTAACTCTGTTTGGAAGAGAGATCAGACAACAACAAAAAAAACTCTCTTATTCAAGCATAGCATACGTCACATCTAACGCCGCGATGCCGCTAAATGACGCATTTTTATATTGCCGTTCAAGAAGAAAACGCCATTCCATGCAATGCCACAGCCATCTTCTACACCAGTATCTAAGCTCAAGGGTTGACCTCGAACTTGAGCCTGATGCCCATACTGGCCAGCTCCACATCAAGATACTTCAGCACACCCGGCACTGCCACGGTTGTGACGTCGTCACCACCCTGGTATCTGAGACCCTGACCATCAGACCACACCTCGGTTTTGGGTGCAGCGCTGTCAGCCAGCTTAGCGCAACGCCTACACCGGACCTGGAATACTTTGCTGTTCTTCCTCTGGTACTCGTTGACCGTTGGCGTTGTGGAGAGGAAAGAGCCGCAGCTGCGGCAGAGGGTAGCTTTGGTATAGTCGGAGCAGTTCATCAGGCGGTCTTGCAGCAGGAACGCCGTTCCATGGGCGAGCAACGAATCACGCTCCATCTCTCCAACACGGATACCACCACCCTTCTTACGACCCTTGATGGGCTGCCCGGTGTACGAATTGACAGGACCTGTAGTTCGAACCTGGTACTTGTCGTTGACCATGTGTCTGAGACGCTGGTAGTATACAACACCAATGTAGATATCGGCAGCAAGCTCTTCACCCGTAATGCCACTGTACATAGGCTCGTTGCCATAATAGTTGTAACCGGCCTTCATGAGCTGATGACCAAAATGATCAACCGCCGTGTTCTGCTCATCAAAGCGGAAAGGTGTTGAATCCTGCGCTATGCCGTGCAACGCACCGGCTTTACCGGCAAGCGACTCAACAAACATACCGATCGTCATTCGTGACGGGAAAGCGTGAGGGTTGATGATGATATCGGGTTGGATACCAGATTCGGAGAAAGGCATGTCGATGGCGGGCCATTTCTGCGAGCAGACACCCTTTTGGCCGTGGCGAGAGGAGAACTTGTCTCCGATGACGGGAGAACGGGGAACACGTAGCTTGATGCTGAGCTTCTGGCACGGATCCGCAGCCGTTTCTGATCCAATGACACGAACTTCCTCGACGAAGGCGAGCTCATCCTCCTTGTACTTGAAAAACTGTGTCTGGCCATCGAGGTTGATGTAGTCGTCTTGAGTCTGATCGTACGAAACGTTGTGCCACGCAGCAAGATAGTCACCCGACCGCAACATGGTGCCAACTCTAGGCAAGCCGTCATCATCAAGCGTTTCCCGCCAGCTTGCCTTCACGACACCCTCAGGCGCGAATCCAAAAAGCCTGTTCATCGTCTTGGCAGATCTCGACTTGCGCTGTCCCTCCGCAAGGTCGCAGATTTTAGTCTTGTAGATGCTGCCATGACCAAAACCACGCTCATGTGCAGATTTATTAATAATCATAGCGTCGTCCATGTCGTACCCCGTGTATGAGATAACAGCCACAACAGCATTCGTCCCGTTGGGGAAGTTGTCGAATCCATACTCGTTGTGGAGGGGTGGTCGTACGATCGGTGTTTGGCCAGTCTGTAAGCGGTAGGTCTTGTTGTCTGTTCGGTATCGCATGGCGGTCGCAGGTGTTCCCATGGTTTGTTTTCCCATCTGGCATTGGTACCTGCTTTGTTAGCATTGCATATGATGGACAGAGGAAAGGACTTCGTACATGTTTCTCGGCGATTGGTTGAAGTCAGAGAAGGGAGTCATGTTCGCGACAATGGAAAATATGTTAGTGGGGTCGAATTCGACGTGCGTGGAGTCACCGGACACGACCTCGGGATCTGTGCACGCTATTGACATGTAGGGTTGCTCAAACGGTCCCACGTAGTCCAGCTTGTCGAGTGGTAGGTATTTGACCTCTCTGTACATTCTTGCCGACTGCGATGACATGAATATTCCTGGATATTGTCCGCCGTTAGAGTTGGGAATGTAGCCAATCTCGAGCTCAAGCGGTATGTTGTGTGTCCCTTCGACCTTGTAGTAGCGAAGAGTATCCGCAACAACCTTGGCTTGCTTGGGTGAGCAGAAACCGAGAATGCGGCCATCAAGCTGTACCACCACACTTGCATCCAAGGACGCGGATGCTTTACTCGATACGCCCATCTGAGCAACAACCTGCGGAATCGCTGACACATCTAGATCTTTCGTCGCTATCTTGCACTTGTGCGCAAAGTGGTTGAGCAACCCACATGGCGCACCATCAGGGGTGTGCACCGGACAAAGGAAGCCCCAGCTTTCCGGGAGCAGCTTGCGTACCGTGGTCGTCTTCATTTGCGCGAAATAGGCGCCACGATGCACCATGCGGAAGTGGCTGATGAAACGATAGAAGTTGAGCTTTTCTGCAACGACACAGAAGCCCGCCGTCTGTTGCAGATCGAGACCCGTAGGACTGACGAGATTCCCGGTCGAGAGGAAGTATTCCATTGCGCGGCCGACATCTTCTCCCTGCGCCCTCTTCAATATCTTGCCCAAAAAGTCTTTCTGGAAGTCGTTTGAGGTGAATGGCTTGAATTCGTTTTTGCGTCCCCATTCCTGCAACGGAAATCGTATCGAGTTCAGCCACTCGTCCATTTTTTCCTTGATGATCATTCCATACAGCTGCCCACCTAGGAGCACTTCCTGGTTCTGAACAGCGTCAGGATTTTCCACCGCACATTCACCCTCGGCAAGCGAGTATAGCTTGCGAACCATGAACAACAGCATTCGGAACTTGTCGGCGTCGTTTTGTTCTTTGACATTGTAAGCGCCTAGATGTGGCAAGATGATCTTCCTCAAAAACTCGGTACCCGCGTCTTCATCGCTGAGGTCCTCCGGAATCTGCAAAACCACCCTAAACTTCTCACCAAGGTAAGCCCTAGTCATGGCTCGGGAGTGTAACCCATAAACCTTGTAAGTGCGCAAAAGCAATTCCACGCGATCGGTCACGAACTGCTTCTCGGCCAGACCCTCGGAGTCTGCGGTGCCAACAATGCCTTCGAAAATCTCGCGGTCGTTCGTCTCGGCTAGTGCCTTGAGAACCATGACGACCGGGATGAGGTATTCGGCCTTTCTCCATGAGAATCGCAGGTTGACGTTGCCATCGTTCAGGTAGTGAAGTGCGTTGGTCTGTGACGTCTGGTCGGGGCGGACGCTGCGAATCTCCACGCCCAGAGTGGTGTAGCCAGGTCCACGGTTCGTGTACGAGGGCCGCTGAATGGCCATGGGGTAGTTGCGGCGGGGAACGATTAGCATACGGATGATCTTCTCGATGCCGTTCACGATGAAGTATCCACCAAATTCCTCCGTTTCTTCCTTGGCTTTGAATAGCTGAGCGGGGGTCATGTTCTCCAGGTGGCACCGGTTGGACTGTCAAGTGAGCAATTAGCATGGCGCGGGTCCCGGGAGCGTGGGTAGATCTCACCTTGAGCATTATGGGCACCTGTCCGAGTTCGCGCACAGTCTCCAACCAGTCTCCGTTGTTGATCCGATAGTGCACACGCGCGCGCAGCTTTCCCCGGTAGCTGACATGTCGCTCCCTGCACTCGGCGGGGAAGACGTTGCGATTGCTGATCGAAACCTTGTTGGTCGGGGGCAGCACCGACTTGTCCAGGAACACGTCCATGATCTTTACGCTCAGTCTGTTGCGGCGGCCCACGTCCTCGGGCTGCGCATATGGGTCGCCGTCGAGGAAGACCTTGGTGCCAATCTCCTTGATGGCTTCATCGATATGGCCGCCCTTTGCAAAGATCTGGTTGAACGAGTGGATGTGAGGGTCGATAGCGGCCGCGAGGGTCGGGTAGGCGGTGCGGTCCTGCGGCGGGTTCTGGAAGAGCTTCTGGCGGCGCGCCGTGTCGAACTCGGTTGACCACTTGGTGCTGGTCGGCGCAGGCGCCATGATGGGGAGTGCGCGCGACGCGGGCGCGGGTGCAAAAGAGGGCTTGGTGTTCAATGGCAGGCACGCTGCGGTATCATGGCCCCCGAGACGGTAAGGCAGGTGCTATGCGGTGGACGTTCAGACGCACCTTCCTCTAGAAACTTTTTCAGAAGTTGCTATCGATAGCGCCCTAGCGAACGGACCTGTGGGCCCGTGCTCGCTGAGAGCTCTCCATCTCGCCGTCACACGCCGCTTGGCAGCGGCTCGCCTTGGGGACGCACAAGTGCTTCTTTCTTGCTTCTTGGGGGCGACACGGCCTCGTCTCTACTTCCTCGCTGTGCGGATGATTTGTTAAGACGCGTGCTGCGAACTCGTGCATTGTCATTCTATCTTGCCGCCGCGCTGGTCACGTTGTGATCGCCAGACGACTGCCCCGCAAGGATTCCTAGTCCTGCTGTAGGTTTCCCACCCAGCGCCCATCATCCGTCCTGCACCTACGCCAGTCCGCAGCCAGACAACAGCACCTCGCAGCCAAACCTCCCCGAGGACAACCGCGGACATGGCCAGCATCTTCCGCCGCATCTACGACTGGCTTCTGCGCCTGTTCTGGTGTGTATTGCCCTCCATCACCTCCCGTCCTCCACTGCTGGCGCGCTAGGCATGCGCCCATCTGCTCCCTCCCATGATCACATTTCTATCGACGAAAAAGCAATATGCGCCTGACGACGCCCGAGTTCGATTGCTAACAGACGTCGCTGTGCAGGGCCACCGAGATGGACATCACCATGATCGGGCTACAGAACGCAGGCAAGACATCGCTGCTGCGAGTTCTAGCGGTGAGTCTCTTCCCGTTTCGGTCATGCGCGTGCGACTAGGACGATGCTGCGGCGAGGACGAAATTGACTGACTGCCATCTAGGGCGGCGAGTTCACTGTCGAGTGCGTCGATGTCTGCTCATGTAGCGCAAGCCGCCGGCACTGTTTCGACAGTATCCGTTCTGGCTGCGTCGCGCAACCATGAGCTCCCTCTTCGCTGGTCCCTGCGCTGATAATCGGCCATAGCTCCATCCCGACCGTAGGCTTCAACATGAAGCGCGTCCAGAAAGGCCATGTAACCCTGAAGTGGTAAGTGTATTTCGATTTCGTCCTGGTCACGCACGTCCGTCTCTTGCAGCGCCAAGCTCGTGCGAGCCATCCTTCTGGGATGCAGGATAAAGTACCCTGTTGCGCGAATATCTGCTGACCACCATCGTCATTCCAGTTGGGATCTCGGAGGTCAGCCTCGGTTCCGTTCCATGTGGGAGAGGTATTGTCGCGGCGTGAACGCGATGGTGTAGGTCCCTTCACTCGCCGAGGGTGCTTCGCTCATCGCCTCAGGTTCATCGTCGACTCGGCTGACAGAGATGCTCTACCGGTAGCACGTGAAGAGTTGAAGCTCTTGCTGGAGAAGCCCGCGTTGGAGGGCATTCCCCTGCTGGTCCTCGGCAACAAGTCGGACCTTGCTAACAAGCTTTCCGTAGACGAGCTCATCGACGCTTTGAACTTGAAGGCCGTGTCACACCGCGAGGTGAGCTGCTACGGCATCAGCGCGAAGGAAGAGACCAACCTCGACGCTGTCCTGCAGTGGTTGATCGCTCGCGCAAGCCGATAGATGGTGTTGGAAGGTTGTTCGGACTGGAAGGCGAGGTGCACATGGTCTCGCGACCACGTGCCGACTCGACGCGGCGTTGGATTTTGGACGGATTGGTGGCTTCATGATTCCTGGTGGGCCGACATTGTTGTGCGAATGCGGCCGTCAGCTTTATACGACATACTTAATGACGCTTACGACGTGACGGAAAGAAAGACGGGCAGTTTAGTCTGCAGGCTAGCGATGGCCATCTCGTTCTCCGGTTGGCACGTTTCCGTGTTTGCTCGCACTCTCACTCGATGATCGGTAGCGGGGACAACTTGTGGGGCATGTTTCTAGTTTCAAGCGGGCGTGGATAGGATTACGACTATAGGCATATCGTGTATCGTCTGTGTTCTTTGAGCGGTATCGTGTCGTTGGGAGCAGCAAAAGCGTTGGATGGGGACGGTTTGGCGACGTGATTTCTAGGTTCGGTGTCGACCGTGGCAAACGCATGTTCTGGCACCTTTGGCACCTTTGGCACATTGTCGGTAACATAAATGGTAACCTCTCGTATGGATTGGACGCTCGTGGCTTGCAGTGAGGCGTGCGCTGTGACGTGCTGTTGCTGAGTGGTTACGGTCATTCTTTGCAAACGTGGGCCGGCCAACGGAGATGCGGCAATGGGTGTCCTAGGATGCAACAGCGGTGGTTCTTCGCGTCCTCGACATCCGAGTTTGTTGCTGCAGCCCGCGCTCAATCGCCGGAGGGTGGATCACAAGCCATTGCAGTTGGTGTCGCGCGTCCGCCGTCCAGGGGGGTCACACGGCTGCCCCAGCAAGCAAACGCACAATCGCCTGCACGCACTCGCGCGCACATTCGCCGAGGCCGAGGGAAGCGAGCGAAGAAGAAGAGGAAGAGCACGAGGAAGAGGAAGAGGAAGAGGAAGAAGAAGAAGAGGCCGAAGAGGCCGACAAGGAGCCAACAGCGCGCCGGGACAGCTGGCAGCTCGCACGCAGTTCTTCCAGAAATTCCCTACGAACAATTGCCAGCGTTGATGTGTTGGCATTGCATTAGTGGGGACCAGGGATGGCCGTCCTCGACCCCCGCCCACCGGCCAATGACACGGCCCAGACACGCTCTGCTTCCAGGCGACGCTAGCAGGTAGGAGCGCATGCGAAGGCCGATTGTCATGCTGAAGTTGGAAGCACGGGACTTTGTTGTTCGCGGGGCGTGTGGCAGTGGTGTCTGGATACCTAGAGGGGCCTGTGGCGTCGACGAGGGTCTGCGGTAAGGCTGAAGGCTGCTGTCATCCGCGTTCGCGCCAGATCACGTGGAGCATTGTGGCATGCTTACGCAGCTCTTGCGAAGGTGCTTCTGGTATTTGGAAGGCTCGATTCCAAAGCATTCCATGTGTGAGGCCAATCAGCCGTTGTTTCAAACGCTTGCGCACGACAATTCCATATCAACATCCCGTCGTGAGCACTACGAATCCAAGAAAGGGCAACTATCTGATAACCCGTAAAGCCAGCGTCGTAAGAAGCTTGCCGCAGCCGAGGTCACGCTCTCACGACGCCTCACGGACACATCTCCGCCCGAGCTGTTCGCAAAAGACGCCGCTCGATCCGGCATCGAGTTGGCAGACACGCCAACGCGGCTTGGCGTTTGCTCAGCCACAGCGATCCCTCCCGTCGCGACCATATCAACTCCGTCATACCCAGTGGTTTCCGCCTTTGTCCACCTTTCCTCCCACCGCTAACGTCACATTTGCACCTACTTAGCACCTTTAAGCGTCCGCGTAGCCAAGATGCCGATGCTGCTTCCAAGATACTATACTGAGTGCGTATACCCTGCGCCTCCATGCGCCTTTCTTCGCCATCCACAGCCCTGCTCAGTCACGTCACCATTTGTTATATTATTGCGACGCCCCAACCGAGCGCATTTACTCCAACACTACATCGCTTCCCGTCCACAACAAATCTAACACAACATGGCTAGATGTCGCGATCAATATGGTCGATACTACAACTGTTCGAGCCGGTGGAATGATTGGGTCCGTTGGGTCGTCCTCGCCGTCGTCGTCATCGGCTTCTTCCTCCTCTTTGTCATGTGCAGGTGTGTATACCCTTCTTGCGACATCCCAGAGTCGGGCGCTGTACCGTAGTCTGCGACATTGCACTGCATTCACAGTGACCTGGCTTTGGTCGTGACAAGCCTTCAAACATGACAACTAACCCCCTCCAGCTGCTTAACCGCCCGTCGCCGTCGCAAGGCCGGTCGACAACCCTTCTACGGCACCGGCTGGGCCTCGCGCCCCGGCGGCAACGCACAGCCCTATTACAATAACAACAACTACTCGCAGCCCCCGCCACAATATACCCCGCAACCTCAGCAAGGCAGCCACTACGGCACCGGCGTGAACCAAGGCTACTACGGCAACAATGGTCAACAGCCCTACCCATACGGCCAGGCAAACGGCGTCGAGTTGCAGCAGCCGCAGCAGTCGCATCTCGCTAGGGGCGGAGAGGACGTGTACTCACCGCCTCCGGGCCCCCCACCGACCAAGGGTGATGGTATCATCAGGTAGTTGAGCCTCCCGGTACGAGAAGGAAATGAGCATTGTCGCCGATACGGGAATTCGGTTTCTTTGAGCAATGGAGTTGGATGGGTTATGGGAATTTGGCCTTGGGATTACCTGGAACGAACAAACACAGATCCTACGATGGCATTAGGCTTCCATGATGATTTTAGGATGCGCAGTACGATACCTCGATGATTATTCACTACTGTATAATGCTACTTTTTTTTTCTCATCTTCATATGCGTTGTTATTTGTGCCGTGTTCGTGGCACTGTTCGTTTATGAGGGGCATGCGTTGCTGGTGTGGAATGCCTGAAAGTGCAGGGTGAGTCTAGCGCATTAACTCAACCCGAGTTTCCCCCATGAGCTGTTCGAACCAAAATCGTCTTTTTGCAGAAGAAAAACCTACATCCGAAGCAGCGACTGTCCGTCGCAGTGTTGCAGTCCACCATCTATCCGCCATAAACGCCAGTCCTTGGACCCCCCGTTTCAAAGAAATTCACGTGCTCCCCGTCGTCAAGCCCATTCTTGATGACAATGACCCTGTTGTGGTGCACCAAGATGATATCCTGGCTGCGGCGCACCTTGGCCAGCAGCGAAGAGTTTCCAGTGCGCCAGACCGAGGGGATGAAGAAATGCTTCTGGAAGGTGTCGAGGATCCTACGGCCTCCCCCGCTTATCTCAACAGAACAGACCCAGCCCGTCTTTGAGAGGAACACGAGATGCCACCAGTTGAACTTCTTCACCGTGCCGAAGATGCTCTCTACGTCTGGAATGTTCGCAACGTTTCTGGTGGAGGACCGCCGCGCCGTGGGCATGCTGTTTGCTGATGCAAAGCTGGTCATGCGCGGGGGGGTCGCTGGGTTGTTCAAGGAGAAAGGGTTTGTCAGTAGTGGAGGGTCGTATGAAGGTGAGTCTGCAGAGCTTGACTGGTACGCGTTCCACTGGGACGACATGCTAGGCGACATGCTAGGTGAAATACTAGGCGGCATACTGGGCGACATACCGGGCGACAACATGGGACTTGATGAAATCCCAGTAGGATCTGTAGTGCCTAGGGACGATATGTCGAAGAGGTGGATCTTAGTAGTAGTGGCATTACGTGATGCCATTGTATGCACCGCTCGCTGCGTGGCCTGCAGCTTTTGCACGAAGACCAGGTCGTCGCCCTCGCTGGAGATAGAAATGGCGTCCAGGTCCGTCGACTCGTTCGAAGCACGTCGTTCGATCTGTACCGGGGGTAGAGCATCCTCAGAGCCTGCGATATGAGAGAGGTCGCTCCAGTTGAAGAGCTTCAGGACTTTGTCTTCGAACAAGAGCAGCTGCGATGGCGTGGACGGGCGGATGAACCACTTCCATGCCATTCGCTGGCGGCCCGTCAATGTCGCAACACGCTTCTTCTCCGATATAGACCACACGGAATCCGACTCGGAAGAAGAGATGAGAACGAAAGATCCCTCTGGGTGGACGAGGATCTGATTTATCGCACGGCCCTGCTCCAACTTTGCTTCAAGGAGTAGTTCCGCGCCCCACTCCCTTCGCGATCCAGTTGTGATCTTCATAACGCGGAAAGTCCCTGATGAATCGGCGCTGGCTGCCGTACGTGCTCTATACGTCCAGTCGATACTAGTTACGCTCGTGAAGCTGCCCTTGTGTTTATAGAGATTGCGCATAGTATTTTCCGGGTCGTCCAGGTTGCACGTGTCCACACGTCCGTTGTCTCGACCGCAAAAAGCGATTCCGCTCTGCTCGCAACAGTACAAGGTCGTGATATCTGTGGACTGGTCACTGATGGAGTCTTGCACGTCGTCCAAGATCTGGTGCACCGAATCGCTGGGTTCGCTGGCGTGGGAATCCGAGTCCTGGCCCATGAGAATCAAAGGCTCCCACACATTCGCCTGCGTGCCTTTTGCATCTACAATACGCAGGCTATCGCTGGTGAAGGCTAGGTATGCGACCGGGTCGCCCTCCACTTGGATTCGGTGGAGAAATTGGAGAGTTTCGAAATCAAAGATTTTGATACCGCCCACTCCATCGCTACCAGCCACGGTCTTCCCGTTTGGAGCGATAGCCATCTTATCCAGACCTGCCGATGTCCATGCAATCGGTTTGCACGTGATGCTGTCGAAAGTTACCAGAACCTCATCCCAGTATGACACAAGAAGTCGCGGATTGGTCGAGCTCGGAGTGAAGAGTAATGAGATCACGATATGGCTTGCCTGTCCGTGCTTGTTGGTTGATGGCCGGATACAAGCTCCGATTCGGCGTTTGCTTTCCAACGACCAAAGCTGAACAGGTCTACTGCGATAAACAGTTGCAGCGATCTGCTGTTCAATGGATACTTTGGCGGCACTCGGAGCAGGAGCGAAGTCGGAACTGACTTGTGTGTCTGACCAAGATGAATCGTATATCTGCGAGCCGTCCGGTATCTGGTACGCTGAAACATGTTCGTTTCTCGATGCGATGATGACCTGAGTTTCATTCTCGTCGAACGTGAGGGCAAGCGTCTGCGACTCGGTATTGACGTGAAAAATCTCATCACCCGTCGCGGCATTCCAAAGCCTTAGGTGGCGCAACCCAGCCGAAGCAACATACTTCGCTGTGGAACCAAACTCCAAGACCGACACGGACTCTTCATGCTCGACACTGAAGAGTTCTTCGCATGTGGAAGTACGATAGACTTTCATCGTACCATTGGACAGACCCACCGCAAATCGCTCGTCTCTGGCTGCGACTACCGTGGCGTACGTTTCGTGGTAAGAGATGGAGCAAATGCGATCGCCCCAGGTCGAATCCGATACTCCCACCAACTTTATCCCATCCTCCGCGTATCCAAAATTCCGATACACAGCTGAGCTTCTGGGGCAGAATGGCGGTACAAGACTGTGAATCGCGGTAGGGTAGCTGAGCAGATTGACCCCAAACTGGGTCACGATGCGAGGCAGATCGACCACCCAGGCTGGTAGATCACTTTTGAGGAGAGGGACATATTTCATCCTGCGTCCGAGATAACTGCTCAAGTGCCTCGAAGTTCGGTTGAGACAATAAAGGTCCTTGAGCTGCGCCACATACTCTATCCAGGTCAGCACATTGGTGCTGAAGAATTTGACGAGCGCTTCGAAGAGATCATCGGACTGTGAAGATGCACGAAGCACATGCTCACTGAATCGTAAGCAAGCGTAGTCGGTCATCGCTGTCTTATTGTGCATGTTTGTCGCGGAACTGCGACGTCGTTTGGAATACCTCAGTTCCTCGCTCGAGAGGTGCTTCAGGCAAGCTATGGCTATGATGCGATGACCATCCGTGGAGTCGATGCGAAATTCAGAATCCAGGTCTGGGCTCGTGAGGAACTTGCGAGCTGTTCCATGCACAAGTTGTATGCGTGATTGCTTGTCAATGTCGAGGAACTGGCCGCATAGGTACTGGAGACTGGTTCTCAGATCGCGTGCTAACGTAGTACCCAAGGTCAGCTTGATCGCATCCTTCATCTCTTCTACCGTGAGTGGATTCACAGAGCAGATAGCCCACATGATCATGTGCTTCGCCGCGCTCTTTGATCTGGACAACTCCATCTTCTTGATGTTGTGCTGATACAACTCAGTCATTTTTTGAGGAATTTCGCTCAAAACTTCGTGTACCTCCTCCACAGTAACGACTTCTCGAAGTTGCTTGATGACCAAGACAGTCCATAAAAAGCTTCCCCCGGACATATCGACTATTCGTTCGACAAGTTGCTTTCGCTCTTGATCATCGTTAACCGGTAGGTTTGCTGACCAGGTCTTTACATACAGTCGAATGTCAGGTAATGAATCATCGGCCGTGATAACTTCCGTGATCGTCGGCAGCTGCGAAAAATGATCCTCGAAGACATTGCTCGGTTGGCTAGTGACAAATACTTTCAAGGGTATGTTGGTGTCAATTTTCGACAAGAACAAGAAGTACTCGTCCATCGGTCCTCTATCGGCGGCTTCATCTAACGCATCGATGACCCAGTAGTGACTGGTCGATGACATGATTAGTTTGAGTAACATTAAAGATAGGGTATGACTTACGGTTGATTCAGGTCGACATGAAATACGCAGCTCGTGAAAACGTTATGCCATATCGACCTGTGATTGCGGATGTCGATTGGTTGTTTGTGTTGTGCAATCTGGAACAGTGCGCTACAGATAGTCGGGTTCTCTCTCGCCATCTGATAAGCCATTGAGCGCAGAAAAATGCTCAGGGTTGGTACTGTCTTCTCGCCAGACTTGAAGAAATAAAAGCACACAGGAGATTCTTTGAGATGCTCAGCCACATAACTTGCCATCGTCGATTTCCCAGAAGCCGATGCTCCCTTAAGCCAGAAATAACGGGGAGCGTGGGCTGTCTGCCACTTGCGATAAGAAGGCTTATTTGTAAGCCACGAACATGAGCCGTGAAGCCTTGTGTCGTTCAATGAGGCCAGGGTATCGTCATGTGAGTTATCAACGGAGAGATATGTACCGATCATCTCGAGTTGTTTATTGCGAGTGGGTAGTTGCAGTGGGGGGGAAAGCCTACTCGGTTGTTGGGGTTCTTTCGGCTCCGAGGCGAATACCTGGGACTCTTGAGATTCCTGGCGTACTTGTTGGATGGTTGATGCAAGTCGGTTTCTAAGTGATCGGTAGTTGGAGTCTTGTACACTTTCAAATTTAGCCAAATCTCTGTGATTGGCGTTCATAAGCTGGATGCGTTCTTCTGCGTAGCCTAACTTCCCTGTCAGTCTAAACAGAAAGATACTGAGTGCGGGATAGAATACCCAAAGTGGCCGACTCTATATCCACAATCATACCGACAGGACTGGTAGGCAATGACTCGTAGAACGTGTGCAAGTGTATCCCTGAATAGTGGATCCGAAACTCGTCATTTAGAACGCGTATGATCTCTGACTTCGTTTCGAGCCCAGAGACATAGGGTCGACGCCCGCTTCCTGAGACGCGTAGAAGGTTGCTTAGAGTCCCCGCAAGATTGGATCCTCGATGTGGAGTGCCTAGGAAGTAGAAAGAATGTAGTCTACTTCCGATATCTTGAAAGCTGGGATTCGTCTTGGCCAAAATACACGCTTTCTTGATCACCAGGCCGCCCATACTATGTCCGACGAGAACGATCCGTGTGTTCTGGGCATGGATTTTTGGATCGCTCCGCAATTCTTCCACCAGGGATTGTCCAAAGGCGTGGACGTCAACGGGGCTCTTCAACCATGTGGCCCAATTGGCGTTATAACCAAAGCTGTGAATCCGCACTCCTTCAAACCCTGGGTCTTCCGGAAGCCACTCTTTGGGCCAGAAGTAATCGGGATTTCGTTTCAGGCACCATGTCGTGCTAGACCCGCCTCCAAGTCCATGTACAAAAATCAGATCAGCAATGACTGCCGTGGGCTCATCTGGTTCGTAGACAGTGTTCAGACCAAAATTATTTCTAGACTTAGTAGAATCGGAAGTACTTTTACGGCTCATGCGTGAGATGGACGTGAGTCTTCGGCTTATAGAGGAGCCGAATGATTTCGAACCCAGTGATTTCGCACTGGAATCGCTTCTATCCATTATTTCACTCTGCGATCTGGGTTGGAAACGAATCAGACATCAGCCCATGGTAAAGATCATTGCACCTCACCTTGTATCGTCTCTATGTCGTTTATTGTATAGCGCTACCCATATACGTGGTAAATGGCATTGATGGTAACCACGCTAGCCATACAAAACGAACCTGGGGGCCACTGGGTGCGAACGTAACGTTTCCACAGACCTTTTTCCAGCACTGCGCAACCTAAGCACGGGAATCGGCTGCAGATGCGAAATCAGCGCAAAGGATATGTGTTCCGCAGATATTGTATCACTGAAGAGCAAGAGGCTGCAAGATTGCGGATAAACTGCGTGTAGGCTGACAGTACAGTAGAAATCACGATTCAGATGGAACAAGGCGACGCAGAGCCTCAACAGAAACTCAGTCCGTATAGCCTGGGACGGCGACTTGACCCCGCTTTCCACTGACATATTTTAGGCAGGCGATAAATCACGAAGCCTTGGCGAAAACAATCAGTGAGTTGGGCACGTAATTAAGGCTGAACTGGGCATTCGAGGGCTGCGTGGGGAACTTCTGCAGTTCGCTCAACGAGTAGATGCATGTGTGACTCGAGCAAGCACCTGTTTTGTTTTGCTTGTGTCAGACAGACAGGGATATTCATCTTGTACCCATGATATCTACGCTCTATTGGTGGCTTTCATGACCGGAAATGAACAAGTTTACCGATGGTGTTCTCACAATTATGAGGCCGCCTTCCCGTGCATGGGTGTCCCACGCATATACGAGGCCTTTTTGACCGGTCTCCCCCACTTCGGTACCGCGGCAAACTCATGGTGAATGGAGGCCCGACTATCTATCGGCGTCTTTTACGCGGCGCGCATGCAGCATTTCTGGACCCGTCGAATCGCCCAGAGCTTCACTTGGCCAGCCAATGATCGTTGCAGTAGATCATACACCAAGTGGACAGTTTCGTGGAGTTGCTGTCAGCTAGATACTCGACATAGGGCAGCCTTGTTCCAAACACACCATTATCACAAAGTGAAATTCAATCTTCTGGACCCTCAACACTTTTATCAAAATCTGTACTACCTTGTCGACTTACGGATATGTCGGAGACCACTACCACTCACTGGATACCGGCACCAGCCAAGCAGGAAACGCCTCAGGTGGTAGATGTTGACGAGGCTATTGTGGAGCGTAGGTAGTTCAGAGTACTCACAGAAGACTACTATTATTCTGACTTGTAGTTCCTACCAGATTTGCCTCCAGGCTCCGAAGTAGTCAGCGCAAAGTCGCATGGGGCCAGCTTTTGGACACGCACCGCTTGTATCAACATCAAGCTCGCCGACGGAACGCCGCAAAAATACTTCCTCAAGGTTTCCAGTGGAGAGTTAGGCATGAGCATGCTTAGGGGCGAATACCACGGCGCCAAAACTGTCCACAAATATACCCCGGACGGTATTCCTCGACCGATAGCTTGGGGAACATACCAGTCAGATCCGAACACGCACTTCTACCTGTGCGAGTTCGTTGACATGATCGAAGAGCTGCCCGACATTCGCAAGTTCTCTGCCTTGCTTGCCAAGCTCCACCACGACAGTATGGTCGATAAGGATGCTCCAAAGAAGTTTGGTTTCCACGTCATGACCCATGAAGGTAGCATGTACCAGGACATAAGCTGGAGTGACACCTGGGAACAGCTCTATTCGCGTCGCTTTCAGTCTTTCGTTGATCAGGAAGAGGTTTCGCAAGGCCGCGATGAAGATCTTCTGAAGCTAGTAGCTGAGTTCAAAGAGAAGGTGATACCGCGTCTCCTCCGACCACTGGGAACTCATGGCAGGACCATCAAACCTGTTGCGTTGCATGGTGACATCTGGATCGGAAACCTAGCCACCAACGCCTCTACCGGAGAGCCTTTGTACTTTGACCCCTCCGTGTTTTGGGGTCACAACGAGTGTATGATTCTCATAGACTTCATTTGAAGCCTTCACTGATGTTTTTCGTGTAGACGATCTTGGCAGCATGGCTACGCCCCGTTACCGACTGGGTCGACACTGGATGAAGGAGTACCATAGATTCTTCCCAATCTCTGCACCAGAAGAGGACTACGAGGATCGCAATCTCCTCTACGCCATGTAAGTCAAATTTGCTGGACCCCAAAGCTCCCGACCTGATGAGAAATAGAAGCGGACATTTCTGCGCATCGACTCTCTATCCCGACAACAATCATTTCCGCAAGATGTAAGACCTCGTCAACCCTAAGATTTCTTGATGCTAAAACCTATCTAGGGCAATTGCAGATATGACAAGAATGCTCGAGAAGTATCCCAATGGGTACCAAGGTGAATGAAATATGGGACATTGTAGTAACTACTTCTTTTGCCCTCGGCATACCCAGATATAGCTTGGAAGTCATGGCTTCCATCGCATATCCCAAAGGTGCAATGAAACACTACAGAACATGAACAAGGCAATCGTGGGAGGCAAAGTCGTTGCGCTTACAAGTGACCTCGTTCGGCAACAATATATTGTAGACTCGTAGACTCATGATAGCTCTACCTCGTGCCTTGCTGACCTCCACTTTCTTCCAAACTTCAGCTCTATCCAATAGAAAACTCCCGCCATAAGGCAGAGGAAGCTCAAGATGGAAAATGTCCAGCCAAAGCCTACACTGTCTATGATCTTCTGGAGAACTCCAACAAATAGTGTTGAGAGAATGCATCTTACAATGTTAGACGAAGCTTGAGCCGTAGCGGGGGCATCCTGATTTATGTCAACTAGTAGGGTGTTGTTGATCTATAAATGCCAATTCAGCATATTGTAAAGTACCGCGATCTTCAAATCACTTACGTTGAAGCATGTCTGTATTGAAAGGCCCGCTACAAAAAGGCATACCAATGGAGCCGCAAGATGCTATGCATGGTCAGTATGGAAGTTTGGCAGTGAATCTGATGTTTGTACTCACTATTTCTTCTTTGACCATCCAGCCGTAGACGAGCACGGAAACGAATGCACCAAACATGGGTGCAAAAGCACTTCTCATCCGAGCTTCCTCGATGGGGAAGTGTAGAAGGTCATCTCCAGATACTTTCTGAAGTGGAAGCCCATACTTCTTCGCCACAATGCGATAGTCTCGATCGATCCATTTACTAGACAATAAAGTCGCGATGATGGCGCCAAAGCCAAAAGGGAGATAGATAAGACCGGCTTCCCATTCCTTCAGATGATAGACCTTGCTTAAAGTTGTGGACAAGGATGTGTGAATGCAGCAGTATACCGTGTAGAGAAAGCTCCCGGGCATGATGCTTACAGCCACATCTTTTCGCCCCAGAACGCGAAGACTTTGCAGCGGGTTCGGAATCCTTTTCACTGGACGGACGGGCCGGGGAGAGCTTGGACCGCGGTCTTCAATCCATGGCCGCATGATACCCTTGATGAGAGGCTGAGAGAGCTTTGGTGGTTCGGTGCCACCGTTTCCGACCAGTTTGCGATTGGTTTCCGGGAAGGCCAGCACCATGGCTGCAAGGCAAGAGCCCGACGCAATGGCCAAGAAGTAGAAAATCCATCTCCAGCCTGGCCCAGAGGCAAAGGCGCCGCCTATCGCAGGCCCGAGACTTGGCGCCGTCGTAATCCTGGCGCGTGTCAACATTGTCCAGCCTTGTTCAGCTTTGTCCAGCCTTGTACCTACGATAGTCGAGACCTACGATAGTCGAGGGACAGAAAGGAACATGAAGGGAGGCATGCCAGAAACTTACCCAAAAGAAACAGCCGATACGAAAGCTCCTCTTTCGCTTGGTGCAGATATGTCTGCGATGACTCCATAAGAGACAGAAAATGTTCCTGTGCACGTCCTTCAGTCAGCGCACTGCTCATTGGACATCTGATACACGGGAACAGAAAGAAGGCATGTTACCGGAAATCCCCGCACTCTGCAGCATGCGCAACAAAAGAAGCGCCACAGCTGACTGCTGCTTTGCAATTCCGACGTTCGCAACAACATACAGGATAAGCGTAACCACGTACAAGGGACGACGCCCAAAGGTGTCGGCTGCGTCACCCACAAGGGCTGGGGCTATGGCGGAAACAATCAGGTAGGATGTGACGGTCAGATTGATCATCGAGATGGAACTGTGCAAGTCCTTCGCGACAATGGGAATGGCGGGGTAGTAGATGAAGCTGCTCAGAGTCGAAAACCAAGCGGCAAGCGCTATCAAGACCACGATTCCACGCCGCTCGCCTTGTGAAAAGAGCGTATATGGCTCAGAAGGGGGTCCTGAACTGTTTCGGAGTGTATCTTCCGCAAGATCGTGCCTGTCCTGCTCTTTGTGCTCTCCAGCATCTTCGGAAGAAGCCATGGCGGACTTGGGCAATCAGCCTTCCGCGATCAAGTTCAAATTGCATTTATTCAAGCTCGACGGGCAGGTAACGTAATCATTTACTTGGTCCTAAGCGGCTTGGCTAGGTAAGAGAGTTAATTAGCATTCATTGTGCAAGGTAACGCTAGCGGCTTGGCAGTGTTCGCCTGTGCACAAACAGCCCCTGTCTGAAGGCTGCTGCCTTATCTGGTGGCACAAATGCGGGGTTCCTTCGCAAAGCGATCCTGTTGCAAAGCGGTCCTGTTAGCCCTTTGGAGGCCGAACACGTCATTTGTTCCCAGCTGTTTGACAGATGCAAGGTTATCGTCCACACCGGAAGGTCTTTGAAGATACGAAGCAGCAGCTGAACACATGCTGAAGAGTGGAAGCAGTAAGACAATCCTTGAGCTCTTACAACACTTCTCTTGTAAACATAATCCAAGCTTCTCAGGCTCTTTGCAGCGACACCTTCCCGCACTACCATGGCTCCGGCGTACTGGGAGGTGCAGAATAGCCCAAAGGTCCATGAAGGCGATATAGAGCTTGATGAAGAGATCATTGC
This sequence comes from Paraphaeosphaeria minitans, assembly GCA_015832175.1. NCBI lineage: Eukaryota > Fungi > Ascomycota > Dothideomycetes > Pleosporales > Didymosphaeriaceae > Paraphaeosphaeria > Paraphaeosphaeria minitans. Next base: position 1,835,901 of record WJXW01000009.1, read on the forward strand.
ACGTACGCCATCCGCCATTACTTCCCAATGAGAGCCTCTTCCACTCTAACGTTCATTCAAGAGCTACCCTCGGAATCGACGATCAAGAATTGTCGAGGCCATGGCGCGAGCAACTGGAACACAACAGCCCGCATCGACACTGAGAAAGCCGATGGCGAGAGCCAATCGTACTTCCTTAAAGCGAGTTTGACTTTTCCAACTTGAGAAATGGCACTGACGAAGAGACTATAGTTGACTGATAACCCTAACGGCGGTCCGATGTTTGAAGGAGAGTTCGAATCCATGAAGCTCATCAATCAGACTGTCCCGGAATATGCCCCTAAACCACTAGCTTGGGGCAAGTGTAGTAAACCAAATCAGCACTTCATTTTGTTCGAGTTCCATGGCCTCCAAAAGGGCCCGCCTTCCGTTGCTCGCTTCACCAACGCCGTGGTGCAGCTTCACAGCCGCAGTCTTGGTGCAAGTCCGACCGGCAAATTTGGCTTCCACATGAATACCTACAATGGCACCCTCGAGCAGACAAACGACTGGACGGACAGCTGGGAGAGCTTCTATATCCGTGGCATGCAGCAGATGCTGAAATTGGACAGAAAGGCAAGAGGACCTAGTGCTGAGTTAGAAAAGCTCTCTGGACCTTTCTTAGAGAAAGTTATACCAAGGCTACTCCGCCCTCTTCAGACCAAGGGAAGGAACATCACCCCAGTCCTGATCCACGGAGATTTGTGGTTAGGGAATGTATCAGTCCAGGACCAATCCGGAGAGCCGTTGATGTTCGATGCATCTGCGTTCTGGGGCCATAACGAGTGTGAGTGGCGAAGGCTGGGCAGTTTCTTTTCTTGTTCTGATAACACGAGCCGAGCTATGTCCTTTACCTACTAGATCCGTGCAGGCTAATAAAGACCGCCAGATGAGCTCCCCAGCATACGCCTTCTCGAGAATGATTGGGCAAAGGAGTGCATGCGAAGCTATCACGATCATATTCCCGTGTCGGAACCAGTTGATGACTGGGATGCTCGTAGCAGGCTATACGCTATGTGAGTACCTAAGCTCAATACTGCGGGGATTAGTGCTCTAATTGACGTGATTAATCAGCCGAGTGATCATACACGACTCAGCGTTGTACCCAGACTCTACACACTTCAGGGAAACGTAAGTATACGTCTTACTCGAGGAGATTATTCAGCTTATACGAGACAGCCTCATTGAGGAAATGGGAAAACTCGTAGACCAATTTCCCGAAGGCTACACCGATCAGTAAGATCACTGACATAGCCGCACCCTTCCTAACGTGGCTGCTGCTCCAGTTCACCTGTTAGTAGAAATTCCGGCATGGATGAATGTTACTTCTCAAAAATATGTTTCTCGGCTTGGTAATCGTGTGCTGAATCTAAACCAACCTTTACTGTGATGTCACCGCTGCCTCACACGGCTGAGCCATGACATTCTAAGAAGTTGTTGCAAAATGCACCAGGCGGTCAAGGCTTGAAGGATTTGCTCACGGGAAAATTGGATGCTCGCCTAAAAAAAACGCACCTTGTGTGACTGAAGATAAGGATGCACTAGGATGAAATAGTCAGCTCCAATGTACTGTGATATGGGCTGCCTCGTGCGGGGTTTGTGCATTACTTGGCATGAATAATTGTAAAGTGTAATGGGATGGCCCTGGCAACTATTCCGCAGTCGCAAGGCTGAGTTTGTTTGTATACAGCAGAGTCTCACTGGGTACTTAGGCCAACGCCTATTTCCAGATCCCGCTTTTGTCCCCAGGACTGCACAATCCGCTTCGGTACCACAAGTAGCTATAACTTTGCTTTGGAGTATTCTAATATGATCATGGCACTACAACGCAAGCTCGCCAGCTTGTGGTTGCTTGCCATTTTTACCTTCGCATATCGCACCAGCGCAACAAACTACACAACGGGAAACGACGCAAAGCTAGGCGCTGTCGCCTCAGAAAACACTCAATGCAGCGAAGTTGGAATTGACCTACTACTCAAGGGCGGCAACGCTGCGGACGCGCTCGTTGGTACGGTTTTCTGTGTCGGTGTGATAGGGATGATGCACAGCGGCATCGGCGGCGGCGGATTCATGCTTGTGCGAGCACCCAATGGTACATACGAGTTTATCGACTTTCGCGAGGTTGCACCGAGCGCTGCTTTCCAAGACATGTTCACAAATAACACCGATGCCAGCCTCTACGGTGGTCTAGCTAGGTAAGCAAGAGCTTCATCGGTGCACCTCATAGCGCCATGGGCTAACCTTGATGCAGTGGAGTGCCTGGAGAGCTCCGTGGCCTCGAATACCTCCATAAAAACTACGGCGTCCTGAAATGGGCCCAGATCATCGCACCGGCAATACACATAGCAAGATATGGATTCAAAGTCAATGCAGACATGGTGAAGTACATGAACAGCGTGGAACCGAATGGTGACTTCCTCACCGAGGATCCGTCCTGGGCTATGGACTTCGCTCCGCATGGCCAGCGAGTCAAACTCAATGACACCATGACCAGAAAGCAATACGCGGACACATTGGAGGTCATTGCTCAAGAAGGAGCCGACGCCTTTTATACGGGAGCAATAGCAAAAGCAACAATAGCAACCTTGGCGCAAACGAATGGGACTATGACGATGGAGGATCTAAAGAACTATACCGTAACGCTCCGCAAGCCTTCCGAGATTACCTTTCGTGGATACAGACTTACAGCTTGTGGTGCTCCGGCGGGCGGTTCGGTAGCGTTGAGCGCCTTAAAGATAGTCGATGGATACGGAGGCTTCGAAGATCCAGCCCAAGAGAATCTCACCTCGCACCGTCTTGATGAAGCAATGAAGTTTGCATATGGAGAAAGGACGAATCTCGGCGACCCGTCATACACGGAGGGCGTTCTGGAGTACCAAGAATCCATGCTTTCCGACGACGCGGCCGCGGAGATCCGATCCAAGATTTCCGACTTGCAGACTCAGGCCCTGTCCTTTTACGACCCCGCAGGGATAGAAAGCTTAGACACCCCAGGCACCAGCCATATTGTTGCTGCAGATAAGGACGGCCTGGCTATCAGTCTCACATCCACCATCAACACTTTATTCGGCTCCCAGATAAGGATCCCTCAGACCGGTGTCATCATGAACAACCAGATGAACGATTTTTCCATCCCGGGGTCGAGCAACGTGTACGGGTACATTCCCAGTCCAGCAAACTATGTCAAGCCAGGAAAAAAGCCGCTGTCATCGATATCGCCCATCATCGTCGAGACGCCAGAGGGTCGTCTGTACCTCACCATAGGTGCCGCCGGCGGCAGCCGTATCATAAGTTCCACCGTTCAGAACGTGCACAACGTGATCGACAAAGGTATGACTGCGCCTCAAGCACTTGCTCAACCAAGATTGCATGACCAGCTTGTTCCGCTGCAGGTCGAGTTCGAATATGACTATGATAATAAGACCGTGGCTTATCTGAAGGAGAGAGGTCATAATGTTACTTGGGTGGCTCCCGGGTTCAGCGAAGCCCAAGCCATACGACTGCTCACCAATGGGACGTTTGAAGCGGCTGGGGAGCCGCGACAAGTCGAGTCCGGTGGTCTGGCAGTATAGGTCTCGCCTTTGTTCCAGATGGGGCGAGCATGTTCGCAGCTGATGATGTTTGTGATACTTGCTGTACATGCATGCGTCAACTAAGTTGTAGTAATAATTAGCAGAACATGAGAACCTCGAGAAGTTTACCAAGTTTACTTTCTACTTACGCGATCATAAAGTGACATATTCCTTGCGAAAACGAGCGCCAATGACCCAGAATAGGGCGCATACAGAGCAACAAGATTGATGGCATTACCATACCACACGTATACGACACCCAAATATCTACCCAACGCCATTGCCCTCCATCCCGAAGCCCAAGGTATCCCGAAGCCCAAATGCTCATTACAGATGCCTCATTATCCCAGCACGATATAATTACGCCGATGCCTGCACGACCTTGAAGCCCTCCGAGACCGATTTCGTGATCTCCTCATCTTTATGCTGTAGCTGGCCCAGTGTAAACGCTATGTCATTCCACTCCTTCTCATTGTCTGCCCTCGGCAAGCGATCTGCCAGCTTCTTTGATAGAACCTTGGCATGTTTGTCCTGACTTTAGTCAGCGCTTCATTCTTTATCGTCACAGGGAACATGCGAACACATACCTTCTCAATATACCCTGCCAGCGTTTTGATGATTTTCTTAAAAGCATCCTCATCCAGACCTGTATCCGCGCTCAATGTACTGAACATATCGATGAACTGGTTGTAGATGGCATTATCCTTGGTCGCAAGCTCAGTGAAGAACATGCGCGCCATGTCTTTGATCTTGTCGTCGCTGTCTTCCATGCACTTCGCCATCTTGGCGAGCTCACTCTTGACCTTCACCTGTCCAGCCAAGATAAGGAAGGTAAGCGTCATGAGACATGTTCGCTTGACTGATGGGTCGCCATCATTGAGGCGGCGGTACAGATGAGATTCGTTCTCATCGATGAGATGGTTGAAGCACACAGCCATGTCTGCTAAGGCGATGACGAGGTTGCTGCGCACCACGGGATCCTTGCTTCTTTCCATCATCGTCAAAAGCAGTTCCAGATTCTTCTCACAGTACTCTGAGCTTACACACATAAGCTTTGCTAGGCAGAGGGCTGCCTGCGCTAGCAGAGTGGGGTGGTTGTACGATGTGCTGTTGAAGCAGATATCTCTCACCAACGGCCCGAAGTTAGCAAGCAGCGATTTCGAGTCGTAGAGAAGCTCTCGTTCCCGAATCAATGCAATGTGGTCGGTAATGTCATCTTCCGACGGGCCAGCCATGAGCTCCAACTCGTCAACTTCCTCCGCAGCGGGCATCTGGTCTTTGGCGGATGACCTCTTCCGACCCTTCTTGACTGGTGACGGATTCTCCGCCGCAAGAGATTTCCGTGGAGTAGGCGCTTTCTTCGATCCTTTCTCGGCCTTACGACGTTTGAACTCTAGTTCGCAGAGCTCTAGGTGGACAATCTGCTTAATCGCAACATGTCCAACAATGAACAGCAGCTGAGAAAGAGCTAGTGCAGGATTTTGCTTGTTAGTTTGTGAGGGTTCGTCAGGAGGTGGCGTCATAGGTGCATCTACATCCATGGCTTCTCCGGCGCCTGATCCGCTAGACGTAGGTCGAGAGGGTGCCTGGGGTGCAAAGACATGCTTTATTTTCCGTCGGAGTATTTCTGAGCACAATACATCGGGATGTTTCGAGAGAACGTAGATGGCACTGATAGCTTGTTCTGCCACACCGAACCATTCTTTATCATCGGAGACAATCTCGCAGATAGCAGCAAGCTTCAACAAGACCGCGTGGTCGTTTGGCAGCTTCGCCACCTGTGCTGGGCCGGATTCTGACTGTTTCCCAGGTGGTGGACTGATCCGGCGAAGGGCAATGCAGGTATAACGAGCGAGGCTAAGATCCCGTCGACCTAGCTGGCCCAGCCCAATGCGCAGACAGGGCTCCATTTCGTTGACAATAATCTCAGGTTTGGCAAGTGCAAGCATACCCAGGACAATGATGGCGCCACGGCGCATGGTGCGCGATATCGCCTTCTTCTGGTATGCATACGTAGCCCACAACTTCTGGATGACCGTTTCCTTGATCATGCCTTGCTTCATCATCATGTTCAGTAGCTGTTCAAGCGAAGTGAGCTCCGCAGGTGTGGTGCCGTAGGTAAGAGTTATCATATTATGCATGATGTAGTCGTCGGAGTGGTCGCGGTCAAAGAGGGGATTGGCAACGAAGAACAGGTCCTTGTAGCATTCGATGAGGTGAGTCTGGACGCCTTTCCCTTCATCGCTGTTGCCCTTGGTCCAGATGAGGCGGAGCATTCGCCGAATGCCGTTGCGTGCGTTGGGGATCTTGTATGCGCTGATCTTCACGAAGAAGTCCATCGCTTCGATCACCTCGCTCTTGTTCTTCGCAGAGAGAAGCTGTATGACGTCGTCTGCTGCATCGTCCACTACGTCGATGAATCTTAGTTTCTCGTTGTAGTATTTTCTGCGCGTTAGCAGTTGTTCCAGCTCCTGAGCTTCTGCTAGCTTCTTCATCACTGCGAGTTTTTCCTCCTCGGTCATCTCGTCTGGGTGCTTAGGCTGCTCTGGACCTGCACCTTCTACCTGGGTCGCGTCCTGTAGCATTTCCTCGTCCAGTGTCTGCTCTCCCGACGCAGGTTTCTCAGGCTCGGGTGGCACCAATGCTTTGATCCGGGTATCAATTTCGCCCAATTCCCGCTCGGTTTTCTCCTTCGAGAGTAGTCCTCCGTCATCTGCGAAGGGATGAGTCTCCACAAGTCTTGAAATCAGTTTGATCGCGTTCCGTCGCACGTTACTGCTCTTATCCATCAGGCTTTGTGCCGCATATTTTGCGGCCTTCTTCCGCCGCTTGGATAGTCGTGTCTCAAGATCGCAGAGCTTGACAAAGACCTGCATCACTCGAGCACGACAATATGGGTTGATGTCCAAAAATCGCTTCTCAAGTTCATCTAGAAAAGGGTCCATCTTTGGTTTTGAAACTTCGCCACGTTGGTCGTTATCTGTCTGTTTGCTGATCATGATGACCATCTGTCCGCAGACGTCTATCATAGCCATACGCAGGGTGTACGACTCGTTATCAACTAATTTTGCAAGGGATGTCATTTGCTTCATGACAACTTCTGGAAGCAGCTCTGAGATCCTGACGAGGAAGACAGAGACTGATGTTGGTCCCTTCCTGTCTGTACTGCTGAATTCCTTGTCACTAACTTCACGGAGAACCTCTTCCGTAAGCTGCGGATAGTTGTACTCTTTTGCGACGATATGTAGCAACTCAGCCATTGCTTCCGACAAATGACTGTAGAAGAACAGGGCTTGTGTGATGGATATTTGAGCATCTGTTAACGTGTTAGAGTCGGTATGGCAGTGGATCTTGATATTTCAGCTTACTGTACGCATGCCCGTGATTTCTGACCGCCATTGCCAATACCCTGAAGCTGTGGTTTCGTATCGCGGTGTTTTTGATTCGTCCCGTCTTCTCCGAATTCTCCAATATGTGGTAGATCGGCTTCGTCAGTAAGCCAATGAAGGTGTCTCGCTCCGAAGTCGTCACAAATATGCGGCTCAGCTCCAGTCGTAGTACCTTGCTGATTCTGTCCAAGGCTGCCTCCAGCTGCGCCGACGCATCCCATACTCCATCTTTTGCAGTCTTGGATTTGGCACCCTTTTTACCTCGCGCTGCCGGCGCTGGGGCAGTGGGCTTCTCCAGTGCTTCTCTTGATTCGACTGCCGATATAGTCCAGCGCAGAAGAAAGGCGTACATCTCCAGGAGCGTCTTGTGCAGCTTCAACGCATCTTGATCCTGCGCTTGTACGTCCGCATGCACAACGTCGACTTGAGTCGCGAGTGCAGAACCGACGAGATCGAGGACCTTGCCCAGCGTGACTGCGGGTATGTGGGCGGAAAACTTGAGAAGGAATTGTAAGGTATCGAAGTTGGCGCTGCGAAGAATCGCTTCGGGGCTGCCTGCGATGGCGTCGACGATAGGATTCAGCTCGGCATTTAGCAGTGGGAGCTCTTCCACCAGCCTCTCCGGCTCGTGTTCGAAGTCCTGCAGCTCGCGCGAGGCATCCGGTGTGGCTATTTCCGAGGGGTCGCTGTCGTAGTTTTTGATCGCCTCATTGACGTCGAAATCCGCCTGCGAGTCCATTCTCGCGAACTCGCCGGTTGGCAGAACAGTAAAAGAAACAGGAACAGAAAGAAGAGAGAGAAGACAAGAGGCGGTGGGCGCGTATCGTCTCGTGCGCGTGTGGTGCGGGACGGTGGAGGCACGACCGACGTGTTTGGCCCGCCCGCGCAATGTTGTGAACTAGCCTATTTGGGGCAAGATGCTGGAGGGGACCAGGCGCGAGCGATGCAGCCAAAACACGTCCCGCACTGCAGATGCACGCGTCGGCTCAACTCTCCGCGCAGAGCACCACACAACATACTGCAGCATGGCCAAAGCCCGCGCGTCGCTCCAGCGACAGGCTGAGGAGCTAGAGATGCACCACGAAGACGTGAAGGGCACCGACCCCGAAGACACTTTGGACGAGAGCGCCGACCCGCTCGAGGAAAGCGGCCGCACAATCGACACGAGCGAGGACGAAGAGGTCGACGGCATGGCTGCCGAGGACATTGAGCGCTTCGAGAACAGCTTCGTGGGCATTAACAAGCGCTATCGTCTGATCAATCGCATCGGAGAAGGTACGTCCCTCCGTTGGCTCGCCTCGCCTCATGCAGGCATGCGGCTTAGCCTGACTTACATGACATGCAGGTACCTTCTCAACAGTATACAAAGCCGAGGACTTGGAGTACTACAAGTACAACAACCGTTGGGATATCGATGAGCGCGACCGGCGCAAGTGGTCGTCGCCCGCCAGCAAGGCCAAACGTTCGGTGCGCAAACCCCACTATGTGGCCATCAAGAAGATCTACGTTACCAGCAGCCCAATTCGCATCTTCAACGAGCTCGAGCTGCTCTTCGACCTGAAGAACTCAGACTCGGTATGCCCTCTGATCACCGCCTTCCGCCACCAAGACCAGGTCGTGGCCGTGCTGCCTTACTTCCAGCACCAGGACTTCCGCGACTACTACAAAGACATGAAGGTATCTGAGATGCGGCTGTACATGAAGAGCTTGTTCACTGCCCTGCGAGAAGTGCACAAAAAGAAGATTCTGCACCGCGACGTAAAACCGACAAATTTTCTCTACAACAAGTGGCAGACTCGCGGCGTTCTCGTCGACTTTGGCCTGGCCGAGCGGGAGGGAACTGAGTGGCATCAATGCAACTGCACTCTTCCGTCTGATGAGCGCCGTTATAGAATTGCCCACAGCGTCTATGCCCAGAACCAGCAGGCCGGACATCAAACCACCAGCTACCCCAAGAACGACACGCGTGGCAGCCGTCGGGCTAATCGCGCTGGAACCCGTGGCTTCCGCGCCCCTGAGGTGCTCTTGAAATGTACGCAGCAAACCACCATCATTGACATGTGGAGCGCTGGTGTCATACTCCTCACTCTCTTGACTCGCCGCTTTCCTTTCTTCCACAGCGCCGACGACATCGACGCACTCTTGGAGATCACCACAATCTTCGGACGGAAGAAGATGAAGGAGGCTGCTCTCCTGCATGGACAGGTCTTTGAAACCAACATTCCAAGCTACAGCGAGCATGGCCATAGCCTCGAGAAAATCATTCTCTGGTGCACTGGCCGCACCGACTCCGACAAGAATGCGCCAAAGAAGGAGCTCGACGAGGAAGAGAAAGAAGCCGTAGCTTTTCTTCACAGGCTGTTGGAGTGCGATCCTGCCCGGCGAATAACTGCAGATGAGGCTTTACGACATCCCTTCCTGACGAAAGCATATGCGGATAGTGAAGCGGACGAAGGCATGGTAGATCTCAATGAGGTCTAGGATGTTGCATGATAACGGCATTCTTAAGGGTTTCAGTATATTGAGCGGCATGGGACGGCGTACTGCCTCAGGGATGGTATCTGGAGTTGTTGTACCTTCGCATTTAACACGAGGGCCGATTTGCTATTGCGATACCCTTCAATTGTTGTATGATACATTCACGTCCAGCATGGGTTTTGAGGACAGATAATATGCTAAATTTCGAATATTCCAAACACCTCCAATGCTGGTATGTGAACAACTCTTTGTACACGTGTAATCCTACAGAACTCCCATGTTTTGCTGGAGATTCTCCTATACCGTCTGTGCCCTCGCCAACTTCAGTTTCGCCTCCGCCTTCTTCTCCTCCTTCCTCTCCCTCCCGGCCTCAATCCGCCTCTCCTTCCTCGTCTCCGCCTGCCCAGTATGCCCCTTGTGAGCTTCACCCTTCGTAGCCTTCTCCTGCTGCTCCGCTATCCGCACATTGGCCATGGCCTCCTCCAGATTTGGTATCTGCAGCTTCTGTCGCCGTGCCTCTGCCAGTCGCTGTAGGCTCGTCTGGCGCCCCTTCGCCGCGCTCCGCACATCCTTGAGTAACCGCTCCTTGATGCGGAGCTGCATGCGCTCTTCTTCGGTTAAAATGGGCGGACGGTTCTCGACGGGCTCGCCGAAGGGCGACACGATGGAGGTTACGACATGGCGGATTGATTTGGAGGTGCGCCAGCCCGAGGCGATGCGGACGACGTCGCCTTCGACAAGGGACGAGTTGGGGTCGGCGACGAGGTAAGTCTGTTCTGAAGGAAAATGCTGAATATTTTGTTAGCGAGTTGCTCTGATGAAAACATATGTATGGGCTTTAGTGGAAGGATTGGAAGGTAAGAGCGTACTTTTCTGAACTTCTTGTTCCATTCTTGGGCTGCTATGCGGACTTTCACGGCTTTGGACATGCGGCCTGCAGAGACGACGACGCCGACTTGCGACGAGGAGAATAGCTTCCGTACTATGGGCTTGCCCACAAGTGACTTCGACATTGTGTATGCCGTTGCGTGGGCGGATGCGTGGAGTAGTCGGGAGCGATCGCGTGCAGCGTGTGCGGGCGCCGGGGGGCGTCAACAGCGGCCTGGGTTCCGTAAAGGTACAGACAGCAAGCGAATGCGTCTCGCGTCCGGTCAAGTGAATGGTGCGCTGACTCAATTGGTGGTATACGGGTATGCCCTTCGCGGTCGATGCGCGGCGCATAAAAAGTGAACTCCCAGCGAGGAGGCTTTGCTTGGCAGCGACTCCGATTGGCTCCGCCCGATGGTTAGCTACGGTACTGGACAGATCAGCGACAACACCACGTAAATAACTGCGCCCCGCCTTCTTTGCTACAGTCACTGCGATCGATTAGGTGTACTACTCCTGTGCCACCTGGAAGCTTGTCTTCTCTTCATGGACTAAAGTAGACCCTGGAAAGATTTCGATTTCAGTGTCTAGGACTGGCCGAGACTCGTTGGAGGGAGGCAATTGGACACAATGCTTCTGCGGATACTGTTCCTGCTGGGGTGTTTGGCACTGGGGGTTTTGGCGGCCGAGGACTTTTACAAGGTAATTTCGTGAGGGGTGGCATGTATCGAGTCTTGATACTCGCTCCGCAACCAAGAGTTACACGACACGATTGCTAACATAAGATAGCTACTCGGCGTAAAGAAAGATGCGAGCGAGCGAGAGCTCAAGAAGGCATATCGATCACTCAGCAAGAAGTACCACCCAGACAAGAACCCGTATGTCTCAAACATCCACCCCGCGCTCTACCACAGTAACTAACGTACAGCAGTGGCAACGATAGCGCACACGAGAAGTTCGTCGCTGTCGCCGAAGCCTACGAGGTCCTTATTGACGCAGAATCCCGCAAAATATACGACCAGTATGGCCACGAAGGCATACAACAGCACAAGCAAGGCGGCTCGCCACGCCAGCACCATGACCCCTTCGACCTCTTCAGCCGCTTCTTTGGCGGCAGCGGACACTTTCAAGGAGGCGGACAGCGACAGGGACCGAACATGGAGCTCAGGGTCGCGATTCCTCTGCGCGACTTCTACAACGGAAGAGTTACGGAATTCGAGGTCGAGAAGCAGGCTATATGCTCTGCATGCGAGGGCACAGGCAGTGAGGACGGGCACGTGGAGACGTGCGACGCATGTGGCGGACGCGGCGCCCGGATACAAAGACAGCAGCTTGCCCCAGGACTGTTCCAACAAATGCAAGTTCAATGCGACAAGTGCAACGGCAAGGGCAAGATAATCGCCCACCCATGTCCCGTCTGCAGCGGCAGCCGCGTCGTCCGCGAGCCCGAGAAGCACGAACTCCACATCGAAAAGGGCATGCCGCTCGGCGTGCGCATCACATACGAAAACGAGGCCGACGAGAGCCCCGACTGGGTGGCCGGCGACCTTATCGTGCACCTCGCAGAGACGGATCCGCAGTACGGTCAGCAGGATCACGAGCGTACAGACGGCACGTTTTTCCGGCGGCGCGGGAAGGACCTCTTCTGGCGAGAGGTGCTGTCGCTCCGGGAAGCGTGGATGGGCGACTGGACACGCAACATCACGCACCTGGACGGCCACATCGTGCAGCTTTCCCGTACGCGGGGCGAAGTCGTACAGCCGAACCATGTCGAGATCATCGCCGACGAGGGCATGCCGGTGTGGCACCAGGAGCTGGAGAACAACGCCGGCGAGGTGTATGGCAGCTTACACGTCGAGTACGTGGTTGTGCTGCCGGACCAGATGGAGAAAGGTATGGAGAAGGACTTTTGGGGCGTGTGGGAGAAGTATAGGAAGAAGAGCGGGAAGGTGCTGGATAAGGAGTGGGGAAGGCCCAAGGAGCCGATTGTTATGCCGGGCAACGAGGAGCATGATGAGTTATAGTTATGCGGTATGAGCGGAGCGTGCAATGAACGTCATGTGTATAGTATGAGTGCGCTTGGGGTATACCCGGAGTTTTCTTGGGAGTCTGGGTGAGGGCGAGCGCATAGAGCGAATAGATACTATCCTGATAATGAGGTTCACGGATTGGAAGGCTGTGATTTCTTGTCTACGCCTGCATACTACATACACTCAGCACCATCTCATCGACCATATAAAGCTGTGTACTCGTAAAAATCAAGCAGCTACCCCGTCTACTCCGCCTTCAGCGTCTTAATCTTCTTCTGGTGTAGCTGCTCGTTAGCACCACTATTATAGTATTTGAAATCAAAGACTTACTACTTTTATCTTGTGGACCATCTGTCTTCAGAGAGGGTTTAGCCTTTGAACTGAGTTCTCAAAGTTAGCTATACGGTAATACTTTACCCGGAATCTTAGACTTTACGAACCTTTTACCGGCACCCGTGTAGAGAAGCACGAAAAGAACAGGCCAGAACGTCAGATTAAAGTTAAACCAAAACCCTGCCCGACCGGACTGACAGCATCGGTAGGTTGTTGCAGCCAATATTCTTGGCTTCTGTTGGTATGCCGACCGGGAACATTTCTGTTGAATGGGATACTGTTGTCGCACTCGACGGGCCAGGAATTTCTGCGGCACAATGACTGCTTTTGGCGCTTTTGGCGCCTTTTGCTGGGCGACTGTTGAGAAGTTACTTCGGCCTAGCGGGCGGAGAACCGTTTGACTGAGCTTCGATAATCCTATGAAAAGAGCAGGCGCTCTTGCCATGAATGACGCATGGGCGATGGTTCGAATGGAAGTTAAAGTGAAAGACATATCGTCTTTAAGTAATAGTGCTGGACAATTGGACAATCCAGGAATATTGTAATCGTGTAGCGTGTATGGAAGAGAGGTACATAATCGTTCCGAAGAAATCGAAGGTAGGAGGGATTGAAGACATTTATACATGCTGGTTATGCTGGTTGGGTCACTCGTAACCCAAACCCACTGATCACAGCCGGTCCCGAACAACGAAGCTGCAATGACTCACTTCGCTATAACCCCTCAACATATTTTCGCGTAAAGTCAGAGGCTTCTATGATTTAAAATTGCCCGACTAATATCATCACAGGTGTGTTGAACATTCTATCGTTTGTTGTTAAGGGATTATGGAAGACCCTGCAACATTAGAGCAACATACGATAAAAGAGCTCTCCTGTATACGAATAATAATCGCTAGAGACATATACGAACACATCTGTCTCTCTCAACAATTGTTAACCACGGTTCTCGTTTTCAATAAGGGTTCTATTGTCTCGCCGACAGCACTCCTATCGAAATGACACCTCTTTCTCAAACTGGTGAAATTCCAAATTCGTGAATCCTCCAAGCATCGCAGGTTGTTGTTTTTGTTTTTGTTGTGTGCGTGTGCTTGTGAACTGCAAAGAAACTCACATCCCCCCCCCCCGCGAGGATCTTTGACTGGAGCAGCAGGTGCGAGAAACATCCACATGAGGACCTTCCAGAAAGATGTAAGAAGCATCCAAGAGAAGCATCTAAGAAAATAGATCTAAGAGAAACGAATGCATTTAAGAGGAGCGAATGCATTTAAGAGAATGGAATGCATTTGAGAGAAGCGAGAGCTTCCATAAGAGATGTGAGCATCTATAAGAAATGACAGCATCCACAAGAAATATAAGGAGCGCCATCGTTACTCGACCTGGTGGGGGGAACGCAGCAACGCCATGCCGATATACCTCGCCGTCAGGCACCGAAATAGGGATACGAGATGCGGTCCATGGTGTCTGGCATGGCCCAGCTGTCGAAAGCGTCGTCCACTGTCACAACAGTTAGTACATCTTCGCAAAGTTGATGGTGAACATGCAGCCGTCAAACTATTTGGCTAACAAGGCCATGAACCAAGCGCCAAAACTACCGACAGCCTGAAAAAGGCAGCCCGGGTCTGCTCCTCATAGATCAACCGGCCCTGCTGCCATGTCCACGGCCTTCTCCTGATGGGCCTGGCGACTTGGACTTGACCACCGAGATGGCCCCTTGTCTGCATTCTATTGCGGCGTGCCCTGACGGTCCGGTAGGCTAGGACATGGTTGCATCGATGAATATAGGTTAGCCATGGTCAAAACAACGATAAAGGTAGACCTATGGAATCAGAAGGGGAAGATGAAAGCTTACCGTGCTGTTCTACGCACCGCCGGGGAACTAAGGAAGGTTCGGAGAATATACTCCATAGCTATAAAATGTTAACATGGGGTCAGATTGCCAAACTGCATCGGCATTCTGGAATGCGAAGGCGAAGAGAAAGTGTGCGGGAAGCGTCGTGACATGAGATTAAGGAATAATGGAGAAATGATGTGCAGGGTGAAAATGTTGGAGAGCTGCAATACTAGGACATGAACTTACTAAATGAAATTTAGTGACTGATGATGATGATGATACGTGGGGGAAGAAAAGACGAGAGTAGGCCTGAGATACGTGTTTATATGCTGGCGCACCTGCCCATGAGAAACGCTCAGCACCAGGTCTCGCCTACGCTGTAGCCATTCTTCAAGTAGGAGGACCTACTTTCGCGGGAAAGCGCACCGCGGACAACAGCTTACACAACGTGCGTTGCCGTAAGCATGTACTTTTGGGATTCCAAGGGTGGTAGAACAGGAGATAACTACCGCATAATCTCGAATAATAGAGATATGCTAGGCACAAATAGGCAGTTTGGTTCTGTACAGGGGTGATCGGTGGGGTGGAACACGTGTGAACCGTGACTAGCATATGTCTCGAGACGAAATGGACCATTCCCGTAGAATGGCACTGTAATCTGGCAAAAGCTATGCTATTCACACTTCGGGTATCGAGCTATGAAGACACGAAGCCTATGAAATCTGCCCTCCCATTCTACTCCGCCTCCGCTTTCGCGGTGGTCCTAGAACGCGCAGACCAGTTCAAGAACTGCGAGAACATGCTGTCCCGGACCTCCGACTTCCTATCCATGAACCAGTTCTTCTGGCTCTCAGCATACACGTCCACAACCTTTGCATAGTTGTCTGCATCGGTGTTGACCAGAGTCCTCACAGCGTGCAAGCTGGCAGCGCTGCATGCACTACCATGCGCAGTCGATGCTCCGCCTTGTTTGGCTTCTTCGTGAATGGCTCGCAGTATCTCCCAGGCGGACTCTGCATCCTCTAGTTGTGGAAGGGGCTTGTTGCTCTTCGCCAAGGTTGAGTGCAACAGCTTTGCGCTTCGGTCCGTGAACTGTTTGTTCGCCGACGCTCGGGTGAGTCGCAGCACCGGTAGCAGCACTTCCAGGCTGAGCGGGTTGGAAAACTGCTTATCCAGGAAGACCGCTAGAAGATCCAGTACACGGGACTTGAACCGGATCACGTTTTGCTTGGCTTCCTCCCGTTGCTTCTTCCCTGTGATCTGGCTCCGTTGCTTGAAGATATTCGAGAGATGGGGATCCAGAGCCATCATCTGGTCGTCGTCCATATCGGAGTCATCAGAGTCCTCGTCTGACCCGTCACCGTTCGCAGCAAGCCCTGAAGTCTGCAGCGTCAAGGCTAGCTTGTTGTTGAACTGCGTAAGTTCATCGTCGTCGTCTTCATTTTCAGAATCACTATCCGAAGAGTCCGAGTCCTCTGAATTATCCGAGTTACTCTCATTATCCTCAGCATCACCAACCATCTCCACGTCTGATTCATCTTCCATGTCTTCGTCCTCGTCCGATCCCGCCACATCTTCTTCCTCGTCACCCTGAGCAAATAGTTGCTTCTGGCCCTCAAGAGTCTCCTCCGTGTCCAGGATATCAGTCATAGACCTCAAGCCTTCGAGGGTGATCTCGGGGGCGAAAGCAGTAAATGCCTCGATTGCGATCTTGTGGAACAACGTACGTGTATTGCCCAAGAAAGAGAGAAGAATTTCGATGAAACCGTCTTGGCTTTCGCTCGAATCATCCTTCTTCGGGTTTGAGATGGCTTTGTAAGATGCGTCTAGGTCGTGCAGCATCATGATAGCATCTGTATCGCCGTTGAAGATCTGGATGAAAGTGAAAGCATACAAGAGAGTAAGCCCTTGGGAGACCGATGCCTTCCCGTCAGACGTGTCCTGTGGCAATGTCAGATTGAGGGGTTAACCAATGTTGATGTTGGAGAAGCTTACACTGACTTTAACAACATCGAAGGTCTCGTAGGCCTTTTCCAGAGTTTCTTGGACACTTTCATCCGCCTTGAATATCTGCTCCAAAGCTTTATCGGCTGCCTTAGACCGAACCTTGTCGACCACAATGACACCAAAAGACGTCTGTGAGCCAGCAGCCACGGGTTGCAACCGCGTTAGACATGAGGACAATCGCTCCTGGAACATGGCTCGGCTCGAGTCGCTAATAGGCGGAGAAGGTGTTTTGCGAGCCTTCGCGTTCTGGCTCGGATTGAAGTACGCGTGTTCGACAAGCAGATCCAAAGTGTTCAGCAGCCAATTGTCCTTCTTCGAGAATTCAGCAACCAGATCGTCATATTTTGTGTAGTGCTTGACAATGTTCAGGAGTATGTCTGCAATGGTCTGACGGCGGTGATCAGCTACGTTCTGTTCCGTGGTTTCTGGTCGGACGAGTAGCGAATGCAAATGGCGGACGATCTTTCTTAGGACATTGTCGTCTGCCGCAAGAGCCATTTTTTCTAGTGTCTCTGCTTTGGACGAATGTTCAAAGTCTGCGGTTCCGTTCTTGGATGTCAACTCCACAATGATGGGGAGGGATGATTCCGGAGTTGATTGAGCCCTGCGTGCAATCGCTTTCCAAGCCAACAAGGCTGCTGCATGGAGGAACCTGTCATTTTTCGACGTCTGATTCCGGAGGGTCCGCATAAAGTTGGGACTAAACAAGGCAGGGAAAGTCCATTCAGGTACTTGGCCAATCATCTGTGCGAAGAGTTTAAAGCCCCAAGACTTGCGTTCGTGTGACGAAGATGAACCAAACAGTTGTGCGTCGACAATGCTGAGCCAAAGCTGCCCGAATTGAGATTTGCCGGCATCTGTCCGGGCTGCTTTGGACTCGCTGTCCATCTGAAGAACCTTGGACAAGAGCGTATTCCATGCGAATTGCGGGTTAGCGTTAGTGGCGCCTGATTTGACTGCCTCTGATTCATCGCTACCGAGGGAGCTCTGGATATCTCCTTTCAGCACTTTCGCGAGTTTCGGTCGATTCTTCATCGAGATAGGATCGTTGTCGTGCCACACGTTCGCCGGCAATGTGTCCGCATGCTGTTCTTGCAATGCCAGCCATATTGCGATGCCCTCTGGCGTGTTTGCAATCTTGTAAGAAACGAGGCGCTCGCTTATGGCTCGAACGCATGGCTCGATCTTTGCCTCAGCCGGAAGAGTTTCGATGGTCTGAACTAAAACCAACGCACATTCCTCACGAAGCCAGGGGGTATCTCTAGCCATTTCATAGATGAGATCCAGAAGCTCGTTCCAGCTGTCCATCGCCAGCTCTGGCTCGATCAGAATCGAGGACTGCAATACAGCCTTGTACGCAAAGAGCTTTCCAATCAAATGGTTTCTTCGCTCCTGTATACACACGTTAGCTTGATTTGAGTATGCATGAGCATTCCTTACCAATCCAGACACATTGCCCTCGGGTTTAGTCTGTTTCTCCACCTTTTTCAACAAGGTTTCCACGTTGAGCTCTAAGCCCTCGATGGTAGCCGTCGAGGGTGCAAAGATCAACCTTAAAAGTTCAGTAAGGGTAACACAAAATCCGAACCGGGCTGCTTTTCGGTGAGTGCACAGGCCTGAGATGAGTCGATTCAGGGCCTTGAGTACATCTGTTGAGGAAGGCTTGTTCTCGGGAGAAAACTTGAGGATTAGCTGCTTCGCTGCTTCTAACCGGATCTCTTCCGATTCAGCAGCAAGATCATTGTAGAGCTCGACCGTGCTGAGATCATTGGCCTGGCGTTTGCGTTTGACCGGTTTCTCCGGGCTTCCTGCTTCGACATCTTCACGCGGTCTCTTCTGTCCCTGCGTCTGGTTCGCTGACTTGGCCGCTTTTCTACCCATTGTGTTGCGTTAGGCTACGTTTGAACCTTCGCGGCGGTGCGATGGAGGAAAAGTTCAGAGGTTGCTAGCTCGATGAGGCTTAGTCCGCCAAGACTGCTTACTTAGCAGAGCATCCTACCTCTTAGAAGTCTATTATCTCTCTTACTATGTAACTTTACGACGTAAACCTTCAAATGTGAGCAGATATAATAGCATAGAAACATACTCTATGGAAAGATTGAAAAGATAGTATAGATGTGGTAAAGGTTTGGAGCTAAGAAAGTTGCGCTAACCCAAGTAGACATTAATTGCTTTTATCAGCGGTCTCTCGCGTGAACGTGATTACGCGCAATACAGGATCACCTTCAGAATCCGAACTTCAGAATCCGAACTTGTACAGTAAACCAAGTGACTTGAAGACAAGGTAGTAGATGTGCAACTAGCGAAGGCCTCAGCGTACATCTGGTCTTCACGTTCCAGCGAGAGACTGGTGTCATGTCCCCCACCGCAACACCAAAGCTCTCGCGAGCATGCTCCTTTTTCCTTTATCGACAACGGATATTGCCAGCATGAATTTTCTTCACCGGTTTTTTTTTTGGGCGGAGCGGACCCTGTGGAAACTAGGTTTCCTGAGTCCATGCACTTTATCCACTTAGCTGTGGTTCCCCGCATAATGCGAAGCTGGATGCACAAAGTCAGGGTAAAATCGGCTGGCAAGGAACTGCTATTCTTGACGTTTCAAACCCATCCCACGGTATGAATTAAGTTTCCATTCGCAGATCAAGCCAAGTGTCCCTACTGATGGGCCTAGGTGAAACCCTGAGAAGTCGTGGATTCAGCGTCTTGCTGGGTACTGTGTAGGCGGTGAAACGTCGACGTGGAAACCAGGGCGGCTTCACCACCGCAAACCGGCGTCGAGACGGATGGATGCTTTGGACCACGCACGGGCGGGCTGCGAAGTCAGTCTCGATCAAATGTGGCTGTCCGAAGGTGATCAGAGCTCGTCTGATGGAGCTTGATGGAGCTTTATGGAGCTCGACTTTGCATCGTGAATCAGTGAAGGCGCGACCAGACCAGCATCAGCAGGTGGGCTGGTGTATTTGTACAGAGCTAAATTGGTCGGCTGCATCATTCAGGGTGTTGAAAGCCGAAGACCTTGCTGAAGCGGGTATGGAGTAGGATTTGTCCCTTGCGGGTGGAAGGCTTGGCTCATTAAAGAGTCACGGGACCGCGCATATTGCTGTTTCGGAAGTTTGTTTACAGGCGCGTTGACCGGTCCACGAGTCTCAGCTCTCACGCGACAGGCCAACGAACAAGCGCCGGGCCGGCCGGTGAGACCTCAGACGGAGGGGCAGCCGCGTTGCTGTGGGGTGGAAAGAGCGCGACGGGGGTTATGAAGGCTTTGTGCACGGCGGCGGATGCGATGGTGGTCACTGGTGGCCGTCCTGGCCAGGATGACGCCGTGTTCTCGACTCTTTTCAGCCCGCCTCATCGCTCCCTTCGCACGCACCCCCGGCCAGTCGGAGCTGCGCACCTAACAACGGCATTGTTGTTGCAAAGTTGGCCATGGAAGAGCGGATTTCAAGACGATTGTTGCCAAGTTGGCAATGGCAAAAGTGGATTCCAACAGCAGAAGGGAGAAACCTGGCCGTTCTTGTAGCGAACTGGGAAGCCCCCAAGAGGCCCGTATTGGATATGACGTCGGGGATCTTGCGATCGAGGATTTCGCAAGCAGTCGTTCGATCCACATGGAGCGACAGCGGGCGTTCGAGGGCGGCCCTAACGAGCTGTGAGCCCACTTGCGGACTGTGGCCATGGAGATCATGGAACAGTGGGAGTTCACGGGCCGCGCAGGGGGCACGTTGTCTGCAGGACTGCACGGAATCAGAGGCGGCGAGCTGATCGGGCCGTCCAATTGGGGCTGTCGAGGGCGGTTGCAGCTGTCCCATGTCTGGTGGACGGCGGCTGTAGCTGTTCCAGGTCTGGTGGACGGCCGCTGTAGCTGTTCCAGGTCTGGTCAGCCTGGCGGACGGCAGCGCGCAGTCAGTCCCAGGAGGGAGGCCTCGACGACGATTCCTTGGTGTGAGGCGCCAAGCGAGGTCAGGTAAGTATGACGACAGCTCGACGGTACTGCTACTACGACTAGATACGACGACGGCGGCCGACCGAAGCGCAGTATGGCCGGCACCGTTTTGCGAGAATTTGCTCGGAGCTGCCTTTAGCCAGCCGGTGAGCGTCGTCGTTTCACAGCGCTGCAGGCACATGCCCGCTCCAGAGGTGATCCGTGTTAGTTTGCCATGGCAGGGCAGGGCAGGGCAGGCAGAGCGAGGGCTCACGGCAGCGGACGTGAAGGGCAGGCTGGGAGCTCACAGCAGCGAACGGCCGACGTGAAGCCTACAGCAGCGAACAGCCGACGTGAAGCCTACAGCAGACGTGAAGCGCAGGCTGAGAGCTCACAGCAGCGAACGGCCGACGTGAAGCCTACAGCAGCGACCGGCCGACGTGAAGCCTTAACCGTAAAGCGGAGTGCAGCCGACGTGAAGCCTAATAACAGTAAAGCGGACTGCAGGTGAGATCGTGATCATGTGCCAATCCAATCGGCCCAGCGCCGGCGAGCATAGTACGCATAGCACAGGTGGCTAGTTGGATATGTACAGGCACAGGCACAGGCTCACAGGCACAGGCTCAGGTACGCGGTACGCACGCTGCGAACAGCTGTTGAACGCCAGCGGGGCTCCCTCTAGCTGCAGCGTGGTGCACTGCGAATCCGCGCTGCGTGATTGAGTCGCTTTTGCTTCGTCTGCCTGCCTGCCTGCCTGCCTGCCTGCCTGCCTGCCTGCCTGCCTGCCTGCCTGCCTGCCTGCCTGCCTGCCTCCCTCCCTCCCTCCTCCGTCTGCACGCCCCGATTGCACTCGCAGAGGAAAGCCGCACGCCCGACAGCGCTGAGCACGCACACTGGCCGGCACACGACGCAGCTTGCCTGTTCCTCTCCCGCTGCAGCGCGCCGGGCGTCGGCCATTGGCGACGTGGGGACCTGTGTGCAGCGCCTACTGCTCACGGACCCAGCCCTAAACCGCAGATGCTGGCCTGCATGGTTGCTGGGGCAGGCCGTCCTGGCTGACCATACCCTCTCCACCACCTCAGCCCGCCCTTCCTCTCCAACCTTCTTTGTCCCCAAGAAGGTACCCTCTCCCTCCCCCTTAAAGCAGTTGCCTGCTGGGACCTTGGTCGTTTTTGGTTTCATCGGGCAGTTGCTACCATCCAGTGCTCCCTCGAACCCGCCCGCTCGCCCACGCCCACGCCCACGCCCACGCCCACGCCCACGCCTGCGACCCATGCAACCCGCTGCAAGACGACAACCACCTGTCCGCTCCCACACACGGCACCATACATCCTCAGATTAGAATTAGCTTTCTCGTCTATAATTGTATGCTTACCCGCTGCCTTGGTCCGCACCCAAGTTCCGCCTCGACGCCGTGAACAAAGCACCCGGAGCCACGCTCGTTTGTCCTAGCAACGCCCCCTCCAACACCTTGAACACCGCCCCGACTCAGCAAACCCAACAAAGGCGGTCATGGACATGTCTTCGCCGCTCGCCGCCATGCACCCGCCGCCGCTGCCTGGCCCGTGGGGTTATAGACGCGACCTGCCTCCCTCGAAGCCCTTGTTTGCATCACACACCATGGGTCCCAAGAACTTCAACTTCCGCGACTTGAGCATGAAGAAGTCTGGCGGCAACGACTACTTCACCATGCAGCCCGTGAGGGGTTCTTCGCCTACCGCGAGCCTCGCTGCCGACATGTCGTCGAACCTGCACATGGACCAGAGGTAGCGACATCCCTCGCATGCACCCCTGCCTCAAAGCTGATAGCCTCCTAGTCCCCAGCTCGCGACACCGAGGCGGTCTCTCTTCACATCCGGCTTGTTCCACCAGCTGGACAATCGGGGTAAGCAACAACCTCCCCACGCATGCACGGGGCGAGAATCGGCCTTGTTGATACTAAACTCCAACAGAAGGAACCACGACCCCGCCCGTACGATGGGAAGGTGTCACCACTCCACCCATCCCTTCGTCCTCGCCCTGCTGCGTACCCGACTCCATGGACATCTCCCCGCTCCCCCACAAAGTTCCCTTTGGCTTCTTGTCCAACGAGCGTTCCCTGCCCCTGGTCTCCCCCACCCCAGAAGTCTCAACACGGTCTACTGACGACGACATGCTCTCGCCCTGCGAGCTGCCCACCCCGTCGCAGTTACCGTTCGCGGCCCCCGACATCGAGGCGCCGCGTCCGACCTCAGCCAATGAGTAAGTCTCAGCCCGACTCGTGCTTGAATGCCGTGTTGACCAATGCAGACGTAGAAAGCCCACCTTCCTCATGCGCCCCGGTCTTGCTCGCACCAAGAACTACTCGACCAACACCGTCTCACTCAAGACACGCAAAGAGGAGATTCCCGCCTTCCTGTTCGGCGCCGGCGTCAACACCTCCACCCCGTCACTGGACGAGTGCTTTACAATGTCGCCTCCTCCGGAGCGCCGGCCCATGTCGAACCCAGCTGGAGGCTTCCCACGGCCTAGGCCCTTCGGTTCCAACGTTAGAAAAACTTCCGCCGGCCCGGCTCGACGGCCGACCAAGATCCGTAGGTCGCTTAGCATGTTTGAGCACCCAGGAGATGTCATGATCGCCAAGCAGGAGAGTGAGAGCTACACCCCGAGCAGTCTCCAGTCGGTGATGGACGTGGAAGAAGCACCTGGCCTGAAGATGCCTCACACCCTGCAGCCCAACGAGCCGGACAGTTTGCCTCGTATTTCCGATGCAACGCTTGTCGACATCATCAACGGCGAGTATGATAACCTTTACCAGAACAAGTACATCATCGACTGCCGCTTTGAATATGAATACAAGGGAGGACACATTGATGGAGCCATCAACTATTGTGAAAAGGAGAAGCTGTCGGAGCGACTCTTCGGAGCCGACGCACCTTTGGACACGGCTAACACCCTTCTTATCCTACACTGTGAATATTCCGCACACCGTGCACCCCGCATGTAAGTTGTCAATCACAGCATCACCTCTCGCACGCTAATTCAGGCTAGGGCTCGCTTTCTCCGCGAAGAGGACCGCAAGATCAACGCTCACCGCTACCCCCAGTTGTCGTACCCTGAAGTATACATCTTGGATGGCGGCTACAGCGAATTCTATGCTTCACACCGTGCCCGCTGCTACCCACAACAGTGGGTCAAGATGGACGCTGAAGAGCACCAGGCCTCGTGCGAACGGGGCATGGCCAAGGTTCGACAGCGCTCCAAGCTCAACCGAGCCCAGACCTTTGCCTTTGGACAGCAATCTTGCCAGATGGAAGACTCGCCCACCGCTATCGGTCGCGCAAGGAGCGGTGGTGTTATGACGCTCAGTAATGACATGCTCAACGCTGGACGACTAGGCGCTACCCGTCGCATGGCCTCGTACTGAGCTGGCGACGGGCAGTCCATGATTTCTTTTCACGATTTTGAAACTACTTGAGGGCGAACTGGTTCATGGCGTTACTCATTGTTTGCGGCATTCGACACCCAGCCGGGCGTTTGGACACAATTTCCAACTTCATCCTTTCCGGCGTTCAAGCGACTGCCCTTTTGATCTGGCTGCATCGGACCGGAACATTGAGAGGACGGTAACCACTATTTTAATAGTGCGTAGCATAGCTTGGGTCTACCCTGCCGTCTCGTTTCAGGCCGATTGCATTGCATACTGCTCGGCTCCTCCGGACCGGGCTTTTACATACATTCTCGCGAGAGTCTGCTGGATACCCATTTTTTGTCTTCTACCCCGCTTAGAGAGCAGCAGAAGACAGCTGCCTCGCGAGCTTCATCTCCTTTGTTTGTTTCATTCATGCCCGTCCTCACGGATCTTTCTATGTCACCCTAAAGAGCTGAAAAACTGCTCTTACGCCCCCAGAGCCATCTGAAGCACATCACGAAACAAATAACTTCCAGCCAGGCCTACGCGCCTTGGACATCACCACCACCTGCATCGACACAGCATCTCCTTTACACTCTCCTACCACGGCATTTCCGCACACAGATTGGACTCTCCACCACGGCACCAGTGCATCCCGGCATCGGGCACGCTTTTGGTTCCTCGGTCTTCTTCCAGTATCCTCCCTTCTGATCACTGGGTAATCCCCCAAAATATGTTGTTCGGCATCTTGTTGAGTCTCGACCGATTTTGATTGTGCTTATTCTGCTTGCCACTTTTCTCTGCGGGCCAGGGGTAAGGGCGTGTAGAGGGCAGTCGGCGTACATATTGGGATTACTGGGCTGGGCAGAGAGAGATACCAGGTAGTGATTTAGGTACCGCGTCGTAATGGGGAGGAGGAACGACGGTCGAAAGTCTGTCTTGCTCATAAAAAATACAATCGTCATATTCAAGCGGGTTTTGCATTGTTTGTTTACTGTTCTTATCTCCGTGATGGTAATGCCTGACTCGAGTCTCGAGGGGCGTTTCAGTGGGCCCATAGTGGCGCAGGCCAATGACGAGCATGCCGCTAGCGACGCAGATCCACCCTCGAGCCCCCACTTCACCAAACCAGCGGTCTGCCCCACCCATCCCGCAATGTCTCAAAAGTGCCGGCAACCAACGCGTCCGGCACCCACGGCGGCCACCTGAGACACACCCCATGCACGTATGACGCGTCGCGCGTGTCCCCCGCTACCATGGACATCGATGACATCCTCGCCGAAGTCGACGTCGACGCCACGCCGCGCGAGACGCGCGACTTGCAGGAGCTGACGCGGGCGTGGGTCGCGGAGCGCGTTGCGCCTGAGATGATGGCGTGGCCGGGGGGGTTGATGGAGAGGGTGCTCGGGAGGGTGGGGAGGCAGGTACGTTGCTGAGGGGGGCGTTGTTGGAGGGCTGGAGGCGAAGGGGTTGGCTGTGGAAGGGTTGAACGGTAAAGGGGTTGATGAAGGGCTGAAGCTAAAGAGGTTGAGGTTGAGGCAGGGCTGACGAGAGCGCGCAGATCGAGCTGGTGGAAGACCAGACGGGGAACATGGATCCGAAGACGAATTTTCGCCTGATTGTGGTGCAGACCGAAGTGGAGCGGTTCAAGTTCCTGGTGAGGAGCTTTTTGAGGGCGCGGTTGAGGAAGGTGTGTACTCCCTCCTAGCCGCTGTTGAGAGAATGGGGGGAAAGTATGGGGTGGAGGTGGAGGTGGAGTGCAGCGGAAGGCAAAGGGAAAGGAAAGCAAAGCAAAGCTAACAAGTGTTTCTGGCAGATCGACACCCACCCCCTCCACATCCTCGCGAAACACACCGAGTCCGACGCGTCCCATCCTCTCCTCTCCCCCGCAGAGTACCAGTACCTCACCTCGCATCAGGCGCTGCTGGCCGCGCACTATGGCGCCTCGTTCCTCTCGCAGTTCCCGAATAACTTACAGCGGATGGACGACACGACGGGCGGGATCAGCATGGTGGATAAACCCGATGAAGACGCGGCGGTGTTGGTGAGGGTGCTGAGGGATGTCGGGGAGGTCGCGGTGGAGGGGACGGATAAGAAGTTGGATATGAAGAGGGGGGATGTGTGGGTTGTGAGGTGGAGTGCGGTGAGGGGTTGGGTGGGGAGTGGGGATTTGGAGATTATATGATATGATTGGGAAGACCTGGGCATAAGGTCGCCGGGATCAGAGCGGCTGGGCATCAGTCGATCGCTGACTTCAGAGCAGCTTTGGCGGGACGAAGACTAGGGGAACAGGCAAGCTGTCGGTATACCGAAACTGCATGCAGAAGCAGAACCTTGCGATGGGAGTCGAGCAAGCAAACATCGCTCCTCTCGACGGGACACGGCAACGGAACGACAATAAATTATGAAAATGCATGAGTCTGAATGCAGGATTGCAGTGTGCGCGATTTACATCTGTGCAACTGACGACGTTACTAATGAAGAACCCGCCTTACATGCTCCCGCGGTACTGTGTGATCCTGGAGTTGTGAATTGGCCTGGATGGATTCTTGCTCAGTCCGCTCGGTAGGTACTCCATTAACGTAGCATCGCTGAATCAGCCGAAACAGTAAATACTATGCAGCAGGTTGCGTCCCTAGCAAAACGCGGTTGCACGGTCGATCATGTCGTCAGCCTGCGCTGGCCCCCACTTGGCTTTGCGACATATCACGACGAACTTGACTGCCGAAGTGTGGAAGACAGATGATTCGATGCAGCCACTTGAACTCGAAGTAACATGCGATTTGCTATCATATGATCGAGGTCAAAAGCAACTCCAGCATCCGATAGTTTCTGGGCTGCACAGTCCCGAGCGCTGCTGAACCAAGCCCAAAATCAAACGACTGCCACCTACAAAAGTGTTTCAAAAATAGCGTTCCCCCCAGCCCCATCTTGGCACACGCAAAGTCCGTCCCTCTCTACCAATACAACTGCCCTCTGACGTTTCCCTACACCGCATGCGAGGGCAGTACTTTCGTATGACCCCCGGCGCACCCCCAAAATATCCCCCCTTTGGACACACTGCTAGGTGTTTTGGGATTAGCGTTCCGTGGTGGTGGGCCAAAAGAGGTAAATACAATGCTGGAGGCCTGGGTGGGTCGGTAATTCGGAAGGTCGCTCTGGATGGGGAAGTGGGTTATTATAAACCAGCCGGACTTCCTCTGGGGTAGTTTGGTGTCGGTCTGTACAGTTGAAAACCAAGTATCGTCCTGTACAGTTGAAAGCCAAGTATCGTCGCCATGTTTCTTTCGCTCGCTGCACTCCTCGCGGCTTCAGCACTGGCGTCGCCGCTCGCCTCACAGCCCGCAGCTCGCGATGTATCATGTCATGGCATATCGGGCCCGTTTCTGGGCTCGTCGTTTCCGGATCCATGTCAGTTCGCAGAATCCTGTCTATTCTTGAAGGAATGAATACTGACAACATCTCAGCCATCACAAACGAGGGCGGCACCTGGTATTCATTCGGGACTGGCAACGGGAAGGATTTCCAGAGCGCAAAGACCACAGACTTCAAGAAGGGCTGGACCCGCTTCAAGAAGAGTCCGCTCCTCGCGATCAGGGAGGCAACGTGGGCTGGGCAGATGGCGAGCGGAAGCTCTGGGCTCTGGGCGCCAGACGTGATGAGGAGGACGGACGGAAAATATGTCATGTGCGTGGACAATCAAAGCACCACGCCACACCACCGCCCCGACGCAGCTAACCTCAGCAGGTACTTCGCCGCGCAGGACAAGCAGAAAATCTCCCAGCACTGCATCGGCGGTGCCATCGCCGACACCATCGAAGGTCCCTACCACCCCGTCAACGACTTCCACCAGTGCAACCGCACCGCCAACGGCGTCATCGACCCCGCGTGGTTCAAGGACGCGGACGGCAGCCAGTACATCGTCTACAAGACGGAGATCCCCGCCAACTTCCTCGAGATCCGCGAGGTCGCCAGCTCCGGGCCCGCAGAAGGCGTCCGCTGGATCGGCAACGCAGTGCAGCTCCTCCGGGTCAACGGCCAGGGCTTCAGCGACGGCAACAACATCGAAGCGCCGTACCTGTTCAAACGCGGCGGTGTCTACTTTTTGACGTACAGCACGCACATCACCATGGACGGGAGCTACGATGTGCAGTACGCGACGGCGAAGAGTGTGCGGGGGCCGTACACGCGGGTCAGGGAGCCGCTGCTGAGGAGCGGGACGCAGTATGGGTGTAAGCTGGTTGGGCCCGGGGGCGCAAGTTTCCAACGGTTCGTGGGCTTGGGGAAGGGTGAGGAGGGGACGAGGGTGGTTTTCCATGGGTTGACGGAGGAGATGAGTATCAACAAGCGCGTGGTGTATACGGCCGATGTCAAGGTGGAGGGGGATAGGCTTTCTGTTCCTCCGTCTAGGAGGTAGGGCGACGTTATGGGGTAGGCGTTTGTGGTGTTTGAGTTTTACCAGGTGTTTCCCAAGCGATTCCGCTCCTCGCGTGTCCTGGGCAGATGGTTGTCTGCAACTCGTTTCGGTGGGGCTGTGCATTTATTCGCGATGTGAAGTACCACCTGGCGGCTGTAAAGGGACCGCGACGGTTGCTACTGTGCCTAAAAAAGGGAGTCGTGTCGGAACTTGCTGCGCACATACGCAAGGCCAGTGCGTGAACCAATATTTAACCATGAAAGGAAAAGTAATGCTAGGGGCGGCCAGGCAGATCTTGATGTTCTACAAGTTCGAAGGCATTCCGAAGTACTGGTAACCGGGAAAGTGACTCAAGTGAGGAGTAACCCGCTGTATCTCGTCAGTGCTATATCAGACCTCTGTGCGACTTGGCGGTTCTGCCGCCATGGACTGGGGAATGGGGGCGATAAGGTGCTTACCCTATGAGCTGCCGGAGATAAACCGGTAGCAAATCGTTGTGGGCATGGGTCCGCTGGGGGATATATCCGCATGTGATGTAACGGTCGTGCAGAAAGGCTGTTTGGTGCGGGCCATGAACATTGACCGGTTCTCAAGCATACGTACCCATGGTAGCTTCCGACTCCGAGTTCGTCTCCGTCCGTGACTACGGTATCGGAAGCCGAGGTCACAGGGGTATCTAGCCGAACTGTCCCCCCTTGAAGCGAATCTAAGAATGCCACAGGGTGGTTGGATAGGAAAAAGTTTGCTACCTTTCTTTTGAACCAGTGATTGAGTGGTCAAGGTTGTTTCTTGCCTTGAAAAGGCCTGTATTGAGATACATAATCTACAGCGAGACATTTTTGGGTGTTTCCCAGCCAGGAACTTGGCCAAATTGTCCTTAGGGCCGTGGAGAAGTCCGATGCGTGACGTGCAACAGAGCCGCATGCAGCACCTGGTAGAGTTAGAAAGGGGGGACAGGGGAACCTTGAGATTCAAGGATAGCAATCCGTCTGCGCGTCAGCAAGAGCCTCATCGTCTGCCGCTGAAAACATTCGTGATCGGTGACCCGGGGTCGAGCTGCTGCGCGAGAGAAGCATCCCTTTCTTTTCCAGAAGCGGCATGCAGTATCAGCAATGTAGCCCGTTGGGGCAAATGTTTCAGATTGATAAATCTTTGGGGCTTAGGTATAAACGTATGTGCGAAGACATTTGTCAGTCGGTCATTGGTGTCGGAGGGTTAGTGCTCAGCCTTGCTGCAGGTGCGGTAAGATGGAAGCGCGACATGGTGGGGCTGTGAACTTTCCAGATCTAGGCGCTTGATTACCTACACAACGTGGGGTTTTATTCGACCAGTAACTCTCTGTCTATCCTGCTGTACCTTTTGTTATCATATTTCATAAGCTGACCTTCTACCACGATTAGGTAGATGTGCTCAGCTAAGTACGCCTATGCAGCTAGGTACCGTCCAGGTCCCGCTCAGAACTTCTTCACACCTAGTCCTCGATACCTGACCCTGGTCGTCAAGCTGAAGGCTCTTGTTCCTGGCCGGGATATGCTCATTGCGGATGAATCTCACGAGGCAGTTTTCTCGCCTAACTTTCAACATGCTGTTCGCACTGCGTCAACATGAACAGGGATCAGAACCGCAACGTGACCATCGACCGCACTTCGCTCGCCCGCCCGTGTACTGACCATGCACGCGGCAGTGCAATTCAATACTCGGGGGTTTTACTCGCGATTACAGCACTCCGCAGTACCGTACCTGGAAACATTAGTCAGCCACAGGGGAAAGTTCACAGCCCCACCATAGGTACCTATCGACCGTTTCCTAAGCGCCTCATGAATCCGGGGGGGGAAACGACGGCATCCTTCCCGTAAGCTCGCCGCTACGGGCCGCGAGAGTTCTCTGGATAGGCTGCTCTAGTCGCCCGCTCTGTTCGACAAGGCAAACCCCCTGAATTGTTGGAGTTCATGACGATTGTTTCAGGGGTAGGACACCCTGCGCCCCGTACGTCTAATCAGCTCGTGTGTTGCAGAGAGGCCGCCAAACGTTGCATATCAGGGCCAGCAATCCAAACTTAGGAAATGCGCTGTGTTCTTGGAACTTCACTCACCGGTGCCTTCGCAACAAAAGACCACCAGATGGAGGTCCTTCGGTCTGTGCGGAAGTGGTCTGAGTGTCGGATAATCCCCAATCTGGGCAGTTCGGCACATTGTGATCCTATCCTGGATGCATGTAGCGAATGAGAATAGCTGACATTTAGCTTTCGAAATGCAGCCATCGATGTGAGGCGTTCTTCGGGAGAAGGTGCTATGGGGCGGCCTTCTACATCACCGCTGAAGTTAGGTCACAAGTCAGTATAAGAGAAAGCATCTTGAGCTTTCAAACTGCATTCAGACCACTTCCCCATACAACATCCCAATAACAAAAGCATCTTCTACAGCAGCCTTCCGCCATGCCGCACACTACTCAGAAACAGACTCAGTCGACGCCGACTCAGGTGACGACTTCTGCTAGCCAAGGGAGCAGCAATAGCACGGTAGGTGCAAGTGGTTCCTTACTAGAGAATCTCATTAACATGAGTCAGGGCTCTCAAAGCTTTGCTATGCAGAGCTGGTTAGCCGAAAAGCCAACGGAAGGACATTGGACTCAATACAGCAGCAAGAACACCGGAAGGTGAAAAGAACATGCGCGCTTGCTATTGGAAGAGTCGAGAATGTATCTGGTATTGTCGGGCTTATAAAGCCCGGCGAGGTGGGCTTTCAAGTGTCGAGTCAGCAGCAATAGGTAGCGATGCGTTCCATGATTTAGATCTTTTGAAGCGATGTTTCGAACCGGGAATCTATAGAGGGAAGGATCAATTGGCATGATGAACACATGGCGGGGACAGGTTGAAGGTGCTTGTTTAACCAGACGGCAGGTATACTTTCGGCAGTCTGTATTATTTTCAAGCAAAGGTTGTATAGATCTCTTTCTCAGCTACGATAGATGTGATCGGAGTTGTATAGATCGATTGAGTTGGGACAAACAATTCATCTTGCCACCCGTGCTCGGGGTAGCGTGCTGAGACCTCGTACACGTAAAATATCCATGGCTTGTTAATGTGCGGGTGTGAACGTGTTGAATGTTGTGTATGTGGTGGGAGGTGGGAGGGCATAAGGGGACCGCCGGACACGGCCCTGATGGGTTGTAGCTGACTTTTTCAAGCTGATGCTCTCTGAGATTCCTTTCCTATCTTGTCCATTTCCTTGCCTAGTACCACCCTTTTCCAGCTGTTCCACGCTTTTCTAGGGTTTCAAGACCTCTAGTGCCAAGGTGTTATCTATGGATGATTATCTTCATGATGTGGTTTGTGACGAGTCCGTGCACTCACCTGCAAATCTTAGTTCCTCGCCCTTCAGACCACCATGAACGCTTCCCAGAAACGCGTCGTTGCCATCTAGGGAGGTCTGATCGTTCCGGAGTCTCCGACACGTTGCTTCAAATCCTCATCATAAGGTTTGCCAAGTTTTGTAACTACTCTGCGAGCTGGACACCCGATATTATCCAGGTCATTAGTCCACTGATAGACAGCGAGCGTTCTAAGATACACATTAGCAACTAGTTTCTTACGATTAAGTAAATCGTCTCCGTTTTTTTAAGATTTTTCAATCCTGTGCATGACATTGATTAAGTCTCGAGGCTCTGAACACTCTAGCTTCAGATTAATCAACATGAAGGGCAGATATCAAAACCGGCAGAAATTCCCTGCACCATTAAATTTAGATGATGTAATTCATTCGTGTCAGTTAAACCTTGGTTATCTGAGCCTTGCCGTGCTTACTTGGATCCTCCATCGATATCCCTGCCAGAAAGGCAAGGGAGTGGTGGAGTTCAGATATTTCAATGTACCTAGTACCGCAGTACAATTCATATGCCTTCGTGAGGCAGATTTCATACGTGTCGGGTGCTCTTGGATGTGGCTATAGAGCAGAAATATGTGACAAAGGGCGAAGTGTAAGACGGGCACGTTGATAAGTCGTGGTGCGCAATCAGTTCGCGATAACGAATCTCTAATTAGCTTTAGTAGGAATTAAATGAAGCTAGCCGAACTAAGTTCTTCTTACTTATGCGAACCTAAGATAAGCTTCAGTGTTTTCACTATTTCTAATGTTCATTTATAATAGAATACGTTTTTCTAATTTAAGTAGCGTAATAGTGAATATAAAAAAATTATTGCTAGTATTGTATTAAATTAGCACTACAATACTCTTAGCTAAGTTCAAAATTGTGAAAATAAATAAACAAATATTCAGAAGTATAGAGAATGCCAAATGTTTTATTGTTTCTAAAGCAGATGGTAGTTTTGTGCGGAGATAGCAGCTTATTACCCTTAGAATAGCTAACGCTAAAGTCAGTTAGGTCAACCTGTTCGCACAAGACACAAGCTTTGGCAGGCGCGGGGCAGCAACTGGACCCCCACTATTCAACTCGACCGCCCAGCAGCGGTCCGTATCTAATATTGCGTGCGATGGACTTAGTTTTGGCTCCGCTCCATTTTTTTTAATCAGCGGGCCTGATCACTGC
The DNA here is from genome assembly GCA_015832175.1 of Paraphaeosphaeria minitans. Classification (NCBI taxonomy): domain Eukaryota; kingdom Fungi; phylum Ascomycota; class Dothideomycetes; order Pleosporales; family Didymosphaeriaceae; genus Paraphaeosphaeria; species Paraphaeosphaeria minitans. Next base: position 1,868,701 of record WJXW01000009.1, read on the forward strand.
CTGTGTTCCTACCCTGTGACTCCGCGTCTATACGTACATCCCTAGACATCCTGCTTCACGCCTCCAGCATACCATCCAACAGCTACGAACAACATGGGCTCAACAGGCATGGGTGAGCGGGGCATCCGCATCGCTATTGATGTAAGTCTGTCAATAGCAGAGCAATTGGATGCACACTGACAACCACAGCGAGGAGGCACCTTCACCGATTGCGTAGGCAATCCAGGCACAGGCAAAATGGAAGACGATGTTGTCATCAAGCTACTTTCGGTCGATCCCTCCAATTACGACGATGCGCCCCTCGAAGGCATCCGCCGCCTACTGTCCAGATTCACCGGTAAAGAAATCCCTCGTGGCGAGCCGCTAGACACCTCCAAGATTGAGAGCATACGCATGGGCACCACTGTTGCGACAAACGCCCTGCTGGAACGCAAGGGCGAAGATATCGCCATGGTGGTGACAAAAGGATTCAAAGATTGCTTGGAGATCGGCAACCAGTCCCGACCGAATATCTTCGCGTTGGACATAAGAAAGCCGGAGGTCCTATACAAGAAGGTGGTGGAGATAGACGAGCGAGTCACCCTTGAAGACTATGCTGAGGACCCAGAGCGGACACAGACCGAGGCCAAGTCAATAGACGAGGCAGGCGAGAACCCAGAGCTCGTCAAGGGTATGTCCGGTGAGACGGTGCGCATATTACAAAGGCCCGCTGAGGACACAATACGGAAGCAGCTGCAGGAGGTGTACGATAGTGGCCTGCGGAGCATTGCTGTGTGCTTGATGCATGGCTATACCTACAACAAGCATGAGGCCTTGGTCGGCAAGATCGCAAAACAAATCGGTTTCGAGCATGTTAGCTTGAGCCATGAGCTTATGCCCATGATCAAGCTAGTACCAAGAGCAACTTCTGCTTGCGCCGACGCGTATTTGACACCGGCTATACGCAAGTACATTGATGGCTTCTCGAAAGGATTCAAGGGAGGACTTGGTACAAAGAGCGTGAAACAAGAGAAAGGGTCCAAAGGCGCGAGGTGCGAGTTCATGCAGTCGGATGGTGGTCTAGTCGACGTTGACATATTCTCTGGTTTGAAGGCCATTCTTTCAGGCCCGGCGGGTGGTGTGGTGGGCTATGCGCTCACATCGTACGACCCAGAAACTCAGATTCCGGTTATCGGCTTCGACATGGGCGGCACTTCGACAGACGTTAGTAGATATGGAGCGGGAAGATATGACCACGTCTTTGAAACCACCACCGCCGGCGTGACAATCCAATCTCCTCAACTCGATATCAACACTGTTGCCGCGGGTGGAGGTTCGCGATTGTTCTGGAAGAATGGTCTGTTCGTCGTTGGCCCGGAGTCGGCGAGTGCACACCCCGGACCAGCATGTTACCGCAAGGGGGGTCCATTAACCATTACCGATGCGAATCTCTTTCTTGGGCGCCTACTTCCTGACTTCTTTCCTAAGATATTCGGCAAGAACGAAGACGAAGGACTGAATGCGGAGGCAAGCGAGAAGCTATTCAAAGAATTGGCAGAGCAAATCAATAAAGAAGTTGCAGGTGGCAATGAGGAGAAAGAGATGTCGCTGGACGACATAGCTAATGGGTTTATCAAGATTGCGAACGAGACTATGACACGGCCTATCCGAAGTTTGACCGAAGCGCGAGGTCACGACACGTCAAAACACAGACTTGCAACTTTTGGTGGCGCTGGTGGCCAGCATGCAGTAGCCATCGCAGAAGCATTGGGTATCTCCCAGATACTAGTCCATCGCTATTCTTCCGTCCTATCGGCTTATGGCATGGCGCTTGCGGACGTCGTAGATGAGCGGCAAGAGCCAGAATCGAAGGTGTGGTCGGATGATAAATCAACACGTGAATACCTGCAGAGCAAGATGAAGGATCTCAAATCGAAATCTATTGCTAGATTGAAGGATCAAGGATTTGAAGAAGATCAGATCAAGTTTGAAGAATATCTTAACCTGCGATATCGTGGCACAGAGTCTGCTCTTATGATCGTCAAGCCTACGAAAGAGGAGGCGGAGAAGGAGTTTGGAGGCGACGACTGGGCATTCGACAAGGCGTTTATCAAACAGCACGAACAAGAATTCGGCTTCACGCTTCCAGATCGCGACATCATTGTAGACGATGTCCGCGCAAGAGGCATCGGTAAGACGTTCGAGGGACTGGAGAAGACGGTCGATCAGCAGCTTAGAGAGATCAAGCCCAAAGATCTTCAGAAGGGGGACAAGGTATACGACACACGCAAGGTGTTCTTCGAAGGCGGTCGACAGGACACGGCAATCTACAAGCTCGAAGATCTGAACACAGGCGACCGTATTAATGGACCTGCTATCATTGCAGACGGCACCCAGACGATAGTGGTTACTCCTGACGCGTCGGCGTTGATTATCGACACACATGTTATTATCAACATTGGAGAGAGTGATATTCAGGACAAGAAGATCGACACAAAGGAGATTGATCCAATCCTTCTCAGCATCTTCGCCCATCGCTTTATGGCCATCGCTGAACAGATGGGTCGTGCCCTCCAGAAAACAAGCGTTTCCACCAACGTCAAAGAGCGTCTTGACTACTCGTGCGCACTTTTTGACGCTGATGGCGGGCTAGTCGCAAACGGTAAGCTACACCCATAGCATCACGATGCGTGTTGAACTAACAATCTCCAGCACCTCATCTTCCTGTACACTTGGGTAGTATGTCGACTTGCGTTCGCAAACAGTCAGCCATATGGAAAGGCAAGCTCAAGAAGGGCGATGTTCTCGTCTCGAACCATCCCATGTTTGGTGGCACTCATTTGCCTGACATAACCGTCGTCACGCCTGCTTTCAGCGGTGATGAGATAATCTTCTTCGTGGCCTCGCGTGCACATCACGCTGACATTGGAGGTATTCTACCAGGCAGCATGCCCCCTGCCAGTCGAGAGCTTTTCCAAGAGGGCGCTCAGATCAAGTCCGAGAAGCTCGTTTCAGAAGGACACTTCAATGAGAAGAGGATTACCGAACTGCTCTACGAGGAACCATCTCAATACCCGGGCTGCTCGGGCACCCGGTGCCTCAGCGACAACATCAACGACCTCAAAGCGCAGGTGGCCTCTAACCAGAAAGGCATCAATCTCATCAGCACCCTGATCTCCGACTACGGTGAAGAAGTCGTCAAGTTCTACATGGCCAAAATCCAAGCCAACGCCGAATCCAGCGTGCGCAGCCTCCTCAAAGATGTGTACAAGCGATTCGAGGGCCAGGATCTCTCAGCCGAGGAGTTCATGGACGACGGATCGCCCATCCGCCTCAAAGTAACCATCGACCCTGACAAAGGCGAAGCGGTCTTCGACTTCACTGGCACAGGCCCAGAGGTATACGGCAACATCAACGCCCCCGAAGCAGTCACCTACTCGGCGATAATCTACTGCCTTCGCTGCCTCATCAGTGAAGACATTCCGCTCAACCAAGGCTGCCTCAAACCCATCCACGTCCTCATCCCAAAGAAATCCTTCCTCTCGCCATCCGCCAACGCCGCCGTCGTCGGCGGCAACGTCCTCACCTCCCAGCGCGTCACCGACGTCGTCCTCAAAGCCTTCCGCGCCTGCGCCGCCTCACAGGGCGACACAAACAATCTCACCTTCGGGTTCGGCGGGCAGTCCGCCGGCGAGAAGGCAAAGAAGGGGTTCGGCTACTACGAGACCATCGCGGGCGGGTCGGGCGCGGGGCCAACGTGGGAGGGCACCAGCGGCGTGCACACGCACATGACCAACACGCGCATCACGGACAGCGAGGTCTTCGAGCGACGGTACCCCGTACTGCTGCGCGAGTTTGGGCTGCGCACGGGGTCCGCCGGCGTGGGTGCGCACAACGGCGGCGAGGGCGTCATCCGCGACATCGAGTTTCGCATCCCCGTCCAGGTCTCCATTCTCTCGGAGCGCCGCGTGTACCGCCCCTACGGCATGGCGGGCGGCGGGGAGGCTGCGTGTGGGCTGAATATCTGGGCGCGCAAGGTGGACAGGAGGAGTCTGGACGAGATCTCGGATACGCAGCAGGGAGATGGGGGCAAGGAGGCCAAGGCGAGCGGGGCGGTGGAGGCGCTGGTCGTGAAGCAGAAGGAGATTGCGGCTGGGGAGAGGGACGTCGAGTTCAGGTACATCAATCTTGGGGCGAAGAACACGGCGAGCATGAAGCCCGGGGAGCGGATCATCATATACACGCCTGGAGGGGGTGCGTGGGGGGAGGTCGGTGGGGAGAGTAAAGCTGTGAAGAAAGACGATCCGAGGGCTGCGTGGAAGGGTGGGAGTGTGACCGCAAGGCAGCAGACGGCGGAGGCGAGCGCGTGAGCGCGACATGGCATCACGGGGCTCTCGCGGGAAGGTGAGCACCGTCAATACAGCATTCGGTCCAGCTTATGAACCCGTATAGCTGCCCAAGTCACTTCAGGACTTGTCGTCAAATGAGCAACTAGCGAAGGTGTCAGCCTGTATCCGGTGTGCACATTTCCTTGAGAGGCTGCGGTATTTCCAAGGGGTTCTTTCATCGTCTGTATGTACGTGTTGTAAGTCGTAATCTTGATCTAAAAAAAGTGGTATAATACAAGTCAAATCCATTGCAGCCCGCAGCCGCCACCGCCACCACCAACGCCCAAATGCGGCCGCTAAAGGGCTCGCCGAGAACGCAGAACGCTATGCACTACCCGATGCAACCATCAGATTACCCTCTCTATCCCACCCCACCCCACCCTGTCACCGCGACGCGGCCATCGGCACCGTCTCCTTCAAATCCACCTCCTTCTCCAGCTCCTCGACATCGTGGAAGCGGCCGACGTGTTTCACCAGCGCCTCCACGGTCCTGCACACGGCATCGCGGTCCCGGTGCTTGTTGCACAGCACGCAGGCGTACTCGCCGTCGGGGGTGTGGCACTTGATGACGAAGCGCTGGCCGAGGTGGAACTCGCGGGTTTCGGTGACTTCCTTGCCGGCGTAGACGACGGGCGTGCGCTTCCCGATCTGCCAGAAGTCGTCGGGCGTCGCGTCGATGCGTCGCCCGCAGTCGGGACAGCGGCAGCCGCCGCCGGGTGCGAATGCGCTGGCGAGCGGCTTCGCGGGGCGCAACTGGACGGCGAGGGCGTACCCGCAGAACAGGGGCTCGTCGTCGATGACGGTGGAGGCGCGTTTGGATGCGGGCAGCGCGCGCATGGGGGAGTTGCGGCGGGAGGGGGGCTCGTCGATGCCGGCGAGGCGCTGTTGTTGTTGGCGGAGGGCGTCGACGGAGCCCTCGCGGGCGGCGTCCGAGGCGGCGGCGAGCTTGGCCATGTCGGCGCGGGAGAGCTGGCGGTCGTTGTAGAGGGCGTCTTGGAGGACGTTGATAACGGTTTGCTGCAACTGGATGATTTGCTTCTGGAGGAGGTTCTCGGTGATCGCTGGGGTCGGCCGTCAGCATGAGCACTCCCACACCCGCTGCGCACTGTGGGCGGGCAGGGTGTACGCACTGTCTCCCTGAGCGAATCTGCTGCCCAGACGCCCGTAGCCCTCGTCGTACTGTCGCTGGATGAGCTGCGACGAGTGCTGGAAGTTGCGCCCGTAGTCGTCGCGCTCCTTGTCCTTCTCCTTTGCGCGCTCCTCGGCGTGGTCTACGCGCTTGCGCAGGGCCTCGAGCTCCTGGTTTTGCTTGCCGTCGGTCTTCTTCTGTTCCTTGCGAGCCTGCACCGCATCGTAGAGATTCATAGTCGTCGTGAAGGTGCCGACGATGGTAGAGCATAGCGTCGCTACGATGAAGGTTTTCTGGGTTTGCGTTGGTTCTGGGCATTCAGCGTGAGCAGCGTTCGTACCTTGAGGTTCTTCTCCTCTATCCACGTCGAGTAGTTCATGATGGGCAGCTGTGGTGCGGCGCAGCAGCTCGAGACACGAGTGGACACGCCGTATCGAAGAGAGAGGCAGGTCGGCGATGCGCCAGGCGTCGACGGGTAGATATGGAGAAACTGATAGAAAGGAGAGGGCCAGCCCCCGGAGTTGGTTCGCTGGACGGGCTATCGTGCACGCGTGATGATGCACCGAGTGGAGCAAAGAGCGGTGGACGAGCCGTTAGGTACCTATCTACTCGAAAAGCAAGTCTAACTGAGCCCCAGGAGCTCGGGCATGCCACGGATCCAGGGGAGACCTGGTCTGCGGATATAACAGGACGTCAGTATGCAACACATTGTGGTAGACAAGAAGTGGTATAGCAATGGTTACCCGGTGCTCGGGGCGTTTCGCCATGTGTTGTTGTGTGAGGTGTCAGGGTTCCGGTAGCAGTGGCTTGACGTCATCGGTTGGGGGGCAGTGTGGGGACCTGCCGCTACGCGTAGGTACGGTAGTCTGTGGAGGGCGCAAGTGGGAGCTTGATGATGGGGCGGCAATGCTTGATTGCGATGCAGAGAACTGGATCTGGAGTCGCACATTGGGCAAAAGGCGGTTCGAGGATGGTTTGTAGGCGAAGGCTGGGCTGAAGCGGAAACCACGTGCACGACCTTGGACGGCCCGTAGACTACCCACGGATCGACGCAGGGACTCACGCAAGGCTCGGTCAACCTTTGTACGCCGATATTTCCGGAGTCTCTGTTTAGTACTTGACTACCTACTTGACTAGGTATCTACCTACCTACCTATCTACCTACCTACCATCACAGCTTGCCAGACGCGACCTAGTGGACCGCGCCGTATGACGTGTTGGACGGCCTGAGCGGTGATCCTGTCCATCGCTATGGCGACTAGATACGATAGATAGTCCACTACCCCACAACGCGGCGAGACTGCAAGCTGCAGCTTGGAGAAGAAGACCCTGGTCTGGAAGCTTGTAATGCGGCTCGGTGGCAGCGTTCAAAGCCGAGCCGTGGAGATGAAAAGGATTCGCGAGCCCGCACCGCCGTGGCCATGTGAGGCGGTCGTGTCAAGCTGTGCTTGGTCAGATCGCATACGATGGATGCGAGATTCGTCGACAGAATGACTGGAGATCATAAGGAACACTGAAGATACGACCTTTAATGTTATGAAGCGGTTGGAGCCCGATATACGCCGTGTCAGATTCCCAGTAGGTACCAGTAAGGAGGGCATGGATGCGCATGAGTCCTGAGCTATGTGATCCTGAGACCGGCGATGACGTGTTCTGGTCGAAGGCGAACGGGGAGACGTGTGTGGTAATACACATGTCGCTTTCTTTTCCGCAAGAAGGAGCCGTGCCGCGATGAGAAAGGGTCTGCTCGGAACAGCACCCACTTATCAGTCCTTCCGCAGAAAATAAATCGACACGTATTATGAGACATTCCATCACTAGAGTAGTATTACTGTTTCGTTTTCCGCTTGTAGAAATTGGAAAACAGCTTTTAGTGGTAGTCATCCTTGCTCGGTAGTCGGTGGTCAATCCCAGGAAGAGATCTGGAGATCTTTCAGACTCGTACCTCTATGACAGTATAAATATGGTATATATCTAGGCACTGTGAACAGACAGTAGCTAATTCTAGAAGAAATTTGGAGAACTTTCAGACTTGTACCTCTATGACACCGTCAGAGACCCATCGTCACAATCTAATAATAGCCTGCATCACTGCATGCATTAACGTTGTATATATTTAGGCACTGTGTACAGCCAGTAGCCAATTCTAAGAAGAGATTTAGAAAACCTTTAGACTTGTACTTCTACAAGACCGCCAGAGCCCTATCGTCACAATTTGATGAAAGCCCGCATTACTGCATGTATTAGCGCAGTATATTTCCGAGCACTGTGCACAGCCGGTGGTCAATCTTGGAAGAGGTTTGGAAAACTTTCAGGCTCGTACTTGTAGGTATGAGACCACCAGAGACCTATCGTCTCGATTTGATCCCCAATTCCAAAACGCACCAGAGCTGCCACACAAAGCCACCCGAAAAGAGGCACATATGAGAAGAGACTCGTGCTTTTGTCTCCGTGTACGCATAGGACACGGCTTTTTAGTTCACTCCCGACACTCGAAACGTCGATGCGAAGTGAAGTGTAAGTAGCGACCGAGAGAAGATCGAGCAACGAAGCAGCGGTGTTTATACCTATCCCCAACGTCATACCCCCGGCTCGACGGACTAAAATATTTACACACCTCGCGCAAGGCAGACTCTCCCATGTAGCTTAGATGCTGCGGATGTGAGTGCGTCCAGGAACCCCTGTTGTCCAACTTCACTCGCGCAGAGCAGAACCCCAATGGTCCATCGAGGGTTTCGTTCTTCGCTTTTTGAGGCGCACATCTGCGAGTGAGGAACCCGATTTAGTCGTGCATGATGTTCTTGAGAGAGAGAGAGATGAGGTGAAAGCGCCTGATGAGATGTAGAATGGATTTTTTATAGGCTTGTCGGGAGCAAAACAATGTACAATGCGTTTATTGTTGCTGTCGTTGTTGCACTTGAGAGCACGCGATTATATGGATCACCTGAAGTGTCGAATGTCTTTTGGAGATGTCCATGGCAGAATCCTCTATGCTGGTTTGCAGTAAGGCGAAGAAACACAGGTCTGTGGATCTTAGATTCAGTCCACACATGCACTTGCTGGTGTATCGTTTTAATCCCCACATGCGGATATTGACGCCATTTTCTGGTTCGGGCAGCCAGAGTGCGATTTTTAGACGTGCTCAACACGCATCCCTCCCATGTTTCTTATCGTTCCCTTTTCGAAATACCCAAACCGCTCAAGCCTCTCCAAGCTTTGTCTAGAGCTGAGTTCGTGTCGAGCAAAATGTGTCCTGCATTTGAGGTCAGCAAGAGCCAGACCGAACACCATGATATGGATACCGTCCTCTTTTTGCCACACATGCGACTTCACGGTGGTGTTCTGTAGTCGGCACACACAGTTTACCTAACGCTCATACCACTTATGTCGAAGTGCAATAATCCTCCAAAGTCCACACATTAAGCCTGCCAGAGACGTTTTTCGTTACTCCCAGTCCCGGGAGATAAATATGTGAGGAAGAACATTGTACAGCTGGAAGCTATGATTTATATGCGTGTCCATCCCAGAGGCCCCGACATGTTATTGCTGTTCTCTGATTCGGAAGAATATGATAGAATGGTCTAGCTTTGTGGTCATGTCGGTTTCAGTTGAGCGCTTGAGTGTGTCATGCGGATAGATTTTTATAGGGCAAAGGCCGACGCCTCATGGAAGGATTGCCCCCGTCCTTGGTCCACACGTGGGGTGTAGCTAGTCTCTCATTTAACCCTGGTGGTCCGCACGTAGGCAAACATATTTTCGTGTTTTGGTCGCTCAGGCCCGGCGAGGTAGAGTGTGTGGAGAATTCTGACAGCGAAACGAAGCTTATTTCTCTTGCCACATGAGGTCCCGCAGCTTTCACCAAAGTTCGACTGCCTTGAGTGTGAGATCTTTTCGGGCAGCAGCACATAGCCAAGTAAGATCCTGTTCCCATGGACATATTTGTTGCTTTGAATAACAGCATTATTTTCTTGTTCCAGTGATTCTAAAGTGCCCGGTGAAATCGCCATGAGGTAGTTTGCTGCGCCCTTGAGTCCTCCCAGACTCGGACATATGCATTCGAACCATCACACAAACGCCTCCATGGGGCACCAGTAATGTTCTATTTTGAACACCTCAAAAGCAGCGAGTTGCCAGGCTTGTTGTCTTCAAAAAAGCACCAACCAAGACCCATACCATGTGGCCGATAAGTTTTGCGCTCCATGATTTTAGGTTGGATAGGCAGTTTAGTGGAGTGTAGGAGGCGATGGACCGGTGAGAATGTGGTTTTTATACGGCTTCAAGTGGATGACTCCGTGGACAAGCAAATCCTCTGCTTCGAGAACCCGCGGCTAGAAGTAATTTGGGCATGACTTCGCAGTCAGGGCAGAAATCTTCCCACACGGCTTTAAAAATGGGGTTCTGGGTCCGAACATGGATTCTCGGTCGCGTTGGCCTGTATTATTCGATCCCTCAGTCACAACCCTATACTTTCATGGACGTCGATGTCCTTTGTTCTAGCACGTCCGCGAGAGCAGAACCAAGGATCCATGCTTTCAGCACCAACGATCTTGGATCGCCACATCGCTTTTGTTGCGTCACTGTATGAGTCACATATAGCGATGACGAGTTCGCGCGCGGAGGCAGGTCCCTCACCAGGAGCATGTGTAGAGTATTCATATTCCTGTCAGAAACAGGTGACTCCATGCGTCTCCTGCATCTCTAATTTTTTTTTTTGAGAACTCCAAACCTTGGGCTCCCCGCATGCTTCCGGAAGGTTGTAGTTTTTAAGTCCTTGTAGAGGTCCAGGAGCAGCTCCGTGTTCATACGGAGAGACAGCGAGAATGTTTACCTTTAACCGACAAGAAAAGCGTCGGCATGTTTCTGTTGCTTTGGTGTATTCCGACGTTGGAAGGACGTCTAGCTTCCGCACATCTAGAAACGCAGGCCTATGAACTACCGTAGATATTTGTCTGCACGTGGAATCTTATCTGCTACTTTCAAAACGTCCTAGACCACAAAGTTCTTCCAGAACAAGACGGCGTCCCATAGTATGACCGTGTTCTTTTTTTTCTTTCTTTCTTATTAGTCCCACACACATATCGCTGGGAAACATATCTTCGTCGTAGTCGTAGTAATGTAGTCGAGTGAGGATGTTTCCGACACAGCGAAAATGTCGGCATATATATCCCAAGCGGACACCTCCACATGTACTTCTTGAATTTGATTTTCGGAGCATCGTAGGGTAAGCTTTAGGGCCAAGCCAACTCCAAGTCCCATCGCCATGTTCCCAAAGGATTTTTGTCGGTACCCATGTTCTATCGCAGTTCTTGTTGGCTAGAAGGAAGCAAGGCTACAATTGAAAAGGGGTTCCTGGATGCAAAGACAGGAAAGGGTCCAAATATCCATGATGACCATACTTCAGTGCGTCGTGATGAAAGACAAGCCCGCGTCGAGCCAGAAAAAAAGTCCCATACATGCGGATCACTGGCAATTTTGGTCCGCGCATAGTCGTCCTCAGTAAGCTTTATATCCCTTGAGCAAAGAGCTTTCCCAGGAGCCAGATTGTATGCTCAATACCACGAGAGAAACCACCTCCATAGTCTGGGAGGAGCAGAAGCAACACCTCATGGTCTGTTAGCTTCGCTATCTTACGTCCACACATTCACGCGTCTCTTCTACTTGTCGTCCCCTACACTAGCGACGCACTCTCGTGTGGAATCATCTCTTACTCGGCGAAAAAGACGAATCTTTATACCACCGTCTCGGCCCCCGAACGCGCGATCAGACGTAATACCGTGCGGTTTCGGAAGTTTGGAGGCTCGCATTACTTGAAGTTACCATACTTTGAAACGAGGCGAGAAAACTCGTGTTCGTGGTGGAATGCGCATTTCGATGTACGCTTCCTTCGGCACAGCGAAACAAGCTCTCCATGACACTTACGAATCCATTCTTTTCGAGGCGTACCAAAAGCGGACCTGCTCAGCGCGAGCAGCCACATCCCACGCGCTTACTTGGGTGTTCTTTCAATTCCGCACATGAACTTGTAGCGATTGGTCTTTGAGTTCCACCCAACTCCCACAACGTTCCGCGATTCCGAAGAACCATTTCAAGCGTCAGGGATGCCTTTTTCATACCTGTCTCCGCAGCGCCGCGCCATTTCGCTCGTGACATCCCCTTTTGGAGCACGAAGACAAGTTCTAGCATGCCACCATAAGTATCTTAGAATAGCTGCCGGGGAAAAGACGCATGCATTGTTGCTGGGTCAATTTCGGTGTCCACCTCGATAGGCTGCAAAGGACCGCGCAACCGCCATGTACAATACGTGTCGGCCTCCACGTACGTGCCATTAGCAAAGAAAACGAACTTTTGCACCCGACAACCAACCCCACAGCACCATTACGCCTCATCGCCACCTAGACTTCCAATCCACCCATAGCTTTTTTTATAATTTTCTTTTTTTTTCGTCGCCCTAGTGGACAGCCCAGCGGAAGAAGAAGTGTTCGAGACCAATTTCTAGGAGAAGCATTGCGGGCTTATACCAACGTTTCGTCCGAACTACCCCTCACAATCTACCGGTACTTACCGATCATGGTGCGGCGGGTCGGGAATCATGCGCTCTACCACCACCACCATAACCACCCACGGCCACGGTCCAGGTGCTGGAGCGAGATTGGGTCGGCGACAGACCGCGCCGTATAGGTAGGTATAGTTAGACTAGTCATCGAAGCACGACTTCCGATGCCGAGACGGTACCTAGCAGCGCCATAGTCTCGTTGCGGTGAATGGGTTTTTATCCAAACTCCCGCACACGACGTTGTAGCTTACCTACGGTACGGTATACCTAGATTGCAGTACCTCGCAGCCCGCGAGGAGGGAGAAGCATGAACCAGAAAGGGAAGAGCGCTGAGTATTTACACATGCACAGCCTACGAGGTAGTGCAGCTGATGCGTCGCGCCGCGAAGAGGCCCAGACTGGCACTCAGATTCCCTAAGAAGTACCGTATAGGTAGGTACCTAAGTTTAGGATTCGAAAACATGTTGAATGCGAATCAAAGCATTAATAATAATTTAACACCATAATTCTTCTTTATTGAATAATCTAACAAGGAAACAATTTAGCATTCACAACTACCAATGTGTAGTAAAGAAAATGTTAATCTTTAAACCGGGCGCTTACCTACCGTACCTGCCCTAATACTTCCCACAGCCGCCCATCGACCCGGCACTGACTCAAGACTCTACTCGGTTGTCAGCCCGTCACCCGCTTTAATAGTACCTGCATGAACCGATCCCACAGGGCTTAACGAGAACCTTTCTCCTATTCTGCCCGACCGTGGACTCAGGGGCCCTATCGATAACTTACGTAAGTCTCGCAGAGAAAAAAAGTCTTCACCCAGGCCGGGACGTACATTGCCTGTCAGCCGACACATTTCAAGAAAGCACTGCAAAAGACCACGATTTCTGCACATGGTCATCATATCGTCATAATGCTCTCACCTCTACAACTGCTGCGACCCCCCCCCCAGATACTCGATATACCGGCCCTCCCGTGCTCGAGGTTCGATTTCACTCCATTCCATTCCGCCCGCCATTGCCTCCTCCCCTCTGCCTGCTCCCCTCTGCACTCCTCCCCTTAACCTGACCCAGCGCACTCGTACTGGAATCAAGAAATCGTAACCGTCGTAAACGTTTCATCGCCACGACCGACAACCTCAAAATGAGGCCAAAAAGTGAAAAACGCCAATCCCCAGCTCGCCGCGTCTTTCAGCAGCGAGGGTAATAGTGGGGGTGAATGCTGATGCAATTCATATCGAAACGCCGAAAAAAAAATCCAGGTAAGACTCATACAAAAGACCGCCGTGTCAGAATCATAAGGGCTCGGCGATGTTGCTCTGGCGTCGAGGTTGAGGTCGAGGGGAGTTATTCTGAGGTATAACTAATTGAACATCGGGAGGATTCTTTACCCCGAAAATCGTACAGCAACTTGTGGGGGTCCACAAATCGCAACAACAGTGTTCATTGGGCCGGCCTGCGTCCAAGGTCACTCCCATGTCAGGCGCTGCCATGTTGACAATGAGTAGGCATTTCGGGGACAGAGCTAGCTAATGTCCATGGCGTCCGCATTGTCGGTGATCATCGGCTCGTAGCCGCCGAAGGTGTCTTCTGACGGTCCAAAGTTTCCCTCATAAATGGTCGCACCAGCGGATCGTCTGTTCGCTACCCATTGGCAACCAAATGCCATAGAGACAGCTTCGGCTGTTGGACGATCCGCGGCATCGTACTTTATCATTGCTCTTGCGACCATGTCCATGGAATTGGGATCCTCACGGTCAGTCATGAACCTAGGAGCTTTTGTCACCTCGTCCTGCAGTTCCTGGGTGAGGTAACCAGTCGAGTCGACATAGGCTTGGGCAGCTGAATCGATCGGGTCGCCATTCTCATCTCGACTGAGGGTGCTCTGGGTGCTCCAACTCAGGCTTGGAAGAACTGAAAATTCTCCAGATCGAAGCTTCTGCCATGAGTCGCCGAATTGCGGCATGTCGCAATCGCCAGCGATCTCTGACATGATCAGACCAAGGGCGTATATATCGGATGGCTTGTCGAAACGACCGTGAAGTGCTTCTGGCGAGAGATAAGCCCGATCGCCTTCGCCGTCGATGCCTTTCTGGGCGGGCCAAGGAGTAGCGAGACCGAAATCCGCAATCTTGAGCCAGCCGCCAAAGTCAATCAGTATGTTGGCAGGCTTTAGGTCGAGATGAATGAAGTTGCTGTCGTGAATGAACTTGAGGCCCTGGGAAGGATTAGATGATGAAGTGAGCACAAGTGCACAGAACATACCAACGATAGATCCAGTAATATCTTCCAGATCCTGAAATCGTCGAGGCGGCCCTTGGTCAAGAAGTCCTTCAAATTGCCGTTGTCACAATATTCTGTCTCGATGTAGAGATGCTGGCTATGCTCCCAATGATCTTTATAGGCGACGATGTGGTCGTTCCCGCGGAGAGCCATGAGGACCTCCACTTCCTGAAGCTTCTTCTTTCGGTCGAGTGGACCCAACATTGCCTTCTTCGTCTTCTTCACAACCGAGCACAGGGTGCTGCTTGAGAAGGGCGATTGGACATCCTGGTTCAATGGCTGGCTGACTTTGAACATCTGCGAGAATTCACCTTTGGCACCCTCAAGCACCTCTACGTGCCCGAAACGAGCGGCCAGCGATTCATCCACATCGTTTTTCGGCAGTCCGATGGGAATTGCTGTGTGATTACGTGAGAACAACGCCGAGTGATCTCGCGGTGTTGTGGGGGTCATTGGAGGGAACGAGTTGCTACAATCGCTTCCGAAACTGCTTCCGAAGAGCAAAGTACCGGGGCGATTGCCAGAGATGCTAAGTTTGCTAGGGTCTGGCACGGTAGATGGCTCGTTCCCAATGGGGGTATGTGGAGAAGTACCGCTTATGCTGTGGCGGAAGAGTGGTGCAGTGTCGATCTGGGGAGTTTCGGAGGCCTCTGGTGCTGTGAAGGTGTCTGTTCCGATACTTCCTCTGGTCACCGGTCTGTTAAAGGTCGACCGGCGGAGACTAGAGCGGCCGGATCGACGTCCATATGAGTCTCCGTTCTTTGTTGGTGTCGGCGGCATGTCGTCGACGCTGGACTGGCTGTCAGCCATACGGTTCGCAGTTGGTGAGACCGAAGCATCGTCATCGAGACCGTCGAGGCTCAAGTGGCTTCCCCTCCGCTGGGAGATAGTATCCTGGTTTCCAAACATGGAACTGAAAGACAGCTTCGAGGTGTGACTGCTAGGCGTCCCGAAGACAGGTTGCTGTTGCTGTTGAATTTTATCCCTGAAGCTTGTCCGGAAACTTTGTGATAGGGGCGATTCGGCACCGCAAGGCGGAGGAAAGGAGTGGCGCTTTGATGGTGTCTCCGGGAGTTGATACTTGTCAGCCTTGGGCGACTCCACGTCCCGACTCTTCTTCGACAAAAGTCCGCCGGTCGATCGGGCAAAGAT
Organism: Paraphaeosphaeria minitans; assembly: GCA_015832175.1. Lineage (NCBI taxonomy): Eukaryota > Fungi > Ascomycota > Dothideomycetes > Pleosporales > Didymosphaeriaceae > Paraphaeosphaeria > Paraphaeosphaeria minitans. Next base: position 1,884,184 of record WJXW01000009.1, read on the forward strand.
GTTTGTCTCAGCAGGTCGATACGGCAGTGGAGTGCCAAAAGATCCGTCGCTGGGTTCATGTGGGCGCATCGCTCCCAGAGGCAGCGATTGGGTGAAGGGATTCCGTGGACCCGGTGTAGAAACGACTGGCATAGCGATCGGGGAATCGCCCGCGACGCTCGAGGAAACAGAAGCGGTTACGGTAGTCGCCAGTGGATGCCGTGGCGGGTTGTTAGCTCCACTACGCATGAAAGGCTGCGTTGTCGAGCGGCCAAAGACCGACTCTCCACTCACGGGGCTTGAGAAGTTGAATCCGTCCAACGAGGCGTGTTGAGGGCGGGTTTTTGATGCGGCTAGTCCAGGTTTCATGAATTCGCCGTCCATGGACGGTTTTGGCCGCGGTGATCCTGCCGGAGTTCGCTGGGAAACGGCTCGTCTTAGTGAAGTGTTCCTACGCGCAGAAGAGGTCATGTTGGGAGCAGGGGTGCTAAACAGGCTCGATGAGTTCATGTTCGGCGCAGGCGTGTGAAACAGGCTCGCTGCGTTCGTGTTTGGTACGGGTGTCGAAAACAAGCTGAAGGGTTCGGGGTCCTGTTGGGGGGTATAGGATTCTTCGGCGCTGTGCTTGGGCACCGGTGTTTGCTCAAAGACATTGAAGTCAGTCGGCAAACCGGCATGCAGGCTTCTCCTCTTAGGATTCGGGGTTGCGCAACTTGCTGATCCGAAATCGGATGCGCCATCACGGCGCTTCAGTGGACTCGGCTGAGGCGGAGCGAAGCGGCTGACGGCTGGCGTGGTTGAATTCTGGGGCTGCGAACGAAAGACCTCGAACTTGATGGGCTGGTCGTCGATGTCGAAGCACGCGCTGTCCTCCTGGTCCCAGGAATCGATGCTGTTCTTGCGCACCGGCATGTTTTCTTCGCCGAAGAGGGAGCGCGACACAAATGGCGAGGCGTTTGCGCGGTCGGTCGATTCAACCAGCGCGCGGCGCGGGCTTTTCGGGGTGGTGGTGTTGCGGTTGCGCGGCGACGAGCGGATCCGGTCGCCCAGTGTGCGGCGCACGGCGAATTTGGACTTCTTGGTCGTCTGCGGGCCTTGGGATGCAAAGGGCGACTCGGTGAAGGCGGCGATGGGACTTGTCTGCTTGAGCGTCTTGGGACTGAAGGCGCGCGACGTGGCGAGCGGCGAGATGGGAGAGCCCGGCGCGTCGGCCTTGCCCATGCGCAGGTGGAAGCGCGAGGGCTTTGAGGGCGATCGCGAGAGGGAGCGGCGCAGCTGTTGCAGTGAGGACGAGAAGTGGGCGGGGTAGGCGTGGTGGGTGGGTGAAGGCAGGTGCAGCGTGCCACCCGTGTCGCGGTGCGGGGAATAGGCAAAGTCCATCACGGTCGGTGGTCAGCGGTCAGCGGTCGGTGGTCAGTGCTGTTGGTGGGGTGATGATGCGTCCTCGAGGTGAGAGGTGAAGGCGAAGTCGGGTTGGTGGAGGTCGATGGCGGTGCTCCGTCTTGTGCTGGCAAAGTCGGTGGCTGGGGCGGCAGGCAACTGCGGGTCGAGCAGAGGCCAACCTTTGGTCGATAACGATGGTGCAAGTGTTTGCAGTGCTCGTGGGGGGGCGTGGTATGAATGCGTGGGATGCAGCAACCTCGGGCGCGGGCGTCGTTGTCGAGTTCACGTCTCACCCAGCGTTCCACCTCAGCGAGCGATGTGCGACTGCGCCCGCTCCATGCAAGGCCGTCGGGGGTGCGCGGAGAGTGAGGAAGGTGCGCAGTGAAGTTAAGAAGCTGGCGTCTCAGGAGCGCAGGCTATCGTGGCCGTGGTCGATTCGCTGGCTTTGGGAGGCGTGGACGGCGTGCCGAGTCGCGACGTGTGGAGAGGCGCGGAATGCGGAATGCGCGTGGTAAACAACAACACCAGGGCGCGCCTGCCGTGCGGGTCGCAAAGCAGCGCAGGCAGGTGCGAAGGGCGGTGATGCAATGGAAAGAGGAAGGAGGGGAAGAGGGGTGACGACGAGATGAGGAGACCCTTTGCGATGGAGACAGGCAGACAGGCGGGCAGGTAGGCTGGTAGGCAGGCAGGCAGGCTAGGACACGCACGGGGATGTTGGGATGGGATGGGAGGAGAGACGACGCGAGCGCGTTGTGTGGATTCTTTTTCGGGCTGTTTAGTCCGTGCGCCCCTCAGCCGAGCTGCACCTGCATCTCCAGGCGCCGTTGAAGAGTCAGGACCGGAAATCAAGACCAGAAATCGAGACCAGAATCAAGACCAAGCATCGAGACCAGCATAAAGACCAAACATCGAGACCAGAAGCAAGACCAAAAACACGCTGCCGGCTGCTCGCATCGAATCGGCACTGTCCCGGGCGTTTCGAGTCCGGATGCTGGCCGTCACAGGACTGAGGACAGGCGCCACGAGAAACGCTGCTTGCCGCGCTGTGGGACGCTGACCTCTGCCCACACAGCCGGATTGTTTATTTGTTTGTTTGTTTACTTACTTACTTATTTACTCACTTATTTACTTATTTACATGCATCCCATTCCATCCCATCCCATCCCGTCCCGTCCCGGCCCTGATCGCATCACCCCTCGCCACACCACCGTGTTCGCTCCAGCCCCCGCCCATGGATGCATCGTCATCTTCCACGCCTCTGCAATAGTTATACCGGGGACCCCTTTCGCCAGCTGGCGTCGGCGCCACCGTCAGATGAGGCAATTTCGCGTCTCTCATGCGAAAAGGGGCGCTTTCACACTGTCGGGCACGGCCCGCCGCAGCCCCGTCGCTATACGTCTCCGCATTATCATGGCTTCTCGTCACGTCTCACCCATACCTACCTACCGTAGCCTCGGTGTTTCATCTCAGCCTTGCCCACACCCAGACAACAGGTAGGTACACAACCATCCGCCAACGTCAACAGAGACCTCACATGCGACGGAACGGGTTCTCAGCTCGCCGCTCGCTGTTCGCTGCATGTGACGCTCATCCTGACTCTGCTTCCGAAGGTCTCGTGTCCCAATCGGCGTTGGCTGGTGCCTGGCCCGAGAGACGGCGCATCCAACGGAGGAACACAGGTCAGTAGGTAGGTAGAGCATCGCGATCGGCGACCGCGCGCTTGACAGCACCACAGTCCAGTTCCCACCGTGGGTCCATCACCGCAGTTGACAGTACACCGTCCCGGTGACACGTGCAAACCGCCATATCGACTCTGACACCCTTGGGGTCTCGCAGTCGGTGCCCGACACATTCCGCCACTCCGCCACTCCGCCACTCCGCCACTCCGCCACTCCGCCACTCCGCCACTCCGCCACTCGCCACCCCGCCACTCCGCCATTCCACCGTTCCACCATTCCGCCCTTCCGCCCAGTCGCCATCCCGGGGATGCTTGGCATTGTTTCAGCATACGACCCATGGCAGACGCGACTTGCGCAATCAAACGCGCCCTGGAAAGACGACCGCGGGGTTGCGAACAGTGCCCGCAGATCCTGTCACTGCAGAAACGACTCGGATAGGCTAGGCCAAACATGACTAGTGGATGCACATCCATCTCCTGGAGGTCCAGGAACCCTGAGCATGACTTTGTCACTGACCATGCAGAATCAATTGAACTCTCTCTCGTCCTGAAGCACTGACAGCAATCTCCCGTTGGCATTGGATACTGACTGCATGGCATACAGAATCTGCATGCCGATCCGGTTGCACTATCAAAGGGTCCATCCGCTAGCAGCTACTCGCCCACAAGCCCGATGCTCGTGTCAGTCTCGCCTCCTCGTGCCCGATGGCTACTCGTCTCACGAGAGCTAAACATACGTGTCCATGAACCAATTCACCACGTACGAGCCCGAGGTACAGCCAGAACACCTCCTCGCTTGTGGAACCAGACACCTCACGAACATTTTGTTGGTAGGCTAAAGAATAAGTATCATCTTGAGACATGGCTTACACCTCTTCGGATCCATCCTCGGGCCTAAAGGTTGTGGCCAACGAGGCATTCACAGTCAGCGTTGCTAGTTATTTCACTAGGCAGAAGGTGAACGGCAATGCATATTTGCCTTGCTAAACGCTAGATCGAAAGCAAATATTTCCACAAAAAAGTAAAGAGCCCGCTTCAATTAATACTTAGGCTTGAACGGCAACGTCTGCAGCTGCTTCACCGGATCTGCTTCGATGTCGAAGAGCTTGTAAAACCAATTGAAGATGATGAAGAAGCTCATCGGCTCGCCCATGTGCTTGACGCCCTGCACGAACCGTGCCTCCTTTGGCGCTCCATGCTGTAGCGCAAGATAGTAGTCGTCAATCGGGAAGATCTCATCTTCTGTGCCATTGACAAGCAATAAGCGCGCGCACTTCGGCCGGTCCAGCGTCCCGTCATTGAGCAGAGAGAATTTACCCGCTGCCTCGGTCTTGAAGCGCTCGACGTCGTCACCGTAGCCCCACTTGTACGCCAGCGTGTTCGCCAGATCGAACGGGTACTCGAGGTGGTTCACGTTGTCCAGCCACTCGCGGTCGAACATGTGGTGGCAGCCCCCTCCCAGCGCGACCACGCCTGCAAGCTTGTCGGCATGCGTGTGTGCCACGCGGATGGCGTAGTAGCCTCCCGTGCTGAACGCCCATAGGCCCACCTTCTTCTGGTCGATGCCGTCCTGCTGGCCGATCCAGTCGAACAGCGAGGTGTAGAGTCGGTCGGGCGACTTGGGATCCGATGCCTCGGCGGGACAGTCGCCTGTGCCGGGGATCTCGAGGACGATGGTTGCGACGCCGTTTTGGCGCCAGCCTTCCATCCAGACGGCGAGCTCAGTGCGGTAGCCATCGAGGCCGGTGAAGATGATGATGGTTGGGACGGGGGTAGCTTTGGTGGCGGAGGAAGGGAGCATGTAGTAGACGGGGATGTGCAAGCCCTCGTGGGGTAGGCGGTGGGTATGCGGGATCATGACTTCGCTGACGGGATGCCGTCGGAGACTGTTCGCCATGTCAGTACATCTGCCGCGAGCGTGCCGGCGATGTGCATTACCTCAACCCCTTCAACGCGCACTCCTTCCCCAGCTTCCACGCCTCCCTCTGCACCTCACTCCTCGGCGCCGGAAACCTCGAGATCCTGTACACCGCGCTGCTCCGCAGATAATACTCGCTCGCCTTCTCCGTCTCGCCCTTGCTCTGCGCCTCCTGCGCAACGGCCTTCAATTTCTCGGCCTGCGGGAAGTATAGCTTCGCGTACTCGTCCCAGTTGTACGGCTCTTTCATGTCACGCGCCGTCATCTCCGCGACGACGGGTTCGAAGTCGGAAGCTGTGCCGAACATGAAGGGGTACACGCCCATCTCCGCCTATCCATCATCAGTCCACGTCTTCGCAGGATCGCAGCGAAAAACCGTGCGCTAAGCAACCTACCGGCTTCTTCCACTTGGTTTCCCACAGCTGCTTGTAGTTCTCATGATGCGCCGCCTTGACGCCCAACTTGTCCTGTATGAAGAAGTTGCCTCCGGGAGCCGCCATCTCTTGCTCTTCTATCTATCTATGACTCTTGTATACGCACACTGACAGCCGTGACACAACGTGGACAGTCTGCACTGGTTGGACGTGGCGTTCGATGAGGGTGATGTGCGTGCGCGGCGGGACGTGGAACCAGCAGTCCGGCCTACCACACGACGGCGGTTTATTTATTCAGGCTGTCGGTCGTCGATCGTCGGTCGTCGGTACCGGGACGGGGACTCAGGGATGGGATGGGATGCGTGCTGGGGTCGGCTCGGGATCGGAGGTCGAGCTGGGAGGGTGGGGAACCGGAGGTGGCGGGAACACTGCAGAGGACGCGCGAACGTCCGATCCGGTGGATGGGGGATGGGCATTTTGGTGCTCCGTTCGGGGTAGTCGCGGTTGTCCGGGCTTGGAGGTGGGAGTTGTGGGTGGACATGTTGGGGTGTGGGGAGATGCGATGCGCTGGTGGAAGAGGAACGACGTGGAGGGCACATGGGTGGGAACGCTCGTACACCTTGGCATGCTGTAGGTACTTCTCGATGGACTAGGTACGGAATGTTTTGCTCTATCCTCACCGTTAATCAAGAATCAGGTGTTGCGATGCGCTGTAGCGAGATCATCTAAAGCCCGACATCGTGCGCATAACAACGTCGGAGCGCTCGAACCCCGGAACTGGCTAGGTACCCAAAGGGATTGAGAGGACTATCTACACCTACCACCTACCTACCTACCTACCTACCTACCTACCTACCTACCTACCACGTACCTCGGCATCTCACCCCGCCCAGAAACGTCATGGGAGACTTTGAGGGTCTTCTGGCCGGGCTACCTGTGGTAGGTACCCCGAAGCTTTCCCGTCAGGTGGCGTGCAACAGCACAGAAACAGATGAGCAAAGATACGCGGCAACCATACGAGTCGAGCACGTCCTTGTCGCGAGACATCCGAGTGATGGCAAGCGTTGTGGTGCTCGATGTGTAGGTCCTGCACCTACGTACCCAAGTAGGGTGAGGAGCTCAGCCGGTCTACCTACCTACCAACCTACCATGCGGCTGCTCTGCTTAGAAACAAGTCGGCACGGTGGGAGCGAGATGGGTGGACTGCGGTAGGTAGGTAGGTACCGTGGCGTACGAGGTCGATCTATGTCGTTGTGGATTGCGTTGCTAGCGAGAGGGGTGGTGTAGGTGGTCTACCTAGCGGGATGGATTGATGTTGTTGGGTGGTTGGAGTCTAGGGGTTCAATGGCTTCTTTTGTGTGAGCGTCGAGATGATACCTAGGTCTCCCGTCTTCGGGGAGAGATGTCGTCCGAGGACGAACACGAATGTGGGGCGATACCTGTGGGTGCATCAGGTACCATGGTGTGCAAGCTAGGGTAGGTAGGCAGGGTGGTTTGCTGCGCGCGATGTTGGGATTCGGGCTTGTCGGCGCAATGGGGGCGGGAGGTTGGGTGATTTACGACAAACACCAGGCGATGCTACCTTTGCAACCCGAAGAGCGACGCCAACCCGGGTCGGTGTTAGAGGAGCCGCTGCCGGGGGTAGGATGCGACTTCAGGTTGGCGGGTTGAGCGCAGGGCTCCGGGCGCACGGTGCGTACGAGGTGGCTGCATGGGTGAGTATGAAACGCGCTTGAACTCAATGCTGGATAACAATGCAGGGCATGACTTGTCATGAGCGTCGACGAGAGCGCAACGTGTGGAAGGGGGTAGCGGTCCCTGCCACGAGACAAATCCCGTGTCACAGTGACCAGCGTGCATACCCAGAGTGAAGGGCAAGAAAGGAGATGATGATAGTCTCGCCGTGTGAGTAAGAAAGGGTTAGACGAGCGGGTACGGGTAGAATACGGGTTACGGTTCGGTATACGGCAGCGTATTCGCTATCGATGTGTGAATGGAAAGGAAAAGGAGCGAGGGCAACCAATGGCAGCAGCACAAGGTTTCGTCCGGGCAACAGTCCGGCGTGCAGGCTTGTCAAGGGAAATTGCGAATCTGCTTGTCGAGGCGAAAAAATGGTAGACTAGCCAGTCCATCGGTCGAGTCGGAGGGTGCAAGATGCCGGAGCCGAGCGCGTACGTCTTGTCTGGCAGAGGATGTGTCTTGCCTGGATGGGTTTTGTCTGGCAGAGGATGGGTCGTCTGGCAGAGGACGGGTTGTCTGGCAGAGGATGGGTCGTCTGGCAGAGCATGTGTCTTGCATGGCAGAGCATGTGCCTGCAAGGGGGTGTGTTTCGCGTGGTTGAGGCTGGGGCGGATGTCTTGGACTCTCGTGCTGCGGTGAGACTTACTTCACTGGTGGTTGACTGATGACATGCAGCTGCTCGAAATGGTTAGAGGTTTGCTGGTACAAGATGGGTATCTACTTTCTAGTGGTCTCATTGTCGTTGTCGTTGTCCATGTCGCCGTCTTTGGGGGCGGGTTAGCCGCCCTACCCTTGTTGGCCGGGCCTTGTTGTTAGTGTGTTGCGTCTAGTATGACACGACCCATGTCAGCCTCTGCAAGCCTCGCTCTCATTGATATTCCGCCGCCTTCCGCCCAGCACGTCTGCTTCGATCCAGGCAGTCTACCGTGTTGCCCAACTCTCCAGAGCTCCTCTCTCGCAACCCCTCGCTCGTCGCGTGTGCTTCCTCACGACGTTCCCGTCTCCCGCTGCGCGCCCGCCTCGCCTGTCCGCATCGTCCCCGTGGTGCTCACCCCCGAGAACACGCCTGGCCGCCCACAATGACCAACAAGAGCTACCTCGCCTTCCTCGACGACGGCGCCTCCAAGCTGTCGCACGCAAATGTCCCCGGCCTGTCGGCTCTGCCCAGCTTCGTGCCGCACCGCCTGCGCAGAAAATGGAGAGCCACCAAGTCGCGCATACGCAGCCGCCAGTCGCCCACGTCATCCATCGCCTCCCTCGAGACCTCCTTCTCCCCCGCCGACACCCTGCGCTCGCTGCGCACCCACCCATGGTCCATATACGACGGCCAGTACCTCATCCTGGCCATCGTGGCCATATTCGCCCTCTCCGTGAGCGATGCGCCCGGTCCCTTTGCGAAGACTTTTGCTGCAACCCTGCTCATGGGCGGTCTGGTCCTACCCATTTCTCGACAATTTCTCTTGCCATTCCTCCCCGCCCTCACATGGCTACTTTTATTCTCTAGCTGCAAGTATATCCCCGCAGACTACCGCCCCGCCATCTGGGTGCGCGTGCTCCCAGCCCTCGAAAACATCCTCTACGGCGCCAACCTGAGCAACATCCTCTCCGCCCACAAGCACACTGCTCTGGATATCATGGCCTGGATTCCCTACGGCGTCATCCACTATGTCTCGCCCATTATTGTCAGCGGGTGCATGTTCATCTGGGGCCCTCCCGGCACCGCTCCCATCTGGGCACGCGCCTTTGGCTACATGAACGTGACTGCCGTCATAATCCAGATCATCTTCCCCTGCTCGCCTCCATGGTACGAGAACACCTACGGCCTGGCCCCCGCCAACTACTCGGTCCCTGGAGACGCTGCCGGCCTCAAAGCAATCGATGCGCTCTTCGGCGTCGATCTCTACACCTCCGGGTTCCACGCCTCTCCCATGGTGTTTGGTGCCTTCCCATCGCTGCATTCTGGTTGGGCGACTTTGGAAACGCTGTTTATGGGACACGTCTTCCCCAAGCTGTTTCCCGTCTACGTTTTCTACACAATGTGGCTGTGGTGGTCGACCATGTACTTTTCTCACCACTACGCTGTAGACCTGGTAGCCGGCAGTTTGCGTAAGTTCTCCAACACAAAAGAATCCGAGACCAAAAGCTGACAAATCCAGTCGCCGGTATTGCCTACTTCTGGGCCCGTGCAAAGTTTCTGCCCCGCGTGCAGCCCGATAAGGAGTTCCGGTGGGACTACGAATATGTCGAGTTCGGCGACCCGCAAGACACCACCCACACCATGCTCGACATCTACGAGGAGTTCCACCCGCTTTCCGACTCGGACGATTGGACCAGCGGTTCCTCGTCCTCGTACTCAACCGGTGGCCGCAGCCCTTCGGCAGAATCGGCCTCACCCGTCGACGATACGCAGAGTCTCTGGGACGGCGATACCGTTGGATCCGACACCGAACCCCTGAGGTAGCACATTCTACCACATCATCACCACATCCCCAGACTGCAACATTATCACCTTATTCCTGATGACGGCCGGTCACGACTTAATGCATAGAGAGAGAAAAAAAGGAGTTTTTGAGCATTTCCAACCAGCGCGATCGCATTGATTTTTATTTCAATCACGCGAACTTTTTTTTAATACAGGGCATTGCATAGAAACAGAGTCTTCAGCGCTTAGACCCGCGGCTCCTGCATTGCATTTTTTCATCTAAATTCCGGTCCGCCGACCCACCCTACACTTTTTTTTCCTTTCCTCCGGGGTGTGTGTGCGTGCGGATCGCTAATGTATCTTCGATTTGATTTGATACCCCGTCGCTCGCTTCGGTTACTTTTTCACTTGCACAGAGCTGCCGCTGTTGTACTACTACTACGTTCGCTTGGACTCGGCTGCGAAGGCAAGCTGGGGTTGGGAGAGGACTGCATCAATCACGATGGGCTTGGGGGGTTGGGGGTGAACGATGGCTACGAGGTTGGATGGGTAGGCGAGGGCGCGGTCGGCGAGGCTTGCTTGCTTGCTGCGTGCGAGGTGTAATCATCGCTAGTGTAATGCTTAATGGATGGGATGATACGGATGTTGCCATGTTCCTTCCTCGGGAGTGCGCGTGACGTTTGCTTTTGCCATGCTGCTTGGCGCTGGAGAGTCGCTGGGTCGATGGAGCAGCGTCTCGTCGCGTCGGTTGTCGGTATGCGGCTCCGTCGCGCTGATGACTTTACTCTGGTGTCCTGATGGCGGCTACGGCGATGGTTTGAACACCGGGCTGAGGGATGCTAGGTGTCGTCGTGGCGGTGCGGGAAATCTGCACGCACCCTGCTCTGTACGCGTATATCGGAGGGCTACTTGCTACTTACTACCTACTAGGTACTGATTTTCACTACTTGGGGGTTTTTTTTTTGCGTATTATCTTGTTACTTTTCGGATTTAACTACCTACACCTCCATTGTTCACTACTTGTCACTTGCTACCTATCACTCACCACTCACCCCTCACCCCCTCGAGTCCCGTCCCAAGCCAGACCACTCCCTCTACTTTACCCACCCAAGCTGACATATTCAATCCCGAGGACCACGTAAAACGCGCACCCACCCCACCCCACCCCACGCCCAAAAAGAGATTTTTGAGTGAGTATTCCCTTGGTTGAAGCGGGTGTGTATTTACATATATATATGTGTGTTTGTGTGTAAATATAAGCAGACGTACGTGTAGAGCCCGAATGCGTAGATGAAGCTATGGAGACGGGTATATCTAGGAATTGGCGACATGCTGCCTATAGGTACATACTGCGAGGTGCCACGACGGATGGTTTGGAACGGCGGGCTAACGTCGAGGGCGCGCGCTTCAGGGAGTGTACCTCCCAGGGCACAGTTTCACGTCCCCTGGATAGCTTCCCTGAGCGCTACCCTGAGCGCTTTCCCTCTTTCTCAGAACCTTCTTTCAAAACTCTTTTTCGGAACTCTTTCCCAGGGAACATTCCAGTCCACGTGCACCCGAAACATGAAATTCCAACAGCCCATTCGCGACCGAGCGCCCCTATGTATCAATCAAGCTCCCCAGATAATCATCCAGCTCTACAATCCTAAACTGTTCCCCCCACTTCGCCCTAAACTTCCTATTCCTATACCCAGCGCTCATCTGCTGTTTCCAACTGACAAGCTCAACGCGCCACCCCTTCTTCAGCGCGCGCTCCACATTCGCCAGAAACCCATCCGAATGTTCCGCCGCATTGCCGTCCCCCGTCGCCAGTACCATGGTCGTCGGGACCTCGATGTCGAGCACGCTCTGGCACATCTTCAGGTGCAGGATCTCGTCGACGCCCTGCTCGACCCATTTCAGGGCCGAGATAGGGGTGGCGGTGGCAGCGCCCGTTTCTGAGTCGCTGCCGCTGCCACTCGCGCGCAGCTGCGTGGCTTTGGTCCAGCCGAGGCGCTCGACGTCCTTGAAGAATTTCTTGCGGTCGCTGTCTTCGCGCCGGATGAAGACCTGCTCTTGGATCAGGTTCTCGTAACCCACGGCTTTGGACGTCTCGGCGAGCTTGGCCACGTGCGGGAGGGGGTTGGCCTCTCGCTGGGAGCTGGCGTAGATGCGCTTGGCGACGGGGCGGCGACGTTCCATGAGGAGGGCGAGAGTGTCGAAAGACAGGTCGACTGGTTGGTATTGGCCACGCTCTCGGAGTATGTTTTTGAATCCAATCATGATGTTTGATGCGTCGACAAAGCAGTGTATGCCTTGCGCCATCGTTTGATCGGTAGTTAAGCGCATTGGCGCTAAGAGATGCTGATGATCTTCTGGGAAATTGGCCAGAAGTTGATTCAGAAAGTGGAAGTGTCGATCTGTGCGTGGCATGATGGTCAAGCCTATGGATCCACCTCCTGGTGTAAACGGGGTCTGAACAGGAATCGCCAAACGGTTTGGAGTCTGAAGTTGGTAAGGGGTTTGGCGTGTAGGTGTTGCAGTTGACTCTAAGTCTGATCTAACACCAGCCATTGAACCGGCTGCGGTACCAAAACGAGGAGCCGCAGGAACCGGGGTACGTGTACCCTGGATTTTGCCTGAACTCACTGTATGTACTCTCGGAGCACTCACGGACTGTACTGTGGAAGGCACGGGGTCGTGGTTGACGTGCAAAGAAGAAGGGATATGTAGTTGAGGGCCAGGGTTGGATTTAGCTACGTGTAGAGAAGGTCGGCTCGCGACTTGTCCAGGCGAGGTCTTTGCGAAGCCATCCGCTGGGCCCGGTAGAAATTTGGGTTGTGGAATCGAAATAGAAGCTGGTACAAAGGGCTGCGCCAGTGACGTCCCACGCTGAGGAGAACGAGTAACAGAAACGGAACCCGCAGGAGTACGCGGAAAATCCAGGATTCTTGCGGGGAGATGCGGCTTTGGTGCTTTAGGGGGAGCCTCAAGCGGTGCTGGAGTCGCTGGGCGGATCTTTGCACCAACATTTGATCGAGGTCGAGGCTGATTCATGGGCTGAGTGTCAGGTGCGGACTTTTCTGGGACGGACGCCTTGAGCGCTCTGCGAGCCTCCTTCCGTTCTTTCTTCGCAGCGCGCTTGCGCTCCTTCTTCTGTTCCTTGACTCTCAACCCGACCAGTGGGCTATCCGGGTCACCAATGCCAGCAGCATCAGTCTGTCCGTTCAAAAAAGCATCGTCGGAGCTGATGGGACTCTCCGAGTCCACAGGACTGGCTGGTGCCCGAGGCTTTGTTCTCGAGATGCCCAACTCATCAAACAATTTTGTGAAGTCGCCGAGGCGTGGGACGTGTGTATCTAGAGGTGGTTGTGCGATCGGCCTAAGGTCGGACTTTGGCCCAGGCGTGGCAACATGTGTGCGAACAGGCGACGCAGCCGAGAGTGTGGGGGACGCAGCATCGTAATCCGACTCTATCAAATCGATCACGGCGTGGAAACCCCAGCCTGTATCAATGGGCTGTGACAGCATCACAGTCGCAGTGGAAGTGGGCGGCCGGTCTCAGCGTAGTCTATATGTCTTGAGGTGATTGAGGTCTGCGGGTATCGCGAGGCCGTCTGGGAGTTGTGGTATGTGGCTAGAGCGGAAGAGAAGCTTCGCACGGTTAGAGGAAGTAGTAGACGGGAACGGTTGGTGGACATACTGGAAATGGCAATCAATGGCTTCAATCTCTCCCGCATGATCAACCGTGGGTGGGTCGCAATGGGGCTGCAAAGTGTCTTCCAAGAGAGCAGCAGAAAGACGCAGAGATGGAACTAAGATTGAAACGAATTCAGAACATGGGAAGCGAAAGCTGCAAAGGGTACGGCAGAGTGGCAGGTGGTAGGTAGAGGAGCGAGGTCGAGGTATCTTCGTCGGAGCACGGGTGGCGAGCGGGGCCAGCTGTCGTAGATGGATCTGAGCCTACCGCATCGTCTGTGCGTCAACGATTCACAACGCCCACACAGTCACACGTCACCTACTCGTATCATGATGGATCACACACGTGCTGCCACCCTGAAGATGTGCATTCCTTTGCAAACGAACACCCACGTTCCGACCCGCTTCTAGCTTCCTTGAATCATGCCTTGTTCATTCCTGAGGCAGCGCTCTGGTACGGGTGCACGCATGCAGTGCCTGAGCCTCGGATACCTAGTCGCCCGCCCTGCCCCACCGTGAGCCTGAGACGCTGCGCCGCTGTCCTCGAGGCTTGGAACACTGCACTTTACACTCTGCACTCTGCACGCAGCAAACATGTCTGCAGATTTCTGGGCCGGCTACACCTCAGGCGCTGTAGGCATCCTTATTGGGAACCCTTTGGATCTCGTGAAGACGCGCCTCCAAGCGGGAAGCCCAGCGCCTCATGCCGGGCCCACGGGTGCTGTCATGGGCCCCGCGCCCGTTGCAGATGTGAGCCCACAGAGCTTCAGACAGCACTTTGACCGCGCAGGAACACTCGTCAAGGGTGAGAGCCAGCTTCTGATCATGTTTTGCATTGGGAGGGAGGGCTGATTCGCGTTGTGCTAGTATAGGCACCACGGCGCCCCTCCTTGGCTACGGCGCACTCAATGCGATCCTCTTCATGACCTACAACCGCACGCTCACACTCCTCCACGACACGCCCGAGCTGCCTACCTCGTTCGCGAAAGTCTGGTGTGCGGGTGCCGCTGGCGGCCTGGCATCCTTCATCGTCAGCGCACCCACAGAGTTGATAAAGTGCCGCGCGCAGGTCTCGACCGATCGTGCTACCAGCTCGTGGACGGTGGTAAGGGACGTGTGGAAGCGAGAAGGCATACGCGGGCTCTATTATGGTGGTGCCATAACGAGCATACGCGATGCCTTTGGGTATGGGTGGTACTTTTGGACATACGAGTGGAGCAAGCAAGCCGTGAGCTCGCCGACAGACACGGACAGAGACGCGGCCATCAAAGTGCTTCTCTGCGGTGGTTTGGCAGGTGTAGTCACCTGGGCATCCATCTTCCCCATGGATGTGGTCAAAACCCGCGTCCAGACCCAGTTGATCAACGTACGAGCACCCCATAGAGATGGCGAGAGGGAGGCACTGCTGCCGCATCAAGCCCATGGAAGGCGGCTGAGCACACTCCAAGTAGCTCAGAAGGCTTACCAAGCCGAGGGCGCCCGAGTCTTCTTTCGCGGGCTCGGCATCTGTAGTATACGCGCCTTTATTGTTAACGCGGTCCAATGGGCTGTGTATGAATGGATGATGCGCCTGTCACGGCAACCTTGAAATTGTCTCCATCCCACCAAGAAACCAGATGCTGTCCTCACACGAAGCACCACAATGCGTGCAACGAACCATCCGTCCCGTTCAGTCGGATACATTTCTGAAACCCACCATTTCTCAATCTAAAGTACAATATGAAAGTGGTATGAAATTTTTCGGATCCGTCCCTCGCAAAAATATCCCTCCATGCGTAATCCATCGCCAAATTACCACTGGAATGTCCCATCTCGAGGACAGATGCCGCGTACGAGGAATAAATGATCCTGACCCTGTGAATAGCTGCGTGCAAGCTGTGAACAGGGAGTCATGTACGCCGAGACTAGTGGACTGACCTCGAGCGTAAATACGAAGGCAACGCCACTCGTAACGCCTTTACATGATTTGATCCTGCGTTAGACCTGCGGTAGCCTCGGTGCCCTCCATGGCGTCACCGTTGCTCTGGTTCGAGTAGCGGACGTAGGTCAAACCGAGGGGCCTGCCACCGTACTGGTAGCCAGTGAATTTCTCTGTCATGCATGTAAGCAGTTGAAGTATGCATGCGACTGGCGTACAACTTACGGATAGCAGTCTCTGCATCGGTGGCCTTCTCGAACTCGACGACACCGGTGCCGCGAGAACGTCCGTTGGGCTCGTACTGGATCTCGGCACGCTTGACGGCGCCAATGGTTGTGAACAGCTCAACCAGGTCTTCGTTGCTGGTGGACCAAGGCAGGTTGCGGACGTAGATAAGGTTACTGGGCTCTCCACCAGAGGTTGCGTAGTCAGTAAACGGGTTGGGCGGGTTCGAGGGACCATCAGCAGCGAAGCCGGGACCACCAGCACCACCACCGGCACCACCGGCACCGCCGTAAGCACCCGCACCTCCAGCAAACCCACCGCGACCGCCGCCGAAGCCACCTCCAAAGCCGCCACGGCCACCAAAGCCGCCACGGCCGCCGAAGCCACCACCGAAGCCACCACGACCACCAAAGCCGCCGCCGAAACCACCACGGCCACCAGCTGGGCCAGCAAAGCGGTCCTCGCGCACTTCGAGGTTACGGCCTTGCCACTCATAGCCATTGAACTGGGTGATGGCATTCCGGGCGTCTTCGGGCGTGTCGAAGGCAACAATACCGGAACCCTTGGGGCGACCATCTTGAGCGAGGTGAACGTCGGCACGAATGACTGATCCAGTAACGGCAGCTTGGCGGAAGAGATCCTTCAGATCTTGCCAGCCTACGTTGTACGGTAGCTTGAGAAGAATTAGCGAATCCATCCTGAATTAGCAGGACGAGGGCACGTACGTTGGCGACATAGACCTGGCGACCACCGCCGGCTTGTGGTGGTCCTCCAAAGTTGCCTTGGTATCCTCCGTGGGGCGGGCCGCCGAATCCGCCGGGACCGCCGCCGCCTTGGAAGTTTCCACGAGTGGTGCTGGGGTTGCTGAATCGAGGCTCGGCCTCACGGTCCTCTCGAACGTACACGAGCCGTCCCATCAAGTTCTGGTTGCTGAGCGTCGCCACGGCGTTCTGCGCCTGCTCCCGAGTTGCATATTCCACGATGCCACAGCCCTACATCCAAGCAAAAGCCAGTCAACCTCCATCCAGGGCACAAGCCAACCATCAGACCATTACCTTTGACATTCCATTCGGCAGCAGTAGTACGTCTGCAAACAAGACCTCACCGGCTGGGGCGCGTTAGCAATTTCGCGGGGGCCAAAGATGCGACGCGACCATACCCTGTCTCATGAAGTCTTTCAGGTGATGCCACTTGACGTCGTAGGAGAGATTGCCCACATAGACGCGACGGTCCTGTTGGGAAGAGTCTCGGATGCTCTGCATCATTGTCTCTTTGCTGGCTGGGTCCACGGACCGCGACTGGCCTCCGCGACTGGATCCGTACGATTGATAACCTCCTGCGCCTCCACCACCGGGGGAACGCGAGCGACGGTCGTTGCGACGATAGTCTTCGCGGCTACGAGAGCGGCTGCGCGGTGAGTATGAGCGTCGAGAGCGACGGGGTGAGCGCGAGCGACGTCGGGGTGAGCGATCGCGGGCTGAATCGCGCTGCTCGTAGGCGTCAGTTTCGTACGACATGGTCGCGACAGACGTGACGGGAGACGAAGGGGGGGTAGATCAGGGCCGCAGTGTGCGGAGAGGGCGGGGAAGAGGCTAGGAGGCGAGGAGCGAGGTGTGGGTGACGCGGTCTGATGGAATTGGCGCTGGCGGTCGACGAGCTGGAGGCCGTGGACCGTCGTCGTCAAGGACAAGCGCCCCCGGGCTGGCTTGGCGTTGGGTCACGTGTGGGAGGGGCGGGACGCTGCTGCCTGCAACCGGCGACGGCTGCGACCACCGAGTTCGACGGCCTCCCTCAGCCATCGCAGTATCGCAGTGGCAGTCACGCTCTGGAAGGAAGAGGGAGGGAAAGCCGAGTGCCAGGAGGCGGTGCAATTGGGAAGGAGAGAGGGCGGCAACTCACCTCAGAGGGCCGGTAGGAGTCAGTATCGGCGTCTTGGGGTTCGTCAGCGCAAGTCGAGGCAAGGTGCAGGCAGTGGAGAGCGAAGTTGTGGAGGGATGGAATGAGAGGAAGGAGGGAAGAGACAGGTTAGATGCCGGGGCCGCCTACCCATTTCTCGTTGAGCAACAGCGGCGTGCAACAAGGGAGCTCCTGCTGCTCCAGCTGAGCGGGACAAATGTGCAAGCGCTGCAGCAAGTCTGCCTTTTTGCCTGCGCCGTCGAAAGCCTCGATCGAGGATGCCCTACAGGTGCTGCGGCCGCTACTGTGGTCTAGCCAATGCGCAAGTCTGCGAGGCCCAGGATCCGGTTGTGTGGTCGTAGGGTGCAGGGAGGGAGAGATGGGGCTTCGGCTTCGACGCGGGCAGGGCGTGATACGGGCTTCGGCTTCGACGCGGGCAGGCCGTGATACGGGCGTCGATGCGTCGCAGCAAGCTGACTCTGCCTTGGAGCGGGTGCTGAACTGCGCCTTGACGGTACGATACCTACTCGACTGGACTTGACTTGGGCGTCGTCGAGTGGAGCACTAGGCAGGCAGGCAGGCAGGCAGGCAGGTAGGTGGGTGGGTATATAGGTATAGGTAGGGAAGCATGAGCGTTTCCGTCTCCCTCTCCCCGACCCCAACCCCACCGATGCCCCGTGCGCGCCGCCCATCCCGCGTTCCCCTAGGCCTTAGGGCTGGTCTCTCCAAGCCCTACGAGCAGACGTCGCTCCAGAGTCCACCATGGCTACGAGTAATAAACGTCGATCCACCATGGCTACCTACGAGCAGACATCACTCCACCATGGCTAGGTACCTACGAGCAGACATCACTCCACCATGGCGACGAGGTCCAAGTCGGCCTTTTGTCAACGCGAGGCATCGCTGTCCACCAGTCCCGCAGCGGCCACGCAATCCTCTGCCGACCGCGGCCCGTCCTGCAGCTCTACCTACCTGCCTGCCTGCCTGCCTAGGTGCCTAGGAGGTCCTGCGTTTCGTTTCGTTTCGTTTCGTTTCGTTTCGTTTCGTTTCGTTTCGTTTCGTTTCGTTTCGCTCCGCCCCTCCCCAAACACCCTCCCTCCCCCCATGCACCTACAGGCCGGCCTGCTGCAGGCCCCACCGTCGCACTGTGCCGCTGCTGTGCCGCCGCAGTTTCTTCCATTGGACTGTTGCTTTGATGAGGGAATTTCCATCTGCACGCCCGATTCACCAATGGCACTGGCTCTGGAAGACGCTGCGAAGCCCAACACGCTGATGGAAGGACTCGGGCCCGCCAAGGACAGCTACCTAGGTACTCTACCGCTCCATAATATCCCCACTACCTTGTTGGTCGCGCTTCTCCCTCGTCCCCGCCGCCAGCCATGGAACTCTTGTCTGTGAGTCTCCTATGACACCCCTGAGTATAGTATGCAGTGTCAACCTCTTGCAGAACACAGGGTCTCTACGTTCGCCTTGCAACAACGGGTAGGCTCGAGCAAATGACCTGGCCAAGTCACGCTGCTTTTGGGCTGCAAAAACCAGTACACAGACGCATCGCCGATGCAAGCATCTGTCGGAATGTGGAAATGCTCGGTTGAGCACCACTTGACCCGCATGTCGTGATGTCCGGCCTGATGCACGCACGCATTGGAGCCAGTGCCGCGACTCGAGATCGTGCCGTCCATGAGCAGAATCTGAGTGGGGGCATTTCGTTGCACTGCCTGTGGTTTCTCGCGAACAGCTGAGTTGTCGGACGAAGCACTGACACATGCACCAATGACCCTTGCCCAATCGCTATTTGGTCCGAAATTAACCAAGTAGGCCCACGAATTGACCGGTGAGTGAAGCATGTAATGCATGGAAGAATTCCATGGCCTTCTACTGCGGCTATCGGAGATTCCTACAATGCGATAGATACCGGGATCGGGCTTTCAGGCCACGGTTCACACTTGGTCCACATCCCCGCGAACACCTTGATGTCTCTAGCTGCCTCAGCCTCGCTCTTATTTTGTCCCCATATTCCTAGCCAAACAGCATCATATATTCTGCTGACGGCTCCATGAAGCAGTAATCTTCGGTCGAACCTCCTCTTGAGGTTCGCAGTCAGCTCTTACTGCGCAAACGGCTACACCGCTCATTCGAAGCTGCAAACTCTATACTGCACGTCGTGGTACATATCGAAGACACCAATTGTTGCTGTGCCTTGTGTTGCCTTGCCATTTAACGATTTTACATTCATATTCGCCTGACGTGGGGGTTCGCCAGTCATACCGAACAGCATGGGAGCTTCCGAAGCAGTAACTAATCACGGCACTTCCAGTGTCCAATAGATCAAACCTGCTCATAATCCAGGAGCAACGCGCTTATTCGTGGTCAGCATCACTGAGTCGCGTTTAGATCTCGGTGGCCAGCCGCCGGATGCCTACATACTGACACTCGAACTCTAGGTAGGCTATTGTCAGGTTTAGTACCGCAAGCCGGTAACCGTCATAACTTTTTGCCTGCAAGACACCCCTCCGAAATCGGCCCTGCACCCGCCTGTTATCGAACATGTATATACAGGTCCAATCCAGGTCTGATCATGCCAACCACAACTTTGACTCACCACAACACTCCGAGATTCACATATGTGCCGATTGTTCTGGTCATTGTTCGTCACAGCTGTTCCGTCGATCAAGGGCACTCAGACCTCCTGCTTTGCTCACTTTCCAATCTCATTACGTTCTTATGCATATAGTACCATAGGTCAAGTCGACAGAGTACGTAGAGGCTAACATCAAACATAACATTTTCAAGCCTAGATAATTACTATACGAATAATTCATGGCGCGGCACAATCGGTTCGTTGGGCGCGTTAAGAATTCGCAAACTTTGTCTCGAGTCCGCTTCGGCGTCCCCGATGCTTAGGCACACAAGAGCTATTGATGCAGCCATGAGCAAAATGGCCGTCAGTTGATAAGCGCCTGCGTGGCACCCATTCACCTGAGTTTGCGCTATCATTTCAAGTGCGTTCTCGAGTCTAAGGCAGACCGTCACTTGTTTCCATCTTCGTGGCAACCCGCAGCCATAAACCCTCCCATGCATCGAGAGGCGGTGCAGGGGCGCCCCACAGGGTCACACTGATCGACCATCTGGCGTTCACCATGTGAAGCATACGCACGCATCACTTTTCAGTAAAGTCCGGAGCTGACGGCCTGCATCGGAACATGTCTCCAAATCCTCCCGTAAACCTAAAACCGACTTTGGTCGTTTTCATTGCCGATCACATAACTGCTCAAGAAGTCATATTTTATATTCTTTGTCAGTTATGCGCGAACGCAGCTGGGCCGGTAAGTCCTTTCACGCCAGCGATCAGGGACTTCAGCATGTGGTCTTTCCTGCAAAAGTATAACCAAGCTTCGCATAGCCTCTATGGTAGCCGCTTGTAGTTCGCGTCGTTGCTTTCTGCTTAGATTAGAGTGCTGTTTGTGGCACAGTGGCAGGGCGTCGACCGCGCGGCTTCAAAAAAGAATTCGTCCTGAAACACAGCAGCTTACCTGTTACGTACAAAACATCACGAAACCATCACTGCAGCCGGAACGTGGATGCAGCCACCAACCATCTGATGGACAGGAACAACGGCCCCCTCCATGTTCCACTTATACTCGTCCAATCGAACGCAAGCTAGATGCGAGTCAAATGCGCCGAGAGAGGCATATATCTTCTACTTCTGCATCTCGTACCACTTCCAGCACAAATGAAACCAAAAAAATGGAGTAACCACGAGAACCGCCTGAATGTTGTGTTACCAAATCCAAGTGTCATAGGAAATAACGGGATTGTGGTTGGCTATGCTCATGCAGAATACCCGGTCAATATCAGTCCTATGTAGTGTTCCACAGGGGTGTGAACGTCGTGAACAAAGCGCGGTCACAAAAGAGCGCGGCTCTACGAGGGGACGCATCGGCCGCTGGGAACGTATAAATCAGATTCACCAAGGCTGTAGAGCGGGGTACTTGTGCAGAATTGGTTTCAGGTCTGCAATTGAACTACCAGGACACCATGAATCCAACCTCTTTCGTTGCTGCGGCTATCCTTCTTGCCGGACTTGTCCGTGGACAAGGCTCCGTCGAGTACTGGCACCCTCCTACCAAGGGTGACGGTACGTGACTCTAGGGACTTTATGTCTACATGCAAAAGGACAAGTACTCACAAGCTGCAGTACGGGGGCCTTGTCCTATGCTCAACTCGTTGGCCAACCATGGTTTCCTTCCCCATTCTGGCAAAGGGATCAAGTTGAATGATACCGTCCATGCTCTCGAGGCAGCACTGAATATCAATCAAGACATCGCTACATCTTTGTTTGGCTTCGCAGCTACAACCAACCCAGAGCCTAATGCAACAGAGTTCTCCTTGGAGAATCTGGGTCGACACAACGTCTTGGAACACGACGCTAGTCTGAGGTGAGTTCTCCTTTCTTTCACTGGGAATGGCACATCCTCTCGCGGTCAAATCACCCCTACCGCTGAGACAGTTCCTGTTCACCTATTACATCTACCAATGCTAATTTCCCCACCAGCCGCGCAGATTTTGACGTGACTGGCGACTCCGTCTCCTTCGTAAGTTGCCGAACGCTACCATCAGAGCCTATACAGTAATTCTTACTTTACTACCTAGAACCGCGCGGCCTACGACGAAACCCGCAAATACTGGACCTCCGACTCCATCACCGTCAAACAGGCCGCCGTCGCCCGCCTCGCACGCTACAACACCTCGCAAACCACGAACCCAAAGTACACCATGAGCCCGCTCGGCGACCGCTTCAGCGCTGGTGAATCCGCCGCGTACCTCTTCATCCTGGGCGACATCTCCACGGCAACGGCGCCTAGGAAGTTCGTCGAGTACCTTTTCTTGAACGAGAGGCTGCCGACGGCGGTGGGCTGGAAGAAATCGAGCCATGTGTTTACGCCGACGGATTTGGTGACGGCGATTGACCTTATCTACAACGCAACTGGGGCGTCTGCGGAAGATTTGCAGAAGATGAGGGCGAGGAGTAGGAGGGGGGAGGTTCATGGGGGGAGCTTGAGGTACTAGTGGGGTGACAGAGTAGTCATAGTCGGCAATGCGATGTTGACGATGAAGGCTACCATGTTTGATTGTTTGTGGTTGGTGTCATTTGTCATCTTTTTGGAGCGCCTTGCATGTCAGCTCGAGTGGCAGTCTCGTTGGGTGCAACGACCATTATTTCTGTAACAGCTGGCCCATTTTGCAATGATGCCGCTGTGATGGAGTGGTTTCGTTCTCACGGTACATTTCTGCTGTACTTGAAACGATTTTTTACTTGAGGGGATAACCAGCTGGAGGCAGGCTTGTCTGGCGTAGGTAGATACCGGAAGCTGTGCGCTAGCCCGTGTGGGCAGCTAGAGGTAACCTCCTCCAATCCGTCTACCTCGTCATTTCACGTTCCATTCCGAAACGCCTCTATTGCTTCATGGTCATTACATTCGACCTGACCGCTCCTCAGAGATTCAGACACACCAGTCCATTTGGGATTTTGATGGCTATCGCGCTACTTTTCAATGACATGGCAATGCGCCATCCACATCGACGCGGCAAGTCGCATGGGTAGACTCCCAAAGGAAGATTGAGCGCACGCACACCGCGCGACGATCCAGTTTTTGTGGTCTTATCGAAACCCATGTGCCCATGTGCTTCTAGCCCAGTGTGGATACCGTACGCCGCTCCTCTCGTTTCTACCCGCTGTCCAAGCTCTTCCCGGTCTATCCCTAGGTACCTAGCAGACGCGTGACAAACACGCGATTGCGGGCCTCGCCACGTTAAAGTGCAAAGAGCTGGCCTTACAATGCACCTCTACCTATCCAACCTTTATCAGTAAAGTCCAGGAACGAACACTCCACAAGTTACAAACCATCCATCGGCACAAATCCAAGGGGCCACATATCGGCGTGGCATCCCATGCCGCATCGCTCTTCAGCAGTGGATTTTTACCGCCCAGAAGCAGAAACCTCACTCGATAATCCTACTCGACATTCTGATAGCTGAGATGCTCCGAGTTATGTCCATGTCACCATTCCCCTTCCGTCGACCCTTTTAGTACAAAACCGGCTAGACAGACCCATCTCACCCGATGTTTCGAAGCACGACTTCCCCCGAGCCAACTCCGTGTGGTGACCTCCAGGACCTTACACAGTACTTGAGGTGAGCAAAGCTTGTCCAAGGCCTCGTGCGAAGTTTTGTGGAGATGGGAGTAGTATATAGAGGGTTGGTGCCTCCTGAAATGGTGGCGGGAATAATATTGAGGGTTTGCAATCAAACGACCATTGTACTGGAGACAATCCCAGATTCTTTGAAGTTCGATAAGACCTGTCACAGTCTGTGGTAAAGAAGCTCCCTATCTCGGGTCGAGGCCCTCTACTCTATATTACCAGCTATTCTGTCATTGTCTTGGTACACCATGGCGGACACCTCAAGAGACTACGCAAGTCACTCCCGCGACTCCGACTCAGCATCAGATGTAACCCACGTCGTCGAACAACCAAAGCCCGTCTACCACTCAATAACGGGCTCGAATGAACCGACGTTCGACGGCGCCGACGTCATTAACCTCCCCATCCGAACCCTCAGCAACGATGCCGACCTTCAAGAATACACCCAGGAGACCATCGACGGCCAAATCCTTCGCGAAGTACGCTCCAACGTAACCGGCCATATTGAGCGCTACGAACTCGTCACGTGGAAAGTAAATGATCCCGAGAATCCCAAGAACTGGTCGAAAGCGTACAAGTGGTGGTGCACGATGTGCGTTGCTTTGACTTGCTTCGTCGTCGCTTTCAACAGTGCTGTCGTTACAGCCGACCTCGATGGCGTGGCGGAGGAATTCAACGTCAGTGAAGAGGTGGCATTGCTCACGATTACAATGTTCGTCATGGGCTTTGGTGTTGGACCTATGGCCTTTGCGCCACTCAGTGAGATCTTAGGTCGGAGAATCATCTACGCGACGACGCTGTTCCTGGCAGTCATTTTCACGATCCCGGGCGCAGTGGCAAAGAACATCGAGACGCTGCTGGTCACACGTGCGTTTGCAGGTATCTGGTTCTCTGCGCCCATGACTTTGGTCGGTGGCACATTGGCGGACATGTGGAGGAACGAGGAGCGTGGTGTCCCCATGGCCGCTTTTTCCGCGGCGCCTTTCATCGGACCGGCAATCGGACCCTTAGTCGGTGGCTTCCTTTCCGACGCAAAGGGCTGGAGGTGGCTCTACTGGATTCAGCTGATTCTCTCTGCTGCCGCCTGGGCCCTGATTTCCTTCACGGTCCCGGAAACGTACACCCCGACACTGCTTGCCCGCCGGGCGAAGAAGCTCAGAATAATGACGGGAGATGACAAGTTCGTCACTCAAGAGGACATCTCGAAGGCGCCACTCAGCCAGCGTCTCATGGCTTTCTTGCTCCGACCGTTCCAGCTGCTTTTCCGAGAACCCATCGTGTTCTTCATCTCGGTTTATATGTCCGTTCTCTATGGATTGTTGTACATTTTCTTCATTGCGTAAGTTTCCCAGATCCGCCCTTGTATAACACGGCGTCTCACCTCGGGCTCCACAATCCACACCGATTGACGGACTCTCCGAGGTCGTTTTCGCGCGGAGTGCCACTTGCAACACTCGCTAACATTCAGACAGCTACCCAATCGTCTACCAGAATGGCAAGGGCTACAGCGCGGGCATAACTGGTCTCATGTTCATACCGATCGCCGTGGGCGTGGTGCTCAGCGCCTGCTGTGCACCCCTCGTAAACAAGCACTACCTCAAGATGGTCGCAAAGCACAACGGCAAGCCGCCGGCCGAGCTGCGCCTCATCCCGATGATGATCAGCTGCTGGTTCATTCCGGCTGGGCTCTTTATTTATGCTTGGACTTCCTACAGCGAGCTGAGCTGGGCGGGCCCTGCACTCGGCGGTTTCCCCGTCGGCTTCGGCTTCATCTTCCTCTACAACTCGGCGAATAACTACCTCGTCGACTCGTACCAGCACCAGGCGGCGTCTGCGCTCGCGGCGAAGACGTTCCTACGTTCTTTCTGGGGTGCTTCCGTGGTTTTGTTTACGAACCAGATGTACGACCGGCTCAACTACCAGTGGGCTAGCACGCTGCTTGCTTTCATTGGCTTGGGGTGCTGTGCGATTCCTTTCGTGTTCTACTA
The DNA here is from genome assembly GCA_015832175.1 of Paraphaeosphaeria minitans. Taxonomy (NCBI): domain Eukaryota; kingdom Fungi; phylum Ascomycota; class Dothideomycetes; order Pleosporales; family Didymosphaeriaceae; genus Paraphaeosphaeria; species Paraphaeosphaeria minitans. The sequence goes on from WJXW01000009.1 coordinate 1,909,586, forward strand.
CAAGGGCGCTGCTATTCGGAGGCACTCGCACTACGCGTATAGCGGGGACGAGGAGAATGAGGCTGGCATGAAGGAGGCTAAGGAGGTTCATTAGTTGTGAGGGTGGAGTAGCGACTTGGGTTCTCTGCTTTATTCTTTGCGTTCCTTTAATTTAGTTTGGCGAAGAGATATCCTGCTTGAGCATTGATGTGGCGTCCACATGGGATAAGCATGGCAGATTTTGGGATTGGGTGGAGAGGCTACTGTTGCAGTTGCATCTGCGAATGTGTATTAGGTGAACGTGACTGACGATACTGCATCGGAATTATTATTGCGATATGTGCATTAAACGGTTAAGCGGTTAAGCGGCGCTTGAAGTTAATTGTCCAATTTGGAGCTTACGTGCTCTCGTGGTGACCTCAGGAAGTCTCTCGTTAGTGTACGAACTACAAGGTATCCTAGCATGAGGGAATAAAACAGGTAGATACTGCAGACTTCTCACAGATGACTGTGATGTTGCTTTTGTTGGGTCCGCGTATTTAAGGCTGTCACAGAAAGATTCTGCGCAATTGGCGATGGCTATCTCTTAAAAAAAGGCAAACGTTGATATGGGACAGGGAAAAGCGCGAGGTCATTGTTAATCACCGGCGGCAGCCATTCATCATCGCTCGCGTCGCCAAGACACGAACCCTTGCGCAGGTCTCACGCCCGCCCCACTCGGTCTTCGCGATCTCTAAGACGACTACAGCGACTCTCTTCCACCACAGGCATCGAGCGAGGTCGATGGTTCTAACGCTGCGACCATGGACGACGGCGAACCCCAGCAGCAGCCGCACGCGTCGGCCGGCTACGGCCACGACCACGACGTGCCAGCGCGCTCCGACATCGACGAGATCCTGAGACGGAAGCGAAAGGCCCGCGAGTACAAGGTGAGCAGCTTGGAGCAAAGAGACGGACAGTGCGGGCGGGGCTGGTTCTTGAGGGCTTTGTCGAACAGCTGCGTGGCCTCATGCGCTGCGGCAGGCACGCGGTTGATGTGCATCTAGTCTGGTAGAGCACTGCGCCGACAAAGCAACTCTTTGACTAATGCGCCCTCGGATATTTGCAGGAGCTCGAATTAACATATCTGCAGGCTTGCTATCCATGCCGCCAACGAAAGGTCAAATGCGACCAGTCAGTCCCGTGTAAAACATGCGTTGTCCGTGAGCACCCGGAGCTTTGCACATATCATCCTCCCAGCGAGTCGCATCCGCCCGCAAAACGCCTGAACGTGGGCATTGGCCAGAATGGAAACGACTTTTCCAACGGGATGGTGCACATCCATGGCGGCACTGTCACACTTCCGCGCGAGGTGCGAGCGTCTGGCCGAGAAGCCATGAGCTGGAAGCTGACTGCCGCAGGACTGGGAACGCATCTGCACAAAGCTGCAGACGGCCGAGAAGTCGCTGGCGGATCTGAAAAATTCGGTCGCGAGCGTCTCCGAAGTGTCGCCCAATGCGCCCGCGAACGGATACTCTCCAGCGACGGCGGGCAACACCCCGCTGGCCGCCTCTGCGCCCATAGATAGCGAGACGAGCCACGTTAGGACGCAGGGCATTCACACATACAACGACTTTACTGGACAGACGATTCACGTTGGACCGAGCTCTGTACCGGCGCTTGTGATGGCGCTAGGCAAGGGTGACAGCCAGTTCCCAGGCATACAGGATGTCTTGGGCAAGAAGAGCATGTTGCCCATTTTCGGTCTGGACAATGAAACGGCCACATATCCTTTCGTTGACCTTTGGGGTTTGCCTCACGGATCTATTCAAAGAGCGCACGAGCTAGCCAACGCGCTTCCAAACGACACTGAAAGCCTGAGCTTCTTCCGATCTTATCGAGAGACGGCACATGTCGTATATCCGGCGGTTGCTGACATCGAAGGCGTAGAGTCGGATTTGTTACTCTTCTTAATCAACCGAGCAAGCACCCAGGGCACAAACGGCATCACCGACGAGCAGATCTATGGCAAAGACTTCCACTGGATTGGTCTGGTTTTTGCTATTCTCGCCTCAGGCTGCCAGTGCTCGACCCTGAGCCGGAAAGAGCGCGAGTTGACTTCACAGGTGTACATCTGCTGCAGCTTCGAGTGTCTCCGCTTCACCAACTTTCTTTCCCATGCTACTTTAGAGAACATACAAACGCTCCTTATTCTTGGGAACGCTATCTCCAATAACATGAACGCCGGCGTCTCTTGGAGCTTGATGGGCCTTACCGTCCGCTTGTCGCAAACTCTTGGTCTACACCGAATGTGTCCTTCAACCACTCCTCTGCCAGTTCGAATGGCCCGCAGCAAAGTGTGGTGGGCATTGTTATGGCAGGACTCGTTGCTGTCCGTTTCCTACGACCGTGCGTCCTCAACCACCACCATCGACCACACCATTCCCCTGAGCCCGCATACCGCGCCCGGTACAAGAACATATGTTGAGAGCATGTATCGTCTTTGCAAAGTGGGTCTCGACATTGTCCGAGAGCGTCAACGTCCACAAAACTCACAGGAGGCTCTTATGCGCATCACGGAGCACCGAAACGAGCTTCAAGAGATCATGGTGGATGCTGCGGATTACCTGAAAGACTCCAGGCGATGTCGATCGATGAGGGACCAGCTGGAACATTGGGCCTTGTACCTGCACATTTCCTACATCACGTCCGAACTTTGTCGGCCTGCGATTAGCCCGAGCACGGCAGGCCTCGATCTATCGAAGACTCTGCGCAAGGTGTGCATCGACAGCCTCACCAACACTGTTGAGGCTTTTCTCGGCTTGCAAAACATGACGCCATTCGCTACACGCTCGTGGGCGTCAGTCCATCGATCCATCAGTACAGCCCTTCTCCTCGGTATCATAGGGGAGCACAACCGCAACGAACGAGCACGGTCCCTCCTGACAAACCTCGTCCAGGTCCTTGGCGACGTAACTGCGAGCGTCGACCCAGCAGAGCTGTCAGCTCCCATGCAACGATCAGTCTCAGCGCTTCAACGGCTGCTGAGCGTTGCAAGTGCTCCCAGGAAGACAAGCGAGGCCGGGTCTCAGTCGTCTCCTTCGATGGCACAGTTCACGACGGATGAACTTCATGGCGTTCTCAATGGTGATGGCTCGCTGACGCAGTCTCCTCTGTTGGGGCTGGAACTTGACTCGTCGCCGTATGCTCTAATGGAGTCTATCGTGTGGGGTGCCCAGAGGACGCCTTGAGGTCTCTCTCCTGGGCCATGATGTGCTCAATTACAAATGATACCAACAATGAGGCTCTGATAGGCAAGGTCGCCGCGTACGTCCTGTCGAGGGAGGCATTGAGCCGCGAAGTCGACCTCGGTTCGACGTTGAACCGAGTCCAAGGGACGATGGCTAGGACCGGCGAAGAGGATTTCAAACCAGGAGGGAACAATACCGCATTCGAAGTCATAGCTCCTCGTAAGATTGAGTTGTATGAGGTTTGCGACGGCGCAATTTTGCAGCTTCGCGCAGCAGAGGATGCTTCACTATAGGTGTGAAATAGGTGGAGAGATCGGGTCACCACCATCCATCTTCGACACCAGCCCGAAGGTGGCTGTAGGTTGTTCATTCTTAAGAACGAGGATGTGGAGAAGAGTGCGGGCTCATAGCTCAAGCGTCCATCCAGAGTCTGTAACAAGCGTCTGAGTCGAGTGGAGATGATATCTACCACAGCGAAACGATTCTTCGCACCCAACGATACCTGCCTTCTTATTGTGCGTGCTATTCTATCTCATTCTCGACCCACTCACTGCCTCAATTGCCCTTCTCTCGTCGCTGTCAATTGCTATTGTGCCGGTCGCTGTCAATTGCTTTTGTGCCCTTTCGCTGCCAATTCCTATTGTGCCCGCCGCCGCTATTGTACCTCTCATTCACCTCCCCGCACGGCATGCAATATGTAAACCCGCCCTGCCCCATCACGCTTCCACCAAACCACGTTCGATCCTTTCCCACTCCAAAGTTCTTCATACACGCACTTTTGCTTCGGCGCAATCAATTTCTTTACATTTATACGCAGGCGTCGCAAGCTGGACTCGCGATCACACACACACACATACACACACACATACACACACACACACATACACACATACACATACACACACACACACATACACACACACATAATACCACAACATGTGCGATACCGCCATCAAACCGCTCGCCAAAGCCCTCGCCACACCCGCAACCCAACTCTTTCTCTCCAAGGCAAAACGCACACACGACGCCCTCCGCGCCCGCACCGCCAACCGAAAGGGGCTCACCCGCTGGCGCCCAGACCTCCAGACCTTCTACCGCTCGCGCTTCGAAGCCGCAACCGCACATCTGGCCCCGGAGCACGCGCTGCACCTCATGACCCTCTGCTTCGCGTACAAGACGCGCGCTGGGGTGCTCGCGTTCCTGGATAGCGTCGGGGAGGGCGTGGGGCCCGTTTGGGCGGAGCTGCTGAGGGGGGTGGTGCTGGAGTCCGGGTGGGATGTACTACGCCACGAGGGGGTGGAGGAGGAGGACGATGACGACGACGACGACAACGACGAAGATGCTACGTCGTCCCCCGGCACGGCGGAGGGCTTCGAAATCCCGACGCTCGGGATCGCGTTCCCGAAGCAGAGTTTCCTGGCGTGGGCGATGCACGTGCCCGTCGCGCATCTGACGATCGAGGAGGTGCTGAGGTGGCCGGCGGCGTGTGGACTGGGGTTGAGCCGCGAGGTCAAGGGGGAGGTGTGTGGTCGGTTGGCCGGGGGGTGGTGCGCTGGTGGGGAGGAGCGCGGGGTGCGGGATTTCTTCGCGGCGCTGTGCGTGGGGCGGAGTGGGTTGGCGTGGTGCGAGAAGCCTAGGGAGGGATATGGGATGCTGGACGTGGGCGCGTGGGTTGAGAGGTGGAGGGGGATTAGGGGAGGGGAGGGGGAGGGGGAGGGGGTGTTGGGCGCGAAGAGGAAGAGGGAGGATAGTGCGAGGCCGAGGGTGGTGAAGCGGGTGAGGTGGGCTGACGAGGAGGAGGTGTGAGGGTGAGGGTGAGGATGGATGACATCGTGCGTGTGGCGAGACTCTATAGGTGTTTTAGCACGTTTGTCCGCAGGCTATTGCGAGCTGTCGGTGCTGGACACCGTAGCTACAATGGCAGATGTATAATGTATTTGTAATGAAGCGAAGCCAAAGTCTCGATGGAAAGTATATTGACTATAAATACATGTGCGGCGTCCCACGTAGCGTTGTAGCAGAGGCGGAGGTGCAACGGTGGAAATGTAGATACATGAAATGAGCGTCCGTATGGCCCGTCGCGTGCTGGTACGTGATTACTGCTTTCGCCGCTCATACACCCACTCGTACTCGTCATCGGAGTCGACTTCTTCCTCGGCGTCGTCGTCGGCGTCGTCATCGGCGTCGGTATCAGTGGCAATGTCGGTGTCTTCTCCATCTTCCTCGTTGTCGTCTGAGGCTGTGTTTTCGTCATCGGATGTCTCGCTGTCCTCGTCAGACTCCCACTCCCAATCATCATCCGGCCCAGGCTCTTCGTATTCGTCTCCCTCCAAATCCTGAGCCTGGACAGGAGTATCGTCTGCCTTCCCGCCCTGACTCTCCTTCGCATCGGCCTCTGTAACATTCGCCGCACCTCCGCTCGCGCCCCCTGCCATCGCAGCCGCATACGCCAGATAGAACGTGCGACTCGCCCCGCCATCCAACAAACTCATATCGAAGTTCGGATCCGAGAAGAACTCCAGCGCCGCAAACGGATCGATCAGGATCTGATTCGCGTACAGAATGCCCTTCCACCCAGCGACCGCCTTATCCGCCCGTCCATCGCTAAAGTACGTATCCCATTCCTCCTGCACAAACTTCCTACTCCGCGTATACGCGCTCGACGGATTCAACGGGATCATATGAATCCCCTGAATGTACTCCGGATTCGCGCCGAAATACGTCGTGTGGTCGACTTTGTTCTCAAACAGGATGCCCGTTACCTTGTTCGGCAGAAACTGGCTTGGTTGTACCTGGTTGTCCGACTCAAGCAGGAAGTAGTTGCGCAGACTGCGCTTCTGGCACGCGAGCTGCAGATTCGCGCGGCCCTCCATGTAAGCATCGCCGATGGTCTTGCCCCACATCTTGAGCGCGTACGTCGCGAAGGTGTCTTCGGAGGTGGACTCCTGGTCTTTGCCGTCGCCCGAGTCGAAGAGACCTTTTGCCCAAGAGTGGCACATGAACCAGTCGAAGGAGCGCTGGAAGGGGAAGTACGGGTCGTCGGCGGAGGGGTTGGCGAAGTCGCGCACCAACATGTTGACCCAGGCTTTGTTGGAGCCTTGGTCGAGCCAGGTCGGGTCGAGGTGCCCGACTACGGCGGCGGTGTAGACGAAGTAGCCGTAGTGGAAGTGGTGGTCGTTGTAGAGGGTGTTGCCGAAGTCGAGGCCGAGGTCGCCGCCGCCATAGGAACCGGATGAGACTACGCCTTTCCAGACGTTGTCGTAGACGAGGGGAAGAGGCTGGGTGTTGTTTATGAAGACATTGAAGGCATCCTTTAGTTTTACGAGACCCGCGGCGGCGAGCTCGGTGTCCCTACCCAATGTCTGGACCGTGTAGATGACACTTGCGAACTTGGCAAGGCCTTTACCGCTGTAGTACATGCTGTCAAGACGCGTCTGGGCGGTGAAATTTTGCCCTAGCTCGAGCGCGCCAGAACTCTGAACCATTATGCGCATCTGGTCGTTGAGCTCGATGTTCTCGCTGCCACTATTCCCATTGCCGTTGTCAGGGACCCAGGGTGCAAAGCCTATGGAGGCAGGGAGCTCTGGCTCAACCATGGTGATTTTGTCCGCAACAACACCTTTGGCATAGCCCTTGGTGGTTGTTACAAGCTCGATGTCTGTCAAAGCATCCTTTGATGCTTGGTCAAACGACTCCACCTGATGCGGGATGGCGAACATGAATAGAGTCTGGTTTTTCACTCCGCTCTTGCCCCACTCAAGCGTGTAGCTACCAAAAGCGCCGTTGAGTTTGCCGGAGATGGTAGCGTTGGTTGCAAATGCACCGGCGGTCGAGTCGTATATCTGCTCGCCTGGACCACCTGCAGGGTTTTTGGCGATTTGTATTGAGCCGATGAATGCATTCGGTCCCTCGATGAGATGATTGTCTACCAGTGTGAAGGGTGGTGCACCCACGGATCCAACAGGCGTCGCGTATAGAAGCCAGTGGGAGTCATCCTCAAGTGCTATCCGATACTTGTAGGTGATACCGTTCAGGCGCCCAATGTAATCAAGCGTGCGGAAGAAAACACCCGAGTTGAGTTGCGGCCTTGCATTGTTGTATAAGGCAGTCACGAAGCCCATTCCCTGCACGAGTGGAAAAGAGATGATAGGTTCCGAATTGACCGAAGGGGCGAGATTAGCATATACAGAGAAGCCAGTCAGCTCTTCAGTGGAAAGGACGGTACTGGTTCCCAGCTCCTTTGCCGACAAGACGACGTCTTGGATGCCAATCGGTGCGATCCAGTACCGCGGCGGAGTTTGTTCGCCCCAGGCAAACTGCGACCGCTCTATGTGGCTTACGGACATACCCCAGGTATCACCGGTACCCTTAGCCCATGCAAGGGAGTACGGATGCGTCCAGATGGGGAAATTCTGCTCTCCTAGGAACAGATTTGCGTAAAACTTATTCGTGTAAACCGGAACATCGCCATCGACAATGTTGATTTTCTTAATAGGATGATCGTCACGATGTTTAACCTGTTGTGGTGGCGCATCTGTAGCCATGGGGACGAAAATGTTCCCTTCGACATTGCTCAAGGGTTTGGTTGGTCCAGGCACCAGAGTTCCATCAATGGGCGCAAGTGTTCGAGTCGGCCCCTCGATAGCAGTCTTGATGGGATTCAACGTGAAACCTTGATCAGGTAGACCTGTCGGTATGATCTGTCAAATGCTCAGCCAGATTCGGGATTTAAGCAACGAAAAAACTTACACCCGTGATTGAAGGCGACTCTGTCGCGCTCACAGACTGTAGTGTTGACACAACTAGGCTGTAGCTCGTAGTGATTTCGATTCCTGAAGAGAGAGTGATGGCACGTTCTTCGACAACATGTGCATCGCGCTGCTGTTCGCGCGCAGGTAGGCTGTAAATTAGCGTGCTCTGGGCCAAGGCCAGCAGGATGGCCAGCTTCGCCATCTTGGATTGAAAGAAAAAAAGCTAAGGAGTGACTGTCTCGCAAGGAATGGCGTAGACTAAAATCGTTCTGTCAAGGAGCGGTTGTGTATGAAAACAGCAAGCGTTTAGGGCTGATAACGGCGGAATGCGAGCGTGCTCCCGAAGAATGAAGCGCGGCTCCACGCACAAAAAATGTCATTGTGCAGCGCTGCGAGCGTTATATAACATCTGATATTGGAAGGGTCATTCCGAACGTGGGGATGATGTTTCATGTGCCAAAGCTAAAGACTGTTCTGTTCGGGCAGGTCAGTGAAGGTAGTCGATGACCGATCAGACAGATGGTAAGAATCAGCGGCTGCGTAGTACCCTTGACGGCGGGAGTAGTAACCTAAAACAGATCTCGGTCTGCAGGTACCGGTACCCCTGTCGTACGGAGGGGGTCCTGGGGTTCTGGTCTGGCCACACAAAAGGGCCAGGGTATCTTATGTCAGTCTTCCGGGTATAGCCTTGTCCTACCCGTCTTACAACTCTACCAGTCCCTTAAGCGTATGCCATAGACACATCTGCCAGATTCTAGACAAGATAAGCTCTGTGACCGAAGAAGCGTGTGATATATCTTCTAGAAGGCCGCCGTGGAGAGTCAGTGTACAGCACACGAGTAACACCGTTCCCAGTGCAGTCGACTCTATTCTCCACAGAAGGCTAGTGTACGGCGCATGCGGAAACAACAAGCTCTAGCTCCCACCACGAGCGCATATGTTCGTGTGAAGGCATCACGCCGCGGCCCTATAGCACTGCAACTGTCATTAAAAACGAGACTTCCGAGGTAAGTTCCATAACCTATAGCAGACAACCGGTCCGCGGATTTAGGGGCGCAGTCGGCTCTTGATGAACGGTAATTTGAAGGTGATGCACTTGATGCGGAAGGAGGTAGGTATGGTTGCGTCAAAACGCCGGAAGGATCCCCCCCACAAACTACCCCGGGATTTGCGATCTCGACGTTCGCAAGTCACCTTCTTCACCCAGGCCATATTTTGGTCGATCTTTCATATAGCTCTTGTAGCATCTGTTGCCGGTCATTGCACTATGTCAGGTGCGTCTCCATCAAGAGGCCGCCGGATGCATGATCAGTAGACCGAGGCAGGATGCGCCCGGCTTGCGCATGTGTCTAGGGTTGACAGCAAGCATGAAGACGCGTTTGATGGCTGTTTGCACATTCATCATGCTGCCAACGTGACAGGCGGCTTCGACGTAAGGTTGGGAATGAAGAAATGAGGTTGCAGTGAACCCTAAACCCCTGCAGCCCGGCAAATGCTGGTATTCTAGCTAATCACAGTGAAGCACTTGTTGAAACGTGGGCGCATCATCTCATCCAGGGGCAACGCTGCATTTGTGAGGTGGCGGGGCAACTTGTGTATCACATCTTCACATGTTGGCTTTCAGTTGCAGCCATCCTAGACTTGACCAGCGGTTGAGGACTTTTCTTCACAAGCCCAGCCCACACCCATTGCATCTGACATGTAGCGGTACGAGTCAATCAAACCGAGAAGGTCTAAGCTGATGGCTGAAGCAAATAGCATCCAGCTAAAAATCTAACGTGGACTCCCCAGCGTCCTGTCCAAGTTAAACGCAGCAGATATCAGAGCCAGGTGACTGAATGCTTGCGGCGTGTTACCCAATTGCTCGCCCGATCGAGCAATCTCCTCCGAGAACATGCGAAGATGGTTGCCAAAGCTCAATATGTTTTCAAATATAGTAACGGCTTGCGGGAGATACTTGCCTTCGTACGCACCGGCCTATACGGGCATGGTGTTAGTGCGGTCAAAGTAGGGATCAAAAGGTTTGAGCTTACTCTAGTCAACGCCTCGACAAGCCAAAAAGTACACATGCTGAACGCCCCTTCACGTCCGCCGACGCCTATCGTAAAGGTCAGCAAACCATACAAAGCAACGAGGCAGCCCGGTCTTCACGTAGCACATCAACGGCTGGGCGCTTCTGTAATACGAATCAAGCCAAGGCGCTGAGACACAAGCTGCTCCTGGCACCTGGTGCTCAACCGCCGAAAAGACTATGACTTACCGTCATCTGACTTTGCCGAATTGTATCTGTACACAAGACCAGTGCTCGTCAGTCCACCCTTCTCAGGAGCCTTAAGGATATGGTCAAGGGTCCCTAAGAACCTCGGATCGTTGGGAGACACAAAGAAAACCAGAGGGGCGATCAGGACTGCGGAGTCGAGCACGTCGTTGGCTTCGTAGCTTTGGATGAAGGCGCCCAGCTCTTTGTTGTAGCCTTTTTCCATCACTTCTTCCATGATCGCATCTCGTACCTGAAGGTGATACCACGTTAGCACTTCCTTCTCCACCACCTTTAGATCTGACAATACTTACACGATACCACTCTTGTCGCTGTGGGCATGGGAAACACCTCTTCTCGGCCAATCGGAGAGCGCGATCCACGGCAACCCAAAGCATGATTTTTGAGTACACGAAATTCTGCTTAGCGTTTCGAACTTCCCAAATGGACATGTCTTTCTCCTGCCAGATCTGGCAGACGTAGTCTGTAATTTCGCGCACGGACAACCACTGGTCGTAGGATATTGGCTTGCCCAGTCTGTTGCTCAAGTAAATGCCGTCCATTAGTTCCCCATAGATGTCGAGCTGCTGATGGAACGCTGCTCCGTTGCCAATCCTGACCGGCTTGCTAGCACGATAGCCCTCCAGATGCGTCAACTCAATCTCTGGGATGTCGGTCTCTCCTCGAATGGTGAACATGATAGGAAGGGGGCCCTTCTTCACTTTTGTTTCAGCAATGCGCTGGAAGATGAAGCTTGTATATGCTTCGGCCTCGAACTTGAAACCCATCCGAAGGAATATGTATATGGTGAACGAAGAGTCGCGAACCCAAGAGTAACTACGCGCCGAATTAGTAATGTATGACAAACTCAGTGTCGACCCTCCTACCGGTAATCCCAGTTCCGTGTGCCTAGACAATGGTCAACTTAGTTCGGCATGTATGTACATAGTGATTCTAACCTCCGAAATCTTCAGGCAATGAGAAGGTTGGAGCAGCCACTATCGCCCCTGTGGGCTCGTACGTCAACAGTTTAAGGATGAGTAGACTCCTTGTGACGTAGCTCTCCCATCGTCCATGATACTTGCTCTGCGCGATCCACCGGACCCAGAACTTGTGCGTTGTCTTTTGCACCTCATCTACTACAGCTGTCGCAATATCTGCAGGTACTGTGTCTTGTTCATCATGCAAAATGAAAACGACCGACTGTCCCTCCAGAAGACGGAACCGGGCTATGACGCCATCTCCAAGGTGATTTGAGCTTGATTCTTTGCTGAAGGTCACGGATGGTTGTTCCAGGCCAACGCTGCTGTCTTCGTCATTGATGGCGATTGTGCAAGACAGTGACAAGTTTTTAGATTTGAAAGTAGCATGACGGCCTTCGTTGTCGACTTCAGTGGTGTGCGTTTCTTGTGCGTAATCTTCAAATATCAGCGAGAGCCTGAAGATTTACTCCATATTTCACTTACTGAACGCAGGGAAGAGTTCGACCTCGACCTCAACTTCCCCTCGTAGACTTTCAACACGGCGCACTAGCCATTTCTTCAGATCAGGTCGCTGCTCCTGGTCTTTGCATATTTCTCCTCGCTGTTTACCGTGAACTACCTTTTCATGGTAAGCCGCATCAGCTGTGGCACTGTTTGGCCGCGGAAAGAAGTCGATCACATTCATAACTCCATCTTCGTGTAAATGCCGGGTTTGAAGTATGTTGCTTGAAGGTAAGTACTGCTGCTTCGTGGTGCATAGTTGACCTGCTGCTGGGCCCACCGAGAAATGTCCGCCCTTGTCTTTATCTAGCATGCGAGCAAAAATGGATGGCGAGTCGAAATCAGGCCTGACAGTCGTTAGCATTCGCCTTCACTTTGTGGAGTGGTGAATTATACCAGCACATCATGTCAACTCCCTACAAAACGAATATTCAGCCTTTACTTTGGCTTTGGTGGAGCAGTTTGTACTTACTCCATCAGTAGCAACGAGTGCTGATGTACGCATATTCCCGATCAATCCGTAGTTCTCGACCTTCCATAGTGAGTGTTCAGCTCGACCAGTCGGTGCGCAAACCTACTGGCATATATCCAGTACCTCCACGAATCGAAGGCGCACCATCTGCGTGTGTTGTACCTTGCGGCATTATGGTGGTGTTCCTCGCTGGAGATTACGCTTGGACGACGCAGTTAGAGCAGTGGGTTTTCTTTGTTTCTTTACGTGCTGGCCTTAGATTGGTGTGGCAGGCATCAAGTCCTCTGCGCTGTAAAACAGAAAGTGGCAAGGGAGCAGGGCTGAATATGACGTCACCGGATCGCAGTCTGGTACGATACATATCAATAGTGATTCATTCTTACGGTTTCGCTACTCCACCCCACAGATTCTGCTGCGCTACAAATCTCGTCATGGGGATTCCGATGCTTCCGTGAGCTATGTAGCTATCATTGCGGAGATGCCGACTGCAGCCGACAATACACTCTTTGCCTCCACGAAACCACATGAGCCTTACAGAATTGGCACTGCAAAAAACTCTCTCTGGTGAACAACACTTACTCCTATCTTCTGCCTGGACTATACTAAACACTTTGGGAACTGCGCATCTGCGCGTCGTTTCGCGACATACGCCAGTGGTAGGTGGATGCTCACAAATGCGCTTACTTTTGCGCACTTTGTGTGCGAGTCGCATGCGCATAGCCAAAAATCACAGGGTGAGAATACATAAATGTTTTCCTGTGTCTATTATGGTGGATTGCCGTAAATGTCCATTGCAACCTACAGTATTTGTCCCAATTCAAGAGCGCTTCGCGATGGCGGCGGCCGAATCGAACAAGTAAGCGGCCCCAAACACGGTCAGCAAAAAACAGCACACAGCATGGTCATGAATAAAATTGAACTCCGCTGGTCCTGTGTTGGGCCAACTGTTGCTGACGAGAGTCAGGAACCGACAATTTTCTCCAGCGTTGCTGGCATACTTGTCCACTCCAGAAACTCTTCATGATCGCATCGCGAACGGGTCATTGCTACCAGACGATCAAGGCCAAAGGGTGAAGAGAACGGAAAGGACCTTGCAGCGATTGGTTGGCAGATTAGAGCTCGCGGACGGCAGCATAGGAACGAAAGCAGACAAAGGGGCCGGTGCTTCAGGATCGTAGCTTTCAACGGGACGGATAAGAGCCTGGGAGCTTAGTATCAAAGCACGGTTATAGGCGCCCGTCATTAGGCCGGACCTGGCAACATAGGAGCCGGATATTGTTTGTTTGCCCAGGAATCCGTTATACGAGACATGCAGTTGGTGACGCGGCTTCAGGGTAGCGGCGGGCGGACGATAAGATGGGAGATGGCGGCAGCGAGAGTCTCCAGGAGCGTAGGAGCATTCTTCTCGCCAGGAAGAGAGGTGTTTTTGTTTGATTGCATGTGGAGATAATTTGGAGGAACGAGGCCTTGACTGATTGAAGGGGCCTCGATTGTTGGAAGGAGGCCTGTGGCTGGCCTGCCACAGCACGGGCTCTCTTGACGATGGATCTTCGCGCTCAGCTTTGGCGCCAAACCGCCCAGCTTGCACGTCTGGTACCTGAAATACAAAGGTAAGGATTGTAGTAGGATTGTATTAGAGTTAGGATCGTATTAGGATTAGGATTGCATTAAAATTGTATTTATCACGGGTGCATATCACAATTCAATCAATCAACACTGTGGCAGTGTGGCCGTGCGGGCCCTTCGGCAATGGCGCACAATGTCCAGATGTGTGGCACGACAAAACTGGAACCACTTGCGTTGCCTGGGCCGGCAGCAGCCGGTCGCAGACGTGCCGCGCTTGAGGAGTGGATTGAGAGACATTGTTGCTGGGTATGGCTTTGTGGTAGTCAGGGGACAAAGAGCGATTGTCGTTTGGTATGCCTCTGTAGTAGTTGCTTTTGTAGTAGTGTCGGTATGGACAAAGAGTCATTGCTGTTGGGTATGGCTTTGTAGTAGTCGGGGTGGACAAAGAGCCATTCATTGTTGTTGGGTGTGCCTCTGTAGCAGTGTCGGATGGAGGAAAACTCTGGCGCCCGGTGGCATCCAAAGGACGCTTTCGATAACAGGCCGGCGGTTTCCTGGCTTGTCAGCGGCGACTACCTACGGATCGACAATGGGCGGCCGTCTATTTTTGCAGGGCACAGCCACCGGTGCCACGCCGCTGCGGCTCCGGACAGCTACAGTAGGTAGATACCGTACCCTGTACGGCAACCTCACAGCCCTACCTAGCACAACGAGCGATGCAGCATCGTGGGAGAAGGACAGCCATCACCAGCACATTTGCCCTTGCCTTTTGTCGTCGCGTGCTATCTGGCAGTTACTTCTGTTGTTGGGCAGGCTTGGTGTTTCAGAAATCAGCACACGAATTTCGCGGCCTTGGGCGCGATGAATGGCTCCCGGCAGCGTGAACCAAGAGTACGCTGGTCCCCCCCTTCACACCCCCCGATAGGCCCACATGGCTCCAGTGCAGTGCCGCATTACTCGGCTGTCATCCGTGGCGCCCTCGCAGTTCGCAACTGCGAGGCGCAAGGCTCGTGGCCAATATTGCTTGCGTGTGGCGTGCGCATAAAAATGGAGCCATGTTTGAGTCGCGCAGAGGCATCGTCGCCCGTCGCCGTCGCTCCTCGTCAACATATTGCAGCAAAGATCTGCTGGGCCCATCCAGAACGTATTAGAACTCTCCACCCATTCTTCGACAGTCGAAGCAAAGACCATCGGGGTAGCACCGCGCCGTTGCCCTTTCGGTCGCGCCTTTCCGCACCCCTGTCCGCAAAGACAACCAGGTTTCAGTCGCTGCCTCACCTGCACGCCCTCGTCTCTCCCCTTCCAGCAACCCACAACCTCTCGTTTCATCATCCGCTTTCCTCCAACTGCCAGCACACCAAAGGCTTTTGGTCTTCCCATCTTCTCTATTGTTGTTTGCCTCTTCAACTCCCTCTTCACGTTCGACACACCCCGTTCCGGCACGACACAAGGTTGAACCTGCGGCCCTAGACCTTTAATCTCACGTTTACTCTGCATCACGACTCTCTTATCGCCTTTTCTCTAGCTCGTCACCCCAGACGGACCCTCGAGCATCCTTCCACCCCATCGTTGGTAGGGGTAGATCGCCCGCGGGCGAAGAACCAACGTCATGCGAGCCCACATCTCTTATTCCACAATGCTCGCGCCATTCATAATACTAGCAACAGCGCCTCTGGGTGCCCTGGCTTCAGACGTACTCAAGACTACTGGATACAGCTCGTGCCAGAATGACGCCGATATCAAGGTCAACAGGATGGACGTCGAGTTCGTCAAATCGACAAGGAAGGTCACGTTCGACGTATCCGGTACCAGTCTAAAGAAGCAGGATGTCATAGCTACACTGGTGGTTAACGCCTACGGCATCGAGGTGTACAAGAACGAGTTCGACCCCTGCGATGGAGACACAAAGGTGCCTCAGCTGTGCCCAGGTAAGTTCACCACCACGCACGTCTGAGACTGCCCGCTGACAGTCTACAGTACCCGCAGGCACATTCGGTGCGCAAGGAACACAGACCGTCCCCGAAGCGTACATGGACAAGATTCCAGCCATCGCCTTCAACGTCCCGGATTTAGACAGCCAGGCTACACTGCAGCTCAAGGCAAAAGACGGAACACAGCTGGCTTGCATTACTTCTACCGTCAGCAACGGAAAGACGATGGATGTCCCTGCCGCCAAATACATCGCAGCGGGTATCGCAGCCGGTGCGTTGGCTGTCTCCAGTCTGTCGGCCCTTGCGAGTGCAGGTCACGCGGGCGCGGCGACGTCAAGCCCCAACTTCGGCGATGTTATTGGCTGGTTCCAGTCCATGGCACTCAATGGAATGATGAGCGTCAAGTACCCCAGCGTTTACCAAAGCTTTTCCAGGAACTTTGCATTCAGCACAGGTCTCGTTGGTTGGGACAGCGCCCAACGGTCAATCGACAATTTCCGTAACAAGACCGGTGGCAACCTCACAGCAGACAGCGTCGACTACCTGGAGAAGATCAGCTATACCAATTCTGGGCAAAACTTGACAAAGCGCGCGATCGAGGTTGCGTCGCTTTGGGGACGTGATGACTTGAGTGTCAACAAGGACAACAGCACCGACAGCGGGGGGAGTAGCCAGATGGAAGATCTCAGCCAAGGCATCAAGAAGTACGCTCAAGAGCTAAGCATTCCCAACGGCAACACTTTCATGACTATCCTCCTCATCTTCGCCATCGTCGTCGCCTCCATCACCGTCGCCATCCTCCTCTTCAAGGTCATTCTCGAGACGTGGGCTCTGTGCGGCAACTTCCCAAAGCGCCTGACTGGATTCCGCAAGCGATACTGGTGGACACTGGCCAAGACCATCACCCACTTGATCCTCCTCCTCTACGGGATCTGGACCCTCTACTGTGTCTACCAGTTCAAGAGTGGTGACTCGTGGGCTGCCAAAGTCCTTGCTGGCGTCACTCTTGCGATATTCACCGCCGTTCTTGCCTTCTTCATATGGAAGATCTGGAGTCTGGCCCAGAAGTTCAAGAGAATGGAGGGCAACCCCGGAGGACTGTACGAGAATAAGGAGCTCTGGAGGAAGTACAGCTTTTTCTACGAAAACTACAAGCAGAGCTACTGGTGGCTGTTCATCCCGCTGATCGTCTACATGTTTGCTCGTGGTTGCGTTATTGCTGGCGCAGACGGTCACGGTATGGCTCAGGTCGCCGGTCAACTCATCGTCGAATCCTTGCTTCTTATCCTACTCCTGTGGTCTCGCCCGTTCTCGCTCAAGTCCGGAAACTGGATCAACATCATCATTCAGGTTGTGCGTGTCCTTTCCGTCGTTTGCATCCTCATTTTTGTCGAGGAACTCGGTGTTGCGCAGACCACGAAGACGGTGACTGGTCTAGTCATGGTGGTCATGCAAGCTGTCCTTACCGGTCTTCTGGCCATCTTGATTGCGGTCAACGCCATCGTCATCTGCTGCAAGGAGAACCCCCACAAGAAGCAGAGGAAAGAAGCCGGTAAGTCCGACCAACAATCCACGATCAATCTTCTTGCTAACAATCCCACAGAGAAGGCACGCGACCTAGACAACCTTACGCCCCTGGATGCCCGGAACTCCCTCCTCATGGACCCGCAAGAATACAAGCGCGGCTCCGTCATCAGCGTCGGCGGCCACCGTTACGACCCCATCCCGCTCACCGAGCAAAACACACAATATCACGGCGCGCGCCCCTTCCAGGACAATGACCACGACCAGCTCATGGACAACGCCGCCGGCTTCGGCCGCACCGGCACCCACAGCCGCGGTGTCAGCGCCGACGCGCGCAACCCCAGCCCCGATGCGCGGGCGCCCCGTCTGCCCTCCGTCGACATGGGCACCCAGCAGACGGGCTACACATCGTACGGCGGCCAGTGGGCGCCTCAGGGAGGATACCAGGGACATGCCTACTAAACTGCGCAATCGATACCCCACAGCGAAAAGCAATTCTGCACTGTACATTTTTCACGCAGAGATCTGGCACCGCACTGTACACGTAAAAACGTTAGAAGGATGTTTTTACACGCACTGCGAGCCCGGACTTTGAGATATAGCATGCGCCCGAGGAGGGCATGGCATGGCATGGTTGGGAACGGGCGTATATACCTGGGTGGGCATCTATCTATCCGTACCCTACGAGGCAAACGGTTTTTTTCCTGGTTGGCGACATAGACTCTGACAGCATATCTTGTAATTCGCGGACTGCGCGGCCGGGCGCCTGGATGCATATAAGTTCGTTAGCGAGAGGGATGAAATAGCATTGTTTTTGTCATTCGGTCCTACTCGTACGTGATCATGTGCTTGTATCCTGCGGTTGGTGTATGGTTTGTGCCATCCATGATGTCGACGGGGAGCGCCTTTCTGAACTGCTGGTCATCCCTGGCAGAACAAGCAAGACGCAGGTGCGGTGCGTGCGGTTCCTGCCTCAACATCGACAAGCGTTGGGTGTGGTAGTTGCCTTCTGAACGTCCTCTTCTCTCTCTCTTTTTCTCCCCAAGTTTCGTTTGTGGTTCCTCCCTTCCCTTTTCACAGCTCACGAGCATCGGCATTTGAAAGTTGCTTTCGCCGGCGCTTCTGACCATTGTTGAGTATCATTTCGTAGCTTCTCACCGTCCGCTGGGTATCATTTCGCAGCTTCTCACCATTCGCTATGGCACCCTTCCGATACGTTGCCGCCGCAGCGCTCGTCACTCTCGTCACAGCATCTTCCTCGTCCAAGCGCGGGCTCTGTGTCATACCGCCCAGAGATAACCCTTACCACGCCGAAGACGAGAATGTCTGGACAACACACCCTCACTCCCACCTTAATTGGTATTACAACTATGAATCCACACCCACTCGTGCTTACGAGTGCACATACGACTTCGAGTTCGTGCCCATGTTTTGGGGCGCCCCTGAAGGCGGCTTCATCGGCGCCACGCCCTTCCTCGACAGCATCCGACAGCAGCTCAAGGCCGGCGCGAACATCACCCACGTGCTTGGCTTCAACGAACCCGACGGACTCTTCGAGGACGGCGCCGCGAACATTCCAGCACAGGTAGCAGCCAAGGAATGGACGAGGCAACTGGAGCCGCTCAAGCATCACGGCATCAAGCTCGGTGCTCCCGCCGTCACCGGAACCCCGGACGGCACCATGTGGCTCCAGGACTTCTTCTACTACTGCAACGGCACCTGCAGTCCCGACTTCCTGCCGGTTCACTTCTACGGCTCCTTCGAGGCTATGGCCAGCAAGCTGGGCCAGCTGACGGTCGCATATCCCAAGCTGCCGATTTAGGTAACGGAATGGGGCTACAGCCACCAGGACCTTCCTACCACACAGCATGCTTTCGTCGAGTCGATCCGCATGTTTGATGACTGGCGGTGAGCACTCTACCCCCCTCAGTATCCTTCGTCAGCCGTGCATACGCCATGCAGTATTATTCGGATTCCAGCACAGTACCGCGGTGTCCGATACTGTCCCTTTGCAACTCGAGGAGATGACTGAAAAATCGTAGCAACATCACGCGATACGCCTACTTCGGCGCCTTCCGGTCGGACACGTCCAACGTCGGCGCGAACTCGGCCATGCTGACGGAGAAGGGCGAATTGACGGACATAGGATCATGGTATCTGGGCGGGTCGAGGACCAATAAGATGCCCCACAGCAGCTGGGCCGAGAACTTGAAAGCGAAGATGAACACGATTCGACTGGGCGTCTTTGTCGCTCTTGTGGGAGTACTGGTAGACTGGTGACGAGGCTTCGCTCACGTGGGCAGGCCGGGTGGAATTACACGTATCTCATCCTTGTGCTCTGGACCTCTGGGCATCCGCTGGGCAACTTTTGGGCCTTCTATGAGGTTGTTGGGGTCGTCGGTGCGATGCTGGTGTGGGTGGCCTGTTGTCCTCGTCTGCTTCTCGTGTGGCTATGTTAGCTAGGTAGGTGCGTTGATAGAGAGGCTATGCCGTTACTTGTCAGTGGGAAAAGCGTACGTAGGGCTATCCGCTTCGGCTGGAGAAATCCATTCGTCTTCATTTTTGATCCGTGAACACTCATATGCTAGAGCACAGTGCCTTGGTTGAAGTTGATTCTGGAGTTTATTTCGAATAACGACTAACACTGCTGCGGAGTAGATCCGCCTGCGGATAATATTAATGAAAGCAATAACGATCCTACACAGAGCTACACTATGACACATGGGCTTTTATTTCTCGTTGTGCTGTTGGCATATTTTACCTGGGCGGGATTTTGTTTTCTCGTGCGCCTACGTGGACATTGTGTAGGATCCGTTCTTCAGTCAATTGGGACCGAGAGACGGATTGGCGTGGTTCGACACTCTGTAGCAGACACGAGTCTCAAGGTGAGAAGATGTGTATGTCACCAAGAAGGGTTGCTATCAGGTGGCCGGGCGTTATAAGCTCACAAAACAAGGACGGAGCAACATCACGCAAACATCACAAAAACATGCAAAGACCCTGCCGAAGCAGCGGAGCCGCATGACGCCTTGAGGGCATCCAGTCCACGAGGGACACGATCAGGCGGAAAAGGTTTGTTCAGGAATGGACGTTCATTGCTATGAATCGGCATCATTCCTCAGCCACCACGCTGCAAGAGTCTTGCGCGCCGACAGGCGACACAAGCCCTAGGCCCACAGTACAGTCGAAACTAGACTTTTATTCGTATCCATCCGACCCTGATGCCGAAGAGGTATATATCATTCTCCATAAGCCGTAGACGCCGTGCGGTGTGCGCGTTTATGCGACGAGCTGGACGATGCCGCCAGCCTCCTTGATCTTCTTCTCGGCCTCGGCCGACACGTAGCGGGCGCGGACGATGATGGGGACGGCGGGGAGACGGCCCTTGCCGAGGACCTTGGAGTAGCCGAGCGAGAGGAGGTCGATGACGGGGGCCTTGTCAGACTTCTTGGCGAGGTAGGCGTCACGCTTCTCGGCGGGGATGAGCGACCACAGCTTGTCGAGGTTGACGACGGGCTTCCAGAACTTCTGCTGGGTCTTGTGGCTGCGCGTTTATTAGGCGCTGCGTCGCCAATAGAGGGCGAAAGGGAGCCACTTACAAGTAACGCATACCAACCTTACCGAAGTAACCGGGATGGTACTTGTCGATGTTGGTCCTGTGGTGGTGCTGACCACCAGCCATACCACGACCACCGGGATGCTTGCGGTGCTTTCCTACACGTCCATGACCGGCGGAGACGTGACCCTATGTTTCGTCAATCTCAGCGTGTTGCGCGCGTTGTTGGGTGTCCTTACCCTGTGCTTGCGGGTGTTCGACAGACGGGTAGGCATGATGGGCGACTGCTGTGTTAGTATCGATGAAGTTCGGCCTGCTCTGCAAGAGTTTGGAGTTGGTGGGCTGAAATTAAGCGAGTCGTTCGGGCCGTCGATGTTCCGCCATAGACCCACGTGATATATCTTGGCACGCTCCATACTTTGTCTACTTTCGAAACACCAACGTCATGAAAAAAAACACGACAAACAGCGAGAATTCAATTCCTGGATTATCCATCACAACAGCATCGAAACATCTCTGCTAGCGGCCGCAATCGTCTCTATAGGCCAAAGCGCATCCCTCTGCGTTATGGTACCTGTAGAAACATGGTTGCGGCCGCGGCAGTCACGAAAGCAAAATTTGCGAGCAGGCTACGCAACATGACACACCCATTGACGGCAGCAATAACCATCTAGCCACGATGCCGCATCACGAAAGCGACGACGGAGCCCAAACCTCGTACAGCCACAACACACACAATTTCTGGTGGGCTTCCTGATCAGCCCGCCACTCGACATCGTTTGCGACGTCCCGCATCGACGGCCCTCCGGATTGAACGACATCAACGCTCACGCAAATCGCCTCACAGACACCCGGCATGCTACTATAGATGCCACACAATACACAGTCACAGACAGCCTCGTCCACTGTCGCCCCCATGTCGAAGGAGTGGTGCCCCTTCCGACATACCCGACAAGGTCTGAGGCGAGTCGCGATAGCGTTGCATGGCTACTAGACCCAAGAGCACGAAGGAGCGGAGCCTCGCTCTCGGGAAGCTGCATCGCAGCTGGTGCGTTGGCGCTGCCGCCAATGGCAGGTCACAACACAACACACGGCCACATAGGAACCTAGTGAGAGGCAGCAAGAAGATGGGAGAAACAAGAACACAGAACAAATGCAAGCCCTGAGGGTCAAGGGCAGGTACAGCAACATGAAGCCGAACACTGGGGGGAGACTGTAGGTACGCAGATACGACAAACGAGGCCGACGCCTCTACGACGCCTCAATACAACGGCAACGAAAAAGAGTTTTTTTACCGCACGAAAACAGAGACAATACATTTGAAGTCAAACACACAGACACAGATACATCACTTCTCATGACGGCATGTACGTAGTCGTAGATAGAAGCCAGACCACAAGCGGAGGCGAGGGAACAGCTGGCTGTACTTTCAGTACGGTGAAGTGGGGCATGTCGATTTCTTTCGGCAGCGCGTCGGCTGTTTGCCAAACCTCTGCATCCGGGCATAGCTGCACGAAACCGCGGCTGAAACCGAGTAGGATTCAATCAATCAATCAATCAATCAACACCAACGTCATGGAATTGCTGTGGAGAGGAAATAATGTACTTCACACATAAATCGTATCGTTTTGTTCAAGCCTACTTGTACTCCCAGAATCGCTATGCAATATCATGATTCGCTAAAAGCCCTCAACCCCAGTATGGCGTGCGTAATCCTACAAAGGTCGAGCTTAGGCCGCCGTCAGAGTCGTCTTTCTTTCGCTGTCCTGAGAGCTGTGGAACCAAGTTAGTAAGCGCACATATTATGTTATAAAGGGTGACGTACCTCGAGCTGGACATGTCTGTGAACGTGGACAAGCCAGTCCACGTAGCTCTGAGCCTCGTTGTTGCGGTCCTCGTACAACAACCGTGCGAATTCGTACTCCGCCCCGTCAAGTCCCTGTCGTGCCATCTGCAGAGTCAACGCTTTGGAGCCGCGCGTGTCCTCCAAATATTGCAAGATGTTGCGCACTTGAGCATTGAGATGCGTCTCAAGGACCGGAAGTGTCGATGCGAAAGGATCTATACTCTTCAGGCTGTCATGGCCTTCGCCAAAGAGGTCTTGTAACAGGTTCGGCGATACTTGAGCGTGCAACCACAGCAGGCATATCTGACCATTGTCCACAATATAGACGCCTCCTTCCTCTATCTTCGAGAATGATGCGCGGATACCGTCTGGCATCCTGAGGTGGCCATTCTCATTGGCGAAGCCGTCCTTCTCGTCCAGATTGTGGATCGAGATAATACGCGGGTAAAGGTAGAGTGAAAGCTCCAGTGTACTCATTGATTTCAGCAGCCTCACATCGTGCACTCTCCTATCCGTGGGCTCCTTGCCACCCTTGAACGCTCTTGACTTGACCAAGCCGAGAATGTACATGCTGAACTCTTTAAGGTTCTCCGGCAGGACAAGCTGGCCTGGCGGGCTGTTATGTCCTGCGAAGTTCTTCCGATATCCAGCGAGGATATCAACGGTTTTCTCTGTTAGCGCGGCACGGAGATCCTTCAGACTCTTCTCGGCCATGCGAGCGGCAGCCTCTTTCGCTATGATGGTCACAACAGCATCTTGATCAACGAACTTTAATGACTCTGCAGGTTGTTCACTGATACTAGCGACATTGTTGATACATCTCACCCGGCGCTGACCGCTGGCTGTTGTGTAGAGTAACGCGGCCTGGAAATGGGCATCCAACTTTGGATCGAGTTTGCCGTCATACGAGAACATGACACCGATAGACTTGTCTGCATCGATGACCCCGAATTCCAGATCTGCTCCGAAGGTATGGTGATAGAAGTTTCCGTGATACGCTGAGACCTGGAGGCCATTTGAGCACCGCACTTTCATGAGAGCCTGGTATCCGGTTTCTCGAGTAACAGTGTGTTTGATTTCTTTCGACAACTTGAGCGTGTCTCGTGGGGAGTGGAAGTTGGGATAGTAAAATATTTCACCACCGGTGGTAGCTGAGACGTGACCAATAGTGGCAATATCCAAGTAACCACCGCTAGGTGCGGCCATGAAGAAGTCGACACCAACGCCATTCTCCACCATTCTGTGAGCCACCTTCTTGAATCCTGGATGCTCTGTCGTCAGAAGCTTCTTCTCGGCGTCATTGTTGTGCATGCTGCCATCATCGCGGAGGAACAATCGCCCTGGTCCCCATGTTGGTAGCGCTGCCAAAGAGCAAACAATTTTTCCACCCGTTGCCGCGAGCGCTTCCACAGCGGCGTTCAAAGTCGGAAGTAGCGCCGGTTCGGGATTCTTGAACTCCGAGAACATATTAGGTAGCTGCGTGAGTAGAGAAGTGATGACCGCCTTGGACTCTTCAGGGTCAACAAAGAGCCCTTCACTCAGCGGTACAAATGGTTCTTCAAGGTCGGGCATCACCAACATTTGAGCGGCCTCCAGGTTGTGGCTCAGGTTATAGAAGTGCATCTCCTTGTCGAAGGTGACGATGCCAACCTTCGCACCTTCAGGAAGCCTTCGTTGAGTTTGTCCAGCGTTTTCGGGCTGCTCGTTCTTGGGACCGTAGAGAGCGCTGATGATACCTTCGCAGAAGCCGTCCAGGAAACCGCGGTTCACAGCTTCTGCGCTCACGTCTATTAAGAACAGCCATCTCAGCCCAACGGGCTCCTTTGACCAGTACTCCTTGGGGACCATGAAGTCAACCGTTCCTAGCGTCAGTTCCGGCCGCTGCAATCGGTCCACTCGTACTCCAGACGGATCCGTAGGCGCAAAATACTCGGCAGGCACATCGTTCGGGTAAGTGCACATATTGCATACAAATTTGTTGCCACCAGTTTTGAATTGCATGAAAGGGTTGATGTATGTTCGGCATCGCCTACATCTAGGTGGGCCGGTATCACCAAAGTCCAAGACTGGTATTGACTGTTCGCCTTCCTGCAACTTGGCGAGAGGTTGGAGAACTAGACCAAGCGGCAGATGGGTGGAGCCCAGGCCATCGGCACTGTTCGGTATACTGTTCAGGGTAAGTCGGGCAAACTTTGGCGAAGAGTTGCCTTGGTCGAATGCCACAAAAGGTGTCAGCGCTGGTGGTGGAAGATGATGTTCCATGGTTGGATATACATGCTCCAGATAATACTTTGCGGGTGCGTCACGCGATCGTGGAATGCTCGGTATCTGCTCTGGGTCTACTCGTCCTTGCTGCGAAGAGGCCGGTGAGCCTTGCAACGGATCGCCTGTGCGCGCAGCATGTTGCACGCCTGTGGCAGGAATCGCAGGCGAAAACAACGGTGCAGCTGCTGGAAACTGGTTCATGGCAGGTGTTATCTCCGGCTGTGCCCATTGCGGTCCGCCCACCTGAGGAGAGTTCAGAAATTGGTTAGGGGTTCCGTTCTGGCTCTGTGGCATGCCGTTGAATGCCTGCGGGCTGCCTGCCGGTCCTTCGATATTGTGATATGCATGCCGGTCCTTCTTCTTGTGCCTGACAGTGCCTGTCTGCTCAGCGCCCAGCCCCATCCCTCCCACTTGCTGCGCCAAATCATCCACAACCTGTCCGGCCTGACTCGGCGGGAGATCTTGCGGTGGAAAATATCCTTGCTGTTGACCTGGTGTAGGAGCCTGGTTCGGAATTCCTGCGTACTGATTGGGAGTAAGGCCGTATGCGGGGCTGCCAGTTTGCTGATATCCCGCAGGGCCAGCAGCGACTGGAGGCCGGTATTTTGGTTCTTCTTTACGGGTAGGGCCATTCGGGTTCGGCGAGCCCTGTCCGAGGGCGTGGTACATGGAGAACTCCGACATGGTTGCGGCGCGGGCGCTCACCGTCGAGATTTAGGGCGGAGGTAAGTGGCTGGTTCCGCGATAGCTAGGGGTTACTTGAGGATCGCGCAGGGTTTCTGAGGCAGAGCATATCAAGGCACAACCGCAGCTGAGGCCTTGCGGGGCGGGTAGTGAATCTTTCGAATTATGCCAGATCACCCAGATTCAAAGATGTTGGAATACCGAGCACGGGCCAGGTACGTTGATACACACCGCACCTTCCAATCAAGACCGCGAGCGACACAACGCCAGGAAGTCACGCCACGTGCCATAGGGGTACCTACACGGCACCGGAATGCATGCTTATATTCGGCTTTACACATAAAGCGCAATGATCACATACAGAGGTACGATGATTTTGTCATCTGTTAGACCAGGATGCGGCGGGGTAGCTTTGGGGTCACACTGACTGACACAAAACATGGACCTTGGGAGCACACCGCATCCTGTAGGAACTCACCGTAGAATGCGGTGGTAAAATTGCTATTCGACAACTCGTTCTGAATACTCACATCTACAAAAGTCCAATTTTTACTGTCAGCCACTGTGGGCCATGAATCGTGGCTTTGGATTGAATGAATTAATTTGATAGAAGCTCACCCTCAATGGAGCATGCTTCGACTTCTAAGAGGGTATCTGAGATGGTAGCATGTCTGTCCCTTCCAAATCTGCTGCGCTCTCCGCAGAGCATGGGTACTTCTCATTTCTCGCATTTCGATGCCCGCTGCTCCAGAACTTCGATCTCTTCGAGTGCTCACGTCGCCGTCTTGCGCCAGTTTTTCCCAAGTATGCATGCCAGCCGGTGGCATGATGCTGTCTGTAGTATACAGGAGCTCACCCAGCTCTTACTCCAATTTATCAAGATGTGCGAGTCTTGTCAGGACCACCGTTTTACTCGTCTCCTCGATTTCACCGGCCAAAAACACTTCATCGAGGATTGCATAGACCTAAAGCGTGTTAGCTGTACAGTCTTCCCCTGTTGCAAAGTTCCGTATCTACCGTGGCCGGGGCGCCCACCTTGTAGAAGTTGAAGACCAAATCCAGTTCGCAGACATTGCCGAAGAAGGCATCGAGCACCTCCACGAAGAAATGTATAGCCTCCAGATAGGCCAACTCGTTATCGTTTGTGTCGACGCAAGCGCAGAAGAATAGCCCGGCGTATCGGCGATATATTATCTTGGACATGTTCCGGAATTCGACAAAGTTGGACTGGTGTTTCTGATCGCGAGGCGCAATGAGGCGGTGGACCTAGCAGAGTTAGCTGCCATCCGAGATGTCGTGTTCGAGGTGTTTCAGATGGTGGGCGAGATGTCGTGTTCGAGGTATTGCGTGGTGAGCCGCGGAGATGACGGGAGACGCGGAACTGGGTGAATGGAAGGCAGATGTACCTCGCCCTTGAGCTTGATCTTCTCTTCATCCTTGGCCAAGGTTAGCATGTGCGTGCACACTGTCGAGCGTCGCAACTTACACTGTACGGCGCATACCATTTCGCCAGTCTCGTCTTCCCCCTGAGCCTTGTCAGCGTCGCCCTTCCCCAGCGCTAGCCTCACGTACTGGCGGTTCTGAATCAGAATGAAGGAGAGAACCATGGTGGCAGCTTGCTGCGCAGGTGCAGCAGCGTGTTCCGCTCGGTTGGTAACACTCGTGGAGGGTGTTGAATTGGGCAACATTCAAAGCTTGGCGGGGTCAAGCGCCCGTGCGTCTGCAGGCCATGGCCCCACTTTTAACCGCTCGCTTGGCGGCTGTGTGGATCACTCCGCGTGGTTTTGCCTCGAGCATCGATCTTGGATAAAAGGATGATGCAGCAGTTGATAAAAGGATGATGCAGCAGTTTGATAAAAGGATGATGCAGCAGTTGATAAAAGGGTGATGCGGCAGTTGAAAAAAACGATGATGCAGCAGTTGAATAAAACGATGATGAACAAGAATGCTTCTCTATATAAGAAAACAAAATCACTAATACGACATGCACCGTCCTCAGCCCTTCCCAGGAACATGAATTGCGTTCACGTGGGTAGAAGACTATAGGACAAATGAATAGGTATGCCAACATCACCTTCGCAGTAAGAATTTCGAATTGAACCGTCACAGGCCATGTTCGATATCCATTCTCCTCGTCCACCCGCTAGCTGGGCTACTCCCAGCAGCTACCTCAAAAGTAGGTACGCGGCCAAGATCCGATGTCTCCAAGTGCCGTTTCGCAGGCGATTAGGTATTAGACAGCATGTGTACTAATGCCAGGTCCGAGGTCGGACACGCAGGGAGCAGGGATTGGCTGGCGGCATTACCTCGTAGAAACTTGGACCGTTCCGGTAGGTAATCGCTACACACACACATAACACACACGTTTGCGCAAAGCCAGATAACGCAGGCAGCTTTCGGTCGATGATTTCCCGAGACAAAAAGCAAGTAGGTAGATGCATGTGGGTGGAATCAGCACGCTCGTGCAAGCATTGTCGGTCCGGGTGTGCATCGCTGTCCCCCAGGGCGAACGGTTTGAAAATTTTGTTCCCACGCCAGGTGTGCGTGCTCGGCGCCCGATCATCGCACCCCACTGGTCAGGGTCCAGATTACGGTTCCCCAAAGGTTTTGGGCTTGCTTTTGCGGAATATTCAGGGCGGTGCAATACGGGGCGCGGGGGGGCGAAGGCGTGCCTCGACGGCGCCAATGTTGTCACGACAGGGAAGACGGGCACATGGGCTATCTACATTGCTCTCGGACTAGTGTTGCTGGCAGGTTCCAGCCCGACGGAAAGGGTTGTGGGGGTGGAAGTGGGCGTGATGGCAGTGGGAGTGATGGCAGTGGAAGTGATGGCAGTGGAAGTGATGGCAGTGGAAGTGATGGCAGTGGTGGTTGGGTGCAGCGGTGACTTGGGCGAGTCGAGTTCTGGAACGTTTCCCTCTGTAGGTAGTATGTACCAGTGGCGGGGAGACGAGTGCCACCGGGGCATAAGGCAGAGGCACGTGATGGCATCGGGTGTCGGATGGACACGGCATGCAAGTCGAGAAGGGCCATGGCTAGAGATGGTGGATATGCTGGACATGGCTAGAGATGGCCCGTCGCTGTGTACGCACTGTCGAGATGG
This sequence comes from Paraphaeosphaeria minitans, assembly GCA_015832175.1. NCBI lineage: Eukaryota > Fungi > Ascomycota > Dothideomycetes > Pleosporales > Didymosphaeriaceae > Paraphaeosphaeria > Paraphaeosphaeria minitans. Next base: position 1,938,234 of record WJXW01000009.1, read on the forward strand.
ACTAGAGATGGCCCGTCGCTGTGTACGCACTGTCGAGATGGACTAGAGATGGCCCGTCGCTGTGTACGCACTGTCTATCGCGGCCGTGAACAAAACAACATGCGTAATCGCAATCGTTCGTCTTGGTCGGCGGCTGGCGTTTGACATGTGTCGAGATGGGGCTAGGCCGGCGCCATGCCCGCTTCCGGGGCTAGTGGCATTCCTTATCTCGAGTGTACCTCATCGCCTTAGCAAAATCCCACCCGCCAAGCATCCCGCCCGTGGCTGACACGGGGCCCTCCTGGTATCTATCTACCTACGACCGCCATGGGAAAGTCGACGTTGGGCGCAGCAATTCCAGGTCACTGGCCCTCTTGCCGGCGCCATCGGCCCTCGGCCATTGGCCAATCGCAGTCCCAGGCGCGCCCGTCCACCCAGTCTTCTTATCAGCAGTCAAAACACTGGCACCATAGGTAACAGGGCGAGATAAGAGCCAAACACTCCATGCCATGCTGCGCCGTGACGCCAGCAACCCGCCTCAACCCGACACCACAAGAACAAAGCTCCACATCTGTGAACGCGGGGGTAGATGGTCTAGTCGTCTATGTTGCCTTGCCTTGTCTTCCCAGCCGCCCCAGTAGCACCCACCCTGATAAGACAGAGATCAACCAGTAGGTAAAGCCCTTTGCCTTCCCTCGACAGCCTCCGCCTTCACCCACTGCCCCGGCCAACGCTATCATAAAACTGCCCCGGCTGCCCACTCTCCCTCGTCTTCACCGACAGCTTACACCGACCACCTGCTCTCTTCCTAGAGACCACCGACCACCTGCTCTCTTCCTAGAGACCACCGACCACCTGCTCTCTTCCTAGAGACCACCGACCACCTGCTCTCCCTCGTCTTCACCAACTACATCGACAGGTCTCTAGCTCACAGACTACCGACCACCCAACCTTCCTTGAACCTTTGTACGCCGTCGGGCTCCCTCAACCACCAGTCCCAACAAGCCTGCCGAACTCGCCCGCCATGTCCTACTCCTGGGTGGGCGCACCCGCCGTGTTCAATGGTACCAATACAGAGACCGGAGGAGATTCTGGTGAGTGCCTTGCCTTGTGCCACCGCCCACGTGCACACGCAGCACGAGACCCGCATTTCCCGCCGCCATCTACCTTGCCCGCAACTACACACCGAACGGAAAGCTGACCATCTTGCCAACCCTAGCCACCGAAAACTTGAACCAATGGTACCAATCTGGCGACCAGGCCTACATCATCATAGCAGCCGCCATGGTCATGGTCATGGTGCCGGGTCTAGGCTTCCTCTACTCTGGTCTCGCTCGAAGGAAGTCTGCTCTCTCCATGATCTGGGCCTGCATGTTTTCCAGTTCCGTCATCACCTTCCAATGGTATTTCTGGGGATACTCGCTCGCTCTCAGTGGCTCCGCCACCAACGGTTTCATCGGCGATCTGCGAAGGTTTGGACTCATGAACACTCTCGGTGCTCCCAGTCCTGGAAGTCCTCTCATTCCTGAGCTTCTGTATGCCTTCTATCAGGTAAGTGCCCATCGAAATCTCCCGACTTCCTAGCTAATCGGTCCCTTCAGATGCAATTCTGTGCTGTCACCGCCGCCATCGTCGTCGGAGCCGTGGCCGAGCGCGGTCGTCTCATCCCGATGATGATCTTCATCTGGATCTGGGCCACAATCGTGTACTGCCCCGTTGCCTGCTGGGCGTGGGGTGCGAATGGATGGTTCTTCGCATGGGGTGGCTTGGATTACGCTGGAGGAGGTCCCGTCGAGATCGTATCCGGAATGTCCGCCCTCGCCTACTCAATGGTTCTCGGTCGCCGCCAGGAGAAGATGATGCTGAATTTTCGCCCACACAATGTTTCGTTGATCACCCTGGGTACCGTCTTCCTCTGGTTCGGATGGTTGGGCTTCAACGGCGGCTCTGCTTTCGGTGCCAACCTGCGTGCTACCGTCGCCTGCTGGAACAGCAACTTGACCGCCATGTTCGCCGCGATGACTTGGGTTCTCCTCGATTGGCGTCTCGCTCGCAAGTGGTCCATGGTTGGCTGGTGCTCGGGATGCATTTCGGGTCTCGTCGCTGCCACCCCCGCCTCTGGTTTCATCACCCCATGGGCCAGCGTTGCGCTCGGCATCACGACTGGCATTGTTGCTAACTTTGCTACCAAGAGTACGTTTGCCATGATGCAAAATCACGAATGCAGCTAACATCCTTGCAGTCAAGTTCTGGATCAAGATCGATGATGCCCTCGACGTGTTGGCTGAGCACGGCGTCGCCGGAATGGTCGGTCTCCTCTTCAACGCCCTCTTCGCCGCCCCCTACATTGTCGGTCTCGACGGCGTCAACTCGATCGAGGGTGGGTGGATCATGCACAACTGGAAGCAGATGTACATCCAGATTGCCTACATTGTGGCCTGCACTGTCTACTCGTTTGTTGTCAGCGCCCTCATCGCCTTCGTCATCAACAAGATCCCTGGTCTCCACCTTCGCGCCTCCGAGGAAGCTGAGCTCCTCGGCATGGACGATGACCAGCTCGGTGAATTCGCATACGACTACGTGGAGGTCCGTCGTGACTACCTGGCGTGGACGCCCGCTAAGAGCGACCCGATCACTACCGAGCACGACATCCCTCAGGGCGACCGCCACGGCATCTCCCAACACAGCCAAATGCTCGAGGGCAAGGCGCCGAGCGAGAGCAGCCACGATGGCGCCCACACCGGCATTGGCGGCGACCGTCACGCGGTGGCTGCAGGCCCCGAGGGCGTCCATAACGAGAAGAGCAGCCTCGAGCACTAAACGCTCAGCTGCTTGGATGTTGTTCTTTACTTGATCTTATTGCGTGTAGCATTTTGGCTGGAGTTCGAGATACCACCTTTGCGTCTGTCTTTTTCAAACACTTGGGAAAAGCGTCATGCGCTCTAAACTCGAGGCTGCTCGATGGTCGGTGGCGGAGTCGCCATCGCATACCTAACCACTTCCTCGATGTCCTACCTACTCTGTACATATTATTTCACCCAAAATGTAACTTTAATCTAGGATGAACTGCAAGCTCGATTCTCCACCTGCATCTACCTACATGTGTGTCTCTGCTCTTCCTCCAATGGTCCCGCTCCACTCTCACGCGCCCCCTTGCCTTATCTGCCAAGCACGCATACCTACCGTAGGGAAGGTAGGTAGTCTACCTAGACTACGGTAAGCGTCGACACGACACGCTAAGCCCCAGTCCTTATCTATCTATCCATCTCCTCAACCCGCCAAGCGCAGCATCCTCCCGCTCGGGAACCCGGGGAACGCTCGCCAGCTCCCCTGCACGATGTCACCTCGACGCCCATCAACCCCTCCGACGGCCATCGCGCTGCCCCCTCCACTCACCCCCGGTGCATACCTAGATTCCCCACCGGAGAGGCGGGCATCGCCGTATCTTCGCAGGACAGGACGGCCAAGACACGTGCGGCGCATGTGCATCGGAGTCGGAGTCGGAGGCGGGGACTCGCGCTCGGCTCGCGCACCAGCACGGGTGGTTGCGGGGGGCTGCGTCGCGTGGGTGGTGATGGCCAGGCTGGGACGCCTCGCTCTGCGCTACGGTGGTGGCTTGGTGTGTACGGGGAGGGAGCGCGTGAGAGTGTTGGCGTTGGCGTTGTGCGTTGGAGCGGGAGATGGGGAGTTATCGCGGGCTTGGGGCTGGGGTCGGGTGTATCTGGATGGGAGTCGATGACGGCATGGAGGTGGGCTTATCTTTGGGACTTGAGATGGATAGGTGTGATGCTGGAGTGTAGGGGTAGGCAGGGGGTTAGGTAGGTTAGCTTTCGAGAACACGGCGGGGGCTGGGGGGTGTTCGGTGCGTGGATTTGAAAGGCGGGTGGTATAGTGTACATCGCTGATAAGGTGTAGGAGTCCTTGTCGTCGTGAGATCAGGAGTTGAACGGAAGTACTGACTGAGCTGGCGGTGGCTTGTTTATGGTTGGCACGGCCACTTGAATACCTATGTCAGTATGTCACTCAGCTTCGAGGGTGCCACGCGCTTCATAGCACTTCGGTGGAGGGCAGTCTACCTGCATTAGCTCAATGACATCGAGGTTGTCCTCGCTGTGCATACGGCCACTTCGAATAAGTAAGTCAGCGCGGCGATGCCCACCACCAAGAGCTCCTTGAGACCTTTGACGGACCCCCTCTTCACGGATCATCGTTCCTACAAGCTGGTATTGCTACGCAGCCGCCGCGTGGTCTGCTTCCTAGCAGTCACACAAGAACACAAGATGTTGGGTGTGCACATGTCCAACCACAACCTACTCCCATCTCACTCACCAACGCCATAATATCTACCTTCTCATCCAGATTGCCATCTCACTAACCGTTATCGCATTCAGATCTCGCCTCCAGCCACTCATCTCCCCTCCATGGTCCAGAGCTTCGCACTGCCAACACCGCTACCTGAACAAAGCCTTTGTCCTATTCCAGCCCGCTTTCACGTGCAGCAGAAGATGGCATTTCCGTCAATGCTTTTCTTATGCGGACAATGACAGTTGCTGCGCGAACAAAGGCACGACACCATGATGGAGGAATGCTTAGCGCGGATGATGCGATGGCGGCCGTCATCAAAGAGGCCTCCCCGTGCTAATTGTAGTCACGGTGCTTACATATCAGGACTAGGATTCCCGAGTCTCCAGAATGATACTTTGTCCTGTCTCTTTTGCTGCAGCTGTCTGCGCGATCCGTTGGACGGTTTCCTTGCGTCGCTTAGTATTCATCATACGATCCTATATCGAAATCGAATCGGAAAGAATCAGAGACGGTCTTTGCAGCAATCTCATCCGTACCGTACCGTACGTTATGTCTCCTTACCATACCCGCCTTCAATTCCAGCATCTAGGACAGCCTATGATGTCCACCAAAACCAAAACAAAACCAACCCTCCACTTCCACCCAACACCTTTCAAACCCTCCTATCTATCCATCCCCCCCTCCCCCTCCTCCCCACGGACCCCCCTCCCCCTCTGCAAACCCCCTCCCCCCCGCATCCTCACCTTCCCCACCCCTTCGACTCCCTCCCCACCACCCCCCGCCCCCCTCCAATGGCTCTGGCAATGCCACCAGTGCCACCGCACCTACTCCCTCGGCGTAACCCGACGGTGTCTAGAAGACGGCCACGCCTTCTGCTCAGGCGGCGTAACCCGTCCGAAGACCTGGCGCCGACCGCTGCGAGCAGTGCGTGTGCGTCGGCACCGGGGGTGCACGAGCGAGTTCGACTACGGAGGGTGGAAGGCCCGGGGGCGCTGGAAGAGGAGTGGGCACGGGAGGTGGGATGGCGTTTGCGAAGATGGACGTGCGGGGTGTCCTGGTGCGGGTGTGGGTGTGGGTGTGGGTAAAAGTGTGGGTGCGAGCGGGGACATCGTCGCGGCGGCGGCGGCGACTACGCGCCTACGCAAGGACTGCTGGCGTGTTTGTGATTACCCCTCCGAGTGTCGCTGGGGGAGGCAGGTCGGCGTCCACGCGGCGGATCTCGATCTCGATGCCGTCGCTGCTGTGCCCACGGTCGAATCACTCCTCCCGCCTCTCGCCTCGGACGACATGCTCGCGCTGGAGAGCGGCGGGGAGGTGACGCTGGGTGAGAGGGAGAAGATGGATCTGTGGGGTGCGCTGGACGCGAGTGCAGCGAGGCGGGTGAGCGTGGCGTCGTCGTCTCCACTGGGGAGCAGCACTGCTCTCGGCGCTGAGACAGTGGATGAGGTTACGGCGAGGGATGGGGTTGGGGGTGTAGTCGTGGATACTGGGGATTTGGGACGCGTGCAGCGCGGGAGTCTGGTTCTCGTCGAGCCGGTCTTGGATTTGTTGGAGGCGGGGCCCGTTACTGTTTCTTCGCCTTTGGATACGCTTGGAGAGATGGTTCGGAAGGGAGTGGAGCGGACGCGGTCGTCCTGTGAGCTGGGGGAGGTGGAGGTGGAGATGGAGATGGAGATGGCGGAGAAGGTTGGCGTGGAGTCTTGGGCGCAAGCGCTGGAGGAGCTTCCGCGGCTGGAGAGGATGGGGAGTAGAGATGGTAGCTATCGTTCTACATACACGTGAGATGGAGGGAAGTGGCGGGGCGATGTGGATGTGGTATTTATTGCATCTTGCTTGTATCAAATGGGTTTGCATCGGTGCGTTGCCGTATTTCTATGCGTTGTTGCTTTCGTCGAAACATTCGCTGGCGGATTCGGTCAATGGACCAACAGCTTTTCCATGTCATATGCCGGGGTAGGTAGCACACCACGTTATCACTTTCCACGGCGTTTTCAGTGTGCACTTGAAGATTTTTCTGGTGCTGTTCCCACATACACACTGAATCAGGACGCCCCTACGATAGCTATTACTAGAGGATGCCACTGTATTCATAGCGCATTTACTTAGTAGTTGACACGTACATCTGGTTTTTCTCCGGACTCACTGCCGAATCTTACATTCATATCTTGTGGAGCAACAGGCATGAGCAGAAGCCGAACAGTTTCCATACAGGGTCACAGTACCTTGTGCATAGCACATACGCCCATGAAATACGACGCCACACTGCACTAAAGATATATCGGCTTATGATCAGACAGGTAGGTGTTTTCGTTACGAACTCAACTCCGGGGTGCCAATTTGTGCTCTTCGATAGCAATCACGACACCATAATATTGTACACTGTCTAGACACCTTGGTATTCAGCAGAATATGGTCAATCGTGCGAAATGTGAAACCATTGGTGCCAGGCGGTGCTTAGCAGTGCATAGGAATCAATCACCAGGGCGGAAAAGGAACAGCAATGGTAGGTATTCACCAACGAGCACTGATTCTGCGCATCACCTAGGCCTCGATCCGAAAATCGGTGTTGGGAATCTCGCCAGACGACCCACAGCAGCACTCATGCGTGAGCTCGCGAATAGACGTCGCTCGGGAAGCCATCCACCCACCTACGCGGACGAGGGCCCAGACCGAAGTCCAGCGTCGGTGGCGGTGGTAATCGGAAGAACGTCTGATTTGAAATGTCTGGCGCTGGTGCTGGAAACTTTCAAGGAGAAACGAGCTCAGCTGGAGCAGGTTGTTGAAAGTGCGAATACATGGATGTTTTCTGTCAATAATGCATGCTGTGATTTGACTTGGGATGGACAGGTCGATCACAGTGGCTGGATTATGGCGAGTAGGTAGTCGACTAGAAGTTTCTAACGAGGATTGGCACCGCAGGAGCAATGGCTTTCGATATCCGGATCATACGTTTCCCAAGGAAGAGGACCGCGTGAGATTTAGAAGAGTAACAGTCACTTGCGCTGGCTGTCGTGCTTTGTGGAGAAATCAAGGGTCGAAAAGGCAATGCTGTTGATTGAGATTCCATGATGTCGGCGTGAACCGTATACCTCGCATGCACATGTATCCTATATCTTGGGTACGAGTACCGTACGGCAGGTAGGGTGACAGGTCACGAGGGCTGGCACCAACGAATGGACACTTAAACCTTACGGTATTCTGTGGGAACTCACTGTATAGTACGGTCGTCAAAGTGTAGTTTGATACCTAGTCTATCCGGGCATAGGCTATCATGGCTATGGAAAGTCGAGTTTCTATTGTCACCCACTGTGGGGTCGTTGGTTGGTGCCTGGCTAAGCTTTGCCCAAGTTGCCCCACCAAACACTAAGTTTTGGAAGCTACGTCAAACCGCATTATCATAGCAAACAGTGCGGTCTTCTGATCAACTTCAACACCACAAGCTCCGCACCTCACTTGCCACTTTCTTGCTCTCATATCTTGCCCCTCGATACGTCTCCAGTAATCTCGGGCGTGCAGCAGCTCGAATGGCTTGCACGCATGTCAACGCGTCAGGTGAGTGCCCCGCTTTCGTCCCAGGAACGCGTCGGAAAGCTTACCAGGCGCAGAGCTGCGCGCTCCAGGCCCGAGCCAGTCGGTCTACCGCGAGGACTGTACGCAATGCTTCGACTCTATTGCAAGCTAGCCAAGAATCTCACAGGTTCCAACATGGACTGACATAGCCTAGGATGACGCCGGCGGCCTCGATGTGTGCCTCTTCTGCTTCAACGGCGGCTGCACGAGCGAACGAAACCATTCCTCCCTCCACGCGTCCAAGACGAACCATCCTCTCGTCCTGAACATCAAGCGCACGCGCAAACATGTCCAACGCGACGAGCCTCCCCAAAAGGTCTCCAGGCTCGCCATTGCCGCCAAGACCGAGGCCGACCGCTATGACACAACAACGGTCGTGAAGTGCTACGCTTGCGGCGTCGACGACGTGGACAAGAACTCGGGGAAGCTCTCCGAGGTTGTCAATGCAGTGTTGAAGGCCAACACCTTCGCGCGGCAAGAGGAAGTTAAGGCGTGGGAGCAGGAGATGACGGCATGCGAGCACACACTTTGTCTGGAGCAGGATGCGGCACGCCAGATAGAGTCCCAGGGCCTGGGCCAGTGCTCTTCGTGCGACCTCAAGGAAAACCTGTGGCTCTGCTTATCTTGCGGCAACCTGGGCTGCGGGCGACAGCAGTTCGGCGGCGTCGGTGGCAACTCACATGGCGTAGCGCACACGAAATCTTCAGGTCATCCTGTGGCTGTCAAGCTTGGCTCTTTGACTGCTGACGGGACTGCCGACGTCTACTGCTATGCCTGCGACGAGGAGCGTGTCGACCCAGAGCTACCCGACCACTTGGCTCACTGGGGCATCAACATCAAGGACAGAATCAAGACGGAGAAGAGCTTGACCGAGATGCAAGTAGAGCAGAACCTATTGTGGGAGTTCTCCATGACCACCGAAGACGGCAAGGAGCTCAAGCCGCTGTTTGGATCCAACTTCACCGGCCTGAAGAACCTTGGAAACAGCTGCTATCTCAACAGCACTTTGCAAGCACTATTTGCCATGCCCGAATTCGCGGATCGCTACTATCTACCGGACCAGCCTCCGCCAGATGCTCCCCAGCCCGCCGAAGACCTGGAGACTCAGCTTCGAAAGGTCGCCGACGGTTTACTGTCAGGGCGTTACTCGAAGCCTGATAGCGATGTCAATGTATCCGAGAATACGCCAGAGGTTCCTCACCAGAAGGGACTTGCTCCTGCCATGCTGAAGCACCTCATCGGACGCGGCCACGAGGAGTTCTCCACAATGCGACAGCAAGATGCATTTGAGTTGTTGTTACATCTCTTGAAGCTCATCTCAAGATCACAACATGTGGCACCCGCTCAAGACCCGGTTGGCGCCTTCAGGTTTGTCATGGAGCAGCGCTTACAGTGCCTCAACTGCAAGAAGGTTCGGTATCGAGATGACGAGCAAGAGAACATATCAATCCCAGTTCCCATTCGAAGGCTACCAAAGGACGACTCGATGGAAGTGACAGACAGCGAAGGCAAGGAGAAGCCCAAGGAGGAGTTTGAGCCAGTCACGCTGAAAGAGTGCCTGGACATCTTCACGGCTGATGAAGTAGTCGAGCTTACCTGCGGTGCCTGCGGCAGCAAGGCAGGTTTCACCAAGAAGAGCTTGTTCAAGACTTTCCCTGCGGTATTGGCAGTGAACGCACGCCGCTTCGAGATTGTCAACTGGGTGCCGACTAAACAAGACGTACCGGTCATTGTTGGTGACGAGGCGTTCCCATTCGACGCATACAAATCGAAGGGTCTCCAACCAGATGAAGAGCTACTTCCTGATGATGCCGACACAGGCAGTGCGGCTAAAAAGTGGGTGCCGAACGAAGGGGCACTGTCCATGCTCGAGGCAATGGGGTTCCCCCGAGTCCGGTGCGAGAAGGCCTTGCACGCAACTGGAAACGCAGATCCGGAAGCTGCATCCAACTGGCTATTTGCGCACATGGAGGATCCTGATATCGACACTCCAATAGATTTCAATGCAGGCAGTGGCTCTGGCGGTGGAGCTCCATCAGCTGTTGACCCTGAGAAGATCGAGAATCTGGGTGCCATGGGCTTCAGCGCACCCCAGGCACGGCAGGCGCTGAAGGAGACTGGAGGCGACATGGAGCGAGCTGTGGACTGGCTGTTCAGCCATCCAGATGCCCAAGGAGATTTCTACGAAGGCGGCAGTTCGGAGGTGAGTGCATTGTCCGACAAGGTCGAACATGCCGGTGTCGGCTGCTAACGGGGATTCGTAGGAACCGACGGAAGCGAAAGAGAAGATGTTGGCAGGAAGCGACAAGCTGCCGGCCAAGTTCCAGTTGGAGTCTATTGTTTGTCACAAGGGCAGCTCTATTCATGCCGGGTAAGGATTCGTATTCGAACCATCTACAGCGTCTACTAACCATTGCAACAGGCACTACGTCGCGTTCGTGCGCAAGCAGATTCCCGACGAGCAGTCTGCTGGCTGGGTGCTCTTCAACGATGAGAAGGTGGCCAAGGCAGCGGACGTGGAGGAGATGAAGAAGTTTGCCTATGTGTATTTCTTTAGGCGTTTGTAAGCGGTGGGTCTGGGTCCTGCAACTCGGGAAGCACTAGCATTGTGGGCGGCGCAGAGACGGCGGGAAGGCGTCGGGTTCTTCTCGTGAAACGTGGAATTCGGAGCGGGCGCAAACATCATGATGAAAAGCATAACGAAGCAAGGATATGAGACAGTTGGGTTGACGACGGGATGCAATGGATGATATGCGAGGATCAGATAAGATGGGGTCCAACATACATGGTGCTGGTGACGCTCGGACCACGGCCCACTGACCCCACGCGCGCGGGCGAAAGTTCGGCGATGACGGCCTTTTCTGCGCATCGCCGTCACTAACCTCGCCTTCCCACCTCTGCACGTCCAACCCTCCTACACCACCTCTACACCATTGACCGCCATCCTCACACACGTCCACAATATCTCAATATCCTCTACGCAGCCCAAGCTATGTTCAGAAGAGCCGCAGCAGTCGTGCCGCAGGCCGGCCGCATCGTCGCCACCAGCGCCCGTCCGATGATCGCTTCCCCCTTCCGCGCAGCAGCTGCACCCGCCACAGTCGCCGTCAACTCGAGGCGGCAGTACCACGAGAAAGATGAGTCGCCCTTTGCGCATGCCCTGGCGTCCGTGGGTTCGATCGCCTGATGCCACATCCCCAGACCCTGGTCGAAGCTTATCGTTGAGCGCCCAGCTAACCTCCTCTTACTGCTAGACCACTACAACCGACCGCGCAACGTCGGCTCCATGTCCAAGGCCGACACCGACGTCGGCACCGGCCTCGTCGGCGCCCCCGCGTGCGGCGACGTGATGAAGCTGCAGATCCGCGTCGACCCTAACGACAACACCATCAGTGACGTCAAGTTCAAGACCTTTGGCTGCGGCAGCGCCATCGCGAGCTCCAGCTACCTGACCGAGCTGGTGCGCGGCATGACGCTCGAGGACGCCGCCAAGATCCGGAATACCGAGATTGCAAAGGAGTTGTGCCTGCCGCCTGTGAAGCGTGAGTCGCTCCCAGTGAGGAGATTGTGAATGGGTGAAAGTTGCTGATGATACAAAGTGCACTGCTCCATGCTCGCCGAGGACGCCATCAAGTCCGCCATCTCAAACTACTACACCAAGAACCCGAACGCGCGGAAAACAGACCTCGGCGGCACTGGGTCCTCGCTGCCGAAGATCGAGGTGGAGACTGTCACAGAGCCCAAGGCTGCGACTGCGTAGACGCCCGGGCCAGAACAAAACTGATACCAGAAAACAAAACGAAAGCGAAATGAAATTGAAGAAAAGTGGGCACGTCGATCGATGCGGATGTGAAAAAGGACACGGGGAGATGTGTATATTAGTGTCTTTTTTCGAGGAGGCATATGGACCTTCACTTTTTTGTTCCTCTCTACAAACCTGCTCTGGATGCGGACCGCAGGCGTTGGGAGCGTTGCTGTATAATGAAGTTCCTGGCCGCGTCTCACTCAAATTGTGATAAGAGGTTTGGGCGTGGTACCTAGCGAGCTTTCCACCGAATCAAAGCAATCAAGCCCAATTCGGTTCTTTCGTCTCGTCTCGTCTCGTCTCTTGCGTGTCGGCGTGATATGCGGCAGGGGTGGGATGTTTGAAGCTCCACAGGACGGCCGCATTGTTGTGACGATGCTGTAGGCACCTTTGGGTCCCCAAACCGGATTGGAAATTGACAATTCAGAATCGAGCGAAGTGAGGGGAGCAGGATCGATGTTTTATGTACGATGAAAAGCGCCCCTGGGTCGCCTGGATGGTGGGCGCGGCGTGAGCTGAGTCTCACGCCACCCTGGCGATCTGCTAGGTAGGAACCGGTACCGGTACCGGTACCGTACCTACCGTACCATACCTACCTAGCCCGCCGCGTACCTAGATCTGACAATCCCGCTGAATTCAAAAGTCCTTCCAAGATCCGCGTGTGGTAGTTTGGGAGCTAGGACGTTTGTTTCTTCTTCGTTCTTGTGTCACCGTGGGTGTGAACGCGCTAGGTAGGTACCGTGTGATGTTTTCAGGCACGTCCGACGCAAACTTTCGACACCGCTGAGAGGAGAAAGCTAGAGACTTTTAGCTTGAACTACCTACCTGCTGCACTTTTTTGGAGTAAATGACGGGAGCTTTGCAAAGTAGCTGTGAGCGAAACCTGCTACTTGGCAAGGCGAAATTCTAATGCGAGTTTTGTTAGTTTTTTTCTTCAAGCATGGGTTGTATCGGACGTGAGAAGTTCCTGCACGACGTGGGTACTCAAGGTAGGTACGTGTTATTGGCAAAGGGGGTTTTTTTGGGCTATCGAAACATATGCACCACACTATTAGGTATACCGGTACCTACTAGGTACCTATAGGCACCGTTCCTGCCAACGCCAACACTGCTGACAGGTAACAACACTATTCACATCTCGTAGTTGTTCATATTCAATCTCGCCCTCGTCTTTTAACAGCCCATATCGCGACTGAAAATTTTCACTCGTATAGTCTTCCCCACCAGCTGTTACTGCTGATTCTGGAACATGTGGTTCTGCAAGGCCCAACGGTGAGGCATCGCTTCACAGTCACACCTCTACCTACCTAGCCACGATGGCCCGGCTTGCTTGTACGAAACGACGTCGACACCGGCTCGCAACGCCATTCTGTCATTCACAACCCGGTCGGCCAATTACGAACTACACACTACTTATCGAAAACTGGGCTCAGCACGCCAATACTCTGACATACCTCAACCTAGGTATTACGACGGACTTGATCGCGGCAACCAAAGAAGAGAGTTGACACGCCCGCCGAAGGTGTTCCATCAGCTGGAAGAACTCCATTTGCCGCAGACCTGCCTATTAAGCATCGACAACCCGTCCGACCACGTCTGGACCAACATCATCCCAGAAAACCTTGAGAGACTGGCGCTCTTGATGGCAAGACCAAGAAAACCCGTAATGTTCTGGCCAACTACAGAGCATGTGAACCATGTGTTCGAAACGCTCGCGCAGCACAAACAGGCTGGATACCTAGGTACCTGTCAACGTTAAAAGAGGGACTCCTCGACGAGCCGTCCGTTTGCCCCCGTCCCTGTATATGGCAGGACATCCTCGCGGATGCGGACACAGTTCTGCTGACGTATGGACCTGGTACGAGGGAGGTTGAGCGTGCGACCACGACTGGGTCGGCCTAGGGTGTGTGGTGAGCTTTGAATGATTCGGAGATTAGGTAGGTAGGTACCGGTAGACGCTCACCCGTAGGTAGGTACCTATGTCTGCACCACCTGACTCACTTTCCTGATCCTCGGAATCTTACTTCCTGCTTGTACATCGCCGCCCACAAATACTATACCTACCGGAAGCCAGGTCACTTTCGTGCGTCTCCCGCCCTAGGTACCTATGTCTTGGCTGCGCCAAGTGTGGCCGTAGATCATCTTCACATCTGTTCCCTTGATCCAGACGAAGGATTCCGAGCAGCGGGACGGTCCGTTGATGTTACTCACCCGGAGGCGTCTGAGTGTCTACATCCCGGTGGATTTGCGAAGACCCAAAAAGGCATTTTCACGTGTCGATCAAGGAGGGCAACTACCTAACCATACAATGCGATCCGCTTGCGGGGTTCCTTTATCTTGTTAAGGCCAAAAATGCTACCTATCGAGTCTATGTCACAGAGCATGGTGGTTTGCGCGACCTAGTATCCCCCATATGTTGCGGAAATGGCGTTTACAATGTATACATCTATATGTACCTACATCCTTGGAAACAATCATTCTCGACTCTGGGCGTCTATACTAAGGCATATGAAGTTCGTGATCATTACCTGCGGTTGCAGTATCATGACACCAAAAATCTAGTAGAGATGCGATTGGAAGCAAAGTTTCGGGGGTTGGGAAGGCCCGGAAACAAATTCAGAGAGACCCTGAGGGATACGCGGTGTCAGAAGGGACGGCTGCGAGTCTGGTAGCCGGTCGGGTGAGTGGGTTTTTGGACGCGTCGATACTCGATCGGTTTAGAACTAAGCAGCGAAAGGGAGTTTTGGCCCTGGATCTAACGTGTGAAAAGAGAAGCACAGAACACTGTCGCTGGGGGAGGCATGTTCTCATCGCATGCGACAGTATGGGAAGCAGGGCCTCGTTCCCGTTTGTTGGACTGTAATTATGAATTGTTTTTGGTGAACGGCGCGCACCATCTGCATAGTCGTCAAGCTCCACAGGTACTTGGGTACACATCTTCTATATGTCGAGGCGCAACAGCCAGCTGTCGCGTCCCCCGGGCAGGCCTCGTCTTGCGAGCCTCTGCCAACGAAATTAGGTAGTGGTGGATGGAGATCTGGCGAGACCGTAGCGTCTTGCTTGCGTCTCCTAGAAAGACTTTTCGCTCTTCTGGCTACTGGAGTCGTCCTTAGTCGCATCCGTCCGCGTCACAGTGACATGCGTAGACACCATGATGTCGTTCTTCTTTAGGCTCCGCTGTGTGCCGCCGACGCTTTGGAGTGGTATCCCATTGTTCCCATTCACGATGTGCTCCTCACTCCCGTTGTCAAACGTCATGTTTTGGCTGGCGTCGCGGCTCTGTTGGCCTGGCCGACTGCGCCCTGAGGCGCTGGCGCCGCCGCCGCCGATGGTGACGAAGCCGCTGCCGTGCGCTTTGTAGGCGCGGCCTTTGTTGGAAGAGTTCAGGGTCGTCGGGAGCCAGGGCTTGAGCCAGACCTTGAGCAAAGGGAACACCATGGGGAGGTTCGTGGTGATGACGGCGATGAAGGTTTCTCTGGTGCCCCACGCGGCTGCTAGTTGTCCGCCGCGCACGGGATCCTGCGATGTGTCAGCTGGGTTGGTATTGCAATGGGTTTCAGGCGAGTCTGGACTTACAACGAGGACGAACACGCTCTTCAGGATCGCGCAGACGACTATGAGAATACCGCCGCTGAGCACGACCGTTGCGGCAAGTTTTTTGTAGGTTGTCAGGCTCGACTGCCACAGCATTGGGAGGGGGACTACGAAAAGGTAGACATCTGTTGATACGTTCCCGGTGAACATGACCCAGATGATCGGCTTGGACACTGCCGCTTGACAAGAGTTTCCCGGGTCAGGGCTGATCTGCCAGTAGTGGTTGAATGGCCGACATGAGAGGTAGATTGTCATGATGAGAGTGATGAATGTCGTGACAATGAGAACAAATCCGATGTGAATACGTATCTTGTATCGCGCGAGGCCATCCTGAGGGGGTCTAGTTAGCGAATGCCAGCTGTGCAGGTTTGGTACTTGGACGTACGTGAAGTCGTAAGTAGAAGAATGCGACGCAGAGTTTTAGTATCCATAGCAAAAATGATGCGCAAGTCCAACCTGCCACCTGGATCTTCGCACCAACGACCCTGACATATCGTTAGCTGAAGAGTCTCATTTCTTGTCCTCGAAGGGATACAACCGACCTGAATTTGTATTCCGCGTCATGAGGTGAAAGTGCGCTTCGCTGCGCTGGCGACATGCTACTATTGTCAATCCCATGAGCCGCAAATCCCACATTATAGCCAAGTGCGCATTGGGCGGAGTAAATAAGCTGCAGAGATCAGACATCAGCCTTGTAGATCCAGAAGAATACGATCGGCTGGAGGGCAAATACATACGACTGCAAGCCATATCAAGTAATCGTCTACACGGAGGTCGTAAACGCCCACAGCGACAATCCGAGCATAAGTTCGTAAAATGGTAAAGGAGACGCCCAAAGCGTACAGCGTGAACAGTTCTACCGCCTGACTGTCAGGCATTGTGATTGCCGGGTTGTGAGATGTTGATCTGGAAAGGGATCACTTGTGGGCCATTGAATCGTCGTCGTCAACAGGGTGATTGTTTGTTCATAAGGGTACGCACAAGCACACACAGGAGTTGCACAGAATTCGCACGCTATGGACATGGGACGGTATAGCCGGTTCGTCGTGATGACTTGACGGTGCAACTGCGTTAGAGCGAAACCGTGCAGCATCAGTGGCCTTAGCAAAAGTCAAGTGAACCCAAGCGAGTCTGATGCGTGCGTCAGGTCACTGAAAAATGCCGTTCTCCGCGTTGGACGAAAGGCACTGCCAGGCGTGCTGGGGACTAAGTGCAGGTCTGATACATGAGTTTCTATGCAAGGTACGTTGGACCGCTCGAGACTATCGTCAACGCGGCATGTAACCAAAATTAACATGCTCCATAGTCGTCTCGCAGCGTGGCAACGGAGATGCTCTTTCATGTAGTTAGTATACACTAGCGGGTCTTTAGTGTGGTCTGAATCCTTCGCAAATGGCTGCTCTGTCGCCGCGAACTAATTCGAGGCGACGGCCCGCAACGCGACTAGCTAACTATCCGCGACGGTGTGAACTGTAATTCCATCGTTCGAATATCCATGTGTAGGTATTCCAGACATGCTGTCTGCGCATGGTGGCCGAGAGTTTTGCTGTTCGCTTACGGTAGGTAAAACCCGTTTACCAAGAAGATCCTCCCGAACTCGCATCTCGCGATAGAAATCCCCCGAAGTCACCTGCATATACGCAATATGTGAAAGAGCCATGGCGTACCATAATGGCGGAACAAAGGTACATGGAGCGGGACAGACGACCAATGGGAAGTCTCCGCGAGGTACCTAGTATCTAGCACCTAGTACCCAGTACCCAGTACCTACCTACCCCTAGGCGCAGTGACATGCAGGCCTCATGGGAAGAATAGCACCACCCACTTCGTGCAATCTCATCGCTCGTACGATTAGAAGGCTAGCAGACCGAGGCATGGGCGCAGGGTGCCTTCGCTCACATCGTCTTACCAATCCGGAGGGGCCCCGGTGAGCAAGAATTGAAGAACCTACTCCCAACAAGGCATTTCGCCCACGCATAGGCAAGCCCTGAGGAGGATAGTACCCATTATCTCGGATGACGTTCCTTCGTGGCAATATCGACGTCCGCTTTCGATCGCTTTCCGAGTAGGTATTCTTCTGGCTATGCGCCGGAACATGTACTCGACCACTGGTTCGTCCCACAGTATACCCAGGATAGCAGGGTGAACCCTAGGTACCCAATGTACCCAGTCCTGATTGGCCCGCGTATTCCAGGACCCTGTATTTCCAATATGCAATGCGTCTTCCCTATCCGAAGGAGCCTTTTCCCACGTGTTGGAATTCCCTTATCTTCCAGACCCCCGGAGCTGGAACATGCAGCAGCACAGGAACAACTCAATTGAATCCATCTCTTGCGTTGTTGATACTCATTCACACAATGTTTGCTCGCATCCTAGCACCATTGGCCGTAGCCGCCTTGTCGGTTCTTCCTCTCGTTGCTTGCGGACCTGCTCCGATTCCTGTCCCGCTGCCGACTACTCCTGCTACGGGCATTGATGTTCAGGCATTCGCAAAGCAGCTCAGCAAGAGCGTGCAGATCTATGTCCCGAATGACAGCCAGTTCAAGACCTATACGGTTCGGTGGTCAAACCTTGACACCCCGACCGTAAACTTGGTTGTCCTTCCCGGAAACGAGCAGGATGTTTCAGAGATCGTAAGAGGCTCGCATTCTCTCTCAACTGTCAAACAAGCAACGGCTGGGAGTCCTCACATGTCATGGGATCAGCCAAGCTAACACTCACTAAAGGTCAAATACGCCTATCAGATGGACATTCCCATTCTCGCGTACAATGGCCATCACGGCTCTCTCACTACGCTGGGAAAGATGGACTACGGTATTGCTATCAACTTGGCCCAACTCAACTCCCTGAAGGTTGCCAAGGACGGGAAGACCATGACGGTTGGTGGAGGTATCAACTCCCACAACCTCACTGGGCAACTCTGGGCTGCTGGAAAGCAAACTGTTACCGGAACCTGTGAATGCGTGAGCTACCTTGGCCCCGCCCTCGGTGGAGGTCACGGGTGGCTCCAGGGTCACCATGGCGTCATCTCCGACCAGTTTGTTTCCCTCAACATCGTTCTCGCCACTGGTGAGGTGAAGACAATCAACCAATCGACTGATCTGATGTGGGGTCTCAAGGGAGCTGGCCATAACTTCGGTATCGTTACTTCAGTGACCAGCAAGATCTACGATATCAAGCACTCCAACTGGGCAATTGAGACCATCGTCCTCAGCGGTGACAAGATCGAGGAGATCTACGATGCCGCCAACAAGTACATCATTCAGAATGGAACCCAGAGCGCGGACATCCACCAGTGGTCGTACTGGCTGAACAATGCCACCCTCGACGCCCACAAGCCCGTCATCGTCGTGTACACCATGCAGGAAGGCGTCGACGCTGTCGACTCTATCTACACACAGCCCTTCAAGGACATTGGCCCTCTCGCCGTGATTCCCGAGGCCGGAACCTACCTTGACCTCGGTGCCTGGACCAACATTGCTCTCGACTCGGCGCCCTGCCAGGACCTCGGCTTCAACAACCCTCGCTTCCCCATCTACATCAAGAACTACAACGGCACCGCCCTCCGGGCCGCCTACGACCTCTACGCCTCGGCCATCTCCGGTGCGGACAACCCGTACACAAACTCGATCGTAAGAACCCCGATTCCCCGTGCTTCAAACCCATCCCACTGACCTTGCACCCAGTTCATGTTCGAGGACTACGCCACCGGCGGCGTCCGCGCTATCGACGACCGCTCCAGCGCCTTCGCCTTCCGCGAGGACCGCGTGCTCGCCGCCCCGCTCATCATCTACAACTCCACGGGCGCCGCCGAGGATGCATCCGTCGCCGCGCTCGGCAACCAGCTGCGCGAGCTGGTGCGCCAGGGCACGCAGCAGTCGGAGCTGCACACGTACGTCAACTATGCCTACGGCACCGAGACGACGCAGGAGTGGTACGGCTACGACGCCTGGAGGCAGGAGCGCCTCAAGGCCCTCAAGACGAAGTACGACCCCAAAGGCAAGTTCAGCTTCTACGCGCCCATCTTGTAGATACGGGGTGGGAGGGGGGACGCTTCTGTCTACGAAAATGTTTATGCATGTATGTATGTATGTATGTATGTATGTATGTATGTATGTATGTATGTATGTATGTATGTATGTATGTATGTATGTATGTATGTATGTATGTATGTATGTATGTATGTATGTTTATGATGGCAACCGAGACGTCTGCGTGGACGGCGTCTCGGATATGTACCAATGGATCTTTATGACTCTCGGATAAGTAAAATCATGGTTAGCTAGTGTGTTGAGGAGAAGAGGCATCGCGTGAAGTCATCCCCAGTGCGAGGAGCACGCGCGAGGACACCGACACGGCCCCCATCCATCGACTAGGTAGTTAGTTAGACCCCCACACCATCACCATCGCCAGATCCACAGGCCACCTCACAACCCGCGCCCCCGCGCGCGCCGCGCGCCAACTAATATGGTTTCCCCGTCTCAAGCACGCACGACTCGCGTCGCGCCACAGCGATGTTTTTGGGCCGCCCGTCCTCCCTCCCTCGCTCCCTCGCTCCCGCCAACGCAATCCATGTCGCGCGCCGGCGGATTGTTCGCGGCGCAAAGAGACAGCGGACCAAGTCCCCACCTGCCTATCGGCCCGAAGCATGGATGGGCGGCGTTCTCCGGGTGCCGGCGCGAGTCGGTGCTCCACACGCAAGCTGGGTTTGTTTGCCAAACACGCAGCGTCCGTCTGCCCTCTGGACTCGCCGCGGAAGGATACGTTCCGGCGCGGGGGCGAAACGTTTTCGAAACGTGTACCCCGCCGCTGGTGATGGTGATGATGGTGTTGTCGAGGAGGATGACGGTGTTGATGAGGATGAGGATGAGGATGAGGATGATGGGGATGGGGATGGGGATAGGGATGGGGATGATGCTATGGTACCGCGGGCCCTCGCCCTGAGGGCAGCGGCCAGGACGGGGCACGAACACGCACGACAGCTAGGACCCGGTACCGGTACCTAGAGCACCCGGATCTAGACCCCCATATCTAGTGAGTCGCTACATGTCGGTAGTCTGGCTCGAACCCGGAGTCGCGCACGGTAGGGTACGGTAGGTAGATATCCCAGCAGCTGTCGACGTCGCGGTTGTCACGCCACCCACTCCCTACCTACCTACCTACCTTCCTACCTTCCTGCCTACCTTCCTGCCTACCTGCCTACACCAAGAACACCTGCTTCATGCTGCCGTCGACCGACGCACCCAGGTACTCGCCATCCATGAGCCCATACACGAAACAATCCCCGGCCATGGCCCGACAGCCGTGAGCCTCGTCGCAGACGGCGTCTCGGCTCTCCCGACCGTGCGGTCCGACGAGCGTGGTTAGCGGCGACGCGGTGCATTTCCTGATGGTGTGGGAGCGGCCCATGTACGGGAGCTGGGCGGGTGTGTGGGTGGCGCTGAGCACGAAGGGGACTCTGCTGTTGGACAGCACCCACACTTCGTGGCCGGGCTGGGTGGTGCGCGGGCCGAAGCCGATGTAGCCTTTGGACGTGACGAAGAACCGTCGCGATGTCGTCGCTGCCTTGAGCGCATAGTGGATGGACGAGATGCCGTCGTCCAGGTCTCCTTGCGTGAACGTGACCGTGCCACTGAGTGTGTCGCGGGAGATGCACCGCGACCACATGCGCCATGCTCTGTAGGCTTCGAAGTCCTCTCTGGTGGCTCTACGGTAGGAGGCTGGATCGTTGTTTTTCCTCCACATGTGGCCGAGGTCCCCGGCGCTGGTCGAGTGGACGATGTCGCCGATGAGCGTCCTCCAGAAGGCTTCGTCGTAGGTGCATCCGGTGGGGTAAGAACTGCGAAGTCCTTGGTGTCTCTTCGTTTCAAAGTGCCAGCTTCGTATCGCGGCGAGCGTCTCGCTGATTTGGGTATGTCGACTGACCTCACCAACGGCGATGACGTAGTCGACGTAGCAGCCTGAAGCCTCTAGGATCGAGTGTTGTAGATGGAGACGTACCGGGCTGCTATGTCCACCACTCGCATTGTACATTCCGAGAGAACTCACCCTATCGATCTCGACCGGCAGACACGGTAAGGACCAATCCATTACCCACGTAGCGAGACCTTCAACTCGCTTACGATTCAAAACAGCATCGAGATCTCCAGCGAGAACGGCAAGTGACATTGTTCTTTGAATGGTGTTCGCAGCCGTTCCTAGAAAAGCAGTGTTCACATCCATCTGGTAGTCCGGAAGCATCGCCGGTCTATTCTGCCAGTTGGTGACCAAGCCGAGCAATGCGAAGATCTTATCGCGTTTGTCGGTCGATTCGAGTGGTCGGAACCGCCACAGCAGTGAGAGTAAGTCGATGTCAAGCCATGCATGGTGGTGCTGGCGGGCGTTGTCGATTCGAAGGACAGCGTTGCTGAATGTAGTCAACGTGCTCTGGCCCCGGAAGGCACCTGACAGATCCAGACACAAGGTTTGGCGATCTTGCGCAAAGCGAGTTGCAGCCTCTGCGAACATTGTCCAAGGCGCAGAGAACTGGCCAAAATGTACTACTGCTTTCCGAGAAAGAACAGTCTCCTGGATGACCCAAATGCGGGTCCACTGCTCCGTTGTCAGTAAGATTGTTGTGCTTCACAGTGGCCGACAATAAGAATAAGAACTCCCAAGACCCTAGCGTGAACCTCCACACTGACGTATCACGTTGTAGGTTTGCAAACGCATAACTGGGTGAGTTGACACAGTACGCGGCTACAAGCCCATTTTTCGTGTCGGCCACTAGGCTTCAGAATCCAACGTTCGAAATGAGGTACCGGAAAAAATTAGATGCTTGCCGTAACGTCTGCTGTAAAAGCATGCAGATTTGCCCTGCACCCGTTGTGTTGGAAGGAAATGCCCGATCAGGCGGCACTCACCCAAGGTCTACTCATGATTCGTTCAACCCCAGCAAAGACTCTTGACGCTCGGGAGCCTTTGATGTGCACATCCCCCGAAAGGAAATCATACAGACGCTGGTTATGCGCGTACCTTTCCCAGAGCCTGCTTTCGTCCTTCTTGAGCATCTTGAACACTCTGCTTGAGGTGCCACATGCTAAGCTCGAAATGAGGCAGAACGCCCCGAAAACGTCGTTCGGAACATCGGCGGAGCTGAGATCGTCGTGTAGGCAGTCCTCCATGTACTGGTTCAAGATATGTTTGTCGGCCGCACCCCCATGCCAAACCAGCCGTAACGGACCGCCTTGCTCTTGATATAATTTGTTCGCGGTCGAACAGCAACTATCACTGAAACGCCTTCCATCTTCATCTTGCGCGGTAGGCTCGCCCAGCCAAATCACGGTCTCGCGGCTGCTTCGGTAGATGTCCCCCATGAGTCCGACCTGCTGTGTCCGCTCGATAGGATCCGCTTGGTTGATACACAGGGCATCGACCCAAACATTTGCATTGCGAAGCGGATGCCGGAGCCGCCTGAGAACGGTGAAGAGATTCTCCGAGACAGGGACCCGCACGCCGTCGCAGTATATGAGAACCTGCTTCGTAGCGCCAACACTCCCCCACGTGTAAGATATTGCAATGTAACGGTTCTGTGCTTCGAAAATGGGACGCTCCAGGAGCTCGCATTCGATGTCTCTTTCAAAGGCATTTGGTAGTAAGCGGAGCAGGCGAATCGTTTGCGCCTTTGCAGCGAGCGGCTTGTAAATGCCGTTCACGGCCATCGTAGCAGCTTAACTGATGATGTCCCACATCGTGGTCGTCAGTTTTATGTCGACATATGGATGGAAAGAGGTCGTGACATGGTGTTGCCATCTTTACACTGGTAAGCAGAAGGCTCAGCCTCATGCAGGCCCCGCCCCGCAGCAAGCATGGATGAGCCACGACCTACCTAGATCGGCGCGATCGCCACTCGCTACTATACCTACACAGTGGACGGCATAGAAGAAAGAAAAATAGGCACGTGCCTTATACTGTGTCAACCCGCTCTGCAATACGATTGTAGACTCCCCACATGACAGATCATTGCGGATGTTCACAGGAGCGAATTCTCGTTTTGTCGACCACTGTCATAGGTAGTACGTGATTGCGTGAAATTCAGACAGTCAATTTCCGATGCAATGCTGTGTTCGATGCCAGTATATCAGGCCAGCATGGCAGCCTCAAACGTCTCGAAAAGACGAGGCAGGCGCACGAACCCGAGATCGGTTCACGTGCGGGTTGGCATACCTACGGTACGGGTTGCATGTACTCAGGGTCTATCCCACCACCGGAAAAACACTAACCTTGATGATATATGGAAATTGTTACCGTAGTCTTTGTTCAACATTCAACCTTGGCATTGACCCGACCTAATAGATGAGGTTGATCTATCCGCTTGTTGCATTCAATCGTGGACGACGGCTCGTGAACTCGGCAATGTAAGACTGCTGTCTGCTTAACCTACTACTATGAAGTGCAAATGGGGTTACATATAAGTAAGACCAAACAACAGACACGAGAGTGAATTTCGACATCATGTCAGAAGTTCGAACCCAACTTCCTCGCGGCATGCAGAGTAGCGTGCAGTTGACACCCTACCTCATACAGCGATCAGTCCACGTAACAACAAAGTCGGAATATACATCTCGCATTATGCAACTCGACCATCCTAGTGTTCCTTAACCAGCACAGCACTCTCCTCCACGCCCTTTATCTCCTTCTCCACATGCGCTTCGCTAGGCTGAGCGACCTGCCTCCCCTTCCACGACTTCATCACGTTCTTCAAGCCCTTCCTGAGGCCGTACTGCATCCACAGCGACCAGCCCCGCACCTTGGGCACAATGCCCCAGGCGCTCTCCGGAACCACCAAGTGCGCGCTCCGACCCTTCAACACCGCCTTGACGATTTCCTCCGCCACCGTCTCGGGATACAGCGAATTTCCCGCAAAGCCCTCGAACAGCGCCGTCCGCGTGTAGCCCTGGCACATGACGACAGTGCGCACCTTGTCAGCTTTGTAGTGCGTCGCGAGCTCGGCCGAGAGACCTTCGTGGAAGGCCAGCGCAGCGGCTTTGGAGGAGGCGTAGTCGACCATGTTGGGCGCGGGGAGGTATGCGGCGAGCGAGGCAACGGTGACGATCATGCCGTGGTTGCGCTGGATCATGCTCGGCAGGAACTGGTGGGCGAGGAAGTAGTGCGAGAGAGCGTTTACGTTGAAGGTAAGGCGGATGTCCTTTTCGGTAGAGTCGAGGATGCTCTTGCCGCGCGCCACGCCGGCGTTGTTGATGAGCACCGTGGGGTCGCCGAGCGCGCTGCGGACGGAGGAGGCGGTGGCTTCGATTGCTTCTTTGGAACCAAGGTCACACTGGAAGAATTGAACAGAAGGAGGCGCTAGAAGCGTTAGCTAGCCTCTTGCATGGTCGGATACTCGTGTCTTACCCTCGTACGTGAGCGGCTGCACATCTAGCACGCCAACTTTGATTCCCTTCTCTGCGAGCAAGAACACGATGCTTTTGCCGATGCCATCGCTGCCACCCGTCACCACGACGACCTCCTTCTTCCAGTCCCACTCATCGCTCTTCCAGTTGTTGACGACTTTGTCATCGAGGAAGCCGCTGATGGAGCCCAGCACACCAAGTGCAACGAGCGACTTTAGGGTGCGGAACAAGGTCTCATTCTGAGAAGCGATCCGCGCGCCGCGCGAGGTGTATTTCGCAGCAAGGATGAGCGGTAGTGTGACGAGAGGATTGAAGGCCGTGGCTTTCAGGAGCCGTGTGGTGGTATCTGTTGTCCAGCCTAAATGCGCAATGTGAGGATGGGTCTGAGGGTTGGGGGAGCACTGGGCACCAAGCGCAGGGCGGGAGCTCCCTAGCGCCGGGGGGGGGGGTAGGTACCGTACGGTTCCGCCGCAAGGAACAGGCGTGGACAACGTACCTTCGCGCGCAAGCTTCCACTCGCTTCGAATGGGCATCTTGAATCGATATGTCAAGATCTGAATTTGATGCAGTCAGCGATGGAACCGTCAGTATGTTTGAATCAAAAGGAGGAGAAGGCGCATGGGCCTGTGTCCCGGCAAGCGCCTTGGGAGGCGGGGGGGGACGACCTGTACAATGGTACAAGATTGGGGACTACACACCGGTCGAGATGCGGGGTCCCTACGCCCCAACCGAGGTCTCGTACAGGTGAAAGGATTACACGTGCTGCTCGCTCGCGCGTTTCTCCCTTTGGAGTCCCTTTGGAGACATCGATAACCGACCGATTGTGAAACCACCAGATGAGGACTTCAATCAATGTCCAAGTTGCTCATGATGGGCACCGCATGCATAGGATCTAGCTTGTAGTAGAATTGTCGTAGGATATCGACCGTGTACAAGTAAGAAATACACTGCTAAAAGGTATATGCGCGCTCATAAAAACTACAGAGAAGAAGAAACCTACCAAAGGAGATTCGTCAACGAGGTATCTCTGCCTAAACGCCACCCGAAACCTCTTTACAAAACCGAAGCCAAGCCAATCCATCGCTATACAAAACCCATAACTAAATCATGTTGGTGGAATCCAGATCCATAATCGAGCTTTCAGGCGCAATGCTGGTCGGCGCGAGACTGTGAGAGCTCCTCTTGCGACTATCCACGCTCATTGCTCCGCTCATTACCCTCACCACCTTCTTGTTGTTCGGCCGCGCAACGAGTACCTGCGCAGGGCACACCACAATCTCATCATCTCCTTCTCCGAACCCATCTCCTTTCTTCACCACCAACGGGAACAGCACAATCTTGACAATTGCGTTGCGCGTCTCGAGTTCGTCGTTTGACGTCTCTCGTCCCGAGCGCTCGTTCATGAGGGACGCGTTGAAGGTTACTTTGGCGACGAGGTCGCCGTTCGTGTCGTATTCAGGCTGCAGGGGTGGCAGCATGATGTATTCTGCGCGCTGCGTGCGCATTTCAATCGAGAGAGAGACCGCCAGGCGCATGACGTTGCGCAGCGATTCTTGGATCTGCCGCTGCAGATGTGATGGGGGCGGCAGGAGAGTGGCGAGTGTGCTGTATATCTCGTGGACGACAGCCTCCGTGTCCTGGGCGCGTTGTTGGACGAAGGGTTCGCGCTTCGAGAGCAAGGTAAGGGTTATGGCACGCCATTGAGCCACAGCGCGTGTGGGCCCCACCTCCGAAAGTGTCTTCTCTAGCGACTTGAGCTTCTGCCGCTGCTCTCTGTCCATGCCGAAAAGGTATCTGGTAAAGACGTATTCCCAGATCATTGTCATGGCCACTGACATAAAGACGTCTCGACGCTTCACACGATCTGCGAGAAGCATATCGACATCCGAACCATCGAGGATGGCGTTGTCAAGGCGGGTGTCGATCTTTTGTCGAGTGGCCGTGTCCAATCTGGTGTCGGCAGTAACTTCGGACGACAGACGGCAAGCACGAGCGTCTGAAAACTTGGAGAAGCGCAACACCCATTGCTGGACGTGTTGGCAAAGCTGTTGGCAAGCGCTGTCAAAGTAGTCCTCGTCGCGTACAGTGAGGAAGCTTTCGTTCGGCTTCTTGGTCTCCAATATCTGCTGCTGCAACTTCTTGATCTGTTCGCGTGCGCCCTCAAGCTCAGTGTTCAGGTGCTTGATTTCGGCGTTGCGCTCGTCGATGGCAAGTCCGATCTCTGCAGCTATGGCAGCCTGCATGCCATTCGTGAGATGATTGTGTTTAGCCCGTAGTTGCTCAAGCTCCCGAGTGGATTGTTGCCATTGGTCTTGAACATGTTGACCTTCAGCTTGAAGTTGCGCATACCGTGCGTTGGCGTCGTTGGTAAGATTGCGATTGGCGTCAGTGAGTTGGATGTTCAGTTCGGTGAGTCTAGCAATCTCTTGCTGAAGACGCTGCAAAGTGTCGCGGAGCTGTCCGATGTCGATGTCTTTCTGGTGCAGCTCACGATCACGTGCTTCTACAGCCTCAGAGACGACTTGCTGGTCAACATCACGTTGCTGGGAGGCTTGCTGAATTGTTTCTTCGGCCTTGAGTCTTGACTCTTCGAGGAATCTGTTCTGAGCGGCGAGATTTTCAAGTTGCGACTGCAAGTCCAAGATCTGTATACTCTGTCGCTTGCGCACGCTGGGCGGCCGTGTCGGTGACATCGGCGAGCCTTGGGCTTCACCCCAAGCCTCCTACAAACTTGTTAGCCACGGTGAAAACATGGTCGCGACGAGATATTCAACTTACGTAGACATCAGGCATTTCGGCACGACCCTTGCCTTTATCTTTCACTGGGTCGTACTTGGACGAGCTGGCAATACCCGCGGCGATGGCTGCGGTTGCTCCGGCAGCGAGTGCGATGCCTGCGAGATTAGACTGCGACTTAGCCTCATGAGCACGGGCCTCGCCAATCTTGGCTGCAGATCGAAGGTCACCTGACCTGCTCCTGTCAACTCTTCGCAGAGAACTTGCTGATCGGATGCTCATTGCGCTCAGCGGGCGGTCTGCATCTGGGCTCCTCATGTTGGTAGAACGATCGCTGAACACGCTTGGCGACCGCTGCTCTGCAATCCGCACCTTGATCGGATCAGTGGTAGTGGGAGAGTGATCGTGTGGTAGTCGGCGGGCGGGACTCAACGTCATCGTACGATCGACGCTCTCGTGAACTTGCTGCCATGGTGATCCCTTTCTCTGCACAGTTGGTGAGGTTTCAATCTTCGAAGGGACGTTCTTGCGGCTCGTGGGGGTCGGTGTAACAGGAGGCGGCGACTTCATGCGCTCGGAGAAAGACCTGGTAGTCTGGCTTCGTCGAGACGACTTGACTTCATGATCGCGCAGTCCAGCGTCCGAAACCTTTCGGGCGTGTCTTTTCTGCAAAGGCGAGTCGTCCGGACTGGCCTCTTTGATGGGGTCGAGCACGTTGCTTGGTGTACGCATGTGCTGGTTCGAGGGTGTCGACAGTTTTCGAACTTGCTCCAGATTCTTTTCGGTCGGATCACCAAAAATGGACTTGTAGGGTTCCTTCTGCTTGGCCTCCCTTTCAGGTGAGGATTGTTTCTTGTGTGACTCCGAGGGTGCATGCTTGTCGTGGCGTGGCGAAGCGCGTGCATTTCGAGCAGAAGCCGCGGCGGCGACAGCCGCTGCGCCGACGGTAACTGCTCCGATCTTGGCGGCCGGTGAGGATTCTCCATATTGACGCGTTGAAGGCGACGAATCGAACAGGTACGAGGAGCGCTCTCTGGTAGCAGAGTCGACAGCACTGGGCGATGTGAATGCTGCGAGAGACGGAAGTTCCGGTAAAGATGGGCTTCGCGATCGCACCTCATCGTATTCCTCTAAGGCTCGGGACCGATGAGGTGTTTCTGGCTCCTTTGAACGCGACCTCTTGTTGTTGTCAGCCTCTTCGAACAGCTGGTTTGAACCCGTGGAATTTCTTGGTGTTTCGAAGGCCGTGTCATGATAGCCGCTGTCACGAACGTCGGGGTATGCGGGCAGCTGCGGGGCATGCTGTACCGTGGGCGAGCCTGTCACATGTACTTCGCTATCGCGTATGTCACCAAATGACCAGGTAGGCTCAATGCCAGGCGAGTGACCTCGAGCTCCCGTAGGATGCGCTGCAACATCCAAGCTTGTTATGTCTGCACTTGGATGTGCAAATTCTCGTGTGCGCCATGATGTCAGAGAACTCGGGTCTTCAGGAATGGAAAGGTCATTCTGCGATGGCTCCGAAAGATGTAGACGCTTCTCTTCGGGCTCTGCCTCCAGCGGTACAGGATGCTCTCGCCGTTTGTGATTCGGAAATGTGTGTCCTGCATCTTCTTGCTCGAGCGACCGGCTTGTTGAATGTGACACTTGTCGTCCCTTTTGGTAGGGCATATCATCCAATGGTCTTTCGATAAAATCACCGTCATTCCCTCGACTCGTTTTGTCTTTCTTTCCCTTCTTTTTGGCTGGTGCTGCCCACTCTTCCTCTACTTCTTCCTCATGCGCGTGCTTTCCTTGGATGCTGAAGCCCGTTCGTTCCTCTGGCGTCGGCAAGGAAGGGAACGGGTACTCATTTGGCTCAATACCACCTAATGACTTCGGAACCTGATCAAACGTTGGAGGAAGCTCCACCTCTTTACTCTTCTGTTCCTCCTTCTTGTCGGAGACAACCGCAGCAACAGCTGCTGCCGCCACTGTTCGGGGAATGATGCTCTTTTTCTTCTCGTCCTTTTCGCCTGTGCCTTCGTCCCATACTAAATCATCCTTATTTACGATGTTCTTTGACTCCCCTACGTCCTCCATAGATCGTTGTTGTTCAAAATCCTCCTCGAACGGGGTGATTGCACCTGGTAGCGTACCGGTTTCCTGTACTATCTCTGTAGTATTAGCTCGCCTTGAGGCCGATTTGCCTTTCCTATCCTTCTTTGGCTGTTCATCCCAGAAGTCATCAGTAGTCTCTAAGATAGCTTCGGGCATGGCTCGGTCACGGGGCACTTCGTCGACGAAAGGCTTAGCCGTGGGAGTTTCGGCAGCGGGAGAACTGGTTTCATCTGGCGCTAGGGAAGTTCGCTTTTTCTTGCCCTTCGCCTTCTTCCCTTTCTTTCCAGACGACCAGAGCTCCTCAAGATCAGCATCTTCTAGAACACCAGGTGGGGACTTGCGCTGAGCGAACGTCGGGTCATTGAGGATATACATAGGATCGAACGTTGGAGCGCTCTCAGAAGCGACTGCCACAATAGGCTGAGGCGCCTCCTTCACTGTAGGTACTTCGGATTTTGGAGATGTCGGAGACGGTGAACGACCTAGGGTGCCGAACCTGGACTTGCTTGCTCCATGCCGGGCAGCCGCAATGTCGTCGTCTGGTGCGATGTCGCGCACACCCTGTGGTGAGATTATTCGGTGGAAGGCCGGGTCATTGAGTACTAGATCAGTGTCGAAGCCGGATTCCTTCAGGCCTGCCGCGACTGTGGCAGCAAAGTCGATATCGTGTTCAGGAGACTTTGCACGAGGTTCATCTACGATGGCTCTCGGTGCATCGGATTGCTTCACCTGAATGTCCTCGGGCACAACTTCAGGGATATCGCGTGTTGTTTCCTTTTGGACTCTTGGTGTTTCGGTCTTGGGAGCTAGAGTTTGCTCGGGTGTAGTCGGCTCGAACATCGCAGCGAGTTTGTGTTTCTTGTTCTTCTTCTTGGCGGCATTTGAAGGAGTTGACGGCTGTGGAAGCTCTACTGCAGGACTTGAGACAGGGTCTGTGATTCTGACGTCTTTGGAAGATGTGGCTTCGGGAAGGTCCATGACAGGAATTGCTTCGATGGCTGGCGCAGTAACCGCCTCAGAGATTGGCTCGATGACTTGCATTGGCTCATCATCAGCAGTAGCTTCCATTTTCTTCGACTGGCGCTTCTCTTTCTTGCTTTTCTTGATTGGAAGTGCCCACTCATCCTCTACTTCCGGCTCAACCATTCTAGAAGACTCATCTATTATAGCGGGGACCTGCTCTTCGACATGAGACGAGGTTGGGTCGACGGAGCTGAGTTCAGGCACATGCGATTCGCTTGGAACAGCGGCAGATTGCTCCATTGTCGTGTTTTTGGGTTGAAGGTCTTCAGCGAGAAGTTCTCGTGCAGGTTCGGCCTTGATAGCTTCCCGAGTATCGGCTGATGGCGCGTCGTGTTCGACTATAGTCGCCGTTTCTTCGACTGGCGTATCAAGCTCAGAAGGTTCAAAAGCAGCCGCTTTCCCCTTCTTTTTCATGTCCTTCTTGCTCTGTTTTCGTGAAAGAGCAGAGGCAACAGCTGGCTCATCTTCGACCACAGGCGTGACGCTGGGCCTCTCTTCGATTAAAGGTGGAAATACGGTCACGGGCAAGGGCAAGGCACGGGGTTCGTCATGCGTGATCAAACCCTTCTCGGGCACTGTCGTTGGCTCAGGCAATATTATTGCAGGTTCAGCGAGTACAGGCTCGGAGGCGACAAGGATGTCTCGTTCTTGTACTGTTGGCTGTGGCTCAGTTGACGTTGGTGCGACATCGCGGGCGTCGGTCAAAAGTGTGGGCTCTGAGGATTCAGCTACCGGTTCGTCCCAGGTCAGCGCCTCAGGCTTGTCTTTCTTCTTCTCCTTCTTGCTAAGCTTGCGAACTAACGGTGTCGCTTCCTCAATTGTGTCTGGCACTTGTGATGGCTCGGTCATAGTGTCTTCTGGGACTGTGACAGGCTCTGGATCTTGCATGACAATGTCATTGTCTTGAGGAGTAGGAATGGTCTCAAGGGGTTTCCCGGTCGGCTCATCCCATGCAAAAGCAGCCTGTTTTGCTTTCTTCTTATCTTCCTTACTGAGTTTGCGCGACAAAGCAGGTGCTTCTTCCATGATTGGTTTTGAGGGTTCGGCTGGAGTTACGACCGGCTCTGTTGTCGGCTCTGCCAGAGTTGTGGTGTTTCTCTCTGGAGCGACAGCGGGCATCAATCCAGCAACTTCCTGGATAACTCTCTGTTGTTCCACCTGCTCGACGGGTTGCTCAAGATTTGTCTCAACAGGCTCGGAAGCTGACCCCGGGATGTTTTCTTCCGTGGGCTGATCCCAGCTGAAAGTGGTATCTTTGGCCTTCTTCTTATCCTTTTGGCTTTGCTTGCGGGATAGAACTGGTACATCTTCTTCGGTAACAGGATCAGGTATGACCTCCTCAACTTCCACAGTGGCTTTTGGCTCAGCTGGCGTTGAGGTCTCAGAAACTTCAGAAGTAGCGGCCTTGCCCTTCTTCTTCTCTTTCCTGCTGAGCTTACTGACCACATCAAACATGGACATGTGCCTTGGAGTGATCGCTTCAGGCATATCACCTACAGATAGCTGTCGATCAAGGGCTTCGGAACGTTGCCTGAGATCAGCAACTTCATCTTGAATAGCTTGGAGCGAGGGCGATAACGGGGCAGGTCTAGCCAGATCCGTTAGGTGATCGATGGGGGTGGTATATGTCTCAGGTGGAGCGACTTGTGCAAGGGAAGTTTGGCTTTCGATAAGATGCTCGACCGCACTGACCTGCGCTTCCTCAGGAACGTCTTGAACAAGGGACTCTGGAAGCGGCTCGCTTGTTATCTCCTCAGCGGGTGGAAGTAGTTTCTCATGTTGGAGCTCCTCCCGAAGTGAGGTTGAAGGAGCATCTACAGCCGTCGGCTCAGGAAGTAGCTCGACTCCCTTCTCGACGATAGGCGTGGCGGCTTCTGAGGTGGACTTGCTTTTCTTCGCCTTCTTCTTATCCTTTTTAGACTTCTTGACAGGAAGGGCCCTCTCATCGTCTTGCGCCTCTTTCGGCGCCCCCTCAGGCACATCGGCAGTTGCAACTGGCCCTGCAGCGTGTTCAATAGGCGGCGCTTCGGCAGCTGGCTGGGCAGGCAGTGTTCCGACAGCTGTTTTGATTGGCAACGTTTCAGTGGCTGGTT
This sequence comes from Paraphaeosphaeria minitans, assembly GCA_015832175.1. Taxonomy (NCBI): domain Eukaryota; kingdom Fungi; phylum Ascomycota; class Dothideomycetes; order Pleosporales; family Didymosphaeriaceae; genus Paraphaeosphaeria; species Paraphaeosphaeria minitans. The sequence continues at coordinate 1,970,831 of WJXW01000009.1, forward strand.
CGAGCTGCATTTCCGGCTCAGCGGGTGCAGAAGGCTCGGTTTGCTGTACAGGTTGCGACGCCATAGGAAAGCTTGGTTCTGCAACCTCTTGAAGCGTCTCAGCGGTTGTGTCCTTCGCTTTCATCCCCCTCTTCTTGTTTTTCTTGGAAGTTTTTCGACTAATGGGATCCCATTCATCCTCGACTTGAGGCTGTTCAGATGTTTCGATTTGAGAGGGAATTGCATTTGACTCTTGAGGAAGTTCGAGTTCAACTGCAGATTGGTGAGGTACTTCGTGAGCGGACTCGAATGGTAGCACTGTTGCGGGTTCAATCTGTGTAAGCCCCGCGATTGGCTCATCTACCGGCTCGCACTTGAAGTCAGGAGACTGAGAAGAGTCAGGCAGATCGGAGGCTCCATTCTTCATGTCGGATACGGCGACAGGTTTCAGTGGCATTGGCCCAACAAAAGACTCTGTGGGACCTTCTTTGGCTAGGTCAATGGGATCGAATGTCTGTGATTCGGCTTCGACTACGTTCTGAGTCTCCTTGTTCTTCTCCCCTTTCTTGCCTTTCTTGGGAGTAAAGTCGACCCATTCGTCTTCGGGCTCTGGATCCTGCAGCTGAGGGTCGCTGGACCATGTGACAGGCTCTGTTGCAGTCTGAACGGTTTGGCTCTCGACGATGGGTAAAGGTGAAGCTTCTGCTGGTTGATGGGCGTCAGGGATCGTTCGGGATGTCCCGCTTTGAGTTCGTTTGGAGACTTCAGTGAGAGGAACGTCAACGTCAACGTCAGGAATTTTGGGTTTGACGACAGATTCATTTGTAAGTAAGGACTCTGTAACGGGCTCCTGGGCGGGTTCCTGGATGGGATTCTCAACGGGCCCCTGGGTGAGCTCTGGCATTGGCTCCTCAAGTGAAGGTTCGCGTTCGACGATTGGTTTCGCATCCAGCGTAGAAGCCGCGGATTTCTTCTTAGCCTTCTTCTCCTTTTTGCTAAGCCTGCGCTCCAGCACAGGTTGTTCAGCTTCCACGGTTTCTGTCAGTTCCACCTGCACTGGCCCAACAGACAAATTTGCTGGCGATGGCTCGATGCCTCTGCCCGCGTCGATAGAGTGTAGCGCTGTCGGGGCTTCGGGAACCACCCTAGCGTTGTCGAGAATAGCCTCACTGATCTCAGCGATGTGCGTGTGCGGTCCGGATTTCTTGCCTTTGCCCTTCTTCCCCTGAGTTTTTGGAGCAAGGACGGCCCATTCATCCTCAAGATCTGCTGGAAGCCCAGATGAAGTAGTGGGGTCTGTTGGCGCATCTGGCTCTGCATTAGGAACGGGAATTGACTCAGTGACGTCTTCGACAGCCGTCTGTGCAGTGTCTTTTTGCACTGAAGCATCGGTGTTGGCCGGTGCTGGCTGTGCTTCTTCAACGATCGGTGCGGCAAGATCTTGTTGCTCTGCAGCTTCGAGTTCAAGCGGGTTTGGCTGTACTTCTTCAATGACTGTAGTGGGAAGATCTTGTTGCGTTGTAACCTCAGGTGCAGCTGGCAGAAGAGATGATTCCTCGGTGACGGGAGTAGCCAGAGAAACCTTGCGCTTATTCTTTTTGCCCTTCTTTTTCGAAACAGATGCCGCCCATTCATCCTCGGGCTCTGTGATGGGCCTAGTCGTAGGTTGTGCATCCACGGAGTGTTTGCTCTCCTCGATTGGCTGTTGAGCATGTGGCTGTTTCTCGGGTTGTGGGGCTAGCACCTGCTCAGCTTGAGACTCGGCTCTTTCATTCGGCTTTGGCTCCTCAATAGGCTCTTCCGGCGTGGCTTCTTGTACCAAAGGCTCTTGCGCGATCTCCTTGACATCTTCAATGATTGTTGATTTGTCGACAGGTACCTCGGGAGCGATCTGTTCTTCGGCTGGACGTTCCACAAGCGCCTCGGGGATAGGCGTCACAGTTCCAGATTTCTTCTCCTTCTTCCCCTTCTTTTTCTTCGCAGGCAAAGCGGCCAATTCACCGACGTCAGTCTCCTCCTGCTTGGCTTCAGGTACAGAGATGGCCTGTGCTTCGTGGGTTGTAGGATCCTCTTGAATGTCGCGAGATTCTACAATCTCAATTTGGGGCACCTCGGTGCCTTGAGTCGCAGGCTGAACATCGATTGTCGCAACATCCTTCGAAAGCTCTTCCTTGAATCCGAGGGCTTTCTCAACGAGTGGTTCAGCCACAGGAGTCGCTGTGCCGGACTGCTTGCCCTTCTTCGCAGGAATAGGCACCCATTCGTCGACTGCGGTCTCCTGTTGGGGTGTAGGCTGCGAGATAGATTCTGCGGTCTTGTCGGTTTGGACTAAAGGCGCGGGGCTTTGCTGAATGTCCTCCTTAAAGCTGTCATCGATAACCGCCGGCACAACGGGTGCCTCGTGCGTAGTAGCAATATCATTAGCCTCTGGAATCACGGACGCGATTTCGCGTAAGCTTTCGGCCTGCACTTCAGAAATGTCTTCGATGATTGGCGTTGATGGTTCTGAAGCCTTACCCTTGCCCTTCTTCGCCTTCTTCTTGGCCTTCTTTGACAGTCTAGTCAACTCATCCTCAACCTGTACTTCGGCCACAGGCGCTGTTGAAGTGATGGATGGTTGTTCTGTGGGATCTGTTGCAAGCACATGTGTCTCGACAGTGTCGGGCGTAGGTTCCACCGGCGCTTGTTCAAGCGCAACTTCAGGGAGAATCTCCTTTGACTCCTCAACCTGGGCATGAGGAGCAGCATTGAGTGGCTCCTCAGCCGGGCTCTCAATGTGCAAGCTGAACTCTTTTTCTTCGACCTCTAGCTGAGGAGGTTCTTCAATGACAGGTGTTGCGGGCTCGGGAAGCTTGCCATTCCCTTTCTTGGCCTTTTTCTTGGCTTTCTTTGACATCGACGGGGATTCATCTTCGACAGGCTGTTCGACTTCGATGGGAGAGGGGGAAACTGGATGTTCCACAGTCTCGGGAATTGCAGGCCTTTCGATTACTTCTTCGGAGACAGGGGCAGAAAGGGCGACTTCAGGTTCTGGCAGTGTGGGCAAATTGATGTCTTGGCCAATCTCTTCGCTCTGCGGTTCGGGAACCTTCAAATCGACATCAAGATGCGCATGCGCTTCGACGGTTGCTAAATTGCTTTGTGCTTCGACTGTGGTGGTAGGCCGATCCTCGACTGCGGCGGTAGGTCGTTCCTCGACTGTGGCGGTAGGTTGTTCCTCGAATACGGCAGTAATCTGGTCCTCAGTCGTGGCCGTAGGCTTTTCATCGACGGCAGCAACAAGCCTGTCTTCGACCCCAGCAGCCCGTTCGACCTCCCCAGCCACCTCAGGTACATCCTCCACAGCCGGCGTCGCCGTACCCGACTGCCTAGCTTTAGCCTTCTTCGCCTTCTTCTTGTCCTTCTTCGACAGCCCAGCCCATTCGTCCTCCACAGGCTCCTGCACTTGCTCTTGTGTGTCAAGGATCGGGACCTCTTCGTTGGGCACGGCAGTTGCTTCGATGATGGGTTCGGGCAGGGCGTCTTCGCTGGGCATGACAGCTTGTTCCACGGCAGGCTGCAGTTCAGAGTCCTCGGTGGGTGCTGCAGTTGGCTCAACGACAGGCTCGGGCTGGGCTTCATGAACGAGTTCAGGAATGGGGGTGGACGTGCCAGATTGATCCTTGCTCTTCTTCGCCTCCTTCTTGTCTTTCTTGGAAAGCTTCGTAGGTGGCGCTGATTCGTCAACGAGATGGCTCTCGGATGGTGTAGATTCAGTCAGAGTGGGTAAAGTTTGATTATCCACCTCGTTGAGTTTGTCACCCTCTGGGACGACATCGCGAGAACTCTGGGCGATGTCCAGATCAGTGGGCTCGGCAAACTGTGCATTCTCTAGCGGCTGTGGCTCTTCGCTGGGCTTGGAACTAGTTGCTTGCGACGTATCAGGCACCATCGCAAAAGGCTCTTCGACGATCTGTTGCTCAGTTACTTGCTCAGAAGCAGGCTCGACAATCGGGACCTCGGACGTAGGCTCCTCAATTGTCGAAGCACGCTTGCCCTTCTTTCCCTTCTTCTTCTTGGAAGGCGGAGCAGGTTCTGGCTCAACGGGGGCGGCCTCAGGCAGAGCCACGATGGCCGCGGAGGGCTCTTGAAAATCTTTGCCAAGTTCTGCAGTCGCTTGAACTTCAGGCTCAGGTATAACTGCGCTAGCGAGTTCGATAGCTGGCTCGGGCGGGGGCGGGAGATCCTTCTGCGTCGGCTCGACCAGAGTGTCGGAGTTAGGGATGTCGGCGGCGACTACATCAAGTTGAGTGGGAGGCTCAGGTGAGGCCCCTTCAGTGATGGATTCCCGCTTCTTTCCCTTTTTGCTCTTCTTGCCTTTCTTTGTCGACGCGGACGCCAACTCATCTTCAGTAGGTTCTTTAGGCGTCTCTGGCACGAACGGAGCCAAAGTCTCTGTCAGAGGATCCTCGATTTCCTTCGGCACAGAAGTAGACAAAATCTCTTCGAAAGATTCTTTCGCCTCATCAGATCCAGACGCAGCCGATGTCCCTTCATGGAGCTCCAAGCTTTCCGGTTCCGCAGCTATTGCTTCAAGTCCCATTTCCCGCTCCACATCAACAGACGCATCTGCCTCAGCGAGCGGGGCTTCCAAAGGCTGTTCCACAACCAGCTCGGGTAGTATGGTGTCTGCAGCCCCACATTCGTGGCGCTCTGCATCACCAATGAGACGCTCACCCGTCTCAGACGCTAAAAAAGCATCGTCCTGCGACGCCGCAGGTACCTCTTCAACGATCGATCCGCGTTTCGTCTTCTTCGTCTTCTTCTTGTCTTTCTTGGAAAGCGGCGGAGTCAATCCAACTTGCGAGGGTTCGACACTTGCTTCTTCAAGGGCTGGCGTTTCGGGGGCGGGTGTTTCTTGCGCTGGCGGATCTGGATCTGGGGGCGGCGGCGGATCGACCATGAGCGGGTCTTTGGCTTCCTCGGCCGGAGTCGCTGGGGTCGTGGACGGTTCGCTGTCAACGATAGAACCACGTTTTGCTTTCTTCGCTTTCTTCTTGTCTTTCTTGGAAAGCGGCGCCGTGGTTGCGTTGTCCTGAATAGGTTCATCCTTAATCTCGTCGGAAAGAGATTGCTGTGATTCATTACGGATCTCATCTACAGGCAGAGTTGGAGGAGGGGCTGTTTCGTCCCTGTCGACGTCCAGGGCAGGGTTTGCAGGCTTTTGCTCGTTTGGAACATCTGCCTCTGGCTGAGGTACCACAGGGATTTGCTCGTCGGATGGGACCTCCCTAGCCTGCTCTTCGGGAAGCACTGACGTTATAGGCTCGCTATTGTCGACGATAGATTCACGCTTCGCTTTCTTAGCTTTCTTCTTCTCTTTCTTCGAAAGCGGTGCTGCTTGGCCCTCCTCTTGAACTGATTCAGAAGCTGGCTCTTCCACGCTCGGCACTGCGGTGGCCCGTCCGTCGTTCGTCTCGTCACTAGGTATCGGAAGGGGACTTGATGACTCAGCCGGTGTTTCTGCAGAAGTAGGCTCAGCAGGCTCCTCGACCACTCGCAGACCTTGCGCTTGCTCAACAGGAGCTTCAGAAGCTTCAGACGTTGGTTGCGCCGGTACAGCAGTGCGAGCAATCTCAGCCGCTTGCGCTGCCTCGCGTTCCTCTCGAGCGATGCGCTCTCGCTGTCCCTCATCCCACTTCTCTTTCTCTTGGTGCTCCCTTTTGACTCTCCTCTTCCTCTGGGTAGCCGTCTCTTTCTCTGGAGGCGGAGGGGGGACATATTCGACCCAGGTGCTCTTTGAAGGTTCCGGAGCAGGTGTCTTCGGTGCTTGACTCTCGAGCTTCTCTTCTGGTACGTTGTCGTTTTGCACTGGTGCGGTTTCGGCTGGAGGCGCTTCAATTTGGGGTTCGGAAGGCTGTGCTTCGAGTACTGGTTCAGGGATCTCTTGCACCGGAGTGACGGGCTCCCTTTCGACAATCGAGACACTCTTGCTCTTGTTCTTTTTCTTCTTGTCTTTCTTGGACACAGTCGAGTCCTCACCTTCCTTCTGTTCCTGCTCCGCTGAACGTGTTTCGGCCTTGGGTTCTGGGGTTGACTGTTCGACCGGAGTGCTTTCCTGCTGAAGAGGAGCTTCGAGTTGGGCCAATTCTTGCGGTTCAGAGACAACAGGTTTGTCCAGAATAGGTTGCTCAACGAGGGGACGAACGTCTTCGCTCGGGATTGACACGGGGGGCGTGTCCGTTTCACTGGCACCCTTCTTCGATTTCTTGGCCTTTTTCTTGTCTTTCTTCGAGAGCGATGTCGTAGGCTCTTGTTCGGCGATAGGTTCAACGATAGGCTCATCGACAACAGGCTGGACCTTAGTATCCGCAGAAGAGTCAAATGCAATGGGTTTAATCTCAGGCTCGATGGGCTCATCAACGATAGGCTGAAGCTCAACCCCGGCGGGAAGATCCACGGGTGTAGGCTGAATCTCAGGCCCAGCAGGAGCTTCCTGCGCAGTAACCTCAACGTCCACAGGTTTGGTAGGTGCAGTGACAGTATCCCCAGCCAAAACGTCGCGAGTTTCGAGTTCAGCATCGGCTACAACAGGCGTCACCGCTCCTGATGCCGAATTCGCCTTCTTGCCTTTCTTCTTCCTCTCTTTTTTCGAAAGGACGACCACCTCTTCACCGACAGGCTCAGCAGGTTGCGATGTAGTCTTGTGGTCAACAGTATCGTCACCCTGGGATGCGCGCATCTCATTTACAACCGACACAACCTCGGTCGGCTCAGAAGTTCTTAGACCGTCTTGCTCGACAGGCGTAATGATCTCCGCCGGCCGGACAGCCTCCTCCACGACTTCAGAGACCGCGCTTTGCTCGACGACAGGCTCCTCCGCAGCGGGCGCAGGCAAAATCCCAGGCTCGACATCCTGGCTGACTGATCCTTTCTTCCCCTTCTTTTTCTTGCTCTTCTTCGACGAAGCGGTGGCAGAAATCTCCTCTGCCGGACCTTCAGTAGCCGGAGTAAGAACAGATTCAACAGGTTCTGCAACGTCCCTCCTCCCTTCCTCTGTCACAGGCTCAGGCAGCGCAGATTCAGCACCCTGCTCCGTCGCAACAGGCTCCCCAGCTTCCGCGAGCGGATCAATACGCTCATCGACGGCCGGCGTGCTAGGCTCCGTGCTAGGCTCGCTCGCTTCGCCCTTCTCCCCTTTCTTCTTCTTGTCCTTCTTCGATGGCAGAGCCCCATCGTCCTCCACAGGCGCAGCACCCTCAGCAGACTTCGCCACAGGTTCGCTTCGCACGGGCATGTCTGGAGGAGAGGGGATCACGTGCGCGCTAGACTCGGCTGGACGAGAATCCAACGGCTCTAACGTCTTCTGTAAGTCGAGCGGAGCAACGGACGGGATGGTGACATCGGTTTCTTTTTGGTCTTCGGGCGCCGCCAAGGAAGGAGTTCGGGTGTCGGAGGTGCGTTCCTGGGATTCTGGGACCTCGGTGGCAATCGTTGGAAGCGGATCGATGTCGACGGATTTGCCCTTCTTCGCTTTCTTCTTCTTGGCCTTCTTGGAAAGAAGAGTCGTGGGTTCGTCGTCGACGTGAGTGGCAGCGGGAGGAGAAGAATCTTCAATTAGCTTGTCGTCCACCTGAGTTACTGGTGATGCGTTATGTTCTTCAGCTTGGGCAACTGGCGCAGCTCCAGGAAGGGTGTGGGACTGCTGCCCATCGAGAGAATCTGCGGCGATAGGCTCAACTTGGGCAGAAGCAGAAAGGTCTGATATGGCTTTGTCGTCCACCTGGGCCAAAGGCGGCATAGAACGCTCTTCGGCCCTTTCTACTGGCATAGCTTCTGCAACAAGTTCGGGCTGCTGCTGCTCGGGATCATCTGCGGTGACATGCTCAACCTGGGCAGGGACAGAAGATCTCTCCGCTACCTCACCTTGCACCTGATTCCCTGGCGGCGCAGCAATCTCTTCAACATGCCTCGGGGCCTCAGCCGAATCAATGGGTGCAGCTTCCAAAAGGAGCTCGGGCTGGGGACCATCTGTGATAGCCGATTTAACTTGAGCATCATCCACGGGCATCTTAGCATCTGCCTCTTCCGTAAGAGCCGGCTCAACCTCTACAGATTGGCCTTTCTTGCCCTGCTTATTTTTCTTCTTGTCCTTCTTGGAGAGACGCTCCGCTGGTTCCTCAGCCGGAGTCACCGCGGGTGCAGCCACATCCTCGGGAAGGGCTTTTTCAGGCACAAGAATGTTTACCGTTGGCTTATCTACCGTGATGGCGGTGGACTCAACTTGGGCAGTATCGGTGGGCGTAGAAAACTCTTTCGCGGGCTTGTCCTCGGTGGCTGTAGTAGACTCGCCTGTGCCATCTTTCACGAGTACCTTATCCTCCGCCTCACGAACCATCTCTGTGGTGCTAGGTTCGATATCAACAACAGAGCCACGTTTCGCTGCTTTCTTCGCCTTCTTCTTGTCTTTCTTAGAAACGGAAGCCGGCTTTACTTCAGCGCTTGCGCGCACGGGTGTCGGCTCTTCTTCAACAACAGCTTGCACCGGTGCATCTTCAAGCGGAGCATTCACCGGCGGTGTGGACTCCGCTGGCTCGTCCTCCGCGATCACAGGAGGCTCGGCCGTAGTTCCAAGCCTATCCTGCGGAGCATCCAAAATAGCCAACTCCGGTGCCGCGTCATTGGCAAGGACATCGCCCTCCTGTTGTACCGCGCTTGACTCCTGCCCACTAGGTTCAGCAGCGGCCTGCTTCCCCTTCTTCTTCTTCTTCTTCTTCTTCTCTGACTTTGAATCAGGCGCTGCCCACTCGTCTTCGACTTGCTCTTGCGCCGGCATGGGGGACTCTTCCACAGCTTTGTCTTTGCTAGGGAGCTGAGTGTCAAGTTGAACTGATGTCGATGCTTCCTCGATAGGCTGGCCTTCGGTAACGATTTCCGATGCAGCGGGCGCGTCGAGCTCCCTAACCTGTTCATCGACTTCTGGAGTAGTAGACTCAGTAACTGTATCCTGAGGGACCGTAGCCGCCTCATTCGCAACCACAGAACCCCGCTTCGCCGCCTTCTTAGCCTTCTTCTTATCCTTTTTGGACAGAGAAGCGCTCGCCTCATCCTCAAATGGCGGCTCGATCGAAGCCCGGATTTTTTGGCTCGGTTTATCCTCCAAGGGCGCTTCGGGCTCCGTTGGCACTGGTTGCTCCCTTTGCTCTTCGAGAATGCCCGCAGTGCTAGGTTTGTCTTCAAGTGCGAGTTCAGCCTTACTTGGCATCGGATCGGCAAAATCCACAGTGCTAGACTCAACCGTGTCGTCGATGCTAAGCCCCTTGCTCTTCTTCCGCTTCTTCTTGTCTTTCTTCGAAATCGGGGCTGCTTGTTCGATCATCTGCTCGGCCAGTACAGGCACATCCTCTACGGGATTCTCCTCAGTACGCACATCATCCTTGGCCGGTGGAGAAATATCCACAGGTCTGTCTTCAGCGGCTGTTTCAGGCTCCGCCTGCTTGGCTTCAGCATCAAGTTCGCGGTTGATGGGCTCTTCCACAGGCTTTTCGTCAGGAGGCAGTTCGAAATCAACAGGTGTGCCAGACGTAATGGGTTCGGTTTCCGTAGCAGCAAGACCAGTCTCCGCAGTCTTCCCCTTCTTGTCATTTTTCTTCTTGCCTTTCTTGGACGGCGGTGCCCATTCGTCGTCTGCCTGCTCAAGAGGTGCGGCAGTATCTTCAACGGGCTTGTTTTCCGCAGACACGAGCTCCCTCTCAACCGAAGGTTGATCGAATGACTTAGCTGGTTCGGTAGCCCCGGGAACAACAGATTCTGCAGGCTGCTGAACGTCTTTGTTCACGTTGAGGTCGCGCGAAACATCGGCGATGTTGTCGGGTAGCGCTCCGGGGACTGTTTCGATTGCGGGTGTGAGGGGTGCAGACTTCAGGGGGGAATCGAGCTGCACGCTTTCGCGCTTGCCCTTCTTCGCTTTCTTGTCTTTCTGTGTCTTGCTAGAAGACGTTAGGATCGGTTCGTCCTCGGCACCGGGCGCCGAAGGTTCAGGGGCGGTTTCCACCGGAGCTGCCTCTCTGATGGCTGTTTCAATGACGGGTCCAGCGACATCTCCGAGGATCGTGGGAGGTTCGTGTATAGTTTCGAAGCGTGCTACGTCTTCGGTTGATGCTTCAACAACAGGCTCAGAGACGATTTCCTTGCGGTCGGTCTGAGCCTCGGATACAGGCCCAGGTAGCGGTTCGTTCTTCTCCAATGTCTCGACCGGAGGCGTAGCCATGCGCTCCGGCGACGCATTCCCAGAATCCGCGACGAGATACTGCGCCACATCGCCAGCGTCATATACGTCATTCGTTTCCGCAACAGACCTGGCCTGTCCAATAGCAGTTCCCTCATTCACCGGTGGTGGGACAATCTCAGCGCTAGCCTCAACCTTTTCCTCCTTTGGCGATTTCTTACCACTCTTCAAGTCAGAGGTGCTCGCCTTCTTCTTCCCCCATCCGAGCGTGCTGATGAGGCTCTTGCCCCAGCTAGACGTAGCTTCAGGCGTGGCAGGTTTGGCCTGCTCCTTTTTGCCCTTCTTCTTATCCGGCGTCTCAAGCGTAACTTCCTGAACTTCTTGGACCGTAGATGGGGCGGTGACGGGCTCAGAAGGAGGCGACGGGGTCGAAGCCTCAGCAACGAGGTACTGCGATACGTCGCCGGCATCGTAGGTAGGCTTGGCATTGTCCAGGCTGAGTTTACGCTCTTCCGTGGGCGCAATTTCTTCGTTGAAGGCAGGTTGGAGGACGTCGTGTTCGAGCTGTTTTTGGATCGACGGCGCGGCAGGCAATGGGACGTCTGCTGCTTCTGGTTTGGTCTCGGACTCGGAGGGAAGAGCAGCAGACTCAACATCGACGACCTGGCTCCCGCGCTTTCCCTTTTTCGCCTTCTTCTTGTCTTTTTTGCTCTTCGACGCAGACGCGACATCTTCAGCTTCAACCGTCGGTTTGGGTTCCCTTGCAATAGGCTCAATCGCAATCCCGGTCGGTGCAACGAGGCTCAACCTGCCCTCCTGCCTGCTCACCTCCTTAGGCTCCTCAAACAGCCCCATCTTACTCGCCAGCATCTCCCTCGCCAGTGGACTATCATCCCCGTACCCCATAACCGCGCGCTGCACCGCAACCTCGTCTTTGCCCCGCGGCGCCGTGTGGTCGAGCAGTTTCTGGCGGCGGAACTCCTTGGACAGCATCTCGGGCGATGCGCCGGCGCCAGGCTCGCCCACGAGCGTGGCGTCGTCTTCGCCCGTGGGGCGGTCCCACGCGTCTTCGTTGTCGTTGAAGGTCGGGATGTAGGCGGACGCGGAGCCGGGGATGTAGCCTGTGTCGTGTGGCTCGCTCACGTGTTTGGATGAGCTAGGAAGGAAAGGTTCGGTCGGCACGTTCTGTGATGAGCTCGGAAGGAAAGGTTCAGTCGGCACGTCCTGCGACGAGCTGGGAAGAGAAGGCTCCTCAACCGCCTGTGCATTGTCAGACGATGAGGGCCCGACTTCGTCGGTGGGCATCGGTGCCTCCACGGTTTCGGAAACGCCGCCCTTCTTCCCCTTCTTCTTCTTCGCCTTTCCCTTCCCCTTGCTCTCTTTCCTCAGCAGCTCCGGACTAGGCTCTGGCTGCATGACTTCCTCCACCTTCTCCTCCTGCTGCTGCTGCTCCTCAACCACCTTGGGCTCCTGCACCATCGGCGCACTATTCCACCCATCAACCGCATCCACAGCATCGGCTTCGCGGACCTTGGCATCGTCTTCCGCCGTGAGTTCCTTGGTTGGTTCGTTGCTTAGGTCAATGCTCTTCCCCTTCGAGCCCTTCTTGCCTCTCTTGGTTTTCTTCGAACTGGAAAGGGCACGCTCGAGCACAGGTCGTTCAGGCTCTGAGGGTTCCGCAGGCGGGGCGGTGATAACGACGGTGTCTGGGTCGGGAGAGCCGCCCATGAAGTCGTCTTCGGAAGCGACCGGTGATGAGGCGCGATGGTGGAGGACAGCCGCGGCTGCGCCTCCTACGAGGGCGCCGAGAGCGGCATCTTCTAAGCGTGAGGAGGGCTTGGATGGTGAAGGGTCTCTGCTATGAGTCGTAGAAATGTCTCGCGTCTGGACGCCGTCGATAGACGCGCTGGGCACCAAGGGGGCTATATGTGCAGAGTCGCGAGGTAGGTATGGCGTAGCAAAAAAGTGTGCGAGGTTCTGTCCAGGAAACTGATCATGCACACGGGATGACAGGGCAGATTGGCTAGCAACCGGCTCGTCCATCGAGAGGCCAAGACCTTTTCCTTCTTCCTGCTGGATCTGCTCGAGTCTAGCAGAAAGATTCTCAGCAAGCAACGCAGCCTGATTCCGCCTCACATCCAGGACACCAGCCGGAAACGACGAAGCCTTGGGCGTAGTCTGTTGCGACTCGGTCAACTCCTCAATCTCGCGATCGGCAAGCTCCGGATGTTGCATCTGAAGTCCAGGACCTGAGTAAAGCGGAGGCACGAACTGGAACGGGTCCGCGAGGGCGTCTTCAAAAGCATCGCTCACACTGGCGCTAGGCGACTCGTGGGCCGACTCGTACGCGGACTGGTACTCATCTTCTGTGCCGCTCGTAGACGATGCGCGCGATGGGCTCCCACTTGAGGGCAGCGCTGGGAATTCTTCTTGTTCGGTCTCAGCAGACTTGCGGTTGCGCTCTACGAGGTACAGCGGCCTGTATTCCCGCGTGTGAACGAACTCGCCGGAGTGCGTCTTACCATGTCGAGGATCAGGTAGTCGGAGCGGAGAGCTACTAGGACTGGAGGGGTTCTTCACGTCCAGTCTGAGGTCATCGCGTGTTGCGCCCGGGGTAAGCGGGGGTCGACGGAAGCGAATAGGCACCGACGTAGACGACAGTCTTCGCTCAGAAAGCGGGCTTCTTGGCGGCTCCGGGGTATGTAGCAATGGGCTCGTTGGTCTGCTGACTGGGAGTGGGGGTAGCTCATCGGGAAATGCTTCTAACTGCCATGGTTGCAGACCAGTAAGCTTGGTCAAGAACGCGCGAGGGTCCTCCATGTTAGTAGGCGTAGTAGGACGCTTGACGTGGTGTGTGTCGTTGGAGAAAGTGATAGCAGTGTCGAGGATTGGAAGAGTACCATCGGGCTGGTCGCTAGGCATGCCACTCTCCTGTAGTTCTTCGATGCGAGATGAAGTCTCACCAGAGGGCAGTGGTGTGGCTGCCACTGCCCGATAGTCTAAAAAAGGCTTTTCTTCGTCGTCATTGCGCGATCGGGAGGAGCGTTCCTAACACCCAATATATTAACGTCTATAATACATGATGGAGAACAGTACAACAAGTAAAAAGTGTGCTATACCTTTTCTTCCCAGCCGTCAGTGCGACTCCTCCGCTTCTCACGGCGACTGGAAGACGAGATGGTCGATCGCGTATCATCGTCATTCGAGCCGTATGCCGAGCCCTCCCTATGTTTCTTCCTGCGGCGCCTACGCTCACCGTCGTCTTCATCCTCCCTCAGCTTGGAGGATTTGCTGCTGTCCGCCAGGTTCTCCTTCGATCTGCTGAATAAACCAAATAGCCCCGATGATCGCTTCTCTTTGTCCTTTTTCGAGGATTTCTCCTCATCGTAGCGTGACGATGAAGACACAACGGACATGTTGTCGTCGTCATCCCGTTTCGATCGGCGGCGGGAAGACTTGCGCTCGTCATCGAGGTCACCCGGTTCAGATCGGGCGGGTGACCGATGGTACTCTTCGGGCGAACGAGTGCGTTCGCCTTCCCGATGCCTGTGCTTGCGGCGACGTTCACCAGTTGCTTCTGATCGAGCTTCGGAGATCATAGATCGGGAGTCCCAGTCGTCGGACCGTTCGTCAGTCTCGCGTCGACGGTGGTGCCTTCGCTTGCCTGGTGAGTCACCCTTTTCCAGCTCGTAGCCACGGTCACGGCTCTGTGAGCGGGAGCGGGTCTCATAGCGAACCCGGCGTCGCTCTTCACGTTCCAAGTCATCGTCGTAAGTCTTGGGCGGCGATACCACGTATGTCTTCTCACGATCGGAGAACTGATTGGCTGGAGGCGATTCATCCTTAGCCGGCTGTTGCTCATCTGAGCCGGCAGAGAAGAATTCGTCAGAGTCACGATCGGCGGAGCTGGGCTGGACAGGATTGGCGAAGTTGGGTTGGACAGGATTGGCGAAGTTGGGTGGTTGGACATGATCGTCCGGTGCGTAATACCCAGAATCATGAGCATCTCGGATTCTTGAGGGGAATACGTGGCTCAATCCAACATTCCTAGGAGGCGATTTCGATGATTCCGTGGCAGCTCGAGAAGTGGAAGGGCCCGCAAGGGACCCAACGTAGTCGCTGTATTGGACTTCAGAGCGGAGTGGAGACCCGATGGATGGGGACCACCTGCCACTCGATACTCTCTTCTGTTTCTTGGGTGTCTTGACGTCACCCAGCTCTTCTACATCGTGAAATGCTGTGCTGGGAAGAGCACGAGCGTATTCCATGCTTTCCCGTGCGTGCTCAAAGTCTGATGCGATACGATCCTGATCCTGCTTCATTGCAGCACCTACGAGTGCGGCGAAACCTCCCGCCATGGCTGCATTGGTGGCGCTGGTGGATGTGCCGTTGCTCCGAGGTTCATCCGGTGAGGTACCACGTGTGAAGGTTGGCTCGATATCTCTCGGATCGCGTTCGATGACCAGGGGAGACGGTTGGTTTGAATCGGTATCATCGAAATTGTCGGCGGTGCCTTTCCTAGCTGCTTTCTTGGCTTTCTTCTTATCCTTCTTGCTAAGCTTTGCATACGCGGTACTCTCGTCTTCCACTTGCTTCTCAGGCTCCGGCTCCGGTAACGGCTCCGTGGCATATTCAGGATCAGGAATGGCGCGCGAGTCACCCCTCCTGCTGAGCCTAGCAGTAGTAGCCCAATTATCCTCGACGGGCATCTCCGGTTCTGGTCTACGTTCTTCAACGATCGCTGGCTCAGGCTCTGCAACGAACGCTCTTGGCGCATCTTGAGCGTAAGGAACTTCGTCAGCAGTAATGGACTTCTTTTTCTTCTTCTTGTCCTTTTTGCTGGACTTGGTCTCTGGCTCAGCTATGACTTCCCTTACGGGTTCCGGTTCGGGTTCCCAGCTCGGTTCAATTGTCCTCGGTGGTTCTGAGGCGGCGAAGGTGTCCTCGTCAGTACTCTTCGACTTCTTTCTGCCCTTCTTGCTGGGGGCGGCCCACTCTTCCTCCATGGGCGCTTCCGTGGTTGGCGTAGACGAGTCATCGAAGGCGCCAGGCATGTGCATGGGCTCGGGCTCAGAAGTGAGCTCACGCTCAATCGACCCCTTTGGCTTGGCTGGCATGACGGTGACATCAGAGGCGGGGAACGGAGTCGACCAAGAGCTCATAGTTGAAGGTGCAGCAGACACAGTAGATGCAGCGTACTTATCAGCAAAAGGGTCGGTCATGATAGACATGTTGTCAGTGTCGTCGCGAGCACGAACATGTCTATCGTCGTCCCGCGAAGCAAGTGCAGCAGTTGTCACAATTGTTGCCGCCGCTACCGCTGCCGCTGCTTTAGCTTTCTTCTTGTCCTTCTTGCTGACCTTCTTTGACATCGTACCGGCCCAATCATCGTTGTCCTGATCGGGAACGTACTGCGTGCTGGCGGGGACCTCAGGCTCGGGGCGATAGGGTTCATAAGTCGTAGTCTTTCGCCCAGATTTGGGAGAATCAGCCTCGACGTAGGTCTCGTCTTGGGATTGTTTTGTGTACTCGTCAAGGTCACGATCAGACACAAAGTTCTCGCGAATAGAGTCCGGCGTGGGAACTTCGTAGTTGTGGAACTGGTTCGCGCCCCAACTGACCCTTGAGCTGCGGCGATTCGCTTCTTCCTGCCTAGTCTGTGCTTTTGCCGGCTCCGGTACAGGCTCCATAGCAGGTGAAGCTGGGACAGACACGACGCGTGGTGTAGGCGCCCGACTTCCGGGAGGGGTTGGTTGAATGAGGTTGAGCTCGGGGACAGGATAAGGTAGGATCGATGGCCCACAACCATCCTTGGTGGCGGTAAAGGAGTACGAAGTAGGGTAAGGTGGGCGTCGTGGCGCGCCATAATTATGGTCGGCGGGAGCTTGGTAGACATGAAGATCAGGAGCACCCTCGTTCGGGTCGACTTTAGCTACAGGAGCTGGCGTATGGTCAAGCAATTCCTTCGGCGCGAAGAAGTCCGCCTGTGACACTGGTTCGTGCGTGTATCGATCTTCCCATTCTTGGAGAACCTCTTGCGCACTGTCTGGCTGTCGAATTGGAGAAGCCCTCCTCTTCTTGAAAATGTCGGGGTTGAATATATCATCGTAGGCGTAGTCCTGAGCAATCATGCTTGGTGCAATTGTCTTGACCGCGGCCGGTTCTATTGTCTTGACAGAAGACGGCTCAATCTCTTCGATGCGAGAGTCATCATGTTTGGAGTATCGCTCACTCTGCTTGGTTCGGCGATTATCGTGCTTCGAAGACGATATGGCAGCGTTCGTGATCACAGCAGCGGCTACAGCAGCGGTGGCAACAGCAGCAGGCTTCTTCCAAACATCTGGCTGAACAATGTCTCGCTCCCGGTCTTCGAGCTCTTGTTCCTTGTGCCGGACGTCGCTAGCGACAGAGCTTCCAGTACGTTGCTGCTCAATCGTGCGGCGCTCTCGGTCGCTTTCGTAGCGGCTAGAGTACTCTTCGGCCTCGTGTTCTCTCCGCCTGCGCTCCAGGTCTTGCTGAGCCTCGGCTTCGCGCTGCTCAGCCTCTCGTTGCTCAGCTACACGTCGATCCAGCTCCCGCCGTTCTCGGCGCTTTTGTTCAAGCTCTTGTTCGAATTCGACGTCGCGCTTCCGTTGCTCTGCCATGCGACGTTCCTGCTCGAGGCGTTCCCGGTGCTTCTGCTGTTCTTCGAGCTCGACTTCGCGCCTCCGTTGGTCGGCAACACGAGCTTCATGTTCACGGCGCGCTTGTTCCTCAGCCTTCTCCCTAGCCCTGCGAGCGATGCGTTCTTCTTGCTCGCGGCGCTCTTTTGCCTCTTGCTCACGGCGCTCCTTCGCTTCTTGCTCACGGCGCTCCTTCGCTTCTTGCTCACGGCGCCCTTTTGCTTCTTGCTCGCGGCGCTCTTTCGCCTCTTGCTCACGGCGGCGTCCAGCTTCCCGGCGCTCGATATCTAGGTTGGCCAATTGTTCGGCCTCTTGGTACTTTCTCGCCTCTTCCTGCTGGCGTTGAAGTTCAAGTTTGCGACGCTCCTGTTCTCTGCGTTCTGTTTCATCAAGGCGACGGCGTCGCTCATCTTCCTCATCGCGTGCAATGTCTTTGAGGCGCTGGCGCTCCTTGTGCGCTTGTTCTTCGGTGAATCCAAAGCGCACGTTTGATTGAGAGCTGGAAGGTCGAGATGGCCGGTCCTTGTTCTTCATAGAAGATATTGCGGCGCCAGCGATTCCACCGGCAGCGGCGACAAGAGCTGTATCGCGCTTCCAAGAGGATGACTGCACGGGAGATGAGTTGGCACGACGAGGGGGGGTTGGATGCTGCGGGGAGTTAAAAGCAGTGGGGTATGGAGGCTGTGAAAAGACTGAAGGGCCACTGGGAACAATGTAGCCAGGCTCAGGTGGCGCTTGGGTAAAGTATATAGCTTCAGGTACCTGCTGCATGGGCTGTGGATGCTGAATTGTCGTTGGGCCAGATTGCGAAGTTAGAAGTGGTTGGGGCGCGGGCAGAGAGCTTGTCCGTCTTGCATCGAAAGAATTGGGGTCAGTAGTTGCCTGGACTGGGAAAACACTCTGCAGCGAAGGAATGCTGCTGGCGCTGCTGTCCTGTCGATGAAGGCCAGCGCCGACTGCCGTTCCAGCCACAGCGCCGACGGCAGCAGGACCGATGAGCGAAATGTTGGCGTTGGCGTTGGCGTTGGCGTTGTACAAGCTTTCGGAGGAAGGCTTCTTCTTCTCCTTCTTGTTGCCCCATCGCCAACCCCACTTGCTAGTGCCTGAACCATTCGAGTTGAGAGACTCCCTACTCTTAGTCTTGTATAGATTATGGTCGCCAAAGGCAAGGCCAGAGCTGATGCTTCCTGAATCGGTTGTATCATCGTCTGGAAGATCCTCCCAGCCATCCGCATCCACGTTGCTGTAACGAGAGCCTCCAGACTCGCGTCGATATCTGCTTTGGGTTTGATTTCGGTTCTCGCGAACGGCAACAACTTCAGGACGATGTCGGCCATTGCTGCGTCCGGCTTTTGCTGCAGCAATCGCGGCGGCGGTCGCACCCAGCCCGATCAGAGTGGCATTAAGCTTTTCATCCGAATTTCGTCGCGAGGAACGCTTCTCGAGACGCTTCTTGCGCCTGACAAATCCCTCGCCGAATGCGATATCGGAATCGGAAGAAGATGAAGATGCGTTTCCGAAGTTGAAGAAGCCCTTCTTCTTCTTGGAATGGCTGTGGGTTTTCCGCTTCTTCTCCTTTGACTTTTCCTTGGGCGCAGGGGCGGCGAAGAATCCTCCCAGAAAGCCTCCTTGCGATTGATGGGGTCTGGAAACTTCAACGAATGAAGCACCACTGACTGAGCTCCGAGATGACTTGCTCTTCAAGCGTTGGTTGTTCGAATATCTCCGTTCGCGATCACTGCTATCCGGTCGATGGTGAACAATCGCGTTCTGTGGCGAGTGAGAGCGGCTGTGGCTGTGGCTTTGGCTATGATGGTTCTGCCGAGAGGCGCCAACAGCTGATGCTGCCAGACCAGCACCGAGTGCAGCGCCTAGGATTCCAGATTTGCGATCTCGCGACTTGGACCGTGACCGCGAGTGCGAACGGTGCCGGACGACCTTGTGGTCTTTGCGATCTTTCCGATTTCCCGTGATTCCAGTAGACAAATAAGATATGCGATCTTCTGATGGACTTCTGTGCCGGATCCCTGATCGACCGTAAGAATAATGCTTGCTCTCTCGTGAGCGACTTCGACTTCGGCGTGTCGTCCGTGAACGCGGATCGCGGCCGGATTTGATGCTGTAGGTGTCGTCAAAATCGTTCCGCTGGTTGAAGAGTGCCTGACCAGCCTTTGCAAGACCGACGCCACCCAAGCCTGCTGCAATCCAGCCGGCCGCACTAGTGCTATTGCTCTTGCGCTTGTCTTGTCTCTCATCGCCAGAGAGTGACAATCGCGAAGCCTTCTCATTTAGTCCGTAGCGTGAATGTTTCTCCTTGATTCCAGACGGGCGAAGCTCACCCGAGCGTTTCCTTCTATTGTAATGATGTTGTCGAGGCGCATCCATAGGTGAAGATCGCGGATCAAAGCAATACCTGCAGACGCCAATGTACTCGGTATACTCTTCCATCTTCCGCACGTCGTCATAGTTCTTCCACCAGTCTGCGAGCTTGGAGACAGGCCCTTTGTGTTCATGTTGCTGCGCCATGCCGCCGGACATCAAGGCACCAGGCGAGGAACCGTAGCTGCCGTATTGGTCTTCAGGGAAGCCTCCGGGCAAAGGATAAGTATAATTGTGGTTGTGCGTGTGCGTGTGGTGTGCGTTGTGATGGGCTAGACTGTAAGCTGCAAGTCCGGCAGCACCTGCAGTGTATAGCCCAGCATGGGATGAGTCGGACGGCTGCTTCTCGGGTTTGCCAGGCCTAGGAGGCTTTGGTGGGGGTATGTCTTCCATGGCTTCGTTGTACGTGGGAATGTAGCTGCTGGTCCCGTTATAGTTGTGGCTGGCGCCTGTTGCTGCCATAGACGGGCTCTCGCCTTGGTAGTACATGGGAGCAGTATTACCCGAGACGCCGTCCGTGTAGGTTGTGGTTTGTTGCGAGTGAGTTTGGGAGGACTCGTGGCCCAAGGCGTATCCCACGCCAGCGGCACCAGCCATGGCAGCAGCAGCAGAGCTGAGTTCGTCTGGCTTATCGGGTTTGGATGAAGGTCTCGGTGGTTGCGCAGGTAAAGGTTCGTCGTCAGTGAAGGCGCCGGGCATGGACGAGGGCCGCGGCGGCTTCGAGGATTGGTATGGTTCAGCGCTTGCCATGCTGTAGAATTCGGCAGCTGCGCCCGCTCCCGTGTCGGCGACCGGATTGGCCTGAGATGAACCGGTGAATAGATGCTGCTGGTCTTGGGGTATTATGACCGAAGGGCGCTCTATCCGCACTCCAGGCTGGTGCTGGACAGACTCTCCTTGGTCGCCGTAGTAATCCGCAGCCTCTCCGAACGAAGCAGTGTGCACGGGAGCGTGAGGCACAAAGGGTGTCGCGAACTGCTGCGGTTTCTGTCCAGGGAACTGGTCTTGAACGTGAGACGACATGGTGGCAGGCAGTCCTCCCGACATCATCGGCGGTCCGTTCAGATCGGGAAAGCGTGATGACTCTGCATTCTCAAGCGGGCCGGCAGCAGATCGCGTCGCCCGTCGTGGTGCCTCCACGATGTCCTGCGGGCGCGAACCACCAGCCTCGGAGCGACTCTTCTTCTTCTTCGTCTTCTTGTCGTGTTTCCTGTCTTTATCGC
Organism: Paraphaeosphaeria minitans; assembly: GCA_015832175.1. Taxonomy (NCBI): domain Eukaryota; kingdom Fungi; phylum Ascomycota; class Dothideomycetes; order Pleosporales; family Didymosphaeriaceae; genus Paraphaeosphaeria; species Paraphaeosphaeria minitans. The sequence goes on from WJXW01000009.1 coordinate 1,991,281, forward strand.
TGCGGTCCCGGCTCCGCGACCGGTCTCTGCGCGATATCGTCGAGCGCTCGTCGTCGTCGTCGTCATCGTCGCGGCGGCGGCGTCGTCTGCGATCGTCGTCGCGCGGGTCGTCGTTGGTCCTCATGTCGTCGCGCGGGTCGTCATACATGTCGGCGTTGGTCCTCGTGTCGTCGCGATCGCGATCGCCGTCGTCTCGGGCTGTCGCAAAGGTCGCATAGCTCGACGCGGGGCTGTCGGGCGCTCTTGATCGTGAGTCGCGGCCCGAGGGCTTCCGTGTGGAAGCAGACGAGACGACCGACTCGGACGTTTTGGATCGACGCGTCGCGGACGAGTCGCTCCTCTTGCGCTTCTCGTCGTCGCGGTCCTTTGCGCCATCGCCTCTGGAAGAGCGACGGGTCCACATGATTACAACTGCCACACAGGGGCACCGCTAGCTGTGTATGCGCTGGGTGCTGTGCTGTGCTGTGCAAAATTACGCTCCTCGGTCGGTCGTTTGTGTAGGTATGGGGTCGACGAGGGATGCTGGGGTATCGAAACTCAAGAACGGATGCGCGCAACAGTCGTCACGTCGTCAAGTCGTTATGGTACAGTATACAAGGAAATAAGGACCACGAGAAACGCACACCGACGGGCTGCCACCGACCGTCCGATTATGCGCGCGACGGATAGCTGAGTTGCTGTCCAGTGGCGACCTGAGCTGGAGTGAGGGTTGGCCGGCGCTACCCCCTGCACCTGATGGCAAGCTGCCGAGTGGGGGCTGGGCCAATCGACATGTCCGCGGTGGAGACATCTGTCTGCATTGGCCATGCAAGCACTGGTGCATTGGGCATGATTGCGCTCTCGGTTGCGGTTCATCGTGGATACACTTGTTTCATCAAAAATACATGTAGTCTACATGGCCCACTGTACAGACAAAGGACAGGAATGCATCCATAACTGGACCACTACGTACTGGGTCCCGCTAGCCTCAGGCACAAGGTCCATTCCTGGCGGGAGGCTTGTTCCAACAACATCGACTACTAGGTATTGCATGGAGAGGAGAGGACCAGGGCAATGTGTGAACATCATCTTCATCTGTTGAACCTGAGAGTGACGGTCCCAGACCGTCATCAGGCGGCAGTGAGGAAGACGCGCAATGTAATGTTGTGCAACCTGCGCCAGCTCATCAATTCTTCAGGGTACATGCCGGCGGCGGATACCCCGATGCTAACGAGTAAGACTACTTTGCCCAACATCGTCCCCATTCGAGAACATTGCCCAAGACACAGTTTCCCAACCCAAACTCCGCGCTGTCACCTAGCATGCCCTTCCTAAACCGTGACGCCATGTATGATACAAAATGCACTGCCCAAAGCGCCCATCTGACTCGATTTCTCGGGCCATCCTGTGAACGTCATTATACATTTGCCTGCGCTGCTTCTCAGCCCTATAAGCGTCCAACCATTGCGGCGAACTGCTGCCTCAACGTCATGATCTGGTTGCGCGACGTAGGATCCAGCGCATCGATTTGCGCCTGACTCAGTGCCATGACTTGCTGGTATGCTGCGAGCTGTTCCGGCGTCAAAGCCGGTTGCGCTTGCGGGGCCGGCTGCCCGTACGGCTGCTGCATTTGTTGTGGCGGTGTCGGGACAGGCTGTGGAGGGTAGCCCGCAAAATTCTGCGGTGGCCGGGTGGGCTGCGGAGCAGGTGGTTGTGCTTGTGGCGGAGGAGCTGCTGCCGCGGCAGGACCTGGGTCAATGAGCGAGCCGAGCACGTTCGTGTCCACGAGGTTGAGGAGAAGGAGTGCCTGGAATATCGCGTACGCGAGCTGCGGCGCTTGCCTAAAGACCTCTGTAGCTTTGGCGGGTTCTGTCATGACCAAGCCCTTCATCTGGGAGATGATATCGAGGAGCTGGGGCGGGGGGAGTGTATTGAGTGTGGAAGAGATCGAATCGGGGCACGATAGGTTGTTCTGGAGCTCGGCGCCTGGTGGGAGAGGAGGGATCGCGGCGTACGGTGGTGCTGCTGGAGCGACGTCGGACTGCCCATTGACTGGCATAGGGTTGTTCGCGGGCGCGTTGTCGCCTGCGCCATTGTCGTTGGACCAATCCACGCGCAGCTTCCTTCCCATCAGCTCGTAGTCGTTGAGGTTGCGCACTGCGGAGGCTGCTGAATCGCCGTCTGCGAACTCTGCGAAGCCAAAGCCCTTGGGCCGGCCAGTCTCCTTGTCGTATACGAGCCGGAAGTTGAGCACCTGGCCAACGCGACCCAGTGTCTCTATGATGATTTCCTCATTGCCACCTGCAAAAGGTTAGCAGTTGCGCGCGAAGGCTCGACTGCACCGTGTTTTAGTGCGCGACTCCCAAATTCGGCTTACCATATGGAATGTTTCCGATGAACACGACGCGACCTGCTTTGTCGTTGGGTGCCATAGCCGTGGTTGTGCGTGGAGAAGCTGAGGTTGTTTCTTTGACGTTCGAGAGAGCAACGACCGCGCTGAAGCTCAGGCCACATCAATTGCTTCTAGCCGATTACGGTTAATCCACTCTTTTTGTCCCCAATGAGTGCCGCCGTAGCCATCACTGAGAGTAAGTGTTCTAGGACCCAGTGTTGGTGAAGGGTTAAGGGCTGTTTGAGAGATTTGTGTTTTTGCACCACACCGCGCCCGTGGTCTCTCTTTTTTCTTTCGCTGCTTGCCAAAGCATTCGAAGAATTCACAATTTATTGACGAAAGCTCAACTCAAGATGTATTTCATTTCATTAACTAGCCAAACAAGTCGACTGACTCTCCGACACATTTCTACAGTTTTGGCCCGCAGCACGCGCCTTCTTGACCAATAACAGCCTCCGTTGTGGGCTGGTGGTGCTGCTCACTCACTAGTATACTCTTGTTAAAGCTCTGCTCACTCGGCGGTACGTCTAGTGCCGGATTCTGCGGTGAAAATGTCAGTAATCATTTCACGTTTACGGGAATGTTACTTTGCTCGTTTCTCGGGGGGGAAGGCGTTCCCGCCTGCAAAGACACATCTGGACTCTGTATCTAGAAGACTTACCTTGTCGAAAAAGTTTACAGGCTTCATATGGATCTTCAAGATCTCGCATGGCATCACAGGAAAGTCCTAATCAAAGTGAGCACCAGTCCAACCACGACAGCCGTGCAAACTAACCTCAATCCTTGGTACGTGATTGATCCCTGCCTGGATGTAGAGAACGAAGTCGTCATCTTTCACATTCTCCTTGCGGTCGGCCCATGACCTAACGCCAGTGCCTCCTCTACTCTGGTTGGTGTATTTTCCACCAGCGTACAGCTCATCATCTCGGTACTTGACAACGTAGATATTATGATCTGAGAATTCCGCACGCTTGTAGTTGAAGCTGTCCTTGTCCGACAGAATCTTCTGGAAGGCAGGCGCTTGGATCTTATATGCTACAGGCTTGCCATTGATAGGGTTGCGCTTGTTCACGTTTTGGATCTTGAACGTGCGGTTGTTCTCGTAGTCGATGTCGTAGCCGCCTGACTGCTCGACGACTGTCTCCTGGACGTAATAACCTGTACCATGAGGATTGAAGTCGGATCGCGGCATGGGGAAGGCTTCATCGTAGACTAGCCGGTTGTTCTGACCCTCTAGGAACGGATCCACTCTCAGTGAGAAAATGTGTTGGTGATGAACAGCAAGAACACCGGGATGCACAACTGTGCCGAACGGTACCTCCACACCTTCGTCGATGGGCTGCGTACTCAGGATACCCGTTGCGCGGATTTCATAGTTGACTTCTCCAGCTTGGTTGAAGATAAAGGCCAGAATGTATTCGTAGTTTGAAACCGTGATGATCGACTGCAGCACGAGTTCACGCGAGCGAGCCACAGCTGCCCGGCCAGTGCGGTAGTTGGTGTGTTTCCAGCCAATGCCCCCATCTTGCTCGTGGATGCAAACGCAGTTTTCCATCGGAATCACACCACCTTTTTCGTCCGAGAGTACTGCGTCAAGGTAGTAGATGGAACCCAAGCAGTCACACCCTAGCTTGAGGTTGTTGGCCATGATGCCAGCCCCAGCATCTCCAAGATCAAAAGCTAGCTCGTAAGTTAGATCATTTTACCGCAGACGCTGAGAGGTCGCATACCTGATTTCTTGTGGTAAGGGTGCCGAGGGTCTGCGTACGGAATGTTCATGTCGCTCAAGCTCAGCCGATAGAATAAGCTGCGGTTGTCGTATCGCACATCGTAAAGCACCATGCCTTCGCGCTGGTTGAAGCCTACTCTAAACTTCCACTTCTGCCATTGCAGTACACTTGAGGTGCCCTCCTGAGTGACGGTAAAACTGGCACCTTCCGGTTGGACAACATTCAATGGCTTCAGATCTGTCCTCAAGGTCTGGTGCTCTGGAATGTATTCGTTCGGTGGGTGGACGGGCCACTTTCCTAGTGGTTTGATCGTGTTATCGGGACCAGTCGGCAAAGTGTCAATGCGGATAACTTTCATGGCATCTGTGGTGATAACCGGACTGATGGGTAGTGGTAGTGCGTAGTGGTTGGAATCGGCTTCCGAGGGATTGAGCGGGTCTCGCATGTACAGGAAACATTGATATAGTCGCTCCTCGTCATTGACTCCGTCGGAGCCATAAATCCAAGGATCTGAGATCACCACGGTGCCCTCTGGGAGCTGCAGTTTTGCGATTGCGTCTTTGACGCCCTGATCCTCGAGCGCAGTTTTCTCGATGCGGACGATCTCTTCACCATCTCCGTTTGCATGTACAAATGGGCCCAGGAGGACGTTGTGAAGGACGCGGCCTGACTGGAGGTCTACAATCGCTTCGTGAAATTTGTTCTACAAAGCCGAACCGTTACTGATGATCACGACCAGAGGAACTTGTAGACTCACTGTGTTGCGGATATAGTAGTTTATGAAGGCTCTCCGGCTAACTGGAGGCAGCTGGGTTCCATTGTGCTCAGCTTCCAAGTAGGGGACAACCTCCGCTTTGGGAGGTTCCTGCAGTGTCACAACTTTGAAGTGGACATCGGTATGCGCTGGCCATGAAGCCCGGATTATTGCTGCTGCGGATGTGAGTTCCTTCTCCGAGAGTGGCGCCAGCGGATGAGTGGCCACGCTTTTAGTAAGGCTTGGTGACGGTGCATCGGCAACAACTTCGGTAGACATGTTGATGGTTTGGGGTTGGGGGTTGAGGTCACGCCGGAAACAAAGATTGGAAACAAAGTGTTTTAAGAGATATTCTTGCTTCCGCGGGTGACGCCCAGCACTAGGCAAGCGTTGAATTGTCTACCTAGTGGGGACATTTGCTCCTCACCTGTGATGTTCGCTGCGGCGATAAGAGGTGGTGCCCTAGACTATTTATTGGTAGACCATCGTGCTGATTCGTACACGCCGCGCCAATGTGCATTCGCATGGACTTAACAGATCGGGCTTAGCTGGCGGCAAGGGAAGCCGCTACCCCGCTTTTGTGCCGTCGCTCGGAACCGATGCCAGCCCGCAAGACACGCCCGAATCCCGATAGATACGGTACCTACAGCACGTTGGTCGAATTGCCTCTTCTAGCGAATAGACCGAGATGTCACAACGAAAGAGTGTTTCACAAAAGGGAGCACGAGGTTTCGATTGTTCCGAGCAAGTGTGCGACTCGTCCCTCGTCTCCGAGCTGCTCATCCCACAAAGTGATTACACAGCTGTATATTGAGGCACGTAGGCTTTCGAAAAGAAATCTTCTTCTTAGCAGAATAATCGTTTTATTGGCATTGCATGCCTGTGTGTAAAAACACATACTCATGCCGGGGATAGTGGCTGTTATTACTTCGCCTTCTCCTGGGATTGCAATTGTAGTTGCAAGCTTAGTGAGGGCGACAGCAGTGCAAGTGCTTGGTGAAGAACTGGTGAGCACCACGGAAAGCTCGAAGATGGACTGGAAGAGCGCGAGGATGGCGTTGTCGAAGTGCCTTGGACCGACGAAAAGTACGGATGTTTGTGGACAATGTAGTGCGCTTGGAGGAGCTTGGAATGACGTAGGTACCCTCCTTTGCATGTACCAAAATAGCTCTAGTACTTATTTTCTACCTTGCAGCAAGTCTTGCTTGCTCCCACAGTATCTAGCTATACTTGGCCGCAGGTCAGGGTGTAGGTCATCTTGACATGAGTTTGGCGAATCTGACTTGACTAGTACACTTTTGGTAAAGCGCCACGGTCGTCATCGGTAGTTTTTGCTCAGAAAAGTCACGTGAAACCAACGCCACCTTCAGAAAGTGGGCAAGTCAAAGACTATCCTCATTTTGCCTAGCTGTTTGCAAACCACACGAGACCGAACCTCTCAAGGTTTCGAGATCTGGCGCTCAAAGGCAACCTGAGAGGCGAATCAACCACCAGTCCCTATAGGTAGCGGGCTCTTGTAGCCCTGAGTTTATATCACAGGAATACGTTCACACCCACGACGTCACTACACTGTCGCCGGCTACTCCGTTCTCGCTCGCCAGCTTACCAATGTCTCAGTCTACGATACCTGCCTGTCGTACTTCCATATTCGCTGTATATTAAAGTGTCGTCCGCTTGGACCGGGACCCCAGCTCGTGATCTCCACAAAACCGTTTCTATCGCGCACATACCTACCCCAGTCATACTATTCCCACTTATCGGTCAGCACAATCTCGGTCCATGCTACAAGGATGACGACTATCATTTACTTTGATTGCTCGTCCACACCTCAGCTTTGCCATGGTTTATTGTCGCCTTAGGTTTGTGGCTGGAGTGTCCGCCGGGAGCTTCCGGCAGAGGTGAAGGGCTTTTGGTGTTCCGCAATTTGGGCTTCAACGCACAGTCTTCCGGATACTGCCTATGATTGCGTTAATATGAGCGTCAGTAGCCCGTGTCAACATAGTATTTAAAGGAACCCCAAGCACACCAAACAGAGTTACTATCCGATACAATTATTTCGATTTACCTTGACGATGAAGTCCTTCACTGCCGCCGCTTTTCTCCTCGCTACCCTTGCCGAGGTTGCGCAAGGTCATTGTAATGATGTTCTGGCTCGCCTTGATGCACTCGGACTAATAGTCATATAGACATTTTCCAATACCTCACGGCAAACGGCCAGAAGGGGGCGCAGTACCAGAACATCAGAAAGAACACAAACAACAACTCACCCGTCACGGGCTTGAGCGATAACAACCTCCGCTGCAACGTAGGAGGCGCTTCCGGAAGCGGCACGAGTGTTGTCTCGGTAGCTTCTGGCTCTTCCGTTTCCTTCACAGCCGACCAGGTGAATTACAAAGTCCTGATACGCCGTTAGCAACCGTGGCTAATAAATCACGTACTATCAGGCTGTCTATCATCAAGGGCCTGTCTCGTTCTACATGACGAAAGTTTCTGATGCAGCTTCTGCTGATGGCTCCTCCGACTGGTTCAAAGCAAGTCTCGAAGCGCTCTCTGGCTGTAGTCGTTGTGCTAACCTCCTCCAGATCAAGGAGATTGGTCCAACATTCAGCGGCGGCCAGGCGAAGTGGGACATGAGCAGTACGTCTCTTTAAGCTTTCGAATGACACGACCTCTTGCTGACACTCTCCCAGCGACCTACTCCGTGAGCATCCCAAGCTGCATCGCCCCAGGTGACTACCTTCTCCGCATCGAACAGCTCGGCATCCACAACCCTGGCTCTCCCCCGCAGTTCTACATTTCTTGCGCACAGGTCAAGGTCACCGGCGGAGGCTCGAAGACTCTCTCCCCGACGACGAAGATTCCCGGACACGTGAAGTCCACCGACTCTGGTTACACGGCGAACATCTACAACCCCGACTTTAAGAGCTACGTTGTTCCAGGACCCAAGGTGGCAACTTGCTGAAGGAATGGCAACGACTTTAGCGGGAGACTTTGTGTGTAGGTGATGATAAATCACATGCCAATATAGTGTAACCGTATTAAACCCCCCTTCTCTCTCCTATGTTTGAGTAGTCTTTTGGGGCTTTGTATATGCCTACAGCGTGAAGCAGTACCATATTCCGCTAAGCCGGCTGCGAGCCTAGGTACTAGTTCAACATAGGTAAAGATAATGTTCCACTTGTTCCGTTCGAAATAGCGAATTCAGGTCAATTCTATGATGACCCATCGGGAATCGACCTCGGGAATATTGCTCAGAGGACGATGTGAGACAGTCCAGGGGCTCCAGCAGGGGAGAGTGTACGAAACCTCCAGCAGCCCGGATTTCGATGGAAAGTCACCACAATTAGTTTCCCAAACAAGGAGCCCCGTTGGGTAGGTACCTAGCCCCAGACCAACCCTAGCGGTTTTGCCATGACTGTGCTAAAGCACTAGAGACACTCAACGCATTCTTCATGGGATCGCTTGCTTGCTTCATCCACGTGACACAACCTTGTGTCGAGGTCTCACCTACCACACGTATGTACCTGCCTCCATTTTCCACATTGAAACCCCCTAAAATAAGTCCAGCCCCATCGTCCTTCAGGTTCGCCCTGGTGTCTCGGGAACTTCAAAGTGGCGAGTAAAGCCTTCTGCATACCTACCAGAAGCCCACTGCACGCACTACCTACCTACGATCAACACCCCTGCCTTGCCAGTGGACCCCCCACAACTCCCCGCAGCATCCATCATCGCTCAAATAAAAAAGAAAAGAAACCATTCTTATCTTATTACGTCCGTCTCCGAGTACTCATACTATAGTTACTTCCCCACCCCACGCCTTTCCTCCCTCAACAATCCCAACAACGACGCATGTCAGACGCCCCCAACAGACCCCGCTCTACACTCTTTGCACCCAGCACAACGAACGCATGGCAAAACAATCGCCACCCCCCACTCACCCCACCCGCTCACTGGCTCCCCAGCTCGGCCCCGGCCGCACACTCCACGCCCCAACCAATAGCCAACCACCAACCCGCAAAGTTAACTGTGAGAAGGGAGGGGCGGGGGCGCCCCAACGCCGAGAACGTGCCGTGTCATATATGTTCTTTAGCGCTGATGAGAACACTGCTGCTGAGCGTTGGATCGGTCCGCGCAATACAGACAGCGCAGAGAGGCGTACGGTACCTAGTCTATATAAGGCGATACCACTCGCAAAGCGTGTCCTCACTCCTCAACACGCAAGCTTCTACCTACCAACTCATCTGCAAGCCTTCACGTCCTCTTTCCAAGAACAGTTTCACGACATCACACAATGGGCAACTGCGGCTGTGCTTCTTCCGGTACCTGCAACTGCGGCTCTAGCTGTGGCTGCGACAGCTGCCCGGTACGTCTTTCCGCGTGCACGCGGTTCTGAATCGATGCTGACTGTACTCTTGCAGCACAAATGAGCGACTTTTCCCTTGGGTTCGTTGTTGCAGAGTGTGAGTGACCGTGTCATCACTCTGAGGGCAGCAGGTGCTGACGATCCCAGTAACAATTTTCGTCATGCGCTTTCCTGAGATGCAGATCCGCAGGGGATGTAGAGGATGAAGCGAAGGCTGGAGTTAGCTTCAGGATACCCGAGAGGCACAAGGGTCCCTGAGTGAACTCGAACACCTTGGCTTCGGTACTTCACTTGCTTCTACTGAGCAATGTCTGGATCTAGTAATCACTTTCATTCCTTGAATACACCCATTGAGCTAGAATATAGCCGAGCTGCGCACAGGTGGTGCGGGCGTGATCAAATCTTCTTCGATCTTTGGTGTTCCTTCTTCCTGATTGGTCTTGCGCCTCCAAAACCGGTTATAGGTAGACTTGTCCAGGTAGAAAGACGCTGTCTCGGTTAAGGTGTCGAGTAGCACATCGCGTTTTTTACCATCGGGTGTCATGTACTTGACCCGTGCAACGTTTCCTTCGTAATAGACATCCGAAGTGCCAGGTGTGAGACTCGCGCCATCCCTCACAAAAATCAACGGAAACATGTCTCCTGCATTACGTTCCTCTTGTTGTAAACGCTGTTGCTGTGGTGAACTATGCTCCTCCTAGCCGCAGCATACCGTTACTTCCTCTTGCATTCGGTCTTTGCCACCCTGCGACACGCTGAATGACTCCCAACCGAAGGCAAGGTATCCGAGGAACGCTCCGATGAAGATACAGATGATGATGTATCCGTTGTAGTACATAGCTAACAACATGACGAAGTACGCTACAGCAAACTGCAGCATGTGTAGTAACGCGCGGATGACCTGTTGCAGTATCGTGGGGCGGAACGAGCGCGAGGGAACATTCCTCGTGGTAGAACTCGCCGGGTTCTTATTCACGGCGTCGGAAGACGAGGGGTCTGAGACGGGACTCGCTTCTGCGAGCGAACGAGTGTGTCGTGCAAGGATGTAGCGGTCGTACCTAAAGCACAGGCACAAAGTCAGCGTGAGTCCAGTCAGGGTGGGTGGAGACTTTGTGTTGTGGTCTGCGTACTCTTTGCCAGCGCGTCGAAGGAATTCGAGTAAGAGGACGAGGAAAATGACGCCAACGCATGAGCCAGCAAACATTCCCTTGGAGGTGTTGTGCCATGTCTCAGAGAGGAAGCCTGGCTCGTGTTAGTATCCGTGATATTCATGTTCCTCAGCGTAACCCGCAGGCTGTATGTCATGGCGAGCTGGAACTCAGATTGATATGTCAGGCGGCAAAAGGACATAGTCGTGGTACATGTCGGCGCACTGTCGTAGATAGCGACTTACAGGTATCGACAGTGTACCAGTTCCACAACATCTACAGCCCATTGTTAGTCGGCAGACTCGCACAACAAGGAATTCACCTACGCTGATCTTGCACGCGCTCATAGCGCCACCGCCCATATCCATCCCGCCCATATCCATCCCGCCCATATCCATCCCGCCCATATCCATCCCGCCCATATCCATGCCCGTAGTACTTGAGGGCATCGCACTCATGCTCGTCGCAGTGCCCATATTCTAGCCAGCCACAAGTCAGCAGTCTATTTCCGAAACTTTTCCCGTTCTTGTGTATACTTACTATTCCCGACATTGACATATCCATAGAGTGCGACATGTTATGCGGCTAGCCGTCGGAGCGATGGAGAAGTGATCGAGAGCGCGTGCACCACGACTCGCTATAAGAAGCTGACAAGAATATTCGGAACGGAAGCACAGTCGCTCGCTGATGATAAAGATAACGGGGGTAAGCGCGCAGAAATGAGCAAGTTTGTCTCACGGGGTGGACGTGAAGGGTAGATGGGAATTGTTTGTGGTGGGCAGATGCAGGCGTGATAGGGCGAGGACTGGAAGAAGAAGGCACAGTGCCGAAGGCACGAGAGAAAGCGCTCATATTGGCAAGAGAATGGGAAAGAGAGAAGCAAGGAGATGGACTGGGTTGCGCAGAGTTAGATGTGGGGCAAGTGCGCTGTGCCGGCGTGCTGGTACCGTACGACATGCACCCTCTGTGCTTTCTAGGAAGTTGGGAGCACAATTGAAGGATTCACAAAACGCATTGTGCCAAAGCTATACTGCGCGCAAGTCCGCATAAGCAGCTTTCCTCGTCTACGGGATGCGGGATGCCGTTTTTCTTTCTCACGCTTGTCAGGTACGTAACTTGCGCATATGCACTCATGGGGCGACAAACCGGCGGTGGCTTGAGCTAGGATTGCATGCGGGTGGAGTTGAGCGCAGCATGAGCCCATTATCAGTCCTACGCAAGAGCAAGTGCGCAAAGAGACATTTGAACCTGTGATGGTTGTGGGTTTAGACCTGTGATTTTTGGCTCGATTGAGCGACCCTGCAGCGGGCCGCTTGAGCGTGCCACAGATTGGAAAAACGTGCGACGCCACGCGTGCTGTGGGTCGAATCGCCACATTTCGAAACATGCTCTCTGTGAATATATGTTCTTTACAAGTTCGGCGTCGTTCGAGGCTACTTTGACACCCTAGACCCGCGCCTCAGCCGCCTCCCGATACTCTGCACTCTCCCTCTCCAACAACTCAATCTCTTCCTCCACACTCTCCACACCCACTCCCATCCCCTTCCCCTCCCCTCTCCCATCCACGCCCCTAAACATCCAATGAAACACCCCACCCGTAGCCCCAGCCGCAACCGCCAGGCCCCCATAAAACCACACTAGATGCGGATCCGTTCCAAACGGCGCAATAAAGATGCCCAGCGCGCTCCCCGCCGCACTCGTCAGCAAGAACAGACTCATAATGAAACTCTTCATGTTCTCGGGCGCCTTCGCGTACGCGAGCTCCAGCCCGGTAATGCTGGCCAGGATCTCGCTCAGCGCCACAAGGACGTACGCTGGGGCCTGCCACGCGACGTGGACTTGGTTTGGTTCGTATTTGCCTTCGCTGATTTTCCCGGCGTCGCAGTTGGAGGGGCTGGAGTAACAGGGTGCGGCGGCATAGATGCGTGATTGGATGACGGCGGCGTACGCCATGCTGAGCGATGCGATGAGGAAGCCCCAGGTTATGCGCGTGATGGGTGTGAAGGCGAGGTGGAGATGCGTGCGGATGAAGGGGTAGATGAGGCGATCGACGATGGGGATCAGGACGATGAGGGTTATGGGATCGATGTTAGGGAGGATGTCGTTTGGGAGGCCGTGCAGTTGCATCTGGCCCGCTGAGGGATGTCAGTTTGTGCATTTTATTTGGGGATGTTGGGTCGGACCTTGGGAGACGAAATTGTTCATCATTTGCGAGAACGCAAGCCAGTAGATCGGAAAGAAAAGGAAGACCTTGCAAGCCACTAATGCCGTCTTCAGTTCGTCGATGAACCTATCATCCCAATTCATGCGGTGCCCTTGTTGGCCGGGCCCTTGGAGTGAAGGCTTTGCGCTGTCGAGGTCGAAGCGGTTCTGGGAAGCGATCCAAAGGGCTTTGAGACAGTTCTTTATCACGCCTCCTTGCGGCGGTTTGATTACATATTTCTTCCGGCCTGATACGAGGATCCAGAATCCGACAGCAAACATGAGCAGTGGCAGAAGAAACGCGGCCCAGAAGCCAACGTGCAGCTCAAGCGTTGTAGTGGCAATCGCAGATATAGATCCAACGTTGATACACATGTAAAAGACCATGTAGATGCGCTGCACCGTGACTTCCGGGTCCACGATAACGCGCTTGCCGCCTGGAAGATGCCTTATGAAAGGCTTTGTGGACTGGACTTGCTCCGCAATAAGCGGCGAGACATTGCTCTTAATCCCCCCTGTGCCCAGTCCGATGATGATCATGGCTGTGATTAGCCCTGGAAATGCGCCTCCATGCTCAATAGAATATGGCAAGCTTGTCACGAACAATATCACTACTCCAAACATATAGAGTACCGAAAAGTACTTGATGGTCAGATATTTTCCAAGGTACTGATCTGCGACGATCGCTCCGAGAGTTGGCGTGATGTAACACCAAAATTGAAAGAGATTCGAGAGCGCGGTTGCGCGGGATTGCTTCAGACCCAAGGCTCCAGGGAGGCCATTCGGGTCATTGTATTTGTTCGCCATGTAATTTTGAAAGGGGCCGGAGAGACCATAGTAGGCGAAGCGCTCACAGAGTTCCACGATGGCAACAAGGAAGGCGCCCCAGGGAAGTTTGTCGGCCACTTTAGCTAGGGTTGCGTAGTCTTCTGCTGTTGGTGTGTCATCTTGTGGACGTGGACCTGCAGACGACTCTATCTGCCCGTTGATGTGGTCTTCTACCGAAAAAGGCGCTCCATTTTCGATCTCTGTCCCGTGTGCTGTTAACACAGCGCTGGCATCTTCAGTCTGCGCAACCGTGGTATATGCGCCTCGGTCTTCTTGACGCCATCCTGATGGCATCGCCTTAATCCGGCAACTTTTATCGCTACCTTGAAGTAGCGCAACAATATCACGCTCTTTGCATCATACAGTGTCGCAATAGCGCATGCCGGCGCCTAAGGCGTGCGGCTATCGACTGGCTCGCAGAGATAGGCTCAATATCCCAGCAGAATACCGCAAAATTGTTCCAGAGATCCAAAAGCCCAACGTGAAAGAGGCGATGCAGTCCGAGCTTCCGGGTCGAGTTATGGTGTTGAAGACACGGTGCATGTTTCTCTGTCTCGTAAAACTCAAGGACTCACGCTATCCCGCATCGGGACGTGAATAGCCTGGCCGAGGATCAGGGATCCACAACTCGTAGTCATGATGTGGCGCGTCACTACACGCGTCTCGAGCACAACTAATTTGTATCTTTGCAGGGTGAGGTAAGCAATACGACAAGCGCTGGAGAGCGAACATTCTGAAAGATGATGGGGTTACTCTGAGGAACATTCTGAACGAAAATGAACCATGTACCTTACGCGCCATGCCCTTCTCGCACGCAACCCCATCATCTCCGCGCTCCTCTATCTATAAAACTTGAAGGCAGAGCTGGCCTCGTGCCCGTCGAAGAGATGATGCTAGGTACTGACGACACAATGCTGACCCGGTCTCGCGGCGTGACCCGCGAACGCGACGCTACACTATCGCTCCTCGCGGACTCAACGATGCTATCATGCCTCCCATCTCGCGGATTTCTTTCCATCGCATCGTGTCGAGCTTCCGCCTCTGCCATTTGAGTAGCATCGACAGCCTCATCACCACCTGCGGGCTTCAAATGATCCCAAAGGCCCTTCCGCACACATCTCTGCGGCCCCGCCTGTCCATTTCGCATTTCCATCTCTAGCATTACCGTTTCTGCTTCGCGACTCTCGCGGCGTGCCTTTCGTTTTCTTTGTCGTCTTTTGCAGTTGAGGAAGCACATCCCGCAGCTCAGCAAGGAGAGCGACACAATGACCACGATACCAACGATGATCCCGATTTTGGCGTTTATGGGTAGACCTTGGTATAGGGTGCTTAGGTTCTCGTCATCAGGGGTTGTGCCGGACGGTTGCGGATCGGCAGCCGATGGCTGGTGTACGTATGTCATGGACATGTCGTTTGCTGCCGTTGGGACGCTCCATTGTGAAGATGCGGTTTTGCTCTGCGTGGTCGGTTGAGCTTCGAACGTAGCATCTCCAAAGAGGTTCTCGAGGTCTGGAAGTGCTGATCGCTGCAACAGCGGAGACGCGAGTATGGCGGTCATGGGTCGGTGTAGTTGGTGTAAGACTGACTCAGGATGGGAAGAAAGTTCGTTCAAGTATGTTGTACCCACCGTCGTCCAGCACGTAAACAGCGAAACGTGATAGGAATCTGGCGGTAGCATGTACGAGCCACCGGTCTAGTACTTGTTCCGTCTCGGGAGGTACGCTTGGCTGGTCGAGACAAGGTTCACTATCAAAGGTGTGCCCTGCAGGTTAATAACGCTAAATGAGATACCGAATCGCACAGGTTCCGTGTACACGGGCGACGGGCGAAAAGCTTAGCAATGTGAATGTTTCACATGCAGCCGCGAGCGATGGAGCAATATGGGGCCGATGAGCGTCCCATGATGTAATTTTGGTAAATAAATATTGGCTGCCTGCCAAATGTATGCCCAGATGATGGCAATGACAGTCGGGAAAGTGGGACAGCTATGCAGCAGCGGGAGATCCGTTGGCATGGGCGACGATCGATTCCTTACGCGAAGCACCAGTCTAACAGAAGCAAGTAATCCGTTCGATGCAGCTGTGTGGGCTCAACTCATGTCGCAGCCATTCCCCACCTTATTTGATTCGGATTTTTTTTATGCTTCTAAAGATCTGAACAGGGTGGTGATCACACGCCACTTCCGCAGCTTGTTATTCTACGCGACGATCATCATTCCCATCGTCAAGTTTTGTGCTAGCAATGTGTGTCATGCATGCGCATACCTATATATTCTTCCCCGCGAAAAATGTATCTAGACGTTTTTCCACCTCTCGGATTCCCGTCCCATTCGCCAGGCTATTCCGGATCCAGCCAGGCAACTTAGCCTGAATGCGCGGCGTAGCGTACCGCCTGTCGAGCAAAAGGATGGCAGCGTAGTCTCCACGATGTCGGATTGCCCGTCCCACGCTCTGGTTCACGGCTCGCATGCACACGTTCTCGTAAAAATCGCGCGCAGCCGCTTTGCCGTCACGTCCTTGACCTGTTGCCTTGGCGGAGATGTACTGTATTTTAGCTTTCCACTCTGCAGAATGAGGGTTCGGGAAAGGCAGCCCAATGACAGCGACTGCGCGGCCCAAGGCATCACTGAAATTGATGCCCTCAGAAAGTGTGCCGCCAATAACGGCAAAGAGAACTGCGCCGCGACCTTTACCCAAATCAACCGCGCTACTGTATGCACCCAAGACAGAATCTCTTGCATCTTCCGGTGCAGCTGCACTGTTGTTTGATGATGGCTGGCTGCGTTGTTCGAGAAATATAGGCTTGATGTTGAGGATCGAATCCCATAGCGAGGGAGATCCCGGCGACGATGAAGATCGCATCCTTTTCCAGGCGGCAGTGCACGTGTCCAAGTATGAATAGCTTGGGAAGAAAACCACTACACCATCGGGCACATGCTGTACAAGACTCAAGACGGTATGTGCGAGGTCGATCATCTACCACGATTAGCCTGTCTCCGACGCGGCACACGGAAATCTTACCATCTGTTCCGAGCCACGCTTCTCGAATGTAAAGTCGAGCTCGTTTCCCCGCAGAGTCTGAACAATCGGGACTGCAAGTAAGCTTGAAGAAGGTATGACGTGACCACACGAAAGGGTCATGATCTTTGAACGGTTTAGATATGAAAACAAATGGTCTTCATAGTCACTCATCTATTTAGGTTTAGCCCCAACAACACATGGTGCTTTTCGCGTAGGATTGACGTACTGGGGACATGGTACCTCCCGCTAAAATAACGGCACGGGCATCTTCTACCACATCTTTGAAGTGGAAGGTAGGATCCAGAAGCATATA
This sequence comes from Paraphaeosphaeria minitans, assembly GCA_015832175.1. NCBI lineage: Eukaryota > Fungi > Ascomycota > Dothideomycetes > Pleosporales > Didymosphaeriaceae > Paraphaeosphaeria > Paraphaeosphaeria minitans. Next base: position 2,008,010 of record WJXW01000009.1, read on the forward strand.
CTTGAGCGTCATACTGGAGGCCTCCTCGGACGAGTAGAAAAAGCGGCCTTCTTCCGAAGGATTCATCAAAGCCATGAGGAAGGCTTGAACTTGTGCCAAAACGGGAACGGTCTGCCTTGAGTTCCGGTGTTCGGTGTCTTCCTGACTGGAGTCTTGAGCCTGTTCTGCATATGTGGTGTACCCATCAACCTTCCGAGCTAAGCGGCTTTCCTGTAGGTAGGCATTAAGCTTGTATACGTTGATCTGGTCAAGGCCCTTGCCGGTCAGTAACGCGCGAACATCGACCATACCATCGGAGGCCTTTGAATTGGATGCGTTCGTCTGCAGGTATGCGATGATGGAATCGATCAGCCGCAGTATCTGCGCGACATATACCCTATTTTTGCCTTTGAGTTTATTGCGAAACCTTTGCAAGTATGTCGTGAGCTGAGTGCGAGCTTCTTGGGCCTGATGGAGAGTGATAGAGACCGAATATATTCCGGCAATCGCGTCCATCAAGTTGTGCGCTTCATCAATGATGACAATGTGATCGTTGAGAGACAGATCGAGGGCTTCACGAGCGGACTTCTGAAGGAGCAATGGATACGGGAGCGTCACGATCTGAGTATGTCAGTTGATGTTGTTCATGCTCGTAGTACGGAGACTCACCTCGCAATACTTGGTCGCCGGGCGCGAAGCATAGTACGGACATATCCCGAGCTTCTTACCCAAGGCGCCCAGGTCCTCGATGTCCCTGACTTTCGCGAGTGCGTGGTCTCGAAAATCGTTCACTAGAACTTCATTTTCTTTGCGTGGAATGAACGGACATTTGCACTCGGCTGAGGTGTTAGGCTGTTGCAACTCCATGCATCGTTCATTGATCGCGGCGGCGCTGCGGAGCTTGCTGACTTTTGGGTTAATGCAAAGGTTCTTTCGTGAGCCCAAGGTGATATGTTTGACATCTTCTATCAATGAGTCTGCACCATCCGCCTCATTACCCACTTCAGGAGTAATAGCAGGCGGCATTTTGACACGACTAAGCTCGCTCGAGAATTGCGTGAGTTGAGAATGCGTGCGAGAACAGAAGAAGACCTTCGTCTCATTTGGGATCTCGTTGGAGTCTTCGTCTTTCGCCTTGGCCGAGTAGCCCATCTGCTGCAGGAGGATTTGATTTTCTGTAGACAGCCCGAGCTCGTTCAAGCCTCGTGAGCTATGATGACTGGTGCCATCATTGTCACTCTCGTAGTCATTCAAAGCGAATTGCTCTTCGTCGGCATCATCAATCTCATTATCAGCTGCTGCCCTTTGTCGCTTATTCGGCGTCTTTCCGTCTTTGTAGCGGTCTTTCGTTCTTTTTTCCTTGGCTTTGATTTTGGCAATGCGACTTTCAAGGTCCTGCTTTCGCGCAAGTGCTGCGTGCTTCCTTTGTTTGCCGGCATGCTCTATGATCCATGCGGGCTCGTCACTGTTAGCGGCATCTGCGACGAACCCCTCCTCAAGATTTCTTCTTTTATAATCGCGAAGCCAGGTCAGTGATGCGCATATGAGGCTGAGCGATTTCCCAGTTCCGGTAGGAGATTCAAATATGCCGACTTTACCGCCCTCGAGGCAATCGTACACAGCGTTCATAAACTGCTTTTGGATGTCATAGGGCTCGTATGGATGGTGAAAGTCCCGCTCGCTAGTGTTGTCTTGCATGGTGCAAAGCTTCAATGGAACTGGCAGGGAGCGGGACGGAATGCTAGAGCGTGACGACGCGAGCTCTGGACATCCATCAAGTTTCGCTCGCGCGACTCGAGCAGTGAGAAGGGGCGGTGGGTGGGCGACGGTGCTCACAAACTTCGATGTTCGCGAAGTCGCGCCCAGAGCCCGCGCTATCACGTGACATGTCTTGGCACGCCCGGTATCCGCTGAGATGGCAGAAGGCTCCTAGACAGTCTACTTAGATCCAAACCGGCATCAAGTATGACCCCAATATATGCAGACATCCAGCCCTATCTGATGGTACTCGGTTCTGCGGAAGGGATTGAAGCGACGAGCGTTTCGGATGCCTGTACTGTTTCTGCATCCATCTCGTGTCTGAACCGCTTGGTCAGATGGTGGAAGTCCTGCGAGCTTGTTCAGCTGTGCCTAGTGGGGCGGCATTTCTATGCTTCATGTTCATGATGTGCCCAGTTTGGAGCACAAGCATCAGGGAATCATGGTGCGCTCGCGGGAGCTTAAGTGGTGGCTAGGTACGGTGGGTAGTCTAGGTACTGCAGGGACCAGCGCCAGCGCGGCCAACGAGGGGCTGCTCTCACTGACGCAGGCAACCCACTTGGACATTGCAACTCCTCGTTACGACGGGCACAACAAGCTATAATCCGTATCCTCCGACCTCACAAAGTCGCCAGCACCTCTCATGTCGCTCGTTTCTGGTAAGGCTGCAAGCTCCTGCATACGAGAAGCGCACAAGAAGCTGACGTAGTCACGCAGACGCCGTCTGGGCCGCATCGCCCACCACCACGCGCGGACAGCCAACACCGCTCTCCTCAGACCCCAAAGGCGAGCGGATAGCGTACGCGGTATACACGCCCACACTCGCCTGCAGACGAGCAGCCTCACATTCTGACGGTCCGCTATAGGCTGGCAAGTCCATCTTCCTGCGATCCATCGACGACCCCGCCGTCAGTAAACAGTATACGCAACACACGGCCCAGACAACGGTCGCGCGCTTTGCGCCCTCCGGCTTCTACGTTGCCAGTGGAGACGCCTCGGGGACCGTCCGCGTGTGGGACTGCGTGGGAGAGGGAGCTACAAAGGGTATGGTTCGGCCATGTTCGCAGGCAGCGCGAGACTGCCCGGGCGGTGTTGCAGAGTGAGGCTGACGGGAGCAGGCGAATACCACATCATTGCAGGACGTATCAAGGACCTAGCATGGGACGGTGACTCGCAACGCATCATCGCCGTGGGCGACGGCAAGGAGCGCTTTGGGCACTGCATCACGGCCGACAGCGGCAACAGCGTGGGCGAGATATCCGGACACTCGTCGCAGATCAATGCCGTGTCCATACGCCAACAACGGCCGCTCCGCGCTGCCACCGGCTCCGACGACACGAGCCTCGTATTCTACCACGGCGCCCCATTCAAATTCAACACTAGCCTGAGAGGGCAGCACAACCGCTTCGTTTTCGGCACCGCCTTCTCCCCTGATGGCTCCGTCTTCGCCAGTGTAGGTGCGGACAAGCGTATCTGGCTATACGACGGCAAGACAGGAGAGGCAAAGGGCCAGATTGGTGAGGGCGTCCACACTGGCAGCATCTTCGGCATCTCCTGGGCAAAAGACTCGAAGCGCTTCGTAACGGCCAGTGCCGACCAGACCGTCCGCATATGGGACCCGGAAGCCGGCAAGGCCATCCAGACGTGGAGGATGGGCGAGGAGGGCGTCCCCAGCATCCCTGACCAGCAAGTGGGTGTCGTCTGGCCCGCCGGCCGCAGTGATGGGCTTGTTGTCAGTGTCGATCTGGAAGGCAATCTCAACTATCTTGTCGACGGCAACCCCAAACCTTCACGTGTGGTCCGTGGCCACCAAAAGAACATTACTGCCGCCGCCTTGTCAGGATCTACCTTTGTGACTGGCAGTTACGACGGCCGGATACTCGCGTGGGAAACCAACACAGGCAATGCAGACAAGGTTGACGGCGAAAGCCATTCCAATTACGTGGCAGGTCTGGTTGCCTCAGACTCCAAGAGTGAGGCCGGCGTGCTCAGTGTGGGTTGGGATGACACTCTGCGTTCCATTTCGGTTCAAAACAACATTTTTACCGGCGCTGCAAATGAGCTCAAGTTCCAGCCCAAGGGTGTGGCAGCGGCATCCGATGTGGTTCTTGTGCCATCTTCCGATGCCATTGTAGTGTACAAGGACGGCAGCAAGGCGAGTTCATTGTCCGTCAAATATTCTCCGACATGCATAGCTGCCCATGGCTCCAATGTTGCTGTGGGCGGCGATGATAAGTTGGTCCATATCTACACGCTGTCTGGCACCGAGCTCAAAGATACTGGTATCGAGCTCCGTCGCGCCACAGCACCGATATCAGCTCTTGCGTTCTCTGCCTCGGGCGATAAGATTGCCGCAGGTGCAAACAATGGCAAGATTTACGCATTCAATGCTTCAGGCGATTGGAAAATCATCACCGACAGGTGGTCTGCACACACTGCACGCATCACTGCCCTCGCGTGGGATGCCGATGCGAAGCTCGTAGCGAGCGGCTCACTTGACACGAACGTCATGGTGTGGAGCGTCGAGGAACCGGGTAAACGGATCAAGGCTATGAATGCGCACAAAGATGGTGTCACTGGTGTTGCGTGGGAGCCGTCAGGCAAGGTACTTTCCGCGGGTGGTGATTCTAGCATCAAGGTTTGGAAGCTGACCGGTTGAACGGGCGGAACCATCCGACAGTCGCAGTCCTGGGATTCTGGTCCAAAAAATGGTGAATATGCAATGCAGATAGCTACAGGATGGGTAAGCGGTGTGCAGGGCTACGTGAAAGGTGAGGCGGGCCAAATCCACCCACTCATAGAGCTCCATAGGTTCGCATACGGTGCAGTGTGACCAATTCCCGCATAACATGTGATCGCAAGACTCGCCTGCTATGAATACATGCGGTGTCGCGTCGGATGTTTGCCTGGTCTGCCTCGTCGAATAATCGCGCAAGAAGGCTGTGGCTTGCCAAGGACTGTCCTCCACAGCCAATGTTAAGGCCCTTTGCCCTTCAACAGCCTGCTCAGACGGTATACATAGGCTGCCTCGTCCCTCTTGCATCTGCTACATTGTCCTAGCTCACCCATACAAGCCACGCTTGAACCACAGCAGCAAGTTTTGTTTCTTCTTACGTAGGTACCCTCCCTCTATCGGCCCCCAAATCCATGGACAACTCCTACTTCAGGAATTGTGGTTTCCACGAACTCCAGAACAGCTACTGTCCCAATGGTCTCAGCAGCAACCACCTGAACATCTTCGGTCAGCAGTCACAGCAGCGACACAACGAGCAACACCAGCACCAGCCGCTCTCACCGGGCCAGTCTAGATCCCGCGGCTCGAGCTTCAACGGCTCGCCCACTTCGCCCACCTCAGCTCACCGGTCGTCCATGTCTCAGCCTTCTGCGACTCAGCCGCAGCATGGCTACTTCTCAATTGGTACCACCGGACCCCTGCAACCCACACCTTCGCCGGTCACTACTAGGTACGATATTTCGCGGTCGGAATCGATGAGCTCTGGGTTTGACTACGGGTATGGAGGAAACTACGGCCAGATGTCAATGCGTGGCGGAAATGGAACGATGAGGCTGAGGCACGATTCTGAGTAGTAAGTGCCCTTTACACATTTGTGAAATTACAGGAGATAGATCAACGTCCAGCCATGGATTGGATTGGAAGCCTGGATGACCCTTGGGATCTTCGCATGAACGGATGCCCAATGTCGTGGAGACCTGGAACTGGTTTTTTACTCGGGATATAGCCATCACGAGGACTGAGCCTTGCCCCGCAGTTGCCTGAAATTCCTGGCTTGCAACTCCACCGCCTCCAGATACTGATAGCACTTGGACATAGAAGATGTGCCGGTCGAACACCTGCTTTTGCATCGCTTTGTCAGATAGGATCCTCCACTGGCCAAGTCGAATCGCCGGAACCCCTCGTCTTACGTCGGAGAGCGATCCGGTGAAAGACTATGTCGCAAAAAAAGAGAAGTCAGGTTCGGTCCCCCAAGCTCGGATTGTACCCAAACAGGCAAAAGGTGGGACATGGTCTAAACCGGAAGACCTTTTGCCTCGACCAATTGTTGAATTAATGAGGAACGGCGGTGAACATCTCGTGATTGAGCTCCTCGGTCTCCGTTCCGACGTTGCATCGCCTGCCAGGGACCATGTAAATTTTTGCCGGATGCTCAGCTCCAAGTAGAGTCACGAAATGGACCCTGGACGTCGACAAGGGACAGACGCGCACTACTACGGAGCTGTACCACACATTGTTTGCTTGATGTCATCCCTACAGGTCTCGAGCAAGCCAAGTTTATCCCAACAGGTACAGTATGACAAGCAAAATCATATTTTGCCTTGCACAGGTAGGCTTCCTAGCATTCCTCTCCCTTTCCAATCGCTCCGAAGAGGTTCTAGACTCACTCGGATTTACGACCCACAATCAATATCATAAACAAACGAGCCAAGGACCTCTACCTCTGGTCGATACGCTCCCTCAGGTCATTCCACTGTGATTTGCCGACTCCCTGATGTATGCCAGCTTCTGCCTACTGAATATGGCCCGACACTAAATCAAAACGCTTTTCCGTTCTAACCCTAGGTCCTCGAATCCTCTATCTGACCGTAAGACGGCCACCGTATCGAGGATCCCCGCTATATTTCTGCCATGGTGACTTGTGATACATTCCGGGACAACTCTTACGACGACTCCCATGGTCTTTTGCAGCCGACCTCATCGTTCCCGTGAGGTATCGGTCGACGATCTCTTGTTATTGACGAAGTACGTTACTTGTTCGTACATGTTTCCTAGGACGCTCCATGATCGTCATCGAGTTGTCGACGGTTTTTTCTTCAATCGAACAAAGCTTCACTATCCTGCCAGGATCTGCCATGTCAACCCATAACACTACAATATTCCATGGTCGCTCCGTTGTTGGATATTCATATTTGGTCAGCTATCTCCACGTTCAATTCTAACGAGCTTGGTAGTAGTGTGGTCAATCCAATGCCTACCCCTCGGCACTCAACCTCGGGTTCGATCAGTCAGTCAGGCGCGCAATTCCCACAGTTAACTCTTACTAAATTGACTAAGTAAGTGTAGACCTAACCCACTTCTTATCTATACTCACAGTATGAAAGCTCTGTTTACCCCGCTTCTACGACCATCGACACGCGATCGCCGCTCCTCTCGACCCAAATTCCGTCCCCGTTCCCTCCCGCACCATCGTCACCCTCTAACACAGTACCCGCTGCCAAGAAAGACCGCCGTGCTCAACACTCTCATGCCAAGGATGAACCCATCGGATATGTCTTTTCCAACAAATCGAAATTCAAGTGCATTAAAAGCGAGTGCAAGGATCTCCAATTCGGACGCATGGCCGACCTGCGCAGACACTATGACCAAACGCACGCCATGAGCCGTGTCCAGTATTTCTGCAGCGTGAGCGGGTGCTCAAGATCTCATGCATCGACGGGCGGTAGGGGTCGCAGCTTCGGCACCCGGAAGGACAAAAGGGACGAGCACGAGAGAAACGTCCACAAGAAGGAGCGCGAAAGCAGCAACTCCCCCGTGGAGAATGTCTGAGGCACAATTCACTCGTTTTTTTTTTCTCTTCCTATCGGCAAGTCGAGGCTTTTCATCTTGCGACTATGAGCCTCGCCATTCAGCGGCTTGACACTGGGATACCGCTGGATCATACGTTTTGTACAACACACTACTTGGGCGTTCGATGTATATCAACCACGGAGATCTATCCACGGCTTTTGATACCCTCCTCCAGACTTGGCGACGCACTTTGGATGGATGATGACAGCATTATGGTGGGGAAAATGGTTAAAAAAAATGGAGTACAGGCCATGGCGGCAGTTCTCAGTTCTCTCAGAGTGTCGCCTTGCACGCAAAGCTCCAGAGTCGGATGTTACTGATAAGGCAACTCGCAAATTTCTTCATTGAATTTTCATCAATCGCACGCATAGGTTCGATATCCTTCCTACACGTCGATTCTGTGTGGATCGTCATCTCTTTTCTCCTATTATCCGCTGTTTCTTCCATGTTTCTTGTAGACAAGTTTCTTGTTTACATATTGACGTGCGACCAGGTAACTACTGTGTCTTGCTTGTTTTCACCTACCATGTACAGTCTCCTCCACCTCAAGCGCTCTAAGATCCGACGTTGGTCACAAGAAGAGTTTTTTCCCTGTGTACATGCTGCTACAACCTGTTACGCTTGCTTTTTACGCAGACTCGTTGGTTCATCAAGAAGCCACCTGCTATTCAACCCGCGGTCTCTGATATGCTCGTACTTCTATTTTGCTGTTGTCACAACGGTAAGATATTCGTCTCGTACCAAAACGCCTCTGGCATGTATTTGGCGCTTTGCCTATGCTTTGTTGTTCTTCATAAAGATTTCTTTGGCGTAGAAGGTGTTTCTGCTTGTTTATTCTCGCTGGTGTGGCTTTCTCTTGTGGCTTTATGTTCTTTACTTTGGTTTGGTTTGGTTTGGTTCGATTTCGTTTGCTCTTGAGATTTAGTACATAGCGCGGAGGAGTGTCTAGGGTAGCATCCGGCGGTTGGGGCAATGCAAATGAGTTTGAGACATGCGATGCAGTGTAGTGTTCCTGTTGAGGTCGCGTGATGTGTGAACGAGTTGAGAAGTAAGGTGCCGATGTTGTGGACAAAAGAAAAAAAAACAATCAGAGTGCGTGAGCATTGTGGATGGACGAGACTTCATACGTAGGCATAGCATGAGTCAAATTCCAATAATAAACATGTCAGGCCTTGGTCTTCGGGTGCTGAACGCTGATATGTCTTTGTGATGTTAACTTTACTGTCAGCCTAGCGTCTGTGAAGATATGTCCGGAAAGTGGACCTGGGCAGAGTTTCCCATTCATGCCACAGTTCACGCATGTTGGCCAAATTTCACCACACTAGATATCTTGTTTAGGTGTAGAAAATCCTCGCTTACTGAGCGTACCTTTACTTTCCGTTTCCGACATGTCGCGCAACCCAGCCGTGTTACAACGAATGTGTGCACTTAAGGTATGTCACTTACCAGTGCTTTTGGGTACACCCACCATATCGCCTCTTAGGTTATTTAGCAAACACTGATAATCAACCCAATTGGTGAAAAGTGGGGCAAAGCGTTAGTATGTTATCGCAACGGTGGTTATGCAGGTGAATGGCTGAGTGCTGCTAGTATGCTCCAATCATTGTCGCGCAGGCTCAAAAACGGAGCCAGTACACCCCAATATAATGGTATCTATTGATTGGAATGTATAAAGGAATCGCACCCAATGCAGCAAAGGGTGTAGCTAAGATGCTCAGCTGGTAACGACCGCCTCAGCTTCTGCATACTATATCCATCATCTGTGGTCCTCAAGCAGGGCCAAGGGTCTCTATGGCAACTACGGAGTCGCCGAGTTGTTTACAGGCTTTTCAAATTTTGGGGGTGCTAATTTGGGTGCGCCAGTGTTTAATGCTAGGCTAGTGTGCGTGCTCTTCGGCACCATGAAAAGTGAAGCCCCATGCTTGAGGTCGCGTGAAGCTATGCGGCCTATGGACTAGGTACCACAGTGCATTGCAAACTGATAACTCGCTCGTAGTCTACCCTAGTTTGAACGTTGTAGAGCAGACCGCATGCGATGTGGCTTGCCAATTATTAGGCTATAAGTCGCTTTGTCTCGTTATTATTTTGTGAGGGAATAGGAAGAGAACCTGTTGTAAAGCTCAAAAACAATTACAGGAGAGCGTAGTTTGCAGTGCCGTTTGGGAGTTAGACATTTTGGGAGTGTTGCCCACTGTCGTGGACTTGGTGATGTTGCCCAACGCCGTCTGGGGGTACCTGTCGAGAGGTACCGTAAGTGGGTCTTGCTGACAGCTTTGCCCGTCCGCGGCGGTCCGTTCTTTGCTCACAGCTTCACCATCAGCAATCACGATGCAGCACGTATTGCTCCATGCGCCCCTACGTAACAATCAATACTGTACGTCTATCCCTTCCACTTCCAAGGTTGTCAGGGGTAATGGATCGGTGGCCGTGTAACATCGTCCGTCCTTCCCGAGGTCCTTTTGCGCCCTGGCCATCGAGTACCTATGTAGTACGCAAACGATAATAGACACCACGGCAGAGGCTACAGGACCTGGACCGAATGAGTGCACCGATAAATCACGGACAAGCATCACTGAAACAAGAGTCCGAGCTGCGCAGCACTGTAGCTGGGTTCGTATAACCTAAGCGAGCATCGGACCGGACATTCCCCATGCTTATTCACCACTGTTGTACGGCTTGAGAGCACGAGAAATACCTGTCTACCATCAAATTATAGCTTATGGACTTATTTCCATTCGACGAAACCGCCCGGAGAGTTTTTGCTGTTGACGTTTGCGGTGTTGATGCTTGAAACGGTGCTTAGTAGCCAAAGCATCCACTCCGTGGCAGGAGACCTGAACAGACTGCAAAGTAGGAGATTCAGACTTGTATAAGTAGATCTCGGCTTCGCAATGAGTATCGTCCAGCACACATACATCATAACAACATCAATTTCTTCCCTTCTTCCTCTTCTTCTTTTCTAAGTCATTTGTCTTACACTATCAACACCACTCGTTCATTCCATCACTTCCACCCACTTATTCCAATATTTCTAAACATATTTTCCTTTATCCTACTCTATTTAACGAGTTCCACCATGTTCTCCCTCCCAACCGCAACCATCCTCTTCACCCTCAGCCTCAGCCTCACCCTCGCCGCTCCCGCTCCCGCTCCCGCCCCCACAACCCCCAACCCCCTCTACACCCGTGGCCTCAACCCCTCCTGCGCCCCCGGCGGCAACTTCGACCTCTCCAAGTTCAACCTCCAGCTCCCCACCGGCTCAGCCTTCCACCCAGACCAAATCACAGGTAGCAAGCTCGCCGGCTGCTCGGGCTACAAGAGCAACGTCTTCCACACGAACAAATCCGACGGCGCGCTCGTCATGAAAGTCTGCGGCTCGTCCGACACATGCGGCTGCGTGACCACCAAGAACAGCAAGCACTGCCGCACCGAGCTGCGCGAGAAAGACCCCAACTCGTGGTCCCCCAAAGCCGCCGTCAACCGCCTGCGCGCCTCGCTCAAAGTCGTCAAGGCCGACGACTCCGCGCGCGGCACCGTCGTCGGCCAGATCCACGTCGACGACGCCGTGTCCAAGAAGCCTGTCTGCGAGCTGTTCGTCAACGCCAAGGGCGAGGTGACCATGGGCGTCGAGCAGATCCCCGACGAGAGCAGCTTGAAGTACACGAAGGTGGGGAAGGTGACGATTGGGAGGAAATTCGAGTACGAGATCCGGTACGAGGGGGGCAAGTTGAGTGTGGGGATTGATGGGGGGGAGATGAAAGTGCTGGGGACTGGAGGCTTGAAGAGCCCGAAGAGTTATTTCAAGGCTGGGAATTATAACCAGGGCAATAGCGCGAGCGAGGTGCATTTCTACAGCATTGGTGTGCAGCATGGGGGAAAGAAGAACTAGGCGCACGCAGAGGAGTAGATGGTGGGGTGGTAGACGGCTAGGTTGACGGGTGAGGGAGTTTGTGTCGTTTTGTATGAGTTTCTCTTTTGCCGCATATGTTGTATCTGCACAGTGGCACTAGTTATGGTTTTTGGAAAGCTCTTAATGCTTGTTGTTTCTTCCCTGTAGGGTATTGCAGTCTATAGACCGTTTCATGAAGTCAGTATGATATTCCATTACGGACATTGCCGTTGTTGCACAGCTATCTGCACTATACACGTTGTTCAAACGGTCAAGGGCAAGCAAGAAAAGAAGAAAAAAGCACACCCCCTCCGACCGCTTGCTCCTCCAAAACAACGACTAGAGAGCGTTGGTGGTAAGCAAACCCTATAACACAATATCAAGAAGGTTCATTCTGTCGTGATGCAGCCCATTAAAGCGTGTCCGTCCAGTGCCATATTCGCCGAGTGGCACCCAACCAGCAGGTGTGCTCCCTGAGATATCAGAACGCCGTTTCGTGTCGCGTTCGTTAACGCTCAAAAAATATCATACATCATTCTCAAAAGAGGTGGTTGCCAAGTTTACACAGTGAAGTCCAAAAAGTCGCACGATCCGTCCAAGGTGCCCATTGCTTGAAGCTCGAGCTCAAATTGGGAGTACGAGTCATCGGGCAACTCGAACAGCTCATCTATCTCGTCCTTCGGGTCGACCGGTGATGTGGGAGGGGTCGTGAACGGATTTGACTGGGTTGATGACTGAGAGGGCGTAGATGCGACTTTCAGTGGACTTGAGTGGATAGGCACTTTCCTGCTGCTCGCTGACCCGGAGGAATGCGGACGTTGGTTGGCTGGCGACATGGGAGGCGTATGTGTAGGTTGAGAAAAGTGTTGTAGGAGAGCCATTGATGTCGCGTCATCAGCATATGAGCTGTTAGACGCGAAGCTGGAGGTAGAGTGCTCAACGTAAGGCTTCGCATCGGATTCATAACTGTTGCAGTCATAAGCGGATGTCTGGGGAAGTGGCCTAGTATTGCTTACGTGTAATGGTCTGAATTTGAGCTCATCTGTTCGTGATAACTCACCGTCTCGTGAAGCATTGTTGACGAGGCTTGCGCATGGAGAACGTTGTTAAATGGTGGCGGAGAAGAACGTGGATTTGACATAGGCGAGCCTCCAGAGACTGAGGAGGACGCAGATGCTAGTGCACGGCGAGTCTTGTTGGCCTTGTCAACACGTTCATCCAACTCGGGGCGATGTTTCTTCGGACGTCCCCGCTTCACGTTCTTTCGTACTACGTTCTCGAAACCGCCTACGCACATACCACGCTGTCGGTGGCGCGTCAGCGCGTCTTGCCTCGCAAAACCGGCGCCGCAGGGGCACTTGTAAGGCTTGTTTCCGGTGTGTATCTTTGCGTGTCGCTTGAGGTCATGCTGACGGACGAACTTCTTTCCACATCCGTTGCACCTGTATTGCCTGTCGCCGAGGTGTGTCTGGACGTGCGAGCGGATATTTTCTCGTCGACCGAAGACCTTGCCGCATTCGGGGTAGAGACATGTCCACTTGCTCGTAGTCTGGTCTTGCTCGCTGATGTAGCGCTGCACTTCTTCTGGAGAAATGCCGGTGTATTCTAGGCTGGCGTCGATTTCGAGCTCAGGCAAGAGCGCGGGTTGTGATAGAGAAGTTGAAGGTAGTCCGTTCATTGACATGGATGCGCTAGACGGAGAGAACATGGGAGCTTGCGAGAATGCGGAGCTATGCGGCGTAAGCTCTGCCATCTGCTCCTGTGAAGGAAACTCGGGGATGTTCTCCAGAAAAGCTTGCATCGATTGCTGGTTGGGAGAGGAGATAGGCGATGGAGAGAGTGCATCGGAGGTATAATATGAGGACGATTCGTAGCCCATGTCATAATCGAGTTTCTCGAAGTTGAAGGCCATCGCATTTGAGCTCGGTGAGAATTTGATGTCTGCGAGGTCTGAGAAGCTCGGTGCCAGTGCAACGGGCCGAAGTTGCTCTTGTGGCGCGATTTGGGCCGGCTTCTGCGGTGTCGCATTCGGTGTGGGGAGAGTGATGAAGAGGTTAGCATTGGGACCGTACACTGCTAGTACGTCTTCTTGTAGATCTTTTATCCTCTGATCTACAATTGCTTTGGTGGGCGAGTTGGGAGCTCGAGAAGGAGAGTGAGAAGGCCGCGGGGGAGACTGCGGCCGGAGCGTCCGGTGAGGAGTCCGGGGTGATGGGAGAGACTGTACCGGGGATCGCAGAAAGGGTCGCTGGGGGCCCGGCTGGTGCTGGCTGTGCGAATGCGCTACTTGCATAGTATGCTGTGGTGGTTGTCCTAGGTTAGTATTACTTACCGTACCATCCGGTGTCGCGTAGTCCGGAATGGTAGCAGCAGTTCCAGGCCTCGTCATTGCCTCGAGGTTTAGGCCCCGGAGGTCAAGACTCATGCCTGTCCGCTGCGTTCGTCGTTGCTGTTTGTTAGTCGGTATTTTGTGCAGTCGGGGCGCCTCGAACGCTGCCGGTGTTGAGTTTTGTCGGCGGTGGAGCGTTCGTCGGCGTTGGATGCCCGATGGTGCATTTGGGGACAGCATATTGTATGCTCGTCGAGTCCGGATATTGTTGTCCGAGGAAATGGTGATCCTGTTGGGTCCGAATCTGATATCAACTGGTCAGTAACCAATTTGAAGGCTACGTGCAGAGTAACAATGCATACCTCACGCAGTGCAAGCGGCGCTCCGCCGGGCGGTTTAGGTCCTTATGGTCTCCTCAGTACAGTCGCAGTCTCCCAGCAGCCTGCTCAAGTAAGTATGTGGCCGAAGCCTGTCAATTGCGTGCGTGTAACGTCGGAAAATGCGCGGTCTAGCTCTGCAGACCCAATGCAATAGAAGTGGGTTCGATAAAGGTGGATGTGGATTGGGGTGGGTGAAGAAAAAGGATGCTCTGCAGGTGGTGATCATGAAGTCGGTATGTGGATGGAAATCAACACGGACGCCCGTTCCGTTACCCAGCAACGCCCGCCCGCGCGACGGGCTCTGGGGGCCGGCGCTAGCCAGCATGTGACCAAAGCAGCCCACGTCATCTCGCCAATCGGAATCGCCCTACGGAGGTCGGCGAAACCCACGCCGGCCACACTCAATTTCTCTAATTTATCGCTCCCCACCACCCAACTTTCTGTACTGACGACTGAGGAAGACAACCAGATTGTCTAGGTACGCGCGCCCCCGCCAGCAGCCCGCACATTGCACCGGGAAACGCGCAGTTCTTGATGGATTCTGCGCCTTTCGCCAATCACGCCGCCTTCTGTCTCGTCGACGAGCTCTGCTAACATCCCCCAGGCCGCCATGCAGATCTTCGTCAAGACCCTCACGGGTAAGACTATCACCCTTGAGGTGGAGTCTTCGGACACCATCGACAATGTGAAGTCCAAGATTCAGGGTACGTTGCGCGCCGCCTTGCGAGTCCTAAGACACCCGCTAATGCCATCCAGACAAGGAGGGAATTCCCCCGGACCAGCAGCGTCTCATCTTCGCCGGAAAGCAGCTCGAGGATGGTCGCACCCTCTCCGACTACAACATCCAAAAGGAGTCGACCCTCCACTTGGTCCTCCGCCTGCGTGGTGGTATGGCCAAGAAGAGGAAGAAGAAGGTGTACACCACCCCCAAGAAGATCAAGCACAAGCGCAAGAAGACCAAACTCGCTGTCCTCAAGTACTACAAGGTCGACGGCGATGGCAAGATCGAGCGTCTCCGCCGCGAGTGCCCGCAGCCCGAGTGCGGTGCTGGTGTCTTCATGGCTGCCATGCACAACCGCCAGTACTGCGGCCGTTGCCACCTCACCTACGTTTTCGACGAGTCCAAGTAAACGAATTCGGGGTACGGTACGGGATATGAGATGATCGGACGACAACCACAAACGACACGTTGAACCGTATAGGTTCTTCTTATGCCGGATATGTAATCACCAATCGAATCTGTCTTGAGATTTCACAAATGCTGCTTGTTTTTAATTGTCGTGATGTATGCTGGCTGTGAATAGTGAAACCGAACGAATGCCTTCACCTGGCACGCGAATCTTCCGCCATGGTATGGTATGAAAGCCACGGCTTGTGGAACTTTCCAAGTTCGTGTTGCCCCAGAGGACAATCCTCCCAGTATGTAAGTGTGGATGGACTCAACAGGCAAGGCCATGGTGGAAGAAGAACAATAGCCAGGGCCTATGGATTGAAATAATTGCGTTAAAGATCAGACGTATCACATTACAATGCCACACTGGCGAGGGTATGCACAATCAGAATTCCATGGCTTCACCATTCTCATCCCGCTCCCTCTTGACCCCGCCCTGCTCCCTCTGCTTCTCTTCCTTCAGCAGCCCCGCAACGAAACCTCTGAAGTAATCAATGTACGGCTTCAGACTGGTCTTCTCCCAGTCCTGAATCTTCTTCTCCGCATCCTCTTCTTTCCACTCGTCAATCTCAAACAACAGCTCCGTGACCTTGGGCACACCGAGCGGGTCAAAATCCTCTGCTTTCCTCGGGTCGATCGGCACACATATCCGCCCTGTGGCAGGATGAACAACAAACGGTGATTTGAGCAAATGGTTGAGCTTCTTGCCGACATCGGCGTCGAGACGTGGATAGGTGTACTCCAGAACAATGTCCTGTTTCGCTTCCAGCAGCTCCTTGGAAGACTTGGAGAGCGCGCCAGACTTTGCAACGCTGTCGATATCGGCCCACTTCGACACGCTTGGTCGTCCAGGCGAGGAATCCCATTTCTTCTGTAGTGCCTCGCGCAGCTTCGTGTCCGGGATCAGATTCAGCAAGTGCGCAGCGTTCTCCCCTGCCCAGGGATCCTGCTCGGCAAGAATCGTTGTTTGGAAGTGTTCTTTCAGGATGTTGAGACTCCGCTCCAGATGCGGATGCAGTGGACGCCAGACGTTGACCTTCTTTCCGCCCTGGTCGCCTCCCTTGAGCACCTCCAGGTAGCCATATACTGCGCGTCGTTTCGAGTCGTCCATCTCCCGTGCACGCTTGTCGCACACCCAGGCGTGGGCTCCTCTTCGACCAGAGTACACCCACAGAACGTGTTTAAACCCAAAGTCGTCGCGCAGCGCTACGTCTACCACTTTGATAGACATTGTGATGAAAGCCCAGCACTTCTGACATATGTTCGCGCCCGTGCAGCAGGTTCGGATATCGTCGTAGGCATCCATATCGATATCAAACACAAGCTCTCGCGATATTGGACGGAACGCACTAGCTTTCCGCAGTGTCTTGCGATCGCGCGGGTTTGTCGAGTATACCGGACCGATATCGATACGTGGCGGGGTATCCGCAATGCACCGCTTGCGAAGGAGATCAGCTGTTGGGAAAGACTGGTATCGCTGCAGAACGTCGTTGGACAGCGTGAAAGCGAATTCGCGGTGCGCAAAGTCGGTGGAGGGAACGGCAGAGTGGTTCAACCACTGGAAGAAGTAGCGGAAGGGAAACAGACGCTGGTAGAAGGCGCGCATAACATCTGAATCTGAGTATTGCGATTTGTCTGAGATTTTGCTGCAGGATGTTAGTAAGTGATCGTCTCGAGCAGGAATCACAGACGTACAAGGTCTGGGCAGGCTGCGAGGCTTCCTCTTCCGACTTGACTGGTGCACTCGAAGCAAATTCTCCGTCCGAATCGTCATCGTCGTCAAAAAGTTCTTCTAGGTTTACTTTTGCTTTGTCTTCCGCTTTCCCGGGACTTGGTGCGTCGTCCATTGCAATATCTTGTGTGTTCTGTTCGGACTTGATGGCGGGCTGCTCCTCAGGGGCCGTCGATTCTGGTGTGACCGAGTGAGGCATAGTGACTACTTTGAGAAGGTATCGGCAACTATGTGTACGTTGTATCGCGACCAGTGGCCAGTACAGCGAAGTTGAGGGGTCGCGGCCGAGACGCGTGGAGCGCGTAAATGGGGTGGCTCGTGCGCTCGTGGGTTTAGCGTGTACCTACTGATGCGCTTCCTGTGTAACACTCAATCGTCATATCGTCAAGACGTGACTTCGACCTTCATCACAGCCCGTGTGCTTGCGGGATGAGACAGAGCCTCATCCATTTTGGAGATGAACCAGGAAGGGATGCTTTCTGGCGATGGCTGGATCTCGGACGATTCAAGTTTCTACGGTACGTAATCACTCAGCTGCCTCCGTGTGCAGGTTATGTGAATATCGGGCATACACTATTGAAGCGATCTTTCGCATAATCTGACCTGTATTTGTTACGCCAGCATATACACTGACAACCCACTGTGAAATGCCCCGATGGCTACCTAGCTTAGCCATTACCTCCATGGCGTCTATGCACAAATGCCTGTATGACTAGCGGCGCACGCTGACGTCCTTCCAGGCGACGAGCATGAACAGGATCGGCTTGAGATACTCTGCGAAGAGTTCCTGCCTGTCAAATCATGGACCGCACGCAAGACCGACCTAAATGCTGTGGTATCTAAACAGCGAAAGATGCCTTCACTTGCCCTCAGTAATCCCGGCGAAGGCCAATCAGGATGCTGGCAGCTGGGTGAGACGGTGGAAGACTTCGTGAAACGACTTCCTCCTGTCTCAACCTCCGCATACGACTATGAATGGATTTGGGTGCATAATCCTTACCCACAGGTCCAAGGCAAATCTAAAGTTGCCGACATCAATAGCTTTACCGTTCGTGGACGAGAGCTTCTCGCGCGTAGTCTCCAGACGCGTAAGGGCATCGAATCGGACGCTCAGAAGAAGGGCAAGGGTTTGGTCTCTCGGCGCCTGAATGAAGAAAGCAGGCTCCTTCAACAGCGTATCACTGGTTTGGCCACGGAGACCAATGTCGTCTTCGGCAAAGTAAGCTTATAAACTCAAATCTTACACGTTCAGTTCTAACCAGCAGTAGTGGATGTTGTTCCCCTCGGTTGAGGATCTTACACGTATCTGGCGACTTGTGATTGATGGCGTCATCAGTAATCGCTTGGGACCTTCTGCGAAGGTAGCTCCAGACGCAGGTAAACCAGGGGAGCGACTGATCTGCATCTACACCAAAGATTTCAAGGACAAGGACGATGTCCTGCGCGTGTTAAGAGAGCTAGTCTCCATTGGCGTAAGTGAACTTCAATCTGCCTTCGGTACATGGAGCAAATAGTGATTGGGTTCAGGTGGTCGGCCCCAAGCTCAAGCCAATCTACTACAAGGCCGATGCATATACCTATCTGGACATCTATAAAGCATCAGCAGCCGACTACGGCATCCAAGCCAGCACCTACTCGAGCCAGAAACTGCTGGCGGAAAAAGACCTACAACAAGCTGCTCTGACTCCTCGAACGCAATCGAGCCTCAATCGGTCCATCGGAATGTAACGCGATGATGGGTGGGCTTACGGGCAAGCTGTCAGTCGATCTTACATGTTGAGCAGAATCACATCATTCCACGGAGAGGCATTCACCGTGCCCGAAACATCGGTATAGATACCTCCAAAACTCACTCGCAGCTGTTTCTGTTATACGTGGCTCGCGAAGCTCCTTCAATTCAACGCAAAACGAAATTACATTACTCCAGGACCAAACCCGCTTTCACTTTGTAAAATGGTCCTAGATCATCATGTTTACAATTGGTGCCTCGGAGCCTCGCAGTAGAGTCACAGGGGCGCAACGTAAGAGAAATTCTCAGTCGCCTACTGACTGGGGTCGAATGCAGAAGCGGCGTGAAAAGATAAAAGAAAACCATCGGCCGAATATTGCAGAACGCAGCTAGGAGGTGGACGTGCGTTCGACCTGCCGTCTGGCGTGTTGTGCTACTCGATGCGCTACAGTGGAGTGCCCGCGCTCCGGATGCATGCAGGGGATTCCTCTTACTCGATCAAAATTGGGCCACGACGTTGGGCAGGTCGCCCGGAACCGCTAAACCCAGACGTGTCCGTCATCGTGTTTTGGGCCTATTCTGACGCAAGGCTGGACATGGCATGGGTTTGGGATGTGCTGTATGAGACCTCGTTGTTTCCTTCTTTTACGAAGGTGTTCAATGCAGAGATTGCTCAGCTTTCGACCGCATGGCCAAACGGCCGCCGCTACGGATGATCTAGGGCCGCACTCGCCGAAAGACGGCTACCATGATGGAAAAGAAAGGCTCGAAAAGTCATCGGTCCTAGTGTCGGCAGGTCGACGTAGGAGGTGCTGAGATTTCGGCCGCCTCCGATGGGCAGGGAACTGGCAAGCGGTAAGCGGTGGTAAGGTCGCGCCTCGTTGCGGTGGCTCGATGCAAATTGCGTTTCTATCGAGTAATGTACTGTTGGCAGCTCGCTGACAATCCTGTTAGCTTAACCCAGTTCGGACACGCCGGTTCTAGCTCCGATCCTGCCGTTTCCAAGCAATACCCAAGCCGAAGTGCAGCAGGAGAGGCCTCACATTGTCAGTCACACCCCAAAATAATACAGCAAGGACGAGCTCACAGGAAACGGCTACACCGTTCAAGGGGCATGGCGAAGGCTGCGGCTTTATTGGAGTCGTCTGGGGCACCTGCGCTAGCCCTGCGCCGATCTCGATTGGACGCGCCCTTGCTCGATAGATAAGCGGCAGGACCCTGGCTTATCTTATCTCCGCCGCCCACCACATTGTCTCTACTGTCCACATCGCCCCAGATCCCAGATCTGGCCGTTCCGATGTGAGCAAAATGCCAACGGCTGGCTTCTCCGGGCTGCCAACACACTCGTCCGGCCTCGTTCCCGGCTGGTCTGCAAGCGTGAATGGTGGATAGACGCGTCCTCGGGCGTGTTGAGACCATGCTGGGCGGAGAAGGACGAAGCAAGCCTAGGTCGGCTCCGATAACCCACATGCAGCAACACACCAGTTTCTATCGAGTAATTCCAGATGCCCACAGTCTTACCGCCATCCCGAGGCCTACCGAGTGCCCGTGGCCGCTACTTCAGGAGTTCCATGTGGATCCAAGGTTGCCGACCGCAAAGACGCATAGATAAGGGTCTGCACCCCAGGTTTGCCTTCGACAAATCCGGCTTGTCTTCCAGCGCCTCTTCCGCTTTGTCTTGCTGTACTGCACAAGAGTCAGCATTGCTCAGAGCGGCTTCGGATACGTGAATCAAAGCATACCAAACGTGGCTTATCTTGCTTATCTATGCGGGCCTGCCTCACTAGACCTCCCTTACTGTCACGCTGAACGGTAAAAGCTGCAGCGTGCAGTTCCTTATAGCTCGCTACCCCAACCGGAGTACGCATATCTCCGTATCGCAACAACTTCCCCAGATTCTTTGTCTGCCATTCCGACATCATGGCTCCCCACGCAACCACTCCCCCACCCATGCCTCATAGCACGCCAATCCATCCCATCACTGTTTTCGCTTCTTCAAGAGCAGTAGTCGCTGGAAGACTGACCGAGGCCACCATTGTGGTATCTAATGTCACCGGCAAAATCACATCCCTTTTCCATTCCGTTCTTCCACCGACAGACTGTAAGTTATCCCAACAGTGGCGATGTGCCATCGCAGCAGCACACTAACGAGGCCAACCATCTTAGTTCCCGAGGGCACCTCTTATACTGATTACTCACCGCACATCCTTCTTCCCGGTCTGGTAGATGCTCATGTACATCTCAATGAGCCTGGCCGGACAGAATGGGAGGGCTTCTGGACCGGTACTCGTGCTGCGGCTTTTGGTGGTGTGACGACCGTCGTCGATATGCCTCTCAACGCTATTCCGCCTACGACTACGGTTGCAAATCTACACATCAAGATGGAAGCCGCCAAGGGCAAATGCTGGGTTGATGTCGGTTTCTACGGTGGAGTGATCCCAGGTAATGCTAGCGAGCTCCAGGGGCTTGTGAAAGAAGGTGTGCGAGGTTTCAAGGGTTTTTTGATTGATAGTGGTGTACGTTCTATATTCTCATCAAACATGAGTAAGACTGACAGATTGTAGGTCGATGAGTTCCCTGCTATCAAGCCCAACGACATCGAGCTGGCCCTCAAGGAACTCAAGGATTCCGCCACCACACTCATGTTCCACGCCGAGATGATCCCTCCTATCACCGAATCAGTAGGCGACGATGTTCAGCGTGCGCACCCACCGATTGCTCCAAGCGGCCCCCTCACCCACTACTCAACCTTCCTCGACTCCCGTCCCCCTTCTTTCGAAACCTACGCCATCGCAGAAATCCTCTCCCTAGCCCACCTAGCCCCGGAACTCCAACTCCACATCGTTCACCTCTCCGCCATTGAAGCCATTCCTATGCTCCGCGAAGCCCGCGCAAAGGGCATCAAAATTACCGCAGAGACTTGCTTTCACTATCTAACTCTCGCAGCCGAGAACATCCAAGCTGGCGACACGCGCCACAAGTGCTGCCCGCCCATCCGCGAACAATCCAACCAAGACGGTCTCTGGAACGAGCTCCTACAAGACCTCAGCGGCGGCGTCATCCAAACAGTCGTATCCGACCACTCGCCCTGCACACCCGACATCAAGCTTCTACCCGCTCACCTCGCACCGCCCAAGAAGTCAAGTACGCGCAAGCCAGGCCACGGAAAAGACTGCAACAGTTGCTCCTCCTCGGAAGGCGAGGAAGAGTTCGCCGAAGAGAAGGGCGACTTCTTCAGCGCCTGGGGCGGCATTTCCTCCGTCGGGCTCGGCCTGCCTATTCTCTGGACCGAGGGCACACGCCGCGATGCGAACTTCAGCGTTGAAGAGATTGTGCGCTGGTGCTGCCACAACACGGCCAAGCAGGTTGGCCTGGAGCACAGCAAAGGCGACCTGGGAGTCGGCTTTGACGCTGATATAGTGGTGTTTGACGAGACGGCCGAGTTCTGCGTGGAGCCGAGCACGATGCTGTTCCGGAACAAGGTCTCGCCGTACCAGGACAAGACGCTCAGGGGTGTTGTGAGGGAGACGTGGTTGAGGGGTGAGCGTGTGTTTTCCAGAGCAGAGGGTTTCGTGGAGAAGGCTGGGCCTAAGGGGAAGCTGTTGCTGGAGCCGAGGAAGGCGGTGCAGTGAGCATCTGATACGACGGAAGGGTTACGACGGTGCCTTCGTTGAGATTTTCGGGTTCGCTGACCGCGTTGGTCTCGGCATGGTTCGGCGTTATAGCTTGCATATGTTACCATCTCGGCGTTTGGCGCGCTGGCGTTGTAGAAGGGATTCCGACATCGGTGCCATAATGATAGACTTCATATCTCGCAGCAGACATTGCGACTTCAATATAGACATAAATCCAGTCTTCATTTTCCTTCTACGAAGCTCGCTGGTTCAGTCGGGCGCTACCTACGGATCAGGGGCTGAGTGGCGCATGCCGAGTTCATGTTCGACGATGTAAGTCCACGCGTCCACATGGACGGTATATCACGGTCACCGGGTAAAAGACGCGTCGCACGCCCGGCACCGGTGAGCAGGTCCGAAAACACATCGCAGGGGGCTGCGTAGGGACCGATTGTGTTGCCCGCGTTGATAGCTGCCCATCACGCAGACGACGGTGGCGTTGTGGCTAGGCACAATCATGTACTGACAGTATCATCATGCTGCTGATATTCAATGTGAGCATTTCTACCTGCCAGGGTAGATGTTGAGAAGGAGAAAACGCGCCTCCGTGCCTGAGAATGGGGTACTTGATCTCGGCGTGGTGTCGCTTGCCATGTTCATAACTGTAGGGAATGCCTACGAGGTGCTGGCGCATTGGAGGAATATGTATCGTGATTTGGCATTGCAGACTACTTGGGTTCTCCAGAATGGCTTGGAAACTTTGTTGAAGAGTCAGATGTGTGTAGTTCGAGGATTACTGGACTGTGGTTCCGTGCCTATGGTATGTATCGTGTACAGCAAGTGGTGCTTGTAAGACATCGAATTCGAAATTGTGAAGGCAAACCACGGTGGAATGCCCTACCCCGTCATTGTGTCATTCAAATCTTTGCGGATGGTGGGATGGGTATCAGTCTTCGGGATCCGTAGGCATGATGTGTTGTCGTCGTGCAACCTCGTGCGCACCAATATCAATACACACAACGTAACGTGGTTTGCAGTTCGTACCGCAACGATAGTATTGGGTCATCCCAGGATATAGCCGGTACCACTGGCTGCCGTTGCAAGAGTACATGCACTTGTACCTCATCATATGTCGGGTGGAGTCAGCTAGGTACGCCCGCACTTGGCCATGCTCCCTCGATCCCGCAACGCAAACGCGCGGATCGAAACAGCACAAAGCTCTCACCTAGGTACCTACCCGACCTCACCATCACCCTGTGCCCAACGTCGCAGCCCATGCCGAGAACAAACCGGTAAATCGCACCCAGGGGCCAGCAGCGCCCCCATCGGCTCGTACAACACCGCCAGGCCACACCCAGCGGAACACAACGCACGAGTACCACCACGCCGCCACGCCATCGCATCACAACGTTCCGTGTAGCCCTCCCGCATTGTCCCCCAGGATCCACCCTCCGCCCACGCGCCCGACCCATCTTTCTGACGTCCCTTCCCCACAACCTCCTGCACCATCATCACCACCCGCTCGCCATGGCGTTCGTCGCTCATCACCCCTGGGCCCCAGCTACATTTTCCGTCGCATACGCCCTGGGCATCGCCGTGGCCAGCTTCGGCCTCGTAGCGGGCACATTCACGCTGCTCTTCGTCCTGCGCGTGCGCGGGCGCAAGGCGCGCAAGGTATGCATGTCTGCCTCTAGGTACAGCGGGTCTTCAGCGATGGGTGCTGAGCGGCGCAGAGTTTCGAAGTCAAGAGGCGGATTTCGGCGCCGCTTTCGGCGCGGCCGAGGGCCGAGGGGTACGAGCTTGAGGAAGGTGAGTTGGGGCCGCGGAGGGGGGCGTCCGTCGGTGTGCGGGTGCTGACGTGCTTGCGGTGTCAGGGAAGGGAGGGGGTTTTGCGAATCGAGGGGTGCAGACGGGCTTGTGGGGGGATGCTCCTGAGTTGAGGGGGTAGACGGGGTCTGTTTTGCGTCTGGGCGTTGGAGAAGGTTTTTCGATTGTGGAGATGGAGGGCTGTAGGTATGTGTTTTTGTAGTAGGGTTCTTTTGCGCTCTTCGCGTGTAGCTAGTTTCTGCGCGGCCCATGTTGGGATAGGAAGGCACTGTAGATGTCTGGTAATAGTGTATTGGTTAGATAACCGTTTCGAGCTTGTTTAACCCAAGATGTACCACGAGACTTTTAGTTGGTTTCTCTCTCACTGTGGTCGGGTGATCTTTGGAATCCATTCGTCGTTCGAGATGGATCTAGGGACTTGAAGCTACCCGATTCTGGAGGAGTACGAAATTAGAACGGAAGGATCATATTTCTGAGAAACTGATGCGTCATTTTGTTGGATTAGTATCTTCCTTTCCCACCATCTCTTCACTGTTAGAACAATCGAATTTGCCCACATGTTCAAGGAACATCTTCACCGACGCAAGTGCCACGTTTCGTTCCCATACCGTGTTAAGCATACCAAAGTTATATCCACTGCCTATATCATCGAATCATCGTACCCAAGTACAAACTCGCGAGTGCTTCGCTAGGTGCGAGACCAAGTGCCTTTCCCGAACGCACAGTTGCGATGGCCACGAGACCGTATCTTTGATCCACGAATGACTTCTGTTCCACGTCATAGAAAGACCAGAGCCATTGCATCCGAAGACAAGGCCTCGCTCTCGCCGTAGGTATCTCAGTCAGCCGGCCCTGATACATTAAGAAAACACTGACACCACTGACACCACGCGGGTTGACGTACCTATACGATACCTGGTCAGGCCCGTTCCCTTCACACGACCTCCGCACGCAACTATTTTCGCACCAAGAATACATTGGCGGAATGCGAAAATGTTTCTTACCTTCGATGTAGGTTCGATAAGCAGAGCCTAGTCTCAAAACGGGAACCAGGGTGAAGCGATGAGGATTTGTAACAAGCATGGTAGGTGGACAACGTGAATTGTGTTGAGAAGGTACCTACTTCTGGTGCAACCGGTAGGTGCTTTTGGGTCGGAGTGGGTACCTAAGTGCTACCTTAGCGTACTGTCGATATACGTCACCCACTAGGTAGTAGTTTAGACAATCCATCACTCGTACACTCAACTCTACTCTCAACAAATCGGAGCAGTGCCCCTCGCTTCACCCTTACTTCCTACAGTACCTAACCCACTGTGAGGATGCGGAGTTCCGCTCGAGCCAGGGCCGTTAGGCTATCGCCCCAACGGCGCCCCACCCGCCCACTTCACAGCACCTTCCTGGGAGTTTTACCCCGAGGGGGGCGGTTACGGGAGATCACGTGAAAACGGCCCCCATTTTCTGCTTGGGGGTGTACCTACGAGCGCTGTGGCCGCGGCGATGGGCCAGGGGCTTACCTACCTACGGTACCGTACGGTCGCTTAGCCGCCAATGAAACATGTCCTTGGGAGAACATTCGGTCACGACCACAGTAAGCTGGCCTGGGTAGGTACACGTAGAGCTACACGTGTACCTACCTGCGCCACAACTTCTACACATCTTACATTCAAAGCCACATATACCTACGGCATCTCCGTGGAAGTGTACCCTGCTTCTGCGCTCTCCACCTACCTTGCCCTCTCGCTCTGCCAGTGCCTACATTACGACGGACGAGCAAAAAGTCCATGGACCCCTACCCAGGTATGCATAGACGCAATGCCCACCCTACCTACCGGTACCCCAAACGGCTCCCAAGCGTGCATACGTCCGTATCTCGCCCATACCGCATCTAAATCTAAGCCAAACCGTACCGTAGCGCCCGCCCGGGCCCTCGCACCAGTGCTCCGCCGGGCGTCCCCCCGTCCTCGGACCCGCACCATCTTCGTGACGACTGCGCCCTCCCCGCGGCGACCCGGTTGATAGACGTAGGTACCGTACCGGAGGTAGGTACATTAGAGCCATGTCTGGTCCGTCGGAGCAGGGCACCGCCTGTGCCGGGAGCGCCCTGGCTGCGCCCAACTCCCGACGAAGATGTCGAAGGATTCCGGTCCAAGAGGCGTCTGCGGACCCTGGGACGGACGTGTAAAAACGGCCCTGGGCGGACGTGCGTGTAGGGGGAGTGGCAGCTCGGCTTGCCGTTCGAGGAAGCCCGCGGACTCTATGCTGGGCTCGGCAGCGTGGATGCGTATGCGACGGGCGCGTGAACGAGGCTGATTTTGAGTGTGCCTTGGCGGTTGTGCTTCTGCAGATGTTGTGTTATGCTACCACCGAGACCTGTCTAATTGGCTGACTTTCCCGAATCCCCCCATGTATTCTGCCTCAAGAGCCATGGACGATGCATCGGTGCTGGGGTAGATCTCATTGGTTAACTCGTTGGTCTACATGGAAGTTTTGGAATCCTTCCTACCCTGAGAGGCCAAGGTAGATATGTCCGACGACTCAGAACGAGTTATCCGATCAGAGAGTATATACTCCGAACGGGTCTCGAGTCTCTTAAGGAGTACGGCCCATCCATTCCAGCCAAAAAAGAATCCCTTCACCTGGAGGCATGGCCAACGAGAAACCCAACCCCCGACTCCCAGAGCCGCTATGGCACGCCCTCGCCAAGCTGAGCCGTGAGCAGACCCAAGATTTATCGCCACGTGGATCGACCCAACGCAAACACCCACTGACGCACCCCCCCCAGACATAGTCTCCCGCGAGAACACCGAGCCCCCTCTCCTCCACCACCGGTGCTACCGCAGCCCCCACTCCACCATAGACCCCGCCCTCCGCAGTCCAAACCGCGGCAATCCCTCCCAAACCCATGCGCTCTCCAGCTCCCCCGTAGCAAACCAGCCTTCCTCCTCCTCCACGGCGCCTGGCACATGCCCACCTGCTGGTCCCGCCTCGCGCCCCTGCTCCGCGCCCACGGCTATCCCGTACTCACCCCGCACCTCCCCTCCTCGGGCGCGAATCCCCCGCTGCACAACTGGAACCCGGACACGCCGTGATACGGGACAGCGTGACGCGGCTGGCGCGCGACGAGGGGCGGGACGTCGTGGTGGTGATGCACGCGCACGCCGGGCTCGCGGGGAGCGCGGGGCTCTCGGGGCTGGAGAAGCGGAGTGCCAGCGAGAGAGGGTGGAAGGGGGGTGTCGTGAGGCTGGTGTACGTGTGCGCGTTTATGTTTGGGGAGGGGTGGACACAGGTCCCGCCGGGGACGGGGGGTGGGTTGGTGAGTTCTCTTCTCTTGCGGCCCCCTCTCTTGGCTCTCTCTACGGAGGAGGGGAGGCCGTGCGTCTCTTGCGAACCGAATCGGATTGAATTGAATTGAATGAGCTGACAACGGTCTGCCTGTGCGTAGGACCCGGATGTCACCGTCGACCTCGCCCGCGGCATCTACTACGTGCACCCCTCGCACGTCAAGGCCATGATGTACCAGGACGTCCCGGACGCCGAGGTCGCGGCCATTGCAGCGCAGCTCGTGCCGCAGAGTCTTGCGGGGAACTGGTGCACGAGCTTGTTTGCGGCGTGGCGCTGGATTCCGAGCACCTATGTCATAACGCTGGGCGACCAGGAGGCGACGGTTGCGGCCGAGGAGTGGATTGTCAAGAGCGCGGCGGAGAGCGGACGGTGCGCGGTTGATCGCGTGGTTAGGCGGGAGGTGGGACATTGCCCGCATTGGAGCCAGGCCGAGTGGATGGCGGGGTTGTTGGTGGAGGAGGCGGAGAGGAGCGCGCGGTAGGGAAAGGGTCGGGGTACAGAAGGGATTGGAAAGTCGTCCGGAGTGATGGAGACAGATACTCCACCTGTTTCTGCATGGGCTTTGACATTATGAAAATGGACTACGGAAGATACCCAGTCATGTCTAAACATCCTATTTGTTAGTCTGGGTTGATGGTGCATATGATGCATGGCAAGCGGTTGACTCTTCAAAGACCGCGCGACGTGGAAGCAGAGCTGTACCTACGTAGTGGCAGGAGATTCACGGCAAAGCTTTTTGCTGCTGACTATGACCTACTCTGTGGGCACATGACCTAGGTGAGTAATTGTACAAAACGATTTGGACGGTAACGGTCTTGAGTAGGGCTGCGAGAGGCCATATACTCAAGGAAGCACTCATTTTGAACCCTGTCTCAGATACAAAGACAGAGAGTAGGGCTAGCAACGCGATTTGTATTAATATGTGTATCCGTACTATGAGCGGCAGAGTAAACTTACAATCACTGATCAAAATAAATTCCACCTCTGCAGACGTATATGTTAGATAGCACGAGCGACAGCATAGTACACCAAAGTACTGTCGTTCGTGCTCTAGGACTCCTAACGCTGATGAAGCAGGATTTCGGTAAGGGTTTCTCTCTCGACGAAGCCATGGTGACTCGTCTGACTGCCACGCCATCTCGAATAGTACACATGATTATTTGTTGGAACATTTCTCGAGTGAGCCTCGCGTGCTCTCGACCGCTAAGCGAGACGGGTGCATAGGCCAAGGGCATGCATCTTGACGTCCCCGACTGTGGCGTCCGCGCGGCCTTCTACTCGGGGCCCTTGGCTAGCGCTAGGGCCCACATACTGTCAATCTTGCTCCTCCCGAGGACTTGTCGGGCTTCACCATCTGTCTCGCACATCTTCGAACCCCACTTGCGAAAGCCGTGCTGTTTGAGCTCGCCCTCAAAGACAAGAACACAGGTATTGTGGGAGTGGTCCTTTAATTCTCCGTTCTCGTCCATGGAACGCATCCACTTGGGTTCCCGAGCTTGCTTTTCGGCCTGGATCTCAGTAGGTCGGGCATTCTCATCCCACTTGACACGATTCAGCATGAGCTTTTTGTACTTGTTGACGGAATGAATGCCGCCCTCGACAATGACCAGACACATCTTCGGATTGAATATAGTGATTCCGGTGAGAGCTAGCTGTTTTGCGTTTTGGTCGACCTGGTAGCGGTGCTTTCCATAAGCCAAGGTGTTGATCTTGAAAACGCACATGTAGAGACCCTTCTGGGCGTCCTTTTGCTGGTTGGCCTCAATCTTAGCAAGTCGCTGCTCCTTGGTAAGTTTTCGCTCTTCGTTGGACTTGACGTGGTCGTCATGACGTTGTGCAATCTGTGATTCGACTAGCATCTCCACCGCGGTCGGATCGGCAATGGCTTGCTCTCCCATGACGCGCATCATGTTTCCGCGCTTCACCTTTGGAGGAGGCGGGGGCTCCAGACCAAGACGAATTTTGGCCTGATGTTCTTTGAGGTCCTCGGCACGGCGCATCCTGCGTAGCTTGGCCTGCTCTTTGGGTGTGAGGTACATGGGTTTCGTCTCGATGAGGCGCTTGTCCTGCGGAGCTTTGACCAAGGCGGGATGTTGAATATATATGGTGATGATGGAGTCGTCACCGTCTATCTTGACCTTGGACTCGTCTTGCACACAGTCGTATGTCTTCTCATCAAGCAGACCTTCGTCCCACCACTCGACGTCCGGCGGCGGCTGCACCAAGAAGCCACGCTCGCTGTTCTCATCCAGACCAGCGCGGCGCGCTTGCAGAGCAAGTGCTTTCTTGATCTCTTCTAAGCGGGTTTGCGCACGCAGCTTGGAGGCCTGCTCGAGATACTTGCCCCGCGAGTTGAACAGGAGACCGCGCGAGACGCGAGCCTTGGCACCAGGGACGGGCTTTGGATCGTAGTAAGGATTCTTCTTGTCCTCATCGGAGGGCTGCGCGGGTGGTTTGGACTTGGTCTCGGCCGGCCTGCGGATGTCCAATGCGACTGTTGCATGCGGTCTATCGGCAGCGGCAGCAGCAGCGGCAGCGGCGCTCGCCTCAATTTTGGAATCGATCTTCTTGCTGGCAAGCAGAGCAGCGGTCCGCGCCTTCATGGCCTCTAGCTTGGACATGGAACTAGAAGTCGAGGGTGCAGGTGCCGGCGCCGGTGTCGGCGCTGGCGAAGGCGATGGGGCGGGTGATGGGCCATTGCTCTGTGATTTCCTCGCCGCGATCCTGGCTCTGATCTCGGCAGCCTTTGCGGCGGCAGCAGCTTTCGCAGCAGCAATAGGGTCGACGGCGGGCTTTGCGCGCTTAACTGCATCGCCGTGGTCGCCGGGGTACGGCCGTTTGTCGGGCATGGTGGAGGTGGAGGTGGAGGTGGAGGTCGGCGAGAGTGGGAGCGGTCGAAGGGGCAGTCGTGTGGGGGTCGAGGAAGGAGCAGTCGCGTTGGGTATCGCGGAGGGAGCGAGTGGTCGACGGGTCGACGGGTCTGAATGGCGCCCAGAAATCTTCGCTATGCACGGCGGTAGGGGCAGGGGGCGGAAGGAGCGTCGATGGCGAAGGCCCCGTTGCGGTGGTGAGATGCAGCAGTGGTGGGTAGAGCCCGGGCGCGGGTGGGTGAATTGTTCAGACGTGACGCGCGATGGGGCCGCTAGCGTCGGCAGATTTTCGGTTCAAACTTTCGAATCTCGAAAAATTGTCCGCGCTGCCTTGGAGCTCCCATCCCAGCCGATCGCATTGCGCTGTAACTTGTCAACAGACACGGGACGCGGGTGCAGCGCGCGCCAATACCAAATCATGAACTCGTCGCTCCCCGTCGCCTCTGCCATTAGTGGCGTAGAGTTCCAGTTCTTCTCCGCGCAAGACGTCCGAACCGTCTCGGTGAAGCGCATCTCAAATCCGACAACCTTTGATTCCCTCCTGCACCCAGTGCCTGGGGGTCTGCACGATGCTGCCCTGGGAGCTTTCCTGGACAACCTGTAAGATCTCACATCAGCAATTTGCCCGAAGTCCAACTGACTTCCCTAGATGCGCAACATGCGGTCTCACTACCATGAACGGCTGCCCGGGCCACTGCGGTCACATCGAGCTTCCCGTCCCCGTCTACCACATCAGCTTCCTCGACCAGCTCCTCCGCGTCCTCCGAGGAAAGTGTTGTTACTGCCACAACTTCAAACTCTCCCGCGCCCAGGTCAACGAATATGCCGCAAAACTTCGCCTGCTGCGGCATGGCTTGATTCAGGATGCAAATGCCATGCACGAGCACATTGATGCCAACAAGGGAAAAACCAGCAAGCAAGTCGACTCAGACGACGACCAGGACGAGGATGGCATTATTTCGGAACGGAACACCTACGTTAAAAAGTGCATGAAGCGCGCCGGCATTTCCAAGCATGACGCGCGCTCGCGGAGCAACATGACCGAGGCTGTTTCCGACGCCAGGCGCCAAGTCATCAAAGACTTCTACGGCGCCATTTCCGTGGGCAAGAAGTGCAAGAACTGCCAGGGTGTCAATCCCACCTTCCGCAAGGACCGAAGCGTCAAGATCTTCCGCAAGAACCTCAGTGAGAAAGAGAGGGTGCAGATGGCCACATTGGAGAAGCGGATGGAGAACCCGCTCGACACTCTGCGACGGAGAGACGAGAGGGCCAAGAAGCAGATCGTACACGACGACGAGGGAGTTGCGGACCTCTCCGAGGAGGACGAGATCGCCGACACGCTGGATGCGCAAGAGGCCGACGGGACCTTGGTAGCATCCGAGTCCATGACAGCTTCCAAGACGAAGACAAAGTCCGCAGCGGCTGCGCGCGATAACGTCCAAGAATACATCAATCCCTCGGAAGTCCACGCTCACATAGAGCTGCTGTTCGAGAACGAAGCGGAAATCTTGCGACTACTCTACAGTCCCTACGCGCATTCCAAAGCATCAATGGCCGAGGTAAACGCCGACATGTTCTTCTTCAGGAACATCATAGTCCCACCCAACAAGTACAGGATGGAAGACAAGACCGGAGACTCCATTGCTGAGAACCCGAGGAACTCGCTCTACAAGAATGTTTTGAATGCTTGCGAGTCAATGCGCCAGATCACCCGAGAGATGCGCGGGGCGGAGAACGAAGCAGGCTACCGGCGACGCAATTTCGGCGATCTGCAGAACATCTGGGTCACTCTTCAGGGTGCAGTCAACTCGCTGGTTGACAAAGATGCGAATCCGGCGTCAGGCGTTGCTGGGAACAACAGCGCAGATGGTGTGAAGCAGCTCCTGGAGAAGAAAGAAGGTCTTTTCCGCAAGAACATGATGGGCAAGCGTGTCAATTTCGCCGCTCGAAGTGTTATTTCCCCAGATCCGAACATCGAAACCAACGAGATTGGTGTACCACCTGTATTCGCACAAAAACTGACGTTCCCGGAACCTGTTACTAATCACAACTTTTACGACATGAAAGAGGCTGTGCTAAATGGACCCGACAAATGGCCAGGAGCCGTCGCTATCGAGAACGAGTACGGCCAAGTAGTCTCGTTAAGGAAGAAGAACTACGAAGAGCGACAAGCGTTGGCCAACCAGTTGCTTGCGCCTTCCAATGCTTTCTTGAACGGATCCAAGAACAAGAAGGTCCATAGGCATCTCGTCAACGGTGACGTGGTCATTATGAACCGACAGCCAACACTCCACAAGCCTTCCATGATGGCACATCGTGCGCGCGTTCTACCTGGTGAAAGGACGATCCGCATGCACTACGCAAACTGTAACACATACAATGCTGATTTCGATGGTGATGAGATGAACATGCATTTCCCTCAAAACGAGCTGGCTCGTGCAGAAGCAAATCTCGTAGCCAATACCGACAACCAATACCTGTCTGCAACTGCAGGAAAGCCTCTGAGAGGTCTTATTCAAGATCATATCTCTATGGCCGTGTGGTTGACAAGCAAAGATATGTTCTTCACGCGAGAAGAATACCAAGAGCTGCTGTACTCCTGTCTGAGACCCGAGAATGGACACACAACCTCAGGTACTTTGGTCACCCTTGAACCTACCATTTGGAAGCCACGCCCGCTGTGGACAGGAAAACAACTCATCACCACAGTTTTGAAGAATATTCAGCCAGCAGACTACCACGGCTTGACTTTGACATCGAAGTCGCAGACAAGCAAAAACCTATGGGGTCCTTTCACTGAAGAACAGGAAGTCGTCATACAGGATGGCGAGCTGCTATGCGGTATCCTTGACAAGAGCCAAATTGGTCCAGCAGGTGGCGGTCTGGTGAACGGCATCTACGAAGCACACGGAGCCAAGTCTGCCGGTCAAGTTCTCAGTGTTCTTGGCCGGTTGTTAACGAGGCTGCTAAACATGCGCGCGTTCTCTTGCGGTGTTGAAGATCTCATCCTCACACGGGAAGGTGACGAAGCGAGACTGCAGGAGCTCAGGAAAGCGGAGAAAGTCGGATTTGAAGTTGCATCAAGCTACGTAACACTGGACTCAAGCAAGATTACACCGACCAACAAGGAGTTGAAGAGACGACTGGAACAAGTGATCCGGGACGACTCAAAGTCGAAAACGCTTGATATGCTCACCAACGGTGCTTCGGCCAAGATTTCTTCAGCTGTCACTCAAGCGTGTCTGCCCCATCAACTCATCAAACTATTCCCGAAGAACCAGATGCAGACCATGACGGGCTCTGGAGCGAAGGGTAGTTTAGTCAACGCCAACCAGATCTCGTGCAATCTCGGTCAGCAGGTTCTTGAAGGTCGACGTGTTCCTATAATGATCAGTGGCAAGTCGCTCCCCTGCTTCAAGCCTTACGAGACCAGCGTTCGAGCCGGAGGCTACGTCGTCAACCGCTTCTTGACCGGTATTCGGCCGCAGGAGTACTACTTCCATACCATGGCTGGCCGAGAAGGTCTCATTGATACTGCTGTCAAGACCTCGCGTTCAGGGTATCTCCAGCGATGTGTTATCAAGGGTCTCGAGGGTCTTCGCGTCGAGTATGATACGTCAGTGCGCGATTCTGATGGTAGTATGGTGCAGTTCTTGTACGGAGAAGATGGTCTCGATTCCACGAAACATAAGTATCTCAAGGACTTCAAGTTCCAGGCTGAGAACTTCTGGTCCTTGACCGAGTCTCTCCAGCTTGCGGACGCCTACGGCAAGGTGTTCAGTGAAGAGGCCACCGAGTTCACCAAGTCTGCCTACAAGAAGTACAAGAAGAGCGGCAAGCTCTCCGCCAAGGGTCCGGCTCTCGCAGAGTATCCTCCTAGTCGCTTCAGTGGCAGCACGTCGGAGGCTTTCTATGCTGCGAAGGCTGAAGTAAGTAATCGGTCCAGCGTCATGATCTATCATTAACAATCCGCAGTACCTCGACGCAAACCCTGACGGTCTGATCAAGAAGAAGAAATCAGATGGATCTGGTGACATTTTGCGGAGAAATTTTGAAAGAATTCTTGACGTCAAATACTTGCGCTCGCTGGTCGAACCGGGAGAAGCTGTCGGGGTGGTCGCTGGTCAGTCCATTGGCGAGCCTTCCACTCAGATGACACTGAACACCTTCCATTTGGCTGGTCACGCTGCCAAGAACGTTACTCTGGGTATCCCACGTCTTCGAGAGATTGTTATGACTGCTAGTGCCAACATCAGCACCCCCTCGATGACGTTGTATCCTCATAAAGAGATGCCAGTCAGTGACATGAACAAGTTTGCTAAGAGTATCAGCCGCCTTCCTTTGTCGTCAGTGCTAGACAAGGTCACCGTGACTGAGAATGTCGGCACCGGTACACAGTTCACTCAAGCCCGCCAGTACAAGATCAGACTCGACTTCTACCCTGCCAAGGAATACACACAAGAGTATGCCATCCAGGTCCGCGACGTTGCTGAGTCAATCGAGAAAAAGTTCTGCCCCCGGTTGCACAAGATGGTCCGCGTGGATCTCAAAAAGAAGGGTGAGAACAGATCGCTCTCCACAGCCAGATCAGGGGGGGTTCCTACGATCGGCGAAGCCTCTGGCAGCATCGAGCAACAAACCATTCGCCAAGATGATGCTGGCGAGGAAGGTGGCAGGGATGACGACGTGATGAGCGATGATGGCGAGGCGGAGGGCGACGCAACTGATGCCAAGCAGCGAGGCAGACGCGAAGACAGCGTTGAGTTTGACGCCCCTGAAGAAGGCGAACAAGCCGCCGAAGACGTTGATGCAGAAAGCGAAGACGAGACCTACGGTGGTAGCCCCAAGGTCTCTCGCGCCTCCTCCCCAGAGGCAGGCTCCGACGAAGACGCCGAGCCTCTGGTACCTTCCGAAGAGTCCTCCGAAATTCGCGAAGGGCGCGTAACCCACGCCTGTGCCGACGTCTCCACCTTCAAGTTCGACGACAAAGCCGGTGCCTACTGCGAAATCACCTTTGAGTACAGCGTGCATACGCCCAAGATCCTCATGCTCAACCACGTCGAAGCCGCCGCCGAGTTCGCCACCATTCACGTCATCCCCGGCATCACCAGCGCCGTCCTTGTCACCAAAGACCCCGGCACCGGAAAAGACCTCGACGAGCCCTACATCCTTACCGAAGGCTCAAACTTGATCGCCATGCGCGACTTCGGCCACATCATCGACACCTCGCGCATCGCTACCAACGACATCCACTCGATGCTCCGACTCTACGGCGTCGAAGCCTGCCGCTCCTCCATCGCCAAGGAAATCCACGCCGTCTTCAGCGGCCACGGCATCAGCGTCGACCAGCGCCATCTCAGCCTCATCGCTGATGCAATGACCAAGGGCGGCGGGTTCACGGCATTCAACCGCATCGGCATGAGGAGCAACCCGTCGCCGTTCATGAAGATGAGCTTCGAGACCACGGTGGGGTTCCTGAAGGATGCCGTGCTCGAGAAGGAAGCAGAGGCCCTGGATAACCCCAGCGCGAGGATCGTGGTAGGGAAGCTGGGCTCGATGGGTACGGGAAGCTTTGATGTGCTTGCGCCTGTGCTTGTGCAGGATCCGCTCAAAGAAGAGGTCTTGCCGACGGTGGATGAGGATGTCGAGATGGAGGATGCGTAACAGTGCGGTCGTGTATTCTTGACTTTGCTTTGGCGTTCTGGCGGCATGGACGGGGTTTGGAGCATATTTATGTGTCATGTCACGTTGAACCATGCAAAAGTTGGGTCTGTTGGTGCTATGAAATTATCGACTATGCGGGTTCGCTCAGCTTAGCCTTCCCCATTGAACCAGTTTGAGAAGCAACATCTAAGTGTGACTCGTGTCCCATTACATCCTACATGTATCGCTGTGAAAACCTACCTACACTTGCCTCAACTGAGGCACGTACACCACACCCATCCGCATCCTCGTACTTAACTACCTCCCCACTAACCTTCGCCCTCTTCACACCCCTCCCACATTTCTTCCTCCCCTGAAAGTACTTCGCTTTCCCAACCCACTCCTTGAGATTGAATGCGTGTTCTAACGGCGGCGGCACGTACTGGTGGGGGCTTCGCATATGTAGGTGAGGGGCATGCTTTCCTTGCCGTGGTCTCGTATGTATTACGGGACAGCGGCCTTTGTTGGTTTGCTTGGTTTAGACATCCTAGATAGTGCAACGAACCTGTGGATGCACTTTGATCGAGCACTGACGGGGTTCTACATCTTTTAATCGAAGAGGCCAACACTGTGGATTGATTCTGACCTCAGAGTCAACACTAAACTCTCCCAAAGCGCAATCTGTACGCAGGTAGTCAGCGTTAATATTAACATTTCAGCTGAGTAAAACACTTATAGAGCATACACCCAGTGACGCCTCTTGGCGGACTGGGCCATAGATATCTCTAATTATACTACTTATACAAGTCTATTTAACCATAGCTCAAGACTTCGCTGGAACATGTTTAGATCGAGGTAAATAAGCACATTAGAGAGCGAAACGAATTTGAGCCTGTGATAACATAAGAGTAATTTTAACAAGCGCCCTAAGTTGTGAAGGAGGTCTCGAAAACAGTACAAGCCTACACAACAGCGTTAGCATCTTCAGATTAACAATCCAGAACACGGAACCAAGCGCTTTCTCGAATGTGTGGTCGTTGAGAACTGAAAAAAGAGAACTCTTGATACGAAAGATGTTCCGCATGTCTGTATGCTGGGTGTTAAAGACATCTGTGTGGTGATAGCTTGGCGGATACCGTGACGGCACAACACGATGTGCCAGGAATACTCTAGTAAACCTCTCCGGGGACTGTAATATGGGCACTGCTGGCGACAAGTAGTCTCCAGCCATGTATATAATACATACAGGCTATTCGCGTGTGAATTCAGGGAGTGTTGGGTAGGGTGTGTTGGGTTGGGAAGCCGGAGCCCGGCTGCTGAAACTGGGTGGTCGAAGCGACACCTTCCAGATAGGTACCTACAGCTTCTTTGCCTGTCCCTACAAACTGACACCAAATCGAGCTCCAGCCTCGATTCAAAAAGCCTATTCTCTGTACGTAAGTGAAGTTTTCGTTCTTCATCTTGCCGCTCTTCCACATTTGATACGTCTAGTTGGCTACCAGCTTTTCGTGACAGCGCATCTGATTTTAAAATGACTGCAAGCTAGTGGAGGCGATCACCCATGGGCTGGCTGACTGGGATGCTTGTCAAGCTGCCGTTGGTAAGACCCCGCCGAAGCTGTAGCTGCGTGTTCCATACATAACGTGCCGCGAATGAAAGCGATAGCCACACGTTCATGACCCTTTACCGTCACACTCCACGTGGGAACACCTGTGTAGGATGTGCCCTTCCAAGTGGAACCATGAGGTCGGTAACGGTAGACACCCAGCCACAGCCACAGTGTGCCTGGAAGGCAGGCCGTGATCAGACTTATAGAAGCTCGAAGATCAAGAGCAAATTGATCCAATAGTGTACCCAAAGGATAACCTATCCTGAAAGCGACAGCATCAATAATCTTCCGGTCTTGCTGCAAAGGCATGTTTTGACTGCTACTTGAAGCCAGGTTCCAGACTTATATGTTGGGTGGAAGTGCTACAGGGCTCCACTGTCGGGGTCCTGTCATCTCTCACCGCTACGTTTTCACAAGGGTTCGGCAACCGCAATCGAGTGGCCTCGAACCTGCAGTAGGTACGGTACCTATTTCCTATCCCGCGGAGTCAATCAGCAAACATACGTCACGTGCCGCGGCCCGTTGCAAAGTTCCAGCTTTAGTAAACCCGGCGCCCGAGGCCACCATTGCTAGGTATACTATACCTAGAACCCGATAGTGACATTCTGTGCCGGGGTGCTTTATTAGGCGAACTTGGGACCCGCAATACCTACAAATTTAAGCGGTGTAATGTGTATGCGATGCCCGCTAAATACTCCAGCTCGCTTGCGCGGCAGGATGGCCAACTAACCCCGGCAATCTGGACACAATGCTGTCATACTTTGGTTGCAGCATGAACAAAGGGAAGCCACCAGTGTCCACTCTTCATCACTCTGACATTACCCCATCGATGAAATAGCGACGAAAAAGTCACACGAGGTGGAGAACATACGAGATGGACAATATGACAGACCCACAGTGTGTCATTATGTTCTATTGCGGACAACGTCAGGCTCATCGCCATACGCCCAACTGCATGCTAGTATAGTACATAATCGACAGCTCCCAGGTATCCCGGGATGATCCAGCCTGAGTGGACTCAGAAGTAGGTTATATCGGTAATCTTCTGTCTGCATGCTAATCCACGGCAAAGACCCCTTGCCAAGCTGGTCTTACTCCAGCAGTGACGCCTGGTTCGTGTACAGCACGTCGACCACGTTGCTCAGCTTTTCGATCGTTCCCAAGGCTGCGTCGTAGGACTGGTCCCTTTCGGACTCGTCAAAGACGATCAAACACCCAGCCCCTTGGTCAAGAACTCCAATAATGACCTTGTCCAAGATCATCTGCGAAAGCTTTCGCTCCACTTGAACCGTATCGAGACCCACCATCTTAGCGACATGGTCGATCTCTACCCTGCTGAACGGCTCGATCACCTTGATCAGGTTCTGTTCCAGCATGTTGTCGTACAGGCGCCGGAGATGGCCCGTGACGAATGCATCGCTTCCCAGCTCCTGGCGGTAGTCGGTTAATGCCGTCTCGTACTCTTCCAGGCTGCGGTTGGTGTGTGCACGTGCGACGGCCTTCATTGCGTCTAGGCTCTTACCGGCATATTTGATGGCGTGTTTTGAGGTCATCAATGAGGTCACATCATCGCCAGCGTTGAGCATAATCTTGCAGAGCAGCATGTACTGCAGCGCTGAGGTTGCCTTTTGCGCATCATCTTGCGAGTGGTAGCCCTCCATAGCTTCGATGAAGTACGAGAAGGAGGTGTTGAAGTCGCCGTCCTCTGCATGGAGCATGCCGCTCTGCATGTCAAGCCCCGCCTGCAGCAAGGGTGGGGTGTAGACTGACGCGGCCGAGGTCCTGGCCGAGGTGAGTGCGGCTCGGCCCTTGGGTATGTTGCCCAGAGCATGGTAGACGCGTGACTCGAGCAGCTGCACCTCGACCAGCACCAGCTTGTCGTCCAATCGCTTGAGCTCCTTGAGCAGGCCGTTGATAAGCGTGAGCGCATCGTAGTAGGCGCGTTTCTGCATGTACAAGGATACGAGGCGAGTCTCCAGATTCTGGCGCAGGAAGCCTCTCCGCTCGGACACAGCCCACTCTATGCATGACTTGGTGACGCTGATCTGGACGTCGGTGGTGTTGGGGATGGTTGTGAAGAGTTCGAGCAGCTGGCGCACTGCATGCAAGTTAGTCACGTGCTACGCGACAAGGAACGAAGTCGGCTTACCTAGCTTTGCCGTCTTTGCCTTTGCGAATGAGGATAGCACCGACCGCGTCTGCTTGAGGAGCTCGGCGAGGGCATCCACCCGCCGCTGGTGGCGGTACAGCTCACCCAGGCCGACCAGCGCGCTCTCGTAGTTCTTTATCGCGGCTTCGTTGGATCCCGGATTTGTCGACAGCACGTCCTTATATATGTCCTCCGCCTTGGCCGGCTCTGTCTTCGCGAGCTTCTGGGCCTCCGCTATCCGCTTGCCGTTGTCGGCGGCAGCCATGGCGAGGATCGGTACGGCGAGAAGGGGTTCGAGATATGCGGGGGAGACGACGGGGTCGCGGGTGGTGGTGGATACGTTCAATAGCGGGGTGGCGGATAAAGTTGGTGAGCTCTTGATGGCACTCTGATGGTAGACTAGCTTTCCGTGAACGCGGCGACGCAACGCCCGCCGGGCCGAGAGATGTTCCGGGCGGTGTCGCTATAACAACCACGACTTGGCTGCACGCACAGCAACCGCAGCAGCTATTTCGAAATTGTTCACCGCGCAGTGCATCCGTCGTGCAGTCCATCCGGCGTATGCAGCCTCACCGCGCGGCTGCGCGAAGTGGGCGCTGCCGGGGTGATGGACAGTGACATGGCGCGATAGGAACCAATCAATGAGCTCATCGGCCCGTGCACGTAAACAGATAAACATGGGAGCTCCCCATCGCAAATACATACACACCGCTGCTCTTGCACATTCCCATCCACGACCTCACGAAATATCATATACCCGCGCAGGCTCGCAGCATCCCTCAGCTACACGATTCTTGATCCCCTCGGAAGCAGACCATAATCCTGCACTCCATTCCGCATCTCAATCCAATCGCAACTTTGGACTGACCATCACCACTATCATACACGATGTCCTCCATCGACAGGGATAGCTCCCGCGACAGAGAGCTCGTCCGGGCCAGACATTCTTTTTCAATTGATTCGAGACTCCACATCCCCATGTATGTCTACCATCCTGCCATGTTCCCACTGCCCCAGCACCACTTGCAATGCCGTCGCTAACACAGTTCTGCCGCACCAGGTGGGATAGCTCGGACCCAGAGCGCGCTCCGCCGCCTCTGCCACTTAACACTGGATCTCCTGTTCTCACCACACGCCAGGGCACCTCGGCCGCGATCGCGCAGGCAGCCAAGGCGTTGGAAGAGAAGGCGCGAGAGAGCATGTCCATGAGCTCATACACTACTAACCCAATGCCACAGAGGTCTCCTGAGCGATCACTTATTAAAGGTGCCCACCACAAGCGCATGCAATCGTTTCAGAACCCAGCCGTAAAGGATCTACGGAGTTACTTGGACTCCCACAAGTCGCCTGAGAAATCCCCAGAACGACCCACCACCGGATCTGGAACACCGCCACGAGAGATGACCAAGGACTACTTCGGCGGCGACCTCAGCCCCTCGCGCCTAGGAACACCGACCCCGTCTGGCTACGACACTCCTTCATTGCGACCGTCGGCGCGATCTACGCACAAGGCAATTCTGGGAGAGAATACCCCGCCTTCTGCAACAATGATGGCTTTGCAGACCATGAACGTGCCGCCACACATCCTGGACCCTCCTCCGCCGCTCAATATCGACAAGGCTGCGTTCAAGACCCCGCAGTCCACGTCACAGAACTCGGACGGCATCTCGAACCAGCTCCACAGTATCGCAACTATCGTGTCGAATTTGCAGAAGGACATGACGCAACTGAGTCGGCGGAGCAAGGACAACGCGACCGATCTGATCAGTCTCAAGGAAGCCACCAATTCGCGAGACGAGGACATTCGGAAATCGTTGAAGGACCTCGTCGCGACGATGAACCATTCCCGAGACGTTGCGAGTCCTGCAGCCGAGCTGTCTCATTCACAGGGCAGCATGGGCCTCAAGGATCCCCACATGACGCCCACCAAGCAGTTTACCCTTCCCAGGATAGCATCTCCGAGCAGCTTTTTCTTGGACGACCGCACCGGCAGCCCCAATCCATACTCCGTTGAGGGTGCAGCGAGCGTTGCTATGCTGGAAAAGATCATCCGAGAGATGGTTACAAAAGACGGGCAGGAGCGACTGATCAACAATCTGCAAAAGATTGTTGACAATGCAAACGGCGAGACGGCGAAGAAGGTTACGGAGCTAGTGGAGTTCGTCAAGCAGAGTTCGGGCAACAACTCTCTCGTACACGCTAATTCAGCGCCTTTCCAGGCTTCACCTAGCCCGCTGACACGTACTATGTCAGAGGGTTTGTCGTTGCACCAAGTTGCGGATGGCGGGAAGCCATATGCCAGCCCTAAAGCAGCCGACTTCGTCAGCGAGGAGATGCTCAAATTTCTGCGTAAGATCAAGGACAGCGTTGCCGAATCGGGCTGTGTCACAATGGGCACGAAGACTCTGATCCAAGAATTGAGGGGCGAGGTGCTCGGCATGGGCCGGGAACTTGCCCGTAAAATCGAGGAGGCCGAGCAGGCGAAGGCGGAGCAACCCATGCTCGAAGCAGGCGAAGCGAACGACCGGGAACAAGTCAGTGTCATTGTCCAGGAAGGCCTCGCAGATCTCAAAGAGCACATGGACAAGGTGATGCGCGAGCGACGTCGACAATCCATTTCCTCCACCGTGACCCGGACAACTGTGGACAACAACGAAGTCTACGATGTGGTGAAGCATGCTTTGGCGGAATGCTCGCCGCAGGCCGCTGGCTTGGATCAAGAGGCCATCCTCTCCGCCATCCGTGAGGCGTTCGAGGCCTATAAGCCGAACATCGAGGTCGAAACCATTGGGCTGGAGCGCGGCGAAGTATTGGAATGCCTGCGCGAAGGACTCCAAGACTATCGCGGATCTGGTGCGACGAAAGAGGAGATCGAACAAATCGTCCAGGAATCTCTTCAGTTTACGAAGCTTCCTCCACCGATCAACGAAGCGCACGAGATTCGAGAAGAGGTGATCATGGCTGTGCGCGAGTGCTTGGAAGAGCTCAAACCGGAATTTGCGCACAACCCATCTCCCTCCGACAGCCTGTCACGGGAAGCCCTCTATGACATTGTCAAAGAGGCTTTGTTGAGCCACAATCCTGGCAGTCAAGAGCTCGAAATCCCCCAAGAGAGTCTGTACGGTGCCGTCAAGGCTGCCCTTGAATCATCTGGGGCTATGACGTTGGGTAACGATGAAGCTGTCATGCAGCGATTGCAGTCTCTTGTTGATGACATGCACTCCGAGTTCCAGGCATACTCTTCGGCGGGTGGGCGCGACACCGAACAAGTACTGGACGCACTCCGAGACGGACTGGATCACTTGCGTACCCAGCTGGAGAGCTACATCGACAACACCAATCAGACCAATCAGAAAGACGAGACAGTCGAGCACCTCCGCTCTCAACTCGACGGTCTGCGAGGAGATTTCCAGGGTTTCATGGAGCAAGCTCCACGTGCAGAGGAACCATCAGCTCAATCGGAAACAGCCTCCCTCATCAAGTCTGAATTCGAACACCTACTTGAACAGCTTGCTGGGCGTTCCAGTGCCACCGAAGTGCACAAGGACGAGATTCTCGAGGCACTGCACGCCGGGTTTGAGGGCATGAAGTCGCAGGTTGCAGTACGAGGCCTTGATCTGGACACGGATGATGATATCAACGAAGCCATGAAACAAGAGTTCGAGCAGCTGAAGGATGTTATCCTCGGTGAATCCTCAATCTATAAAGACGAGATCCTGGAGAAAGTCCAGACTGGGTTCGCCGATATGCAGGCTCGACTGGATCAAGGCCCCACGGCAGCGGGCACAAGCGGCGATGTCCTCGCGACAATGAAAGAAGAGTTCGAGCATCTGCGGGAAACCCTTGGGGCCAGCCTCGTCAAGTCAGGCGCTGCGGCCGACAAGGACGATATTGTCGATGCCATTCGCGAAATGATGGACGGTCTCCGCTCATCCCAACAAGATGCCTCCAAGGAAAGCATTGCCGCTATCCAAGGAGACCTTGAGAATCTGAAAGAGTCACTCGGCAGCGCATTGGTACGTGCTGAAGATCCTGCCGACAAGGAGGAGCTTTTGGAAGCGCTCAAAGCCGGTCTTGAAGAGATCAAGGCGAGCTCGAAGACTACTGGCTTCAGCGAGGAGCTCTTGGAGGCCTTCCGTGGCGAGCTTGAACAAGTACGGGAATCCAATGGACTGACTCGCCAACATGCTCGTGCCGATGCCGAAGAGGTCCTGGAAGCTGTCCGCCTTGGTCTCGATGACCTCCGCTCACACCTGGAGAAGAAGCTCGATAACCCCGACCGACAACAGTCCGCCACAAGCGACGTCCTGGACGCACTGAATGAAGGACTTGA
This sequence comes from Paraphaeosphaeria minitans, assembly GCA_015832175.1. NCBI lineage: Eukaryota > Fungi > Ascomycota > Dothideomycetes > Pleosporales > Didymosphaeriaceae > Paraphaeosphaeria > Paraphaeosphaeria minitans. The sequence continues at coordinate 2,051,948 of WJXW01000009.1, forward strand.
CGGGCTTCGATCTGATCTTATCAAGGCAGTTGACAAGCCAGTGGACATGACGATCACATACGAGATTCTCGACACGTTGAAGAGTGGTCTCGCAGGCTTGCGTGAAGATATTGACAAGATGAAGGGCATCAACACTACACGTGACATTGAGGAAGAGTCAACACCCACTGGCAACGAGATTGTGCTCGCCGAGGATCCAACGCAGGTACCGGCGCAGGCACCGGCTGAATCAATCAGTCGAGAGATTGTCAGTGAATCTCTACACCGCGGCGATTTTGAGCGGATGGAGGTCATGCTATCACAACTCCAGGTGAAGGTAGAAGCCATGGATGCCAACATTCAAACGCCACGAGCAGCGGGAGAATCTACTCCCGCGCCTGGAACAGCGATGAAAGACGATCTTGTCAGTGTTGAAGAAATGCTAAAAGAAATTCAAGCCGCTGTCTTGGTACTGCAGGAGCGAGAACACTCTGCTCCTGTGGTGGAAGGTGTTGCAATGAAGGACGACACCGACGCCATCGAGGTCCTTCTTGGTAACATGAAAGCGAAGATCGAAGAGCTTCCGTTACCCGATCCGGCGTCCATGGTTACAAAGGAGAATCTTGACGAAGTTGAACTGATTGTTCGCACTACTTCAGAGGCCATCGAGGCGCTGTCTAAGAAGTTTGAGGAAGAAGGCGCATCTAAGGCCGACGTTACCGTGGTCCAGGTCATTGCCGACGATATCAAAGTAGTTTTGGACGAAATGAAAGCTGCCAAGGCGGACGACGAAGAAGACCCCAAAGCAACAAAGGCCGATGTTGACGCAGTTACCCTGCTCGTGGACGAAGTAAAGCTCAAACTCGACGATTTGAAGATTCCCAATCCGGAGGATCTGCCCACAAAGGCCGACGTGGAGCAGCTGACCGGTCTCTTCCAGGACTTCCGCGACAGCTACGACAAGATGAAAGACCAGTATGAGCACGATATCGAAATCACAGCCAAGACCGCAGATGATCGCAAGCAGGAGGCTGCAAGCCTTTTGGAGAATCTCACTGATGTGAAGGTCCTTCTCGATGACATGAAGGATGAAATGAAGAAGAGCCTGGAAGAGGGTGGCCCTCTTGATGGTCTCAAGGAGTCTTTCAAGAGCCTGGAAGACAATGTGACCGGCAACTTCAATGTCACCACCGATGTCAAGGAGCTGATGGAGACGGTGGCGCGTGAATTCGAGCGTGCTCATGGTTCAATTGAAGCTTTGCAGAATGACCAAGCTGAGAAGTCTACACTGAATCTCGAGAAGCAGGATGAGACCAAGGAAGCAATCATCGCTGGAATGGTAGAAAAGATTGACAGTCGATTTGACATACTCATGGCCAAGTACGACGATGCTCAGCTTCTCGCCGATGAACAAGCCAAGGTGATGAAGGAGAAGGCGGAGGAACAGGAAAAGATACTCGAGAGTACGAAGACCATGGCCGAGGAATTGCGACTCACCATCGACACTCTTGGTGCGTCCATCACCGGCATGAACGATCGTTTCGAAGAAGCCACCACCAAGTGGTCCACCGACTCTACTGCGATGACCGGGAAGCTTGATGAGTACATGGCCAAGTTCGAAGACCAGAAGATGGACGACAAAACGGAACACTCCCACACCCGTGACGAGCTCAAGAACATTGAGAACATCTTCAATAGTCTCCAGGACAACGTGACTGAGTATCATCCCAAGTTCATGATCGCTCTGCACGAGATCGAGGCTTTGGTGAAGGCTCACTACGAGCATGCACAGAAAGCCAAGGCAGAACACGAGGAACATGCCCGCACCTTGAACGAGGAGGCACGCACACGTTCCGAGGAACTGCAGAAACATTTCGCAAGCTTGCCAGCACTCCTTCCACCGCCTCCTCCTGCGATTGAGCTGCCGGAGAAGTATGACGACGCTCCTGTACAAGAGAAGCTTGACAAGCTTCTTGCGCTACCGGAGCCTCCAAAGTACAGTGACGCTCCCGTACAGGAGAAACTTGATAAGCTTCTTGAACAGGTCGACGAAGCATCAAAGTCCACTACTCATCTGGAACGCCTTGACGACATCCACGCTCAAGTCAAGGTCACTGCCGCCGAAGTGAGTGAATTTGTCGCGAAGCAAACCCAGCTTATCACCGACGGCAACGAATCAAAGGAGCGCGAGGCGGAGGAGCTGGCCCTCATTGTTGAGCGTAGGTCTGCACAAAAGGAGTCGCTGGAGGCCGACATTGAAAACTTAAGAGCGGAGAAAGAGCGCATGATGCAAGAACTCAAGGAAGAGAAAGAACGTGCCATGGTGGAACTGAAGGAAGAAAAGGATCGTACGATACTGGAGCTAAAGGAAGAGAAAGACTCATTCCTGGCCATTGTCGCATCGCTTCAAGCCGAACGCGAGAACTTGGCCAATCAAAGAGTCCGCCTGACCGGAGAAGTGTCTTCGCTGCACACCGCGCTTGAGATCCGACGCGAAGAGCTGCATATGATGGATGCCAAAGCAGATGCTCTCGAACGCCGTATTCTGAACGGCATCATGGACCACTCTCGCGCCCTCATGATTGCCAAGAACGGGCAAAAGAGCCCGACCAAACACAAAAAGCGCATCAGCACAGACTCTACGGCCGATGCAAGCAAGCTGATGCCGCCTCCAAGCACTGCTGCAAATGGCCTTTCTTTCGCTTTGAAGCCTCGACCCGCGATTCGTCGAAATGGCCCACCGCAGAATCCGGCAACTCGTCGCATCCACTCTTTGAGCCAGATCAGTGGTAACACGCCAACAGGCGCCCAAGCCTATCCCCTCAGCGTGCCTACAATCAACAACGCTGGAGGCCTCAAACGAGCTCACTCGGTCAAGACCAGTTCTCTACGCAAGGGCTCTTGGGGAGGTCGGCCCAGCGCTGTGGTCGCGAACAAGGAGAATGAAATCTTGAGCGAAGCTGACGAAGACGCTGCAACCCAGCCAGGCCAGGCTCATTCAATCATCGAAGAAGACCAGGACGAGATCCAGAGCCAGACCGGCACTGAGCGTCGTCACAGCTTTGGAACCGGTTCCTACGCTGAGAGCTACGCGGAAGGCGAAACCCCGGGATGCGATGGACGTTCGGAGTTTGGAGGCGCAGGAAGCGAGTACACTTACGCCTCTGGGTCTTATATGAGTGGCAGCGACATCGATCGCCGCACTTCCTATGGTTCCCATGCTCTTTCCGGGACGCATCAGGACGACGAATCGATCGACAACCGTAGCGATGACGGCTCTCGCGACGAGCAATCTGACGCGGAAGATGATGAGCCCACTACTACCATCGTGAAATTAGATATCGACGCGCCGTCCGAGATCACTGCCTCGGAGGTCTCCACGGCGACTGCCGGTTCCGAACTATCTATGCCCACGGAATCTGAAGTCGATCGCGCTGTGGAAGCCGTCAAGGAAGAGATGGAAAAGGAGGCCATGTACGCGCCGCCTAGCGACAGTGGAGTCGGAACTGATTTGCCAACTGTGGCTCTGGACAATCAAGTGGCGCTTCACAACGAGAGTGGGGCCGATGCGGACTATTTCCGTCGCGCGGCTGAAGAGGAGAGTGTTGTAGGGTGAGAACTACATCAAAGGCCCGCATCGTAGTGTGCATTTGAATTGCTCCTGTCGGCATGGTCACGACGCTCGAGAATGCACGTTCAGCCGTTGCGGTCTATGGGACGCTGTTGGCCAGGCTGGTAACGCAACAGTATGCGATGGGGTGCAGTTGGAGGACGATTCGTGGTGTTGGGAAGACGGATCGACGAGCTTTTTTTTTCAACTTTTAGCGCCTTCTTGGCTGTCGTACGATTCTTGTATACATGATGTTATGGAAAACAGGGGCATGGTGGCGTTGGATGGTTGTATTCATTCCAGGCGTTGGTGGAGGCGTTGCGTTGGATTCGCTAAATTTTAGTACGCAGTTGTCAATGTTGACAAGTAATGGTTCATTTCTTTAGGCATTGCCCAATCTTGACCCTCCGATCTTGTTGTCTGGCATCAGAGTCATGACCCATCCTTCGCATGGTCCTCATTCACATTCTCGTCTTCGCTGTCGTCTTCGTCGTCGTCCTCCTTCTCCGCGTGCATAAGATCAATAATCAGCACCGAACCGTCCTTCATCGCATCGAGCTGATACCCCGCTTGCAACACGCTCTCGGCGTCGTGCACGCACTTGGCGACATCGAGCCCGATATCCGCATCCTTGAACGCCAAGCACACAAGTCGAAAATGCTCGTGATGCGCGTCGTCTAGGTCCGCATCTCCGCCTCCCTTCCCACTACCACCATCGAAGATCAAGATAGCACGGCCGTGGCTGAAGTAAAATGTCTCATCGAGCCCGGCACGTGAGCGTAGCGCTTTGGAGAGCTGCTCGGGGGATGTGGAGGCGCTTGCTGAGAGACGCGTGAAGCGGCGGGCCTGGAGGAGAGATTGTGCCGTGGAGGGAGAGCTAGGGGTGAATATGGTAACGTTTGGGGGGAGGATGGGGGCGGGTTGTGTCATTTTTGGGGGTGGAGTGTTGGTTGTCACCTGCATTTGGGGGTGTGAATGAATTCCGATCTGTGGAGGCTGTTCGAGCTAGGCCTCACTAGGTACCGGTACAGTAGGTAGGTAGGCAAGTCGTGGGGAAACTCCCTCCCAGCTGCATCACTATGACTTCCTCCATCACGCGATGGAAAAATCGAGCTGTGCAGGGCGCCGAATCAATTAAACAACGAGCACGACATGGCTATACTCGCGACCGGAGCATATGCTTGAGTCCGACCCCGGTCCGTCTCGCCGCCACTACCGGTAGGTAAACGAGGATCGTGCCTGAAATGCCGACGGCTACATCTATATTGATTAAAATTGTCGGTCACGCTCCCACCTGCCATGACGGAAGTACGTGGCCTGTACACAGCACTTTTGTTTGTTTCCTGGAATTGCGAATGCAGGGTGGATGATCCGCGAAACAATACATGTATGGCGAGATTGGGAGGGACAGGTAGGGCTTCATATAGCGCGATGAGGGTATCGTTTTTGAGGTGTAGTCCTGCTCTCGATCGCCTACTGTGTATCTACCTGGATTACTTGCCATCGGTTTCATCATGTTCGGCAAAGCAGCGCTCCTGAGCGCTCTTGTCAGCGCTGTGTCGGCTGGTTCGTCTCTACCCAACTGCACCCACTATACAGGCCTAACTGAACTCCAGGCACAATCCTCTGGGACGGTCGATTCAACGAGTTCAGCTCTTCTGACGACCTCAACAAATGTAATGCCCGTTCGCATCACTCTCTCCAACACTCAGCTTACACCAGCCAGGGTCATGGGCAAACCAAGTCGGACCCTACCAATACTACATCCACGGCTCAGGGGCCGTCACAAAATACGTCAACCTCTCCCCTTCGTACAAGAACGCGGCAGACGCGGGCAGCAAGCAAGGCGCCAAGATCACCATCGACAGCACGGCGAAGTGGAACAGCGACATGTGGCGCACGGAGCTGATCCCGCAGACCAAGGCCGCCATCAACAGCGGGAAGGTGTACTACCACTTCAGCATCAAGCGCAGCTCGACGAATGTCCCGAGCGCGACCAACGAGCACCAGATTGCGTTTTTCGAGAGCCACTTCACCGAGCTGAAGTACGGGTGGGTCAACGGGGAAAGCGGGGCGAGCAACACCAACTTGCAGTGGTTCGTGGGTGGGCAGAGCAGGTGGAAGGTGGAGCTCGTAGCGGACGTGTGGCACAATGTTGCATATGAGATCGTAAGTTGTTTTGACTCTTTCCTATACCTATACATGTACATGAAGAACACGTGATTGGCAACAGGACATCTGCTGACTCGATTCATCGCCCAGGACTTCTCCGCGAAGCAAGTCACCTTCTGGCACTCCACGGGCTCTGATGCGCTCACCAAGACTGCGGGGCCTTTCTTTACAAGCACCTCGTCCAACGGTGCGGACTGGCACTTGGGCGTTCTGCGGCTGCCGCGCCAGGGCAACGATGGGACGGGTGCCGAGGACTGGTACTTCAGCGGCACGTACGTTGAGAGCGGCTCGCTCACTACGTCTGTATCAAGCCCGGCATAGAGCGGTGAATGCTAGGTAGTCTAAAGAGAGATGGATTTGTACATAGGTAGGAAGGTGTAGTAGCAGGCGGACTGAATGACGAGTGTGTGGTTGCGAAACACACTCAGCAGCGCTTCAAAACATTTCATACATGTTGGTAATGATGAGTGCCATTCGATTCCAGAAGCATTGAGGATCTGAGAGGGCATAAATACTTTACCCTCGTTGTTCTTCTCTTGCCTGCATCGCTTTGCAGCTGCGGATGCGCCACTAGAAGAAAAGTGGTCCGTGCGGTCGCGGTTGCCCCCAACGACGTCAGGGCCCCAAGCAGACGCAGAGTCGCAGACAAAGCTGTCCCGCCCACCAAAGCGAAGTTCATTATATCTAATCAGTGTCTGCCGCCGCACAACCTTCCACTCAGCACAAGTTCTTCGCTGCTTCAGTTGCGTCCGCTAGGCCTGTTAACTTGCACAAGGTTTCCCGTCACATACTTTCTCTTTGATCGTTGATCGTGCGCCCGCCGCAGACAGCCCACCATGGCCGACGCACGCGGCGAGTACTGGTACCTCGACGACGGCGTCGAGCCTGCTAAAATCACGGTGCCTGAGTTGCGTAGCATTCTCCTCAAGCACGGCGTACAATACCCAGCCTCGGCGAAGAAGCCTGCCCTTGTTCAACTGTTCACCGTCAACGTGCTGCCTCAAGCCGCAAAGATCCAGCGGCAAGTGGCGCGCACAGTGCGCTCCTCGCGCGGCATAGTCGATGTGCCTTCCAGCGCGAGCACTACAACCACAGACGATGCGGACGAAGAAGACACCCTGATCCCGCCGCCTTCAGCAGTACGGCAGATGTCGCGGCGTAGGACGCGCGCAACCACAGCCGATCAAGAAGAGGATGCGCCTGCGCCTGCACGCCGCGCGAAAACACCCTCACGAAACGTCCCGACCAAACACGCTCGCGATGCCGATGCCGACACCGATGCCGACGCCGACGGGCCGCCAGCGCATCAGCGCACCCGGAGGAGCCTCGCTCCTCAGATAAAGGAGCGCACGCCGGACCCGGAGGCATGGCATCGCTCGGCAGCAGACAGCCCTTTCACCCAGGAAAACCCCTTCCAGAGCGGTAGCTCTCCGGCTCCCGAATCGCACGCGCGCGATCGACGAAGAAAGACCCTGGGTTTCGAACAGAAAGAGAGGCGCAAGAGCGATGCGAACCGTAGGAGGACATATCAATCCCAAGCTAGCCAGCAACACGATGGCGTGGTCGTTCCTACCCGGAAAACTTTCGAGATGCCTGTTGCTCGTGTCAAGAAGCAGGAGCAAGCAGTAGTCGCAATGCCAGATAGTGGCGACGAGGGCGAAGAGTACACACCCGAAGAGCAGCTTGACCTGGTCCGGGAACGTGCTAAGAACGGCGAGGTGGATATCCTGCCTCCACGACGACGCAGGGATCCCTCTAAAACGGCAAGCACCGTCCAGGCCTTCTTGCTGACCTTGTTCGCCACCGCATTCGCCTTGCTTGGTGGCGTCTGGCGAGAGGAGAAGTTCGCCATCGGCTTCTGCAACACCGGCTCTATTGCTCCGACAGCCATCGCTGGGGTCGAAATCCCAGAGTTTGCGACTGGCCTTCTTCCTCAGTGTGAGCCATGCCCGCCCCATGCGTACTGTTACCCAAAGTTGCAAGTCGAGTGCGAGAAAGACTTCATCAAGAAGCTCCACCCGCTATCTTTTGGAGGATTACTCCCTCTGCCTCCGACCTGTGAGCCCGATACCGAGAAAACGCGCAAGGTCACCCAGGTCGCCGACCACGCCGTGCAGATGCTCCGGCAACGACGTGCACAATACGAGTGCGGCGATGAGGACGCCAAAGGCAACGTTGTGCAAAGCCCTGATGTCAGCGTATCAGACCTCAAGCAAGGGTTGCTAGCTAAGAAGGGCAAGAGCCTCTCGAACGCCGAGTTCGAGGATCTTTTCGCAAAAGCTCTCGGTGAGATACCGGGAAGGCAGGAGGTGGTCGAGCCAAGCGACGGGTAAGTTGAAAATCCTTTATATTCCTATAATTGTATATGTCTGACTGAACTGTACTAATCAGATCTCTTGCTTCTAATACAGAACTACCGGAGAACGACGACTCGCTTCAACATCCCTCGCAGAGCTCACCCTCGCTTGCAGCATCCGACGATCCCTCCGAGAGTCATTGGAACGCCATCTTCTCCAGATTGTAGGCCTCATTCTGTTCATCGCGAGCGGAGCGTACGGAAAGCATACGATCACGTCCAATCGCGCCCTCGAAGCTCGCGCGAAGCAGCTGGCTAGCGACGTCTTCGACCGCCTGGCCAATCAATCCGCCCTGGTGCACCAGGAACCGGGTGCGTACCAGGACCGTGGGCTAAGCATGAACCAGCTCCGAGATGACGTTCTACGCAACGAGTTTTCGTCTTCACGGCGCTTGAACCTCTGGAAGAGGGTGCAGAAGAAGGTCGAGCACAATTCCAACATCCGCGCCGCGGTGCGAGAAGGTGCTAGCGGCGATGTCACGCGCATGTGGGAATGGATCGGGCCTGTTCGGCGCCTGGAAGATGGCTACAGCAGTGGGACGCGCGATGGCGGACGGCGCAGCCTGGGCTGGACATCGACGCCCGGCAGCAGTCCGCCTAAGATAAAGGAGTTGAAGGAAGGCCAGCGTTGGGACGACGGACATCCGCAGTACTAGTTTGTTCTTCTTTGCATGTGCGCGTTATCTCGTTTCTTACCCGTGACGGGCTCTCGGAAAGACTTGGACGTTCTAAATGATACCACGGCTTATCTTGTAGCCAGCTACTTGACTCATCTTTCATCCGAACCATCCCCACCTCTTGTGATGCACCGTGGGCACCCTAAATCGCCTCAATCACACTCGTATCCAGAAACGTCTCCAACTCGGCCCGCGACATGGGCGCGCGCCGGTCGCTCTTGGCCAGCATCTCGTCCTCGTCGACCAGCAGCGGCATCAGCTCATCGTCCTTCCACGTCCCGCTCCACTTGTGGTCCGCCCAAACAGCCTGCACGACCTCAGCGTCCATGCCGACTCTGTCGGCGACGAAGCTGTACACGCTGGCGTTGGCGTGGTTGTACACGTCGAGCGTCCGGTCGAGGGCGCGCACAAAGGCCACGATGTCGGCGCGCTTCCCGGGGTCGGACAGCTTGTCGGTCGTGGTGTAGAGGCTGTAGACTTCGCGGTAGGTGGTTGCTGGTTTCGATGGGGGTTAGCTCACCAACTTCCCTTGCGATGCAGACAGGGTGGGAAAGGAAAAGGGCCGGGGGGGGAAGGTAATATACCGTTCTGGAACACAATAGCCTTGTCCGCGCCGATAGCTCTGATCCCCAGCTCCACAGCCGGCTCCCAGATCCCGAACGCATCGACTCTGCCGTCTTTCAGCATGGCGGGGAGAGTCCCACTCCCGCACGGCGCTTTCATGCACACGCTGCCGCTGACGATGCTGTAAGCGCCATCGCCAATCCCAGCCGAGGCGAGCATGCGCTGCACGAAGATGGCAGCAGAGGTCCCGGGAATGGAACCGATTTTCTTGCCCTTGAGGTCGGCGAGGGACTGTACGTTGGCCGGGGACGAAGACCGTGCGACGAGGCGGTACGAGACTTCGGTGATGATGTAGATGAGGCGAATGGATTTGTGGTTTGCGTATTGCTTGAGGCCTTGGGTTTCGGCGTTGGCGGCGAGGTCTGGGGTTGTAAGCTTTTCAACCGGGTTGGGTTATAGGCTGGGTTGGGTTGGTTCTGTGTACCGATACTGGAGTCGGAGGCCAAGTTGGCGACGCCGCCCGAGGAGAGCGTCGCGGAGGAGGAGCCTTTGTAGAAATATTGAATTGCGTAGGCTTGGGGCGTGTGCTCGATCCACTGGAGGGAAGTGGCAATTTTGAGAGCGGACAAGCTGGGGAGGAGGGCGAAGGGGAAGAGGAGGTATGGGAGGTACATGGTGGGCAAGTTATGGGGTTGTGAAACCGGTTGGAGATTGGGATGACAATATCGCGGTCCTTGTGAGATTTATTCAATTTTCTTCCACCAGAGTTATACCGTCTTGATTTCACGTTGTGTTGAACGGGCCTGCTATAAACAGGGATGGCGGTCTGGAAGATGCTGTCCATATGCTGTGTGACTGTGCGCACAACTGCCGAAGACAAGTTAGTTATTGTCGCCGATAAGGCAAGAATCCGATGCTTCTCTTTTCATATTGGCGTATGTTGACGTTCGAAATTTGTCCAATAGGACTTGTAGCATTGCACATGAGACCCTAACATGGTAAAACATCCACATGATGAGGTCGGGGAAATATGTCATGCGACATTGAGACCTTACTTGGTGACATCAGAAAACCCATAGAACCATAACGCCGACGCATGCACCCCGCAGGACCACGTTCGTGGGCTCTTGTGTGTAGGCAAATTCGTGCTTAGTGTGCCTGGATCCAACCAAGCATTAGACCGTACGCCTGAGCCTGTGCCTGCTTGATTTTCGAGTCATCATAGTCCCCATAGACCGCGAAGCCGTGAGGCACACCAGGGAAGACCTGCACCTCATGTTCGACCTGGTTCTTCTCCAATGTTTGTCGTCCTGGGGTGAGAACCTCCTCTTCTGGGAATAGCGGGTCGTCCTTGACTGCGACGATGTACATCGGCGTCGTCACTGCTTCCAGGTCCTCTTTCGTCACCATCGTGCCATGAGCGACGGCTCCGGCCTTAATGACAGGTACTTTCTTCACCGTTCCCTGTTCCTCATCCTTGGGTGCTTCATGACCCCAAGCGACAGTGTCTGGATGCTCGCCTGCCAGTATGAGGATATACTTGGCACCAAAGCAGTAGCCCACGCCATAGATGCCGCCCCCGTTGGCAACTGCATCAGCGAACTCTTCTTTCGCGCCCTCAACTACCTTGTGCAGGATCGGCATGACCTTCTCAGGCGTATGCCTTGCGAGCCACATATCGATCATAAAAGACTTGACACCCTCGGCACTCTTCATCTTAATTGTTTCGAGCCATGACGCGTCCTTTGTAAGCTCGGCCATGTTGACCGTGTTGGGAGCAGGGTCATTGTCGAACTGATCTGGCATAACGACTAGGTAGCCCTCGGTGGCATATTTGTCGGCCTGAAGCTGGTTGTTCGTAGACTTGATACCGGTACCGCCTGTAAGGAGGAGCAGGAGCTTGGAAGGTGAATGCGGATAGTCTGAGGGCTTCGCTACGTATACGTCGACACCGCCGAGCTTCGTTAATTCACCAGAGGGTACCTCACCCTCTGGCGTAGGCCTATCTGATGTGCAATGTTCCTGGAGATTGTCAGCGAGAGTGTATTAACTGCAGTTGTTACCTGCTCACACCCATGGTCGGGCCTTCCTGGGCTATGCTGTCGCCAGGAATGGGGCTCTGGCCTGGCGCAGCGGGAGGAGGCACATGAAGTGCTGGCGTTTCTTGCGCATCGCTCTCGGGCGCTCTGGTTGCAATGTCATTGTCGGCCATGATCGTTCTGAAAATGCTTCTGTTGCTGCTGCGAGTCCACCGTTGCTTGGTTTGGTTGTGAGCTGAGGGTCCGGCCAATTACGTAGCCTAGCTTGGCTGGGCCTGCCATTAGCCTAGTGCGGGGCTGGCGCCTTCCATTTTCATCACGTGAAATACTTTACGCGTCGGACGCGTCGCGGAGGCAAGCACGACCGCCCGCCTCTCCACTCCCTACTTCCGCCCAACACACCACCCACGCGTTACTTTGTCCCGACGCGTGCGCTCCACCTCAAACATGGCAGAACAAGCGATCACACAAGGTGCTATCAGGTATGTGCTCTTGCAAAGTGTGGCAACAAGCCAGCTGACACCACCGCAGGAGCATCTTTGAATCCAGCGGCCCTTCCGTAGAACATCCGGTGCTGCAATGCGTGCAGATCAAGACTATGGATCCCAAAGGTGGAGACAGTGGCGGTGTTCAACGCTTCCGTGTTGTCCTCAGCGACATCCGAAATTTCATTCAGACCATGATCGCGACGTGTGAGTGGATACAGTCTGCGAATTCATCTCTCCTGTACTGACCCCTCAAAGCGGCAAACGACATAGTTCTTTCTGGAAAGCTCAAGAAGGGCTCCATTGTTCGACTGTCGAAGTTCAACCCTCAGCAGGTGAAGGAGAAGAAGATACTCATCATCATGGACTTGGAAGTCCTTGACCAGTATGGCGAACATGACAAGATCGGCCAGCCGGAAGCGCTCGAGAATGTGAAATCGGAGCCGCAACCCGCCGCCATCTCCGGGGGCGGTTTCTATGGCTCGCGGCCCGAGCAGCAGCAACAGGCACCGCAGCAACAACAGCGATCGCTTCCCGTCCACCAGAACAACCAAGGTATCTCAACGCACCCGCATCTGTACCCAATCGAGTCGCTTTCTCCGTACGCACACAAGTGGACGATCCGCGCGCGATGCACACACAAAGGCGATATAAAGACGTGGCACAACCAAAAGGGAGAGGGAAAGCTGTTCTCTGTGAATCTATTGGACGATACTGGCGAGATCCGCGGCACAGGCTTCAATGACGTGTGCGAGCGACTATACCCAATTTTCGAGGAAGGCGTGGTGTATTATATCTCTGCGCCGTGCAAGGTGACACTAGCAAAGAAGCAGTTTTCAAACCTACCAAACGACTACGAGCTCCAATTCGACAGGGACACGGAGGTTGAGAAAGCTGAAGATCAAGACAACAAACCTCAAATTCGGTACAATTTCACGAAAATTGGGGATCTCAACAACGTGGAGAAGGATACTACCATCGACACAATTGGTGTGTTGAAGGAAGTTGGCGAAGTCAGCACGATCACGTCCTCAAAGACCAACAAGGACTTCAGCAAGCGGGAACTGACACTAGCCGACGACAGTCAAACGTCCGTTAGGCTCACCGTATGGGGTAACTCAGCTCAGTCATTCGAGGCGCCTCTGGAATCTATCATTGCTTTCAAGGGCGTCAAGGTTAGCGACTTTGGTGGCCGAAGCCTGAGTCTGCTGAGCTCCGGAAGTATGACCATCGACCCCGATATCGATGATGCACACAAGTTACGAGGCTGGTTTAACGCCGCTGGTCAAAATGTCACGTTCTCGACCCATCAAAACATGGCGTCTGCGGGTGGCGGTCAGAGGAACGAGACTAAGCTCATATCTCAGATCACGGAAGATGAGAGCTATTTACAGATGGACACGCCCTCGTACTTTAATCTGAAGGCGTCTGTCGTCTACATAAAGAACAGCCCTACCTTTGCATACCCGGCCTGCTCTACCGAAGGCTGCAACAAGAAGGTCATCGAAGAGAACAGCGGCGAGTGGTGGTGCGAAAAGTGCCAGAAGAAGTGGCCTGAACCGTTATTCCGATACGTTCTGAGCATCAACATCTCTGATCACACTGGTCAGATGTGGTTGAGCTGCTTCGACGATACGGCCCGCACAATCATGGGCATGTCGGCCAATGATCTCATGAAGCTCAAGAACAACAGCGAAGAGAATTCCACCCAAGACTTCCACAGTGCTATGCAGGAGGGTACATGCAGGACATTCAATTTCAGAGTCAAGGCAAAGATGGAGACGTACAATGACCAGCCCAAGTGAGTAATGCTGCACACGGCGTTTAACATCCTGCTGACAATGATATAGGCCTCGCTATCAGGTGATGGGCATCAGCACACTTAACTATGCCCAGGAAGCCAACAAGCTTGCGCAACTCATCAAGCAGTACGACCTGGACAGTGACAGCTTGTTTGTATCATAGAGGAAAGGGGTGGATCTGCCGAAGCTGGAGCCGGTCATGTGTTGTTGCAGTTTTGCCTTGGCGCGAAGTCGTTTGAAAGTGGCGTATATGAAGACGCGCGACAAGCGTTGATCATTCAGCAGTCGACGGAACTGTAGCTAAAGTTAAGGTCACGTAAATGCTTTAAAATAGACCTGTCTGCGTGCCAAACTTCCAGATCGGGCATGTTTAATGTGCACAGTGCCAAGGCGGCTGCGCGCTAACGGCGAGTCGCTGACTAACGCGGGAGCCGAGCCTCCGCACACACGAAAATTAGACGACATAGCCAACACCTATTCCCACCAACGTCTCCCCGTCGCCCTCTCTAACCGACACAGCAAAATCAGTCAAGATGGTGAGTCTCAAGTCTTCTCACAAACAAAACGCAGCCTTGTACAATTGCGACACGATGAGCGATACATGAACACCTGCCGACTACGAACCTCGCCTCCGAGAACACGATACGACCACTATACGGAACATGTCAGACGGCGTTGCGCGAGAAGGGATGCTGGGCGAAACAGGTGCTGAGATTTGACTGCATATGGAAAACAAGGCTGTCTGATTGAAGAGGGTGGGTTTGGCATCAAGTTACTGGCCTGAGCGCATGGGATCGCGTATCCCCGCCACGATGTTGATGCTGGATTCCATGGGCATCAACGCACTGAGATCTGCTCCTCAGCACAGATTCATTGCGGAGCACTTTCGATGTTTCAGCGCCCACCAGGTCACCCACTGGCCACCACCACATCGATTGCGAACGTCTATAACTCTTCATCTCGATAATCGCTCGTTCGTGTCGCAATATTCGCTCGCTCTAGAATACACACACGATGGCCAGGACACTGGGAACCTGCAAGCTAATTTGTTGTGACAGGTCAACGTACCCAAGACCCGACGAACCTACTGCAAGGGCAAGGAGTGCAAGAAGCGTTAGTTCTTAGCCCTCGGCCGGGAATTGAAATGCCCATACTGAGACTTCGCAGACACCCAGCACAAGGTCACCCAGTACAAGGCCGGAAAGGCTTCGCTGTTCGCCCAGGGAAAGCGTCGCTATGACCGCAAGCAGAGTGGTTATGGTGGTCAGACCAAGCCCGTCTTCCACAAGGTACGATGGACGCGGTGATTCTCAGTACCTTCGCTAACAGCATTGCAGCGTGCGAAGACCACCAAGAAGGTTGTGCTCCGTCTAGAATGCACTGCGTGCAAGGTACGATTTGTTCCCAATCACACGCCCAGGACGCATCTAACAACCGCAGACCAAGGCACAGCTTGCTCTCAAGCGATGCAAGCACTTTGAGCTCGGTGGTGACAAGAAGACGAAGGGTGCGGCTCTTGTCTTCTAAGCGTGTTCCTTGTTCTCTCTTTTGCTGGGCCCTCGGTGTAGTCTTCTGGGGTGGATAGGGACGGGACGGCTTTCCCATTCGACACATACAAGCATGGTGGAGCGGCGAGGGCGGTTCTGCGGATGAAAACATGCCGGTCACGAATATTACGGACTGTAACCTACAAATGCATCAAATGGAGCTCGATTGAAGGCCCTCACGTAACTACTGTCTGTCTTTTGGCTGTATTGCGAACGCGATATACGTGCTCGTTTCAGTCGTGTCTTCGCACACAAGCGGGGTATTGCGCAAGAGTCATTGGGGAAATCGGCAGCCTCGCTAAGATCGCGCCGCACACGCCTGGGTTAGTACGCATCATCGTTTGGAATGTTGAAAGATAGGCATCCAACGTCTTCTGCTCTCTTATTCTCGGCATCCCGTCATGACTGGTTCGCGAAAGAAGAGTGTCCTAATCATTGGAGGTGGAGCGGTTGGAGCCATTGCTGCATTAAATCTTGAAGTCGGTGGACTCACGAGTGTTACTCTCGTACTACGATCAAACTTCAACGCGGTGAACGAGCATGGTTTTGATATCAAATCATGCGATCATGGCAGGGTTAATAGCTGGAAGCCTAGCATAGGTAAGACTCGTATGCCCATATTTCTGTTGCTATTATTCGGAGACTGTTTTCACCAAAATAGTTGAGCTCTTTCGACGGTTTCTGGTTTGATTACTCCCGTGTCAATCCATCCTTATCGTCCTTGCAATCAGCAGAGCTCTGCTACCCCTGCAATCACCTCTACTTTTTCAACTCCTGGTCGAATGACTCAGCTCGTTTGCATTTTACCTCACCTCTCCCGGCCTTCTTGGCAGTATGGACGTGGTTCGGAATGGATAGTATGCACTATCATCAAGCGGCCTTTCAACGATGCACCCAACGCGAATCATTACCCAATGAGCGCTCAAAAAAGCTAACCTCACCAAACAGTCCGCAACTCAATTCCCGATATCGCGAAAGAGTCTCTCCCTCCGTACGACTACATTGTTCTCTGCACAAAGAACATCCCAGGCATTCCACCCACGGTGGTCGATCTCGTCACACCCGCCTTGCCCAAGGCCAACTCGCACACCACCCTGGTACTGCTCCAGAATGGCCTCCATATCTACACACCATTCTTGGAAACCCATCCCCAGACACTCGTCCTGAGCGGCATCTCCATGATCGGTAGCGAAGAGATTTCTCCCGGGCAGATCATCCAGAACGAAGGCGACAGGCTCATCATCGGTGCATTCCCGAATCCCAACATCGATTCCCCTACCTCCGCGGCGCTCGAATTCGTCAGCATCTACCAGAACGGCGGAAAGACGGACTGCAAGCTCGGCGAAGACGTCCTGCACGATCGATGGCGGAAGCTCGTCTACAACGCTTGTCTGAACCCAATCTGCGCGATCTTGGGTCTAGATACGGGAAGACTGAGACTTGCCGCGGATGGAGAGGTGATTGAGAAACTGGTCCGGCCGGCGATGCAGGAGATTGTAGATGCGGCGAGGGCGAACGGGGTCGTGCTTGATGAGGATGTGGTGCAAAAGATGATCGATGTGGACCCGCTGCAGAGTTACCTGAGCCCTTCAATGCTTGCGGATGTGAAAAAGGGGAATCTCATCGAATATGAGAATCTGCTCGGTGGGCCATTGAGGGAGGGGAGGAAAGCGGGAGTGAAGATGCCGACGATTGAAATGTTGTATTATATGGCGAAGGGAATTCAGTGGCGGACTATGGAGGCGAGGGGGATGGTGGATATTCCGCCTCAGAATGTGTAGATAGCTGCCTTGAACGTCTGCGTAGAAGTTGGGTAGACGTATTCGCATTAGCTACATGGCGCCGTTCTACTCAACGCCTAACGGGATCTTCATTGCGTGGTACTGGAGCGGATAATACAGGAGCTACGTATACCGAGGAAATTGTACGTTGAGCTTCTACCTAGGTAGCTGGCCAGATTCTGAAGCAGCAGTCGTAGATACGCACCCAAGGAACTCTGAAATATTGGAAACGCGCTTAGCCTCTGTAAAAGCTCAAGTCATGGGTACTTGGTACCAAATAAGCTCAGTTCGGATTTTCAACGCTGCCTACCCATACTGGTCGGGTCCCAACCCAACAAACGGCCCCTCCCCCGCAATTCACAACGAAAAACGAGGGAACTTGTCGGAAGAGTGCCCACTCAAGTACGTATCGATAAATCTGTAGTGGGTTTCACATTCATTCATACCAGCCACACGAGAAAAAGGAGCATCTTATGCCTACGTTGGCTGACGTATCGACCACAATAGCACCTGTTGTCGGGCTGTTGGTTACAATGATGTCATTTAGTAGTAAGTAACCACCACCTTGCAGAAGATCAGCCTCCTTCAACTATCACGGTGAGAAAGCTAGTCGTCTTTCTCATCATATATCCCAGGTTAGAACAAGTCACCTATACTTACACGCATACAGCCTTGGCATCGGAGCTCGTCTCAATGATTGCGGTAGCTACACAGAAAAACAAGGAAACAGGCGAGCCAGAACACATACTGAGCACCGAGGATCTTTGCAACCTTCGCTTGGTCAACAGGCAGACCAGCAGCTGCGTCCAGCGCGCATTCGGAATACGAGCCTTTCGGCATCGCAAACACCTGTTCTCAGAGCATGGTCTAAAAGCCCTCGTTGGGATTGCTCGGCATTCTTCGTTTTCGGAATACGTTCATAAGGTGTCCCTTGGGCCGGAGCGTATGTCCAAAACCATGCACCAACCTTTCCCGCCCGCTCTCGAACCTGCAGGGATCCCTATAAAAGCCTCTACTCCCGCGGCGTCAAAATCACGGTTGGCAGACCCGGAGGCATCATTCATCCCTTTCCACGGTGGGGAGATGTACAAAGCTTGGTGTCTGTGGTATCAGTTCCGCATTGGAGAACAAGAGGCTTTCCAAAACAGTAATAGGGGGATTCGTCTATTGAAGGATGCCTTGAAACATCTTACTAACGTACGCGTGATCAGCATCGAATCGTACCCTGAAACTAATACGGATAGAGGGTACGACGACCCTTGGAGCAATTGGACACCTCCTTGGGGGGCAAGGAGTCTGGTGTGGGAATTGAATTCCATAATTACACCACATCGCGTCGATGCGCGGCGATTGTTCTGCGACGTCAATCCGGACATTGTTAACTGGCATCTCAATTCGACACTCGAGGCATTGGAAGCGATAAAGGATCGGCCGAACTGGAAGATAGAATTCCACCTCAACTCCAATGAGAAGTATCAACAAGTAGGATGGCCTGTTGATGTCGATTCCCCCTGGTGGCAAGCTCATAAAAACCGCGTGCGACATGTCCACCTCCATCGCTCGATACAAACGCTGGAAAAGGTGCACGATAGAGCGGACTGGCTCACTAAGCTTTTGGAGAGCTGCGGTCGCTGTTTAGAGGTACTGAGTTGCCAAAACACATTCTACTGGTCAAAGATCGTCTGCAATGCCTCCTTGCCTGCGCTGCGTCGTCTAAACATACACCACGCCACTGTCCAGGATTTGTATTTCGACATGTTTCTGGCGACGCATGCTGAATCCCTCGAAGCGATCAAGCTCATCCGTGTCGGGTTGTCCATACTCGAATATCTGCAAGTGCATGAGGATGAATATCCTGTGTGTGTATTCCAAGCAGACAAGTACGAGCGCGAAGATGCGTCCTGGAGAGCGAAGTTCAAACTCATGTTGGAACTTGCACGGCTCCGCAGCATTCATCTGGAACATTTGAGATGGGCGCATGGGAGCTTGGGGTTCTCACAAAAGAGGATCCCGCAGATGGTGGAATCGCCCGAGTACGGTAGATGGAAAACGACGGCCACGGCTGAACGCGAGGATGTCAAGATTCTTCTCAATCGAGCTATTCTTGAGGACAAGATCTGCTTTGTGGGGTATGACAAGCATTGGATGTGGGAAGTAGTTTTTTTAGAGGAGAAAAAGGCAGTTAGGACGATGGTCATTAGGTGAAGAGCCGCTGGAAGGAAGATCGCTATGTTGGGTTGCGGGTTGGTATATCTGGGCGTTGAATGCGACCGAAAAGTTGGCAATGCATGCATCACTGTCGTGCAGCTCAAAGCTGTACTTCGGTGGTGGAGCCATCGCGTTATGCGTGCCAGGTGAACCAAACGAGGTGTTACGCATTGCTTAGGATTATACATCCATCTTCGCACCGATTAACCTCGTGTTCGACATCATATCGTAGCATCTGCCAGTCGAAAGAGCCTAGCCCCAGCTTCTGTCGTGGAGGGAATATCCTCCAGGTTGTTCACCATGTTGCCCAAGAATGCAATCAGTCGCTAATCGCAGCGAGATGTATTGTGAATGATGTGGCCAACGCCAAGTAACTGGTGTACAATCGGGCTACCCGCGATCTTGATAATTAAATCTGCCTTTATGATATCTTCGAGGAATAACTCGGCGACGGTCATAATCTCAGAAGCGGGTGCTTGGCAGTACAGTATTGCCATGATGTGTACAAGTGCTTCCGTACATGTGGTTTGCACGTCTATGCATCGGCAGCGGTTGCTTCGGCTGATCTCGTTGGGCCCGGGAAAGTCTGTAAGAGAATGCGAGGCTTGCCGGCTCTGAGACGAGGCTAGTCCATCCAGTAGGTAACGTGACTGGTGACGGTTTATCACAAAATGCTGCCCATGGAGCTTTTCGGTTCTTGCATCCACAAAGACTGAATATGGCATACTCGAGTAGGCGAAAGAGGTCCAATGTAATCCAGCCAACAATCCATGCCTGCAGTTCAAGGTCCTGCGAGGCTATAATGCGAGGGTAATCCACCAAGATTTGTGCCTCTGGCATCCGTACAATATGTCCCAGAACGCATACAGGGTGTATCTCAAGCCGATAAACGCACCAGAACAACCGTCTTCGATCGTCCATCTCTTGTAATGAGATATTCTCGGGCCAGTGACTCACATCGTACAAGCCATGTTGAGCTACCAGTGCGTGGTACGGTCCAAGATAGCGATTCGAGTCATTGTTGCTTGCACGCTTCAACGAAAAGACCACCAGTCGCCCAAACTAGCGCAGGTAATCAAGATCGTATGTTGAGGCAACCCTGGCCGGGATGTTGAAAATGGCCTCGAAAAACCATCTTTCGCAATCGGGAATTGGCGGGCCCACGAGCGTGTTCCGGTCAGAGACGCCATGACGTGAAGCTGTGCACTGAGGGCACACAGAGCCATTAAGAGCAAATATTATGGACGACTCGGGTCGGGGATTCCATCATCCCAACGCACCCATAGATTATCTTCAGGAAGGAAGGTGGATTAGCATTGATACATGGTGTCGCGATAAATCCTGACCAAGCGTTGGATATGACTGAGCGATACATCCTGGTCAGGTGGTGTTTCAGTAGCGTGAGAGCACTCAACGTTTTTTGCAGTCTCGGCGGCTGTATTCAACAGGGTTGGCAGGCTTCCCGCCCCATTATCGAATTGGTCGCACCATCGTGCATTGTGCGTCGTAGGTAGTCTCTGCAAGTGAAGCACACTGCCGATTGCTCTCACGGTGAATCGCTGCGGTCGTTTCTCCAACGGCATTTGATCCCGCTTGCATGAAATAACTCGCAGGCACGAGATGTGCGTTGCATCTTCTTTCCGATAACAGTCTTCCGCATGGTCGAATGTGCAATCGTTCGTATCGTCTAGAGATGGAAGATGCTCGTTTTGCAATTTGCTGTCGCAGACATTCTGCCGGACGATCTCATTGCACAAAGGGCGACGACGGAACGAGATTTGTCTAACATTTATGCGTTGTTTACAGTTGAGGGGTGAAGTCGGTTGAAGGAAGGCAACACTCCACAGTGGGGCGTATTACTAGGTAGGTAAGCACGTGATCTTTGCCCTAACAGGACATCCCCCAGCCAGGGTTAATTTTCAATCGCACCATCGGCCCTAGGTATCTCTCTTAGCTAGATTTTGTACGTCGTTATAGACACTGCACCCAACGCACTTGAGATCGTCGTCGCCCAACACATACAATTCATGAATGAACATGTGCACATCTAGAGTGTTTTCGTCGGCACCAGGAACTCAACAACAACCATCTCGCTTGCAAATATTTACATGCGCATGGCGCCGGGCTAACGATTGATATTCAGTCTATGAGAAACTATATACAGTCATAGAAGCCATCCACCACCTTTCGCACCCGTCGTTATCAAGCACCGTCTAGAAAGCGGGCTTCGCGTTCTTGAGCAGCTCTTCAAAGTACGCCTGGTTCCACTGACCCGCCTCGGGGCTGGGCTTGTACGCATCGTTGTTGCCGCAGAAAGAATCGTATCGCGTAGCAGAAGTGTCGCTCGTGCCGTCGGACTCGCCGCCGGGCTTGCCCCAGACGAAAGCGTCGACGAGCTCCACGCCAGTGCTGGATGTGGGGCGCACGCCGAAACCTGCGCCCTTGACGTTGCACCAGTGACCCCATTCCTCGCGGAGGCCGGTGACGGCGTTGCTAGTGGAAATGTTAGTGGTCTGCCGAGGGGAAAGGAGGAAGGATGGGTGACGTACCGGCCAGTGTCGACGATGGCGTGGTTGGGGTGGCCTGCGGTCTTGAGGGCGGCGCCGAAGAGCTCGGTGTAGAGCTTCTCATTCTGCGCCTTGTTCCACTGGGCGTCGGTGGCCTTGGAGAACTCTCCGGGGGTCAAGTCGCTGCGGACAGTCAATTGCCTTGCTCCTGTAGCGCAAGCCGTGCGAGGGTCACTTACAAGGCGTTCCAGCCAGCAATGTTGGTGGACACACCGCGGACCTGGCTGGGCGAGCCCGCAGCCTTGAACACCTTCGCCAGCCCCTCAGCGCCGGGCTTGAGGTTGTCGTTCCAGCCGAGCCAGCCTCCGTGACCAGCGTCGACGTACATGACGACGTTGGGAAGGTTAAGTGTCTTGAGCGCGTACGCGACGCCCTCTTCGTAGCCGGACTTAGACTGCTGGCATGCGGTCTCGTCGATGTTAGTGACGAGGTTGGGCAGGGAATCAGGCTCAATAATCAAGGCAAAAGCCTGGTTGGGGTTGGCCTTAAGGATGCCGGCAATGACTTTGTCTCTGCTTAGCTTTGCGTGTATGTGTAGAGGGGGAGTGCCTACCATCAATGTACTCGGTCTTGTATTTGTTGATCTCACCGACCGCGAGCTCACCGTTGGAAGCCTTAGCAGCACAGTCACGTCCGGGAAGATCGTAGATGACGAGACCTAGGACGTTCTTGCAGGGGATGTCGGTAGCAAGTTCGGTCTTCAGCCTCTCGATGTTGGCAATGGTGTCGAGCCAGAGGAACGAGCCGACATTGCCGACCTTGGCGGCGGCGGTGGCAAGGCTCTTGTCGCTCAGGTTCTTCACGGCCTCCGCAACTTCAGCTTTGTAGAAGGAGTTGGCATGGAGGGTGTATGACTTGAAGACGTTCTCGCTGCCGCTGAGCTTGACCGCGGAGGTGCAGGCCCTCTTGGTCACGGGCTGGGAGGGCAGCGCAGAAGCTAAGGTGGCCAAGGCCAGGATGGAGGTAGAGGTCTTCATGGTTGAGGATTGTGGTGAGGCAGGCCTTCGATGTGATGAGTTGATGGCTTGAATGTCGAACTGAAACGGACGGCAAAGGCTTATATACTCAGGCCGATGGTAGATACTTTCGCCCCCCCCCATATGATTCATTTTTGCCCAAATCAACTTGATTGCGGCGTCAGGTCAGTGCAAGGGGTTTGTTTTCCGCCCATTGATTACACCAGAAAGCGCAAGGTTACGTACGTGAGCCCGCTGAGCCTCATGATGGGGTAACATCCTTTCGATAGGATGTAATGTTCTCCACTCCACACTTTGGAGGCTGGCGTGCTCAACGGCGACCGGACCGTATTCGAGTAGCATGTAGAACCGTGCCCGTGGAAGAATAGAAGTCTCGTGGAAATGGTGTCGATGATATATTTCTCTGGGCAACCCACCTTTTGTTTCAAAGATCTTCCTATTGCTCGACACATCGAGAGGGTACCGCGCGCACCTTCAAGATGATAGGTACAAAGCAGTACAAGGAGGTTTAGAGCCCCTGCATGGACGGAGACCCAAGGCGGAGGGCAGGGCCGGCTGAGATCCAGGATCTCTCACAATGCTGTTTACATGTTCTTGGGGCCCTATATCTCGTGACAGTGGAATTCCGGGGTTGCGAAGCTTGATCTGATGTTTCAAATAAAATTCGCCGATCCGTTGCCGTTTGCGTAGCAAATCGGGACTCCGCGTTATGAACAGGGTATGGCGGGGCTGCAAGCCTAAATTGTCTTGTGATAAACTTTCCGGGTAAACTGACCTACTCACTTAATACCCATAAAGCCTTCAGCCGATCGATTTCTTGGCAAGAAGGTAGATGGTATTTCCTAATTGACGAACGTATCGTCGGAGCATTTTTCGCGGTTTGTGAAAGCAGCCGCACTCTCGGGCTCGGAGGCGCGCCGAGATCGTGGACCGTATGTCTCACAGAGGTACACACGCATGTGCAAGTCCACGGGCTTCTAAAGAAATTCTGTACAGAATTTCCACGCAGGTTGGATACGCCTCACATAGGGTGTATATTGAAGGTCACATCTCATGTAATAATGTGTGCTTGGTATTTGAAGGCCATTGCGATGCTGGGAAATGTCTGATCAATATGCCGAGCCTTGTCTATCATCTATAGCGCGTATCCTGTCAACAATACGCCAATTCGAGCTTCCTGTATGGGGAAGACGGATGGTTGGGAGAGTTTGGGGTGGGGAATTGTGCGGGTGATCGTTGGTAAGGACTTCACTTACAGTTCGCACCCATGGCCTTTCGCAGCTTCATCTCAACTACATCAGCTTTGAGATCGTGCTTGTCACTGGTTTGTACTTCCACCGCGTACGTCCTGATAACTTGCTTGACCTGTCCGCTTTGAAAGCTCATCTTCGCTTTTCGCATGATCTTCGTCTGGGGACCTACATCATCAATGTTAACTCATCCATTTCTTCATTTGGAATATTCACGAGGTAACACATCTCATGTAGGCACGTCGCGCTTACCCGCCCAGATGACGAAGCAGAATTTTGTTCGTTCAGAATATTCATCGTTTCCCAGCTTCATCCTCCTAAAGTGCGGGGTACAAAGTCAGTGATGGTGTCAAAATGTAACGGAATCGAGTAGAAAGTAGGGTTTTTCGCTTAAGCTTGTTACTAAAGTCTTGAAGATTTCAGACATTGATAACAGCAGAAAACAGCCACTTTGAACCCCGGACGTACGTACACATACGCATACGCTGCCTCATCGTCTCCCAACGTCTCCGTCATCTCGGCGATATCGCCGGTGCCGGTTTGGGCAAGTTTCAAGGAATCCGACGTAGCAGACGCATACTTGAGAACTAGCCACGTAGTCTCTGATTTGTCGGAACGCACATCCTCGTACGCTTGCGCGATGTCAGAGTCTGATAGGATGTCACCCGGTGGGGCCATTGTAGTGATTGTACGATTATGACAGGGTGTTTGCAACGTTGCTGTGGTTTGTTCTTGAACTCAGGGGATAGCGGTGAAGATGTTAGGGAGGTTTTTGAGATTCGGCGTTAATGCGGGGCCATAATTCTGGGCCTGAACGGCCAATGAGAGACGAGTCGCTTGAAGCCTTAAGACTTGAAGCGAGTCCTTTCAAAGATGATTTTCTGTCGTCAATGGCGATGAGCGGAAAAAAAAAAAGAAAAGAAGTGGCAATATCGAGAATGATGGCTGCCCCATCAAGGATTTTGACGATTCGCGACACGTCTCGAATTCGGCAGTAGGTACGACAAACACCGTGCGACCGATTCGGAAACGAGCTGGCCTTTTGGCATTCCATCTGCGCGAGACTCCCGCGAAGGGTCACGGCCTCAAGCATCTGTTCCCGCTGGAGCTGGGGTTGCGTGTGGGTTGAAAGTGGATTTTATCTCAGGTAGATCGGCTCAAGCCAAAGAATCCGCCATATATACTGGGCCTAACATGTGCAAGTGGTTTCACAGCAGGTAACATCCTTCAAGTTCCTCATCGCACGTCAGTCGTGCCCGTCGTTTCTCTTCTTGCGCATGCCTTGCTGGAACGCACCGCAAGTCGTGGAGAACGCCCATGATTCCAGTCCAGAAAGCACCCGCTTTACCATACTGTCCCAATCTTGACGCCCGATTTTAGAAGGATACCGCAATAGTGTACAGTGAATTAGGCGGTGTGAGGTTGCAAGCATTGCGATAACACAGCGATATGTGCGCAACAAAAAAAAAGGGAAAATATTCGACAAAAGGGTATCCCTATAGAGCGGAGCTCTGCTGATAATATGCTCGCGATAATGGCCGAGATCGTGCCGGGGGTATAGGATCCGAATCGCTCTTCAGATGGCTTCAACGAGAGGTGCGATTGGTCTCTGACTTGTCGTTAGTGTTGCACACCTTATGAGCCTCATACCGGGTACACAGTTGAAACCAATCGTATGTTGTTGTCGTTCCACTCTCATCGATATCCGCTGCCTCTGCGCGCCCTTCGCCTCTCATACTCGCTCTCCTCTTCGATAACCTCGACCATGTCGTCGCCCGGCACGCGCCGCCGGGTTTCCTCCACCACAACACTGCGTGGCCGCGACCTTGTCCTCTCTTCTACAATCACGGTCGACCTCCCTCCCGACCTCCGAGGACTCCTCTCGTATTCGCGCACCTCGCTGCGGGTTCCACGCCGTGAGCGATGCGAGTTCGAATTGCGCCTCGGCCGTTTGCGCACGACTATCTCCTCTTCACCCGAAATCGCGTTACGGCTGTTGTTTGTGAGGGTCCAGAGGAGCCAAACCAGTAAGAGGAAGCCGGCGACACTGCCCAAGGTTATGCCGACCACAGCACCAGTACCGGGGCCATCTTGGCGGTAGTAGGTGGGAATTAAGCCTTGCACAATCTGCCTTGATTCGAGTGATCTGGTCGTGATCTCGAAGGAAGCAAAGGCGCCGTCGGGTGCCAATTGAGTCGTCGGGTCCCGCGTCGTCAGGCTGTCGAGGTTGGGGGCGCCGCTGTTGGACGGGGCAAGGGCGGGCATGGCGCGATTCCAGAAGCAAAGGTATGGTACCTCAGCGAAGAGAAGTGTGCGAGGCTACGAGCGCCGCCTTGGAAGCAGATGTCTGGTGTTGATGGTTGGCCGGGCGGAGCCGGAGCGCTAGGCGCGGGGGTCCAGTATCGTACCGTAAACACTGGTGGGAAGGAACGACTGAATGTCACAACACCACCGAGGCAGGCGCGAGGGTGAAGTGTGGGAGAAATCAAAGAATGTGCAGATGAGAAGACAGAATTGCCAGCCTCGGGTCGACAGACGATTGCAGCGGACGGGAGCATGATGCAATTTGCGCGCAGTGGTGCTGGTGGCTGGGAACCCCCGCGGAGACAGTTCGGGGGGCTTGACAACCTCAACACCACGAGCCTATCACCACAGCTTGCGCGATCATCCCTGCACGTCCCACTTTGGCATCGCCGGGAGTGATGTGAGCGCCGTCTCAGGGAGCTGGGGCAAGACCCACGGCGCAGCTCCACTCCAGCTTGGACAAAAGGCATCTGGAATGTTTCCTGGAAACGTGTCTTGACTGTAACGCCGTGTACGAGTCACTGCATGATCTTGGGCTTATTCTAATAGTGCAGCTTTGCCTTTTCCGAGCGGAGATCCCAGACAACCTTACATCACACCGATATTGCGACCAGGTAGCCCACAGGTACCGGAGATGAATGCCGCTGCCCTGATCACCTCTGAAATACCGGCGTCCTCATTACCTTTGGAATGTCGAGAAGACGCAGACTTTTTGCAGAGTCTTTCGGCGTATTCCATCACTCCCAATGAGAATTGCAAGCTTTAACCGATATAACGACGAGTCAATCAAAAAGCGCCAAGAGATCACGTGAGGACATGTGAATGGCACGTCACCCGGGCGCGACGCGGCACAGCAAATCTACCACACTGTGTCTTACTTTGCCTTCAATCAGCCGAAATCAGTAAAACTGCTCGATACCCAGTAAGAGCTGCTTCGAATACTCCACCACATCAGCAACACGGTCTGGCTTCAGCCGCAATGCCCTCGTGGCTTTGAATGGCAGGTGTAACAGCTGGTGGATAGCATTCAGCAAGGCGACAGTGTGTTTTGGGATTTCTTTTGGAAGTTTTCATGTAGTCAAATCTTCTGTTAGAATGGTCGGGAACGTGCTGTTGTTAGGATTTGATGTAACTGCTAGTGTTGGGGTTTATTAACATGTCGGCCGGTACAGGTTCATTTCCGTATCTGAAGTAACAATTGAATCTAAGAATTTTTCTCACTTGAAGCGCGAGTATTATTTAATTGGTGCATAAATACACCAATGAATATGAATTTGAATGCGACGGCCGAACTCCTTTGCATGCTTGCGGCTAATAAAGATTACTAATTGAGCATGGTCTGGCCCTAGGTGCTCGCGAAGGTTTGAGGCGCCGGGTCGTTCCATGACATATGCCATAAGAGGAGTAGAGTAGCCAGCCGCGACTTGCAGACAGAAATACCACGGATGTCGATAGCGGACCTCTAAGTCTGGTGGTAAGTGCTTGTTCGTTGACTCGGTTACGAAGCTCAGGGGGCAATGTCAAGAGCCCCGGATCGCCCTGAGCTGTAGCATGTCCAAGGTCCTGAAGAGGAACGTCAGGAGGCTTCCTTGGAAGTTGTTCTGTCGAAGCTGGAATTACTTCTGTGGGCAAGTCGTTGGAACGCTTTTGCGCCGGTACATTGCCAGAGTTCGCCATGAAAGCATATTAGAAGTTCTGTTTAGATGAGAATTACCTCATTCCATGGTACGCAAAACCCGTTGTTCAGTTTTACCAGTCTTCTTCAGACAATATGTAGCAGCCTCGTCTCCATGTCTTCCGACCCGTCGCACAAGAATACTTGACCCATTCCAATGCGCTCGTACGTTTGCTCTGCATCTGTCTCCCTCAGAAACAGTACCAGGTAGCTTTCCTTGAACTGTTCCGCTCTTAGCTTCGCGGCGTCCATGTCTTTCCTCGCCATCTTTCTCATCAAGAGAGCAGTTATCACTTGCTGTTGTGAATCTTCCACATCCCCGTTATCGTCTAGTGCTGCGAACCCGAACCACTGCTGGTTCTGACTTCGAACAGGCTCATACGCCGCCATGTTGGTCTTCACATCCATCGTCTCCATCCTTCTGTAGAACTTGACCACTTGTTCCCAGCCCCACTGGTCCTGTACTCCACGATGCAAGCTGATTAGTCGACCGCTGACGGTCAATATCCCATCTGCTCCGACGTCGCTTATGTCGATGACATCGGTGATATGTGCCTCCAATATTTTGGCTCCGAAAACGGCAAAGTAAACTCTCCCACTCATGCTTGCCCAGCTCCAAGTCGGTGCTCGCCCTCTGACTCTCCCTCTTCGTTCGTCGGCGTCAGCATAGGGGGCTGTCCTCCACATCAACCCTACGTCGAGACTCGCTCTCCACAGCCCGAAACAATATCGATCATCTGTCAATTCTGCGATGTAGTTTGCCAGTCCCTCTAGCGCAGGAAGCTTATCTGACTCCACTGTCAATTTGCGAGTCGTGTAATCTTCGACGATTCTACACCAACGCGACATCACCAGAGATGGTATGAGGATCGCCGTTGCAATCGCATTATTACGTAAGCCCAATATGATCCAGTAGAGGTATTGGAAGGAAACAGATCGCGCTTTTGTTCCTACCCCGGGTCGTTGCGTTTCGAATTCGATGCTCTCGTGGCATTCAAATGAGACTTGGTCGGAAGCAAAATGAAGCGTGCGTCGCGCTAGCTCCTTCTCTTGGAGTGTCCATGCCCGACTTGCTAAAACGGACCGACGGACGTGCTCTGACCAATTGGTATTCCTGTTATGGATTGTCCATCTACCGTCTTGTAGACCGGTCGAGTTGTCAATGTACTTCAAAGAGACACTGGATGGTGGAGGTACCCGTGCAGAAAACAAACCTCCGTTTCCGTCTACTGCAAACGTAGCTGAGAGTGTGACGTATGAATTCATGTATACAGAAGCCATGCGTGAGGCTTCGTATGCCCAGTCTTCAGTAGAGTCTTGGATGATGCAAATAGAATCGATCCAGAGATAGCGAACATCGAGTTTCCGAGTAATCTCAACAGCATCTCTAAAAGTTTTTGGCAGCTCTTGAAGACAAATTCTCGTCTTACGCTGATCGTACGTAGCGTGTTCTGTTTTGAAGTGCTTGATCTTTCCCCAACAATGGCTTAGGGCGGTAAAACATCCCTTGCCACCAACAGATGAGCTTTCTACAAGCTTGACTCCATCCTCAAAAGCCTGGACATCTATGACTCTTGTAGGTAACTCGATTTCTTCCTCGCTGTATTTTGCTTTCAGCCTAGGTCCCTCCTGTTCGCTGGGTCCAGCCATGTCGAGCTCTTTCCGACTGTAACCCCACTGGCACTTTTCGTGGCCATCTATGCAAGTCTTTATCCACTTCCTCATGAGACCCAGCGCTCCTTCGCTGCTAGCATCATTAGTGAGCGGCCTCGTCATCACTGCTCCTGCTGCTGCCGACCCCTCTTCAGCATAAATGCTCAGCCACGTCTCTGGCGCTTTGTAGTACTCAGTCTGCCGCATAAAACTCTCCCGCTTCATTGGTCCACAGGATATGATCAGCGACCAAGCTTTCTCATCTGTAAGTGCATCATGATTGTTGATAGATACTGTAACAGATGTGTCGTTGACAAGCACATATGCCGAACCCTCTTCGCCATCCTTGTGGGCCCTGTATTCTTCTGCTTTCTTGATGAGATCGGCCCTATCAAGTGCGCCGAGGATCATGCAGCAAAGGGGGCAGGAAATCGCAGACGTGCGCAGACTGCTAACATCTGGATGCAGTCTGAGCAATCGAGTTGCGGGTGAGATGTTCGCGCAGGCGGTGCAGATTGACGATGACATCGCGTAGTGGGTCTAGTGCGCAATGTCCGATGGGATGGTCTGAGGTTCAGTTGCCATCGTGGTCAAGTCTTGGTTGCCCCACGACATCGTATTCACGCGCGGTCGAAGCGATGTGCCCTCCAATCACCATACTAGGTTTGCGCCAACTGCTATTTTGCGTGTTCTTGCCGAGGTAGTCTACATTCTCAGGTGAACGGTCGACGAGAAAACCTTTGCAGATTAGCCGCCTATCTAGCTCAGTGTGCGTGTTGTTAGGTAAGGTTCCTAGACTCTGGAGTTGGCTGGATTCTTTGCGAGGGCTGGGACTGTAACACCGGGCAATGGCAGGTACGGTACCTATGGTAACATAGAACATCCATCCATCTTGATGCTTGCGGTCCGCGACAAGGTTTCAGATTCGATGCGACGAGACACTACGAAGTACCATGTTCGAAGGGTGTACCTATGTGTAAGCGATCCGGACCCTGACGATCACAGCCTTGCACGCCCCGCGGCGGGCGGCTGTCGAACCGCTGACATACAAAGAAATTCCATCGCCCACCAGTGGTGTTCTGGACAATGAAATTACATTATCGTCGCATTTTCTCACGTGGAATCCTATCTCGCAAGTCGCTGTGACGGATAGCGCTATCTTACCGTAGATGGTCCTATCTGGCGGTAACACTAAAACCCAGCAACCGGGGACTTTCGATTTCCAAGAAAGATCTTATACCTATGCTTCCAATCTATACCTAGCTAGTGGCGAGTAACTCGAGCTGCAAGACGATCTACGCATAAGTATCACAGGATGACGTACCCAAGCCATCTCTGGCCTCCCAAAAACGCGCCTTTGAAGAGCCTGCCTCTGGTCAAACAAGCACATATTAACACCTCTCATTCCAAGCAGCGCGTGTAATGGCCTGTATTACAGACGCTGAGACCTAGCTACGGTTACGGTATGGTAAGTAGTTTCTAGTACAGTATGAGTACATCAGAGTACAGCTGACAAGGGAGGTAGTACTAGCTGCATCATATAAACAAGCTAGATCATTACCAATATGGGCTTAGCTTGTCTAAGAACTCTAATATAGTACAGAACTAGACCTAGTACGGTACAGCTAAGAAACGGGTCTTAGCAATACTATACTCACGGTACTGCGGACTGTTGCACGCGCTGTTCCAAATATTCCGAGACCAACTTGCTGACACTTGCACAGAAGTCGAAGATCACTCCTCTGATGTCGCCAAATACATGTTTTGATGTCAGCATATGATTCTAGCAATGTAGCACTGACGATGACAGTTCCAGAACATTATGACATGTTGCTGAGAGATACGATCAAGAACAAGATAGACCCCGACCTGAAAGCGATCTGACTGAGAGTCTTTGAACGCTGTAACGATTCAGCACAATCTTTGCCTCATGCTACAGGCGTCGCTACAAGGTTACAACGTCCACGTTATGCACATGCCACAGCCTGTAGACTACCCAAAGCCACAATGGATGGCGTAAATCGGACTCACTTGCAAACGGACATGTCTCGTCTCTCACCTCAGTCTAATCGTTACGATATTATTAGCCGTGTGTATATCGAATTGTCAAGACAAGATGGTGGCATATATCATCTTGACATGCCTTCGATGTTGAGTATGTACAATCGCATTTCATCTTACCCGTCAGTATCATCATCTATCTGTTGCGCATATTGCAGCAACAAATCCTTTAATAAAACATGAACGGTCAAAATCCCCGAACTCCAAAACGATCAGCAAATCACAGCAAAAGCCCGATTTCTCAAGCATCAAAGGTAAGTTAAGCGGATACCCTCACACAATCCATGTTAATCCAATTTCGCAGAACTCTCGCCATACCGATTCCGAAAATCTATGGAAGATGAAGCACGTGGCTGCCTGCATCAAACGGCGCATCGAGCGCTTTGTAAATACATCCCGCGCCGACATCCATAGCGACGACGAGAACATGGTTTCTTTGTTGTGCTTCGAACTGCAACAACAGCATTTCAGCTCTTACCAGCCACAATCGAGACCCACAATACGCCGGACACATGTGTCGCTTGATGTATGGATGCAAGACTGTACTCAGTACTACATGGACGAAGGCAACCACCCATTCATCACAACTCCCGGCTGGATGAAAGAGCCATAGTGCAATCCGTTCTTCTTGTTTTTTTCTGTTAAGCCGAGTTTGATGATGATTACATGCATTTGGTGGAGAGATATTTGGGCGTATACACTGTAACGGTACAAGAGGATGACGATCTACGAGAATAGAAAGACAAAAGAGAAGGTTGACATGCGCTGCTTTTTGTTATCAAATTCATGGGCCAGCGGGAGGCTACGATATCGACCTAGGAGTATTTGAAGGTCGACATGTTCTACGATAGCGAGAATGGATGCAGCAATGAATTTTTTCCAGATTGGCAGATCGGTGCGTTCCCAGCGTACCACGCGACACAAGTCCACAGCTACACCAGCCGCACGGGTTGACGAAGACTTCGACATGAAAATTCTATCTTAACAGACCATGTTACAAAGACAGCTTCTCTACATACCCATCGCCAATGCCGTGGATGGGCAGGCACGGAACTGCAGTAGCCCCCACCCCCCCCACTCCTCCCGCACACGGCCACGGTCCGGCTTGCATCCGCCCTCCGCGTAGCACATCCCCTTCATATGTCCATGAACCCAATAGTCTAGATAGCATCAAACCACATCCAAAATGCCTCGAAAATCATCCACGAGCCTTGCCTGCGTCTCCACGCGCGTCCCGAATCAGGCTGGTAAAAAGTACCAACTCGGTGTCGCGCCACAATGTCAACATACGACCTCATCAGCGGCGCTGCTTACGTTTCCTTTGTCGGCACGTTGGTTTATATCACGGGATGTTCGTACTACTTCATCCGCGAATCGAAGATCTCGCCGTCGGAGTTTCCAAAGAAGCCCGGGACGTATGAGTGGTCGTGAGAGGGTAGTGGACGAAATTCGGAGGGTGGGAGAAGCTGGGGAGCGTTCAATGAGGGCAGGGTGGAACGTTTAATGCGGGCAGGAGGGTTTGTTTTTGGGAATCGAGGAAAGGAATTTGGGGAAAGGTTGAGTTGAAGCGCGAGGCGGCCAGCGCCAAAGGAACCGTAGGAGCTGTAGGTATAGACAATGCCGTCGTCGGTGGTGAGCGTATGCTTGAAGATCTTCAGTTCATGTGCTCCCGGCGTGGTGGACACATCAAGATAGCCTGTGTCCTTAGACCTATAGCCATGGATGGAGCGACCTAACCTGACCGAGGCCACCAATCGAGCTTTCACCTTTGAGAAGCACTAGAGATCTTGGATAGGTTAGTGAGGAATGAAGGCTAGACCCATACCTACCTACGCTGTTGAACTTCTTTGGGCTCCACCTTGGTCTGCGCAAAAGCGACGCCGTGACATTGATCTTTCACCGGCGTCACAATTTTGCATGCTGATCCATCAAGGAACAAGAAGCCCATCGCACCTGCTTTGTCTCATCACCCCTTCAGTGCAACGGGAAAGAGCACTTCACAAACGCAGGATCGAACGAAAGTAAAAGGTGAGGAGCTTATGCAGTCCACAGTACCCATTCCACATGTTCCGGACCAATCCCAAGTTTGGAGAACACAGCCAAAACGTCCCATCGAATCCACTCCACGTGCCCTCGCGACACGCCCTAACCGCATCCAATCTAGCTCCTCACTGCAACATTCTCACCACCACGCGCCCCGGCAATAATGCGCACGCGTCGAACCCGCTCGCGCAGCGCTGGCCCCTCCTCAATGGCAGTCAGCGCGCCCCTCACCAACGGCACAACTCCCCTCGGCGCGGAAGACGGCGCAAACGGCGACGCCAACGCCGCCGGAAAAGCCGCGCACCCGCCCGCCCGCAACGTCCGCAACGTCGTCCTGGGAAGCCTGGCCATCGAGCCGTGGTTCTCGTCCGAAGGGTACCCGGAGGAGATGGTCGGGAAGGAGGTAGACAGGCTGTATGTGTGCCAGTGGTGCTTCAAGTACACGAAGGAGCGTGTGCCGTTTCTGCAGCACATGGTTCGTCCCCCTTCCTTCCTTCTTCACCTTCCTCACCTCCCTCCCTTCTCCCTCTTCTTGTTCCCCCTGTCCCATGCCTCCTCCCCAGCTCACCACCACGATGCCATAGACCGCGTGTCCCGCGCGCACCTCCCCGCCCCCGGGCACGCGCATCTACACCCGGGGGACCATCTCGATCCACGAACTCGACGGCGCCTCGGCCACGCTCTACGCGCAGAACCTCTCCCTCTTCGCCAAGTTCTTCCTCCACGCCAAATCCGTCTTCTACGACGTCTCCGCCTTCCTCTTCTACCTGCTCGTCCTCGACCCAGCCGACCCCTCCATACCCAGCGCCCTCGACCCCGCCACCGCCACCGCCACCGCCGCCCCCTCACACACCCAAGCCCAAGTCGTAGGCTTCTTCAGCAAGGAAAAGACCTCCTGGGACAACAACAATCTAGCCTGCATATGCGTCTTCCCGCCCTGGCAGCGGCAGGGCCTCGCGCAGGTCCTCATCGCCACGAGCTACGTGCTAGGCCGCAAGGACGGGCGCACGGGGGGCCCGGAGAAGCCGCTGAGCGCGCACGGGTACGCGGCGTACGTGCAGTACTGGTCGCGGACGCTGGCGCGGAGCATACTGCGGTGGCGGGGCAAGGCGCTCACGGTGGCGGAGCTGCACGCGCAGACGGGCATCGCGGCGGACGATGTGCAGAACACGCTGGGGGCGATGGGGCTGCTGGAGCGGCGGAAGAGGGCGTGGGTCGTCAATCGGGGGAGGGCGAGGGCGTGGGTCGAGCTTGGTGGGGGGAGGGTGGAGAGTCCGGTTGATGAGGAGGCGTTTGTGGTGGGGGATGGGGAGGGGTCTGAGGAGGAGGATGAGGTGAATAGTGGCGAGTAGGATGGTGGCGTGGGGGCTGGCGTTTGGAGTAAGATACCCTTTTGGATTTACGCTGTGCGGAATCAACACTTGTTTTTGCTATGCGTGCGCACGTCGAGCTGTTTGCACTCCCTCCGTTTCGGCATGCCGACGAGTCCCCGTGCTGCGTTTGGCCGCGACCCGCAAAAGCTCGCGAGCAGTCCAACGCTGTCACATGAACGCGGCGAAAGGCCTTCCAAGGACGAGCATCGTTGATGCGAAACGAACGGCCAAAACAGATCAACCAGCGGGTATTTCCAGAACCCTAAACTCCGACCCCACCCCCTCCCCCAAAAAAGAAAACGACAAGGCACCAGAATCAACCCTCCGTCTTCCCCCCAAGGTACCCCACCACCTCCCCAGCCCTCTCCAACCGCGCCCTCGTCTCCGGCAACCCCCCATTCAACCTACCCAAGCCCTCGACCGCCCTCGCCCACCCCCGCTCCACCTCCTCCTGCCTCCGCAACGCCTCCACGCCCCCAACGCTCTCCTCGTGCTCGTCCTCCGCCCCCACCACCCCCAACCCCTCCCCACTCCTCACCCACTCCTCCTCCCACCTCCGCGCCGCCGCCCTCCCCGTCTCCCTCCTATGCCGGCTGATCGCCTCCACCAGCCCATCCCTCCTCTCCACAACCGCACCCACCCGCTTCCGCAACTTCTCATCGAACGCCTCAAACTCCTCGATCACGAGCTCGCCCTCGCTCTCGCCCTCGCCACCGTCCTCGCCCGCCCCGACCACCTCGCCATTCTCGTCCACCACGCCCCGCGGGACGACGTCCACGCCGTTGATGCTGATGTTGCGACGCATGCCGGCGAGCAGCTGCGACGTGAAAGCGTCGACGAGGGCCTCGACCTGTGCGCGGAGGTCGTCGGGCGCCGAGGTGTCGGGTTGCGGGGGCAGGTGCAGGTCGAGTTTCTGGCGGGCGAGGGTGCGGAGTTGGGATGTGAGGTGGGACAGGTCGGCGGGGGATTGGAGCTCGATTTTGCGGTGCTCGGGGTCCATTGTGGAGGTGGTGCGGGGAGCAGTGCGGGTGGAGTGTGTGTGGGGGCGCTGGGGTTGTTTGGGCGGGTGTGCGGTGTTGTCGCGCGGGGATGCGTGGTATTCTGCGGTGTGGCGTTGACTGGCAAGCCGGGTGTCGTGTGTTATGCGTTGGGCGCCCGTGGAGGTGTGATGCGCTGCGCTGCGCTACGCGTCTAGCGTCCAGCCCTTCGACTATCTCCCACTAGGTAAAGCTTTTACTTTGCGCGATAGATCCGTCGGTCTCGTGGAGTCGCGTCTGGTGTCTCGTTGCGTCGCCGGCCGTCGTGGTGAGTGAATGGTTCGTCTTTGCGTCTCCGCCGTTGTCTGTTGATGCGGCCGCTAGCCTACCTACCGTTAGCCCTGGCGCGGCGGCCATCGCGCGTACACGTGACGATAGCGATAACGTCAACTACCGTAATGCTGGCTGCTGTCGTCATGCCACGACTGCTCCGAACGGGTGCGGGAAGCGTCGGTGGGAAGCGGCGTATCCTCGCGGTCAGCGATGCCTTCACCTCAGAGGCATGAAAATATGCAGAAAGAGGCTTGATGTGTAAGGTGTTTCGATTGTAGGATGTAGGTACGCTGTGCAGATCAATAGGTAGAGTGGAAAGTGAACCACCTTCTATCAACACCTGCCGTTCCAGCCCGCCCAAATGAATGCCACTCGCAACGCCTATATCCATCTTCATATCCATTATCCATAATCCACAAACCAACGAAGATATACGTCCGAACGCCTTCCCATACCAGTCGGAATCCCAACAAAAGCACAGGTATCCAAACCCAGATAGTACGCCGCCCATGCCGTAGGTATGCAAGACACCGGCTACCCAATCCAATTTTATACGCTCCGTGTCGTATACAATAGCGCCTCTTGCATGCCTATCACTTTAGGAGATGCGGCATGTTGTTACGAAGGAAACATCTTCTCCCTCTCCTCATCCGTGACCACAATCTCCTGCACAGGATCCTGCTTGCGCTCGAGGTCGTCGAAGTCGAAGTTGGCGTAGCTCGGCAGGAAGATCTCTGTTCGTGCATTAGCCTACGTTGATCACAAAGCCACGATTGGTGAGTCGGTCGCATAGTGATGTGCAAGGCTCGAGTCCAGTCCCACCTTGGGGCGAGCAGCCTGCGACCGGTGCGAAACCGAGACAGTACTCGGGGGACGAGGGGAGCCTCGGGACAAGACGTGAAACCTACCCTGATTCCAGTCGAAGCCCTGCGACGCCTTAACGCAGGTAATCTGCTCTCCGTCAGCGCTGCGTTTCCCCTGCGACCTCAGGACATCCGAGACCAAGGTCAACGTACCAGCCGCGGCATATCCGAGTTGCCAATGTTCACCACGGTGTGCTCAGCGCGGGAAAAGGCGGGTGCTGTACGCTTCAATCAGCCACTTCCATCCCAGCATGACCATTGCGCACTGCACGCAGCGTTGGGTTGTTGGGATGCCGTGCTGTGACGTGACTCGAGGGCAGGGCAAGACATACACATCAAGCTGGGTCTGCGCTCAGCACTCGCCTTGGGGTTCGCAGCGCTGTCGTCCCCCCTCACGCTGCCATAGCTGCCGTACTCACAGCTGTTTGTCGCGGGCGAGGCGTTCGCGCTGGAGCCGCTGCGGCTCTGCTTCCTGCGGCGCTGCGGGATGGCGATTGCGGTGCTGCTCGACATGCTTGTGACCGCTATCTCGGTAGTCTGGTAGGATGACGGTAGGACAATGGAATGCTATGATGTGCGAATATCTTCCCGCGGTCTACGAGCAAGGACGGGAGGATGACTGTAGAAGAAGAGTCGCAGCCCCAAGGCAAGGCAAGCCAAGTGCAAGTCAACTCACAGGCCGAGTACGGTACCCAGCCATCCATCAGCTGCGCCTCGGAGCCAATCGCAGCCACGCACGCCATTGTTTCCGCCTGGCCATCACTCGCGCAAGCAGCCGCGCCTCCAACGCAACATGGGTGCTAGACGACTACTGGCCGAGTGACGCCCGCTTCCAACCGGTAGACTACCTATCTACCTACACGCCATCAGCCGTCAGATTCCGCGGCCCTGGAGCACTGCCAATCCAACATTTGCGCGAGGGCGCCTTGAAACCTCGACAAAGACAAAAACGGCAGCCCAGCTCGCGAGCTGTTATCTCGGGCTGTTATCAGCATGTGACCAGCCATCGTCATGCCATCATGACACCCAGGCTAGCCCATCATGCACGAAGCAACCCGAGTGCTTCCGTCGCTGGTCGACACCCGAGCGCTGGCCAGCCACCACTGACTGCCCATCACCTTGGCAATCACGACCTTCACCCTCACAATCACGTCCTTCACAGCCATGCTCGTAGCAAGCAGTCTTCAGCAGTGCAAGCCGAATCCAGCTCCCATTATCCATACACCTCGCTATGAACCTCCCTCCCCTATCATACATCCGGGATATCGTTTGGTAACTAAAAGCCCACAGTCCACAACACAACAGCATTCGACTCGGTCCTGCCGACACGAAAGGAAACAACAAAGCACGAACTCGAGCAGCGAACAACAAGAAGAGGAAAAAGAAGAAGAACACGAAGAGGAACAAGAAGAAGCTAAATCGCCCTTCGACGTTCCCAGCCCAGTGCCATCCCTCGAATGCTGCAAAACTGCGTACCGTATTAGAAGCGAGAGATGCGAAGATGAAGTTAAAGAAACGGTATAGATGGGTCAAGGAGAAACTTCCACCGCACATGAACTTCTGTTATGCACAGCAACAACCACCCGGTATCGCTGTGTGTACAGTCCCACCTCTTTCTGCTCAATCTCAGTTCATTTTCGTACCCGCAGCCCGCCTTTCATTTTCGATCATCATGGTTGCTCACCGCCCAGGGGTATCCTCAAAGAACTGAATAACAAGCAAACTTCCCAATACTCCCGACGCCTTGGCTCCCAGCGGTGTTACGTTCATGGTTGTGAAAGTCGGAGAATTACGTGCGTCGTATATGACGTTGAAAAACCACGGAGCTGGAGGAAATGGCGTATCATAGCATCGTCGCAGGGTTGAGGGAGTGGTTCTACCAGCCCTTCTTGCGAGCAAATCGTTTGTTCAGGAGCACCAGCACCTTGGAGACGTTGAACTGGACGTACTCGAGATCCAGATCTTCCTGGTTGTCCTTCTGCATCTCCAGCAGATCGTCCAGCTTCAGATCCAGCTCGAGCAGGCCACGATTGCGGCCCTTGTAGTGGAGGGAGATGACAAAGGTTCCAGGCAACGGACTGGTGAAGTTGAAGTAGATGTTAGCTCTTCTATTCTCAGGCACATTGCTCTTCTGGATGACTCCCTCCTTCTCAAGCTGCTGGTGGGTGAATTTGTAGGGTCCCAACACCTGGTGCTTCTGCTGTTTCCTGGTCTTGCCTTCCGACTGACTGCGCACGTTGTGGAGGTACGACTTGTACGTCTCAAGCTGGCCGACAAGGTACGCGTTGTGGTCGCGAATGGTGCGGAACACCTCTTCAAGCTTCCGGGTTTCCTCAATAACCTTCTCCTTCATGGAGCCAAGATGCACGAGTTCCTGTTCGACCTCATCGCGAAGCAAGGAGAAGCCGTCTTCTTTGTCAACCACTCCCAGCTCTTGTAGCTGGCTCAGCAGCTCCATGCTGCGTATGCCCTTCTTTACCATGACCGAGTCGTTCTTTGTGGTGGCCGCCGCTTCGGCAATGCGATCTAACCGTAGCGGTCTCCGGGTGATGGAGCTGTTTGGTGGCAATGACCTCAGGATCATCACAAAAGTTGACTTGGCCTCCATAAAGAAGATTTCCTCTTGCGTAATGTCAAGAGCAGCGGTCAGATCGTCAATGGGCGTCTCCCACTTGCTGAACAAAGGAAGGTTGATCGCTCGGTTCTCCTTGCGGGGGAGCTGCGCAGGAGCAGGCCCAAGCTCTCCCAGAATGACGCCAAGATGCGAGCTGTCGTCCTTGGACAGTTCCCCGACATGTCGCTCCAGCAGGGAGTGTGTGGCATACACTTCGTTCAAAGTGATGGAGAGCTCAAGATCTCTCTTGGAAAGCGCAACGTAGTTGTCCATTTCCAGGGTGTCGTAGAAATCCTGGACCTCGCACAGGTCAAGCAGAAACTTGTTGATGCGTTCCTTGTTGAGTTGAATAAAGGGCTGGAGCTTCACCATGTATGGTTCCTTTGCATACGAAGGCTTGTTGGCCAGGTTCTGAAGCATCTTTGCGATGTAGGTCAGTGTCCTCTTGGGGTTCTCCGCTGGCGTCGCATCGATGAGCATGTACGACCGCGGAGTTACAATAGCCGGGTTGATGAATCGCAGGAAGAAGAAGCCGCCAATGAGCGTGCAGATGGTTTGGTCCTGTGCATCTGGGTACTTTCGCTTCGACAGACTTCGAATTTGCTTGCATATCCATCGGATACCGTAAGGTGTCTCTTCCAAACCGTTGATGATGGTGGTCAGGAAATTGTTGGCAATCTCCATAAGCATGGTCAGACGGGGTGCGATGATCTGCTGAACGGTCTCGTTCTCCGCGGCCTGTTCAGCGGTAACGCCCTTGGGCAGGTTGGTAGGAAGAGTACCCTGCTGGTCCTCGATTTCGGTCACCATCTTCTCGTACACCTTGAGGGGGTTAATTTCCAAATCGAGATCCTTAAGCTCAATCAGTGAGTTGATGCTGTCCTGCAGGACGACTTTCAGGTAACTTTGACCGGGGCCTCGTCGAGTGTAGGTAGTCATCATGCGAGAGACGGGCGTGTTGGCGCGGAGAAGCGAGCTGTAATCGGGTGTGTTGTCAAACTGATACGTCAGGACAGACTGGTCTTTGTTAGCCATGTCAGGTTGCCGCACGATGGGAAGTGTACCTGGAACATGGTCAGCAGCAGATGTTCTTCACGGCTCTCGTATTGGTTGCCGTAAATGGTGAACATGACGGTTTGGAGTAACGCATCGATCTCGGCCATGGAAACGAGACGGCACAGATGCGCGATGTGTCTGGGCTCGGACTGGAGCAGGAATAGCAAGTTTCCGTACTGCTGCGTCTTCTGGTCGTTTGGGAAGAAGCCCTCTTGCAGTTCGGTAGCTTCGTCCAGGTGGTTCGCGACTTCGTTTTGCTGCACATGGGGGGTTAGGGCGGACGATCAAAGTTTATGCGGAGGTAGGAGGATACGTACCTCTTCCAAAGCCATGCGGTTCTGAATGAGCAGTGCTATCCGCGAATCCAGATAGCGCACGTCTTTCTCGAGGACGAAGTTCTTCTTCGACTGCGACGAGATCTTGGACTTGAGTTCTCGCAATATCTTCTGCGCTGCAGGAAAGTCAGCATCTGCTGTGCGCTCTCAGGTTGGAGCCAGTGGTACCTTTGGCCAGGTCGTCCTCGATCTCCAAGTCTTTGTCCTTTGCAGACATGGACAGGTACAGTGCAGTGACCGAGTAGCGCTTCGACTGGCGCACGGAGCGCGAGCCATCATGCGACGACATTGTGTTCTGGCGGGAGACGGGTACGAAGGAGGACGAGGACGAGGTCGAGGCGCGCGAGGGGGCATGCAGCATGGAGACGGCCATGGCGAGAGGTCGTGGGCGGCGCGCGAGGAGCTTGTCGGGGCAGGCGCGGCCTGGGGTGTTGTAGAGGAATGCGGTGGTACGAGGTGTCGCGGGGTGATTGGCGACCAAGGAGCAGACTCAGGTACGGTTTCGCGTGCAACGCTGCCGCCAGCAGTCACCCACACGCCTGGCGTCGCGGTGTGTGTCGCTTTGTGCGCGACGCAGGGGCTCGTTGGCTGCAGTCCGGCAGGTCTTCTTTGTGTGCGGGCTTGGTGCAGGTCAGTGGGCGTGGGCGTGTGCGTGTGCGTGTGCGTGTGCGTGTGCGTGTGCGTGTGCGTGTGCGTGTGCGTGTGAGGGTGCGGGTGCGGGTCGGTGGGTGGGTGCGAGAATGCCGGGGCAGCCCGACCAGGGCGAGGCGTCTGGGTCCTTGGGCGCGAGATTGCTGCGGCGCTGGTGTTGATGGTGTGCGGTGTCAGTATCTATGGCAGAGGGGGTGCAGGCGCTGGCGCAGGTGCAGGCTGGAGGTGCAGGTGGTGGAAGGTGCGCTGGTGTGAGTCGCGGGCAGGCGCAGGCGCAGGCGCAAGCGGGCGCGGGGCTTCAGACGGATCAGGCAGACAGGGCGTGGGCAGCAGAGGGAGTGCGGTCGTGCCGTGCTATGCTGCGTGTTGGGCGCAATAGGAGTTGCTTGTTGTGGGTGTGTGTGGGTGTGGGTGTGGGTGTGGTTGTGCTTGTCGATGTGGGTTGTCGATGCGGTCGTCGATGCGCTTGTCGGTGTGCTTGTCGATGTGCTTGTTGGTGTGTTTGTGGTTGTGCTTGTCGGTGTGCTTTGTCGATGCGATTGTCGGTGTCGGTGTCGGTGTTGATGTTGATGTTGTTGTTGTTGTGGTTGTTGACGTGGTACCTGGTGCGAATCCGTGTCGACGGGAGGGTTGCAGGAGAGCGGGATCGCTTGGTACACAGCAAGTACAGTACACAGTACACAGTAGACTACCTAGTCTAGGTGGTGGTCGGACGGATGGTCCTAGACGTGTTTCAGGATAAGGTCATGGTCTCCGGCGGGTTTAGTCGACCACAACAACCGCTGCAACAGGGCCACGGGTGGGCGCAGGTGGAGCGGCGGGAGGGTGCAGACGCAGAGCGAGCAGGGACGGACGGGCGGCGGGCGGACACGCATTGACTGCCGAAGTGAGTTGCGCAACCACCCTCCAGCCTCGCCCTCCAGCCTCCAAATGCCCTCTTTTTTCTTGATTCCACACGCCCGTCGCCCGCCGCCCGTCACCCGTCG
Source organism: Paraphaeosphaeria minitans (assembly GCA_015832175.1). Classification (NCBI taxonomy): domain Eukaryota; kingdom Fungi; phylum Ascomycota; class Dothideomycetes; order Pleosporales; family Didymosphaeriaceae; genus Paraphaeosphaeria; species Paraphaeosphaeria minitans. The sequence goes on from WJXW01000009.1 coordinate 2,094,886, forward strand.
CCCGTCGCCCGCACAGCCCATCTGAAACTGCGAGTAGGGGGCAAGGGCAAAGGGCAAGGCCAACGGGCAAGGCCAACGGGCGCACCGGGCCCGGCTACTGTCTACACCATGTCAATCAACCGAAGCGCGAGGCCTTCGAGATACCGATCGTCGGCTGCATGCCGCATCCTCTCCGTCGCCGCCGTACGGCGTAGGTACGACAGCCTGGAAGCATGCACGGAGCAGACGCAGCCAGCCCTCGTCGTACATGCATTGCTGCACCACCATGACCGTCCCTGTCCAATTCCGGTGACACTCGCAGCCCACCCATCTGACACTGCGGAAACATACACAGACAGTCGCCGCCTCCAGATGCCATCCTCGTAGAAACAGCTACCCAGTCTAGCTTTAACCCACCGCTTGTCTCGGCATGTCCTTCGGTCGGTCGATAAATTATTCCCATCACCATCAGCCCAGCCTCCGCATCAGGTGCCCTCGGCTGCCGACAACCGCACTGCAGCTGGCACTAACAATCATGTAGGTGGAAGCAGGAAACTTAAACTTGAAAGTAGCGCCCGTGTCGAAGCCTCATCAATGCCAGCTCCATTGCGCCGGTCATCCCGCTCACCTTCTGCACGCCAAGCTCCTTATCCGAACATCTCTCCTCTTCCAACGCCCGTTTCGTCGGCATCCCCATCATCGCCATGGTCAGCACACCATTGCATACCGCTCCCCGCAGAAGAAACCTCCAACCACCAGTCGTCGTGCCCACTTGTGTCCGTCCATCGTCCCGCCAAGCATGCAGTGCAGATCCACGCTTCATAAACGTTTAAGAAAAACCAGGTGCGATGCGCACCAAAGTTGTCGTGAAAAGGAAAAACAAAGAGAGGGAAAAAAAAAAAGGGCCCCCATGACATGCAATGTCCGAGCGAGTGCCGCTGTACCTGTCTGTGCGCCGCGCGTGCCTGGTCGATCAATATCGACTCCGCAGTGGCGTTCACTCGAGTCAGTGGGCCAATGCCGCAAGAAGCGCCATAAATCCATAATAACTACACTTTCGTCAGTCCATGGCTCGTAAACGGCGGTACTGACGTAGGTAGATAAGGGCTGGGCACCGCCGGGTAAAAGCAAATCGACGTCCTTCGTCCTCTGGATGCACTTCGACAGGGAGTGACAACATCCTGGCGGCCACCATAGCCGAACTGAGCTGCCTCGGAGTCAGGACCCCCGCAGGCGCCAGTTCGCGACGCTGCGTCTAAATTGGGTCATGGCGTTTGCTCCAGCGGTTCGTGCGAGCGAGCACTGGCAGTGGCATGCACACAGAATGAACAGTCCACTTACACAGAGAAACAACATGTCCACTCACGGGCCGTCATCATGTCCATCAGCTCCTTGGTGGACGCTAGTATCTTCATCACCGCCACCCCAGTCAAGCTCAGGACGACCAGTCTCCCGAGCAAGCCGGGCACTATCGCGAAAGCCATCAGAGGCAGCACGAGCACCAGCGGAAGCCATATCGCTGCAGATTGGCGGGCTGTCACGCCACCAACTGTGCTTGCCGACACTCCCTCGGACACTCGAAGTAAATCCTTCTTGTGTTCCAGAAACCTCGTCTCCGCATGCTCGATCGGTGTGCGCTTCTCCATCCACGAACGGTAGGCCTGAACGTCTTCGGCGTTGGCGGGGTCCAACATTTTCACCATGGTGGTAAACGACGTCAGCGCTGAATCTGCACGCAAAGTCAGCTTCACGACACCAACGTCGCCTTTTGATGCATCGTGGTCAGCCAAGAAAACGCGAAAACGTACTGTACTGCCCCAGCTTCAGATAGATGCGTCCCAGCAATTCTGTCCTCCGGTAGTGCAGCTCACCGCCGTAGCGTGCATCGCCGCGCCGAGACGCAGGGTGGTGGCGTCCCGCATTATCTATCGGCGAGCACTGCGCAACGCACTCGTCCAAATAGCGCAATTCCTCCTCTAGTTCCGCGATTTCGTCCTGTAGGTGGAGCAGGACGCGGTGGTTAAGCCTTTCGAACTTCCGATACATGGGTACCACAGCTTCCTTCCCCAACTTGGCCTGACTGTCCTCCGAACCCTGGCTCAACTTGTCTGCAAGCAGTTCGTATCCAGCCATGGTGGTTTTGGACAAATCCGGTCCTGGGGGACGAACCTGTTGGTGGTGTGGTTGCATGGGCGAGTGTTGAGCCTGCGTGGACTGTGCCACTGCACCAGAAGCCATCCGTGGCCGAGCTGCCACGGCGAATTGGTTTTCATACCCTGGTGAGTATGGGGCTGGAGGCGAATAGCATCCTATCGCCTGCGATACTGTAGGTGCGGGTGGAGGTGGAGGAGCATGGTGAGCTGCAGGGGCAAAACTGACAGGTGAAGCTCCCGAATGAGAGTACGGATCGTAGAGAGGCATGGTCGGAGGGTAGTGTGGAGACGGCGCTCCCGTGAAGTGAAAGTCCCTATGGGGCTGGGGATTCTGCAGGACATGCTCAGCCAAGGCCTGCTCCTGCCGCTTGAGACGTGTGTGACGGTCGGAGTGGCGGGAAGAAGCTGTAGAAGGAACTCGCGGCGGGGGAACACGCTCCAAGGCCATGCGGTCCGTGTGAGACGCTCGGCGTGAAGGTCTAACAGCAGTTGAAGCTCTGCTGTTTTGCTCTCCCGTTGAGTCGGTGCTACTTTCGCCCTCCTCCTCAGCATCATCGTCCTGCCCCTCACTGTCGTCTGTCGGTTCACTCACAGTGGGTTGAAGGGTGAGTCCTGGATTCGCGAGTGGTTCTGAGTCAGTCTCATCATCCTCGTAAGAGTCTTCAGCATTTGGTCTGCGCATTGACGCTGGCGAGGTTGGCGGTGACTCTACGACCGGATCCTCGGCGGTCCAGGAAACACCATCGTGATCGGAATCCGTAGATGAGGATGAAGCACTCGATGAATGGCTTGCCTGGTGTTGCTTCTGGTTGAACGCAACTGGTTCCGTTGTCGGATCCATGTACTGAAACACACTTGGTGAGGCCATGCTTCTAGATTTACGTGTAGAGGCCGCCCTCTTCGCTGAAAGCTGCGCCCTGCTTTTCACAGGCTTGCGCTTGGCGATTAGTTTCTTGTCATACGACAGCTGGGTGATTGTCGAGTTGCTTTCATTTGACGCGTTAGATTGATGCGTGAGTCCAGAGAGGACGGAAATCAGAGAGGGGTTCTGTAAATTTGCAAGGTTCTTCTCAACGCGTTGCATCGAGTTATTATTTTGCCTGACCGAGCGGTGCCTGGATGCAGTGGCATCCACGAATCGATCCCCACGGCGCGGGGTATGGCCATCCATGGAGCTGACAGTAGAGTCTCGCCTTTGCCTGGAGGCTTTAGTCTCGTTTCCTTCTAGTATACGACCGAGTTTTGGTAGGAACCCGCCCGCTTCGTTTCCTGTGTCCGGCAAGGAGAGCTCCGAGGAAGCAACGTTTGGACCATTGGTGGTTCTACGAGTTTTGGTCTGACCTCTTTTGGCTTTATAAATGTCGTCCTCATTGGCGCCTAACCAGGACTTGGACGAACACTCGGACGCAACATCTGTGGCTGGTCTTGTACGCGAAGAGCGTCGTCGAGAATGGGCAGAAACAGTGGAAACATCCGAGCCGAGGCTGCTCTGGGAAAGAGGCGAACGAGTCTCTGAAGCTGGGCTATGGTGTCGCGCACGGGCAAAGGCGCCGTCAACAGCGGCTCTGCGGTCTGTCTGTGAAGCGTGGCACAGATCAGTATGGAGAGAAGGCGCAGAATCGAGGGAGGTGGGGAATTTGGGAGTGGCTATTCTACCCACCATGCTACGTGTTCGCGCAGGGTTGCAGGCGATCCTGGCAGAAGTGGCTGTACGGTCAATGTATCTGGTATGGCATGGGCCGGCGTGAACCAAGAGCGGAGGAGAAGAGGGGAAATTCGAAGGTCGCGCAGTGTGCGATTCTGTGCATGCTGTCTAGTAACAAACACACACGACGTTGTGCGACAAAGAGTCTGTCTATACGTGAGATGCTAAGGCCGCGGTCGTGGATCGAGTCGTCGCAATGACGGGGCGCCAGCTAAAGTATCACAGTGGCGGTTGCAAGTGACAAGGAGCTGGAACATGGCAAATGACGGTCGAGCAGGGCGCACGAAAGAGAGAAGGAGACTTGGAGGACTGCGCGACAGAAGAATATTATGCACATTGCAGCCAGTCATTCACCGCCTCGTTGTGTGCAGATGGTTCACGGCAAGCGACGATGCCCAATTGTGACATCCGTGTGCCCCGACCCTTGCCTTTGCCCAAGCTAGCCGCGTCCCCATCCGCCGGTGAGCTACTGAACGCAACTCGTAGACTACCTGGGTACCTATCTAGCGCATGGGCATGCATCTTCTACCATGGCTTTCGGAAGGCTAGGATTGAATTCGAGACAGTGAATTGGAAGTTGCATGTTCAGGTCCCGAGCTTGATCTCCACAGTCACACCACCTAGCCTACCAACTTAGTAGAGTACGCAATGCCTTTCGTCTTCGACCTACCCATGAACGGTTGTGCGCTTCAACGGCAGGCATGGTTTGCTAGATTGCTAGTGTACCAAGTGGGGAGCGGTGTAGAGTGTAGATACCTAGCTCTCAAGTTTGGGCAAACAGACAACCTTGTGCTAGTGTGGAACTAACATCATGAGTGTCCGATCATGGCATGAAAGCGTCGTACTATGTCTTGACCTCGCCATCCCATCACATGCAGTCACCAAAAGCAGACCATGTGAAAAAAATGCGTGCATTGGAGAAATCATGACCCGGACACACATATACAATCGTGCCTATCAAAACACCATCAACACCCATGCAGAGATCCCCCAATCCGACCCAACAGGTATCCCAACGCCGCTCGCCATGGAATGCTCACCGCGAAGTCCAACCCAGTGTATAAATGAACCCACCTTTTCGTCTATCTAGGCCTCTGCGGCGACCTCGGCAGAAGGAAGAGGTGCAGCAGACGTAGCCATGGTTCGAGTGTCGTCTCGGATCGAAGGACCAGCCTCAGCTGCAGCCGCCGACTTGATGGCTTCTGCGCCGGACACGTCAGTCTCTGCCCAGGAGCCCCAGAGGCCTCGCTTGGCACGGATGCGGATGGCTCCGCCGAGTTCGTTGTCTGTAGTCTGCTGCTCAACTTTGATGGCATCCTTGGTGCCGAGGACCAGGATCTCGTTGAACATGCGAGCGATGTCGGGCTTTGCTGTTGTGGTCTCGGGGAACATGCCCTGGAAGGAGACGGCTGTGTTCCTGCGTTCCTCCTCGCTTGTCTCAGCCGCATCGCCGAAGACTTGTCGTAGAAGATGGACAGCATGCTTGGTCTCTAGAGACACGACGCCGCTGTCTGCAGGGTGGAGGAGAGGAGCCGTTGTGACATCGAAGTCGTCTGGGATGGGTGAGAAGACCTCCTCTTCTTCCTCTTGAGTAATGATCAACTCGGGCTCGTCTTCAGGCAACTGGAAATGTTCGTCGTCTGCTTGAATTTCAGTGTCGCCACCAAGGCCGTCGCCTTCTTCGATTTCAAGCTGGTCCTCTTCGAACTCCAACTGCGGTGTCCGCTCTGCAGATGCCCGTGCTTCATCCGCAGTAGCGACGTCAGCAACGGCGCTATCGCGCTTTCGCTTCTGTGCTGGACGAGATACAACCTCCAGGGAGAGGATACCCCTCAACTCTGGCGCCCAGCCTTGGCTTCGGCCACCTCTAAGAATGCTCGATACAAATCCACCAGACTTTTGCATGTTCATGAGAGCCATAAGCAGCGGGTCTCGGGGTAAGAATGAGGCGGGCTTAAGAATGTCCTCGCGGTTATTTTGCTGTTCGCGGATCTCGGTAGTAGAGAGCTGCGTCTGCGTGTCCTGCTGGATGACCCTTCGCCGTTTGGCACGGGCTTGATGTTGCTCCTCTTCCTCCTCTGGCTCCTGTTCAACGGCAGGTTCAAAACCGCTGACTTCCTGCTCTAAGGCACGTTCTTCCTCTTCACCGAGCTCTGAAAGAGGCGACACTGAGCGCTCGCGCAGAAGCTCCTCCTCCGGGAGCACAGGTTCGTCGAGATCACCCAGCTCAGACATGCCGCCCATGGCAACATCTGTGTCAGTGATATTGATGTCGGGACGGCCGGGCATTTCGGTAAGGTCCTCACCGAAATCAATTCCAAGATCGGCATCCGCTTCCAATTCTGTTCTCTTGTCTCCGATCTCGGTTCCAAATTCGTCTTCTAAGGGTCGTGCAGCTGGCGCATCACGACCAATTTCGATGCTTGTGCCTTCGTCCAATGGAGCCATAATGTCAAAGTCTTCTCCAAGATCTATTCCCAAATCTTCTTCCTCGTCCAACATCTCTGCTTCAGCGCGTCGAGGCTGCTCAATACTGCCAGAAAGAAATTGGCTGCTGTCCAGGTCCCAATCGCCACCGAGATCCGGAAGACCCAAGCTCTGCAAGTCGAGAGACTGAGACAAGAGCAACGACGGGTCGGGCATGGGCGCAAGCAGATCAAAGTCGGTGATGGCGTCGGCCAGCATGAGTGCGGCTGGGTTCGCAATGTGAGAGTTGGCAGGCAAGTCGATATTGCCGGGCTTGAAGGCCTGTCCCAGCAGTCAGTCTCGGCGCTGTAGCCACGCAATGGCGGCGCAGACTTACCATCTTGATCCTCAGAAGCGCGTCGGTGCAGTCATCGAGCAAATAGCGCGCCTTCCTGTGGTAGATGCGAACGACGCCAAACATCAACGAGCCGCTCAAGCGCAGTGAGAAGGGCGCCTGGGGGCGCATAATCTCGTTGATGTCCTGCTCGATCTTGTCTTGCAGGACTTGCTGCTTGGTGAGCTTCTTCTCGGCATTGGCCGCGAGCCAGACGTGGGCCAGCGGGCCGGAGCGCTGCAGCAGTTCGGAAGGGTAGAACATGATGATGGTGGGAGAGTGCGAGTCGAGGCGTGATCGGAGGAGCTATCTGCGCGTGTGGTGGGTTGTTGTGACGGCCAGGCGCGTCGGTGGCCAGGGTCTACGCGACGCGTTTTTCGGTTTTCGCGTGCGCGGGCGGCGTAGGTGAAAGCGCCGGGCGCGCGCCGTGTTTTCGCAATGGCAGTGAGGGTGCGAGTCGATGGGTGGGCGTGTGGGGAGTGTGCAGTGCGGTGTTCACGGATGGCGCATCAAGTGAAGGCTGGCTCCAAGGCTGGGAGCGCACGGGCCAGGTAGATTCCCAACCTCGATCCTATCGTCTAGGAAAGCCATATTTGAGCTGCTTCTCCTGCTACAATTGGTATACGTCTAGGTATGAGCATATAAATAGCTGCACAGGGCCGGGCCAGCAATGCGGTGCACCCCCGGTATGCCTCATGCTCCGAGCATTCCACATCCCATTAGGTACCTACCGTACATCAAGACTTGGTAGCGCAAGCAAGCATGGCCTTCACAGCACCACAAGACGCCCCAGGTCGCATTTCAGCCAGAAGCCAGAAGATCGACATGATCCAAATGCACACGGCAAAGTGACGTGCCAAAGACGCAGCGCCGAAACAAACACGAAGTCACTGGACGTGGGAAGGCCCGCCCGCGCCCACAAGGTACCTACCGTACCTAACACGGCCGCCAAGCAAGTGATCCAAGACCAGCCATGCGCACTTCTATGATCTCAGACAGTCGTCCGCAGACGTTCACGGAGGCTGCTTCCTGCACAGCTGCATACCTAAGAAACGGCCCACGTGATTCTCTGCACACCTGCAGCTCCCAAACGCGCCCTGAGTCGTGACACTGCGGCGAGAGGAATTGGGCCCCCAGTCTTCCATCTGAGGCGCTCGGGTCGTGTCTAGCCTACGTTTTAATCCATCAAGCCAGATCGATCCGTCTGCTCCTCAAAGAACCCGGCCCCCGCCGTCCTTTCGCTCCTTACAACCGTTCGCTGCTTGCCATATTCCTCGGCCAGCATCCATGAGATAACCAGGCCTTCCTAGAATCTCTTCGTCGCCGCCCTGCCCCGTACTCGGCCTCCGCTCAGAGCGCCGCGCAACATTGGCCCTTGGCCTCTGGCCATGCAAACATGTCTAGAGTCTCTACGCCGTCGCTACCGCTGTACAATCCCTCTCATGGCCCAGACTCAGCCCCCCGTGCAGCAATGCCCTTGCTGTCTCCTCCAGAGCCGCGCCGGCGATCAACATCATCGGTACGTTGTCCGCCTGTCCTACCATGGCCACGCGGTCGCACATTGGGCTAATCGCAGTGTCTTCGCAGTCAATAACGTCGCAATTCTCCCTGATATCCTCCCACGAAACCGCACGGAAACTCGAAACCTCAGCCACTCACGGCCTCTCCTCGTCCACCGCGTCAGCGCGAATCCACACCCATGGCCTCAACGAGCTTCCCCACGAAGATCCAGAGCCGCTATGGCTCCGATTTCTCAAACAATTCAAAGAGACCCTGATACTCTTGCTGCTCAGTTCTGCTGCTGTGTCCCTTGTGATGGGGAATCTGGACGATGCCGTCAGCATTGCCGCCGCAGTTACAATTGTAGTGACTGTAGGATTCGTACAGGAGTACCGGTCGGAGAAGTCACTGGAAGCTCTGAGCCAGCTTGTCCCTCACTCGGCGCATGTAATTCGCGCTGGAGCGGATCAACCTCGAAATGGTCGGGTCTTGAATGACGCACTGGGCGTGGTCAAGGATACACCAGCTTCGTTGGAGGCTGCGGAAGGCCGCTCGAGCACTATTTCTGCCACCCTACTGGTACCGGGTGACTTGGTGCTCTTCCACACCGGCGACCGTATCCCTGCGGACATTAGAATAACCCACGCGGCTGACCTCACGATCGATGAATCCAACTTGACGGGGGAGAACGAACCCGTGCCCAAGTCGCCAGAAGCCGTCGAACGCTCGAATGGCCTTGAGCGGCCCCAATCACCCTTCTATGCGTCCCCTGCCGCTGGCACGGTTGGCGCTGATATTCGCTTGAATGACCAGAAGAACATTGCTTTCATGGGGACTCTGGTACGTTCCGGTTACGGCCAAGGCTTGGTGATTGGTACCGGCGGCAACACTGAGTTTGGAGCCATTTCTGCATCTCTTCAAGAGATTGAGAGCCCGCGAACTCCATTGCAACTTTCAATGGACGCCCTTGGGAAAGAGCTGAGCTACATGTCATTTGGCGTCATTGCATTCATCATTTTGCTAGGTTTTTGGAGAGGTTGGGAGTTCTTGGAGATGTTCCAGATCGGCGTTTCCTTGGCCGTTGCTGCTATTCCCGAGGGCTTACCCATCATCGTTACTGTCACGCTCGCTCTAGGTGTCCTTCGCATGGCGAAGCGAGATGCTATTGTGCGCCGCCTGCCAAGCGTCGAGACGCTGGCGTCTGTCAACGTTGTCTGCAGTGACAAAACAGGTACGTGCATGCAGAGATTTTTTGAATCGTCACTAACTGTGATGTAGGCACTCTGACCACAAACCACATGACAGTGACCAAGATGTGGCATTTTGACGAGCTTTCACCCATCGACATAAGTACAAAGCATGATTCGGAGGCCCTCGACTCTCCAACACGCAATATTTTACGGATAGGCAACATTGTCAACAACGCACGGCTTGTCGGGCCTCGAGCAGCGTCTACGGCCGCCGTTTTATCCTCTACGATTGGCGACGACAACTCGGGAGCGAAGAGCCGATGGGTCGGGCAACCGACTGATGTTGCTCTCTTGGACCTTCTCGATGCTTTTGGTGAGGACGACGTAAGAGAGAGACTCGGCACTCGTCTATATGAAACACCTTTTAGCTCCGAGAGGAAGTGGATGGGTGTTGTCATCAACGGGAGTGCAAGTGCGGACCTGGCGCCTGGTCCGGATGTGGCGTATATTAAAGGTGCTTTGGAAAAAGTGCTCGATCGTTGCGACACATACGTAAATGCGCAGGGACAGGAGGTGCCATTGAATCAGAGTCAAAAACAAGAAGCCATCAAGGCCGCTGATGCAATGGCTCAAGATGGGCTGAGAGTGCTGGGCTTCGCCAGCGGGTCGAAGTATAGCCGCAAGGGGACCAGTGGCGCTGCGTCGCCGGCACCCTCGAGTGTCTCGGCGCTAGGGGACGACGAACACTATCGAGGCCTGGTGTTTGCCGGTCTCGTTGGCATGAACGATCCTCCCAGAAAGGGAGTAGAAAAGGCTATTCGGCGCTTAATGGCTGGTAAAGTCAAGGTGATCATGATCACTGGAGATGCCGAGACAACAGCGGTAGCAATTGGCAAAAAGCTCGGCATGCCGATTACTATGAACTCGTCTATGGGACGCTCCGTAATACGCGGCGATGAGTTGGATCAGATGAGCGAAGAAGAACTTTCACAAGCTATCGCAACAACCTCGATTTTCGCCCGTACCAGTCCGGAACACAAGATGAAGATTGTGCGCGCACTCCAAGCTCGTGGCGACGTCGTAGCGATGACTGGCGACGGTGTCAACGATGCTCCGGCCCTCAAAAAGGCAGATATAGGAATCTCCATGGGACGTCTCGGCACTGACGTCGCAAAAGAAGCTGCCGACATGATCCTCACTGACGACAACTTCGCGACTATCCTCAACGCCATCGAAGAGGGCAAGGGCATCTTCTACAACATCCAAAACTTCATCACTTTCCAGCTTAGCACATCCGCTGCAGCACTAAGCCTTGTCCTTTTCAGCACTTTCCTCGGTTTCCAGAATCCGCTCAACGCCATGCAGATTCTCTGGATAAGTACGTATTTCCATCAACGATCACTATGCCCCACTAACACACCGCAGATATCCTTATGGACGGCCCACCCGCGCAATCCCTCGGCGTCGAACCCGTCGACCCTGCCGTGATGTCGCGCCCTCCGCGTCCCCGCCATGCCCGTGTCCTAACGCGCGCCCTCATCCAGCGCGTCCTACAATCCGCCTCCATCATAATGCTCGGGACCCTCTTCACCTACTACCGCGAGATGAGCGACGATGGTGAAATCACTGCCCGCGACACCACCATGACCTTCACATGCTTCGTTCTTTTTGACATGTTCAATGCATTCACCTGCCGCTCCGAATCCAAGTCCGTGCTCGCCGGTGAAATCCAAGTCTTCGGTAACAAGATGTTCAACTATGCCGTCGCGGGGAGTCTGGTCGGGCAGCTCATGGTCATTTATTTTCCGCCGCTACAGAGCATCTTTCAGACGGAGGCATTGGGGCTGCTAGACATAGTACATTTGGTTGCAGTGGCGAGCTGTGTGTTTTGGGCAGATGAGGCGAGGAAATGGTTGAAGAGGAGGGGGGTGAGTAGGGGCATACCCGGGGGGTATAGCGCTAGTGTATGATATTGTGGTGTCGGAGGCTTGGATAATAGACTGACGGGCATGGAATAGAGGATAGTAACATGCATTTCCATATCTTAGATTTGCTGGTTGTGTGATGGTGGCGCTATTGCATGGCTAATGTTGGGGCGTGATTTCGTTCTCTCCAGATCCATCCTTCACTCCCACTTCACTGCGCCCTGTACGTCCTCCGCATCCCTTGCACCCTCTTCCTTAAGCCCCTCAATCCTCCTCAGAAGTATGTCACTAGTCTCCGGCTCGTATTTCAACGCCTCCCTCAGATACTGGACCGCCGCATCCACATCCCCCATCGCCTTGCAAGCCGCATGCGCTCTGAAGCTGAGCTTCGCCTTGCTCTTCCTGAGAAAGAGCATCGCCCGCGGCGACCCCTCCGTCTCCGGCCTCCCCCACTCAGGCCTCGCGGTCAGAAACCTAATCGCCTCCCCAGCAGCCTTCCTCGCCTTCACAAACGCCGCATTCTCCTCCTCCTTGTCTCCGGTCGGGATCGTGCCCATCGGCCCCCCGGTCGCTATGTTTAGCAGCACTTGTACAAGCTCCGCGCACACACTACTGTGTATCAACCACAGCTGATGGATCCCATCAAACGGCCGACCCGCAGCCATGCACTCCTCGTGATTCCCCCACACCATCTCCGCATACCGCCTCGCCATGCCAAACCTCCCCACCGCAGCTTCCCAGTCCTCTTCCGCGCGGTCCGCCGCCCAGTTCAGCAGGCTCCGAAGCTTATTCAGGTGTCCACTAGCCTCGTAGTCACCATTTAGCTTTCCGCGGAGCAACGCAGCGGTGCGCGGGGCTACACCTGTTGTCGAGACGCCAACGAAGCAGGGCCGGAGGAAGCCGGTGGTGTACGGCCGCAGCAGCAATTTCTCCTCGGCCTCGTCCCGCGCGTGCGAGAACGTATCCACCATCTTGACGGAGAGCTCCGCCTGCATGGTCCAGATGTAGAAGCTGGGACTGCCCTGCGCGTCCACCATCGTCTTGAGCGAGCTCGCAGGGACGAGGAACGCGGCTGTGCTGGTGGTTTCTTTGCCGGGCATGAACATGTAGAAGTCTAGCTCCATGGCGACGGGGGCGTTTGCTGCGCTTTTCAGGGTCGAAAGGTCTGCGGAACGAAGTTGCGAGACGAAGGTCATGGTGCTGGGGCCCCATTGTGTGGTGAGTGTTTTTGAGATGAATTCTGGGTCGTTTGTTTTGAGGAGAACGAGGAGTCGGGATTTGAGGAACGTGGTTATTTCAAAGTGGATTTGGCGGTTCAGAGTGAGAAGAGCGCAGATGGGGGACGCTGGAGCGGATGCTGGGCCGGGTGTGAAAGATGAGTTAGGAGCATGTGTAAGGAGGCTTTCGTAGATTCTCTCGCGGAGTTCGAGGGTTAGGCCGGTGAGAGAGGGGTAGGCCATTTTGGGCTGGATTGGAATTTCGTCTGAGGTTCACCGTGGGAGGCTGTTGTTTGCCAGTGTATTTATACACGCTGGTGACCCTGCGGCTGATTTGGTGTACACTAGGTACCTAGTGTAGTTCCAGGCTACCATCGCTAGCGCCGCCAGATGGGGGAGGGAACCAGGCCGCCGCATCCTACCCAAGAGTTTTTATTGTCACAAATTCTTGCTCTTACTTTGATCAATGAATGCACATGGCTCCTCTCTCTTGGAAATTTCTCATGCGCTCGAAATCAATCAATTGGGACGAACCAACGAAACGAAGGAAACCGATCAACAATCAGATATATTCTCGCTATTGCATGCTTCTTTTGCATTTCAACACCTCTCCGACGTCCTAACCGATAACAGAAAGTGTCTTCCGGCATGGCCCCCTGAAGCCGACTTGGCAGGGGTGAGATTTTGTAATGTTTTTGCGTGCCAACGCTAAAGTCCAGCAGAAATTTGCCCTAGGGCCTAAGCCGAACCAATCGCGGGGATACATCATCCCACTATCAAAATTCTCGGCGAAGTGTCGGGATCAGCGCACTGAGACTTGAACTTCTTGAGGTGGGCTGCTGGAAGTTTATTCATAGCGTATATGTTAAGCCTGATTCTCAAATTTTCCATCAAATCACATGATTATCAATGCGATTGGATCAATGGCGTGGTGGCGGAGTGGTTATCGCGCAAGACTAGAAATCTTGTTCCTTCGGGAGCGTCAGTTCGAATCTGGCCCACGTCGATCTTTTTTTGTCGCTGTAACCAGTCCAGAGCAGTGCTCATTGTTCAAACTTTTGTAAGCTGGCAGCTATGTATGCACTTTTCATTTTTGGAAACCATCGCTGTCACTTCTGCTGGAAAGATGCCTGGTTATGATAAGATTTCGTTATCTAGACAAATGTATCTAGCCTACGAAATCGTGCAAATGATTTTGCCCTTCGTTTTATTCTCCTCCATCAACTGGTGCGCATCCTGGATCTGCTCCCACGGAAACACCTTCTCAACGGGGATCCTGAATCTGCCATCCTTGAATCGCGGCAGCGCATGTTCGACCAGTTGATCGCGCAGCTTCCCTTGGTACTCCTCATCTCTACTCCTCAAGCTGCTGCCTACGAACGATATCCTCTTCCTCACGAACGCACTCATGTCCACACCTTCAGGCAGCTTCGCACCGCCCATGACGGCCAAACTAACGCACACGCCATCCCTCGCAAGCGCGTTGAGGTTGTCGCCAAAGTACGGTGCACCGACGTAGTCAACAATGATGTCGACGCCCTTGCCATCCGTTGCCTTGAGCACCTCCTCAGCCCAGTTCTGCGTGGTCGTGTTGTACGCAGCCGTAGCGCCGAGCGTCTTTGCAAACGCGCACTTCTCGTCCTGCCGCGCCGTCGCATATATCGCAGCCGCGCCATCCGCCCTCGAAAGCTGGATGCCCGCGATAGACACCGACGACGCAGCCGCATGCCAAAGAATCGTCTTCCCGGGCGCAAACTTCGAAATCAAGTACATGGCCTGCGTCGCCGTGATCCACGTCTCCGGGATCCCTGCGCACTGCTCCCAGCTCAGCTCCTTCGGCTTGCGCACAAGCATGTGCGTGCTGACGGCGATGTACTCTGCGTAGGCGCCGCCGTAGGCCAGTCCGAAGACCTCGTCGCCTTTGTTGAAACCTTCTTTGCCGCCGCCGTCGGCACCGAGCTCTTCGATTATGCCGCTGAACTCTACGCCGAGGATCTTGGAAACACCGGGTGGGACGGGGTACATGCCCTCACGTTGGAGGAGGTCCATCCGGTTGAGGCCAAAGGCTTTTATGCGCACGAGGGCTTGTGAAGCGGCGGGTTTGGGCCGCTCGACATTGGTTATGTGTAAGGCGGATCTGGGGCCTTTTCCGCCCTCGATGTCTGTGGATGCGTGTCAACTGAGAGCTTTGTTGAAGGGTGTAGGAGCTACCCACCCACTGCTCTCATCGTGTTCGACATGGTGTGCAGGGTTCCGTTGCCGCTGCAATTACAGTTCTTAATATTTGAACAGAAACAAGTGTTTTCTGAATTAGTTGGGGACGAAGTATCAGTTTTTGAAGAAGAAGAAGAAGTGAGGCCGCGGAAGCGTGGGGCTTCGAGATAATGTGGATGCTGTTGTTCCGAGGCATTTCCGCATTACGGAATTGTCGGTCATGACGTAGCGGGGTATCCAGAGGTCACTCAGCCAGAGCGGGGTCCAAGCAAGCGCTTCAATTGGAACGATACGCTACAACTTTGGAAGGCAAGTTTGTGCAAAAAATGGGGCTCAGAGCGAATGGATTGTTCGTAAGCAACATTGCACCAGATACTTTGTTCAATACCTTAGGTACTCGTCGTCTGAGAACGACGGGGGATGCTCTCAAGACATCTATGGACGGAACTTATGTCAATCCTGAGCCTCTGGTACCGTTCCAGAGGAGAACTTGGCGACAGTGCGATTAATTGCACACCAACCTCACAAGGTTCGTGTTCGTTAAGTATTGAAAGACGGAATCTGACAAACAGGACAACTGAAAAAAAAAGAAAAGCGGACAAAGCTGTTGTTAGCAGATGATTGAGCGAATGTGCGATGGGGTTTCGGTTAATTTAGGAATAACGTCTCGTAGAATTGGTGAAGGTAAAGTTACGCATTCTGGCCCCTTTCACCTACGAGGGGCTCACGTCGTATCAACTCAACAACATCTCCAGGTTGAATTGGTGCGTATAGTTTTGAACAGTCCTTCCTCCAAAGCCAAGTATCAATGCCAGTCGTGTAGATGGTTGGGGGCCCATCGATGAATCAGAAATGGTTCGCGACTCCAGATGCGCAACTCACTCCGACAGGTTTTGTGCGCCTTTATTTACCCTCCAAGGACTTCTTACTGTGCAGGTCGTACTATAACATGCAAGAGTTAACCATGACTGGAATCAATTTAACCTACAGACTCTATACGTCGAGAGAGCAGCGAGTCGAGGCATTGGTGCAGCTCAATCGCGTCATCACCACCATGTAAAACGTATACACTAAATGCTTAACATCCCCACTCTCGACGAACGACTTCTATGAGGCTCCGACTATTTACCGCAACTACTGCTTGCTTGATTCAAAAGGCGCTCATGTCCGCGATGTTGTCCAGTCTGTGCGACAAGTTTTCCTCTAGGTTTCTTCTACCTGCAGTGTTCGAACTTCTTCACGATAACCTTGTGCGTTGCACGCTGCGAATATGGATTCATTCTGGCCCATAATGGTATCAAAATCCAAGGAAACCGACATCGGTGTCACTCCTTCCTTTGACTCTGATGCGCAACCAGCCAGGAAAGAGAACGCATGGATCCGTTTCATGACGGCTTTGAAGTGGTACCCAAAAGACATGCCGTCAGAGGAGAAGGCGCTTGTTCTCAAGCTCGACCTCAGCATTCTCATATTCGGCTGTTTGTCGTTCTTCACCAAGTACCTCGACCAACAGTCTCTGACAAATGCCTATGTTAGGTGAGCAAAGAGGGCACTAGTTTCGTCGCCGAAGAGTCTGTACTGATAAGCAAACAGTGGAATGAAAGAAGAGCTTCATCTCTTCGGTAACGAGATAAACTACTTGACGGCGACTTTCTGGGCCTCGTACTGCACTTTCATGATCCCAGCGTGCTACTTCCTGACACATTACCCAGCGAACCTGGTCCTGCCGATTCTCGAGGTAGGCTGGGCCCTCTCAACATTTGGCCTCGCTTGGGCGCAGAACGTCGAGACTGTATATGCAATGCGTTTCTTCACCGGTGTCTTCGAGTGCTGTAGCTTCACCGGCACGATCTACGTTATTGGAAGCTGGTACAGGCCCACAGAAGTCGGTCGACGTGTCGCATTGTTCTATGTCGCTGCTCCACTGGGCACAATGTTCGCGGGATACTTACAAGCCGCCGCCTACACAAATCTGAACGGTGTCCACGGACTGAGCGGATGGAGGTAAACAGCCGCGACATATTTCTCACGAGCATCGAGATGACTGGTGCAGGTGGCTTTTCATCGTCGACGCCATCATCACACTGCCCATATCGCTGTTAGGCTTCTTCGTATTCCCAGACGTCCCGTCGAGAAAGAAGCCGCGCTTCCTATCCGAGTCTGACCACCTCTTTGCCCAGAAGCGCATTGCCGGGAAGACCGCACCCCCGCAACTCCGGATATCGCGATCCATCTTTCGACGCGTGTTCGCGCGATGGCACTGGTACCTCTTCGTTGCGCAATGGTCCCTCATGGACCAGAACTTGCTACCGAGTGGCTCGCCCTTCTCACTGTACCTCAAAGCGAACAGCGACATCTACTCCGTCGTGCGTATCAACACGCTGCCGACCATTGCCACGGCAGTGAGCGTCGTTGTCGCGCTCACGTGCGGTATCGTCGCGGACAGGACGGGACGGTTCTGGCTGCCTGCATACGTGGCCACGCTGCCGGTGATCGTTGGTTGTGCACTTCTGGTCGCATGGAACGTCGGCGAATCGGGACGCCTTGCGGGTTTCATCCTCACAGGATTTGAAGGGGGTGAGCTGATTATAACAATCGAAAATTCGGTCATGGCTGACTTGACATAGCGCTGTCTCCACTTACGATGGGCTGGGCTACTGTCGCCATGGCTGGGGATGCGGAGGAGCGTGCGGTTGTCACTGCGAGTATGAACGCTATTGGACAAGGCATCACGGCTGGTACGCAAGTGGTGCAGTACGCTGCGACCGATGCGCCGAGGTTCAAAGGTGGCTTTGCGAGCAATCTAGCGACTTCGGTTGCGCAGCTTGTGTTAATATCAGCGATCTTGTGGCTGAGCTCGCGTGACAAGAAAGTGAGGGACGACAGAGAGAAGAATTTGGAGAATGGAGAGGCTCCCATCGCTGTCGCAACGAAGTTGTGATGTGTGAATAGTATAGATATGCTATCGGAAGAGAAACATGACATTTGAACGCTTGTGGCTCAGACGACGGCGAGTTTGCTGCTTTGCTACAAATCGACCATGTCAAGTGATCTCGAAAACTCAAGAACGTGTGAAAGAAAGAAAGAAAGAAAGTAAGAAAGAAAAACGAAACTCAAGAGACAATACAGTAGTATACTCTAATACTACCTGTGAGAACAAGAAGCATCACATCGTCACCGTAAAACACGCCCAAGCCACACACCCCTACGCTCTCCACACTGCCACCTGACCCTCACCCCCCAAAAAAAACATATTTGACCCAGTTAGTATAACATCAGATTTCCCTTAAACAGCCCAGCCACCAAATCCACCCCCGCTATCAGGCACATGCATCCACCGCATCAAAGCAAGCAAAAACCTTGGCGAGGATTGACTCCCAAAACTCCAGCATCCAACACGACATTACTCGACTGACCTACAACCCAGTCGACGGAGCGACGTCATCGATCTTTGGGTACTACCACGGAAAGCCAGCGATGTAAAACCTTTTCTGTGGCATGTACCGCCGAATAGAGGACAGCTAATTATAGGGGCACAGGAAGTCTTGTCTAGACTAGATTACAAACAATAATAATAATAACAACAACATGTTCAAGAAAAAGGCGCACGATAGGAGCCAAAAAAAAAGATGGCAGGAGGGAGTGTGGTGTCGGTGTCGATAAGATGGCAGAAAGATGTGTCGGGGTACTGTAGGTAAGGATGTTGTCTCGACTCTCGGTATATGGGGACTTGCTTTTGGAAAGAAAGACATGGCCGCTTTTTCTGGATACATCTCTGGAGATGGTGGCATTTTTGTTTTAAAGGGAAAGCAGGGTGGGTGTGGTATTATCTGGTCGCTAGGGAGTCTGATCTAGTTTACTACTTATAAGTACAGTAGGTACAAGACTTTGGGATATTATTCATCAATCCATGACTACTATCCCTCCACCGCCCGGCCAGGTAAGAGATTCAGAGTGTTTTAGCCCGGAAAGATGGTGGTGGTGGTGGTGGTTATGATATCTTCCCCAACGCTGACAAGAGTGCTCTAGCAGTCAGCTTAGTTTGTTATCCCTTTTAGTCTTGTACCTATGCATCTAATATGTCGTGCATTAAAATACGCACATGCTCATACCCACCAAAATGACCTACCTACTCTAACAAAAAGGTAACCCCACAACCGAATCACACACCAGCTATCTATTGCCTATAGCAAACCCTCCAACCGTGATGCTGCAATTCTTAAAAACAGACACCTAGTAAAACCACACCCTACCTACCTCCACGTCTCAGACATGATAAACCTGTATCCACATCCTTCCAGCTCCCTCGAAAAAAAAGATGATGAACTGCGACGCAATTTGGATTAGTTGGTTAGTTGGCTGGGTGGGACAAGCAGACCTCACAGAGCAGAGCAAACAGCGACACGACCGACGACTTTTGCGGTAATGCAATCGAAAACAAGAAGAGTGTTTGCAATGGAGTGGTCCTTAGTACTTACGGACCCGGATCCTGGGCGTGATGATTCGGATTTAGAGGATGGTGGTCGAGTTCCAGGCACCCCTTGCGTCGATGGGGTCAAGTGTAGCTCTGCATGTGCCACGCAGCTGAGACCGAGCGGAGCCGGAGCGGAGCCGGGGATGCGTGTCGGAGAGACGGCTGGACGCGTAGGCTGGACGCGTGGCTGTTGCTGCTGCTGCTGCTGAGGTGAGATTGTGCCGCAGCGGAGCGGGTGCTAGACAGGAAGACACAAGCGCCACAGTACAGGTTTTAGATTCTCAAATACCTACGCCAGACGAGCGAGCGTATTAGTGGAATTGGGGGTGGGTGTTGTGAAGTGAATGGCATGTTTGAAATAAGGGGGATTGGAAGAAATGGGGAAGCAACCCACGCTCGAGCCCATCCTCAACGCCAGCAGACCAGGCGACGATGCGTAGAGAGAGGTAGTTGACGAGATGGAAGCATGTACAATAAAGATGGATGGGTTGATGGATGGATAATCAATCAATCGACCAATCCACTACCTAACCAAGCCAAGACGAACCCGAACCCAAATCCGCAGCCACCCATTACCGCAGCCGCCGACTCGAACCCAAGCAACGCAATCACGCTCCCGCACACATTCAATCGTAACCATCCCATCCCATCCCAATCCGCAAAACAATAAACAAAAAAAGAAAAACAAAAACCTATTCTTCCCACCCCAAAACAGCAACCGAAAGACAAAAGAAGGCATAAAACCCCTCGACGCCCGCTCCCCCCAGCCGGTGGTATATTCCAATCTCTTCTCTGCAGTAAAACAACGCGCCGAAACCACGCAAGAAAACTCATAATGCAGGACACGTCGTAGCGAATGAGAAGGGGTAATCATGCCAGCAAAAGGAAAGTTCCAGCCATGCCATGCCATCCTGCTGCTCTCGCTCTCGTGGGGGTATCATCGAGCCGGTAATAAGAGAACGAGCCCTGCCCGTCGACATGGTGTGTAAAATAAGCAAAACATAGGCACAGACAGCAAACAAATGAACCGGCATGTATATCATGGGTCAAAAAGGATTCGTGGGCATATTTCGATGGTCGTCAGGTCGTTCCGATTCGTCTCGTCTCGTCTCGTCTCGTCTCGTGCGAAGCAATGAAGCGGTAGGTTCTCGAACACCCTTCAGAGTGTTTCCGAAGAGCTTGTATCCAGCCCAAGATGAAAAGTGGTGGTGGTACGAGTGGAGAGGTGCGTCTAGCTCTCAACCTCGTTCTCTGGTGAATATAGTGTGCGATCAGTCGTATCTGACCGACGCGTCCGTCTCACTAACGGTTTCCAACTTGCTCCCCGGTGGCAACAGCTACAAGCGCTTCCAGTCGTCTCATATCGTCCGCAGGCGGCTGGGTAATTGGCGGGCCAAAGGTAACGTGTCCTCTCTCCGGTTGTTGGTAGGATCGATACGACGGGGTCGACAGACTGTGACCATGGTACGATTGCTGCTGGCTGTAAATCGGGTGAGGTCGGTCCATGATTGAAGTGCGGACGGGCTTGTGTTCTTCAACAGGTGCCCCAAGAGGTTGCGACTCGACATAGCCATTGCTGTGTACGATGGCTGGATGATACTCTGTCATCGTGGAGTTGGAAGGGGTTGGGACTCCTTCACTGCTGCTTGAATCTTCTGGCGAGGTCCGCTGCACCGTTCGGACCGGTTGAGGAGGAATGTTGGGGTTTACAGGCCCATTGTACCAGGCTTGACGCTTGTTTCTTTTGGGTGTAACTGGGATTTCCAGCGACGTCCTGGATGTCTCAGGAATAGGGTGTTGCATTCTAGGGGAGCCATTGGGCTGCTGGCTGAAGTAGGCTGGATGGGGCGCGGTTGTAGGACGAGCATGTGTAGTTTGTCCTGGGCTTCTCTGGTACTGAGCCCAGGCTTCTCTTTGGTGATTCGGGCTTGCTATCTCGAGATTGGTAAAGCCTCTCTGCAGATTCGTATCCCATGAAATACTAGTGCGCTTCTCGTGCTTGATCGCCGGACGAAGATCCGTAGGAGCGTGGTAGGTGAGTGGTCGCGTGGGTGCATCGATTTGCATGGGGCTTGGTTGACGGCGCGGCATGGGCGGGGGCGGGGCGTGATCGAAGCTTTCAATTCCGGGCAACCTTGTTTGGGAGGCAGCAGGTTGCGACGTAAATGAAGGCCGCGGGGCATCCGGAGTTTGGTGATAGCCTAGTCCGCTAGTAGCAGGTCGAGGTCCGGCATATGATCCTGGGTGCCACGTTCGTCTCCTCCAGTCTGCGTCCGCATTCGATTCCCTTCGTGAGACAGGGGATTCTGGGGCTACCGGACTTGCGTAGGAGCTGCCCTGAGGATAGAAAGTGCTAGGTGGGGTAGCTGATGGAACAGGCGTAATGTACTGGGGCGGGTATTGGCCTGCAGGACCAGAAAAAGGGTTCCCGTTGGAAGGCACGGAGAGCCGCCGTCCACTCGGCATGGGCCCTACTCCGCTCCAGGAAACGGGCCGTGAAGTTGACGCCACAGGCGACTGCACCGCGGAGCTGAAACGACTCGGACTTCCGGTGGCCGTGGAGAATGTAGCCGATGTCGGCGTCGTGGCATCGTTGTAGTCGACAATCTGCGGCCCCGGGCTACCCATGAGCGGGGGGTTGTAAGCGTCCATGGTGTTGAGCGACAAGCGTGCCCGTGCAGGCCCGTCGTTGGCCATGGCAAGTGGAGGCGGCCGGCGACGCACGTCGGGAGACGGAGCTACGCTCATATTCGAAGCAGTAGAGGTGATGCTGGAGGACGAAAGGTTCCTGCTGTGCCCTCTACTATTGCCCCCTGTGCTTCCTAGCGTATTGGCACGGGAGCGATTCCCGGGTGGTCGTACACGATCGGTTCGGATCTGTCTCTGGAATCGAGTGCCGGTCGCAGCGAGGGAGTCTCCTGGGATGTCTTCATTGACGTGGACTGTCTGCGCATGCTGTCGCAGGTTGTCAAGTCGGGAAAATCGTCGGGAGCAATGGCACTGGAACGGTCGTTCACCTGTGTGCTTGCTGCCAACCGTTAGCGTTCTGCTTCTCACGAGCATGGGGATTTTCATACCGAATGTGGCGGGCCAGGTGCTCGCTCCGTGTGAAGCTCAGGTGGCATGGCGGAAACTCTGTGCAAAAGAAGCGTTGACCCTTCTTCTTCTTCTTCTTCGAAGCTGATTTGGCATCCCCGCTACCACTCTCGTCTTCGGAAGCGTCCTTGCCCTCTTCTTCGGCACCGCCCATCTCCACATCCTGTGAGCCCGCAGACTGCGAAGAGCGATGCGAGTCTTCGCGCGACAGAGGGTGTCTGCTGGGGGTGGTGCTGAGCTTGCGTGAGGGCGTGAAGGGCGACGAAGGAAGAGGGCGCTGGCCGGCGAGACCAGCGAAAGAGTTACGCGTCGGTGTTTTGGCCGAGGCATCTTCGACGCGTGGGTCGTCCGAAGGCTTCGCGTCGCTGAACAAGGTGCTATTCGGTCGAGGGGTGGTAGGTGTCGTCTCTTCGCCTGGACGTCCGGGAGGAGGTTCGGGCACGGCCAGCGTGGTGTTGACGGCTCGAAAGGTCGACATGTCGAAGACTAGGTGCGTGCAGGACGCGATCAGTGCTAGAGGTTGTCGTCTTGTGCCGTCGTGAAGACGCGCTGTGGCTCGCGACCAACGACGAACTCGCGGTCTGCACCGGAAGAGCTGATGCTCTGGTAGGCCACTCGGGCGCTGGCTAGAAGGACTCGTTGGTGAGCGGGGCGATATCGCAGAGCGGCATGGAGTTGAACAGTGTGCAGTAGGAGCTCGCGTAGCGGCGGAGGAGGCTGGGAGTGAAGCTGATGACGAATCGAGGGCGGCGCACTTGTAACATCCGGGTTGTGGTGCTTCGGTGGAGAATGAAGCGAAACAAACCAACGGCCAGCCTCGGTGACTTCAAGGTGGGCTTGGAAGAGGGTGCACCAACAGCTGGGCGGTAGTGGTGGTGGTGGTGGTGGATGCGGGTTCGAGGTGGATGCGCCGAGTCGAGTGCTCAGGGCAGTGAGCTACGGGGACGATAAGACGCTGGAGGGGCGATCCCCGCCACCAAAAGACGGCTCTGAGCTGCAGCGTTTATGCACAGCAAAGGCACGGGCGGAGGCGAGCAGGGTGCGGCTCTCACGAACGGACAAGGGCAGTTTGAACAGAGGCCGAGGCAGGCAGAATGAGCGGATTAGGGCAACCTTGGCCGTCGAGGACAAATTGCGACGCAACGAGCAGAGCATGCGAGGGGCTGGGTGGCCTCATGCCATGTAAGCAGCCTTGGCGTCCATTTGTCGTCTGGTGTGAAGTTTGTGCCCTGGGGCCGAGCGTCGCAGGTGCAGATCCTTTTGAAAAGACCCGTCCATGAAAAAGACCTGGCCATGGATAATGATACGGGCCATGAATGATGATACGGGCCATGAATGATGATACGGGCCATGAATGATGATACGGGCCATGAATGATGATACGGGCCATGAATGATGATACGGGCCATGAATGATGATACGGGCCATGAAATGATGATACGGGCCATGAATGATCTTACCGTCCATGAATGATGATACCGTCCATGAATGATCTTACCGTCCATGAATGATCTTACCGTCCATGAATGATCTTACCGTCCATGAATGATCTTACCGTCCATGAATAATCTTACCGTCCATGAATGATCTTACCGTCCATGAACGATGCTACCGTCCGTGAATGATGCTACCACTCAGCCGCCAGCCAAGCCCATGCTACACAGGTAAGAGCGAGCGTGGCAAAGACTCCCTCGCACAGTACGAGTAGGTAGAGTCCAGGAAGACATCCGTCTCGCACCCCGTGAGTCCAGGAAGACATCCGTCTTACACCCACCGTGCCGTCCAGGAACAGCGCCACGAGTCCTACCTACCTACCTACCTACCTACCTACCTACCTACCTACCTACCTACCTACCTACCTACCTACCTACCTACCTACCTACCTACCTACCTACCTACCTACCTACCTACCTACCTACCTACCTACCTACCTACCTACCTACCTACCTATACCTACCCACCCAGTGAGTCTAGGAACAGCGCCACGAGTCCTACCTACAGTCCAGGAAGCCAGGAATCCGGGAACCCAGGAACCAGCCATGCAGGTGGAGCCTTTACGCCATGCATCCATGCGGGATACCACGCAGCCATGCAAGTTGGCAGGTACAGTAGGTAGGTACGGTAGGTACAGCGATGTCCAGCGCCGGCGACGCAGGCTCGGACCTTTCCCTCCATGTGCATCCATCCTGCCTCGGCGGCCGGAAAGATTCGATAGGTAGGTACGACTGCGACTACGACTGCGACTGCGACGGCGACTGCGACTGAAGCATGGCGCGCTTCGTCTTGATCGAGGCTTCACCGCCCCTGTTTCACGTGCCGTTGTGAGACGTGAGACGCGAGCGAAGCTTGGAGCGCACTTGCGGAGGTGTTCAGTTCAGCCCGTCAGAAGTCGTCAGCAGGTGGTGGTGCTGGTGGTGCTGGTGGTGCTGGTGCTGGTGGTGCTGGTGCTGGTGGTGCTGGTGCTGGTGCTGGTGCTGGTGCTGGTGCTAGGGAGGGAGGTGAGAGCGTGACCAGACAGACTATCCTGACGCGACCTACCGGGCGTTACGTGCAGAATGCTACTAGACATCTAGTCTAGGTAGTTAGGCACCTACCTACTAGGTAGACCAACACACCAAGCGTACCTACCTAGCTGCAAGGGCTGCCAGGGTGCGCTCCCATGCGATGCACCGAATCGTCTAGGTCCAACACATGTTTTCCGTACCTTGCGGAAGCGAAAAGACTACTCAGTCTAGTCGGCCGACGGTGCAAGCTAGCTACCACAGGAGGTATCTACACTTTCACCGCGTTGAACAGATCGGATCAAAGAGACCAGCTCACCGGCCAGAGGCTGCAAGACGCCACGTCCGTCTGGTGCTGGGAGCCGCCGAGCGACTTGGCGTGGACGGCCGGGCTCTTTTCTCGCCTCTGCCTGCCACTTCGGATGGGGTGGCCGTCCGGTGTTTGTTGTGTTGGAAGCGCGGCATGCGCGGCGCGCCCAAACAGATGTACGGTAAGGCTGGATGGTCTTTGTTGGACTGCCTTGCACACAAGCCAGACCGGGACCCAGACCAACAGGCCGCTCACGCATCACCGACAAACGGGCATCATCCAACCGCCGAGCCAACCCACACTTACCTAGGTATCTACCTACCCTCCCTCTCGCCCTGAACAAGCCCGACTTCCGCTCCCTGGGCAACCGCAGCGCGGCCCACGACGCGACCTTTGACGGGCGACGGGCGCGTGGTGTTGAGGGGCATCTGGTCGGCGCTAGGAAGCACTCGGCATCTGCGCTAGACTAGGCAGTCTACCTACTCCGGACCTCGTGCATTGCATCACTCATTAGATCTGGCTAGTAGGTACCTACCTCCCGCATGATCTGGTTTATCTGTCCCATGCTAGGCTCAATCAGGAGGGCAGAGCAGCCAATGAGTTCTCTGCTTTTGCCACAGCTAGGCCTGATATAGGCAAAGAGGCTAAAACTGTGGGTCTTTTCACCAGCGTCTGAGCCTCTTATTGGATACTCCACTCTCACCATTGAGCCTAGCATGGGACAAAGAAACCAGATTATGCGGAATAACCGACTTTTGGTGGTCTGGCGCGGTTCCTGAGTAAGCGGGCCGGGGCGGGGGGGGGGAGCCGCGCCACACCATACCACGCCACACCACGCCACGCACATCATCCGCGAGTCTAGCCATGGATAGAGATCTATCGAGCTTGGACCGGTTGACTGCAGGGAGGGCCGTGTGGCGTTTTCGTCCTCGGCAGGGGCCTGGAAACATCTACGTACACAGTACCTACCAACAAGTCTCGAATCCCCGTAGATACCGGCATGGAGGGTTGTCAGCGAGCAGTGTCAGCGCCGGCGCTGTAACGAAAGTGCGTGGGGTCGCGTCCGCCATGCCCGACTGTCAACTGCAGACTACAAACTGTTTGTTTTACAATCTAGATACCGAGCACCGCCAACCTACCTGGCTAACTCGCCACCGCGCAACTCCCCAACGCCCTCCTCTCCGCCTTGCTCTCGGGCCGGATGTCAAAGTCGAAAATGTCCATCGGCAGTCCGATGGTCGTGCACGCGTTCGGCACGTCGACGATGCCTGCGATGTGCCCCTGTATCGGCGCGCACGAAAGGAGCAGGTAGATCTGGTAGTCGTCGTAGCCTACCACCCTCCCTGTCAGCGTCTCTCCTCCCCACGGTTCGGGAAAAGTGTGTGCGGGACGGAAAGTGTGTGCGAGATGGTGCAAAGACGTACCGTATCTCTTCAAATATTCAATCACCCGCAGACACGTCTGTCGGTACGCGACGGTGGCGTCGAGGTAGTGCTGCTTGCCGTGCTCGTCCACGCTGAAGCCCTCAAAGTACAGCATGCGACCTGGGCCGAACTGGGGCTCGACCGGGCCCGGGATGTAGATGGGGGACTTCATGCCGAGCTGCGCGACGCCGTCCTTCATCACCGAGAACTTGAGCGTGATGACGCCGGCCATTTCGATGGCGCCGCAGAAGGAGATTTCGCCTGGTGAGATGGCGTCGTTAGTGGGACTGTGCGAGGGAAGACGAGGGGGGAACAAAGAGAGACGCACCGTCGCCCTGGCTGAAATGCAAATCTCCCACGCTGAACTTCGCGCCCGCCACGTGCACCGGAAGATAGACTTTGCTCCCCCTGCTCAAGTTTTTGATGTCGCAGTTTCCGCCGTGCTCAGGGCGGCCGGGGATCGTGCGCGCGCCCTCCTTGCCGACCTTTTGCTTCACCTCGTCGGACGCGGTGCCGGCGTGTACGTTCTTCGGCTCCGGAGGCTGCGCGACGGGCTTGTAGTGGTCTTTGTACGCCGAGATGAGGTCGGCTTCGCGCGTGTTCCACGTCTCGAGGACCTCGGGCGAAGGCGCGCAGCCCAGGATGCCGGGGTGGATGAGGCCTGCGAAGCGGACGCCGGGGATGTGGCGCGAGGAGCAGAAGATGCCTTCGAAGTCCCAGATGGCTTTTGCTCTGCACCGCGAACCCCAATCAGCATCTAGGTATAGCCCTTTGATCACGCTCCGGAAAAGGGTAGGTACGTACGGCTTCGGATACAACTCGTCGAGAAACCCACCACCGTTTTCCTTGGAGAAGATGCCTGTGAATCCCCACGGCTGCTCCTGTAGCGGCTGCACATCTTGAATCTCTACCACGAGCACATCGCCCGGCTCAGCCGTCTCGATCTCAAAAGGCCCCGTCAGGTAATGGATTTTGGTCAGATCTACATCGCGCACGTCATCTGCAGAGTCGTTATTTCCGATCTGCCCGCCGGTCCAGTCAAGACATTCGATCTTTACGACTTCGCCGTTCTTGATGGTGCCTGCGAAGGGGACTGTGCATGGATTAGCCGGCGCATCTGGCTGTTTGGAGTGATGGGGGATGTACTGTCTGGGTGCCAGCGATTCTGGATAATGTTAGCATTCGATTCCAAGTTCGCGGCCAGGCGTTACTCACATGGAGCACCTTTTGCTCGGGTGGTGGTGTGTCTAGGGACACTTTTGCAGCATAACGGATCTCATGTTTACCCATGATGACGTCTACAACCCTCAATTGTGAAAAGTCTTCTCACCGAGGCTCGAGGATGCGGGAAGAGCAGTGTGCTTTTATTCTTGATCCCGGAGTAGGTGGGGTATCGCAGTGTATTATTAAATGCATGATGGCTGCGGGGAAGGAGAGCGCACTCGTCACAATTGATACGACAGCCCACGCCTTGCCTCCGACGAAGCTGCTCGAGCTATCAGCCGCGGATGGGGGAGCAAGGAAGCTGATAAGCGGAGATACCAGAGCTTTTACGTATCCCAACGTTGAGCTTCTGCGGAGAGAGCTCGGAGCTTGGTTCCTAGAACAGCCCCGCAGCGGGGTACCTATACCTCGTCCCAGCGACCGGCGACGTGCATGCGAGTCGGCAAGCTGTCTTGAAAAGCTTATCTTCAGACGTGTGGCCATGTTGCGGCAGGGAGTCTACTCTACAGAGAGCAGTTAGGTATCGTTGCTCATTTCTGTTCCCATCTATCGCCCGTCATTATTCGTCTGCGGTCGTGCCTAAGCTTATGCACGACCTAGAGGTTACTCCCGTCACTAGCTACCGTGACTGTCCTAACTAAAGGTCTTGCGAGGCGTCTGTCGAACTTCGGAACGGAAGCTGTCTTTCGCCATCTGGATGTTGTACGCATCCATGTCCTGCCACGGCAAGTTGAGAAACTCATGCTTGTTCTTCCATCGAACATCCTCCTGCTTGAACTCTTCCGCATCTGAAGGAGCTGGCGGCGGTTCAGTAACCTTGGTGATCAAGTAGGCTGTTGACGCTTCCGCAAGACCGTAGATCAGAACACCAACCAAGGGTATCTTGACGAATACGTAGAAACCAAGGCCGAAACCAAAAAGAACACCAGCACGGTCTTTGAACCACATGTGCTTCTGCTCCTTCGTGTAGCGTACACGGGCGAAGTAGGGCTCCAACTAGAAAACAGTCAGTACGGAGCGATCACAAAGGACGACTTGCGACCTACGAGTTCGCGCATGAGCGTTCGAGAAGAAAAGTACGACTGCAAAAAGGACACCAAGTATCGTTTTGGCATAACAAGCGCCACTGCAAATATTGCCACAGCCGGCTGTGGACCAACCGACTTCTGAAAGGTATAGAAACTGGCAGCGGGAAGCACGAAACGGCCGACGTAGGGCAGGTAAGACAAGGCTAGCACGGCGAGAGATATGCCAGCCTTGCGCCCGTATCTAATCGCGAAAGCAGTGAGTGCTTGTTTGAGCGGTGTCTTGGTTTCGTTCTTCGGGCCTCGAGTCGGATACATGTTCAGATTGGGGTAGTACATGGCGCGGAGGTTGCGAGGATCCTCAGACTTATGTTTCTGAATGTACGTTTGGTCGACCCAGCGAAGGGATTCCATGAACATGTCGTCAAGGGTCGGCGTGATGTATCGCATGAGTGTCATCAAGAAGAAGGGCACTTGCAGAACCGAGTGTTGGAGGAAGTGGAGGCCATCCACAACGATTTTGTCCCACTGAGCGTAGTCCATGTCTATAATGAGTGCCAGGATCCATAATAGACCTCTGATGCCAACGACCTGCACTTCTTGTCAGCTATGGAGCGGTGAAACGAGTGGTTTTCTGAGCCAGCAAATGACTTCGGCATGCACTTACTGGTATGGAAACGAGTATACGGATGAGGATCCCTGCAGCAACGGCCAAGGCGGCTTGCCGATAGTGATTCGAGGTGAACAATGCCGGGTTCTGCACAGCGCGGTTCACTACCGAATGTTAGTCTCTGGCTTGATGGTGTACAGAGGGTTTTGGAGAACATGCCTCCTACAAAAGTGAGCTGGGCGCCTCTCAGTATGGCATTGGGATCGAAATTAGACATGATCGTCTGCTGTCGTGAAAAAAGACCGGGGACGGCGGAAGGGGAGTTGTATAGGATTGCTGGGAACCGGTGGGACGCGACCAATCTAATGACGTACGCGTCAGGTCCAAGCGCAGCAGCCTATGGGAGCAACAGGATTCGACTAGACTACTGGCTATTCATTCGGC
The DNA here is from genome assembly GCA_015832175.1 of Paraphaeosphaeria minitans. Taxonomy (NCBI): domain Eukaryota; kingdom Fungi; phylum Ascomycota; class Dothideomycetes; order Pleosporales; family Didymosphaeriaceae; genus Paraphaeosphaeria; species Paraphaeosphaeria minitans. Next base: position 2,124,677 of record WJXW01000009.1, read on the forward strand.
TTTTCGTCTACATAGGGGGCTTCATTGTTTTTGCTGATAGAGCAGTGTACGCGTGCCTTGAGGCCGTGTCAAAACGACGGTCCGTGACGGGCAGGTGAAGTCGACTGCCCATCGGGATCGGGACCCGCTTGAAACCCTTCTTCAAACCAGACTCCAGGGACTTGGCGCGCAACCATCCGGCGGCCCACGCAGTCCAGCCACCGCTTTACTCACTGTCTGTGTTTGCGCATTCATTCCTACCCCGACACCCGCTCGCTCGCTCGAACTTCCGTCTAGACCGCCCCAGGACACAAATGCCACCTTGAGCCCCGGCCATGGCCTCTCACACGCCGGGCTCCAGCCCAGCGGATGCGCCGCCCGCTGCCCGGACTGCACCCGTTCGCCGCTCCTTTACGCTCCCCGCGCGCATCGCGAGCAAGTCGCCTTCGCCTGCGCCTGCCTCCAGCACGGACGGGATAGAAACCCTGTTCGTGTGCACCTCGACCAAGATCGTGTCCTTCTCAGCCTCGGTGTCGACACGGCGAGCCTCGCCGTCTCGCCGCCACGGTGTCAACGACGACGACGCGCCTTCTATACCTTGGAGATCCACAACGGAACGCACTTTGGCAGTTGGTCCGTATGACACCGTATGTATGCTGCTACCGCCACTGACTGAGACCAGGCCCGCTGCGCATCTATCGCGTGACATCCTCCAATGTCTCATTCCTCAACTCCGGGAACCTCTTACACACCATATTCCCGAGATCACAATGCTGGTGCGTCGACGGCAATCACGTGTTCGTGCTCCGCGTACGGCAAGACACATACTATCGCATCGAGCTACCACACGAGACCACCGAGGATACAGCGAAGGTGGAAGACTTCAAGAAGGTCCTGGGACAGGTGATGCAATACGAGAGAACCCGGTGTCCATTCGCACGTGGCTTTGAAGTAGAGGTGCCCGAGCGCCCGAAAACACCGCCGCGCAGACGAATAAAGAAGCCCGCCGAGAAGGCCAAAAAGTGGACTTTCGACAAGACTTGGATGCCAGAAAATGGTTCGCGGCCTTGCACGCCTGTTTTGGAAGGCTCGGACGCAGGAACTGCGTCATCGTATGAAGAAGACGACACTTCGAGCATCTGCACCGACAGGAGCGAACCAATGCCCGATACTCCTGCCACGTTTGCAGAAGCCACTCCACCGAAACCCGCACCGAAGCCCACGCCCGCGCGACGGCTGTCAGTCGCCGAACGCAAAAGAACGTTCGAAGAAAAAAGATCCGTCACTGTTCCTACAGCGATGATGCCCCATCGGCTATCATTCTCGAGCAAAGCCATTCCTGAACAAATCGACCAAACCCCCAAGGTGGAGGAGCCAAGCTTGTCAGAGAGAACACCTCTGGAGAGGAATAAGTCTGCGCAGAGTATAGTGTCCACCGTCGACTCTTTCTACTCGGTCGAAAAGTCAGATCCGCGGAGTCCCACACCTCCGTTCCATGACGCGGAAGCGGAAGCTGCCAATCCATGGGCCCTTGAACTGAATTTCACGGATGAGGAAGATCGCGGTCGCAGTAAGCACCGCCGACAGGCGTCGGAATTGACAGTACGGCAGTCTTCTGCGCATACGGCAGAGGAAGCTCCAGTTACCATGTTTAATGACCAGGTCACCACAGCACCCACGATACGCCTTTCGCCGGCACCTTCTACTCCTCCGCTTTTGAGTGATTCGGATGATGACAGCCTCAGCCTGCCATCGTTGGATTTGGCCACACCGCCTGATGCAATCCGCATGAGACGTCTCACTGGTGCCACGCAAAAGCGTGCATTTTCCCCGATGCCCGCTCCTCAGAACCTTTTCTGCCCGCCGGCTACTGGTCCGCGCAAGCAGCTCACAAATGCTCTCATACGAAAGACGGCCGAGATAGTCTTGGGACCGCCAGCGCACCTTGTCTCCCTCATGCTTCGCATTGCAGCGAAGATTACACAGGGTGTCTCCAGCTTCAACACCTACCGCATCCGCAACGTCACCGACACCATACCCGGATCGTGGCTGTCCGACGAGGAAGAAGAGGACGAAGACTGGACCGAGGAAGACGACTTCGGCATACCTCTGCGCAATCTCGACGAGTCTGCCTCAAGAAGGAAAGGCTTCGCTTGCGACGTTGACTAGGAATTACCCGTCGGTTAGGACTTTCCAAGAGTGAGGTGCTCGCCTTTGCATATTGTGTTTCATGATACCAGGTGTCTATTGTTGCATTCTAAGGGCGGATTTTCACAGTTGGGTTACTGTACGATATTAATGGTTGTTTGTGAAACGATACATCTTGTAATAGCGTAGCACGTCGACGAAGGCATAGCATAATGACCTGCTGTAACGAAGCACACTTCTACACATCGAACCTTGAGCACTTAGCTGGCTTGCTCGTTTCACGATCACTCACATAGTCGTGTGCGAAGCCGGGCCAAGCAGGCCCATTCACCCTAACCAAAAAGAAGACGAGAGATAAATCACCCTAACCAAAAAGAAGACGAGAGATAAAAACACTCCAACACGGCTGGCTTTCTTGGTACTGGTGAGCAGCTGACTACCGCAGGGGCAAAAAGCAAGATGGTCACTACGAGGGTCGAACTCGCGACCTTGGCGTTAACAAGGTAGATTATTAGCACCACGCTCTAACCAACTGAGCTAAGCGACCTTTGTTGTTGTTTAACTGATAGAAAAGTGACCAAAAGTAGTATTTATATAGCGGATGGAATGCAAGAGGGACTATTGCATGGACAGCAAAATCGATGTGAGATCCGACAGTACATTTTAATTTTCTGCACTGAGCTGCAACCAAGCTAGGGGTGGGGTGTGGGGTCTTCTAGCTCGACTTGATTACTTGATTAAGGAACGTAGGGCGGCTGGCAGGTGCAGAGTGCGCTGTACTGCGAGATATGGTCTAACTGCTCCGTAATTAGTAGATACCAAATCAAATTTTCAAGGAATCGATGCATCTGTCTGTCCTTCATGGTTCGTCAAGTGCTAGATACTATTTGAGGCTGACCCTCATAGATGGTGCGACATCTATGTTCTTATGGCCGACCTATGTCCGGGGGCCAAAACGACAATCAATGACACTTCGACTTTCGCAACCTTGCGAAGTACTCTCTTACTACACTTGTTAGTCACGACCACCCTAAGTTAACCTGATACCCCCGTGATCCATGAATGAGGTTTTCAAACTACACAGCTGTTGCTCGCGTCCCACCAAATGAACGCTGCAAAACATGAAGCGGAAGAGGATACTTGGGCTCAGCTAGAGCCGCACAATGGTAGCCACTCAGCGGCAGAGCAGATTGACTGGTCCAGCCTTATCAATCTCGAATACGACCCCAGCATTTCTCTTGCTCTACCTAGCAATGCTCCAGCGACAACTGAGTCGGCCCCGCACATTGTTACGAATGAGCCACAGATCTTCAGCCCCGATCATACCCCGCCTAGCATCGAAGATGACTTTGATTTTGCAATGTTCGACTTCCCTTCTATGGAGGAATGGTGGGCCGAGCTACCGGATGAAGTGCGGTCGGGTGACTGGGTATCCCCCACTGAGACGGCTACAGTGTCAGGACACACACCGAAATCAGACTCGAATTACTCTGCTTATGCGAATGAGCATCCCCCAAACTTGCGAAATGAAGGAAATGATGGAAAGAGAAGACGAAGAATGCCACCTGAGGCACGGCGCTTACTTACTGAATACTTCGATCGTCACAGAGAAGACCCGTATGTCCCGAAAGAAGAGGTCCAACAGCTCGCCACCGATACTGGCCTTTCGATCCGTCAGGTTCAGATCTTCTTCGCCAACGCCAGGGCACGGAAGCTACCGCACCCCGTCGCAGGATGCAGAGGCGTGGACATCCCGGCGCCTTCGAATCAGCAAGGCCCCATGGAGCGTTTCCTCTCAAGCTCCCCCGAAGACGAAGGTATCTCCGAGGATGCCGTGCGCGCAGCAGCAAGCAAGGTCGTTTGGTCCATCAAGCCCGCTCGCGCTAGGAAGGGCAGGACGCCATCGGTGCGCAGTAGCTTGCAGAGCTCGACCTCCAACTCTTCCGCCGCAAGTATGGACTCGTTGGATAGCCGCGGTTCTCGCAAAGGCCGCAAAAGACAGCGCGAGCCTTCGCGCAATGTAGCCAAAACGATTTTCCGCAAGCCATCGAGTCCATCGCGGAAGTATCAATGTACCTTCTGCACAATTGACTTCGAGCAAAAGTACGACTGGAAGCGGCACGAGGAGTCGGTGCATTTTCCGCAGAAAGAATGGGTGTGTATGCCTAATGGGCCTGTGGAGGACTCGAGATGCGTCTTTTGTGACGTTGGTAACTTGGATGATGAGCATCTCAAATCTCACAAGAGCCTTGCATGTTCTGAAGCACGTAGTGAACTGCGGACGTTCCAACGCAAGGACAAACTCGCGCAACACATCAAGCAGGTACACAGTTGTCAGCCACCGAAAGCGATTAAGAACTGGTGTAGACCGATCGAGCGCAAGGTCTTGCTACTATGTGGCTTCTGCAGCCTCCCCTTACCAGACTGGAAAACTCGAGCAGAGTAAGTCAGAGACACACACTCCCTGTCCCTGCTCCCTCCACACTCCACACTCCACACCGCCCACCAATACACTACACCAAACATCCCACTAACCCCCCTCAGCCACCTATCCACGCACTTCACCTCCTCCACCCCAATGACCTTCTGGCTCCCCGAACTCCTTGGCGGCATCTGGCCCGACGACGCCCTCACCCGCTCCTTCATCACCTCCCGCTTCTCCGCAACGCCCAACACCGCCGGCCCCGTCCCCTGCTCAGTCGAAGCCTGCCCAGCGCGCTTCCCCCACCTGCGAAACCTCACCCTGCACCGCCGCCAGGCGCACAACATCTACCACCCCACCGACGCCAAAGTCGTCATGGCGAAACCCTCGACAGGCCGCCACTCCCAGCGGCTGATCAACCTCGCGCAGCAGACGTCGCGGATCCAGATCACGCGGACGGACGGTCCATCGACCGGCGCAGCATCGCAGAGCCAGAAGCCGGACTATATAACCGCATCGTCGGCCGTCTCGACGGACACGCGGAGACCCCTGATCACTACACAGCCCGACGAGCCTGGATGCGGCGGGTCGGCTTCTGCGTCTGCGTCTGCGCCGCACCCAGCCTGGCGCTCTGTGCTGAACAATAGCGTGGTTGCGGGCGCCCGCGCACCCGTGCCGAATCCCCTGACCCGCCAGCCTGTCGGCACAGCACGGGGCGAGGTACCTTCGCTGCGGCCTAGCAATCTCGGGCGCGTGGGGATCTCGCATGCCGAGGTCGCGGGCCAGGCTCATGCTCATGCTCGGGCTCGGGCTTGGGACGGTCCGCCCGTGGAGGCTATACGCAGCATCCTGACGGCGAACAGGGAGGGCGCGGGAGGTGTGCGCGTCCCGGTGCAGGGGATGCTGCACTCGCTGGAGCAATTCGCGGAGGGCGAGGCGTGGCCACGGCCATGACCGCGGTCGCGTGCCTTGTGACTTCGATCCTCGTCGTGACTGCGCGGCGATAGGTGCGGAACAGCAAGGGGGGATGTATGTATGTTTGTGCGCGAAAAAGCGTGGGCGGTACGGTACTGTAGGTAGACCAGGCATGTGGTGGTGTTGGCGTCGATGTGTACCGTACGGTAGAACCGAACTGAAAGTGGCTGGCCGTCACCGACACACTCTCGCTCGAATGAGAATGAGAATGAGAATGAGAATGAGAATGAGAATGAGAATGAGAATGAGAATGAGAATGAGAACGCCGGCGTCGCTGCATCGCGTTCGGATTCTAAAAATGTAGAGTAGCCCGAGTCATTTCAGGATCAACCATTACGGTAGTTATCTCATTCCCGTGAGCGACACCTCTAGTACGCACATCACAACATATGCATGCACATACACGCACCGCTCGAACGATTCATCCACTACCAGTAGGTAGCCGCTCTGAGCCACCTTTCCTCCCTCTTGCTGCAGGACCGCTATGTTTGCACATTATAAGATTGGAATGCATAGGTCTAGCAACACCTCTAGGCCCCGTGCCCAGAGCCCGGGCTGCATTCAACGTCGGCCCAAGCGAGTATTCCGCCTTCCCACCCCTTCACCTCATCCCCTTCATATCCGTTATCGCATCCGCACGCTCGCCAAATCATTCAAGCCAACCCAGGCGAGCCCAAAAACTGCCTGTCTTCTTCACATCCTCCTTACAATACGCTCTGTCTACTGCACAACCTGGTCGCATGTCAGCAGGCGCTCATTCAGGCCACGTCGAGAGGATGAGCGGAACATCCTCAAGGGCAGAACGTACCTTCTCTCGGAGCATGCCAAGCCACTGCTGCAGGCTGACGCCCTGGTCTGCGCGGTCTTCGACGAGCAGCGTTTGCGCCCACAGCTTGAGCGTCGGCTCGCCGCTTTCCCGGACCACGTAGAGTGTCGGAACCGTAATGCTACCCACACCCTTTGCCTTGTGATCGCGTGCCTTCTCAAGTACGGCGTGGATGCACTGGCTGAAGTCGTTGTCGAAGAGGGGTAGGGTTGTCTTGCCTGTAGTTTGTGTTAGTGCATCGCTGCGAGGGTTTGGTACAATACGTAGGATACGTACCCTGCTTGATCAATGATTGGTCCTCGACGCCGAAAACGTCCATCAATAGCGCCGGTACTGCGTCGCGTCCAACCCACAAAAATTGGTTGACACCATCGTCAAGTAGGTAGAGACCGTAGGGTACAATGCGCTCGGATGAGAGGTTGAGTCGTGGCGGCATGATAATGTTGCCAGTCTGAGGGTCCGGTACACCAGCGTCATCAGGCATGTCGTGAAGGGAGTGGAATGATGGGTATATGTATCGTAGAAGCAGAGCGGTCGGTAGAGTGGAAAGAAGGCAGAGGGCGGCAGCACGGAGGTCCGAGGGTATCAAGGCACTCTTCCTCAAGCCAACGTTTTTGATCAAACCAAGGAACAAGACAGGCAAAGCACGAAGGTTGCCAGGCAGTGCTGGGAATTGTTAGTCAAAGGCGAGTGGTGGATATAGGACAGAAACTTACTTAACCCTCCTGTGCCTCCTCCGATGTTTGACTTGTAAGTCTGCAGGATCTCGATGACTTTTGACTGTAAAGCATCCCGAGCGGCATCGAGTCCACTAGACAGGGCTCGCTCAACGGCCTTGTGGCTGAAGTAAGTTGTGATGGCTTGTGCGTCGGCTCCCGCGTACACACTCGCAATGTTGTCGGTCGTGGGAAGTCCCAAGGTCATCACGCGAATCCGTCTTGAGCCGTTGCAGCTTGTGTGAAGCACGGCAGCTTGCAGGAAGACTTGTGGCCGTGTAAGAGTCTCGTCAATCGCAACTTCGACGTTGTATTGCTGGTCCCTAGGGAATGACGGGAAAGCGCATAGGTCCGAGGAGCGGTTGAAAAAGTTGCCGTAGAAAGCAGACATGCGAAGGCCGGTACTGGCTCGGACACGAAGAACTGCCTCGAGCCCTATTTCGGAGCTAAGGTAGTTTGTAAACTCTTGTGCGAGCTTAATCGCATCCTCCTGTCTCGCGGCATTCCAACCGGGATAGAAATAGGTTTGTCCTCCGGTGTATCGCGGGAGGTTGCTGAGCGAAGCGACATCCTGGTAGGCACTGGAGAAGAGGAACATGTCGATCGAGACCTGGTTCTTACTGCACTCAACCGCAAAGCTCTTGTAGAAGGAGTTCTGCGTTTGCAACAGACTACCTTCCTTGCTCGTTCCCAGAATATCCTTCCGCTCTCTGTTCTCGAGCTTACCAAACCCAGCGTTGGGTATCGAGGAAGAAAGCACAGTAATTTTGGCACCGATAGCTGCAGTCATTCGGTGACCAGCACGGAGAGCCGAGCCCATGGCGGATCCTGGTTGTGGGTTGTCCTGGAACATGGCCGGAAGCTTTTCGAGGAAGGTCTGCACGTTTTGCATCGATTCGGAAAGGGTTACGAGGAGGTTGTCGGGAGTTGGGAGGAAAGGCTCGTCAAGATCGGAAACGACCAACATGGAGGGGTCGTTGTTCTCGCTGCCATCGCGAGGAATGGAAAAATAGTATAAACTCGTGTCGAAACCAATGAATCCAACCCTCGTCCTGCCGTCTGCGTTGGGTATCCGCGGAAGAGCCTCGGCGATGATCTTGGACACTGTTGCGCAAAGTCCGTTCACCAAAGAAGCTTGTCCCACCTCGATCAGGAACAGATATACCAATGGCTGCGGGGGTCGGACCATGTATTCTTGAGGCGCAACAAATTCGACGACGCCGTAGTTGAGCTCGCTTCGTTGCCAGCGGTCGACGCTCTTCTGCTGAGCCGCATCCCAATCGAACGCTTGCGGGACGTCATTTGTAAGATTGCACATGTTGCATCGCCAGCGGTGGCCGTGATCTAAAGTCATTTTGTCAGCACAACCATAATCTTGGGAGATGGTTACAGTGGGCGTGGGCGTCTGAGCCAGGCCAATCAAATGCTTCCTGACGTCTGAAACACGCCCACTTCGTACGTGGTGGGTTCGTACCGAGGAACGTCACATATGGGTTGATGTATGCCCTACATCTCCGACAACGCGATATGACCTGGGTGCCTGTTAATTCTCCTCCTTCTCCTGCTGGCTCAGATTCGAGGCGGATCTCCTACCTGGTCGTCGATGACAGGGATCGGCGCCTCATCTTCGTGAAGAGACGTGTACGGCTGCACAATCAGCGAGAAAGGCAGCTTCGACTTCTTCAGGAGGCTGTGGGTCGTTGGCACGCTTGTGAGCGTCGATCGAATGTACGGCGCGGGGCAGTTGGCATGCGGCGAAGGAGTCGCGGCGAGGTTCGCAGGCAGGGCGATAGGAGGCGGCGGAGCGTCGACTTCAGCTGCTTGGATGGGTGCTGCGACAACCTTAGCAACGACGCACCAGACGTGACCGGAGGAAAGTGCTACCTGCAATCAAGTCTGAGGGTAGAAGCTGGATCTGAGGCTGGTGGGCTTGTGGCGGTAATTGCTGCGGCTGTCCTCCCAGGCTCATTGATTGGAACTGCTGGCCCAGCGCGTTCGGGTCCTGTTGCTGCTGGGGCGCAACCGGGTAACCCTGGGGCGGTGCGCCATACTGCGATACTGGTGCGTTGGTGGTCGCAGGAAACCCGTACTGTGCTTGGAAGTCTTGCTGAGGAGGAACTGCGCCAGCCGCTGCACCTCCCAGGGCCGCGTTCCCGCCCATGCTGTAGGCGGGGTCTTGCACATAGCGGTTCTTTTTGGGAGCCATTGCAATCTCCGCAACCAATGAGTGCGCACTGTCAGGGTGTAGATGGGAGAGCGGCGGGTGTTGGGCGGCGATGCGAATTTCGAAGGCTGAGGTTCGACATGAGCTCGATGTGTCTTCTCCAGAGGACGCCGGGCTAGCTCGCCCCGCTAGGTCCGTGCGTTTTGCCCCCATTCATGTGCCCGGCCGCCTCTGCAGTGTCAATACGTCGAGACAGCCTTCATCACGATCCTCACTCAATTACGCAGGAACAACTGTCCTTGTTGAAGCTTCCTCAAGGCATCAATTATTGGCTCCAGGAGCCGACCATTAGTCCCATATGAAACCCCGAGTCTAACATACGCCTCGTAACAGTCATTACACCCCTACACTCGCTCATCGAAACACAGAGAATCGCCACGGACCAGCCCTTCAAGGCGAGTATCTTTTCTAGATGACACCGGCCTGGGCCATCTCCCGCTGCTCGGCCTCGGTGTAGTGAGGCTGCACTTCACCGCCGGCTTCCACCGAGCCGAAACTAGCGGCACGTCGTTCACCGCTGTGACTCCTGCTGCGAGCTGTTCTTTCCCTGTATGTCGGGTGCTCGACCTCTTGTCCGATTTCGCTCCCGTAGGCTGGCTCAGCACCAGGCATGGCGCCGACTCCTAGGGTTCCAGCAGTGGAGTGGATCGGCTCGAGGTTTGGTTGCCAGTTGCGAAGCTCATCTTCAGCGTCGTTGAGGATCTGACGAGCATGCTCGCCGTTCGCAAACCCTGGGTGGGTGTCTCCTGGGACGATGGGCGTGTCGTCAAGGAGATTGAGAATGCGGCGAGCCTGCTTGGCCAAGATGATCTGCTTCTCGGCGCGCTCGATCGTGGCTGCGAAGTGGATGTCATACGCCTCCTTAAACTTCTGACGCGTCTACACCAATCAGTATCAATCTCAGTCACGTGTGATGGAGAACTTACAATGTTCGTCAGCTGTGCCTCCGCAACCAAGCTCTGGGCCTCGGCGCGGACGAGTTCCTGCTCAAGCTGGACAATCTTAGTGCTCTGCGGCTCTTTGTACTTGAGCTTAGCGATCTCATCCGACACCTTCGCCTTGTGGTCGCGGCTAGGCTGAACCGAGCTCTCCGTGTTCCGTATTTGCTTCAGAACACCCCTGTACTCTTCCAGCGACTGGGCGTACGAGTCCTCTTGCTCTGCGATCTCTGCCATCAAGACGCCTAGCTTGTCCGACACCTCCGAGATGCCATCGTCGTTGGTAGCTTCGCCCCACTCGGAGAGCTGCTGGGCAATGGCGACGCGCTCGCGTCCGGCCGACTCATACGCGCCGATAGCATGGTTCTCCGTCTTTATGAGCTTGTACAATTTCTTCGACAAGTCCGGTTGCTGTATGCCGCGGAGCGAGGCCATAGTAAACCGATGCTTCGGTGCCGTCTTCTCCCCACTGCTGGACCCATCCTTCTTGGAGCGGATAGACAAGGATCGATTCCTGACGCGCGCAGACATGTTACTAAAAGAACGAGCGCGACTCAGAGAACGCGGCGGGGAGCTGGAATAAGCTGGAGGAGGCGGCGGAGGCGGGGGGTTTGAGGGGTATGCATAGATAGCCATGGTGAATTGTGAGGCGGGCGATTGTGAAGTTGACAGAACGGGTAGCGGGAGAGGACAGGAGAAAGGGAAGATGCTGTGAATCAAATGCAGACAGTGCAAGGGCAATAGAGGAAGACCAGCTTACATTCTGATAGTACCCGAGGCAGGCCTGGTTGATATATCGCGTTCTGAACGCAGCTATTGTTAGTCAGAGCCTGATGCGTGGGGATGCGGCGCTTGGGAGGTCGCACGGTCTCACAGGCGGCTGCGCAGATTGCAGACGAATGGCCGTTTGGTTTGCGTCGATTACTCCCGGAATGTTTGAAACAGTTGGGCGCGCAGCTTTTGGGAAGTGGAGCGGAGGATGAACTTGTTTGAGGTTTGGGGGGCATTGGCTGCAAGCAAGTGGTTCAGGAAGCGCCCGCCGACGTCATGGCAAGCCACGCGCGGGAAGGAAAGAAGCCACGCTTAGTTAGCAACACCAGGTCGCGACGTCTCGTGCAGACTGCGTAGAAGAATGGCTGAGTTCTGCATGTCGTCGACTTTTGCACCACTTCCAGCCATACGGCATGCAACGGCTGTTGGCCATGGAGGAGCAGCACTTCCACGTGCTACGACTGCGTGGAGACGGCAACTGTACGGAGCGTCGTCGTCTTGAACGGTTACTGCGACCCGACGACGGATGTCGCAAGGAGAGTACAGCCGTTTGATCTGGCTACGCGTGCGATGTATTGGCAATCGCGGTGCGAACTCTTTTGCTCATCGTCTCCTATCCCATACCGTTTTGAAGGCTTGCCTTCCGGGAAGATGGGGGTTGCCATTTCGCATCGATGCGGAGCCCGCTCTACTCACAGAGCTCTGAAAACAAAAAAAAACGTGTTTCAGTGACGGTTCAGTTCCGCGAATGGGACTCGTGCCGTCCTTCTCGGGAACTCCGAAGTGCGCATATCGTACGGATGGTGGCTTCCATTGCGATTTTCGACGACCTTTTGATCATCAGGAAGGATGCGAAAGACCTCCTGCTGACGGATTTAAGGTGTCTGGACTCGTACTGAATACATATCGGCTTAGTTCAGTTTAGTCAGGCCAGGGACGCTAAAGTCAAAACGGGCTGACTTGAATCCTGGTAGGAAACCGGCTGTTACTAGCACTGTCATCCGAGTTCCTAGCACTATCACCCGAGTTCCTAGCATTAATGATATCCCTAGCACTGTTATCCAAGTCCCGAGCACTGTCATCCAAGTCCCGAGCACTGTCATCCAAGTCCCGAGCACTGCTATCCAAGTCCCCAGCACTGTCATCCTAGTTCCTAGCACTGTTATCCAAGTCCCTAGCACTGTTATCCCAGTTCCTAGCACTGTTATCCAACTTTGTAGCACTGTTGTCCAAAATCCTAGCACTGTCGTCCCAGTTCCTAGCGCTGTCGTCCAAGTTTACAGCACTGTTCGCGGAAATTGTGGAATTGTGGACCCCGATGCAGTGCTCCGACGGCACGCAACACCTCCGCGGCCTCTGTCCAACCCTCCAACACAGGTACGGTAACCCCACGGTGTCATGTAGACTACCATGGCCACGCCTTCTCGTGGGATAGGTTGCCGTACAAGTCCGCGACACATGGTTCAGGTTTAGCGTCCCCGCAACACACTTGTCAGGTGTGATTCCTTATCCTGTCAAGTCACCCCGCTTTAGCCCCAAGGCCGGTGGGACGATCATCGTTAAACGGGTGGCTCTTCCGTTGTCCAGGGTTGCACTCTTTGTTCCTGGCCCGCCAACCGCAATCCTGGTTTGTCAATATTGCATCGACGACCAACAATGCTGCCTCGTTCTATAATATCTCCAAAAGGTTGCTCGGCCAAGATCGCCTTCACTTGCCCTTACCGCGCAGCTGGACTCCATGCGCACACGTTCTCTTGTCATGTTGTGCAAAGCGTGTAGACATCGCACAGCACGCTCGGCAGTCGGAAAAGATTCCAACCCAGATATCTCGACATGCAAGGGCTATCCTAGTCGCACCAATCACTGCCCATGCAATGGTGCTGGTGCTGCAGCATCGCCTTACCTTTGCAGCTCGACCACCGAGGGCTCCACAATTACTAACATCAGTGCATCTAGGTTAACATGATTCCATAATCCCTAATACTTCTTTGAGGAGCAACGTACTCGACACAACTCCCTATCTCTTTTGCCAAGCCAGGTGGCCGCGTCAATCCCCAGTTCATGGTCCTGTCCGCTCGCCAGGTGGATATTCCAGCCCTCGTCTCTCGTCAGACAAGCCTAATCTACTGGGCTGGGTAGCCTCTTCGACCACGCTACATGTCCTTGGTACCAGCAGCATCGAACGAGCTTTGGAATCACCGAACGTCCGCCGAATCGTGACTGATGGCGCCATTATCCTCTTGATATGCCCATGGCAGTCACCAACGCTAGGTTCCAGTCCTTGCCTGATCATTCGCTGGCATTCGTACAATGCTTATACTAACAAAATCTGTTTCATACGAGACAGTCTGTTTCGTTGGAAACTTTCACCTTCTGCATGCGTCCTGCGGTTGGCTCGAGGTCCCAGTGCTGTGGAGATGAGATCTCGGGTAGCTGTCGTGACCCGTGCCGCATTCACTGCTTAGCACTCACTTGGCGTCACCGTTGGACCTTTGTAAGCGGAGCGCCAAACCTCTTATAGTGGGTCCAATGACGCCGTTCCGGTTCGATCACACCTTTCTAGCAGGTACTGAAAAAGATAGCTCACACTTCCCAGCAGAAGGACCAATCGTGTTTTGCTTATACGACTGCTGGGTTATGCCAATATGCGATTTCCATATCCGGTCTGTATTATGTGATCCTGATGCCCTGCGATCTACTGGGACTACCTCATTCGGCAGGTGGCAGCGGTGAGGAGGTTTAAAAGGTCACCTCTCCCGTCCACAGGTCTTGAGGTTCGTTCGCCAGCCATCTTCAACATGGTCGCTTCTCGGTTCCTAGCGGCTTTCGCCGCCTACAGCGGCCTCAGTCAGGCAATGTGCCCTTATATGGAGAGCGATGCTCGTGACCTTCCAGCTCATCACCCCCCTGTTCGGCGAGACGAGTCGGCACCATCAGCTGCTCGCACGGATGAGTTCATGGCACAATTTGAGCTCAACGACAGCGAAGGGGATTACATGACAAGTGATGTTGGTGGCCCGTTTGAGGACCAGAACAGCTTGAAACCAGGGGAGCTGGGACCGACGCTACTTGAAGATTTCATCTTCCGTCAGAAGGTAGGCCTATTTCAGCTTCTGAAGCTGAACCAAAACTGACGCGGCTAGATTACACACTTCGATCACGAGCGAGTTCCCGAAAGAGCGGTTCACGCTAGAGGTGCAGGAGCACATGGAGTGTTTGAATCCTATGGCGACTGGTCAAACATCACAGACGCTTCCTTCTTGAACTCGGGCGGAAAGCAAACCGATGTGTTTCTCCGATTCTCTACCGTGGCTGGTAGCCGTGGATCGGCTGATACCGTTCGCGATGTTCATGGCTTTGCAGTCAGGTTCTACACCGACGAAGGTAACTATGGTAAGTCCAAATTTCTACCATCTCGAGAACGAATCACTTGGCATCAATTCTCCGATTGTACCCCTTCCGTTGGTTTTCGGACCTGTCGCCAGGCTTGGTATCGCCTGATCCGGCTGTATTGAAAGTGCATGTGTCTTAGCCGCAGTGCTAATGTACACATACAGACATCGTAGGAAACAATATCCCAGTCTTCTTTATCCAAGATGCTATCAAGTTCCCGGATCTCATCCACGCTGTAAAGCCAAACCCGGATCGCGAAATCCCCCAAGCTGCGACCGCCCACGACACGGCATGGGACTTCTTCAGCCAACAGCCGAGCGGTCTCCACACCCTCTTTTGGGCTATGAGCGGTCACGGCACCGTTCGCTCGTTTCGTCACATGGATGGTTGGGGCGTCCACACCTTCCGTTTTGTTACTGGTGACGGCAAGACGAAGCTTGTCAAGTTCCGCTTTCAGACACTTCAGGGCAAAGCTTCGCTGCTTTGGGAAGAAGCGCAGGTGACGGCAGGTAAGAACGCCGACTATCATCGCCAGGACCTATGGGATAGCATCGACAGCGGATCGTATCCAGAGTGGGAATTCCAAGCCCAGATTATGGAAGAGGAGGATCAGCTGAGATTTGGCTTCGATCTTCTTGACCCGACCAAAATTGTTCCGGAAGATCTTGTGCCGTTCACACCTCTGGGGAAGCTTACGTTGAACCGTAATCCGTCGAACTACTTCGCTGAGACTGAGCAAGTTGTGAGTGCCAATTGAAATATCAACCTTGCGTAAACTGACTCGGCTAGATGTTCCAACCTGGCCACATCGTGCGAGGAGTCGACTTCACAGACGACCCACTCTTGCAGGGTCGTATCTTCTCATACCTTGACACTCAGCTCAACCGTCACGGCGGCCCCAACTTTGAGCAGATCCCGATCAACCGACCGCGAGTTCCCATCCACAACAACAACCGTGATGGCGCCGGTAAAGTCGTCGCCTCCCATTTTCTCCTGCCCAGCTAACTCCTTGCAGCGCAAATGTTCGTCCCGCTAAACACAGCCGCCTACTCTCCCAACACCTTGAACTCAGGCGCACCCAAACAGGCCAACCAAACCGCTGGACGAGGCTTCTTTACCGCACCCAACCGATCGCCAAAGGGCAAACTCATGCGTGCAGTATCCTCCACCTTCGCAGACGTCTGGTCGCAGCCGCGTCTCTTCTTCAACTCCCTCCTCCCTGTCGAACAGCAATTCATCGTCAACGCCGTCCGCTTCGAAACCTCCCAACTCAAGAGCGACGTCGTCAAATCCAACGTCCTCATCCAACTCAACCGGATAAGCCACGACGTCGCCGTGCGCGTGGCTTCCGCCCTCGGCATGACTGCGCCCGAAGCCGACGACACGTACTACCACACCAACACCACGACGGGCGTGTCCATCGCCAAGAGCAGCCTGCTCAAGCTTGATGGCCTCAAAGTCGGCTACCTGACCACCGCCTCCGCGCCCGGCAATTCAAGCGCCAGCACACTCAAGACTGCGCTCAAAGCCGCCAACGTCACGCTCGTCGTCGTGGCCGAGAAGCTCGGCAACGGCGTCGACCAGACCTACTCTGCCAGCGACGCCTCCCAGTTCGACGCCCTCGTCGTCGCGGACGCCACGGATGCCCTCTTCAACGCGCCCAGCAACCTCGCCAACTCAAACTCCACCTCCCCCGCGGCTGGGCGCAATGCTACGGCCTCGCCGTTCGCAACGCTGTACCCTGCGGGCCGTCCGCTCCAGATTCTGCAGGATGGGTACAGGTGGGGGAAGCCGATTGCAGCTGTGGGCGAAGAGTCTGCGGCGTTTAGGACGGCGGGCATCGAGGCTGGCACGCCCGGTGTGTATGCAGGGGAGATTGGGGTATTGGGCGAGAGGCTGAAGGAGGGTCTGAAGACTTTCAAGTTCTTGGATCGGTTCCCGTTGGATGCGTAGGGAGGTTTCGAGGAAAGGGACGGCTTGTATATAGTGGCTAGTTTTTGTGGATAGGTGACATCATTGTTGGATGTATCAAAAGTTATCTGAGACTTTTTTTTTGGTAGTTTTCGGGTCTGCGGATGTGTGTCTGTCATGGTGGTAGTGGAGTATGGAGGTTGGTCTGCTGTTGGCTTGATTTTCGATGTACGTTCTTTTTTGTTCTGGCCAAGAGAGAAATCGCGCCTGCAAAGTCGCCTGCGGATGTCTATATGCTCTTGTTTCGGATGGGTGTTGAGTTTCACCAGAACCAACAATGGCCTTGCGGACTCCCGCTCCGCCCTGAAGCGGCGCAGTTGGAAAGCAGATCGAGAAAGATCATATAGCAAGCTAACGAGAGTTGCTTAAGGCCTTTGAAGAGTTTCAGTCAATGTTCTTACGAGCTGCTCTGCGGATGACCGTGGATCGCGACTGGTAGGTAGGGCTTGTTTCCATCACTGACCAAGTGCGTCCGGGACATGCGCACAGGGACTGACACAACAAATTACAATTTTTGTAGCCAGGAATGTCAGGATAGACTGTCAAAGTACAGTTTCGTGACTGTTCATACAGTGAGTCCGGACGAGATGAGGTGCGCATCATCAGTCCAGTTTTTTGTCTCAGCCGTTGCGAAAAGGAAACCTGGTTGTGCTAGACAACCATTCTCGCCAGCAGGGTATACGCAATGGATACGCTTCTCAAAGAAACAGAAAAAATCAGTCGTTCAGGTTCATGCGAGATCGTCGCTATTTCTTTTGTATCTGAAACGTCGGCGCAGGTGAGGACGTGGACGAAGCGACGCTACCGTTGCCGATCCACATATCACCTCCAAATCCAGGGCTTTCGCGGGCGTTTCGAGTTGAGCGACTGCACGACGCAACGAGGGGCGTCGAAATTGCTGTCTACCATTTCGGTGGGGCTTTCAATGTTGTGCGGGCGGGACGCGGCCCCAGATGGAAGCATTTGTGGAGAAACGTTTCGTACAACAAACTGGTCCCTGGTATCGGCAATCTATCGGTGCCAGAAAGCTTGTCTACAGGTAGCGAGAGGCTTAGTTTTGCGCAGCCGAGGTGGAGACGGGAATATGACGTTGGATTGGAGGCGAGGGAGGCGGGATGGGGAGGGAAGGCCTCGCTGTGGAGTGGAGCGACTCCCTGAAGCGCAGATCCGACTATATATATATATGAACGGATGTGCTGCGTTTTGTTCGCCCGCATCGACCCAACCAGCACTTCCACTTACACTCGCTCATCCGCTCGCACACCATTCTTGCACCATGTTTTTCAAGATTCTCCTCCTTTCGGCCGCTGCCTTCAGCGCGACCACCACCGCAGCAACAACGTACAAAGCGTCTTTCACACAGTACGGTTCCACGGACACCTGGGGGTCGGGCAACTGCAATGTCGCGAGCACCGCATGCGGTTTCTACACCTCCCCCGGATACTCCGCCGCTGTATCGCAAAATGAGTTCGGCGTCGGCCCCGGCGCAGGAGCAGGCCCAGCCTGCGGCACATGCTGGAAGTTGACAGCGCAGACGGACAGCAGCGGGAACAACCTGTCGAACGCAGGGAACAGCATCGTGGTGCAGGTGACGAATCTCTGCCCTGGTAAGTACTCTCCCTCCTTCGCCCCTCTGGCGCCGGGACAGTAGCTGATAAAAACGCGTAGCAAGCGGCAACCCTCTCTGCGCGCAGAAGGGGCTTACGGGAACGAATCAGTATGGAGCCAACCTCAACTTTGATCTTTGCATTGATAGTGGGGCTTCAAATGCGTTGTTCGGCAATAGCGGCGTTGGGCTGGCGGTGGGGAGTGCTGTGCAGGTTGATTGCAACCAGTGGAGCGGGGAGGTTGTGCACTAGGGCTCTGTGGATGGGTTACTCGGCGTTGTTTTGAACGATATGTATGTTGCTTTCGATGTAAATATATGAACAGATGCAATGACAGCCTTCTCTTGGAACACACGTTGGACTACTATATTGGGTGGTCGGACGCGATCAATCGACATGCTGCAGTGCAGGCAACCAGTCTCTAAGCCGACTCCTTCAACCCAAAGCCAAGTTCCCGACGAAGCAGCCCATCTCGAGAAAAGCAAGATCTGCTGGCAGAGCTTAAGCTGATGGGGCCTTGTTTCTGCCTCACCAGACCCAACTCGGCCAGGTATTTGTGCAATGGTATGGGCACGGAAGACCTTGAGGGTTCGATCAGATGAGCAGGTCTCATACCGTAAGTCTCGACAAAAATATGCAGGTCCGTCTTTATTCTGTAGATCCTGTACGGCTCTTCTAGACGACCATCTCGCAAAGTAGCTTCTGAGTGAGCTTCTGAGTACACAATCTTTCTCACGGTGGAATGAAGCGCAGACTTCCACCGGAGCGCCCGGTCCTTGTCCGCGAAGAGAAGATTCAAGTCTCGAGCTACGCCACCCTCCGGCCACGTCTCCTCAAATGCAAACTCAAGCTGAGGGTGGTCGTACAAGCGTTGGAGCAGTTCTGTGATAAAAAAACGCCCAGGTTTAGGACTCTGCTTCAACAAGATCCTGCATGGTGGGAACTCGGTCTCTGCAGGGAAAGGCGTCGATAGAGGGTAGAAGGCATCGATGTATGCAGCGGCTACATCGATAGTTATGTCCAATGGAGCCTCCAGTAATAATGGTCGAAATTCCTGGCGAAGTTTACGGCACACTTGAAGGAGGCTAACCGTTCGTCGTCGCGCTTCGTGGCGATCCGGGTCGAGGAAAACTCCATTGGCATTCCATGGGCCGTATTTTCGACGAACCAGTCCTCCGAAATGGCGACGTCCGTCTCTGTCAAGAACATCTTCCAGAACATACTTGTAAATATGATTGCGCAACTCCCCGGGTATTCGCAGAAGAAGTGGTGTGGATGTGGATCCACTATCGCTCTGCTCGCCATTCATCCCTGCGCGGCTCACCTGGCAGGAAGAACGTCGGGCAGTAGCACGTTGTTTGATGCAGGAATGGGATCGTGACACATTCACGAGTAGAAGATGATATTGGGAGGTTGCGTTGGGGTTGCAATGTGGCATGGACTTGAGTCAGACGCTAGCACGCCTCTCAGACCGTATACGGTTGGCGCGCGAAGGTCACAAACACGATTGGGTAAGGTTGAAGCAGCGACTGAATCTCTCCACCCTACACTTCAACCTGCTTATGGTGCTTTCATAGCCAACCCCAGGATGCGGCCCATCTTCAGGTCGATGCTTAACCCGAAAGGCTTCCAATGCTACCGCTGCCAATCTCTCAATCGAGCCCGCGCTCATGAAATAAAGCACACTAATTTCCAGTCCCAGGTCGCGGTTGAGATGCGAGTTATTTACCCATTGAGTGCTCTCAGACCAAAACCGAGGTACTTTTCCGCAGACGGTTAGATTGATCAAACTATGACGCAATTGCCCTCCTCCACGATATCTCCTCAACCTCAACTACACCAGACCTAACCCATTATCAACATTCCCACAAAACCCAACATGTCCGAAACCACGATCCAAAAGCTCGACTCCAAAGCCGCGTACCTGAAAGCCGTAACGTACGAGGGCGTGACCGTCCTCGAGGGCACCGCCACTTGGTGCGCGCAGTGCAAAGCCATCGCCCCGGAGGTCCAGAAGATGGTGTCCGAATTTCCAGACGTTCGCTTCTATACATACGACGTGGAAGAGACGGAAGATGTAGCCCAGGAGCTGGGTGTCAGGCAGATGCCGACGTTCAGTATCTTCAAGGATGGGGACATTCAAGAAGGCGTGACCGGGGCTAGACCGAAAGAGTTGAGGGAGGCCATCGAGGCGAATCTATAACTAAGCAATAGGTCTGCTTTGGGGATTCGTGAGATGTGCGGGGAATTTGACGGGACGCAAAATATTAGGGATATTACGTTGTGCCACTTTGCGGGGCTAAGTTGCATACCTCTCCGACTCGATCGTTTGAAAAGGTACTCTTGAAAGGTGACATTTAGCTTTCATGAAAAGTACAAGTCCACGAAAAACCTCTAGCTGCCCTTTGAGCTACGTCAAAGTTTACAATAACAAGATTAAAACAAGCTATTGCGGTATGAAATATGGTTTCCACAATCCTCTTCGCTATCGGTGGCAAATCAGTGGTAATAGTTCTCTAACTCGCCAAGCTGGCTTCGTCCTTCAGCGTTGGTACATGAGCGCTCCTGGAGAGTCTTTTCCATGGGACTGGCGATCCCGAGATGTCCACCTGTGAGCTGGGCACGATGCTCTGGATGCTTGTCGGTTGGATGTGATTGTAGGTACAAGCGTGCGTGCTCGAGAGTCAGCATTGCACCTTCCCAATGGGCCTCGGCGAGACCCCTGAGACGCGAGACGCCGGCGTATTTGGCCGGGTTGAGTTGAAGTAGTCGATAGAGAAGGTGTCTTCGAAGGCATGCTTATCAGCCAGGCCAACTCTGTTCTTCCTTTTGCACTAGCTTCGATATTCGTTCGATGGTGACGGTTGAGCCAAGCTACCTACCTCCTAGCCTCATCTCAGGCTGTTGAGGTCGCTTCGCTGCATACACGGGTCCAACTTTGTGGCTGGTGCATAAACACGTGAAAGTGCCTTTGTAGGTAGGTATCTCTGCACAGTGGCGTGAAGGACCCACCACCACCGACGCCGTGTCCCCTGTGCCAGGGCACACTTGCACGATTTGCATGCCCAGGCAATTGTCATAAATACCTACTCTCTCCAGGCCGAGGTGTGGTTCGGCAGCACCTGGAGCCGCTGCACCGTAGCGAAAATTTGCGTCGAGGAGCGATTGATCAATGATCGGATATCCACCTTGGTCTAGGCAGGTACCGTCGCCATGGCTGGCCAAGGCCAAGGCTGACGCGCGCCACGGAAGCGTGCCGCGCAGGCGAGGGATCCTCCTTCACATGCTTTGTTGCTCTCGACTCAACACTCCACGGCGGTTGATGCAGCCCCTCCCCCCAGGGACTCGAGCGCACCAATATCGGAATGAAACACAGTCTGGCCACAATGCCCCTGTCGAACACTGTGGGCGAAGCACGCGCAGATAAGACACACGGAGCCAATTGAAGGCTGGTCTGCCTGCGGTAGTAACCACGAGCGCATGCCGCGCCCTCATTCTTCATTCACGTCCGTCAGCACTCATTTCGACCGGCCGGACACGCTGGCCACTCACGGTGCGGGCGTAGAGAGCGCATGGGATTGACTGAGTGCGGCGTGTCCACCAGATCTGGGCTTGCAGCCTTCATCGGGGCGCTTTTTGGATGCAACACAGATGTGACGTTTGGCAGATGGGCCCGTGCACCCTTTCACATGCGCTGTCCAGTGTCCAGTGGAATGCTTCGCGCGCAAATCATCAAATCACGAAATAGTACGCCTTGTTATGTCTTCGCGAGCGTGAAAGCTTAAGATAACGTGCGACTCCGCCCGCCTCCGTCCTGCCTCCGTCCCTCGCAATCTCTGACCGATTGAGAAGGTCGGTAGATAGATAGTCTAGCAATCTTGTGGGCAACACTTGCAGATTCCCACAACACACAACACAGTAGGTACGTACTCCGCCCCACCAGCCAGCACGTCTTCTATCGATAAACCCCAAAAAAAGAGGGCCTTTCACATGCCATTCACGCCGGGACTGACACGCCTCCTCCAGAGACGCAGCCGCCGTTTTCAGGACCGCGCGCCACTTCTTCGTCACCTCCCCGCAGTTGCCGCATAAATAAGGTATGCTGGACCAGACGTGCTTGTCAGACAACAACAACATTGCTGCCATCCGTCCCCCCCACCGTTCCAACGCCATATTCACGCGTCACTGCAGCTTCACAATCGCACTCGATGCCTCACGCCGGGAAGGACACCGTCAACGGCGAGATGACGACGCGCCTCACCAACGGCGAGAAGCCGCAGTCCAAAGTCTTATCGGTGCGTTCTCCTTCACCAGCATTCCATTCCACCAGATCCCACCGGATCCCACCACATCCCACCACATCCCACTCCAACCCACTCCGACCCACCCCCACCCCCCTTGCTTCTCCCACGTGCTCATGCTGACCAGACACAGCACCTCCAGACCTACCCCGTCGTCAGCGACGGCCTCGAGTTGTACAAATCGCACCCTTACGGCGCAAAGTCCCTCAGCCTCGTGCACAAGACGTACAACTCGTTCGTCGCGCCGCTGCACCCCTACCTGCAGACACCCTACTCGTACCTCTCACCCTACCTCTCGCGCGCCGACGAGCTCGGCGACAGCGGCCTCTCCAAGGTCGACACGCGGTTCCCCATTGTCAAGGAGGACACCAGCAAGCTCAAGCAGACCGTGTCCGAGTACGTGGGTCTGCCGTTCGCGCTCGCCGGCAAGGGCCGGGAGTACGTGGTTGGCACGTGGCAGGGTGAGTACAGCAAGACGAGGGGCGATGGCGTGGTCAAGAGCGTCAAGGCGCTTATTAGCACCGAGCTGAAGATTGGGCTGGATGGGTATACCTTGTTGGTCGAGTACTGGCAGAAGGGGCATGCCGAGGCGAGCAAGAAGATTGATGAGGTGAGTTGTTCCAGTGCTCCAACCAGCGCGTGAGCTGACCGTGCGTCTAGAAGAAGCAGTAATAGCGGCAGCGTTCCGACATCTTGTGATACCGGATGAAGAAGTGTGACCGACGCTCGTCGGAGTAATGATGGGGCGGGATTGTGGATGCTTTCTTGTAATTTTGCTCAGATACCTTTTTTTTTTTGGCCTCTAGGGATAGGTAATTTGCGACTTCACTCTATAAAACGTGTGGTCTTTGTTAGCCCCTGATGATCGGTGAAGCAACATACAGTACGTAGCCATGCTTCGGATGGCTAACTAGTAGCGCGAGCAATAAAGTGCAAGTCTGACAAGTGGAGAAGAATGTCAGAGTCTCAGGCGGACGGAACGGCTTGCTGTGAGCAACGTGATGCTCGGTGGTGCAACTGAGACGCGCGTTAGCATCAGTCTCAGACCTGCTCGCTAAGAGCTTTGCGATGTAGGTGGGTGGCTGCTAGGAATCACGTCGAGTGGCTTCTTGTCGCTCATCACGGCGGGACCGCCTCGGTGTCTTGCATTCGTGATATTGTCCTATGGGTATTCCATGATGGGCGTTATAAACACTTCCTCACTTTCGATGAACATCGCCGGTTCGACCCCAAAGCCTTGATTTTTGAGCTCTGTTTATCGAAATACACACTCGAGCGGCAGACCTCCGTCGGCTCCGCGCACCCGGTCATTTCCCTTGACATATTCATGCAGGATCATCTCGATTGTCAAACCATGCCCGTCGACGCCCAGCCGTGACCGAAAGAAAGCTTAGAACTGTAAGGGAGTGAAGAACCACCTGTTCTTGCCGGACGTGTACCGCTCCTCAAAGGCCTTCTTGACCGTCTTCTTTGCCTCCTCCCGCTGGGAAACCTCCTTGAATGTGTCGGCCGAGACAACGCCCTTCAAGTTCTCAAGCTCGAGGGTGTATCGGGTGGGCATGATGTGGGTGTCTGCCAGGATTAGCCAAAGGCCTCAACGCGCCGCGGAGAGTGGTACGCACAGTTGACCTGCTTGACGAAGGGCTTGACCTTGCTCTTCTTGTCCTGCTTCTTCTTCGACATGCGGCGGGTGACCTTGGAGGGGTAGCGCTCGATGCCGGCGACGAGGGCGTGCGGGAAGGGATGCGACTTGGTGCCGTTGTCGAGGGGAGAAATGATCACGCACTTCTTGCCGGCATAGCGGCCCCGGGTGATGATCTAGAAATTCGTGAGTTTGTGCGAGCATGCGATTCGAGAGGTTTGCGACATACGACAACGCGTCCGACCTTGAGGCTGTAGAAAGATCTGTTAGCGACATGTTCCAAGACGTCCTGCAGCTCCAATGCGCATGGAATCTGCAATCGCACACATGCGATCTTCCCAGCGGATTATTCGGGTGGCACTCACAACTTCATCTTTGCTGTCCTGCGGTTAGTGTGGATGGGCGGTCGTTGATGTTGATGGGGTTGGTGAGGTTCGAAATCTAATGTGCTGGGCTCGCTTCGCACGGACGCAGTTGAACTTGCCTGTGTGGATCGTCGGCTGGGAAAAACTTTTCTTCCGGCCCCGCCAAAAGGACATGCATGCTTAGCATGTTCGAAAAGTTCGGGCGGGTTTGTGACGATGCCAAACGACTTCTCCAGCGCATAGCACCAACCGTTCCCTGCCTCGGATTTTTTAGTGCCCGCTTTACGCAGATTCCCACGCCCCTCAGTTCGAATCGCGCCAGGACATGATTGAGTAGTGACCACACGAACCCATAATGAAGATTCGCGCTCTCAGCAGGCCTGCGTCTTCGGCGCAGACGCCCGGCTCCAATGTCGCCAAATTGACCCGCAATCTTGACCCGTAATTCATTCTCTCACCTTCCCAAAGACTCCCTGCTAATGCGCTGCAGAACGCAACATCCCTTCGAACGCGCCCGCGAATACACCCGCGCCCTTACCGCGGTCAAGATGGAAAGGATGTTCGCGCAGCCCTTCTTGGGTGACTTTGAACCTGGCCACGTCGATGGTGTATACAGTATGGCAAAGGATCCGGAAAGTCTGGAACATCTCGCGTCCGGTAGCGGAGACGGCATTGTCAAAGTCTGGGATCAGTCCAGCAGGGAGGAAAAGTGGCAGGTACGAAATCACCATATCGATAGGACATGCGCAAGTTGCCTCAACAGGGGATATCCCCTTCCCCGGCTACTACACGCAATCCGATCTCAGCGTGTCAATCTGTGCTAACTCCATACTTAGGCGCAAGCGCACGAAAACATGGTCAAGGGCATGTGCTGGACAAGAGACAGGAAGCTGTTGACGTGTGGTTCAGACCAGAAAATCCAGCTCTTCGACCCATACACCACACCCTCCAGGAGCCCACCGATAGCGACGTGGCACGGAGGCGCTTTCACATCCGTTGCACACCACCGCAACCTACCCAACTTCGCAGCTTCGTCCGACAAAGTATCTATATACGATATCTCAAGAGCATCAGGTGCGCCCGTGCAGACATTGAATTGGCCTACAGCGATCGACACCATCACCGCGTTGGCGTGGAACCAGGTCGAGACGTCTATTGTCGCGTCCGCAGCAACGGATCGTGCCGTCATTCTGTACGACCTCCGAACGGGCTCTCCTCTGCACCGAACAGTGCTGCATCTGGCCTCGAATTGCATCGCTTGGAACCCTATGGAGGCTTTCAACTTCGCGGTAGCGAACGAAGACCACAACGTCTATGCGTTCGACATGAGGAACATGAAGCGAGCGTTGAACGTCTACAAGGGTCACGTCGCAGCGGTCATGAGCGTCGAATTCAGCCCTACTGGTGAGGAGCTGGTCTCCGGTTCCTACGATCGGTCGGTGCGCCTATGGGAACGCCAGAAGGGCCACGCAAGAGACATCTACCACACTAAGCGAATGCAGAGGGTCTTCTCTGTAGCTTGGAGCGCAGACAACAACTACGTACTCAGCGGCAGCGATGATGGTAACGTCCGTCTCTGGAGAGCAAAGGCTTCTTCCAGGCAAGGCGTGAAGTCAGCGGCACAGCGTCAGAAGCTGCAGTACAACGAGTCATTGAAGGAACGGTACGCACACATGCCCGAGATCAAGCGTATTGCACGACACAGGCACGTACCCAAGCAGGTGAAGAAGGCCGGTGAGATCAAGACAGAAGAGCTGGCGTCGGTCAAGAGGAAGGAGGAAAACGAACGCAGGCACAGCAAGAAGGGAACAGTCAGACGGCAAGCTGAACGAGAGAAGATGATCTTGGCGAGGGAACAGTAAGGGGAGGCCTAGGAGACTGCTTTGCATAGCGACGGCGTCAGGATTTGATTTGTACTTACCGAGGCGCTACTGACCAACATGTCACAATATACCCTGTTACGGTCTGAAGTTATCCTTCATTACTCTCACTCGCATTGTGCTGCACCTTTTGTTGCCTTGGCGCCTCCGCCGGTGCATATGTACTGCTTGTGACTAGTTATGGCGCGCTAACGTCATACTTAATCCCGAGGTCATGTCATAAAGCTAGACCACTGGGAGTCGACCAAAGGGCGCAATCAACAACAGCAACCCAAAAACAGGAATGAAGCAAAATTCCTTTTTCCTACGAGAACAGCGCTAGACTGATCGAGAACATCTCGCATTCAAGCCAGGACATCAACTACATATCCCAATATGTCGGCATCAGCAGTCTCCATACAAGATGAGAAGCTCAAGAGCTTTGGATTGCAGAAGATGACGGTCAACGAAGAACAAGTCGTCAGCTACAGCCGTGGTCTCGGCGCAGCTTCCGAGCAAAATCCCGTCCTCGTACTCATCCACGGGTACCCACAGTCCTCATTCATGTGGCGACACCTAATCCCCCTCCTCCCATCCGATGCGCCCATCTTCGCGTCCGACCTTCCCGGGTACGGCGCCAGCGCCCCAATCTCAGACAACTCCAAATACTTCGTCGGCTCCACCGTTCTCGCAGCCCTGCTCACAGAAGCCAAGCGCACAAGCAGCAAGACTCTAGACGATCTCCCGATCGTTCTCATCGGCCACGACCGCGGCGCGCGTGTCGCACACCATCTCGCCGTCCAAGGCTTCCCTGGCGTCTCTATCAAAGGTGTCTGTCTAATCGACATCGTGCCCACCACCATTCAATGGGAAGCCTCCTCCAAGAACCCCGCCGAAGTCGTCGGCTACTTCCACTGGCCGCTACTCGCCAATGTGGACCTTGCTACACGCATGATCACGGCGTTCGGACCGGGCAATTGGTGCGAAGAGATGTGTCTACGGTGGGCAGGTAAGACCTCCTCCGCCCTGTCTTCCTTCAAAGCGGATGACGCGCTGGCTGTGTATCGGGGGTTCTTCGAGCAGCCGCATACGCTGGATGCGAGTAACAAGGACTATGAAGCTGGTGCTACGGTGGATGTGGAGGTTGAGAAGAGGTGGAGGGAGGAGGGAAAGAAGATTATGGTAAAGACGCTGCTGGTGTATAGTGAAAGCTATATTGGGAAGAGGTATGATTTTCCGGAGGTGTGGAAGGGGTGGGTGGAGGGCGCTGCGCAATTTCATGCGTTGGGTGGTGGGGTTGGGCATTTCGGGGCGGAGGAGGCGCCGAAGGAGACAGCGGAGGCTTTGGGGAAATGGCTGAAGGGGTTGTGAAAAAAAGCGATTCTGGTTGGGAGGACGGTAGTTTGGCATGTTCGACTTTACGAAGAAGACGTTTTGCCAATTGACTTCGGCTCGGGGATTTCTTGTCCATCACCACCAAACATCTCTGATTGTTGAGAAGGGACTTCTGGTGCAGACGGTAAGTGCTACCTCAGCGAATTGTTGATATATGTACATCACCGACTTAGCTTAGCCAATCCATCACACCTACCTACACTCTACTTTCACCACTAATGTCCCGACGAACGAAATCTGCAATATTCACTTGTCATGAGACTCATCCCCGTCACCTATATGATCCACGACCAGGACAAACGTCCCCGCTGGCGTTGAAACCAGGTATAAATTCTGCCGCAGGGCCTGCACTCCCCCTCCCCACATTCACATCAGATTCCCAATCTGGAACTAAAAGATCCGGCCGCAGACTTGCATGGCCTTGCGTGCGGTCTCAAAAGCAGAAGGGCCAAGAATCATAGGCTTGCTCAAACCTCTCCATATATCATACACGGGCTCTGTTTGCCGCTGGGACTAAAAAGGCCGCCTCTCAGGCAGGGCGTGCAACAGTCCGTAAGTGCGGTGTTGCCAAGACCCGTATCTTGGCAGTCCGTAGCTGTACTGTGGGAAAAATCTCAATCTACCTAGTAGGTAGATTAGCCTATTTAGGTAAATCAGCTCTACTTCTAGCCGTTCCGTAATCTACCCGGACTGTACTAGAACTTACTGTACCGTAACCGTAGCTGGGTCTTACTGTTCTTAATACGGGCCACTGCACGCGCTGCACATCTGCGTACATGTGGGGTTGCTTACGGTCCAAACCCCTACGCATTGGAGGATTATGGGCATGCCCAAATCTCACATTGAGCTCCAAATCTGAGGGGGGAAAAAGCAGCTCAGTCGGGACTTATGGCCGCGGAATCCAAAATCAAACAATAGGTACCTACCCACAATGGGCATGCTCGAATTCTATCAAAATTCCTCATGGATTGGGTCACGTCTTCACACACACCCGTCCAAATTTCAACATCGGACTCGGCGTTGCTCACGGTCTGAAAGCCGTACGAACGAGCGGACATGGACTTTTCAAAATTTGAAGGATATACCCTGCATGGAATCCGAATCGTGTGGAGCCTCGTTCGCGATGTATGACCCAAAGAGCACGCGTACAAGGTTGATGGCCTTGTGGGATGTTTCAAAAAGCATTCAAGTGTCTACTACCGTACGGTATGGGTTTACAAAAACTTAGGTACCATTCAGCATGCATGCTCTGCCTGTGATTTTGTCTCCACACATTCACATTAGGTTCCCAGTCTGAGACTAGTAGCCCACGCACCACCCGCATATGGCATTGCTAGCTAAGATCTTACTCCCCGTGAACTCTTGGACTTTCCCTAACTTGGTTAGTGATGGTAGACGGCGCATCGCGCCTCAGCTCAATCTACTCTTTTACCATTCTCCTAGTTTTAGGACCACTCCACAAAGACCGCGCACGTCTGAGTACTTCCTTAACTACCTATCGATTAACTATAATCCCTCAAGGATGTCCATACAGGAAGCACAAAAGTGGGTAGGAGCAACAAATGTCTGGTGGATGTCGTGGGGGCCGCGATGGGAGTTCGGCCCACCATCCCGGAATTCCTTGTTTATCAACTTGACAACTTTGCTAGATTTCTTACATATGTATTGCTTCGACTTTACAAACCCCGCCGTGACTCGACAGGCAAACTGGTTGGGCACTTCTGGGCACAGCCATATTGAAACGTAATGATGGTACCTAGGCCAGCGAGCAGTTGCAAACATGCCACCGCATTCTAGCAGACGAGGCTTGCAACATCCCCTTTTGGCATTTCAATAATTTCCACAATGTCAGCCCTATTGTATCGGCGGTAACGACAAGCTAATACCATTCCAAATGAGCGTTCACGCCCAGCTGCGTCGCTGGCGGACTCTACGGTTTCATGTTCCCGGACCTAGCGATTCCAGCCCCATCCGGAGGCCAAATTGCCATGGCTGCGTAGTCGCTTGCCTGATCTGAGCCAGCGTTTCAAGCCACTACTTGACATGAGGCCGCGCATGTTCACTTGTTCTATAAGATGTAACTTCGGGGCGTGAAGGTAGGGACAGCCTCACGACGCTTATACTTGCGCTTCGATCCCGTTTCGGGTCTTCCATTCTTTGGGTATAATCTCTCTTTCATAGTCACTCTTTTCGCAATGCGTTTTCTTGCAGGCTGGTCCGTAGTTGCATTCGCGGCGTTGGCTTCTTGTGCGCCGAGCGCACCTCTTAGTCGTCGCGATTGTACAAGCAAGGGGATATTCGCCCACTACATGATCGGGGAAATCTTCGACAAACACACCAAGAAGGATATTCAAGATGCAATGGACCTGGGCCTGGATGCTTTTGCTCTCAACATCAACTCCCTGAAGTCTTGGGCAACCGACACCGTGGAACATCTCTTCAAAAACGCCGACGACCTCGGTTTTAAGCTGTTCTTTTCCTTCGACTTCGGTCCCGACAACTTCGGAGACCCAAGTGAAGTCGTCGACTACTTGAAGCCGTTCCTTTCACGGCCATCCTACTATGCCCACAACGGTAAACAACTCGTTACCACCTTCGGCGGCGAACAATTCGACGACGGCAAGATCTCGCAGTTCAAGTCCAACGTCGGCGGCAACGTCCTCTTCATTCCGGGTCTCTACAACGGCGCCGCCTCCGCCGACATCTTCAGCAAGAACCCCAGCTACGACGGCGTCTTCGGCTGGAATTCCTGGCCAAGTTCGTTCTCAGGCAACGTCGAGACGACCGCCGAGACGACCGACGATGCCGTCTGGGCGCAAGCCATCAGCAACTCGTCCGGCAAACTGCGCATCGCCGGTCTGTCTCCCATTAATTTCAAACACTACGCGGGACAAAACTGGTACCGCCGCGGCGAGCAGAACCTCGAGGTGCGCATGGCAGCGCTTCTCAAAGACCAGCCCGACATGATCGAGATCCAGACGTGGAACGATGCCCCCGAGAGCCACTACATCGGCAACATCTGGGACGAGCCCAACACAGGTAACACCGAGGCGCAGGGCTGGTATAAGGGCTTCGACCACACGGGCTACCAGCAGGTTATCAAGGCGTTCGCGAAGGCGTGGCATACCTGCGAGAGCGCGGAGAACATGGTTCCCACCAACGGGAAGAGCATCCAGGGCGCGTTCTGGCACCACGTTCTGACCGTCGGCGGTGACTGCGGCGCCGACCCAAAGGGAAAACCGGACCCGCTGCCGGCTGAGGACTCTGTCAGCGGTGTTGTGCTGGCTGCGAAGGGCAGTGCGGGGCTTGTTGCTGTGGTCAACAACGGCGAGAAGGAGCTCGGCAAGTTGACATTGACCGAGGGATACAACAGTTTTAAGTTCGACAACCTCGGCGCTGGGAAGGTCCAGCTTGAAGTGTGTGAGTGCATATCCGAGTCGGGGATGATGAAGATTTTGCTAACGGAGTGCGAACACAGGGGATGGCAGCACTATGGTTGGTGGTGGTTACAGCAACCAGACTGTGCAGACCAGCTCGAATATCTGCAACTACAACTTCCAGGTTGTTGGGTTCCCGGGATAAATGCTTCGTACGTGGCGTGCTGCGTACGAGAACCAAGTCGGTTAAAGTGTGTTCGTAGATCGATATCTCGTTTCGATACTTCTGTATATACATTATTGATACACACATATTTCAAGACATACCAGTACAATTGTGCTCTTCGCCACTTCCTATGCAGAGTGAGAGCGTTATTCCAAGTCGCGATAAACGTAATGACCTGTGATGTAGCCGCATTGTGCTTTGCGGAGTATGTCCGAGCCCAACGCCGAAACCCAACCCTGACGCCCTAAACACCAATCCGCTGGTATCTGCTGATGAGAGAACTTTTTGGATCAAGGAAACCTACTCATCGTCTTTCTCTTCCTCTTCCTCGGCATTGGCGCCCGCCTCGGCGTCTTTTTTGTCATCGGCAGGCTTCGCAACCTCACCCTCATACTGCGGTCTCAATGTCTTCTCTTCTCTCTCGGCAAGCACAGTTTCAAGCAACGGTGCGGCGGCGAGTAGTGCGTTGTATTGGTCGACCGGTAGCGAAATACCCTGTAAAACATCGTCAGCTGGCTTCCTCAGCATGGTCACTACAACCGTACCTTCTTTCCCGGCTTCATCAGCCCATCCGCCTTATCCTCATAGTACTCCCGAATACTAACGAGCGTCTGTCCCTTAAAATCGCTGACAGTGACGCGTCGCGTGCCATTCGCTTTGAGCTGCATTCACTACAATCAGACCTATGCTTCTTCCTCTCACGTACTTAACGTTGATGTCTGTACTCACAGCAACAAAAGGGTTCTTGTCATCGTCAGTTTCTAGCTTTGGCACGAGTGGCTCGTCGTCGGCATCGTTCTTTGCTTTCTTGGGTGCGGGCGCGGATTCATCGTCGGAGGGGGAAGCGCGCTTCTTGTTGAAGGGCTTCTTGGAGGTGTTGGCGCTGCGAAAGCCGCCGCGGCCACGTTTAGCATACATTTTGTATAGCTGTGTGGGATGGTGTCTTGGAAAAAGCGGTTCTTTGTCGGGGAGTGGATGCCAGCTTCGTCAGCGATGCCGACGATATCCACAAATGACGCGACGCGACGGAACGCGCTAGCCCGTGATCACGTGCGACTTCCCCGCTTGTCACCTGGTGAGTAAGCAACCAATCGTCTTCGTTGCATGTCCATTCGTTCTTCGCGAACACAATTCAGCCTTTTCCTCACAAAACTGATCTTTCGAGGAGGAGCTCGACAAACGATGATAGAAGGAAAGGGAGTACGGTACCTCGCAGTATCTCGTACAGGTGCTTGCACCAGTGGGGAGATTACTTGAACAGATTTTGCATGTCTTCGAGTGTTAAAGGCTCTGTGGATGCTCGTGTAGACCGCTGAGCTCTCTTTTAGGTAGCATCTAGTTTTGTCTCAAAGTCTTAAAAATGCGAGTTAATTGATCGAGGGTGTTATTCTGAGTAAGACCAAGCAGAACATAGTTTGAACAACCTAGGGTAACGAGTTGCAGCTAGCATTAATATTGACCGGAGGTAGGTACGGAATATAACTTGTGCGACAGCATTATATGAATATTTGGTGGCTATTGTAATCGCTAACAAAGCTAATTTAGGTTATGCTCGATCAGTTGATGTCGCAGAAATGATACAGCAAAAACGTGATAATGCTGACAGTTACAAAGCAAGCGATGAGCTACAGCAAGGGGCCCGTCGCATCCTGCGGAACTGAAATGCCTGCAGTCCCTGACTACGGAAAAAGTAGCTATCTGCGAGAATCACACGTGAGCTATTAAACAAATCAAGACTTCTCAGACCAAACTACCAGCATCACCCTTTGGATTGCTACCCGACGTGAGATCTACGCCTCATATGTGGGAAGCCGATGGAAATTGATCAACGGATAGCAGCAAGACACGCGCTGAAAACGCGTACCGCACTGGAACAAGAACTGCAATGAACCGAACCGAACCGAACGAAGAAATAACACCTATTGCTATGCATGCATTGAAGTAGTTCCTCTATAATAAGACGACGCAATAAATCAGTCAAGGGGGCTCCCGTTTCGCCCCAGATTCACAAAGTCCAGCGAAGCGACCAGGGGTATACAATCTTCGTGCGTTAAAATCTCCAAGCCGCATCCCCGTGTTCGTCAGCATCGAGCTTACAAAATCAACATAGCGAGGAAGGTAAGGAACACTGCGCTCATGGTGGGCAGCATGGTGGATGCCGCGCCGGGGAACTCGGCGGGCACGGAGGGGACGGGCGGCGAGGCGGTACCTGTGGGCGAGTAGACGGGGGTGGAGGTGTTGTAGGGCAGTGTCACCGTGATGGTGGTGCCGGTGGTGCACTTTGTGCCGGTAGGCGGCGCCGGGGGAGGAGTCTCGGTCATGCAGGGGGTGGTGGTGTTGCCTGCAGGCGGGGGCGGCGGCACGCTGCTGGACTCGGCGGGCGTGGTCTCCGGAGGGGGAGGGATGTCGGAGCTGGTCGACTCGA
This sequence comes from Paraphaeosphaeria minitans, assembly GCA_015832175.1. Classification (NCBI taxonomy): domain Eukaryota; kingdom Fungi; phylum Ascomycota; class Dothideomycetes; order Pleosporales; family Didymosphaeriaceae; genus Paraphaeosphaeria; species Paraphaeosphaeria minitans. The sequence continues at coordinate 2,158,237 of WJXW01000009.1, forward strand.
CGACCTCTGTGGTCTCCGGGGTTGGCGGCGGCGGGGGGGTCTCGCTGCTAGACTCCACAACGGGGGGAGTAGTGACAGACGACTCGAAGGAGGTGGAGGTAGAAGGGGCAGGCGTAGGAGTAGGCGTGGGTGTGGGGGTAGCCTCGGTGTAAGGTGGGATGGCGACACCGTATCCGTACTGGCGCCTGTTCAGCTTGAAATCGGTGGAGTTGCTCTTAGGGACGTCAGTGAATCTGGGCTTGCCAGCAGTTGGGGCCGCAATGCCGATTGTGCCAACACCAGTACCGACACCAGTTCCGATAGTGCCAACATCAGTCTCAACTGGGTCGGTGTAGACATCAGTGGCAGGACGGAAACCCTTCTGGGGAGCAAGGCAGAGGGTGGGCATGGCCTTGACGGTTGAGAACACGGTCTTGTGCTTTCTGATGGGATTGAAGGGCTGGAGCGCATTGGTGTCGACACCAGGGATGACCATGGGCATAGAAGGGAGGACGAAGTTGAAGCCGAGGATGGCTGACATAGATACGTTCCACTCGATGTAAACGAGCGATAGCTTGTCGGGCTGGGTACTGTTGGTGCCGTTGGTGAGAGGGAAAGGCGCTGCGTTCTGGCGTTTGAGGTTGCGGGCATGCGTGGCCTGGCGGGAAGCTGGGGCGCGACGGGCCTTAGTGGCGCGACGGATGGCTTTGATGTTGCGCTTAACAACAGATCTCTTGCCTGCGGTGAAGCCGTCTCTAGCATCCAGATTCTTCTCTTCAGCCGAGTCAGCTGAGGCAGTGTCGTCAGTCTCAGTGTCGTCAGTCTCAGTGTCGTCAGTCTCAGTGTCGTCAGTCTCAGTGTCGTCAGTCTCAGTGTCGTCAGTCTCAGTGTCGTCAGTCTCAGTGTCGTCAGTGTCTTCGGTCTCGTCTTCAATCTCGTCATCGTCTTCAGTCTCGTCATCGGTCGTGCTATCGTTGGTTTCGTCGGCGGTGTCATCTTCAGTCTCGTCGGTTGTGTCATCTTCAGGCTCGTCGGATGTGATGTCGTCGGTCTCATCGGTTGTGCCATCTTCAGTTTCGTCGATGGTGTCATCTTCAGTGCCGTCGGTTGTGTCATCTTCAGTGTCGTCGGTTGAGCTATCGTCGGTCTCATCGGTGGCGTCATCTTCGGTGTCCTCATCACCATCTTCGGTGTCCTCGTCACCATCTTCGGTGTCCTCGTCATCATCTTCGGTGTCCTCCTCGTCCTCGTAGCTGAGGTCGTTGCATTGAGTGTCGGCATCGTCAATCGTAGAGATGAGCGCATCAAGGCGAGGAAGGTCCAGCTCAGCCTCCACTCCGACGTCAAGAACAGACAGGAACTTGAAACCGATTGGGATGGACGGAACCATGGCAAGACTGACGAAAGCGTCGAGCTGCTTGTTCGCGAAGTTGAACGGGAGGGGAGTAAGCGTGGAGTCCTGGAAACCAGTGACGCCCGATTTGGACATGTCGCTAAGGTCGATGCGCATGGTTGAATTGCTTGGGACCTACGGTCGTTAGCTTACACGATCGTAGGGTGAAGACTGGCGCTTACCTCAAGGTTCATACCGTAGCTCATCTCGAAGCCACCGTCCATCTCGTAGTCGGCCTCAAGTAGCGCCTCGAAGATGGCACCGGCACGTCCGACGCCAGGGATAACGAAACCAAGGATGGGCAGCGTGAGGACACGGAAAGTAAAGTAACCGGTGCTCTTTGGTTTCGCATCAAGCTCGAAGTAGGCATCCAAGCCATTGGCCTGGAGCTCGACAAAACCGCCAGTAATCACCTTACCCAAGTCGAAGTCGACGCCGCGCTTGGCCATCTTGGTGCGGCGGTCAAAGGGGTTAAGGTCAATGTGAGGAAGCTTGGTGGGAATGGGGATTTTGTCGATGATGCTTTCGGCCTTGGATTCAACGGCGGCAGCAATGCTGGTGATGGCGGCGACAGCAGTCTCGGCGATGCTCTCAACCTTGGAAGGAACAGCATCGATAACGCTGGTGACCTTGTCCGCAGCTTGGTCGACCTTGGTCTCTAGCTTGTCCTTGGCCTCGTCCATCTTCTCGCCAATATCGGCGATGGCGCTGGGAATGGCGCTAGCAACCATACCGGGGATCTCCTTGAGCTTCTCGGGAATGGCCTTGAGGGCAGCGATGTCGATCTCGATGTTACCCTGCGAGAGGATGATCTCACCCCTGGTCAAGCACTTCTTGCAGGTAAGCTCGAGGGGGAGGTTGGCAACGTTGGTGAGAGCGAAGCCAACGGGAAGGCCGGCAAGAAATTGGTCGGGTTTAAAGGTCTTGTTGGTCATTTCCCACTTGAGGTCGAACTTGGCATCGTGGACATTGGGGTCCAGGTCATCAGGGACCTCCTTCAGGACCTCAGTGACGTTCTTCGCGCCCGCTGCCATGCCCTCGGCCATCTCAACGTCCGCCGCGATATTCTGGGCGGTGCCTACCGCACCCTCCAGATTGGACAACTGACGCTTGCGAATCTTGAGATCGGTGTGCTCGCGAATAGAATGGTGCTCCTCAGTGTGGCCGAAGCCAACCTCAATGCGGTCAAAGGCGTGCTCAAATAGAGAGCCCATCACATCGAGCTCAAGGGTCGATCCGTCGCCACTTGCCGAAGCACCATGGACACTACTTGAGTTATTAGAGAGCTCTATTCATTTTTTGTGTTGGCTTACGTGTAGACTGATCGCTCGCCTGCCGGGTTGCAGCCAAGGTGCGAAGTGACGATAATACCCCCCTCAGAACCGTGGCAGGCCAACCGAGCATCGATGGCCGAAGAAGTATCGGCAAACTTCAGTGTGATCTTTCCATCAACACATTTCACATCCTCAAGGTGGTGCTCGATGTCTTCCAAGTTGAGGATTGGCTTCTTAGAAGCGACCTTCAAGTTCGAAGCGAAGATGGAGTGGCCATTGTATCTTGTGGGCTCTGCTGTATGTTAGCTGACATTGCCAGCGTCGGATGGAGTAATGTACCTTCGACATAGGGCAAGTCAAGTGCAAATGTCGGTTCGATCTTCAACGATCGCTTGTGGGCAGACCTCTTCGTTCCCGCACGCAGCACCCTGTCGTTGGCTGTAGGAGTACGAGCCGCAACGCTCGCCGCCTCCGCGCCGATCGACCCCGCCAACAACAGCGCCATGGCTGCCTTGTAGACGCTGAAAACCATGATGCAAAATGCTCTCAAATGTGTATCTCAATATGAAATGTTGGGTATAAGAAGAGACTGTGAATCGAGTACCTCCCAGAGAGTACTATAGAGCGAATGGACGTAGAGCTACCCTTCCGGGATGAAGCCCCAGAGAAATGAATGACTGAATTAGAAAGAGAGAACGAAACACGCCCAAGTGCAATGGAAGAAGCTTGTGAGATCACGTCCAGCCCAGGAGGGAACGCCGTTTGTATAATGCCCTCATGGCGGCGCAGTAGGCTATTGGCTGCCGATTTACCGGGCAAGATCCTGTTCGGTATTACTGGCGTTCGTCTGAGCCAAAGTCCATCTTACAGGGCAGACGCCCCAGGACTCGACTTAGCCAATGTGCGAACTGGATGCCCTACAGAATGTCGCGCGCAGGCCCGTTTCATGGGTCCGAAATGGAACTGAACGTCCGCATGTAGGGTCAGACGCATGCTCACGGTTGCTATTATTGGGCCGAAGTGGGTCGCTGTAGGAATTGGATAGGAAAAATGGAGAGAGGTTGGAAGGTCGAACGTGAGCGATCCCATGCGGGCTAGGGTGTTGGGGATGGATCGGGTCAAGTGCGATCGCTTCGTCTGCCAATGTGGGGTCGGGGGCTGAGAACTCCACTTTGCAAACCCGACCGACTACCACAATGGTGCGAAAAGTTCATCAAGCTACCTACTAAACAGCTTATCGTTCCTCTTCGCAGATATCTTCTGTTGTGATATCGCCCATTCAGTTCTTTGCTCGCGTCAACACCTCGCAGCACAGTAACAGTGCCGGAACCGTCCCACCTTCGGACATGGTCGCTACGGACTTCGCAGGCTCATCTTAACAGCCCTTCACTTGCCTGCCGCAATGATATCTCCGGTCGGATAAGCATCCGCCGCCTGGGCCATTTAAACTTCATAGCTTTTCTACGCTGCAACCTCATAGCACCATGCGTTTCGCACAGCCCCTTCGTGTATTCCCATATGCGACATAAACCTTCTTATGCAGCGGCCCTCTGGTGTGCTAGGTACACTGTGCTCACGTAGAACGCGAAGTTACAAAGCATTAGCATGGGCAGGTTGGCTGTTCAGCATCGGCTTACATCTGCAGAGTTACGGTGCGTTAACATGGCTTTGCAACGCTGGCACTTCTGCCAAGCTTAGGCAGGACATACTAGAAGTATCTCTCGAGCCCTTCTCCACATTAGACGGACCATATCGTTGACTCGACGATGCTTCTACGGCATATAATTCTTGGCATGCCCTAGGTAGGTACCGGACCTCATCCTTCGCTCAGGTGTCACATCTCTCGGCGACTGCACTCACGTGCTCGGGCGGACTTCGCGCAACGCGTAGGAAGGGACAGATGCTTAGTCGTGCACGAAATTTCCGCAACCTCGTGAACCACTACCTGCTGCTCCCAAAGACGATTTTGCTGGCATCATCAAAAAATCTGCCCCAAACTGGAGCAGCTCAAGGTCTGAAAGTGGACTTGCTATTCCTAGATGGGATCCAATGCGCGGGACATGCACATCCGATCTACCGTATATATTCGACTTCCACGATACCAGGTTCCAAGATGCAGCTTCGAAGATGATGATCCTAGAATCGAGACAACGCAGTCAAAATCAGCGGACTCACGTCGAATTTTCTGCCACGATGAGCAATCTCGACCGGTGAATCCAACCGACCTTTGCATCCAACTAACCTCACACCCAACATCCTCCCACGTCCAGCTCAGCGTCAATATCCGAGCTCCACATCAACGTCGGCATCCAACCGACCCGCACCCGCACCCGCATCCAACCCACCCCGCTCCCAATCCACCCCAAGCCCGCGTCCCCACCCGCCGTGCTCAACCCAATCAACAGTAAACCCACCACCCGCACCCAAACTCCCTACCTACCACATCAATCCGAGTCCCCAATATCCCCCATTCCTCCCCCTCCCCCCGAGAACACCTCCTTGTGCTGTCCTCAACCCAGTCCTCACCGCGCCCCCCCAACCCCCATCAGAATTGCTGTAGACACCCATTCATGCAACCGACGTATCGAACCAGACCCGATGCTGACAACGCCGGGGAGACGCAACCATCAAGGTCGACGCATCTGCCATGGCGAAGAAGCTGGGGAAATGTGGCACGCGGTGAGAGGCGGGAAAGAAAAAAAAGAAAAAAACAAAAAGGGAAGGAAAAAAACGGAAAGGAAAGGAAAGGAAAACTCAGGTGACGACTAGGACGGTCTCCGTCTCTTCATTACATGTACATCGTAAGCTCATGAATGCAGGAAAGCCACGCTGCTACCTACTCCTCGCTTCCTGTTCTGTATACACACATCCCCTCGCGTGCCCTTGCATATATGATGCCCTGCACGCGCTCTGTCTCTCTCTCTCTCTATCGTACAGTCCTCCAACAATCCGCTCAATGGTATCCAACGTACTCCAAAGAATCCAAAGACAGTAGGTACGGCATCGCATCGCGTTGGTATCATGCGCACAAAGCAATCAATCAATCAATCCTCCCCCTCCTTACCCCTTCGCCTTCTTCCTTAGAGAAACGCCCCAGGTCCACTCGGTTTCCGAGTCTCAAACTCGTGGTCGTCCTCGGGATCCCACTCCCCGCCACCCACCCTCCCCAGCTGCGCACCCCGACTGCTCCCCCGTCCAGGACTCATCGCGCGCTCCGGGCTCATACTCCTTCCACCTACCACCCACTCCCCTTCCTCATCCGTATACCCCGGCGGACTTCCCTCTCGACTGTCCCGACTCGGTATAGGTCCCAAGGTGCGGGAGTCGCCCTTCACCAGCCCCAGCCTCTCCTCCTCGGTGGCTTCCTTCGCATTGTGGCTGCCCTTCCGACTATGCCGGCTGACGGGCCGCGAGGTAACGGAGCTACCCGCGCCGGACTCGGAGCGCTTGCGGCTGAAGACGTTCTGAAACGAGAACTGGCGCTTTGCGATGTGCGGAGGCGGGCGCGGGGGGTACATTTCGCCTGGGGCGTCTTCGAAGTCGGGGCCGTGCGGGTGCGGGAGGGTGCCGAACTGGATGGTGGTTTCGTGCGGTTTGTAGGCGGTGTCTGAGTGCAAGTAGCTCTTGGAGAGGCCGTCGGCGGTGGTTGGGGGTAGGGATTCGAGGTCCATGTCTCTGGGACGGTTGGAACTGCTTGTAGATTTGCCGCGCGAGCGGAGGCGCTGGAAGAAGCCCGGGTGGTAGGCGGTGTCGTTGTCGGAGTCGGAGTCGTCTCCCGGGAAGTGCGACATGCCGAGTGGGGGGTGGGCGGTTTTGTGGACGACGGTGGCGCTTCTTGTGGGCGGGCGGTTGGGGTCGAGCACGGTTTTTCGCCTGCGTAGGCCATCGAATTCGACCATTTCGCCTTCGCCGATGGGTTGCATGTGCTCCTCTTGTAATCTCTTGGCCTCCTGGAGCTGCTTCTCGCTCCTCGCCTTGGAGATGGAACGCAGGATGGCACCGCCACCGCGGATGGTGTCTGCTCTTGGCTCGTATTCCGGCTCTTCTTGTTCAGCGACGGTGCGGACTTGGTCAAGATCGCCTTTGAATACGGCAGCGTCGGGTACGTCTTTTGCGGATTTGGACAGTTGCAGCAGGACAACGCCTGTGCAGATCTGCAGGAAGCCCATGATGATGGTGGTGATGCTGATAACTGTGCCATTGAAACCTTGAAAAAGGATGGCAGAGGTCACGATGGTGGCGGATGTGAAGAAGACGTAGTAGGTGGGCGTGACCAGGGCGGCGTTGAAGAGGTTAAGGGCTTTCTGGGAAATGTTAGCATGGAGTGATGCGTGAGCACTGAAGACTTGCATTGAGGTATATGATTTCGGTAAGCAAGGTACAGATGACAAATACGAGTAGGACGTATAAGAACCATTCCTTGAACTGGGACTGGCCGTTGATCTGGGCAATGATGGCGGCTCCGAGTCCCTGCGTCGCAACGACACTAAGCCCACCGATTAGACTGCAGATGGTGAGATATACCATCATGGACTTCTTTCCGTACTTTGGGCCTAGCCAGAGGGCGATGGTGACGCTGGCAACAATGACGACTCCGCCGTAAACGAGAAAGCCTGGCGCAATGACGAGTTTCTTCATGTCCTGGATGTCGGATACGGCGGATTGCTGGGGGGCATTGAGAGCGATGATGATGGAGCCAATGATGCAGTTTACGCAACCAATCTTTCCGACAAAACTCAAGCGCTCTTTCAAAAAGATGGCAGACAGAATGGCGGCCACCACGACCGTCAGGGCGCCCATGGGGGTCACAAGAATGGCGTCGACAAAGGCGTATGCGACAAAGTTGCAGATCTCGCCAATGATCATGAGGGTCATTCCCGACCACCACCAGAAGTTCTTGAGGTATCCGTAGCCCTCGCCGGCGGCTTCGTTGTACTTTTCATTGGCCTTGAGCAGGCCGTGCTTCTTCAAGACGAAGGACACGCCGATGAACAGGCCCGAGGATATAGCGAGGACTATGCCGACAATTTTATAGGCGGGCGGGCGGGACGACGTGTCGCCCCCGATGCCGCCGGAGCGATTGTAAACGTGGTGGACATTGTGGAGCAGTTGGCCGGCGGAGTCCATGGCTGGGTGCCGCGGTAGGGCTACTGGCGGCGGTGGATGCTCGCAGCGCAGCCAACAGCACCGCGTCTGGACGGCAGCGAGGAGTCTCAATTCTCAGGGCAGCGAGGAATCTCAGTTCGCAGTTCTCAGTTCTTAGGGCAGCAACTTGGCCGTCGACGGCATGTGTAGGGAAAAGGGCAGTGGCGTCTGTCTCAGCACAGACTCGGGCTTCGAGGTAACGGGTAATGTGCTTGCGTATGGGACGTCGGCGAGGAATGCAGCGAAGAAAAAAGGGCGAGACGGCGGATTGGAGTGCTCGAGCGACGATTGTATGGCTTGAGCGACGTTCGTATGTGTCGGGTCGGTGCTGTGCAGCTGGTCTCGATCTAGCGGGCGCTGCGCCTGCTTCGTCACGGTGCCTAGGCGCGCTGCCAATAGCGGAGTGGACAGTGGCAGAGTGGACGGTGGCAGAGTGGACGGTGGCAGAGTGGACGGTGGCAGAGTGGACGGTGGCAGAGTGGACGGTAGCAAAATGCACGGTAGCAGAGTGCGCGTGGCAGAGTGGGTGGTAGCAAGAGACGCAGTAGCAGAGTGCGCGGTGACAGTGGGCGGTAGATGGCAGAGTAGGCAGTGGCAGAGGGGGCGGTAGCAGGAGACGTCGTAAATGTTTGATTTGCAGGTGTGCGGATGCAATGCGATGCGATGCTAAACAAACAAGCGATTTATGTGGGTATAGCAACGGCACGTAGGGGTAGAGAAGTGGGCAGGGTGAGGTTGGCACTGTGTTGTTTGGAAGTTCCGCATCGTCCAAGCCCCTGCAGCAACCCAACCCAACGCCATCCCAAGTCGTCACCACCGCCCGCTCACCAAAAAAACGCCCATCCATCAAGCCGTAGTCTACCATCCACCACCCCAAACCAGGCACAACTCGCACCCTCGCAAAAAAAAAAAACGGCCATCGACGAGGCGGAAATCATTCCCCACCCCGAGCATGGAAAAGGACGTCTACGCGGCGACGTCGGTCGCTGAGATGCACGCCGCGCTCGCGGAACTGCACCAGCACGAAGCCCATGTCACGCAGCGCCTCAACGCCCTCATCGCCTCGCAAAAGGACCTCTCCCGTGAGCTCGGCCGCCTCGACCTGCTGCGCGCCCACCTCGGCACCCACGTCGTCAACACGCGCGCCGTCAGCCACGCCATGCTCTCCGACGCCGCCTCCACCGCGAACCGCCTCTCGACCGCCGTGAAGCGCCTGGATCACGAGCAGTCCAACGTCAAGGCCACCCTCGACGTCGTGGAGCAGGTCGCCGAGCTCAAGGCATGTGTGCTGGGCGTCCACGGCTCCATGGGCGCCCCGCAGGACTGGGAGACGGCCGCCGCCTATCTCAACCGCGCATCCAACCTACCCGACCATGTCATAGACGGCAGCTTTGCAGAACAGATAGTCCCCACGGCAGAGGTGCCCGACCCTCCACGCCAGACGCTCCATGCCGCTGCCGAGTCGCTGTGCGGCCTCTTCCTGCGCGAGTTCGAAAAGGCTGCCACCGATGCCGATGGCTCGCGCGTCACGAGATTCTTCAAGCTGTTCCCCTTGATTGGCCGGACAGACACGGGACTCGATGCGTACGGCCGCTATGTGTGCCAGGGCGTTGCTGCGAGAGCCCGCACAAACTTCAACCACGCCCCGCTGGCCCAGCGACAGGAGACGTATTTCTACGCTCACGCTCTCACCAAGCTGTTTGAGCACATCGCCCAGATTGTAGACGCCCACGAGCCGCTCGTAGAGCGCCATTACGGCCCAAAAATGATGGCAAAGGTCATTGAGCGCCTGCAGCTCGAGGCTGATGTCCAAGGGGGCATCGTTCTAGACACCTGGCACGACGAGCGCGCCATCGACCGTAAACTGACTGACATCAAATCATATGCCTTTTCGTTCCTATTGCAGAGCTTCAAACCCGCCAGCCGACCGCCCCGGTCCACATCACCAGCTAATGTAGCTCCACGTACTAGCGAAGATGAAGCCGTCGACATGAAGGAGGTCGATGGCCTACTCGCAGAGGCCGCCCTGATGCTTGGCCGCTGGGCTCTCTACGCCCGCTTCATCTCCGACAAGTGCGCAGTATGTTGTTCTTTTCCTCGCCGTGCCATCTTTCTCACGTCTCTAGCCATCCCAGCCTGAAGATCGCATCGACCATGGTCTCGTGATGCCCCAATTCCTGGCCACCAGCAACCTCTACCGAAAGGTCTCCAGCCACCTGATCGAGCCCTTCAACTTCATGACCACCTTCTTCTTCAGACGGTCCGTAGAGAAGGCCTTCCAGATGGACCAGTCGCCCACGGGCCTCAACCTCAACCCTGCCAAGCCCCTCAGCGCTGAACCGCCCTTCATTACTACTGCCGTCGACACCGTCATGTACATCCTGAACCAAGTGCTGCAGCGCGCATTAGCGACCTCCCAACGCGACGTCATCGCCAACGTCGTTCCTACCGTCGGCAGCCTCCTGGGAACCGACTTCATCGGCATGATCCAGCGCAAGATGCGTGACGAGAGCTACCCCCGCCCCATCATCCAAGGCGGCCTCCCCCCAGAAGACAAAGTCATCGCCTTCCTCGTCCTCATCAACAACCTCGACGTCTCCAACGATTACATCAAGCGCATCGTCGAGCAGCAGCTTGGCGGCCCTCCTTCCGACTCCTCAAACTCGTCCCTCGAAAACCTCTTCCCCTTTGGTCACGATGCAAAATTCGTAGAAACAAAGCTGAAGAATCTCGAGCACTCTTTCGCTGTCAACAGCGGCGAGCTGCTCAATGACGGTATCCAGGTCGCTTTTCACACCGTCCTGAAGCCCCGTGTCCGGCCCATCCTCGCCGAAGCCTTCCGCGATATAAACTATCGCCCCTCGGAGGACGAGGCCAACGACGAAGATGGAGAGGAAGACGACGTAGACCTGGTAAAGTCGCGCTTCGACCGTGGCTGGGGTGCCCTGATCCGACCCATCAAGCGCGTTCTCACCACCGCCAATTCCGACCGACTCCTCTCCATCGCGCTAACATACCTAGCCAGCGCACTGGAAAAGCGAATCAAAGGACAGCACGGGCTAGTCAACGAGCTAGGGGCTGTGCGTCTCGAGCGCGATATTTCGGGCATCGTGACTGCGGCGGTGGGAGGCGGTAAGTATGCGCTACGCGACGCCTTCACAAAATGCACGCAGATGACGCTGATCATGAACATGGAGGACGACGAGTGGGAGGAGGTGTGCGCTGAAGACACGGGCGACTCGGGCATCGCGTGGGTCTTGACCGCCGACGAGAGGAGCTTTGCGAGGAGCATTGTTATCAAGGGGCCGCGGTGAAACGATAGTACGAACAAAATTGCATAGAATCGGCCTCGTCATGACGAGCTCCCGAGTTAGGACACTACCACATTCACATCACTATCAGATGCAGCCATGACCAGACTCAACCCCCAGAGACGCCACCTACCACGCACTCCCAAACCCAGCCCCCAATCCTCGGGAGGGAGAAGGTGCACGCGGAGCACTCTCGAGCCCAGCCAGGACTGGTCTCGCTCACTGGAAGCCCATCCTCAGGATCCAGGGCTTGCGACGCTCGAGATGGAGGATGGCTTGCCCGAAGAGACCGTTGGCCCAGCTGAACCACTGCCGACTCCACACCCCGGGCGTGTGTGCGTGCACGCTCTCGTGCACGAGGCCGTAGCCGTCGGTGGACTGCAGCAGCCACCGCAGGTTCGTGACGATTTCGTCGTCGTCGTCGGATGTGAGCACGGCCATGATGTTGGCCATGGGCCACGCGCGCCCGGGGAGCGTGTGCATGCTGCCCACGCCCGCAATCACAGGGCCCCACGCGTAGTACGGATTGTCCCTGCTCAGGACCTTCCTGCGCGTGTTCAGGTAGACGGGGTCGGTCGCCGAGGTGTAGTTGAGGAAGGGGGCGGAGAGCAGCGACGGGATGTTGGGGTCGTCCATGAGGATGGCGGATCCATAGCCGTCGATTTCGTAGGCGAATATATCGCCGTGCTGGGCGTCGCGCACGACGGCGTGGGTGGCGATGGCGGTGGTGATGGTCGCGGACATGGTGTGCATCCAGGCCGTGAGGTTGGCCTCCGGGGGCTGGACGGCGGCCATCATGGCCGCCGAGGCGTTGAGCGCCACCGCGTACATCATGTTGCTCGGGATCAAGTACTGGTAGATGCAACTATCGTCGCTCGGGCGCTGGAAGCTGCGCACCAGCCCGACGGCGCGGTGCGGACTGCCGTTGCATTCGTTGATGGGCGTGCCGCCGTAGGGCGCGCAGTACGTGTACGGCGTGTGCTGCCAGTTGCCTGCGTCGTCGTAGCTGCCCATGGTCATCGCCTGCGTGATCTCGAGCACTTTCTCGACGGCGCCGACCCAGGCGTGTCTCGCGAAGAAGGCAACGTCGCCCGTCATCCGCGCGTAGTCGGCCGAGAGCTGCAGGAAGGAGGCTACGCTGTCGAGCTCCCACTGGCAGCTGAAGACGGCCATGTAGTCGTAGGGCGGGGATATGCTGTCGCTGTTTGCCGAGCTTTTCCTCATGATTTTGCTTTCCGTGGGCGCTTGGAAGGCGTTGCAGAAGGGGTCGCCGAGGATGTAGCGGGCTTGGAGGTTGATTGCGCCGCGGAAGAGGGAGGCCAGAGTGCCTTTGTCAGGGGAGGCGCGCAGGACGGAGGTGTAGGCTTGGAGTTGGTTTGCGCTGTCGCGGAGCCACATGGCCTCTATATCACCCGTGATGACAAAGGACAGCTCCTCTTCCTCTTCCTGCTCCAGTTTCTTCACTTCTTCTGGGGTCAGTTGATGTTTATGGGACGCATCCCAGGTGGTTGTTTCATTCATCACGGGATCCAGCTCCACGATCACGCTCTTATTCGCGACCCCCGTCCACGCAATCGTCGTGTCCAGCGTCGACGGCCACGTATTCTCGAACAACCTGAACAAGTCCGGATCCACAATTACCTTCCTCAGCCGCTCAATCGTGTCCTCGACTTCCCGGCTCTTGAACGTGCGGCACGGCGGGATGGGCCGCATAGACGCCAATTGCCATTTGCCCTCCGACAAGGGGGGATGCTTGTGATAGGCGTAATTGGTGTAGATTGGGCATTGTGAGTAGGCAGGCTGGAAGACAGTGGAAGTCAGGGCGAGGAGAAGTAGGGGACCAGGTAGCGGGATCCACATTTTGGTCCGGGATAGTGCCGGATCTCTGGTTTGGGTTACCGAAGGGGCATTGTTGGACTGATGGGGCGTGAGGACTGTGGTTTAACGGAGAGGCTGGGTCGATGCTATAGCACCGTCGTGAGATGAGATCTCGTGCTGGTGCACAGAGTGCAAGGTGGCTTGATGCTGCCAAGGCCGGACCGGGTTTGGTGGACGCTGGTGGTGAATATCCCAACGCGCTAGGGAAGGGGGAAACGGTCGCAAAAGAGGGCGAACGACGTATTATCAGCACGCAGAGGATAGCATGCTAGCAAAGACCAGATGGGATAGATCGTGTGAAGTCAAACGCACCCAGATTGCATTCCTTCTCGGCTTGGCTTCTCCAGGGATATATTGACTGCCAAGACTCTCGGATCCTTCTCTCGGGTCCTTGCCTCATATCCGGTGCCAGGCACTGAAGCCTCACCGAATACCCTTTCCGACGTCCCATAGCATGGTTTAGGGGCTGATAGAGCGTTAAAAGAGTCCAATGGTGATTGAGAAGGGAGCGCGATCATGTTGTTTCGAGTATAGGCTGATTCAAAGCAGGGACGACTTAATACCTAGGTAGAGGGACTTTGCACGGCCATGTGAACTCGTGAATGAGGAAAACAGTGAGCTTCGGATTACGAGCCATTGGAATTCCAGACGTTGTCTGGCTTGTGCTGTCGTGAAAGTGCAGTGAGAAGAGAACCTACAACAAAAGCGGCAAGGGTGCTTGGCAAACCTAGCCCCTTAGGTAGGTACCTAATACCTAAGTCTTCGGAACTTGTTTTTCCGTCTCCAACAAATCACCATTGTACACCTGCCTTCATATACTCATGTTAACATGTCCACCATGTCCCGGAACGCGCCTTCTTTATATGCACCTGTCACGGAGTAGCGACTTGCAGCCATTTTGGCGACGCTGTGTCTGACGACACAGCATCTCGTATAAATATGAACGCTGGATTGAGGCTGGTGTGTTCATCGGATTCTTGACACGATTGACTGTGGGACTACTCGCGCTACTGTGAGAAAACAGAATCTGGACGTGATATCGTACCGCCAAAATGTTGCCAGACCCTGCATGGCATCGGCCTCTGGCGGGCGAAACATCGTCGTGGTGTGCTGCACGCTTATCGCCATGTCACTTTCCGCGCACAACGGGTAAAGATGCACTGTCAGCCTCTACAATCAGTCTTTGGTTTTGTCGCTGACTCAAAGCGCAGGGCTGTCTCACTGTTGGGGTGAAGACGCGAGGTGGTTATTGCTGGCAATTTTCGGAATGAGCACCACTTGGCAGACGCATAGTAGTGACTTTGTTCACTGGAATATCGTGACGGTGTGACGGCGTGACGGCGTTATAATTACGGAAGGGCGTTCGAAATCCCATTATCAGCAAGCTAGATGACGTTCCCCACAGCACTGATACCAAGATACCAAGATCCCACGAGCAATCCTTCCTGCCTACTCAATAATCCATGCAGCATCGAATCCCCATGCTCCTTGCGCGTGTATCTCCGTGCGGCGATTGCTGTAGTACCGGGAGATGTCATCGAGAAGGGCTTCTCCAGGTGTCATCGAGACCTTTCGGATGCGGCGCTTATGATTTGGGCGCGACAGTGGCGAAATTAAGATTGAATTACGTCTCACTCAAAGGATGCGTCTTCAAGATCCCTCTCCACGCTACAGCAATGTCAATCTGCACAATCGTCACAATTTCCTGTAATGTCGCAAACGGTGAAAAGGGTGCGAAGGCAGCAATACATGTCCATCTTGGAAGAAAACAGGTTTGGTCTTTCGTTGTAGATTGTCGTCAGTGTACGACCAACGAAAACCTCGCTTACATGTCTCCGTCCATCGATGCATGACCGACTGATCGTAAGTGGACGCCTTGCAGCCAAATCTCCACTCACCTCTAATCGGCGATGAGACCGACGTCTCTAAGTTTCCCCAGACTGGAGATTCACCAAAAATTTATCGATCAGAAGACTCTTCTCAATGGCCCCCATGCAGCCGTATGCAGAGTGTGAGCACTCCCGTCCCGTATAGCGATGAGGATTCATGTTTAAAACGTGGAATGTGGCACCGGCTGTGCATTTTTAGGCTAACGATAGAAGCTCAGTAAGGCAGATGTTGTCTGCCGGGGCGTTGTGAACAATCTACACTAATCAATAAACAACCAGTAGAGTGCCGTGAGCCCACGCCGAGAACAAGCTAAGAAATTCATAGTTGATTGCTAAAAATGAAGGATGCTTAAGCAAGTTCACGTTGCTCCTAACATCAGTTACAGTGTTGTATCAGAAGTGGGGTCGCTGTGTCAGAGATCCCAAGATCATACAGGCCAAACCAACGGATTCAAACGTGTGCGAAAGTAGCTGAAACTCATCCCAGCCAGCCATGACATCCACTAAAGTATCCTCAGTCCGGACTACCTAGACTGTGTACGACGCTGACCAGTTTTATTTGGTTTAGAGGGCTGTGCTGGGCGACGATTGACTCGATACCTTGAAGATTTCCCCATCAGCGACGAAATGAAGGGTAACGATGAACATGCTCGGCTGGTTTCACTTTTTTCAATCGTCTTCATCGAGAGTAACAACTTTCCATGCTCCACAAAGAGAAGGCTGCCCCGCGGACGCGAGCGTTTCTAGCTGTTACCCATGGTAAGTTTAACCGTTACCAAGATTCCGCCCCACGCCCTAGGGGACGACGCCTTTCCATCTGCGGGTCGTCTTCATAGCAATCACCGCTCATGTGGTTCCTCCGAGCTTTGACGTGTGAATATACAGCGCTCGTAGGGTCGGCTCTACCACCCTTTTGCGTGTGGCGACAAAACTTGTTTCTGCAGCCAAACAAAAAAGTAGATCTATCTTCTTAAGATCGGTCAATGGCCAGCGATCTTCCACGGCACCAGTTGACCTAGGTATGCCACGCCGTCAACAAGCTCTTCCTTTCAAGGCGTCGCCTCATCCATCTCCATCAGCCCTGTCCATGGATGCAGCCCCACCGCGCTCGCACTTTGGATTTCTCCATCAGGGCAAAAGATTGCGGGTGCTCCCGCAAGGCTGTGCCGTCATCAAGCTTCAATTGCGGGCTTCTTCAGCGTTCCGCTCGAAGCCGCCAAGCCTGCTAAATTCGCGCCCAGCACCATCCCCATGGGGTCCGGACGTTTGATTGGCCGGGGTCCCCCGACGTCATAACGCTGTGCAGCATGCAGTGGCGATGCCTCCTGCAATAATCTATGGTGCGAAGGGAGGATGGTTGCCTGTGACGCCCTGGCTGTGTTACCGATCGCTGATGTGTAGAATTATGGCGATGCTTTGGGCTGCAGAGATGTAACCTATGCATATAAGGTAGGCTGAGGGTGAGGGGGGCCACTGAATATCCGACCATCTCATCAATCAATTTCAAGAGGTGCTCTTGGATCTATCTATATTCTAACCTCTATCTCTCCTACAGTCTAAAGGACTATTATCATTCAACCTCCTACCTTGAAGCGGAGCCTTGCAACCCCACCGTATCCTTTCCAGTCACCATCTCTACGAAATCAAGATGAGATCTACAGCAGCTTTCGTCATCTTCTTCACTGCCACCACCCTCGCCAGCCCAGCTCCCAAACCCCTGGCGGACCCCTCTCTCGAAGTCCTCACCAACGCACTATCGTTCGCCCCCGAAGTTGACGCCCGCGCCGCTGCCTTCCACGAAGTCCGCGACCCAACAAGCGGAAGCAGCGGCGGAGGCAAGATAGGCAGCAAAAGCTCGGGGAGCAAGACGGGGAGCAAAACCGGCAGTAGTGGCAGCAAATCTGGAGACGACTCAGATAGCGCGGCGGCCATGTTAACTTCGAACGTCGTGCTCCAGCTCGGTGCGCTGGGCTTGGGCGTTTTGCTCTGGATATGAGTGAGGGGGGAGAGACGGAGTGTACAATACCACCATGTCGATTTCTGGGTGGAAGACTGCAGGGTAGGAGAGCGCCATGAGAGCACTGCTCTGAGCGATCTGGCACGGTCGCGTGCATGCGCTGGACCACCAACGATCGAACCTGTATGACTACGGTATAACGAGGCGCACATCCCCTTTTTTCCGGCGATCTTTCCTGCACTAGATACCACTTATGTTATCACGAATCTCATCAACCAATCTAATGTCCTAAATTCAAAACCTGTTCTCGATGATTTGCTCCCCTGGCTCGCATGTCCTGCGCACGTCACCTGCTGTGTTGGATCGCTTGGCTCCCTCGTGGTACTATGGCCACTTTCCTAGTGCGGGAAGTGATCAGCTTAGTTACGCAAACCGTTTGAACCTCCGCAACGGGTAGCCTTACCTCAGGCTCAGGCCGTCCAGGTTTGTATTGAGGCTGGTAAAGTGTCTGTATGTACTGAGCGCAGGCGTAGTCATCCTCCCTATCCTGACTCAACTACGATACTAGTCAACCCTCACTATCTTGGCTCAACTACTGATCAGCCCTCAACAACTTGTGCCACCTGAAAGAAGTAACAAAACGTAGAGACCTTCGCTCAAACTCTACCTCATTCAACCACTACTACGCTCTCTACATCTAAAAGAAGCAGCAACTGTAAAGCGAAGCGACGCAAGTTGTGCTTACCTACCAAGATGCCTAAGCTAGGCAGACTAAGCTTGCAGCACAAAGACGCGACCTCACCACTTCGCAAAACTCTACCTACAGAACCCGCAAAACCATCTCTGTGCGTCCAGATCGAGATCCGGCCACGTTGAAGCTACCCAACTCCCTGTCGCATTCCCGAACTACTGTTCCGTCTTTATCTAGCATAGGGTAAACAGAAGCTTGCTAATACCTACCAGCATGCGTATACGATACCCCTGGGGGTTATTTACTTCTTCGGATTTTGGCGATGGCACAGTGGAGGATCTGCACCCGTGGTCGGAGACTTAGCATTGTTTAGGAGAAACAGCTAGGAGTCTGGCAGGATGGAGTGGACTGGACTGTTGATCGTCATTGGGACACCAAAGGGACTGATGGAAATGCGTTGTTCGACGGGTCGTCAGTGGCCTAACAAAGCATTCAACAGTATCAGGAGACCCGTACCATACGAATGCAAGCGCGCACAAGACGACAGCACCGCAGCGAAGATAAACAAAAAAAAAGGAAACGTCTACCACAAGCTTTCCGCAAGCCCATCTCCACCTTTTCGAAATCTTTCGATGTCACTCCACCGACGACTGCCTCCCTATACTCAGTCTGCACCCGTCCACACGGGCGGCCCAGGCATGACGTACCCCCCGTGATCCGGGCTCGTGTGGATGTTGAGCGCCAACCCGGGCTCGTCCCCCTTGTACAGCGTCCTCGCGTCGACTCCCCCCGCCACAGCCACCGCCCCGCCGCCTTCCACCAGCAGGCTCACGCACTGGGGGTAGAACTCGGCGCCGTCGAGAGAGTACGGCCCCGTGCTCGTAAAGGCTACATGCAGGGCGATGATCTCGTGCCGCAGGACGTACTCGCCGGGCGCGAGGTTTGGGGGGATGCGGATAGTCCTGAGTGCGTAGGGGCGGTTAGTTGGGATGGAGCGTGGGGAAGTAGTATCGAGACGGGACAGCACAGGACAGAACAGAACAGGGCAGGACAGGACAGGACAGGACAGGACAGGACAGGACAGGATAGGACGTACCAAGACCCATTATTCGCAATCATCTCATCCGTTGCCCAAAACCCCTCCTGATACACCGACCCATCAACCCAGCCCTTCTCCGCAATCTTCACAAACGCCAGCCCCGTCATCTCAACATCCTTGCAAGCCCCCCCACACGCCGCCAAATAGCTCAGCATAGGCCCATGATGTCCCACAGGCCACGCCTGGTCAGCCATCCACCAGCGCACCCGCACGTCCGCACCCGCAGCAACGGGCGCACTCATGTTCGCATTCGCGCCGCCTTTCGCGCAGACGATCTGCGGGCTGTTGGCGTCGGAGGGGTGGAGCGGGCCGCCGCCCGCGTTGGAGGTGTACCAGGCGGGCGTGGAACGGGGGTGGGAAGTCAAGTTGCCGTTTGCGTTTGCGTTCCAGCCGGGGTAGCGATGGCCGTTAGCCCAGATCTCGGAGATCATGCCGTGGGCGCGGGTGGCGGGGATGCAAGATGCGAGCAGGAGGAGCGAGGGGGGGTTCTTCATGTTCTGGAGTTTCGTGGTGGGAGGAGGGCTTGCTGAGGTGGGCGACGGGAGGGGGCACCAGGACGGTGTCGGGTTGCGAGATCACAAACTGCGTGGGTGGGTCATCTTTGCGTACATCTCTTGTGAGACATCGGTAAAGGGTCAATCTGCTTGGGTTGTACTCTGGGCGTGGTCTGCGAGGTATTTGAACGGTGCTAATAACGGCGAGATCAGTTGGATCTGGCTAATATGTCTTTGATGAAGGGTCACATGACGCCTCAATCTATCCCACGTCAACGTCCTAAAGCGCAATACAGTTTTGCATGGGTCATTCTGGTTCCGAGTATCTCTTGATCAATTGTACGCGTAGCCATATTGCTTCTTTCTACTGGTCGACAGGAGTGGGACTGGTGCTCCGGAACCATATGAGCCCAGTAAACTATTGTCTTGAAGAAGCGTTAGCGACGAGTAGAGGTGACCTCCTAGACTCGGAGCTTTTGGAGTTATCGGGCGAGGGGTGCGGCGTGAGGAGGTAACGTGGGTGTGGATGTTGGAACCGACAATTCGTGGACTTCACGTACCTTCCCGCCTGTGCTCAGGAGAAGTGAAACTCATCCGCGGCAATCCAAGACACCTTAGTTCAAACGTCAAGCATTTTGTATTGTCTTGATCACGGCCATCTTAACCAAGATGCCTCCCTAACTTTGGTATCATCAACATCATCATCAACATCATCATCAACATCATCATCATCATCATCATCAAATCTCGCATGCGCACCAAGATGTCCCACCCCACCCATTATTAAATCGCCAACCTCCCATTCCCAATCCACCCCGCCGCCCACACGCCGCCAACCTCCTTCGCGACATCCTCAGCCGTCTTCCCATTCGCATCCCGCATACTCCTAATGTCCGTCTTGTCCTCGGTCAAACCACGCATGATGCCCAGCGCCTCGGCCTCCTGGAAGACCTCGGGCGGGAACTCCAGCAGCGGGAGATTACTCGCGAGCAGCAGGAGCAGCCACGCGACCTCACGGCTCTGCGCCTGCACGGCCGCGTGCAGCCCGGACTGCATGTCGCCAATCGGATCCTGGTAGCGCAGCAGCGCGTCGATGCCGACGTCCACCGTGTCCTCGCCCTCGCCCTCACCCTCGCCCTCGGCTTCATCAGCCATCTCGTCGTCAGAGTCCGAGTCCGAGTCCGACCCGTCGCCCTGCAGCATCCCGATGATGGCGGACATGTCGCCCTCGCGGCAGAACTCGAGGAAGGCGCGGCACTTGCGGTCGGCGGGGTAGGCCTTGAGATAGGACTCTTCGGTGAGGAGGGGCAGGATGTCTAGGTTTTCTTGCAGGCCGCCTTCGTTGTTAAGCGTGACGAGAACTTGTAGCGCGCCGGTTGAGGATGTGGAGGCGATGGATTGGCAGCACGCGGGGCATTCGGTGATTTGGTAGGCTTCGAGGAGGCAGTCCCTTTTTTCCGTGTCAGTAAAAGACGCACAGGAGGTGTTTGGAGGGCCATACCAGTGGAAGTGGCACCCGCAGTGCAGATGCACGTCGTCAGGCACCATGTCTGGCGCTGCGGCGGGCGCTTTGCCAGAGGAGCCGCCCATCTGGACATCTTCCTCGTAGTCCTCTGGCTCAAACTCAACCTCGAGCGGCTTCTGGCATGCGACACAGGTAGACATGGTGGGAGAGGCGTTTGGGGTGTTGTTGTTGTTGTTGTTGTTGTTGTTGTTGTTGCGCCATGTTGATGTTGCAGCGGGGCTTTCCAAAATTTCGAGCGTCTGTGCGAGACGCGTTGCTCGTCATCGTGCTAAAGAGGCCGTCGCCGTCGAAGTCGTCTTCAGTGCATCAAGCGCAATGCAATGCCATTTCCTATCACCCAGCCTGGGGTCACCCATGGTGCCGAAATTCCCAGTATCCCTCACGTTTTGTTGTGAAAGAATTACCTATGTCCTCACAACATGTCGAGTATATCCATGGTGCATCAGGCGCATCGCAGTGTCATCCAAATGTAAAGTCTTCTGTTGCAGTAAAGAAGCGAGCGCTGTGTGCTTGTCAAAAGCACCTGAATAATCCTGGACCGCTACCTCAAAAGCCATGTACCCTCGACGGCAATATGTTACAAGTCAACCCGCGCGTACCTTTCACACCGCAGCCCTCACAATCTTCAATACCCTGTGACATTCCACAATTCCCCGCCTTCCTACCATTCCATCAAGTCTCAGTACCCCATCTTGATCTTTTGCCCAGTCCATCTTCGCTTCAAGGCCCAGCGTCTGTCGAGCTTGTTTTTTAAGCGTTGCATCCGAGCTCCTACGAGCACGCTATCAGCTGAGGGCCTGCCTGGCCAAGCAGAGGTAGTACTTACGGACATCCCCCACAAAGGTGTTTCTTTCTTTGATGATGCTAATCACCAACCTATCGCGTTCCCACATGATGTACAAGACCCGCGCCATGACCGGTCCCCACTCCGGCATCGCATCCTCAGCGGGTAGGTGATATGTGTCGTGGCAGGGACACCCCCAATAATCAACCGACCTGTAATCTATACTGTGTACGCAGATGCCGACCGTTGTTCTCTCGTGCCACTTCCTACGCAACTTGGTGAGTTTGGTGCTGAACCTCTGGAACTCCTCGAACGATTGAAATTCGTGTGGGATCCATGTAAACACGCAGAAACAGTCCAGACCATTATATAGTCCGTGTGTTGTAGTATCAAACATGCTGAAAGGCAGGGCATGTGGGTGCATTGCATCCTTGAGCATGTGCAAGGTCAGAGAGCGTAGGGTACGGTTCGCGCGCAACGTGGCATGGAGGGTGCCGGGCGCCGACATCACGGCCTCTTCGAGGATGCGAAGAATCAGCTCGTTCGGTAGGTCCAAGAGTCCGAGCTGTGCTTTCGAGGTCGGTAGAGGCAGCGAACGGGTCAAGACCTGCCATGGCCAGGCCTTTCGCAGACCAGTTCGAGAGCTGGATACTGGTTGCCTGAGAGCTCGCGACATCCCCAGACGTGTTGAATCTCTCATTGATGCGGGCTGGTGTCACACGAGGCCGCTCACATTCAGTGCCGGGAAGAAGGTTGTGGAGATCGCGGCGAGCGAGGCGACTGCGGGAGGTACACCTCCTCGAGAGGGCTCACTGTCAGAGGACTGATGGCAAGCAGTGACGTGGTGCTCAAAGGTGACATCTCAGGAGGGGAGATGCGCAGCGATGGCACATCGCTGTAACGTGGCTCGCTAACTCCATGACGCTCAACGCTTTCCCTAGCCGCAAGACTTGTCCTCTTGATATCGATGGCGCTTTCGCTAGCATCCTCCGCGTCCAGCTCTTGCGCCCCAGGATCATGGCTCTTTGTGGGTAGTTCGGGCACCGGGCTGGCTTCCAGTTCGTACATGGCCTGCGTGTCGGCCTCGATGGGCGACGGCGGTATGGGCATCCAGTTCTTCTCTAATGGGACTGGTGACCCGGTCCGTTCTGCCCAAGCGGGAAGCTCTTTGGTGTCTGGGGAATGCCGCTGTTGGTGCTGTGCCTTGCGTTGCTTGCGGCGGCGCAGAGCGAAGACAGCCAGAAGCACGATGATGATGAGACATACAGACGATGCCACCCCCACTGCGATGCCGCGCTTGAGGCCAGGAAGAACAGAAGGCGCTTGCGGCTCGGGTGATGGTGATGGCGCAGAAGAAGTTCCGCTGGCTTGTGGGGATGGTGCCATGGTATAGGTAGTCAGGCTGCATAAAAGTTCCAACAGAACCTCTGAATTCCTGAGCAACAATCCAGTCTCGCACATCTGAAAAGTCAAGCATCGCGGCGGCGTTGGCACTCCGGCCTATTTGTTCCTACCGCCCGGCGAAACGATCAGCCTCTCCCCTGCATTGCGGCACAGCCTCGCCTCCGACCTGAGGCTGCGAGGCGCATTCTCAAGCGCTTGCAGCCTCGAGGTGATTGCTCCAGTATTGTCGTGACGAATCAACGCTGCATGATGGCGACACACCCTGCACTTCGCCCCACGAACGCGGCGGCAGCGCAGCCTTGGAGGATGTATATCTATATCGTTCAGGTTGTCTGCCTGCGCATTAGGCAATACGATGTAGGCTGCGTTGTGGGATCGGCAATTTGTGCGTGTAAGCCATGGGGTCGAAATGCTGATGGCGTGATGCACTGCTTCATATGTTCGCACTCGTCGCGGACCTTGATGACGATCTGGAGTTGATGCAAGATATGAAGAGCGTCGCGTTGGGTAAGATGATCGGAGGTATGAGCGCCTCGGGAGCTGCCGCTGCCTAACCGTTCGCTTAGGTAGGTAGGTACCGTACCTAGCAGCCACTCGTTCACGATGCGGTGCCCAATGCGTCTTTTTCCCATCAATTAATGTTTTCCTGCATTCGCCAGGCTTCTTTCCGTCTCGTCGCAATGGCTGATCGGCGGATCTGGAGCGGAGGCACCCTCTCCGTGAGGAAAACAGCGACTCGCATCATCATCCCTTGCCCTAACGGTAACGGTAACGTGCTCGCCGGAAAGGATGCGCACCCAGGATGTAAAGACGCGTAGATCTGCTGCATCATACGAAGAGCTTAGTTTGACGTTCGGGAATTCAAGATGCGATCGATTGTATCCTCTGTCTGCTGACTTGCATGATGCATTTGTCTGTCGTGAGCCTAGGTACTAGGCGCCCTGACCGACCTACGTGGAGGGTAGGATTTTCTCTGAGGCTTGGGAAATAGTTGGATGTGAAACCTGCGCACCAACGGAGAGAAGTTGCAAAGGCATATCAGATTTTGGTATGAAAAAATAACACTGGCGATAGAGTATCACGTTGGATTCGGCCGCTCATTGTTAGAGCAAATTGTCCTGGGAACCACCGACCGCCAATGACCCTTCAGCCGCAGGCAAACTCGAACAAAAATAGGAAGAGTGTGAGCAAAATTGAGAAATTGTCACAATGGCAATGGAAGAGTCATTTCCACAAAAGAGATAGCATTGAATAACAGACTCTAGACAGCTATAACCCCCATTCCCTATCGAGTCCACCATAAGAAGAAGAAAATCGTTGAGGCCACTCGGCGATCTAAACGCCCGCGTAGGTTTGCACCAAGCATCCCATCTCATACTGTACAAGACATTGTATATATCATCTCATCGTGGCAACCCGCTTAAGAAGAGGGAGCAGTGACGACGGTGGTGTCGGCAGTGGGGTTGACGTCGGAGCAGAAGAGAGCCTGGCCGAGGATGGGCAGGATGCAGCACTTGGCCTGCTGGCCAGCGGTGGCGCAGATGTCGATGAACTGGTTGGTGCTGGTGGGGGTGGTGGTAGCTGGGAAATGTTAGCGAGGGAAGATATGTTGTGGAGCTTTCGGGGCAACTTACGAGTAGCGCAGTCGAGGTCAGCGAGGTTGAGGACGTCTGTAGCGCAGCAGAGGGGGGAGCCGCCAGTGCAGACGGGGATCTGGCGGGACTCGAGGGCCGGGGCGGCGGCGGCGGCGAACGCGAATGCGATGACGGTGAAGAACTGCATCTTAACGATTGTTGGTGGTAGAAAGGTTGAATGTTTGGAACGATGTTTGGTAGTGGAGTAGATGAGTTGATGTGTTGTGATGATGTTCAGTTCTTGCGACATCGACGTCCTCTTATACTTTGAGATGCTGTCGATATGAGCGCTTTCGTAAGGGGTTTGACGGCTTCCAAGGCCGCTCTACCCAGTGGTTCTTCCACGGCGTCGTCATCGCGAGTCTCTCCAGACCAAGATCGACATCGATGTTCAGGCGAATCGACACAAAACAGCGCCAAATAACAGAAACGTGCCTGTCCAAAGGCCGAATCAAGAATGTATTCTGCCTATTACGACTGAAGACTAGGAGAGAGTTGTGCTGATCGTCATACATCAGCCTTGAATGCGTTGTGATCAGCATGCCAACCAGTCTCTTGAAGATAAAACAGCAACTAAGGCTGGCATCAAACCACGTATCGTGAGGTAGCGCTCGGAGGAGCGCCGAAGAACAAGCATCCGTCCATTTCGATCCATCTCGGAGAAAGGGCTGCATCGGGAAGGGACATGCTTGACAGGGTGATCGGCTGCTGTGGTTTGGGGCCACTTCCATGTGTGTTGGAAACTGTACGCGGCTTCGCTGGACCAGTGGCGGCACCCTACTGAGCAATGAGTTCCTCAAGACTGCAAGAATGCAAGAAGGTAAGAACTTCCCCCAAATCCACATGTAGCTTCAACATCGCATTGCAGATTGGCACTGAACAGATAACCTCATGACGTCGATTTTCACTGCTAGCAAGCGGCCAGGCCGCAGCATGATGTGGTCATCTCCGAGGGCGAGCGTTTGAGAAAACACAAGAGGCCGTCAGACCCAGAATTGAACCTGATGGTCGACATGGCACCCATACTCATGCTGGCAGAAGGAGAGCATGGTTTCACGAATCACGTTCAGGTACCAACAAGATGCAAGGGTTGTCGGCACAACGCGACCCTGTGGCGAGTTGTGGCTGCTGGTGGATTTTTGTTGCAAATTTCAATAGCCTTGGTGGATTGAATTTATTCATTCGCTGGAGATCAGTTCGACCATGGAAGTGGCGAAGCCTCTCGTGGTGGAGTCTCCCGTTGTTGGGCGCCGTTGAAACGGCCGAGTGAAACGAAAGCTGCCAATCGTTCGCAAAGCGCTGAGTCTGACAGCTGTCGTGGCTAGAGCATAACGTCAGTATGCGATCAAGGTTTTCCAGACGCCTGGCCAACTCCCAGTTGCTTCCAAGTTTGTGAAAGCGACTTGTTATAGAGCTAGGGTTGTGTTATAGGGCTGAACCCCCTTATGGAAAGTGCATCGGTCAGAGCTCTCCCTTGTCCCTGCGTCATGCAACATGTAGCTGCCCTTGAAATGAGGCGGCGACAGTTGCATTGGGTTCGTGATTGTGGTGGCGTCGCGTGTGAGATGAGATGGGGTTGTGGCAAGTAGATGGCGTGCACATGGTGTTGTGAAAGCTGGGGTTAGATTCGCTTAGCCTTGGATGCGTCATTGCCCTTTTGGCCCGATCGACGTCACACGTCTCCTTCCCCAGCCGTGCCTTGCAGTCCACGATTTACATCATGGAGGATGCCTCCCCTGATAATCATCCAATTGCAGGTTTGCATTAATTCACGGCAAAGTTTCGTATTCTTGATGGACAACGGCAGTGGCATGAGGGCTCCTCTACCCGAGCTTGGCTGCCGTCAGGCACGTTTCCATATTTGGCACGAGATGCACTTGAAACGGTTGGCAGGAGTGACGGTTGCTGTGTGGGTGCTGTATGGGTTTAACCGCGCTTACAAGCAGAAGTACGTCCGGGTCTTCCATGGGGGGACTGTGTCAGCCGTTTCAGCCATGTCATCGCAATCGCACCCAACGTTGAGATCAAGTCCGCTTAGAACATAATAATATGCGATACAGTACAAACGATACGAGCCCCAGCCATGCTATGCAATGCAAATCGAAACAACGCTTCATGAGAAGCAGCACTTTTACCTCCGGAGAATGGCATTGAACCCCTTGGTCCACATGCTCCTGGAGCTTTCTTCCCAGTGTTCGGCCGTCTCGCCCTTGTTATTCTCGAACTTGCCAGTGAGGATGTCTGCCTCCGAAGAGGTGACGAACTTGGACCGGGTGAAGATCTTGTGGCCAATGTACATGACCGCGAAAAGAATCAAACTGACATAGGCGATGAAAAACTCTTCGACGCTCCAAGGTACGAATGCGGTGAAACCTTGGGTGAGAGTGATGATGACGCAGAAGACAAGTCCGTAGGTAGCGAACCAGTCCCCTCCCCATGCTTGGTATGGGAGGTTGTCACGGTCAATGTTGTGCGCCCGGAGAGCCTTGCTGAAGGCGAGGTAGCAAATGAAAATGCAGCACCACGCAATCAGCCCAGCCACACTGGTGATGTTCAACAACCAGTTGAACGCTTCGGTACCACTGCTGGAGCAGTTCAAGTAGCCCAGCGCGCCTACAGCAGCCGTAACCGCAACTGCAACGTAAGGGACACCGCGCTTGGACGTGAGCTGGAGGATCTTGGGTGCGCACTGCTGCTCGGAGAGACCGACGAGGATACGACTTCCAGAGTAGACGTTCGAGCTAGCAGCGGAAAGTACGGCCGTCAGGAGGACCGCGTTGATGATGTGAGGAAGGACTGACACGCCCGCGAGCTGCGCAGCGATGACCAACGGTGAGGAGCTGGCGTTGGTATCTCCGATGAGGAGTGACTCATTATCGTACGGAACGACGATGCCGATGAAGAAGATGGTGAAGACAAAGAGCAGGAAGATGCTCCAGAAAGTCCTTCGGATGGCCTTGGGCATCGTCACCCTGGGGTTCTGGCTTTCACCAGCGCCCACTGCTACCAACTCAGATCCCTGGAATGAGAACGCAGCTGCTACCATCACAGCCCAGAAGCCGACGAACTTCGCTTTCGGTCCCTCGGTCAAGTAAGGAGCGAACGCGCCCGGCTCCCTCCAGTATTTGAAACCAAGGTAACCTTGGTCACCTGCACCAGCATTGATGCAGATGGAGAAGATCATGAAACCGACCAAAGCCAAGACCTTCAGCGAAGCGAACCAGAACTCAAACTCACCAAACAAGTCAACGGGCAAGAAGTTCACCAGAGTGATGGGGACCCAGAAAATGGAGATGAAGATGGCAATGTTGAGGTTGGCGTTCCACCATTGGATGATCAAGCCGGCAGCGCTGAGCTCCAGAGCGTAGGTGATGCTCCAACTGAACCAGTATATCCAACCCATGGCGAATCCGAGACTAGGGTCAACAAAGCGAGAAGCGTACTGCGTGAAGGCACCGGAAATTGGGAGGTAGGTCGACATCTCAGCAAGCGCTTGCATGACGGCGTATACGAGGGTTCCGATGAAAACATAGGCGAGAAGGGCTCCTGCGGGTCCCGCGGTTGCAATGCTCTTTCCCGAGGCGATGAAGATACCGGTACCAACCGTACCACCTATCTGCTGTTAGCAATGCGCCACGGTGAGACGAGCGAAAGACATACCAATGGCAACGAACTGCAAGTGACGACTTGACAGCTTTCGCTGCAACTGTGCTTCCTCGGGGGACGAGCCTCCCTTCTCAGCATCGCTCGACGATAACGTCTGCGACTTGTCCGACTTGTTGTCCGTCTTCTGGGTGATGCCCTCCATCCTGATGCTTCTGATCCAGCTGGTCTTGGTAAGGTACCGTAGGAATGTGAGGCCGCCGCGGCGATGCGAGCTTGATCCACTTAAGGTCGGAAAGATTTTGTCGAGTCACCGATGAATGATGCAAGACTCACAGAGGAGAGCTCAGGTCTATTTCAAAGACATCGTCCATGCACCCCCGGATCATGTGCCGCTACTATCTCTGTCCATAACAACCTGGATTCGCGTAGTCGCCTTACCTAGACTGCTCTCGAAAATTTCTTCACAGTGGTCCCACCGTCGCCTTACTGGAGGCCGACAGAATTCCCAGGTGTGATGGCCGCCGGCAATGAAAATTCGGCATGGGTACGCGGCGGCTACGAGCGGGTCGCCACCTCCAAGCGCAATGCATCCCACGACGCGATGGCCAGGAACAGGCAAGGTCTTGCTAACGCGTCGTCGGTGCGTAGCATTTCTTTCAGATGTCCGAAAAGTCTGCGGTGGTGAGCAAATAAGCTTGCGATGTGAGGAGCTTCCATGACTTAGCACGACTAGTGCGGCTCATCCACGGAAATGACTAATCCCGCTTTGGCCGAATCCATCCACACTTCCCGGGGCCGTCTTTTTTTCCTCTCCACCTTTTCGTCGGATGCGGCCGCGCCCCCCTACTGTTATCGAAGAGTTGACTCACTCGCATGACCATCTTGCCATTCATTCATCACTGTCCATGATTGACAGCAGCTGCCACGAGTCCCAAAACGATGGAGTCCATCAACGATTCAACATGTCTGACAGCATCAGAGAATCGTGAGACCGCGCGACTGTCAAATAATCCAAGATCTCAAAGACGTGGTCGACGATTGACTTAGGTCATGACCAAACCGATGTCATACATGGAGACCCGCTTCTCCGCGTTCTTCTTGCCGCGCTACAGGTCAAGGGAATCCGAAGACGGTGTGTTACCCCAGGAGGAGCGATGCAGTATCCACATGTGTGACCTAACACTGTACCTGACGTGCTGATTCGACTCAGGGATGCATTGTAGGCTACTGACGACATTCGTAGCTGTCTTTGCCTCGTTCAATCCTTTGCTGTGGTCCCGGAAACAGATCCCACGACTCAGTGCAGTCAGCAGTCCAGAGCCTCGATCGAAGAACGCGACGCCGACACGATGGCAATGTTTAGCCCGTCTGTTGTTGTTGACTTGGACTGATCTCATGTGGCGTTATTTGGTCACATTAATTGTCCTAGCGCGGACTAGACACCAAATGTCTCAGCCCTATGCATGTCCAGAACATGCCATGCTCCGATGACAGCCATGATGTATGAGACAGTCCTGACCAGCCTCTTGGGAAAATCTCATCAACGAGCGTATGGGATGCTGAGCAGCTTTCCCTCCCGTAAAGAACAAAGAGATGATTTCCAAATTCATCGTGACGATTCATCGGACGTCCTCTCTACGGTCTAGTTCGGGTCGTCTCTCCAGTTGTTGCCCTTGGTGTAACCATTGCTTTACGATCACTTCACGGCTTATCCTTTACGACATACGGAACTTTCCAAATCTCAATCGACGATGATTACGTACGTCGCATCACATATGGGTATCCGTCTATTTCATGCTCAAGGACGAGATACATAGATGCCTGTTTCCCTACTTCTACGACAGCATCACACGCGGTTCATACATCTTCTGACACCTGCTGTACGGCGTTTGCAGCGCACTAGTTGATTACAACCACAGGCATTTTCTATAATGGTCATTGACACGACACTTCGGCTGCACTGGACTCAACGGATTGCGCTCGTTAGACACAACCTCCATGCAGCCCGTCGAACGAATGACTTCACGTTCTTCAAAACGCTCCAGGCGCACGCCATCATTGATGGAACAGATCACGTGGCAATTCTCCACTCCGTCCTCGGCAATGATGCCGATTCAGTGCTTTCGGCGCTCGACAACCTCAACGCCGGCATCGCCTACGTGCATCAAGACGCCTTCAAAGCCGTCTACGACGGCGCAAAGTCTACCATGTACAAGGCCGACAACTCCCCTTCCAGTCGACGATCCCTCCTACGAGTTGACATCTGCCAACAACGCGACATGGCAGACCATGCCATCGACAAGACCGCCAATTCAGCGGTCCAGCTCATCCATGCCCAGCCTGTCTACTGTCAGGATGCTGTTGCCAACGCTTGGATCACCGGAACGACCATCATTGCCGACGCAGTCTGCGTCTGCTTGAAGGAGATGGAAGCCATCGAGGACAACTTGGACGACTTCATTCGGCTCGAATACTCATGGAATAGTATCCAGAGCTCTGTCGATGCGGCAATCTCAGCCTTGCGTGGCATCTTCAGTCTCATGGAGCGCTCGAACCTTTCAACAAGCTCGTCGCGCAATCTGAGTGTTTCCTCGGCAGTCGGCTCAGAGGGTGGAGGAAGCAACTTTCGCAGCAGAAACTCTTCTGCTGCATCAGCTTTTGGTGGCTTGATCAAGAGAGCGTTCAGCCAGTCCCACAACATGGGCCCGCCACCTCCAACACCCTCTAAAGCTGGCCGTGCCAGCTCACTCTCCATACCTGATGCGAACCCGAGGACCCTGCGGCTTAGCATCAGCGGATCGTGTCCAACGAAGATGTCCACGTACACGGATCATCCCCATACCCTGTTGACAACGATCCCACCAACACCCAGTGTGCATGAAACGCCAACAGCGACAGCAAGCCCCTTCAGCTCAAAGGGCGACTACTTTGCTTTCGACATGGAGAAAGAAGTCGACAAAGCGAACAAGGGGAACTCGCCCTCCCCTAGCGACCTTATGCAGATGTGAGTACATTCCTTGGGCGACATTAGGCTGAAACATCGCTGACCATCGACGCAGTGAAAGCTTAGACCCACTGTATGCGCCACCCGCCGACAATACTGAAAAGGCCTCGCTGTCACTGAGTCTTCGCAGGTTTTCGGAGCATTTCCTTTCTCCGCCGGCGGTCGTGGGTGCTTGATCCCACTTGCTGTGCCGCCGGAGTCCCGCGATCGTGCGTTCGGTCATGTTCTCAACATTTCATTGCTGCGCGGCACAGCATATTTCGGGACGGCGATTGTCTGTCATTCCCTGTCGCAAGCTTTTGTTCAACGTTTGCTCCTCGCTCGTCTTTCTTTGTCGAGATCAATGTACGTGTAATGCTCTGCTAAAATTTCCATTCCATAGTATCTAATCTCAGTCGTTTCAACATTCCTTTCTTTGTGTGGTCTTAGCTGACATTCCTTCCCCACGCCATGACTTGAAACTTAGCGCGCAAAACAGCCTGTGCGAGGCCGAGTATGCAGGTACCAGGGCTGTGCGTAAGTACTAAGACCGTCGCGCACCATCCGGAAACCAGGTCTGCATGTCGGGCATCGTTTGTCTCGATGCGGTTAGCCACTCTAACGGCCGCATACCCGAATTCCCCCTTCGGGTCAAGAAGACGAGACCCAAGTGTCTATGCATACTACATAGCAAGCTCGTGCGCGGTCCAGTGAGCCGCATTTCGTGCCTGAACAATGCCAGCCCGGGGATTTCTGGCTTTTGGCAGGCAAAGGCTGTCAAACACCACGGTATGTGCACACATTCACAATGCGCCGAAGCTCGACGATGATGCGATACCGTACCCTAACAAGAGCCAGTGTGCGCCGTCGGAACGACCGTAAATTTGTGTCGCACATTCCAACGATGTGTTCCTACCACTTCGCATTCTTTGTGGGAGCAAGACACTAGGTAATAAGTCGCACTGCCCCCAGAGGGCCCAAACGAGTACGCTTAGGCAACGCCCAGCCCCCATTCAGTAACGACACAGAATCCTCATCATACTCGGGAACAGCATTCGCACAGGGATCTAGCAGCGCCGCAATCATTGGGCGTGTCTCGCCTCTTTGTTGTGGATTGGATCCAACGTCAGCCTCGCTGAATCGCCTGCCCTGGGTACAACCTAGCTGAACGTAGCAGTTATTCATCGCCGAACCATCCTGCACGGCGCAGCAAGGTAGGGCGTCGTTTCGATACCTATGTAAGGGCAGCTTCCGCCTCGAATCACTAGTGTTGAACACCATCATCATCATAATCTAATGTTTAGACTGGCTTGCGGGGTTTATGTGTTCGAACCCTGCAATCACCCTTCACGCATACGCGACAGCCATCGCATACCTACGAGGTCCATTGACAGAATGTCGCTCCCACCAACCTTCATCTTCGTTCTCGCCGCAGTCATCCCAGCCGCAGCCTCACCCATCACTCCAGAAGCATACCTCCACAAGCGCTCGACCTCACCACACAACATCGGCATCAGCTTCGCGATAGGCATATCCGTCCTACTCGTGGCATCCATCGTATTCTACCTGGGCGTCCAGCGCGGCCGAACAGGCACATGGTTCTGCTGGCGCGCGCCCCTCGCATCGCTCAGCCCAGCCTCGCCGAGTGAGAAAACGCACACCCTCGATACCGACATGCTGAAAAGCCGCATCAGCTCCCCCATCCACATGCACTCGAGTGCGCTCCCAGAGCTCTCGCCCGTGGAGGTGCAGCCCCGCGTCGCGGAATTCAAGTCGCCGCTGGAGGAGAAGTCAAAGTTGCTCGAGCTCTCCGCGACGACGGAGAAGGCTGTCTTCGAGATGGGTCTTGCGTCGCCGCGGCGTCCACCAAGCGCGGCGTCGATGGAGGGCAATAGTTTCTACTCGAGCCGCAAGTCGTCCATTGCGAGTGCGTATCGGAAGAGCTTGGCGAGCGAGAAGACGTCGGGGAAGATTGTTTATTCGACGCAAGAGCGGCCGTCGAAGGTAAACAGCTGGTTGGATCGGAAGAGCTGGTTCTGTCGGGGTGCGATGGAGGTTGAGGATGAAGAGAAAAAGATTCGGGGGAGGGATGGGACGGAGGGCGAGGGCACAGCTGTTTTGGCACCTCCACCTGCTGCGGTGATGGCGGATGAGGTTGAAGCGGAGGGGAGGCAGAGTCATATGGATTGGTCTGGGATGGAGTGGTTGGCGAAGGTGTACAATGGGCGCAAGTCGAGGCGACTGAGTGGGACGAAGAGTTTCTTCATCTCTGGGGATGATAAATGATCGAGTCGCACATTATTGTGCTTAAAATACTTTCTCGAGAGACTCAGGCAACCGAGGCGATGGCGAGCAAGGCATAGCCTGTGCGGTACCTAAGTCTCAGTGCTGGTCGGCGCCTTGGGTAAGGTACTGAGTACTTTACAGCGATACCATGCCCTGGACGTGCTACGGAGCCCTCGCTTACATGCGATGCGCCAGTACGATCGCTGCCGCTGGTCTTGCTGCAATCGGTTGCTTCGGTGTCGCGAGACCAACACTGTCTACCTAATATGTGTACATACGAGGCGGTCCTCTTTGTTTTGTAGGATACGGTCGACGATAAGATACCCATTAGATTTCTTTGAACCATTAGTGTATCAACAATATACCACGCGAACCATTTCCCCCTCTCCGTCTTCTGGTGTGTGTATAGCCAAGCTACAACATTGAATCGAAGTGCCACCCCCTTATTGCGAAGCAGGTCTTCCCTGGTATGTATAAGAGGGGGAAGTCGATATTGAAGCAACTTAGATATCACTCTAATTAACTTCAGGAATATGGATAGTAACTAAAAAGAGCGCTTTAACCGACATCCAAAAAAAACTTCACTGAGCTATCACTTCGATAGTAACACGTTCCTAGTTCAGCTTTTCTTCGCCTTCGCAAATATCAATTCCTACGATATCAAATACTTTTAAAACAGTTAATGCACACCACTTACTAGATGTACTGTGCAGTCTGATCTGAAGTTTGGACTCCATCCCACCTAACATACTAGAATAGTCCTTTGGATACAGCGTGTAATTACAGAGCAGGCGATACGTGGGCTAATGTCTCAGACCCGTCTCAATACTACACCTAGATGTTATGTATTTATCTACAATATCACCCAACAACAAAGTCTCGTCAGACTAGATTACTATGCACAGAGCTAACTGATCGCACGTGCGAAGCAGCCTAAAAGAGACATAGGCAGCGCTCCTAACAGGACGTACCTAGTCCAGCAGCGCAAAAAAACCGTACTTGTACTGTAGCAGCATAGCTTATATTAGCGTCTTTTTGTACTCCAACTAATCATTATATAAATAGTACTACTATTGCAAAATTTTAGTTTCTGTGCGTTGCTGCACCTAGTACGTACCTACTGGTAGGAGCGCTGGTCTCAGGCTCTAACACTGAGATGCAGACATGTGACCTCGTTGCCTGCGAGGCCGCCCTCTGGTATTTCATCCGCTTACGGTCTCGTTCCTCGTTTACCTACCTAGGTAGAGCGACCCCAACATCGTATAAAGCCAAGCCCTTCCGGTACGCAACCAGTTCATCTCAAAACTCTTCTGTTTTTTTCAACTTCAAATTCGCAAAACATGACATGGCTTTGAAAACTGGATACTTGCACGATGATGCATTCGACGATGGCTATCTTCAAGTCAGCGATCTTCATACAGTGCATTACTCACAATTCGGCCGGAGAAATGGAAAGCCAGGTAAGCTTTCAAATTTCTCCGAGGATACAAATCGGAGTTGTGATGTGAAGGCAGACAGTGGAACCTTGATGCGTGGATGGGCTTTGCAGAATTCGAGGACGGATAGAATGCTGAACGAGGGCTTCCAGGTCTGAGAGTCCACCGGGTGTTACGATCGTACACGAATGCCGCTGAGCCAGGAGGACTTCCTGGGCGAGCTTGCGGCGCGGAATTCGTGCACGATTTGCAAAGGGTTTTTCGTGCCTTGGTCGTCGATGTCGTCGGGGAAGTGAATGACATTGAGCTTTAATTCAAGGGCAGCGGTCTCATGGCACAGCTGGCGGTTGACGAATTGGAGCTGGTTGAATGCCAGATTTGTCACAGTCCTGCGTAGCCGAGCCCTCAACTTGTACTCCGTAACTTTGGGGTACCTAACGGGCTTTGGTTTTATGACACAAGAGAGTAGTCTATTGTCAGAATTAAGGTCATACTTGTAGATTTTGTTTCGGAGCTCGGCGGATAGCTTGAACAAGCCTGCGGCTTCATGCTCCCAGTCACTCGCGGACATGTCTGATGCGATGTCGGCGAGGTTGGCAGTCGGCGTTTCGGTCAGCTCGTATCGATCCTTGTCCATCAGGAATGTTTCGTTGTTTTGGTTGATCAATGCCATGGCACGCGCCGCTGAGGTTTGAGTGCGGTGGTGTCAACCTTGCTAAGTGCGAGGTGATGGCAGCGTGTGCAACCGTCCGTAGTACGGTCTATTTGGATGGTTGCACCGCAGAGTTGACCTCAGGATTAGGGTTCAACGCTCTCCTTTGTTCCACCCTACCAAATTCTGCAACAAGCAAACAGTTAGATAATCTTTGTTCTCGGGCGGCCTCTGGAAGATGTACTGTAAAGATCAGGCACGGGTTTCGCCTTTCAAGCGTCTTCGTTCTCTGCATAATCCTGATGCGAAAAAAAGTCAGGAATATTTTCCAGTACTCTCGCCTCATGGTGTACTTCCTTTGGAGTTACTTCATGTAGCGATGCGGGTACGCTACGTTGGGTGGATGCGTCATCGCCGTAAACTCACCGAGAGCGGTCCAATGAACACCATTCCTAGGTACTACTAAGGTACTCCGACGCCGTGCACGCTATATTCTGAGTACCTAGAACAAGCGAAGAACCATAGCCCGTACGGTCGGTTTACAGCGGCGCCGCACCCGCTGGGTCCATGCTATATTCGGCAGCCGCAGGCGTACGTCTTTGTTCGGCTCCGGTTTCAGAATGCGTGAAGCTGCAAAAAAGGGGTCCTGGGTGTGGCTCCACTTTATGGTACACTATGCACGCCATTTAAAGAACATCCTGTCTTCTGCCTTTGCTCTTGCCGCTGTTCAGCTTGATACAACACTTCCACCTGCTCTGGCTTCATCAGCTTCAGATAGACTTGGGAAAACTTTTGACTTGATATCTGCGAGCGCAGTGTTCACAAACATGGCTGAGAAATACAACACCTACACCTCCAACCCAAAGTGACACACGGACCCTCGACAACCGACATGCGACTCCAGTCTAAGGGCATAAAAAACGCGGATACCCTACTCAATCCACTCCGCGGGCCTTCTTCTCAGACCAACCCTACCAGCCGCAAACCCAGTATCCCGCCTACAGCCAGAACCACCCCCAATACGAACCATATCGCGACTCGCCAGCGTACGTTGCTCAAAAACAACCGCGTCCCCTCTCGCAATGACTCTCTAACACCATCGCAGTCCCTACCACGAGCCCATCCGCCATGACAAAAACTACTCCGCTACCAGCCTCCATCACCACTGTCGCGCTACTCCTCAACACCCTACCAAAACCAATACCAAAATCAATATCCCGACGACCGGGCTCTGTATAACATTTACGGAACATACGATCCGTACGCTGCCCCACCATCGCCCAAAGGCGAGCATGGCTTGATGGGCGCCGTCGGCGGTGGTAGGGCGGGTATGGTAGGAGGCGCGTTGCTGGGCGACCACCCGCTCGTGGGAGCGCTGGCGGGTGCACATCTAGATAAGAAGATAGAGCCGCGGCAGGAGCGGAAGAAGCATGAGAGAGAGGAAATGTTTTTCTGAACAGGCGATGGGGCGGGAGGGAGGGGGGAGGGCATTGGGGGGGTGGGTATTGCTGGTGCACGGAGCTGGGTTGAAAGTGCCAGTGTGTCGACTGCTGCGGGGTGGACTTTGGGGATGTTTTGTGTTGAAGATAGTGGCTGGGGATGCAGCGGCTCGCGGATTTGGTTTGATTTGATTTGATTTGTTGATTTGATGTGATAGCGATTTGGGCGTGGTCGTGTCGGGCGCATTGTTGGATGTTTCGATACCTAGCGATTGGTCGTCTTGCTGTGAGATTCGACTTTCCATGTGCCGTGTACAAGATGTGTGAAACAGAGCGCGCTCGTGATGCAACTACTTGAATTCCGACCTTGTCGCTCCTCACATGGGTATCAAAAGCTGCAAATACAACGACGATGGCGCTCAGGCACTACCTAGGTGGTTACGCCAGCAAAACGACAAAAGCGAGGCCGAACACAGCAGCCGCGGCATGGATTCCTAGATTCGATCCGGCACCCGTAAAAGCGGAAGTGGGCGCAGGGGTTGTTGCGCTTGGTGCTGTGCCTGTTCCGTTGGTTGCTGAAGCCGTGATTGTCGCTGCTGTCGTCGCTTGGATCTCTACCGAAGCGCTCGGTCTCGATGAGGCCGGAGACATTACTGCTATAGACGAGCTAGACATTGCGCTCGCAGCAGTCGAGTCCAGGGTTGCCACATCCGACGTCTCCGTAGTACTAGCCTCAGCCTCTTCACTGCTGACCACTGTAGAAACATCTTGCCTGCCCCACGCCCCATCGAACCCGTCGCAAACGAACGCCATAGCTCTATAGTTCCCACCAGGCGCTACACACCTTCCATCGGCATCCGGGCCACCCGGATCGTAGGACGACGATCGTATCAACTCAGCACACGTCTCGTCGTGGTAAACGTTCAAATACGGCATCGAACCAGTATCGCACCACGGCCGCTCGTTAAGAATGTACGACCGGAAGGGTACATCCACCGGCGAAGAAGCACTGTTGTCTACTTTGGCACAAAAATCACGGCCCAGGCCCCAGGAATTGATGAAGACGGGGTCGGAGCAGGTGGTGTCGGAGAAGAGGGTGATGTTGCCAATGTGAGTCAGGGAGGCCGTGGCGGTGGAAGCCACCAACGCGAGCGCTGCGGAGGCAGCCCAGGATCGCATTTGGTTACCATACAGCGGAATGGAGGTGTGGCAAAGGAGTGAACGAGCCAAAGTTCGGTTTCAGGGGTACTGCAAGGAGACTCGAACCAGTGGGGGCAGGGGGCTAACGTGTTTGGGCAAGTCTAACTCACAACATCAGTATTATTGGAGGACCAACCTGTCTTATTGACCCTAGCATAATTCTCCATCGTGAGATTCGACACCTTTGGCAACTTGCCGGATTGTAAAGTGTGAGCTCCAAAAAGCGTGCGAGGTTGAATCTTCTGCTGCGATCGAGACACATTGGCAGACGGCCACATGAAGTTCATTCTATAATCGACAGTCGTCGCGGACAAGTTTGAGCCTCTTGACAGTTGGCAGGAGGTAATCGAAGGATCTGGCGCAGTGACATGTTGGACTCACAGCCCACGTTGCGCAAGGAAGCCATCTTCATACGCAGCGCCTAGATCTTCCAAAATGTAAGATATCGTACAATTACAATCGTGCTATATATATGTATGTGACCGTGCCATCGTCCCAACACATCCCTCATGGTAGACCAACGCAAACGCCAGCAATGCACCCGTTAATACCCACCAATCCTGTCCAGTTCACTGGGCTATGCCCTTCAGGGCCTGCAGCATGATTCCAAAAACAACACCCCTCGCCACCCTCCCATTCTGCAGTGCATCAAACACCCGCCCCAACGCCTCCCCACTCGCCGCCTGCCCCATCACACTCGTCAGCGCCTGCGGCATCCCCCTCTCCACGAGCGCCTTCCTCGCCTTCACCCTCAGCCTCTCTTTCTCTTCCTCCCCCATCTCGCCCCCGACCCGTCCCTTCTTCTCGCACTCCCGCTCCCAGTCTTCACTCTCCGCCTTGGTGGGTAGGGCATTCGCCCGTAACTTGCGGATGTGGAATGCGAGTCCTTCGTCGGAGGTGTTGGCGTCGAGCACGGTGGACTGCATAAGTGTCTGGATGGACGTCAATTGCGGATTTCCAGGGCGCAAGAGGAAGGTCTTGGCCGCGTTGAGGAGGGTGCGGCGGAGCGACCACGCGGAGGAGAGGGTGTAGAGTTCGTTGATGGTAGCGAAGAAGAGCTCGATGAGGACGGTGGTTTCGGGCTCGGAGAGGGGCGAGGGGACGGCTTTGGATTTGTCTTTCTTTTTGCTTCGTTCCGGGGAGGAGGTGGCAGTTGCGGTGGGGGGTGCGGATGCGATATTGGAGGAAGTGAGGGAGATGGCGGAGGCCCGGCGGGGGAGAGGAGGTACTGGTGGTATATCGACATTGAGGGGTATGGAAGTAGTTGATGCGCGTGACGGGTGCCGGCTATGGATGAGGTCGGTGTAATCGTCTGATATTTCGGAGGGCATTGGGGGAAGATCTGCTTGACGTTAGTATTACCGCGCTTCCTTTCCTAAGGGCAAAGGGCTTACTCATGAGCTGGTCGCCGCCCATCGTGGGCGACAGATCCATGCTCTCCCTCACGCTCGCGGCCCGACTCGCGCTTCTCGACCCTCCGAACAAACTGCTTGGTCCCGATCGCTTGCCATCACCATCAGGATTGTAGCTCGGACGCCGCTCCATAGGCGCCTCTCTTTGTGGCTGCTGATCTATGATCGGTGAACTGGCAGCGCGGAGAGACTCTGTGGACGTGCGCTTCGCAGCGAATGACAGGGTGCTTTCAGATCGAATGTGCGTTGGAAGCTCGGAAACCGTGCTTTCAGCGCGGCCATGCCGGTTCGAAATGAGTGCATTGGGTGTGGAGGTTGAAGTGCGCGACACACTTGGACTTCTCGACGCCGAGTCTGCGCGCTTCTTCCCGTTTTTCACGCCGAATGGGGTGGTGACACTGCCCAATACGCCTGTTACACCACCGAAGAGCGCTTTTCCTCCGCCCGCGACCTCTCTGGGTGCTTGAGTGAGGACGTTCATCACGCCTTTGCCCATGGTCTCGAATGCCTGACCCGGCCAGATGCCGCCCGCGCCAGGTGATTTCCCGTTGCCAATCTCTTTGTCAAGGAAGCGTTTCATGCCTTCGCTTTCCGCGAGAGGCCTGTACTGTACAGCATCGTTCAAGTATCGCTCCAACTCACCGCAAAGAGATGCCTTGGTATGACTCTTCCACGTCGGCAGATCCTTGTGTGCTTCCACAAAACCCATCGCGCCTGTGATAGGCGCTATCCGGCGAAGCACCTCGTGGAGGGTCTCAAAGTCGGCGTACTTCTTCGCGGACATCCAGCCCTTGTAGTAGTCCAGCGAAGGTTCGATCTGGATCAGGTACTCGACGGTGGGTTTGTTCTTGATCATTCCCTTTTCGCCCGGCATAGAATCATCGAAGATGGTCATCTTGCAGTTGTGTAGCGTCAGTGGCGGAGGTGCAGGTGGTGGGTTGTCCATCAGCGCTGTGGGAGGGGCTTTCGAGACGAGCTGGTCGAAGCTGGTGAAGGCTTGTTTCCGCGGCGGTGCGTTCTCTTGGGTTGGAGGGGACGTGTCAGATGATTGTGAGGATTGAGCAGGCCTATTTGAGATGCCAAAGGCTGACATGTCGTTCTCTGTGATAGTTTCGCTTTGCGAAGACGTTGGGGTGACTACGCCCTGCGTAGTGCTTTCGGACTGATCGTCGGTCAAGGAAGAAGTTGACATGTGTTGTTCCTCTTTCAGCCGTCTGGTGTCCTGTAATTACGTTAATCATGTTCTTTTACGCGCAGTCGGTGTTGCGAGGCATTCTCATCTTGACGAGAATCGCTGATCCAATCGGCTTACCTCGTCTACAATCATCTGGTTCAGCCGCTGCGCTTCCTGCATGGCCTCATCCATGGCCTGCTGCGCCCTGCTTACAACGCGCTTGTGCTGCCTGACCTCGTCGTTGTGCTCCCGCCTCTCAGCACTCTCCTTGGCGTTCCCAAGAGGTGATGCCTCGACGCCGGCGTCAATGGCTTCCATAAGCTCCGGTTCGCCATCCTCAAGCGCGTAGACAATCCAGCCGTTGATCCACTCGGGCTTGGAACAGGTTGCGACAATCATCTCCAACACCACCTTGGCTAGGATGTGGTGCAGAAACTCGCGTGCTGGCTTACAGTTGTACGTCTTGGGTTCCAGGTAGTTCTGCAGAATGTCCTCGGCGACCCCGCCTAGCTGCTTTGTTTGAAACTCTGTGTCGAGGATGGTTGCCAGCGTGCTGTCACGCTTCATCTTCAGGTACAGCTCCACGGCTTCGGTCGCACTGTCGCCCGGGTTCGCCAGAATAGCATTGGCCAGCTCGGAGAAGAAGATGATGATGAAGGACGAGGATTTGGTCACGAAATCGACAAGGGTATCGGCAGGTCGCTTGCGGGAGAGGTGTGTGGACATGGAAATGAGAAAGGCAGTCAACGTCTGTCGCGACGAATCGGGAAAGAGAGTTTCGTTGGGAATGATGGGGTTGTACCAGCACCTGCGTTGCATTAGACATCCGCATGGAAAGCAATTCGCGAGCACGAGCATACTTGACATAGTCGCGAATGATGGCATCCGTCAGCTCCGTCAGCGCCGCGGCCGTCTCCGGGCGGAAGTCTGAGAAGTCGAGCTCCTGGCCCGAGTACAGCTTGACGTTGAGGTCGTGATCATAGTCATGGTTGTGGTCGTGGTCATGGTCATGGTCATGGTCGTCTTTGCTGTTGCTCTTGTCGCGTTCTAACCGCCACGAGAGCACCCGGTGTGCAATGTCTACGCCCAGCTCCTTCCGCCGCAGCTCCTGGCTCTTCTCCGGGCTGCGGTCGCCGTGCGCATGGCCTTCCCACATCGCATGCAGGACCACGCCGCCGACCACGCCGATGAGGATCAAACCCACTCGCCCCAGTATCAGATAGGTCCCCGCGCCCAGGCCGACCAAGCATGCGCCCAGCGTCTCGTTGCTTGCCGTCGATAGGAACACCAGTGCGCAGTCCAGCAGCACTCTCCAGTCGACGGGCGGCGCATTCGCAGCGTCTTTGGCGGCGGCCTCGGGGGGAGGTTTCTTGTCGGCGGCCTCGGGCGCGACTGGCACGGGCTCAATAGGGTCGCTCATGGTGTCGCTAGGGCATGCGCAAACATTGAGGGGACCTGGCGACGACAGCCTTCTTCTTGTTTGCTTTCGCGGGCTCGATCTGGCTACAGAGGCGGGATATGTGATATGTTGGTTAACTTTCACGCCGCCCGTTGGCGCAGGCTTAGGTACTGTGTATTCGCCGATCGGGGACGCAAGGTTGCGCCTGCCCCTGCGCCCGCGCCCGCCCGCCGCCCGGCGAAACCATTGCGCCGCGTTCTTCAAGAATCCACTGACACTGTGAAGGCCCATCTCGCCTCGCTCCTCCACCATTGACCACGTCGCCCCATCTGACTGACAATGGCCGCCCCCGCCCCTGCCAATGACCCGGAGCTGCTCGCTTTTGTGCAGGAGTACTGGGCTGCCCGTCTGCCGCACAGCGCCATCTACCAGCTCGTCCTCTCCGACGCCAAGTTCACCCACGCCTCCAAGGGCGTCGTGCGTGCGCGTGTGACGCTGACCAAGAACCATGTCAATTCGCATGGCGGCATCCACGGTTCCACGTCGGCCACCTTCTTCGACTGGGTCGGCGGCATGGCCATTGCGGCGTGGGACAAGCGCTCCAAGACGGGCGTCAGCACCGATATCCATGTCACGTACCAAAGCTCGGCGCGCGAGGGCGACGAAGTCGAGATCGAGGGTACAACAACCAAGGTCGGCGGCACCCTGGCCTTCACAAAGTGCTGCATCTACAAGGTTGTGGATGGGGAGCGGGGGGCTGTCATTGCCGACGGCAGCCACACCAAGTTCGTCAAGGTTTGAGGGATCATGTCCCCGGCACACGACTTGCAAAGGCGTCCAATTCCACACGCCATCTTCTTTGGGCCGTCATTCTGCGCTCCATGAATGATGTTCCCACTCGGATGGCGGAGAGAAACATACCTTGTCTTTAGAACTCGTGCCGAGCCTCGCGGCTACGACTGTATGAGAATTTAAAGGGTTGACATGCGCACGTAGAATAAACATAGAGTGCGAATCAAAGTCGTTTACATTTCCACCACCCATGAACAATCAAGTTAGCATGCAGTGGGT
Organism: Paraphaeosphaeria minitans; assembly: GCA_015832175.1. NCBI lineage: Eukaryota > Fungi > Ascomycota > Dothideomycetes > Pleosporales > Didymosphaeriaceae > Paraphaeosphaeria > Paraphaeosphaeria minitans. The sequence goes on from WJXW01000009.1 coordinate 2,201,352, forward strand.
CAGAAAAACAGTCACCATGCAGTGAGATTGGTGGGACATTCATGTCAAAGAGCAAAGGGCACGGTGGTAGCATTCGACCAGTGCGAGAGCAAGCTTACGTGTTTTAGTAAGCCTATCCACATCATCTGAACCCAGCCGTGCTCCGTTGACAACACGAGAGAACGAGCATAAGCCAGGACGTATAACTCGATGGCCGGTCTTGCCAATGAGTGATGAGCAGGAACATCTTGGAGGGAAGCGGGCGTGATTGTAGAGCAACAGCTGCTAAAAATCTCTGCTATTGACCCTGTGTTTGATTATCGTGGCCTTTCATAAGCGCTCTGCTTACCAGCTATGCCGGTGTAACTCAACGAGGTGAACATGTCGTATCATTTCCTTTGTACATGGCTTCGAGGGTCGTTCAGGAGGAGATCATGTGCTAATTAGTAGTGCCGGTACGGCGGAGGCCCATACAAGTCGAAGCGGTTGATTATGGCGAGTGGGTACCTGCCTGTTCGACTATCTCCGGCTGCAGGTTGAGCAGCTTGTCGACGATCTCGTTCAAGACCTTGTCGTTGGCTTGAGTATATGGAGACTGCGTTCTAAAATGGTCAGGACAAAAGAACTAGCTGTAAGCGGTCTGGAAGAGGATTATGGTCCCCATATCCCATATAACAGTGGGATGCTGGCTTCGTTTGCAGAGTATAAATATTCACGGTAGGCATACATGATGAGGGAACCATTATATGGATTTCTCATCTGTCAACGCAATTCAGCGGCTTGCTTTAGGTTTAAGATAGCTAGTGGTTGAGGTGGTAGTTGGCCCTAAGAGGCACTCAGAGACGAGGACACACAGTGGCCAACAATGAAATTAGGAGGACTTCAAAAACTACTACGTAAATGTAAGCTTGCTTAACATGTTATAAGTCTACAATCATATAATAGAGTGCGTTATAATAGGATAAGGTGCGCGCCTGTGCGAGGTCGAAGTCTGAATCTGGCACTCTTGAACTTCTGCAGGAACAAGATGCACTCAGCAGTAAAACAGCCTAGCGAGACGCCTAACTGTCGCTGTACTGCAGTATTTGCAACCATACATTAAGAGGTCCCGCCACATGTATGTGTGCGGCTTTAGGCGGAGCCAAATATCTAACTGTTCTAGGTCTACCATATTAAGCTGCCGATTTCCTTCAAGGAGTTTATCATACAATTCGTGAGAGACTCCCATGGCATATATCAAAACGCTGCCGCAAAAGCGTTAGAAAAATATTACTAGGAACCTCTAGGATATGTTATAATACATCCGAGCTACCGGTAACGAGCTCAAGAGATAACATCGAGTCTTGCATATTAGCTTGTGCACGCATTTGAGTATTTTTTCTACGGTGGACCTGCTCGTCATACGTCTAGCAGAGCACGAGTCTCGCAATGGCAGATATCAATCCCATTGTCCCCTACCCAAAATTTGAAAAAACAGAGTGATCGTATAGGCGTTGGCATGTGAGTGGTTTGCTTTATCTATCACATAAGAAACACTATGTTCCTCGTATACAGCTCATCTCCATCCCATAGAGCAGTTGAGGCGTCCGTCCAGCCAAACGGACGTACGATCTGATCAACAAAATGTCTGCTGTGATAGAGAGTGAGTTTAAGGCTAATCTAGAAGGTTAATCTAGGCGTGATCCGCGCTGCTGTTTCAGACCTAGCCTGTTGCAGGGGATGTGTCATTGCCTTAGATATGGCCCCAATGCCTTCCCGTAGAGTGTTATCAGCACGATAGCCGTCGAGTCGATTAATAAATGGCAGATGCGCTTTTGCAAGTATATCGAAGACGGTACATTTTAAGCGAAGAATTAAAACATTTCCGCAACTACTAGATTCTTACGATTAATAGATTTACGTATTCCAGCCCCTAAGCAGTGATCTGCTACTTGGTGAGAGTTTTTAGGATACACTGTCTGCCTATTTTTATTCTCGTCTCGTTCTTCCTGTTGATTCCCACGTTCCGTTTACCAAATCACATGATAAGAGGATCTCTAGAGTCTTAAAGCACAAGAAGCCTCACTTTAAGTTTGCTCTGCTTCGCCAGCCCGAACTCAACCCTCACAGAAATCGTAGTACCCGACACACAGACTAAAAGCGAGTTCTGCGATCCATCTCCCTGGCTACACTCGAGTGCCCTTACTCCTCCCACTGCTCGGGCGGATACCTCCCCATGCCCACACACACACCCTGCCACAAATACCTACTCTCTCCTCCCCAAGGCCCACCGTGTCTATCCCATCCGTTCACCGGCCACATAGGCACATAGCAATACTCGCCCACGCCGCACTTCTCCTCACACCCCGCATCCTGCTCAGCCCAGCCCAGCCACGCAATCAACTCTTGAAGATCCAATTTCCATCGCATCGCTCGGCCCTTGAGGATGTGGGGTAGCAGGAGTTTAGGTGGTGCAGAGGGGTCCGAGGGCTGGAAGTACTGGAACCAGTGGAACTCGAGATTGAGTCCGATCTTGAAAACAGTGCTGCACATAGCGTGTAGTGTGTCTGTGATGGCGCGGGAGAAGACGACGTCTGCGCCGTTGGTGGGCTCTTTATTGACGCTGTATTGAGTTACGCAGCGCTCAAGGGCGGCCTGCGCGTAGGGCGAGCGAGTGCCGAAGAGCATGGCGAGGTCATAGGCCTCGGATGGGAGAGGTGTGGGGTATTCGAAGAACGGGAGGAGAAACCAATGAGTAAGCTGGCGGAGTCTGGTAAGCCATTCCTTGGGTGAAAAGTCTTCATCCGTGTCCGGGATGTCGCTTGAGACGTCGCTGAGGAGCGTCTTTAGCTCGTCACTGTAGCGGGTGACTATACTTTTTGCGACATAGGCCCAGTCAATATCTGATCGATGGTGCTGTTTTGCTTCGAGGTTGCTTCGTAGTCGTTGCTCAACGGCTTGACGCATGTACTGTGCATCCTGTCGATCCACGCTAGTTAGTCGGTGATGTCTTCGCCGTCGTTGCAATTGTAGAAGCTTCTCCTCCCGCCCCATCTCGCCTCGAAAAGGGGTCGACCTCCATCTTCCATCGCGGTCCAAACCGAAATGCTCTATCTCCTCTGCTACTCTCGCCTTCGATTGGTTCTGCAACCCTGGCTCATAGAACGAGAAGACTCCGCCTGGATCGAGCCTGATCCGCGTATCACCCGCATACCTCTTCGTAGCGGCAGAGAACCAAAACCATGTGGATGTATTCCTGAATGGTTCTCTCGGGTCGCTCATTCCAGGACCATTGGGGCCTTCATCTTCAGTTGCTAGTCGATCTCGAGCACCGTTTAGGATCGGGCGCTGAATGAAGGGTTGCTGTAACTCTGTCCGAGCAACTCTCGCACCATCAGACATATTTGGCGCCGAGACATTTACATTCGATAACAGCTCCAGCGACGGGCTTTCAAAGTCGCACCAGATAAGTTCGAACCCCGCGTTCATCCTGACAATGGCTTCGTAGCCCCATCCCTTTCCTCCAAGACCACTCCCGTCCAACCACTGGCACAGTTTTCTGGCACGAAATACTCATCTGCAAGCGGATTCCAGTGCTTTGGCCGATGTCTCCGTATCGGGCTGGTCTTATCCTCCTCTTTCCTAGGCGGCCTTCTTCCATGAGGAGGCCTTCTTCCATGAGGAGGCCGCCCCCAGCCCGGTCTCTCCGAACCCTCTGTGCCATTGTTTATGAACACCATCTGACTCCACCTCCCATCACCCATCAAATTTGCACTTGCGCCGTCAAAATACACCGCTTTGACGTCCTTCCCGGTCCTATACGTGAGCATCCTACTATCCGGCGTGTTGCCCATGATCGCATATGCCATGTATACGTCCAAAGCGAGCCATTCCGGGCTCGGCACTGGATCGTTGTCGTGGCGCCCATGGTAAAGTAGCGTGTGGCGTGGGATGGTCGCAGATGCGATAGTATGACCGTTGGGAAAGAGGGTCTGTGGGTGCACAGATAGAAGGGCTGAAAGAGAATGTGTGATGTGAGGTGCGGGAGATGTGAAGTTTAGATCATCGATGAACTGCAGAGCGAACGCTTGGACGGCCGGGCTGAACGCGAGAACGCTCGCGAGAGCGGCTCAGAAGACCATATCTAGTAACGAGAGAACCGTTTAACTTTAGAGAGATACGTTGATGCAGATTTCGACTAGCTGGAGCTCGAAACCCCAGCGTTGAAGCTGGGGCTGGACGTCACGATAAGCTTTATAGCGTCGCGTTCTGATGACGCGTCATCCAGCGATATGCCGAACTGGGAGAGAACGGTTCATAACTGTGCAAAATGGAAGCAATGGACCAGCTAGGGAGTAGGAACAAGAGATGCCTGGAAGTGTCCAGAGTTGGCTAAAGTCAGTGACTTGTGTCGTCCATATAAAGAGTTGCGCGAGTCATGTGCCGAGCAAGGGACAACTCGACGAAGTCGCTTGGAACCTTTGATCTTCACCTGATCACCCACGCTGCACATTGCGCGCCGGCGCTGATGAGATCGTCGGGTCGCCAAATGCGCCTCGTCGGAGCGTACCCGCAATGAGGGTCCAGCACGAGGAATGACGTCAATGCAGACATGTGAAAGCCGGGCTCTCCCACCGTCGACCACAAACACCAGCGACGAGGAAATACCGAATCATCCCTGAAAATAACAGTGTTTCCAATGGAAAACCCAGGTGCGCAAGTACAGACCCGGGAACACGTCGCAAAGTACTGACAACCCACAGCGAAGGAGATCACCGGCGTGATCCACCTGCTCACGCAGTCGCCGCCTTCGATACAGCGCGAAACCATTGAGACATACTTCACACCGAATGCGTCGTTCACACATCCCTTCTGTCGAACCGGAAGCTTCGACAACTCGCGATCCCTGGTCAGGGCGATATACCGGTGGTATAAGATCTTGAGTCCGAAGATCGAGTTGACGGTCAACTCAGTGGGTGAGTGGTTTCCATGCGCTTGTTCTTGGAAGTTTCTCCTTGAAAGGAGATGGCGCGAAGAAAACAAGCTGACATGCTACCCCAGCGTACGACGAGCGCAACCTCATCCTCTACGTCAACATTACCCAGGCCTTCGGCATCTGGATGATCCCGTTCCACCGCGCGCGCGTAAACCTCACCACCGTCCTCGAGCTCAAGCAGAACCGCGGCGACGAAAAATACTACATACAGAGCCAGAACGATCTGTACCAGACAGATGAATTCGTCAAATTTGTCATACCGCCGAGCTGGATCTTCGTGTGGCTGTGGCAGTTCTGGGCGACGTTCTTCTGCTTCTTGGGCGCGTTTGCGCTGTGGCCGATAAGCTATGCGGAGCAGTGGGTATGGGACGAGGGCGAGTCTCGGAAGAGCCGGAAGCGCGTCGAGGGGAGGAGGAAAGGCTCAGACTTGCTCGATGGCATTGAGCTGCAAGACCTTGAGCGAAAGGCCTTGGTCAACGACTCAAGTAGATAGTCGCCGATGCCGCGGCTACTTCAGTAATACCATGAAAGATATCAAGAGAAGTACGTTCAGGAAGTAGGTGCTTTTTTAAGCCCTGTTCCTTAGTTCAGTGGCCGACAATGAAAATTGGACTCCTAGTAGCGGATATTGCTGTGAGCATTCACGTGCATGATCACGCTATAAGTCAACAGCCGTAAAATAGAGCGAGTCAATACATGGTCAGATGTGCGCCAAGTCATCCAGTTTTTTATGCCAGTTATTGTGGATTGTCCGCATGCGGTGTGTACTTTCAGATCTGCAATAACAAGTATATCACTGACGTGGAGCAACTCTCCGGACTTGGTCGCCAGTGGATCATCGGTCCTCAGGGCTTGACCTGCTAGCTGCGGATGCCCGATACTTATAGCTCCAAGACGCGCCCAGTGGTCTTCGCCAACAACTAGTAGGATTGCTGCGATGTGGTAAAACTACGAAGACGACGCACCTCAAAATTGTAAAATCCTGTCGTGTTGTTGTGCAACCGAGCAGGGCATGCAACGTATCGCGCATTTTCAGATTTCCATCGCAAGACGGGTGCCAAACTACTGGGATGGAAATCGTATCCGTACCACGTGGGCGCAACGCAACATGCGCGGTCTCGAAGCGAAGACGATCGCCGCGATCCCCACTCTCATTCGCGACCGTCGAACCCCCCAAAAAAAAAAGGTGCGGTGCGAGCTGAGAATTGCTGTGTCGAGAAACTGACTGGACGAGAATTGTGGCAAGTCGCTAGAGCACTTCTGCATGTGAATGGCGTGCGTTAAGCGGTTAGCATCTCGACGGACGTAAAACGGTGTGGAGGCGAGTGTATTGCCCTGGCAGAAACGGCTCGTCCCCGCATGCTTGCTACCCAATCCCACCTAGTGCCACGGCGGCCCCAGGCGCTCAATTGCCATGCGCGCTGGGTTCCGATGTTTTTCTCTGGGCGAGCAAGATTGGGAAATGGTGATGTGCCAAAGGTTACATTTCGCAGTCCTTACCCGGGGCCATGAGCGCTAGTTCCTCATGGGTAGACTCGATAGTGCGCGCCAACACACTTCTTTTTAGGCTCAGTCATACGGTACGAAATGCGAACGTGGCTTTCCTGGAGACGCCTGATCACAAAGAGTCTCTTCAGAATGTTAGTGTTCTTGTTACAACGAGGTCAAAGTTAGCATGTGACGCAAACAAACAACTCATGGTGTCGGTTCAACCAGACTATGACCCTACGCATAGAAGGCCAAATGGCCAATCAGAAGTCGGAGCGGCACTCGAAGCGACAAAGGCGTCAAGTGGCAGGTGTCTTGATGCATGGCTCCTGGTGATCTGCCGTCATGCATCTCTAAGAGAACCAGTCGGAGTGGCGCGTAGGACGGCACAACCCTCTTGGAAAGTGGTATGGCGCGCGGCGGCGTTGGTCGAGTCCGTGCGTCCCCCATGCACTGAGAGAGATAAACTCCAAGCCACTCCCTGCGGGTTATCGTCTGACCTTCAGTCACTCGCTTTTCACCTGTTGCTTTCGTCGTATTCGTTCGGCGCCTTCTCTGCGCTGCCGTCCTTCATTTGAACCCAAGGCGAACCCTAGCACCAACCCCTTTTCGAAGTCTGCGACTCTCCCACTGAGCATATTCCCTTCATAAGTCCGGATCCACAGCATCACTTCCTAAAACCACCATGTCGCTCCGACTCTTATCTTTGACCTTCATTGCAAGCGCACTCGCAACATCATTGGAAAAAGTCGCACGCGATGCTTGCAACCCCTGCAATCCTTCGGGCGCAACTGGGTCCAATCCGCCCAGTATCGGGCCTGACCTAAGCTCCCTCTACACGGACGTCTTGGCTTCGGTGAAGGGCATTCATTTCAAGGCGCGATCAGCAAATTCGGTCAAAGCTCGTGACGATGGGTTTTGCTGCGCGGAGACGCTGGACTGCGTTAACGTACAGAATCTGAACATTCCCATGTGTTATGACAAATTCACCACGAACTTTGCATTCGCAGATCGTTCGTATGGTTCGTTGACGACTGGCAACTACACGCAAGGCAGCTCAGAGGCGAACCTGTTCACTGGCCAGTATTCGAAAGATGGCACCGAAGGAAACATTTACTCAGAGGATCCCGCGGCGCGACCCAACACGGAAACCCTGTCCATTCCTCCTCAGTGGACTGAAGCTGGTGTTGGTAGTGCGATCCCCCCAACGGCGATTGTAGGAAGCGTTTCCGCACCAGCGCAGACATCCGTAGAGACGACTGCGACGGCATCATCACAAATTTCAGGCCAGACTTCTGCTAGCTCAGGTTCTGCTGCATCGCAGGCAACCGATTCCGCTACTTCCGGGGTTGAAGCTGCTTCCGCAACGTCTACTCCAGGAGCTGCGGATAAAGGTACCCCTTCGATTGTTATAATGGGACTTGCAGCCCTGTTGTACGCTGTATAAAGAAAGAATCCCTGAAGATTCTAGGAGATGCGATGAGGATAAGAAGATACCCGTACTTAATGATAATGATTGTTCTCGCTTGTAAATATTCGGTGTGCTGTACATAGAAGATACGAAGAATCGTACCACACTGTCATAACGCGTGACTTTGGCCTCGTCATTTGTCCTGGAGTATGCTCTGTAGTTTCGAAACTTCGTCCGGGTCAACCATTTCACCGGGCTGTGTGATAGCTGCAGAGTGATACCATGGTACATTGGTTTGCTCACGTAGCGCCGTTAAATTGCTGGATCGGACACCGCCGCCGAGAATGAACGCGATCCGGTCACCGAAGTCTTCCTGCAGTCGAGCGACATTACCGGCCCCGCACACAGCGTCGGCCGGGCCCCCACTAGTCAAGATTGACGTGAAGCCGCATCGTATCAAGCTCTCAACTGCTTCTGCTTGATCTGGAACCGTATCGAATGCCCGGTGAAATGTGCACGGAAGGCCTGCTGCCATATCGACTAGCTCGCGATTGCGCGCTTCGTCAACTCGGTTTTCCGAATCCAGGATGCCGAAGACGAATCCGCTCGCTACAGGCTTGAAGTTCAAGATGTCCAGCTTCATTTGGTAGTGTTGTGACGTTGTGTAGACGAAGTCCCCCGGTCTTGGTCGTATCATGACATTGATGGGTTTCGTTGTCGCTTTGCGAATCTCATTGCAGGCGTCGACGGAAGGAGTTACACCACCAGCAGCATAGTCGGCGCAAAGCTCGATGCGCTCGGCACCCGCCTCTGCTGCAGCAATCGCGGAGGAAGCATTGAAACAAGCAATCTCAAGCATCGTGAAGACGTGCCGTGGCGGTAAAATGAGGAGTGGAGTGGAGGTTGAACAACGCTAGAGTGAGGAAGTGCCGAAGGGGAGCCCTAATCGGCGCTTCCAGCCACATTCAGTTAGCCCAATCAGCGCCTCCAAAACAGCCCGACGTCAGTCTTCAGAGCAAACCATGATCAGTCAAGAAAGCAAGCCTCAAACGGGAATTCGATTTTTTTTTTTCATCATCGAAAGTGGTAATCTTTATCTAGATGTCGCGGCCACTTGTTGGCCACTTCGACGATCTGAGCGTACGCAAACTCCGTTTCAGCGAATCGAGCTATCTGGATGATCATAAACTACATCAGCGCTTATCCACTGATAATACACTCTTCCTCATTTTTAAGTGACTATTATGTGGAAAATGAGTGAGTGAGTGAGTGGGTGAGTGAGTGAGTGAGTGAGTGAGTGGGTGAGTGAGTGGGTGAGTGAGTGGGTGAGTGGGTGAGTGGGTGAGTGAGTGGGTGAGTGAGTGGGTGAGTGAGTGGGTGAGTGAGTGAGTGAGTGGGTGAGTGGGTGAGTGAGTGGGTGAGTGAGTGAGTGAGTGGGTGAGTGAGTGAGTGGGTGAGTGGGTGAGTGAGTGGGTGAGTGAGACCTGCCGTATTGGGGCCCTGGTCCTCGCCGTGCAACGGGCGCGGACTGGGGTTTCGACGGACATGACTTTCGGGAACGTGTGGGTGACGGTACGCCATTCTCGGTGCCTGACTGTGCGCGCAGCGTGTTGGCAGCACGATTACCTAAGATTCCGAGTCCGAGTCTGAGCTACCTACCTACATGGGCTCAACCCGGGGCCAGAAGACTCTCTTGGCACCTGTAGGTACCCACCTTACCTAGGTTCTTCCGTGGTGAGGGGTCAGCCGGTTGCGCCTCCACAAGTGCAGGTTTCGGGGGTGGACGAAAGCGGGACAACAGCGGGTTAGTCTGGCGATTTTATGCTTAACTGTCTTTAACCTTATTTGGAGCCCCGCAAGCGAAGCCGGCTGATCAGCTTGGCCAAGCCGTCTTGGCATCGTATGACATGTGCACGCCGCCCTTGTGGGAGACGGGCTGCCTTTCTCGACGCCATGGGCGCAGACTAGACCAAGGCGACGTGATGGAGACGGACTGCCTTTCTCGACGCCATTGGCGTACCTAGACTACCTAGACCAAGGCTATTGGCGTAGACCGCCGACCCTCTTCAACCTGATGCCGCCGGACAGCCAGTGGAACCGGTCAAAGGTGAGTGTCGACGTGCGAGAAGGAATGCTCGCACGGCAGATGGTTGGCAGATGGTTGGCAGACGGTTGGCAGATGGTTGGCAGACGGTTGGCAGATGGTTGGCAGATGGTTGGTAGCTGGTGGGCAAGGGCAGCTGGTGGGCAAGGGCAGCTGGTGGGCAGCTGGTTCGCTGACGCGGCCACCCGATCCGCAAAGGCCTTGGCCACCCGTCGCAACAAAGTGGGCGACGGGCGTTTGCTGCTTGGCTTTGCTTGTGCGGGCTGGGCCAGGCCAAAATAACCTGGGCTCGGTCGGGTCTTTGTCTCGCTGCGGCAAGCTGAGACGCCAGTCTCGCAAAGCTCGGGACCGAGTCTCCACGTCGTCGCGCCGGGCTTGGGTCGTCCAAGACAAACCCCAGGCTGGGCCCGCCGCCGCACGACTGACCGGCACCAAGCGGAGCGGTCGGAAAAGCAGGTTATTAGTAAGTTGAGAAAGGAGAGTGTCAGCAGTCGGGAAAGCAGGCTATTAGTAGTTGAGAAAGGAGGCTATTAGTAGTTGAGAAAGGAGGCTATTAGTAGTTGAGAAAGGAGGCTATTAGTAGTTGAGAAAGGAGGCTATTAGTAGTTGAGAAAGGAGGCTATTAGTAGTTGAGAAAGGAGGCTATTAGTAGTTGAGAAAGGAGGCTATTAGTAGTTGAGAAAGGAGGCTATTAGTAGTTGAGAAAGGAGGCTATTAGTAGTTAAGAAAGGAGGCTATTAGTAGTTGAGAAAGGAGACCATTAGCAATCAGGAAAGCAGACCATCAGCGACCAAGAAAGCAGACCATCGGCAACTAAGAGAGCAAACTATCAACACTCGGCAACCAAGCAGACTCTCACCAACCAAGCAGACTCTCACTAACCAAGCAGACTCTCACTAACTAAGCAGACTCTCACCAACTAAGCAGACTCTCACCAACTAAGCAGACTCTCACTAACCAAGCAGACTCTCACCAACTAAGCAGACTCTCACCAACTAAGCAGACTCTCACCAACTAAGCAGACTCACCAACCAAGCAGACTCTCACCAACCAAGCAGACTAGCCATCAGCAATCAAGAAAAGTAGACTATCGGCGGCGGGCGGCGTCGGTCAGTACGGGCGAAGACATGCAGTGTCACGGTTGGCGAGGGCGCAGCTGCTTGTGCATGCAAGAGGAAATAGACATCGGACCCGGCATCGTGGGTGATTGGAGACCAGCAGGTAAGCTTAAAACTGCAAAATGCACCAAGGCCAGCGCCCAGCCACTAGTCGCTGTGGGACACGGAGAGAGGTGGAGAGAGGGGGACACGGAGAGAGGTGGAGGCGTGTTGGGCAAGAGGACACGGTGGGCAGGCTGGGCACTGGGCACTGGACTCTGGACACTGGACACTGGACACTGGACACTGGACTCTGGACTCTGGACTCTGGACTCTGGACACGGGACTCTGGACACGGGACACGGGACACTGGGCACATTGTCAGGCCCGGAGCGGATTACTGCAGCCAAGCGGCGAAGGCTTGTCATGGTTAAAGATTGGGGGACGAGCACGGTTGGGCGCTGTGGAAGCGGACAAGACGTTGCCGTCGTGCAGGGAGCGTGCAGGGAGGGCGTAGGGAGCGTCCAGGGAGGGCGTAGGGAGCGTCCAGGGAGGGCGTAGGGAGCGTCCAGGGAGCGTGCAGCGAGTGCAGCGAGTGCAGGGAGCGTCCAGGGAGCGTGCAGCGAGTGCAGGCTGGGCGCGCAGCTGGGCGCATGCATTGGGACGTTTGCGCGACTGGGCGTTCGGGTCCCGTCCAAGCCAAGGGCGTTTAGTACAAAGCTTGTTTGCTTGGCGGGCCTTATCTGACTATCTGGGCGCCACACCGGCGGCCTGGGCGGACGATCCAAGTCCCCCCCGGCCGTCGTGCCGAGAGCCAAAAGCATTCATTCCTCCAGCCAGCCAGCCAGCCAGCCAGCCAGCCAGGTAGACTGTTTGAGTCTTGCACACGCCGTCGCACGCAACAACCCCGCTTCTGCTCTTTCTGCCTGCTCGCCGTCCCCCGCCCGTCCCTCCTCGCAGTCCTTGGAAACGCCCTCCACCTGCTGTCTCGCCGTCACCTTCCACACCGACCTCCACTCCACAGATACCTCTCCAGCCCTTCCACTCGCCGTCACCAGCCCTTCCACTCGCCGTCACTTTCCGCGCCGACATCGACTCCACAAATACCTCTCTCCCAGAGCTGCACACACGTTGCCGTCCCTCTGCCTACAGGCAAGTCTTTTCCCGCGCTCCGACTCATCCAACACACACACACACACACACACACACACACACACGCCCAATGCTGTGCTTCTCGCAGCCCCTCTCCATTGGCCACGCCCTAAACCCTAACAGCGCCCAGGTGGACATGAAATCATAGACTCGTTGCACTCTCCCATCCACTGCTCCCAGAGCCCACCAATCGTCCAACCAAATCACTCGCAATGGAAACATACCACGGCCACGTCCGCACCCCCAACGATGCCATCCTGCTCTTCGAGGCCTGCCGCATAGGTCTGCTCCCGCGCGTACAGCGACGCCTCTCCGAAAAGGAGCGCCAGCAGATCAAGTCTGGCTCCGTATTCGTCTGGGATGAGAGGGAAGCAGGCATGCGCCGCTGGACAGATGGCAAGTCGTGGAGCGCCAGTCGCGTCTCGGGCAGCTTCTTGACCTACCGGGAGATGGAGGGCAAAAGAGGTGGCAGCAACCTGAACCAGCCGCCACCCAAGCGCGCAAGCGGAAAGTCGCCCGATGGCTCAGCTACCGGCGAATCGGAAGGAGAGGGTCCGGACGGCTATCGCTACAAGCCGGACGGTCTCATGAAGCAGTCGTTCAGCATAACCACCTCCAGCGGACAGCACCTTCACCTCATCAGCTACTACTCGCGCTCCAACTCGATGCCTCTTCAACAACCGTCCACCGACAGCTCGCTCCGGCACATCCGCCCGCCTAAGAACATGTATCCGGAATCTACCGTCAACGAGACCCAGCCCGTTGCGCCCGTGACCCGCGGCCCGTTGCCTGGCTCACCGTACGCGCAGTCACCGCACCAGATGCCGACGTCACCCTATTCGCGACCAGGCCCCCCGCAACAACCTGTATACGTGCCTGTCTACCACCCGCCTACGCCTCCCACCGCCACGCCGCCATACCAGCACGCTTATTACGGTCAGCCCCACTACCCCTACTTTCAGTACGCTCCCGTCATCTATGCTCCCCCGGGATACCCTCCGCAACCCGGCCACGTCTTTGATCGACCTCCGCCTCAAATGGCCCACCCTGGTCATCATCACCCGCCGCCGGGACATGTCGCGATGGCGTCCCACCCCGGCCATCACACGCAGTATATTCAGCAACCCCCACCGCACCCTCTTCAGCGACCTGAGTTGGTCCAAAGGCCCACTGGCCCCATCCCTCCCGCCCCTCCTGCTGCCCCGATTCCCGAGCAAGGGCCGCAGCTACCGGCCATCAACGGCACCACTCCCACATTAGCTCACAAGCCCCCGACACCACAACCTTCCGAGCCTCAATCCCAAGGGTCCTTGGCGCCGCCAGAGCCGAACAACGCCGCGAATGAGCCATCCCCAGCACGGACAATTCCAAAGATCGGATCCATCCTCAACAACCACGACCCGAGCGGCGACAATCAGAACAACAGCCGTTCTGGTAGCCGAAGCCCCAGCGCAACTCAGCCCCCGATTAGGGAACTCCCGCCGGACAGGTTGGCAAGCATGAGCACCGCGACCGACTCACGCGCGCTCGACAAGCTCAACAGGAACATGTTCGTCCGGACTTGATTGATTTCTACTTTTCTTGCAACCCTTTCTTTCCTCGGATTACTTTTATTTTTCTGTACGGGATACCGGATTTTGTTTTCTGTACCTAAAAAAGTTTCGGTGCGCACTTTTCATCGCATCATCACGAGCATTTGGGCGGCGTTGGTTGCATGTCAAGAGACTGGCCTGTTTTACGGAAACGGAACAGCCCACCAGGCTGCGGAGTTCACGTTGTTTATACGGGGGTCCGTTGACATGCGCATGCGCATCAGAATGCATGTCGCGTTCGAAATAATTTTCTACACAATGTTGTAGCCATCTATCGTACAATACTCGAGCAGTGCAAACAACGTCAAGGAAGCATTCCCTGGACTTAAGCTTAAATTTAATCTGTGCGCTAACCGGGTCGACCGCGCGTCATGGACGAACATCATCTCCAGAGTCCACAACGACCAACGCTATCGCTCGAGCACGGGAACACCCTCGCGTCACGTCTTTCCCGCGGGCAATCGCCACATTCTTCTGATGCATCTCGGTGCTGCATAAACCGCATCGGTTCGCTGTTCAGCTGCGCAGCTCTTGAATTCGCCTTCTTCTTCCGGCTAGGCATGCCCCATGCGATCGCCGCCTCCCCTCACGACCCCATCTACTGATCGGTCTTGGAAAATCGTGCCGAAAGTCACATTCCCCGTGGTCGCAGCAAGAAGGTTATCATTGCCCTCCACGATTCGCTCCGCGTTATCTCAGGATGCATTACAGGGGCACGCCGGCTTATCGCTGCGAGGTACTCGAGATGGGAAACCGACGAATCGACGAATCGCACACGATAAGTAAAACGTTGGGGAAAGCAAGAGCCTGCGTGCTCTGGAGACCTTGTGCGACTTTATCTCCCTCCTGGCACCTGTTGCGGCAACAATGGCGTGAGGACGCGCCGCCATCACCCGCTTAAGCTTCGTGGATGGGGGTGATAGGCGCCTCGTGTTGATGTCATCTGTGATCCTCGAGCTGCAGCCCCCCACCCACTCCGGAGTGTACTTGCTTCCCCTCACGCAACCACCAGGCATCTTTGTCACGCGACGCCGACACTTGTCGCAGGTACACTGACGACAGCTATGGGTTCGGGCAAAGAATTCACGAGTCCCCCGTGTGAGGAGAAGGGGTCGGTGGTCGATGCGCCGCCACTTGACATGGTAAAGCACATTGATGATCAGATTCTCATGCATTCGCACGATGCGGATGCGGCGATGAAGGCGTTCGAGGGGTACGAGGGACAGACGATGGAGTTGAGTGAAGAGACGAATAAGAGGTTGTTGCGGAAGATTGACCGTCATCTGATGCCCATCTTGTGTATCGTCTACGGATTGAACTACCTCGACAAAACAACGCTCAGCTATGCGTCCATCATGGGACTGAAATTGCCTCCTTCGGATGACAAGCTCCAGAGCGGGATTGACATTACCGGGTCGCAGTATTCGTGGCTGTCCAGCTTGTTTTACTTTGGTTACCTGGCGTGGGAGTATCCGACCAGCCGTCTGCTGCAACGGCTCCCGTTGGGAAAATACTGTAAGTCTTGTCAGGCCATGCTTAGACTTGTATGCTAATACCACTAGCGGCATTTAACATCATCATGTGGGGTATCGTCCTGTCTTCCTTTGCCGCGGTTGAGAACTATTCCGGAGCCATCGCAATCCGGTTCTTCCTGGGTGTATTCGAAGCTGCCGTCACGCCTGGTTTCACACTTTTCACGTCGCAATGGTACACCAAGAAAGAGCAGGGATTCCGAACCGGTATCTGGTTCAGCTTCAATGGCTTTGCCCAGATCTTCGGTGGCGTCGTCGCGTATGGTATTGTAGTCGGTGCCCGCAAGCACGGCACGCTAATCGAGCCCTGGAAACTCATATTCCTCGTGACTGGCCTGCTCACGACTGCTATCGGCATTCTTTTCCTTTGGATTGTTCCGGATAATCAGCTCAACTGCCGCTGGCTCAGCAAGGAAGAGCAAATCTTGGCGATTGAACGCATCAGGATGAACGGTCAAGGGGTAGGCAACAAGCATTTCAAGTTCTACCAGTTGAAGGAAGCTCTTCTCGACCCAATGGCTTGGGCGTTCTTCTGGTATGCGCTCGTCGCCGATATCCCAAATGGAGGGCTTTCGAACTTCTTCAGCCAGTTGATCGTAGGGTTTGGATACACCCCGGAAGAGTCCTTGCTCTACGGCACGCCCGGTGGCGCGGTCGAGATCGTCGCGCTGATTTTCTGCGGCTGGCTAGGCGACAAGTATGTCCTCTTGTTTTTCTCTCATCTGGAAGCCTGCCAGACTGACACCCTCCAGACTTGGCTACCGCGTTCTCGTCTCCATGTCCGGCATGTGTCTCGCGCTCCTCGGCATGATCCTCATCGTCGCGCTCCCTCTCTCCAACAACAGCGGTCGTCTCGCGGGCTACTATCTCACGCAAGCCAGCCCAACCCCCTTCGTCGCCATCCTCAGTCTCATCTCCAGCAACGTCGCTGGATACACCAAAAAGACCACCGTGGCCGCCATGTTCCTGATCGGATACTGTACGGGAAACATCATCGGTAAGAAGCCTTTCCCCCATCGTCTGACGCTGCTTCTATGGGAGTGGACTAATTCTTGTCCTAGGTCCCCAAACCTTCCGCGCCAAGGACGCACCCCGGTACGTCCCCGCGGAGATCACCATCATCGTTTGCTACGCGCTCTGCCTGGTTATCATGGCCTTCATCCACGTCTACTGCGTGTGGCAGAACAGGAAGAAGGAGACGATTCGTGCTGCGGAAGGGTATGTGAGGTTGGAGAACCAGGAGTGGTTGGATCTGACGGATAAGGAGAATCCCGAGTTTGTGTATACGTTGTGAGAGGGTTGGGAGTGCGAGGACGCACGGTTTCACTGGCTTCAATGGATGGGGTTCATGTAGGATGTTCATGAAGCGTCGGTGCACATGGCGAGACGGCGAATGCGAGGCTATAGGAGGATTGGAGCAGTTCGGATTAGTGCGAGAAATGAGCATCCAAGAGATCTTATTGCAACTCCGTTCTCGATGACTTTCAGGATCGCCGAATGAAGATGTTTGGAGCCGTCTAATGCCTGTTGGTTGTCGTGACCAGGTAGCGCGGCACGGACGGCCGCTACCTAGTCTAACGCGCGCCTCGCCGCATCCCTGGAACTTTTTCTTCGCGTCGCCTCATCTCCCGAAAGCTTGCCTCCCCTACTCTGCCGTCTCCACGCACTGCATACTATCCTCTGGTGCTCCCGTGCGGCGCGCTCGCCAATGTCTGCATGCCTGTGCAGCTTCCGGGCATTGTCGCGCTCCCGCACCTCGTCGTCTAAGACGCTCGCGCCCTTCCTCTACCAGACGGCCACCATCCAGCAACGCAATCCCATCTCGCGCCGCCAGGCTTCCGATTCATCGCGTCCAAACCGATATTATGACGTGCCCTTCGAAGGCGAGGAGCTCCCGCCGACGGTCGAAGAGGCGAGTGTGAACCGCAGGACCACCATCACGGGCTCCGAGCGCGCCGCCTTCGAGAAGCTCTACAAGAACACCAAAAGGGCAGAAGAGCAGAAACTCAACGAACATGAACTGGACCAGATAGCCGACGAGTATTACGAGGATGACGACGATAACAGCACGGACAAGTCTTCCGCGTCGTTGGATGACCTCTTCGATGCCGTGCTCTCGGCCAAAACGGACAAGCCGACGCGTTCATTCACACCGGCACGGGCGCGCAGGCAGGGGTCGCCTACCGACCTGGAGACCCTTGCCAAGGAGCTCCTTGCGGAACCGGCAGACCAAGAAAAGAGGCGGAAGAAGGAGGAAGCCGTGGAGAAGCAAAAGCGTGTAAAGGCATTGCGATCCTCGGAGAAGGAACGAATCAAAGCCCTCTTCGAAGCCGCGCCCACCGACCAAGCCCTTTGGGCCGTCCTCGAGAAAGAAGTCTTCTCCGTCATCCGCAGCATGGACCTCGAAAACAGCCCGGGCATGTTCGCCCCCAAGTCCAACCCCAAATCCAAGCTCAAGTTCCTCTCCAAGCCCTCCGTCTTCGGCCACAAAGGTGACCTTTCCCCCACAGATCCCACCATCGTATACCCAAACTACTCCTCCCACCTCATCGCCGCCGCCAACACCCTCCGCAAAAACTTCCCCGCGTCCCCGCTCATGTTCAACATCCTGCCGACCGTCAAGGACCTCGGTCGCTCCTCGTACGCACTGGGCGCTAGCACAGGCCTCTACAAGGCTCTCATCCGCGCCGCCTTCCGCAGCGACAACAACTACCCCCAGATCTGCGCGCTGCTGCAGGACATGGACAACGGCGGCATCGAGTACGACTTCAGCGTGCTCGCCTTCGTCGACGAGATCCTCGCGACGCATGCGGGCGCGGACAAGGGAAAGTACGGCCGCAGCTTGCAGGCCGTCGTCCGGCTCGAGCTGTACCAGGAGGGCGCGGAGAAGCTGCGCGCGTGGCGGGTGGCGATTGCGCGGCGTCTCGGCGACTTCACCGAGGAGAGGAAGGACAAGGGGAAGCTGCTGAGGAAGTTCTCGCCGGGCGGGGCGGGCGGGCTCTACAGGAGGCGCAAGGACGAGGACGAGGTTTTCGTGGGGGCAGCGCGGATGAGATTGGGTGGGGGCCGCGTGGGGGCTGGCGCCAACGAGGACATCCCGCTTGTGGAGGGGGACGTGCCGTTGGAGGAGCTACGGGGCCCGGCGCCTCACGTGGAAACGGGGATGCAGGTGGATGTGGATGTGGAGGGTTTCATGCGTGATGATTTCGAGGCGCCTGTAGTGGATGCCGTCGAGGCGGTGTCGGATGCGGATGTCGAGGGTAGAGTCACCACCGACGCCGAGGAGGAGGAGGTGCGTAGACGGGGTGTATAGATGTACACTGGTACATGTAGAACAAACTAGACGCGGGGGGAGGGGCAAACAACTGTTGTACGATACGATACCAATGCATATTCCAAACACGATGGATGCCTCTGAACAACAACAACAACAACGACGACGACGACGACGACGACGACGACGACGACGACGACGACGACGACGACGACGACGACGACGACGGTGCTCGAACGCCACCTACGTACCTACGTACATGGAGAACAAACCCCTCTACCATTACTCACCCGAGACTCGCACACACCCCTCCCAATTCCACCTCCACCTCCACCTCCAACTCCAACCGCACTTTATACCCGCACTTTACACAATACATGTGTGCGTGGGACGGGCGGCGAGAGAACACGATCCTGCAGTTTTTTTTTTTCCTTTTCTCTTCTCCACGTGCATACGGGGATTTTTTGTTGTGGAGTGCACTGGGGAGTGGAGTGGTAGGTAGGTGTTGTTTTCGTAGTTTTCAGTGGTGTGAAAAGGCAATCTAGGTGTATGTATTTACAACAAGCAACACCAACTCGTCGACTTGGAGGCTCTCGAGCAGACGACGCGACAGAAGTTGGAAAGACAGGGTTAAGCCAAGCCACCGGGTATCTATCTTCATCAACTTGATGCAGAACAAAGGGAGAAGAGAAAATAACAAGGGATGATTCATGCGTCGCGTCCATGGCCAACACCAAGAAGACCCGAATCACTCGGAGCCCTCCCTCACTCACTCCCATCCCTCAGACCCAGTCTCTGGCTCTTCACCCCGTTCTCCTGCGGCATCTGCGCCAGCCAACTCGGCGGCTGCATGCCCGTCTGCTCGTGTATCGTGCTCAGCAGCGGCGGCAAGCTCTGGAACAAATTTCTTATCGGGGCCGTGGGATCCGCCGCCGCGCCCTCGCCCTGCGCCCCCGTGTTCCACACGTTGATCTTGGGCTGCAGCCCGCGGATCGCCTGCGCATTGGCATTCGCGAGCCGCTCGTACGTGTTGTCCTGCAGCATGAGGTACTGCATGAGGCCCTGGGGCCCGCCGAGCACGCTGGCCATGTCGCCGTACGCCTTGGCCATGGCGGACAGCCCCTCGGCTTCGCGCTGCTGCTTGACGAGGTGCGCCTGCGCCTCGCGCTCGGCGCGGTAGTACGCGGCCTCGGCCTCGCGCTTGGAGACGAGGAAGTTGGCTTCGGCCTCGCGCTCTTTGGCCTGCAGGTTGGACTCTGCGTCCTGGAGGCGGCGGAAGGCGGCGGCTTCGGCGTCGGCCTGCTCGCTGTACTTTTTGCCTTCGGCCTGCTTCTGCTCCTTGTAGAGCTCTGCGTCGGCCTTTTGCTGGGAGGATTCCTTTGCGATGGTGGCCTGCGTGACGGTGGTGGCGCGGAGACGCTCGAGTTCCATGAGGGCCTTCTTCTTCTCGACTTCGGTGTTGAGCTCTGCGTCACGGCGCTCGGCATCGCGCTTGGCCTCGATGCGCGCGAGGTTGAGGTCTTTCCCGATGCTGATTTCCTTGTTGGTTAGTTTGGCGTCGGCGGCGGCCTTCTCTGCTTTGCGCTCCGTCTCGAGGACGGCCGTGGCCGCGTGGATCTTTGCGACTTCCTGCTTGGTCTTGCCCTGCTTCTCCGCCTCGCCTACTTCACCGCGCATGCGGGCGTCGGCGACGTCGACCTTGGCTTGGTTGAGAGCGCCCTCGTGCGCCTTGCGCGAGAGGAACGCGAAGTATTCTGATCCAGGTGTGTCTTGCAACTCCTTGACGTTGGCGTTGTAGATGCAGAGACCGAACTGGTCGAGCTCGGATTGGACTTGCTGGATGACTTTGTCCTTGAACACCTTGCGCTCGCGGAACAGCTCTTCCATGGTCATAGTGCTGACGATGCCTCTTGTTTCGCCCTCGATGATGCCCTTTACGATGTCCTGGACATGATTCCTTCCCGCGGCGACAGCGACCGCGCCTTGGGACGCGGATGCAGTCGGTCTGCCGTCCGACTCGCCAGTCAGTAGTACAGCGTATTTCTCCAGCGATTCCAAGGAATCCTCTGGACCAATGGTGAAGACAGCTGGGAGAGAGAACTTCAGCTTCTCAACGGTCATAGCCGTCAGGTTCATCGAGAAGTCGAAAGGCGTGATGCTGATCTTTGACACCTTTTGGAAGGGGAGGACGAATGCCTGATGATTGGGTCAGCAGTGAATGTTTGAGGTGGAGGCGGTAGATGGTACCTTCTTCTTGACTGTGACCTTCTCGATACCTGCGCCAGTGATGACGAGGTAGGAGTTCGGCTCCGCAACATGGTACCAGACGCCCATCTTGACAGCTTTGCCTCAGTAGTGCGTGGAAGTGTTGCTGGTGGTCCTCAGGTATCCTGCGCGGATAGCAGATTTTCAAGTCGAAGTGACCCGATATTCCCGTGAGTTTTTTGTTGCTGGATAGACGATTTAACTTGATCGAGAGAAAGGTGCAATTTATACCACCTTAGAAGCCCCCGAAGAGAATGAGTGTACAGGTGACGTAGAGGCCGAGAAGCAGTTCCAAGATAGCTCAACGGAAACCTGCTCAATAAATACCTGGTAATCCGCTCGTCGGTTGGGTGGTGCTCTCAGACAAACGCTCAGAACAAGCTCCCAACAGATTGATGATGGCCTTCAAGGCCCAGGCATCACCCTATACTTATACACTCTCTCACCTCGTATCCTCACAAAGCCCTCGCCATATCTCGGCACGCGGCACCCCTGCTTCACCGGTGAACCTGCTGCGCACTCCATACCTTGGCCGAATACGAGCCTGCTGACTGGCCGGTGAATGCACGGCCCAGGCGCTAATCCTGGTCCGGCCGCGCTGGATCCGTCTCACAGCCACAGAGGCTGGTCTCGTGATCTTGTGAGCGCGCCCGACGTTGGGGGCCGGGGCTTTCTCTCGTGTGTTGCGCGATGGCTACAAAGAGGGGGATCTCTTGGACCGTGGGTTCTTTGGGGCAGCATGGCGGAGGCGCGAGGCTGTACCTGTGGTTCAATCCAGGCAGCAGTGGATGGTCGCTTAGCTGCTGGTCGAGTCTTCTCTGATGGATACCTCATGGTGCGCATGCAATGGTGGTTGTGACATGTTCAAATCATCAACCCGATGTTCTGCGCCAAGCCTGCGCGGCCCGATGTGTGTCGACGCCTCACGTGCCCGTCGCTAGTCTACATAAACGGGAGTTTGTGCGCGAAGGTCACGTTATTCAGGTGTGGCGCGCGCGGGCCGGATACGAGGCTGCTTCAGGCATTCACGGCGGCGAGAATGCACGCGGTGACTGTGTTGGGGGTAGCCTTAGGTGTCCGGTTTGGTGGCGCGGGGGTCGAACCTCCGCAATCGTTTTCGTTCTCGTTGGCGTCTTGTCTTTACGCCTGCGTAACGCTTTCCCCCCTTAATACGTGCACACTCGAGCGTCGTCGATTATCATAACAACGGGATTCTATACGAGAATTACAGTGCTGGGACTGAAATCTGAACACAAGTGGCCTGCGCATGGCCTACCCTAGGGCAACACACCATACTTAGACTTCTGCCAATACTGCCAACATGAGCGAAAAGCACGACCCCGTCAGCCCGCCCTCCTACGCCGACTCCCTCCACCCCCAGCTCACCTCGACGTCCTCCTCAGCGCCCGGCCAAGGCCAATCCCTCCTCGACACCCTCACCCTCACCCGCGCTACCACCATCCGCTCCGCAATCCACACCTCGATCCTCCCAGTACTCTCCTCCCGCGCAGCCATGGGCTTGCCCTCCACGGTTCTCGCCCTCCTTCCCTCGGACATCCCGCTCCCCGGGCCCCCCGAGAAAAATGAGTTCTCCTTCGCGGGCTATGCAGGCGCCGAAGAAGCCGAAGACGCGGTCAAACTCATCGCTGGGGATGGCGGCGAGGAAGCAGTCGAGGCGGTGTGGCTCAGCGGGGAGGGCAACACGAGCGCGTTTTGGCGGGTGCCGGCGGTGGTGGAGGACTTGGAATGGGGGCTAAGGGATGCGTTGAATGATGGGCGGGGAGGGGCGCCGGCGGTCGTGAGGGGGGTGGGAGAGGCGAAGAAGAAGGCGAAGGAGAAGAGGAGATTCTTTGGGAGGAGGAAAGAGGGAAGGATCGAGGAGGAGAGTGCTGCGGTGGGAGCGGGGGAGGGAGCTGGGGCTGGCTTGGTGGCTGTCAGGGTAAGGGTTGAGGAGATTTGCTTGAGGACGACGAATGAGTTTGGGTTGTATGATACGATGAATAGGCAGTGTGTTGTTGTGAGGGTGGATGCGGGATCTTGAAGGCGGGAGAAGTTGGAAATTTGAATACAGCACCAGGACAAAAGTCTGAGTACATCTGGCCTGTGCATAGCCTACCCTAAAGCGACACATTGTAGTAATAATCTTGACCTGGTGCTGTAGGTTGATTGGTGTCTGAGACATTGTATTGGGCTGGATCTTGGAAATTCTGTCTGGCGCTGTAGGCTTATGCTTCCAGTTGGGAACCGCGCTGGGAGTGCTGAAACCGGGTTGAATTGATGGCAATCCCACTGCTACTGCTGGCAATCGTGTAAATTGATTCCATTCAGCAGAGATGTGCATGTAAACCCAATTATACCTGCTGACCATGCAGAGACGTCCCCCATATTCAATTAGGGCCAGATAGCTTCGGCAGGCACAGGTCAAACATCAACCAACCATGACCAAGGTCACTCGGGCTCGGCGATGCGCTAAAATGTCGACCCGTCGGACGTGTTGCAGCGTAAATCATGATTTGGGAACACGATGCGTGGTGGCCACCTGCACAGACCTTGCGTCATTCCTACATGGGCGGGCAAGCATGGGATACGACGGTACCGTTTGGCGATTGTTCGAGATCGACGATGACTCCTCTTCTGACAAAATCGGCATAATGTTCGGCTTGGAAATCTTCTCTGTCCTAAAGCATGAGTTTCAGCCATCTTTCTTCTCGCCTTGTGCATCGAAACCCAAGCACTCCAGTTGCCGTATAAGCTCGTTTATCTTAATCACCTTTTCAAACTGCTCTGGCAGCAGGACATCGCCCTGCTCCTTCTTGTCTTTGAGCTCTTTTGCTTGGCGCAGCTTCTTCAGCAGCTTCTTTGCTTCCTTCTCCTTCTCGGCCTCGGGATCGGCGGGAGGTGTGGAATCAGGTGCTGCTTTGTCCTCGGCGGGTGCCGTCTCAGCGGTAACGTTGGTGTCCGCAGCGGCAGCGGCTGCCTTCCTCCTAGCTTCCCGGCGCTTGGCATTCTTGTTGGCGGCAGGACTTCCTTTGGCAGGCTCTTCCTCCTCCTTCAACCCTTCAGCACCAGGGACGCCTCCCTTGCCGCGGTTCCGAAACCCCTCGGTGGCGCGATTCTTGTAGATCTCGACATCTTCGGGCGGGCGGTAGCCGGGACGGACCCTTATCTCTTTCCGTACGGAGCCGTCGGCGCGCGTGGAAGATGGGACATGTCGCTCGCCAGTCTCGGATGTTGTGATACCGGCCCTTGAGACCTTCGTTGTCTCGACCGTGGGCATGTTGGCGAGACGAGGTTGCGTTCGAAGCACCGGCCGTGGGGTACTGTGCGAACTCGGAGCACCGGTTCAAGGCAGCTCACACGGCCTCAGGAGTGAGAATTGGCGTTCCCAGGTGGGCGTGTATCGAAGGAAGCGACTCTCAAGCGTCAAGAGTGCCGGGGCTCTGGCGTCGTGAAGGTGAAAGATCGGCAGGTGGTGGGTGAGACTCCAAACTGCTCACAGGCGCTAGCGGGCCGGCCAATCAGCGGCGCCGCGATAGGCCGGTAAGAATCTCGAAACCGAGCTTCTTCGTCCACGACATCACCCGCAAGCCCAACGAGACGCCCCCGACCACCGCCCGAAGCGCCTGCAGCACCTTCACAATGGCCGGCGTAAGCCAATTGACTCCCTGAAGCTCTCGTGTCGCGATGCTAACCGACCCGCGCAGCTCACGTCCTTCGTCTACAAGCAAGCCTCCCTTTTCGCATCACCTGCCCCGAGCTGGCACTGACTTCAACCGCAGCACCGTCTTCCGGAGCAACGTCACTATGCTCACCACCGTCTTCGCCTCCGCCTTCGCCATGCAGCTGTACGTACACGCAGAGCTTCCAGCATCTTCCGAGGATCGCGCACTGACAGGGACAACAGGGCGTTTGACACCGGCTCCGACCGCATCTGGGACAGCATCAACCGCGGCGTGCGTATATCAAAAGCGCATTACATGGCTGATGGAAGCTAATACGGCTGCAGCGGCAATGGAAGGACGTCAAGGTCCGATACGTACAGAAGGCCGAGGACGATGATGACGAGTAAGGGTTGTGGGCCATCACAAGGGATATTGAGCGGTTTTGAAGGGTCGTCAGCAGTTTCCCAGGCGAGACACTGTACAGATGTGTATGTTACAGCGCGAAAATCTGCACCCAATGCACCAATAGAGTTTCCCATGTCACTTTGCAAGGGTGCCTGTCTATTCGTGTGAGGATTCCGTTGGCTGCCTACTATACTGTACGCACGAGTCATCCAAGTAAACCTCGACCAGAACTGACGTGGTTCCGAGTTGACATTGAAGTCAGCAAAAAATACACAAGGAAGCATCTTGTGCTGACTTGCTGTACCAAAAGTACCCCAAACTGAAAGTTATTCCTGGAACGCAGCGCTTCAGATCGCAGAAGAGAGCTGCGGCTCAAAAGTCCCAGCTATACCATGGGTACTCGTGATGCTCTTTCATACGTTTGGGGTGCCATGACACTGCCTGCAAGAGATCTATAGTGCATGAGCCCGCATACTGCATGCGGGCATGCGAAGCGTTCGGGGTAGCAGTCGGCCTTTCACCTCGCAAGGCAATTGCCACCAGCCAAGTCGTACCAATGTCTTGTTAGATGGGAACCGCGGCCCTGGCGTGCATTTCTTGGCAGTGACGCATCTCTAGATTGAAACCTCCAGCTCGCCGCAAGAATAAACGACCCCACGCTCTGGGGCTTTCACCCACGTACAAAAGGGCCCCGAACAGTGGCCGGTCCACGGCACGTCAACGCGCATCGCTCGTCGGAGCCAACTTCAGCACCAAACCCCGCACCGCTCCCCCGCGCTGCAGCCCACCTCGACGCACATGATGCTCGTATCCCTGCAAGAGCAGGAGCTCTGCCAGCACCTGCGCGAACTGCCGCGGCGACACAACTACCGCTACACCGAAAATGCCACCCGGGAGCTGAAGCAGATTCTCTTCGAATCGCTCGCGGGGCGTGGCGAATTCCTCCCGCTCTTGTTCCCCAACGGCCCGCCCACCGACCCGGAGAAGCCATGGAGCCTGCGCAATGCACAAGGCGCTGTGGAGGGCGCGGAATATACAGAGGCAGCGAGGGGAAAACCGTGTGGACACATTTTCAAGGGCGGGGAGGCTACGTATCGCTGCAAGACGTGTACAGCTGATGACACCTGCGTGCTTTGCGCGCGGTGCTTCGACGCCTCAGACCACGACGGACACCAGGTCTACGTCAGTGTGTCGCCGGGCAACTCGGGGTGCTGCGACTGCGGAGACGATGAGGCGTGGGTGCGACCCGTACACTGCAACATTCACACGGCTTCGTCGACGTCCGAGTCCGACTCCAAGTCAGCAGGAAAGGCCAAGGAAGGATCGGCGCTGCCTGAAGAGCTGCTCGAGAGCATACGCATGACCATCTCACGAACGCTCGACTATCTCATCGACGTGTTCTCGTGCTCTCCGGAACAGCTACGATTGCCCAAGACGCAAGAGTCTATCCTCGAAGACGAACGCGCATCGCGGCTGACGGCGAAGTGGTACGGTCCTGGCGACCAGCCAGATGAAAATGAAGAATTCTGCCTGGTGTTGTGGAACGACGAAAAGCATACAGTACACGATGTTCGAGACCAGGTCGCGCGGGCATGCAAGCAGAAGCTGGCATTTGGGCTTGCCAAAGCCCACGAAGTTAATGACATCGGTCGCGCTATGGTCATTGCAAGGGGGGGCATACCGGATCTTTTGAAGATGGCAAAAATAATCGAGGATATCAAACTAACCGTCACCATTCGGTCAGCACGCGACACTTTCCGAGAGCATATGGGCGGTGCTATTGTTGAATGGATCTCTGACATTGCTGGGTGCAGCGTTGGCGAGGATAATGAAGTGCTGCGACGGACTGTCTGCGAAGAGCTACTGAAGCCTTGGCGAGTCGGCAGCGAAGCAACGAATCAAAACATCGGCAGAAATGGTCTCGATGACCACGAGATGGAGGACAAAGAGGGCGAGATGGAAGGCCTCTACATCCGCTTTTTGACGACACAACGCCGTGCGCAGATTGCACAGCTGAACCGCCAACGGATCGGCAACAACGAAGGTGCTCAAGCTTCGGATGCAGATGAGGAGGAAGCCGAGAGTGCTGCCGATACCGGTGATGGCGAAGATGGCATGGATATAGACGAGCGTAAGTATTCAAAACATCTGACCATCATGCACGCTAACGATCACCAGTGGATCGAGACGGCGATGTGAACATGGAGCCTGAGGATCCACTTGCTTTGATAGTGAGGCTGCCCATTGGCAACACTCTCCCGCAAGCTGGCGACCTTACGCCTGCAGAGTCGGACAGTGAGCCTACCATAGGAGCTCCTGCGTTGAGTCATGTTGAGCCGTCGTTGCCAGTTCCGGAGACACCACGGACGAAATCAATATCGTTACGACCCATGCGGCCCCCTCAGTACTGGCTAGACAAGCCTGAGGGTTATGGAAGGACAACTGGAACTCCTGCACATGAAGATCTCTGGCAGCGGTTACGCCTCGACCACCTCATCCTCTACGACCTCCGAATGTGGAAGCAGTTGCGAATCGGCGTACGAGACGTGTTCATCAGCACCGTTGTGACAATCCCGCAGTTTAAACGCCTTTTAGGCTTGCGGTTCGCAGGCGTGTACACGGCACTGGCTCAACTTTACCTGATCGCAGATCGGGAACCTGACCATTCGATCATCAACCTCTCTCTGCAAATGCTCACTACCCCATCGATAACAGCCGAAATTGTTGAGCGAGGCAACTTTCTCACCAACCTGATAGCAATCTTGTATACCTTCCTCACCACTCGGCAGGTCGGCTACCCATGGAATGTTGATCCCAAGGCGACGCTCGCTTTTGAACAAGGCGCCGTTACCAATCGTCGTATGTATCATTTCTTTCTCGACATGAAGTATCTCCTGGGAGCGGAGCATGTACAGGGAAGGATTCGCGAAGATGAGCGCTATCTCCTGCAATTCCTGGATCTGGTAAAACTTCACCAGGGCATCTGCCCGAATGTCCGGGCTGTTGGCGAGCATCTGGAGTACGAAACAGAAGCATGGATCAGTGCTTCTTTGATCACACGCGAGATCAACAAGTTGTGCCGGCAGTTCTCAGAAGCTTTCGTCTGGAAGCGCGAAGAGGACTCTGGCGAGATTTGTCGAGCTATTCGGGCAGCTGCTAAGGTCGCCATTATCAACTCCCTCGGCGCTGAACGAAATCGCTTCGACCAAGCTGAGCTCAAGAATGAAACACGGTTTAAGACCCTAGACTGTCTCGAGTTCGATGCAGAACCGTCCAGCCTGTTGGGTCCTTCTTATCGGGTTGTGGATTGTGTCGTAGCTCAGGAGCCGATGAGCTTTCATCATGCGTTACATTACACTGTCTCGTGGCTCATCGATCGTGCCCGCGGTATGCCCAAAGAGCACCTCCTTGGGCTACTACAATTTTCGCAGGATGAGCTACGGGAGGGCAACAATCCTGTGGAGATTACTATTCCCGACTACCAGCCTGAAGAGTATCTGCTCGCCTTGTTTGACTTTCCGTTACGAGTGTGTGCTTGGCTTGCTCAGATGAGAGCGAGTATTTGGGTCAGAAACGGTATCACTTTGCGGCACCAGATGACGCAGTATCGTAGCGTCTCTCAACGCGACGTGTCCTATCAACGGGATATCTTCTTGCTACAAGCAGCCTTCGTTCTGTGCAACCCATCAGTATTCTTGGCAAGCATGGTAGACCGATTCGGTGTCCTTGGTTGGATGAGTGGAAAATACGAGGCCGCCCACCATGGCTTCGAAGACACACAAGCCGTAGAGGTTGTCGAGGACTTCGTACATCTTCTCATCATTCTGCTCAGTGACCGGTCGTCCCTCATTCCATTGGAAGACGAAGTGGAACCCCAGATCGCGTTGATACGTCGGGACATTGCGCACGTCCTATGTTTCAAACCGCTCTCATATTCGGACATTACCAGCAGGCTTGCAGAACGTGTACAGAATGCCGAGGAATTCCATGAAGTTCTCGACAGTATTACAAAGTTCAGGCCGCCGGAGGGTCTCTCCGATTCTGGAACCTTTGAGCTAAAAGAGGAGTTCTTCGAGCTCATTGATCCTTACATGCATCAATATAGCCGCAATCAACGTGAAGAAGCAGAGACTATCTACAAAAACCACATGGCGAAGAAGACAGGGAAACAAGCTTCCGAGATTGTCTTCGAGCCGAAGTTGCGACCCATCACATCTGGCCTTTTCCAAAACCTGTCCGACTTCACTCGCCAGCCATTGTTTACACAAATTATCTACTACCTGCTGGGGTACGGATTAATGGCCTCCACCAGCACTCCCAACATCCCTGCCACTCGTGTTGAGAGCTATGTTCAATTTGTCCTACAACTTTTGCTTGTCGCTGTGTTGGAAGACAAGTCAGTGCAGCATGAGTGGTCGCAGAATGCATCCGACTCCTTTGTCACTTCTGTGTTGACAAAGCGCGCCAACTTTGGATTGTCTGATCATCCTACCATCCTCTCCATCCTAAAGAGCTTGTCCGAGAAGGATGAATTCAAAACTTGCGAGTCTAAGATCAAGCTCATCATGCACCGCTTGAAGCAACGACAACCAAACACGTTCATCATCGCGACTGCCGCTCTGAACATATCTGCTGAGCGTATGAACACCGCTTCGCCTGCTACAATTACCCTCCAGGAGAAGGAATTGAAAAAAAAGCAGGCTCTTGAGCGACAAGCACGCGTTATGGCATCATTCAAAGAGCAACAAGGCCAATTCATGGCGAACCAAGACTTCGATTGGGGTGAGGAAATTAGCGACTTGGAGGAAGAGATTGCTCCGTTAGCTACTGGACAGGAGAAGGTTGAAAAATACCCCGGCGGAACCTGCATACTGTGCCAAGAGGAAACAAACGAACAGCGGCTGTATGGATCATTTGGCTATGTTTCTCGCAGCAACATACTTCGGCAAACAAACACCGATGATGTGGACTGGGTCGACGAAGTCGTGGAGAATCCGGTCAGTCTCGATCGATCCGCTGAATTAATCCGCCCCTTTGGCGTATCCGGGAAGAATCGCCGCACTGTCGAGAAGGTTACATCCAAGGGAAAAACGGCCATCATGGAGCGGCAAGACCTCGGCAAGGGATTCCCGCGAAGATATACTCGATCCGGCCCGGTATCTACCGGCTGTGGCCACATCATGCATTATGCATGCTTTGAGGTCTATCTGCAGGCGACGCAGCGAAGACACGTCAGCCAGATAGCAAGAAATCACCCGGAGCGGCCCATGTACAAGGAGTTCATGTGCCCACTGTGTAAAGCCATGGGTAACGTCTTTTTACCAATTATCTGGAAGGGAAAAAAAATAGCCTATCCAGGAGCGTTGGAGACGGCGTTCTCCTTTGATGACTGGATCGAATCAGAACTCGTCAAGACGGTTGCTCAAGCAGAAAAAGACCCAACAAGTGCAGAAGCCGACACACGCAATCTATCACCCGACCAAAAACCGTTTTTCGACTATGGTAGAGAAACGTTCATACAGCCTCTCGCAAACCGACTAATGGATATCAACAACCCGACATTCAACTCGTTGCCTGGGCCGCAGTCTTCTATACAACCCCGGTTCCAGATACCAGCCTTTTTGCAAAACGACGACCCTCGAGAACTGGTCGCAATTACTCCGGAATCCATCAGCGCCTCTGCTGCTCTTGCTTTGGGAGGTTCAGGTGGTGCATTTCCAATGCTCGAGCTTATGAAGGTCTACCTGCGCCTCAAAGAATCTCTGAGTGTCAACGGTGGTTTCTCTACGTTTGATCACAAGAGCCCTAGATCGTCCGTTGAAGAGCTCTGTCACACCGACGCTTTGGCAGAGGTAAGTCATTCATCACTTGACAAACAACGGGTGAATGTGTCCCGTCGCGTGGCTCTGTATTCCCTGTTCAACCCACCTACAGACTCCTGAAACATATCCGCAGTACGCTAATCTATTCCATCAGGTTCTCGGATATTCTATCTCTTCAGTAGAGATTGCCCAACGCGGAGTACAGTCAGATTCCATGCGAGGAACTCTGCTCGACAAGATTTCTCTTCAGTCACTAACGCACCTCCGTATCTATTCCGAAACAGTGTCTTCATACATATCCGTCGGAGGTCTCCGACCCAGCCACGCTAATCTTACATTAAAAGAAGTGTCTCGCAAACGTTTCGAACAGCGCCACCAGATTTTCATCGGCCATCCAAACATCTTCGAACCCGACAACTTGCCGTACGATCTCAAGGACACTACGCCGCTGTTAAGTCAGGATCCATTTATCTTTTTGTGCGAGTTCTCGATGTTTGCAGCACCAGAGTTTAGCCAAGACATCCATCATGTCCTTCGCTTGTGTTACTTGGCCGAGCTAGTGCGCGTCGCGATCACCTTCATTGTCGACCGACCTGCTATATTCGATGAGTATGGAACCGACCGCTTTGTTAATACCGAAAAGGTCAGCAACGGCACATTTACCTCTGCCGATTTCGACAGCATTCTTAAATTCGTGGGTATCGTCCTGAACATATACCGTCTTAGCAATTCGCCAGCACCTCTAGACTTCAACAACATGGCTATTCCGGATAAGTTCCGGGACGCGAAGTTTCTGTACAGTTTCTTTACACTGGCCTCGACATATGCGCTTCCATTTGTACGGAAGGCCGCCATTCTTATGCATGTACGATACGGTGTCGAGCTTCCTCCACTGGCTTTCGACCGGGTGGACGAACCTGAACTTGAGCGCCTGTCGTCGCTTCTGAGACTTCCTTCTCTTCACGAAATGTTTGCATCCCTATCGAATAATACCTCCGCCGGTCACACCACGCGCTCCGTCGTCGGAGGCTGGCTTCGCCACTTTCTCTGGGCCCGCGAAGGCCACTACAGCCCCGCACTCATCACCCTCTCTCATCCCTCCATCTTCGAGCTCGTCGGCCTCCCCAAAAACTATGACACCCTCACGGACGAAGCCATCCGCCGGCGCTGCCCCGCGACCGGTCGCGAACTCACGGACCCCGCCCTCTGCCTCTTCTGCGGCGAAATCATGTGCTCCCAAGGCGTGTGCTGCATGACGGCGGACTCGCGGGGCGGGTGCAATCAGCATCAGGCCAAGTGCGGGGGCAACATCGGGCTCTTCATCCACATCCGCAAGTGTATGGTGCTGTTCCTCAACGAGGAGCACGGGACGTGGTACACGGCACCGTACCTGGATAAGCATGGCGAGACAGATCCCACGCTACGAAGGCACCATCAGTTGTTTCTCAATCAGAAGAGGTATGATGTGTTGCTGAGGAAGGTGTGGCTTGAGGGGGGCGTGCAGAGCTTTATTGCAAGGAGGTTGGAGGGGGATATCAATAATGGGGGGTGGGAGACGCTTTGAGGGGGTGTGATGAAGGTGGAGATGGCAAGAGTGGGGATGAGACAGATTGTGTGCAGGAGATGTGGGAGTGATAGAGGGTACGGTGCATATTTGGATTATGTTGGTGCATGGGCAGGTGTTGCGCGGGTGTATGCGAGGATAGCGTAGCGCGGTGTAGAATATGAGAAGGGTACTGCACGTTGCTTTTACTTGCTGCGAAAGTAATTTTGATACGTAATCGATTGTCCTTTGCCATTTTCAACGGCCATGGCATAGTCATGCAAGTGGAGATCAATGTTTGACTTGTTTGGGAGTTGGGCTGTGATATTTGAGCTCGGTGCATGAGGCATGTACCACCCTTCAGCACGAGCATTCGCGAGATGCGCGCGAGTGACCAAAACAATTGCTGGTCATCTTGAAATCAAGCGTGGTGCGGAGTGGTGAATCATCTTTGCAAGGTTTTTGAGAATACAAATGTTGTTGGTGCTGGGGCTTACAATCGGAAACTGAGGGGAAGAAACGGTGGCGAGTTGGACTTGAGGTAATGTGCGCCCGTCGTTTTCGATGCCTTGACAACAAGCTGTTTGATCATGGATTAGTTTGCAATTTCTATGGGATGCTTTACTGCGGTACATTGAGTTCTCCTGGGACGTGCACAGCCCATCCCAGTATACACTTGTTGACTGAGAGAGTCTTGGTGGAATTCTCACCTTGTTATAGGTTGTTAAATCGTCATTTCAAAGCAAAGGTTACTTCAGGACCAAATAAGCGCTATTCTATGATGATTGCCAGCGTTATACATGTTTACCTCCTTTCAACCCAATACTGATCCAGTGCCTCCTGCCTAACCTCATACGCCCAATGCAAACAGGTCTGGCTAACAACCGGACTAACATCTCTCCCCTCCCCGGCGTCCTCACCATCATCAAACACACTCCTGATCCCCCTCATCACATATTGCTTCAGCAACGTCCTCCGCCACCGCCCTGTTTCCCCAACGCACCTCTTCCACCGCAATATCTGCCGCTCGTCATCCGCGCACCGCCGCCCCATCCAGAACCGGCAGTACCACTGGAACCACCCCCGCACATCATGCTCGTGCGCTATCCACCCAGAAGCCTCCCACGCCTCGATGCTCTGCCCACATGCGACGCCGTGCTTGTTGATCTGAGCGTTATACTCTGGGTTGACGAGGTACTGATCGACGTCCAGCCCAGCTGTCCAGTCGGCGGGTAGCTCGCGCCAGTCATCTGAGATGGTGATACCGAGGCGCTGAGAGTAGAGAGGGCGCCAGTAGGAGCCGCCGAAGCAGCCCTCGCGGATGATGTCGGCGGGGGATTTGTTGGGCGTGAAGTCCGGGTGGGAGGCGAAGTGGTACGTTCCGAAGGAGTCACGGATTGGAGCGGAAGCGACGGAGTCCCAGGCTTTCCAGCGGGTTCTGATGCTTTCTGGGTCTGGATGGGGGGAGTTTGATTTTGGTGCTTGGGATGGGACACGTGAGGCTTCTCCCGTTGCGGCTTTTCCTGCAGAAGATTTGGCGCGGGAAGACGGTGGGCCAGTATCCTCGATGTAATCTGGACGTGCAGAAGCGCTGGCAATGCGTGCTGAGCTGCGTGTTGGTGGTAGGATATCGAGCTTGCGCCATTTCTTTGCTGAACGTCGTGGTGGCTGGAGTTCTTGCTTCACATGGTTGTGCTCCAGCTCCAGCTCTTGCAGCAAGATGGCATTGCGCTTGATATTTTTTTGTCGGCGCTGCTCAAGGGTACCCATTGTGTTTGTAGTAAAGAGTAATGGTTCGCGTTCGCAAGCGAGTGGACGCGTAGCTCAGTACATGGCGTTGACTACGTCACAGGCCAATATGAAATGCGCTAGTACCAGATAGGTCTAGCGCATGAACAACTCGCAGATTCACTGGAGTTTCTCTATCTCGTAAGCCCCCTTTATCTCAAATAAGGTTTTCTACTCTAGAAATATCATAGCACACATTTTCTTCTCGCTTCGACATCCGTGCTTCATGGTTCGCCTTACGTTATCACGCAGTTATGGCAGATTAGATGTTTCCTTTGTGCCCATGTGCTCTTGCCCGATGAACATTCGTGCTTCCCGTTTGTCTCCCATAACTTCCCCATGGAAATGTTGAGCAAACGAAAAGCGTTCACTTCCCAGAATTTAATAAGCAACCCCTAGATACAGGCTGCGCGGTGCAGCGGCAGTTTGCTATTCATATTTATAATCGCTATGGCTACAATCGCGTGTCTTTATGTCGTTTTATTGAACGAAATGTTTAGGAAATTCTTCGGGATGGGGTCGAATTCTGCACATAGTTGGGATATTCGTCTAGTGTCAGTCTCATGTATTGGCTTTGAAACGTGCTTCAAGACAGCGAGGACAAAAATGCAATGCTTCAACGTAGATTGGTCTTGAGTAGTGGCGTGCGCGCCGACAGATGATGCGTGGGATCATCAATTGACAGATATGGTGTATGAGCGGAAGTTTGAGATGGACCTAGAAGGTTTTGTCCGTGCAAGATGCTGCAGATTTCGTTGGCTTTTCAAGATATGATACAGAACCATGCAGTTTTGGGGAATGTTGAGAAAGATGAAGATTATCCTGTGATCGAGCGACCAAATCACATCGGGATAGACCATGTACCGTATCAGAACATACCCAATCTTATCGTTGGTATTGTTCAGACTCTTGGTGCTCCATTCCATGGTGCCTTGTAAATCGTGGTTTACCCGAATCACTAAAAATAGATTCCCACATACGAATAAAGATCCTCCCATATTCTCAAGTTTCTCACCGAAGAATTCACTGTACCTCTCAAGTTTGTCCTGAAGCACACTCAGAACCTCCAATTGGACGCCTGAACCAAAATAGTGCTACGAAAAATGATCGAAACATTGACCCTAACGTTTGATCCTCGCCACCAGAAAAGCTCGACGAATGTCGTTTAGTTAGACTCATTGCTCTTGGAAATGAAGAGCAAAGGCATAATATTCGACTAAACGCTGTAGTAAGTAGGGATAACCTTATGGGGTCGCTGGTCCGTTATAACATAAGCCAGCAAGCGTTTCGCTCGAGTTACTGTGCTGCTGAGAATACATGGCGCCAGTTGAAGTCATAAGAACAAGTTAGATGCATTCTGAGCTACATCTTAGCCCGGAACTCTGCATGCTCATCTACAAGTGGTAAATTTCCCAGTAACCGTGCGCCTTTGGTGCCTTCCATGAGTACATTGAAGGCTTGCCGGCTACCCAACTCGCGCCACTTCCACACTTGGATCGCTGGACGTGTCGATTGGATGCCCTCAATCACATCAACAACCCAGTTACCAATGTTAGGGAGATACTTGAACGCGTGCCCACTTACTCCCGTGGCAACAAACAATCCTGGTGTATCAGGAACATAATCTATGACGAAGGAAAGAGTCCGTGTACCAGCAAGCCCTCGTCATTTCAATCTTGATACCCTCATTTGCAAGCTCAGGTAGGTACTCCGCAACAAAGCGACGTAATACTTTCATAGCCTGAGCAGGTATCTTCTTCACCTGCTGACCTTTAGTCCAACGCGTGATCGGCACACTTCGTTCAACTCCATCGCCCTGACGTTCCGGATTTGTGTACTTTGTCCCACGATACCCAATCTTCATGTATCCATTCTCGACCCGCGGAAAGCCGTATAGGCCACGTTCAGCTCCATCTCGCACTTTCCAAAGCCATGTTGGAAAGTGTTTAGGATAATATCTGTCCCATAGCGACGAAGTACGCGGTATCTTGTAGATGATGACAGACCCGGCGGTGGCTTCGCACAGGCCATTAAGCTCTGGGAAGAGTGAGGGCGTTCACCCACCGCACGCCATAATCGTAAGCTTGGCAGGGTGGAACCTGCTGTCCTTGTTCTTTATTCCTGTTAAGCTTCTGTCGATAGCAGTCATAAATGCACCAGCCTTAGGATACAGAACGCCGAGCTTGCGTGCCTTTTGCAGAGCAAGCCTGCATCCTTTATCTGCGATCGCAACACTACTAGTAGAGTCTAAGACGCCAACGTTTAGCTTCCCTCTCTTCTGGCGTAGGAATGAATCCATGGCCTAACTGATGCCTCTTGATGCCGCAATCGCGTGGTGCTCTTTGTTTGTCCTGATTACCTGCGTGTAACTACTGTAACTTTGGCCAGACTCTTTTATATTTGCGACTGTGGCTTTCTTTAAGTCTGGAAGCTCTTCGCCGTTGGTTAAACTGAGACTCCGTATTGAATGAACACTCTGTCCGCTCGTGACATGCCCTCTGGCATATCGATGCCATTTTTCAGATCGGTGTTCCATTGCTTCCAAGAGGCGATCGCTTCTATCGATAGTTGTTGATATTCTGTTTGTGATCCGCACGCGGAACGTATATTTTGTTGATATTGGCCGAGGCACCATCGCAACCCTTGAAATAATAATACTGTGTCGCATCGTAGGGTTGTTTATCAAAAAAGTAACGTTCTTGTAGCCGCGTCGAGCCAGGTGCAAGGCGGTGGACAGGCCAAAGATTACGGCGCCGACAATGTTGATGTGGTCGTTCTTGGACGGAGATAGGCGCGCCATCTTCTCCGCGGGTATATGCGACAATAATACGTGTGACTTCCGGAGCGCCAATCTACCTTATGCGTTTGAAAAGAGCAACGTTGTACTGGCTGTACTTACGGGTTTGTTCGAAGGAATGAGACAAGGCTCGAGTTCGCTGCAATCAATGCCTCCAGCGATCTCGTTGCGGAGATAGGAACGACATGGCAGACCGATATCGCGCTCCTGCAACTTGAGGTCAGCATCCGCTTGGGGCTTTCAAAAAAACGCTAATGATCGCGAGACTTTCTTGCCGTATGCGCAGGGTTCTCGGAGGAATCCGAATCGGCCCTTTCCCCAGATAAGCGATACCTAACGGACACCCGGGACGTCCAGCATGAGCTTTTGCCACGGCTGGGGAATTTCACGATAAGAGGAATCCAGTTTCATGTTACGCCCCAGTATGCCTTGATACGAGGCGACCAGCACTACCTATGTGTTCGCCTTCCCAATCAATATCGTGGATTGCATCCACGTTAGTTGCAACTTCAGACAGCATCCCGGGTCAGTTCCAGCTTTCTCGTCTTCCGATCAAGTGCATCTAGGCACATGTAGAACGTGAACAACAGTTATGGGTGTCTTCTCCGACCCCACGTTAGCTCGATATGTGCGCGCCATCAAGAATTCGCCTCGCGAGCTCATCTTCAATCGTCGCTTGCTCGTATCAGCTGCATTTGTATGCGACCGCCGGCATCCCCATCAGTAAGTCCAGATTGAACTCGCGATGTTTTGCAGGAACATTACTCCGTGTAGCGTGGGATCAAGGCTCGTCGTCCATCGTCCCATCATTGCCCGGCTTCCAGCGAGATTTCGGGATCACCTCTGGCGCAAACCCATCGCAAATATCGAACTTCATTTCCTTCCTATACTTGATTGCTGGCGTCGGAGCTGGTCTTTCGTTCTTCATAAATGATCGGATCAGACGTCTTTGGCCTCTCCGCCTGTGCATCGCGATTTGGATCATCGGGCAACTAGTTGCGACCTCCGCAGGTTCACTTGCGGCACTATATACAGCGCGATTCATTTAGGGCCTAGGCATTGGCCCATTTACCGTCACTGGACCCGTTTCGATCGTTGAGATCGCACCGTACGAGATACGAGGACTGGTAAGCTTGTCCAGTGTTACCGCGCTGTGTTTGCGCATGACCATAGGCTAATGTGACCTAGCTTGCGACATGGTTTTCTGTAGTCATGCTTCTCAGCTTGACCGTCAGCTGTTTCGTCGTATATGCTAGCTTCCTGCACATCGCCATAGGCCGCTTGCAATACCAAGTCGTTTGGTTTGTGCCTTGCATTGTCATCGCGATCATAATCGGGCTTAGCTTTTTCGCGATGAGTGTGTCGCCGCGTTGGTTGATGCTCGCTGGGCGTGAGGAAGAAGCCGTGGAAACGCTGGTCGCTCTGCGCGGCTTACCTGCAGCTTACCTGCGGATCATCCGTATGTAGCACGTGAACTTTTCGAGATCCGGAACCAAATAGAGAGCGAGCATGTCAAGTACAGGGATGCGGCTGGAGACGGTATCAAGACCGTCCTGCCGTGAGTTCAATCTTGGTGCATAGTGGACCCTGTCTTGACTCAAACTGACTTTAAACTCGCATGTTAGGGAGATATTCCTGGTTCCTGCCAATCTTAGGCGCGTCCAACAGGCCTATTTGTCGTACAGTCTGGCTCAGTTGTCGGGTGTGCCAACTCAGTGACAAGCTACCTCGTTCCTATCTTGACCATGATAGGTGTGGGAAGATCGACGGATCGATCCATGTTCCTGACTGGCATGTACTCCATGTCAAAGTTCTATACTCTTATCGCATCTTTCATCTTCATTGATGCTCTAGGCCGCAGGAAGTCTCTGTTCGTCGGTATCTCCGTGCAGATGATCTCCGATATCTACATCGGAGTGTTTCTCAAGTATAAGCAAGCTGGCTCGGTGGCTCCTGGATCATCCGAGGGCGCAATCGCAGCCATCTATATCCATGGATTTGGCTATGCCGTCGGTAAGTGCGAGCATGGGCATTAAATTATTCCCTCCGGGGTAGCAACTTGTCGTCAAACACTCCAATGCGAGCTAACGCCTGGTCTAGGTCTTCTCGTCTTCCCATAGGTACGTCTTCGGTGCTGAGCTATCGCCCAATAACATCACGTCCTTTGGCAGCGCGCTCACGCAGACTTTCCATTGGCTCTTCTATCCTGGTGTCAACAAAGGAACGCCATCGACCAAGGGAGACTTGATGCCGGTCGGAGTTTATGTGCCCGATGCGGGAAAGGAGCTAGGGGTAGGTAGGTACCATGCTCATTCTGCCGTCAAGGATGACGTTAAATACCGTAGGTACCGGTAGGTAGGTAAGCGAGAATCCCCTCCCTCTGTTTCCTTATCAACTGCATCTTAACAGTCACCAACATGTAATGCTCCCGAGCCATTCGCGCCTTTTCCGGTCAAAATAAGCAATGAAAGACCTGGGCCAAAGTGTGTCCGCCTGGGTGAGCGCACCATGCTAGCGTGCATTCATTTCAAGAGCAAGAGCAAGAAGCTGAAGGTGCGCAGACTGTTGAAACCACACATGGGGCCATGAACCCATCTTGATCGTGAAACAGTGCGATGGAAGAACTCCCAAATGCCAGAATTGTGTCCGTGCATGCAGAGGTAAGAACCTCGGGTAGCCTCATAGGCCTGTTCAGCTGTCGTAAAGCAGATTTCTTGGTCGAAGACCCTGCAACGGGCCTGCATAGGCCCAGGGACTATGTCAGGTTTTTAGAAGCGCGTGTTGCCTATCTTGAAGGTATTCTGCAGGAATCAAGACCCGACGTTGCACTGGATCACCTGGATGATCAGGCTGCACCATTCAACCAGACTGGCAATACGGCGCAGGAGCAAAACAACAATATATCCATGCAGGATGGCGGCATTGACTTCCTTGCATTTAATAGCGCGTCGCCAATGGGAAA
Source organism: Paraphaeosphaeria minitans (assembly GCA_015832175.1). Lineage (NCBI taxonomy): Eukaryota > Fungi > Ascomycota > Dothideomycetes > Pleosporales > Didymosphaeriaceae > Paraphaeosphaeria > Paraphaeosphaeria minitans. The sequence goes on from WJXW01000009.1 coordinate 2,241,200, forward strand.
CGTGCACGAGGAGAATGTGGACGACCTCTCATCAGAAGTGGCCTTGCTTTGCCTCAGCGCCGCCGGGCGTGGACCGCATTATTTCGGCTCATCATCTGCTGCTTCGTTTTCGCGGATCTTCAGCGCAACCATGGGACTTCCTAAACGGCAAGGAAGCTCGCAACATAGTATCGCTGGAGCTGAAAGACACGATCCAGAAGTACGTCGAACAGTTTCTGTCGGGTTTCCGTCTGCAAGGTCTCGCAGCTACCCTCACACAAGCGTACTCCAAGAACATTCATACGCAGCACCCGTTCTTACACAGACCTACCTTTCGCGTCTGGTAAGGAGTGTGCTCCAGGGCTCATGCCATCGGCGACCTGAATTCGGCTGGCGATATTGCACTCTTCTTCGTGCTAATCGTCTACGCCATTGGATCTCTCGCACTAGGCCCATCCCATCACGATTCTGCGGAAGCCTACTAAACCATGGCTCTCGATCACCAGGAGGGCGTGCTGAGGTTATTAGATTCTATAAATCCTTGTGGCGATGGGCTTGGTGAGTGAATTGCTGAAGGTGCTATGTTGACTCGTAGCTTGAAGATGAGGAGGTTCGTATCGATGCTGTGCCGTTCTTAATTGAGGGCGGCGTGAACTTCGGATGTTGAAGTTTATACTTATCTGAGACTGTCATCTTATGTTCTTAGATAACTTTATCTAAGGATACGGTCGTATCTGAGGACGCTCTGGATAGGGAATAGCCTGCCAATACTCCGCAGTGGGCGAAACTGGGCACGTGAGCGCTGCATTGGCTCTGTTAGCGGCTCTTGGAGAGACTACGGAGTGGGACCACTTCTTGCTCGGCTTCCTCTATGTTGTGCAGCCAAGTGTGGAGAAGAGTGACTTCTAACCACATGACTGAGCATGGGGCACAGTGGGTGATGAAACTACTTTGGTACGCACTCCATATTGCCAAGAATTTGAATTCACTATACAATCTAAATTCGTAACCTAGCATTTAACGAGGGTGTTCACAGCTCCTGGTATGTTACATTCCAGCACGCTATGTCTTCCACGACCATCACAGCCTTGCCGTCGGGCGAAGTCACGGGTAATTCATTTGTACTTAATAAAACGGAAAGTAACAAGCCCGAAAGCCGTTCTCGCATTCCATGGCCCGCGACAAAAGAAGCGCACCGAAAATGGCAGAATGGCAGGCGCATTTCGCGTATTCGCCAAGCTCGGTTTCGCTGACGGAGGAAGCGGACACATCAGTTTGAGAGGTCAGTCGGACGATCCCAACCAATTCGCAATACACTGATAGATATAGACCCCATACAACCCAATACTTTCTGGATCAACCCCTATGGCGTGCACTTCGCCCTCTTCACCGTCTCGGACATGGTTCACGTCGACGGGCACGGAACCCGCATCGGCGGCGCCGAGAAGCTCATCAACACCGCTGGCTTCATTATCCCGCAGACCAGACCTCCACGCCGCATGCCACATGCACAGTCCCTACGGCCGCGCGTGGTCGAATTTCGGTCGCCCGATCGACATGCTAAATCAGGATAGCTGCATGTTCTACGACGACCTTGAGGTATATACGAACTTTGGGGGTGTTGTGTTCGCGAAAGAGGAAGGCGGGCGGCTTGCGGAGGCGCTGGGGTCTACGAAGAAGAATATGATAGTGCAAAATCATGGACTGTTGACGTGCGGGGGGATGGTGGGCGAGGCGGCGGCGTTCTTTATTGCACTGGAGAGGGCGTGCCAGTGTCAGCTGCTCACTGAAGCGGCAATTGGGGGCGATGTTGGTAAGGTTAGTGGGTTGCATAAGAATATTGTTAGTGAAGAGGAGGCGGCGTATACAAAGAAGGGCACGGGGACCGCTGAGGTTATGTACATGCAGTTCGAGCCAGAGTATCAGTTGATCCTGAAGGAGACGAAGGGAGACTTTTTCGTCTAGTTGCAGGTCCGAAAAATAGAGCTGTTACCGAAGAACAGTGACATCTAGCCAGAACAAGGCCGAAGTTAGCCCAGGATAGGCTGTGAAATAGCTGGATATCTAATTCTTCCACCGCTCTGGTGTCCTTCTAACCAAGCCCGAGTAGAACCACAAGCCCATGGTATACACATGGTACACCGGCACCCCCACCCTCCGCTGAATAGCTTCCGCATATGGCGGCATCTGCGTGCACTCCAATACCACCGCCCCAAGCTTCTAACCCTGCGCTCTACCCTCTCCACCAACTCTCCCGCTGCATCGACTATTTCCCGCTCCATTACAACTTTATTATACTTCTCGCCCTTCTGAATCACCCTCTGGAGATGCCCATTCCTCGGCACCGTCTGTATCCGTACACGCCCAGCATCCACACGCAGCGCGTCCAAACGCCCCCCTCCCAACCTCTCCTCGTCATACGTAAGCATACCCACCACCTCCGCCACCCCCAAGATGGCAAGAATACTCGGGAGCTGCACCAGCGCGCTTGTGGCAATTGGAATCTGAGTTCTCTCGCTTAACTCGCGCTGTGCCAGCGCAAGGAAGCCGCAGCTCGTAATGATGCCCACACAGCCTCGTTCAGCGAGCTCGTTGCTGGCGGCGACGAAGCGGTCGATGAAGGAGGGGGGGTAGGCGGTGGAGGTGACGATTTGGGATTCGGAGGTGCCGGGGACGAGGGCGTGGATGAGGGGAAAGGGCCAGGTGGAGGGGTGGAAGGGGTCGCCTGGTGGGCGGCGGATGGAGACTTGGACGGCGAGAAAGCCGAGGGGTGGAGTAGCTTGGTGTTGTGATGGAAGCCTTTTGGAGTTGTATCTATCCGTGACTTCAGAGCGTGCTGAGGAAAGTGACATGTTGCTTTCGTCCCGCATTCCAGTCGAGCTCGCATACTCAAAGTCTTCGTCGCTCGTCAACTCTGCTGAATGGCGAATGCACGTGAATTGATGTGATTGGTCAGTACTATCTCGGATTCTTCCGAGGGCGCTTGCCTCAATTGGATCTAGTCTGGTCTACCGATAAGCGCGGTGGGTCTACCATCTCGGGAGGAATCCAGAGCCCCTCACCATCTCCACAACTGATTCCGCCGCGACTTCGGAATCGGAAACACAGCACGAAGAGATGGAAATAAGTGCGCTCTCCGATGGGAGACGAGATGCAGTCTGCACCGCGTCACCCCTCGTGTGTCCCCATCCCAATCCCACTGTCCTTCCCATCCCACCATAGACATTCTCCCCCACTATCACCATCCCTCCCGCCAACATCCTCACCCCAAAACACCCCCACACTATGGGCTCAATGCCGCACCGCAGACCCCACATCGTCTGCCTCGGCACCCCCAGATACGCAGGCGCCGACTACCTCTCCGCCTTCTCGCAGACCTTCGAATACTCGGTGCTAAACGCCACCAACCGCGCCGAAACCATCGCGCAGATCCCCTTGCTCGTCGCAGGTAAAGGCCCCATACACGGCCTCATCATCCGTATGGGCACGCCGCCCTACGAGCCCTTCGACGCCGGCCTGCTCTCCGGCCTGCTTCCCCATGTCAAGATCATCGCGAGCGCGTCTGCGGGGTACAACAAGTTTGACGGGGACTGGATGAGCGCGAATGTGATCACGTTCTGCAACAGCGTGAATGCAGTTGCCGAGGCGACGGCGGATATGGCTGAGCGTGCTGCGAAACACGAGTTGTGCGGAGCGCAGCGCGAGGGCGGAGACGTGACGGGGAGGGATCCGGCGGGTCTGACGCTGGGCATCGTGGGCATGGGAGGCATTGGGAAGGTAGGTTGAGATGGAACGAGATGCAACGCAACACTGACAACCCCACGTGCACAGCACCTCGCCAAAAAGGCGACCGTGTTCAATATGAACATCGCATACCACAACCGCACGCGTCTCCCTGCCCTCGAGGAAAAGGCCCTGAACACAACTTACCACGTCCCTCCTATCCGCCCCCGAGTTCGCCGCCATGAAGGACGGCGCGTTCCTCGTCAACACCGCGCGCGGCGCCATTGTCGACGAATACGCGCTCAAAGAAGCTCTGGTGCGCGGGCTAGACGTGCTGTGCGATGAGCCGGGTGCGGATACGTGGTTTCTGAGCCAGGAGAATGTGGTTGTGCAGCCACATCTTGGGAGGCTGACAAATGTAGCGTTTAGGAAGGCGGAGCGGGAGTGCTTTGAGAACGTGCGGGCGTTTTTTGACGAGGGGCAGGCGAGGAGTCCGGTCAATGCGGAGAAGGTGAGGAAATAGACGGGAGGCGTTTGCGGAATGGCTTTAGTGTGAAGAGATGTATGCCAGGTAGAAGAAGGATGTGTAAAAGCACTGCAGGATTACTGTAGTGTGGAGAGATGCATGCCAGGTAGAAAGTTGTGCAATAGCATTGCGGGATTACTTTAGTGCGAAGATATGTATGCCACTAGCGAGTGAAGCGACATGAAGACGCCAAAGGGTATCATAGCCAATCCGAACCAGATCAAACCGCCCAACCAAAGAAAAGTACAAGGAAATCGCCCCCAAGCCAACCCATGGTACCATTACCCTCGTACTCCCCCATATGTGCCAGTCAATTTGTTTTCCTCACCCACGGAAATGGTCTACATCTCATCAAACACGCGCGCATTGAGCGCCTGCTGCATGTTGTTGGACGGCAGCGCCGAAGGACCCCCTTCGCTACCCCCCGGCTGAACGCCAAAGTCACCCGAATTCGTCGGCCCGGGCATGAAGATGATCTTGCTGTTCGCGCTCTTCGCCATGGCCTGCATCGCCTCGAGGTACCGGATCTGCATGGCGGGCGCGCTCGAAAGAATATCCGCCGCCTGGCGCATGAGCTTCGCGCTCTCCACTTCGGCGCGTGCAGCAATGACCTTGGCCTCTCCGGTCCTCTTGCTCTGGGCGGCCATGGACAAGGAATCCTGCAGGTCCTGCGAGAAGATGATGTCCTTGATGAGCATGGACTCGACATCCACGCCCCAGCCAGCGGCCGTCTCCTCGACGATCTCGCGGATGCTCTGGGCGATTTCCTCGCGCCGCTCGATGACGTCCTGCAGGACGCGCGCGCCGATGACGTGCCGAAGGGTCGTCTGGGTGCGTTCGATGAGAGCTTGGCGGATGTTGGCGATGCCAAAGGCAGCTTTGTGCGGCGACGTGATGCGGTAGTAGATGACGCTGTTGAGGTGCAGGGAGACGTTGTCCTTGGTCATGCAGACTTGCTTAGGGACCTCTGATCTCTTTCGTTAGCATCGAGGCTGCCCAGGTGGGATTGGGGACGGGGATACGCACCGACGATCTGGATCTTGACGTCGACCTGGATCACGCTCTCAGACAGCGGATTCACCTTGACCAGGCCCGGGTCCACGGCGCGCGAGAAGCGACCAAACTTGGTGATGAGGCCAACGTTGCCCTGCTGCACCTGCTTGTACGGGTTGGGGCAGACGACGCAGCACGGGATGGCGCCCAAAGTGCCGATGCACGAGCCGAGCGTGTTGACCATGGCGCCGTACCAGCCGTGGTCGTCGGACTGCGCGTCGTCGGGCTTGATGGCGCGCGCATAGCTGGGCTGCAGGTCCTCTCTGCGCGGCGGCTGGATCTTGACGAGCGGCTCGTCCATGTTGCGCCTGGGTGTGGAGCTGCCGGCGCCGTTGGTTGGGATTGCGCCGTCAGACATGGTGAAGGTGTTGATGTTATCAGTGACGGATGAATTGCTGATGCGAGGAACAATAGGACGGGTCGACGTAGCGGACGACTCGGGCGTGTGTGTGCTGTAGCTGTTGGGCAATGCACTCATTGCGTGGGCAGGGCAGCACGGGTTGTTATATAGACGGCGACCTAAGTCACGTCAAGGGCGAGGGCGAGGATGGCAAGAGCGGGGAAGAACAGGCATCCACGTCGTGGCGCGGGAGGCTTGGCCGCCTTGGGCTATCTGCAGGGGGGGCTGTGCATACTGTGAATAGCAGCTCCTTACCACGTCCATGCACATCAACCGTCGCAAACCAACCTTGCCCGCCACACAATCGAGGTCTACTTTGCTCCACCCCTCCCGCTTGCGAAATGTACGCAGCATGTCCTCGAGTTGCACGAATGGCTTTGTTCCTGCACCCAGCGTGTCACCAGTGGCTTTGTTCCTGCACCCAGCATGTCCTCAAACTGCACCGACGGCATTATTCCCGCACCCAGCGCCCCCAAACGTCTGACCGGTGCGGACACCCCATGCGCCCCAATGTGATCGGCAGTCTCGGCTAGCACGGCCGCATAACCGCACACCGCGCGCCCCATCCAGCACCCTAGCAGCTCCCGTGATGGACACTGCATCATAGACGTCCCCAGTGCGGCACTCCACAGGGTCCCAAGGCTGCATCTCGGCGTTTGTGGAGCGGCCAAGACCGGCGCGCTTGTCATTGTTGTTGGCGCTACTCGGCGCCGTCCTTGGACGCCTGGCGACGAGATGGATGCCTCGGTGGCGAGTGAGATTGGGGCGACGCTGGTGGGCTGGGTCCTGTGGGCAAGGCAGGAAAGGCGTGGACATGACTGTGCAAGATGGAGAAGCGAGCGTTTTCCAGAAGCTTGGCGAGGCGTAGAGGTGGCCTGAGTTGACCATCACAGACATGGAATTGGCAGTCAATGCAAAGACTTTCGTATTCGGCCATTCCACAGCCGTGGACCGTGGTCGGCCAACGCCACGCCATCTAAAAAAGGAGTAGGAGGAGAAGGAGAAGGAGAAGAAGAAGAGTAGGAGGAGAAGAAGAAGGAGAAGAAGAAGGAGAAGAAGAAGAGGAGGAGGAAAAAGAAGAAGGAGAACAAAACAAGGCTACTCCCAACCCATGATACCCAATGCATGATGCTTGTAAATACGTCTTTCCCAGAGCTTCGCCGCGCATGCTCGCGTGCTCCTGCTAGACTATCACCGTAGCCATGTCTGAAAATACCTCCCCTACGTCGAGGTAGATGGGTCCCACAGTATCCATGGTATCTACAAGAACTGCGACCGTTGCTTGCCCATGACAAAATCTCGCGTCATCTCGAAGCTCAGCCAGCTGCTCGCCATGCTCGGCGCCACCTTGAGCAGGTTCGGCACTATGCCCTTGTACAGCCCGCGCACGCCCTCCGTCTTGACAATGTTGCCGATCGCGTCGCCGATGCCCGCGTACTGGTAGCCCATCCCGGACATGGTGTTGACCTGGAAGCGCCGCCGGAGGACGTCGAACGGGTACGTGCACGTCTGCGCAACGGCCCCCGAGACTGCACCTGCTGCCAGCTTGCCCACCGCGCTGGGGTCCTTCTGGCCCTCGGGCGTGAACTGTGTACGCGCCATCTCGTACACCATGAAGTTGAGGCCGACGTACGGCGCGACCCCTGCGACCGTGGGCACGATGCCGCGGTACAGCGCCAGAAACCCGCCTTCGTTCTTGTACATGCTCGTCATGATGCCCAACATGCCGGGAAGCTTCCGCCCTGCCTCGCGCTTGAGTGTCTCGAACGAGGCCGACTGGATCGAGAGGCGGGTGCGGACGATGTCGAGCGGGTAGGTTAAGGTCACCGAGGTGATGCCGGCGAGGCCACCGCACAGAAGGCGCTGGTAGGCGTCGAGGGGCGCACCGGGTTCGCTCTCGAAGAACTGGGGACGTAAGTATCGTACCGGGATAGCACAGACCTTGAGTTCCTGAGCACATGTTCCGTCGCCTTTCAGAGGCCATCCCAGGCTCAACCCCACACCAGTGCCCACCGCTCAGATTCAAGTCCTCCAGCCCCAGTCCCAAATCCAGACACCACAAAAGCAAACGTAGAAAGAATCGCCAGGCAGATGCGCATCGAAGAAAAGCAATCACTCACCCCTTTGTAGACATTGTATGCGCCAAACTGCACAGCTGAGTACGGCACGATGCGGATGCAATTGGTCCCGTTGCCAGCCATGAAACCTCTCCAGCCCTCATCCCGCCACATCTTGGCCAATGCCTTCGGAACCGACATCTTGTATTCATTGCGACCCACGCTCTGCACCTGAAAGAGGATCTTGAGGCGCTCGAGCGGCGACACGACGGTCCGCGAGACTGCGCCTGCTACGCCGCCGGCGACAAACGAGGCCACGATCGGCTGCTGGAAGAACTTGCGGAAGCTCTCGGTGCTATCCTCTACGTTTGCGGACTGCGGAAGCGTGTCAGCCTGCATTGGAGGGTTTCGGGCACGCAGGGGCGATTGTACGCCCTTGCGACCCGCAAGGTACACTCACAGGCGCTGGAGTCTCCGAGCTCGTCGATGTGGTCATTTTTATTCTCTCCGCCAAGAACCGTTCAGAATCGTCAACGCCACGCGCCGGCTGCACAATCCAGCCTGCACGCCTGTCGGAAAGAAGGAGAGGTCGCTTGGTGCTATGAAACGCTCATCGGTCGTCTCGTCGGGGATGCTGCGAGCGGGTGGTTTGCGGCGGGAGTGGAGCGAACGGGGGTGCGGCGCTGTCGTGAGTCCTAAGGCGGGCCATCCAATGCGTTGAGATGCAATACAGCGTGAAGCGCGCAAGCGGAATCGGCCGTCACGGCGAGTGTGTGGGCGGCGGTGTCGCGGTGAATGCGAGTGCGAGTGCGGGTGTTGATAACAATTGCAGTTGGCGATGACAGGGTGCCGAGGAAAAGAGGAAAGTTTCGGGACGGGGCCTCTAGTGCCGCCCACCCCATGTCCGCTATTCAGCCCTACGCTGCCGCCTGGCCTTACATGAAAAGCTTTCTCTTCCAGAACCCCTCCATCTTCTGGTCCCGCGTGCCTGGTCCATCTGGACACGTCCTGCAGGTCATTTTGCTGGGTGCACATGCCTGACGCGCCCTGGGTCGTCTGCAAGACAGTACAGCTGGTACGCTCGTGCACAGGCATCTCATGGACATGAGACGTGTTCTTCTGCAAGGTAGTGGGACAGACTTTCACATATGCTCCCTGTTTCTGCCCTCTGGCAGTCGCCATATTGGTTACATCAGCTGGGCTAGCATTTGACAGGTTAAGTCACGTGACCAAACGAATACATGATTACACGTGCCCACATAGTCACCTCGCAGGAATCAGTATGCCATCTCAAATTCTATTTTCTTTTGGGTCCCCCAAAGACAGCTTGGAAGAGCGTTTGTGACCTCGGTCTGCGTGGAAAGCGTAAAAAGACGACATGTCTTGGGATCTATGAGATTCAGCGTTCTCCCTCCGTCTAGGCCTCAAGTCATTGTCAGTACATTTAAGGCCTGTGCTGCCTCTCCATCAACCAAATCATGTCTCCTGGGGCAGGTTTCGGTAGGCAAAGTCTTATAAGTGCTGTCCACAGAGTGCACACATGGTACAGTCATGTAAGGGGTTTTCTTTTTTTGGACATTCCTCCCATAGAGAAGAGAAGAGAAGAGAAGAGAAGCGGAAGATCGTAATGATATTCCACGGTCCCGTTGTGTGTCGCACTACAGCTACATGGCAAGAGCGTTGCTATTATTTACGGCTCGAGCCAAGCTGGTGGAAAATCGCGCTGAAGCTCGACTATTTCTGGGTCCCCATGTCCTCGCGCCCACATGAAGCTTCGCGGGTCGCGTTTTTAGTCTGCCTTCCATGGAGCCTCTGGAGGGGTAATTCTTGTCTAGCGGTCAACAGGGTAGAATTCCACCGAGCACAGATCGCAGGTAATGTACCCCTAAACCATGGTTTTCCCATATGTCTCACCCCATGGCACATTTTCTAGACCAACGATGATGGATAGTATCGCTGCTTCACTTGGCTCGTCCAAGCAAGGTGGAAAGGGTTGAGATCCATTAGGATCTTTAGCTATGCTACCTGCTATGGGTCACATGGATACTGGAATTGTGTGTTTTAGTCTGCCTCACATATGGAGTCATAAAATCATATTGATTAAAATTACAACGAGACATGAATTTTACTAAGACAAAAAGGCGGAAGATTGTCCACATACTTGTTATTTCCCACTATCACCTCTACTGTAGTTCAATTCCGCCACCTGTGATAATAAGCAGCATCGCTACTTTCCGCCAATTAGATCAGCCTGGCCAGGCATTTTATTTAGTAAGAACGAATTGTCCTCCACAGGCTCATAATTCTGCAGTGGTCATTTTTTAAACATAACCTTATGCAGTAGCCGTTAACCAACTAATTTCAACTGGTTTTTGTGTGAACATATTGTGAAGAACTGTGAGGTCTGGTTATAGGCAATAGTATTTGCTTCACACTAGGAAGGACAGTGAAAGGATAACTCGATAGCATTAATAGAATAATACTTGTCTTGTGTGGAGTTGGGGCGCGGCGCAGGTTTTGCGCAGCTAGCTCGCTTAGCGCATAGGCCCTTTATGAGTCCTTAGCGCTAGATACCACAACACCACAACAATATCGTGATCTACCCGTTACAAGAACCAAGATGGTTAAAATCTTACGCTTACTTATATTTTATAAGCCGCGCTCCTGTCCATTATCAAGGCCTCTAGAGCAAATGTGATATTAAAGAGCATTACCCGTTCTTATGGGGAGGCAGATTCAACAAGGCACAGCTTCTTTCTGGTCTTATATTGGGATTTCTCCAGCCGCAGAGTCCCATAATATAGACAGAGAGGTATCACTCGCCAAATACCATCGGCGCAGCACGTTGTTTGTCGTTCAACATTATGGCCAATTTGAAGTGATGTGAAGAATTGAAGAATTGGGTGTATTATGCATCCATATATCATTTCTCGTGAAAAGGTGTGGTTTGAATCCTAGCACGCTATGTATGGGCTACTATCACCTTTAAAAAGGTTACAGGCGCAGGATACACGTGTTTTGGCGGTGGATAGACTTTTAGTGACGCATTAGCGCAGGTTCCAGATTAGCAGGAGTTAAAATGGACTTTTATTACAGTACGCGGGATAACAAGTCTAAGGAAGAGCTCTACAACTTAAGAGTCTTCAAAACAGAATCTAAGAAAGGTATCAACTTAGGATCAAAAAGGCAGGTGGATTATACTGTACAGCAGTTGTACTCTTAAGCAAGATTTAGGAGACAACGGCTGCTTACATACAATAGTGAGACAGCGACTTTAAAAAGAAGCAGGTCACATTATATTAGTAGAATTCTTAATACAGACGTAAGCCCCGTTCCAAAGTATATATTAGAAAACGTTTTTTAATACACCTTAGACTCCAATATAACCTCAGTGGACGTGAACATCAAGTTGGTGTGCCATCAAGAAATTAGGAACACCCTTCCACCAGGCGATCAATAGTCGGCATTTTCGATCTCGCAGGAAATGCGGAAAGACGGACTCTGCCTGGCCAAGAAGCCTCAAGCATAAAGCTTACAGAAGCTCTTAATAACTGGGCGCCATTTACCGTTTGGAAACTAAAGAACATACAGCGAGGTAGCACCTTTTTATGTATAGTAAGCGCAAGACGCACATGTCTTCTCTTTTCGCTAAATTCAGTACTAAAGAGTATAGGCTAGTATTCCAAAGAGAAAAAGGGAACAGAAGCACACATACTTCCTGTCTATAAGTGGCTCTAGCAACAGCTTCTTCGGGCCGAGCATATCCCACCGAAGAGCAGTCTGTTTACGGCTATACTAATGTTACCTGGGAAATCGAAGTGGACCAGAAATTCACTCGTCTCCTAAAGGCTTTTAAAGACCATTGCAACAGTTCTAAGTCTTAGGTAGTTTTTAAGAGCACTAGGGCTGCACCACCCACGTGGATAGGAAAGATTTAGTTAACCTAGTGTCTTTGCAAAAACATGTCCCATGTAGGGACGTAACGGAAAGAAGACTGCAGACAATTTATAGGTCACGCTCGAGCGAGAAGCGCATGGCTGCGCAAATATTCGCAGATTAATCATTAGAGGTGTTGCAGAACCCCTAAAGTTCTAATCCAGCCCATCAAACTTTCGACCAAGGTAGCCGCTAAGGAACAAACTCCTACAATGCCATGGGGCATGTGCATATGGCTCTTAAAAAGCACGTAGAGTTATATGCGTGCCGTCTTTAGTTTCTTGGAGACGATTGAGAGTGTTAAGAGGAAAGATGGTGCGTGTGCTGCTTTTATGTAGCGCCGCCTAACCCGAACATGTGGTGCCTAAAGAAGTATTTTGAGCTTATGTGACTTTGCGCAGGCCTTCTTCTTCCTATTAACTAGTACTTTAATCTTTTTTAGTGAGTACAATTCCCAAAACACGGCGCAGCTATTATGAATGCTGAGTAAATGCTAAATTGTTTTAGCACTACATGGGTCCTTATAGCGAGTTTCTTTGGAGTGCATAAGCATGGTATTAAGGACGTTAGATTTTGAGAGCGAAAAGTGGCGGGATAAATATTTAACACTGCCTTTGTTCTTAATTTTTATTAGAGAAGAAAAGTGTGCAGGAAAAGGGACGGAAATGGCGGAGTTTAATACCACATTTCAACCGAACATGGACGAGTCATATGTTGGTTTTGAGGCAACGTCCATTTTCGTACGGAACGATGTATGGGATTTATGAGGGCCGTAAGATCCGACGGACCGTCTTCCGAAGCCATTGCTGATGAGCAAGTGTGCAGAAGTAGCGAGAGATGCGAGTAGTATATATACTCCACTTCACCTGAATACGAACCCGGCATCTATATGCTTAGAAATCTGTTTGAGTGCGAGTATAGCAGTCGCTTCCATCCAGAAGTCGAAAAACAGCCTGTAGCTAATGGAGTCATGTCGCGTTACTCACAATTGAATTGAGAACACCTGTGATAACATGGAGAAGATAGAATTTTTGGACGATTAGTCACCATGAATTTCGGTTATACCTCGCTTTCAATAGAGTCCTTGCTCCCATGAAACTGTTGTGGGTGACTTTTCGTGGGTGAAGAACGGGCAGAAGCTGGCAAGGTGCACTCATCGAGTTTTTCGATAAGGGTTTTTGATGGACAAAAGTACTCCACACGTAGCTGTCCTCGTACATTTTTAGAAGCAATTCCGGCTTTAGAAAGCTGACCAGGTCTTTTTTAGTTCCTCAAGAAGGGGTGCAAGTGTGGATGGAAAATACGAGAGGGGGAAGCAAAGGCCTTTTTATCTACAAAATGGGCTTATTGGGGTTGAGATGAGCGAAGCTACTTGGCGGAAGACTGATGATAGCATATCTTTGATTGGCGTACCAGGCAATTCGCTATCCAAATGCTAGACCGATCTCCCATAGCTGCGTCAAGGTCGTCACAATCAAAATGTGGAAGCTTTCCTGCCCAATCTCCGCCGAAGTGCGGCTGTACTCTGCCTTCGACATCTGCCCGCTCTGCCAGATTTATGTCTCTGTCCTTCGCTTCTGTCGCTGCGTTCAGTGGTATACTCTGCAAAACCCCTTCACCACATGTTCATCTTGTTTCATGTCACTTCCGCATCCTGGGCAAACCCCTTGTATTCCTCCATCTTCTGCAGTCCGCCCATCATTTGGCCGTCCTGGCCGTCCACCACTGGCGGCCTCTTAAGCGCCGTGCCCTCCTTCATATACAGAACCAACCTAAATGCTGCATTTCCGTTGAGGTAATATCTGTGCAGGCGCTTGCTCCTCAAAAATCCCAGTCGTTCGTATAGCTTGAGCGACGCCTGGTTCGTGACCTCGGTCTCTAACACGATCTCGTCGGCATCGCGGGCGGCCATGGCATCAATGGCCATGCATACAAGTTTCGTAGCGATTCCTTGGCCGCGATGCGATTCGCGGACGGCGAGCATGGCGATGTAGCCACGGCAGGGGCCGCTGCGATGAGGTTCGAGTTTGCATACGACGACGCCGATGAGCTCGTTCGCGCTGTCCAGCGCCTATCGCTGTATAAGCATATAGATTCAAAGTGAAGACTGGCGCCAACCAATACCATGTAGCACAGGTCTCCCCACTGGTAGAGGAAGTACCGGTAGACATAGATGCTGTAGGGTTCTGAGAGGTCCTTGGAGATCAGCTGCCGGATGGCGGGCAGATACGTCTCCTCCTTGGCGCCATGGTATTGAACATACTGCAGCGCGTCGCCATCGTGCGCCATGGTATTGGACTTAGTGCAGCGCGTCGCCATTGTGTGTCGTCGCCCATGATTGTTGAAGCGCAGCGTTGTGGTGGGGCGATCGGAACAGCGTCGAAATAAGCTTCGGCGCTTTCCAAAGCTAGGACGCGCCGATCACACGCGGCTTTCACATGCGCTCGAAATTATCCAGCCTAGCTGCCTCGCCGTATGCACATCGAGGGCGATCCTTTTGGCTCCCATGGCTCGATTGCGGCACAATCTTCTTTCCAACTCCCCCTAGCACATGTCGTTTCTCAGGCGCCGCTTCGGCGGCGAGAAGCAGGACGACGACTCCTCGACAGAGCCGTCCCGCGAGCCCACGCCCGACCCCGATCGTCCCGCCAACCTCCGCGTCATCACCGCCGAGAAGCTGCGTACGCTCAAGCAGGGCTCGAAGCGCAAACATGGAAAGAGCAAGAATTTTTGGATCTTTGCGCTTGGCGGGCTGGCCGGTGTCATGGCGGCCGCCTTCTTCGCTGGCAGCAACGACATGATCGATCTGAGCAGCCTGGAGGGCGTCAATTTGGATAGCATACTGGACGCGCTGCCGCAGGGGTTTCTGAGGGATGCGCAGCAACTACAGGTACGCGGGAACGTATCGCACATGAACTTGTAGAGGATACAAGTGCTGATCCGTGCGTGTTAGTAGAAGCACGAACGAGACGCTGTGAACTACGACTCCTTCGCCGTGGGCCTGCACGCCCGCTCGCAGGGCATATCCGCCGTACACCCCGTTATCATGATACCAGGCGTTATATCCACAGGACTTGAATCTTGGGGCACAGAGGATGCCTCGCGGCAGTACTTTAGGAAGAGACTCTGGGGCTCGTGGTCCATGATGCGCGCGCTCGTGGTCGACAAGCCGAGCTGGAAGAGGCATATAATGCTGGACGCAGAGACTGGGTTGGACCCGCCAGGCATCAAGCTTCGAGCTGCACAAGGCTTCGACGCTACGGATTTCTTCATAACGGGATACTGGATCTGGAACAAGATTCTCGAGAACCTGGCGACCATCGGATATGACCCCACAAATGCCTTCACGGCCGCCTACGACTGGCGCATGTCCTACATGAACTACGAGAAACGCGACCAGTATTTTACCCGCCTAAAGTCCCACATCGAGATCGCAGTCCGCGTCCAGAACAAAAAGGCTGTGCTCCTCTCGCACTCTATGGGGTCACAGGTCCTGTACTACTTCCTCCACTGGGTCGAAGCAGAAGGCTACGGAAACGGCGGTCCGGGCTGGGTAGAAGCCTACATCGATTCGTGGATCAACATCTCAGGATGCATGCTTGGTGCGCTAAAAGGTATGCCCGCCGTGCTCTCCGGCGAAATGAAAGACACCGCGCAGCTTAACGCCTTTGCCGTCTACGGCCTCGAAAAATTCCTCAGCCGCCACGAGCGCGCCGAGATCTTCCGCGCCATGCCCGGCATCTCCTCCATGCTCCCGCTCGGCGGCAATGCCGTCTGGGGCGACCACACGGGCGCGCCTGATGACCAACCCGGCCAAAACATCTCCTACGGCAACTTCCTCCGCTTCGCGCGCGAGACCAACTCCAGCCTGACAAATACCAACCTTACCGTCGAAGAAAGCTTTCCCTACTTGTACAAACACAGCGAGCAGTGGTACAAGGAAATGGTACTGAGAAGCTACTCCCATGGCGTCGCCCACACCGCCCACGAAGTCGAAGACAACCAGCTCATCCCCCCGAAGTGGATCAATCCCCTCGAGACTCGCCTCCCGCTCGCGCCCAGCCTGAAGATCTACTGCTTCTACGGTATCGGCAAGCCTACCGAGCGCGCCTTCTACTACCGCGACGATCTCGATCCGCTAAGTAAACTCAACGTCACGCTCGACACGATGTTTGGTGGAAATGGCGGTGTGGATCATGGGGTTGTACTTGGGGAGGGAGATGGAACCGTGAATTTGCTGAGTAGTGGTTATATGTGTGCGAAGGGGTGGGGTTTAAAAAGGTATAATCCGGCGGGGGTGAAGGTCAAGACGGTTGAGATGCCGCACGAGCCGGATCAGTTTAGTCCGCGGGGTGGGCCGAATACTGGTGAGTCTTTCTGGTTTCCTTTTTCCCCTGTTGTTGCCTGTGCGAGGATGGGATGGGGTGCTGACTGCATTACAGGCGATCACGTCGATATCCTTGGCCGCTCTTCGCTTAACGATCTTATCCTGCGCGTTGTCGGCGGACAGGGCGAGCAGATCGAGGAGACGATACATTCTAATATCAGGGAGTACGCGGAGAAAGTGAAGATCTACGAGGAGGGTGAGGAGGGTGAGCGCGTGCATGTGCCACCTTGATCTTGATGGCTCATCTGAGCACGATGATCGCTGTCCACGGAGATTATGGGCGGAGAAGTAATGCATGTACAGGGGAGATGACGCAGCGTTTGCACAGATTACCCTGCCCACGTGTGGCGGGCGACTTTGATACCATCTGAATAAAGGAAGGGGTGTTTGCTACTTACGTATACCGCACTGTCCCTGTACTGTTGTTCACCTCGTATATTGTGAGTCGAAGGAAGTACATTATGTTGCGAAAGGATGTTCTTCACACTTCCTGCCTTTGTGCACCGAAAAGGATTAGGTCTTTCGCACATGTGGTGCTGCATTTCCTGCGTCTTCACCAGCAACACCGAGGAATGAAACGCATGGGTTGGTGCTTGTGCTTTCGAACAAAAGTTGATTTTTGAATCCATGTGGCCGGGCTTTGGTCTTCCTTCCCAATTCACCAAACTTTTTGGAAGATCCTTGCTCGTAGGACAAAGACTAGTGAACAGTTCACACGACGTATCGGGCTGCTCGTGCTCTCAAAACGCAGTACAACATGAACCGTGGAGCCGCGGCTTTACCCGTTCCTCAATTTACCAAAGTACTTCGAGGCTGAATGGATGCGATTTTGCCCTTCTCTCGGCGGCACCTAGGGCATATTGGCGGCATGTATGTAGTGTCGTGCCCCTCGCGCTATAAAAGAGTACTTTTCCTGGTGGGATCGGGCCACGGCCTTCACATCTTCTTCAGCTCACTAAAGTCCCAGGGCCTGCCGCTCCATGCGGTGTGGTGTTTGTCTTGTTCGCACTCAAGACCAAGTAGATCTACACTTATGGTGTGTTGCTTGTGCTCTCAAAAAGTTCGCCAAACAGACCTCATGGTCCTGGGCTTCATAATCTGCTCAACTCACCACACCCTTTTTGGAAGCACATCCATGTGACAGTGCTCTCTCCTATTTTGTACCAAGATTCACGGACACTAGTGCCAAGATGCGCCGCTCGCGCCTTCAAAAACCCATGCGTTTCGCGCTGTACGGGACGGTGATTCTCACATTTCCTTCATCTTTCGAAATTTCCGTCCATCGGATTGTCACTGTGTTCTCTTCCCTGACACAAAAAAGATAAATAAGGCTTATGGAGTGATGCCTACACCTCGAGAATCTGAGTTGCTTCGAGGCCATGTAGTTGGAGTTCACACTCTCCCCAACCCACTAAAAGTCCTTGCCACTGAGGTTGTGAGGTTTTGCATCTCTTTTGCTTACACCAAAAAATCACAAACACACAAATGGCGTGCTTCTCGTATTTTTGAATACTGAAAAGTGCACTTCTCCGACCAACTGAAGCTGTCCTACCACGTTACTGTTATATGGTGTGCCGCTTATGCTATACGATGTGGAAGTTCATAAACCAAGCGGATGGAGTACACATCCTCCTCAATCCATAAACGTCGAGCGTGGAAACGCTGCATGTGGTACAGTCTTCCTCTCGTACACAGTGAGAAGTTGTCTAAACCAAAAATGGCTGATCTCTTGTGCCCTTGAAAAACCAATAAAATAAGGACTCATGTGCCCCCGCCTTTGCATTGTTCAAACAACAATCGATATTCTAGATAATAATGATGTGCTGTTCGCGCTTTGAATTGCCCCCACACGAAACCACGCGAACGCCGACCAGATCTTTGACGGTGCTTGTTCAGTAGCCCCGTCTGCGAACTATTAGAAGCAAACATTTTAAAAAAAGAATAGGCTGCTGCGTTTTTTCTGGTACTAAAAAGCCGACTCCATCCTGCCATGGGGTGTTGAGCTTCATCTCTTCACACAACGAATTGCAAACGTTTTCCGAACGGTGTCTTCATCACGCTCCAAATTTTTTGTCACGCCGCTTTACAGTGACATTCTGATCCTGAACCAAATTTCGTGGTCGGGTGTTCTATGTTGTGTGTTCGTCTGCGGATCACTGGTAATAAGAGTCACCGACAGGGGTGTATTAAGCACGATTCTCCATGCACACAAGCGTTAATGAAAGTGTCTATGTAGCGTTGAGCAGATTATTTGAATTCGAAATCATGAATGATTAGCGTTGGACGCGTCTGTGGACTTCCTTCCATCCAAACCAAAGATGGGGCTTGGCGCGCATAATGAGGCCATGATTCCTCGTCCACAAAAGCGCCTGCAAGAGACCTAATGTGCCGTTGTGAGTTGTTCTCTTCTAATACAAGGTGGGAGTCTCTAATCAGCTCTGAAAACGGTATTAGTGCCTCAATATGGGGCGTTGCTCCCTCTGCCCTGGCAGCTTTAAAGTCCTTTGATTTTGCTTCCATAGGGGGCTTTGTGTTTCCTTATTCCAAAATGTAGGTAGCTGGTATGGTGGCTTTATCTACGCTCCATGCCCGTTCACGTGTGCGAATCTGAAATCAGGCGCTACTGTGGGTTTATGCTTTTCTTTTCTTGCCAATTTGTTTTGAAGCAGGCATGTGCAGTGGTTGTGTCCTACAAGAATGCACTTTCTCTACAATTTGAGGAACGAACGGATACCTGGACTCAAAATCGTTAGTGCGACGAGTGTTCGAAACACGGTTTCGGCATGTAATGGCGTTCACTGGCTCTCTAGCTCTTGTCGTAGTTTTAGATAATGTCGCATTATAGCCGTACGACTTGTGCGTTCGAATATTGTTCGACTTCAAATCCATGGCCATAGACAGGAGCTCGCATTCGAGATAGTGTTAGTTGGTAATTGATTTTTCCTCAAGTCGTGAGCACTATGAAAAGATCTCTTACAGCACGCTTCAGAACTTTGTAATCCTTGTCTTCTCTTCTCTTAAGAGGCGCTTTCCTAGGAGATTTCGGCTTGTCACTCACTCTCCCTAGAATGCCTGCCGCTATAAGTACATAGAGGCAGTCTTCTACATACTTATCAGCATGTCGCTATATAGGCCCATAAAGCTCTTTATATAGCAATAAGACGTTCTCCTCTGTATCAACGTGACTGAACAATCATGGCGTAGGGCATATGCACCTCGAGAAGCGAACGATAATTCCTATATATGAGGATGCATAGTACTTACAAATAGTCAAATGTTCCTATATCGCGCAACTTAAAGTACTAGAACAGACTACTAGAACCCTATGTAACAGCGCATTTCCCTTGTCCGGCTGCGAAATCAGCAGCAATAGGCGTGTATGTGTCGCTAGTTGCATTCAGCGCTTCTAGAAAGAAAGCTTTAGCCGTTCATAGTGCATGGATTGTTCTACAGGCTAACTTTCAATAATAAATAAAATAGCGCGTTGAACAACTGCCGCTTTAAAACACTAAAATTCAGGTGAAGTAGCGCACTCTTTCGTAACAAACCCATACTAGAATACGTATCTGTTGTGGTGCTTGTGCTATTGGAAATAGAGCGACATCTTACCGTAGAAGGATGTCGAAACACTATGCAAAGACCACTGCTTAGTTAATGTCATAAACACTTCTTCTTAATACACCTAGTCTTGTCCCAGGACACTCAAGAGACTGCAGATTCCACAACATGGTCTTGGGTCCCATCTGGTCCCACCAAAATGGCAGCATCACGCAAGTCATTTCCTCCTGCTCTTCTCATCAAAATACTCTGGTTTTCGTTACAGGAGTATGAGTGACCGACGGGGAGCCCAGCATCCATCTTTCCACATCTCACACCTCGAATCGCATTGAAGACCGCAGAACTAATTGCCTCGGCTTTGTGTATCTGTTCTTGGGGAGACCTGGAAGACATCGCAAGTACGTACTGGGAAACCGAGACTGTTCCAGCTAACCACGTATCTGCTAGATCTTGGACGTTAAACCTTAGCTAATTACAGAAATGCGGTTGATTGGTGTTGGTGGAAACTACGGGCGGACATTACGATGTTTTCTTGATGGTCCTTCTTGAAGCGATATCGAACAAATTCACGAGAGCGAGATGGTGATCTATTTAAAAACCTCGGACTGCCTCTCGACTTCTTCCACACACAATTCAATCAGCTATCAAGACAATTGAACACTACCCTCAACCATGTTCTAGTGCGGTGCGACTAGAAAATCCAACAATAGAGATCCCTTTGGCGTGTCGCGGACGTTTTTTAAAGGTTAATATAGTCCTGAACACATGATCGGGCTGAATGCATCAAACGTCTATATATGACTTCATTTCCTCGGCACAGATGATTAAACTTCCTCTAAAGGTGTCACCGTTGATGTGCGGGTTGGCTGCTGTTTGGGCTTCTAAGATGGGATCGGCGGTGGACGATGGCGGGTTGCCTGTCTTCGAGCATTGATACGGAATTCTTCATGTGTAAGGAGTGCTTGTATTGTATCCTAGCACGCCACTGGCTTTGATTGTCGTCTTAGCTTGAGGGTGTCACTTAATCGCACGTCGTACTGGAGTTGTCCGATCACCGCTTTCGGTACATTTGTTTTAGCCATCTTCTCTCATTCAGCCTTTTGAAGCAATCCAACAGTTGTCCCCTCACCAGCCTTCTTCCATCTCAACTCTCTTTCTATGCCCAGTTCCATCTGCGCCGTATCGCATAACTTGGCATTACCACAGTCACACACAGCGGGCTCTCTGACCCAGCGGTACGTGATGCTCCACCTGTCTTCGCGTCCCCTCACTGTACCATCCGGCAGCTTATCGGTCTTGCGCTTCTTGATGCCATGCGTCCAATGCAGTCGCGAGTCACCCGACATTTGCATCATGCTTCTTGGAGTCAAGTCCACCTCTACTACCTCTTTCTTCTCGCTTTCGTCCTGGTTGCCACTGTCGCTACTTCGCGCGAACTGCATCATGACTGGCGCTCCCAGCGATAGCGCATACAACTGGTCATATGCTGAATGGGTATCCACGTGCGGAGGAATACCCGCCCCGGGCGGGTAATGCTGTAGGCAAACCTGATCGGGCGGTCTGCCTTCCCTTGTAGGAATCAAGGAAGCCAGCCAGTTGGGAAATTCTTTGAACGGGACATTCGGATCGACGCCAAATGTCTTGTAGTCGAAGGTGTAGCCATAGTGCAGTGACAAACGGCCTGACCGCTCAGGCCACACAAGCTCATTCTGGAAAATATTGATAAGACGGGCTTCGTGCTCGGATGTAATGAAGTTGTTCTGCCAGAACAAGCCATGCGGCTGGATGGGGAGTTCTTCCATGCTGCCTGATTGCCCGTTCTCTTTCAGGCCAGATCAAACTTTGCCTGTGTGTGGCATCTGTAATACCTGATTTCCCTTATTTCAACCTTTCTTCCTCATTCTAATACATTTGGTTTCCACTGCGAGTTAGCTGTGGTCGGCGGATGGTGCATGTTGTTTTCCCCACGTCAATATTTCTCACCAAAATTTCATGTCAAAAGTGGACTAACGTAACAATAACTTGGAAAGGGAAAGCGTGCTCCATTCTACGCCACAGTTCATAGTGTTGCCTCCGTTCGCAAAGAAGACCAGCTTGGCAGCAGAAGTATTTGTTCGGTAGGGACTTATAATTGCAGTGCCTGAGGATCTACGAGTCGTTCCATTCGTTCTACAATCCTCCAAATTAATGGAAATCTTCAAGGTACAGAGCTCGCTAAGGGTGTGGGTATCTATCCGTCCTTTTGACTGCTCACGTACTCAGAGGCGTTTCCGGACAGATTAGGGATGTTGTACCTATTCTACGCGCTTTACGATGAATTATCATGCGAGCGCTTCTCCGGCTTCTACCACCCACCGTACCTTTTCGCGCACATGGGCTTGACAGTGCTCTTGCCAGTAGTCTTGGGAGTAATTTTGCAAGATGTACGTATTTTGAGGGCAAAAGACTTTTTGGTCGAAGAGGAATATGTGGAGGAAGATTTGTGGGTCGAATACGGCTTCGGTATGCTCTTGGTAGACAGTGACACGCCGTTACAGGGAATATCAGTGTTGATGGGATAAGGTTGCCGATTTGTCAGGTAGGTATCTACCTACCTACCTATCTACCTATCTACGGGCAATGGCACGTTCACAAGCGAGGCGGGGTGAGCTCAGCTCCATCGCCAATGCTTCAATGTTGAAACCCGGACTTGGATCTGTTATGCGACGAAGATTAGTCTATGTCAATGCCCTCGCGCTGACGTCTGAATTGTGCCGCAAGCTCTCCTTCCGCGCGCAATGTTGATGAAGCGTGCATATACTGATAGCTCTGGGGATACGCCATTTACCTACCTATTTTTCCTATCCGCCAGAGGCCAGCTGCAGCTATGAAAATTCCAATGCAACAATAGCACGACGAAACACAGCATTGTGGTATGCCTCCCTTCCTATAACATAAAGTTGGCTGTAGACGTAGACTTAAGGTTTAGCACGATCGCCTGCATTGTTGCTCAACTGCTCTTGACTCAAATTCTCGCTGGCCGTCCCTTCCTAGGTACTTGTGGCATGGGTTCTTTCCTCACAACCAAGGGCCTAGCCTCAACTCCAAGCTATGCAAGAACCCGCTTCCAGCAACCTCACCCATCACCATCCTCAAGGTGATCGCATCGCGTCGCTCTGGTCCCGGTGTCCTCTTACACAGGTATCAATACGGTCAGTCACGCCGCATTGCATCTATCCTGGTATTTGCTTATGTTCGTGGATTGGCAGGGTACAGACGCCTATCCATTCCTAGCTACCAATATGGTGTCTCTCGTTGCCACTAGGAAGCGGAAAGACGTCAATAATCCGATCATGACCTCACAGGACAAAGGGAAGGTCCGTATTCTCGAGCGCCATGAGAGCCACCTTTCGGGATCGTCCGTCAAACAAGCGCCAGTTAGGGCCAGCCTCCCGTCGTCACGCACCTTCAATAACCTGCGCCGAGGAAGCGTCAAGATCTTTTCCATCTTTCGCAGTGGCAAAGGTCCGTTCGTACGTGTGGTTTGCAGACATATTCTGATCTTACATAGGCTCTGGACTCAATTCCAAAGCACTCACGGTCGAGAGCGGTAGCTCCAATGTGAATACTTCCGATAGCACCCAGCGTGCTGGTGCCGCACCTTCTTCTACGCTAAGCGTGATCAAATCGCTGCAGAACCCTAGCGTGCCCGAGATTGCTACTATCAAACCACCCTTCATGCTCCGGAAAGGACCGTCCTCAATGCTTCACCTCCCCAGCGCAGCTGGATTCGATGGCGAGTCAGAGCCGGTCATGGACACAAAAGAGAGACATCCAGCGGTGCTACACACCAGTCGTTCGACGCCAGGGCTGTCTCAGCAACTCACGAAAAGGATATCTTCTAGCTTGCTGCATAATCCTACCGTTATCCACCGGCCGAGACTGAGCTCGCGGCCAACCGTGCTCAACTCCAATATTGTGAGTCGTTTGAAAGAATTCCAATGTGTGAAACATTGCTGACTCTGTCGCTCAGGCACAGCAATCCGAGTATGCACACGAGGCGCCTGTGTTGCAAGGCACTATGAGTGATGTTCCGACTCTACCATCTCAAATATCAAGTCTTGTCGGAAGCAGCAATCCACTCAGTCTGCAGTCAATGTCCACAGCTCCAACTTCACTTGTGTCATCCGGTGCGCCGCGGTCTGGTGAGACGACGCAGCGAGGGCATAACGGCATGCGCCACGTCTCTACAGGTGGCTCTCCTCTATATGAGCCGTCGCCTGAGCAACTGAGTTGCCAATGGTTGGTTTTTCCTCGCCAGGATTCTCCAATGTTGTCGCGACCATCCATTGCAACCGTGGAGAATGCCGCCGCGGCCAAGATTTTCTTCGAATCGCATTTCAATGCGATCCTTGGGGCTAAGACGACCGCCCGCTCGATGCGCGGGCGTAACATGGAGCGGAAACTATTCGCCATGGCGCTTCCCAATGAGCAACGTGAAAAGAGTCGGCAAGAGTGGCATCGTGCTGAAAGCAATCACCTTCGCCAGACACGGGTCCTAAAGTCCAAAAGCCTCATGCGACAGAAGACCAAGGGGGTACACATATCCAACTACGATATTGTTCGTGTCTTGGGAAAGGGCAGTTTCGGAGTCGTACGACTTGTGCGCGAGAAAAGCGATCCTTCCATCAGTAGCGGGCATTCCACTGGGAGCAGCTCTGACAAGGTCTCCTACGTGGATGGCGCGATTGAAAACGGCATTTCAGGATCCAAGAAACAAGTCTTTGCTATGAAAGTCATCCGAAAGTCGGACATGCTTCGCAATAGTCAAGAAGGTCACTTGCGAGCAGAACGCGACTTTCTGGTAGCATCTGAGAACTCAAAATGGGTAGTCCCGCTCATTGCGAGCTTCCAGGACAACAGCAACCTGTACCTCGTGAGCTGCACATCAATGCACTAGTACAACCCGAGGATATTGACAGTGAATTAGGTCATGGAATATATGGTCGGCGGCGACTTCCTAGGTCTCTTGCTCCGTGAAGACATTCTGGACGAGGGTGTCGCTAGATGGTACATCGCCGAGATGATTCTCTGCATCGAAGAAGCGCACAAGATGAACTGGATCCATCGGGATGTCAAGCCGGACAACTTTCTTATCACGTCGTCTGGACATCTGAAGATCTCCGACTTCGGTCTTGCTTTTGACGGCCACTGGACACACAACCAGACATACTACAACGAGCAGCGATACACTTTACTTCGTGATCTGGATTTACATGTTCAAGGCGATGCTCAGGATTGCCAAGAGGAGAAGGACAGGCGAGAACATCGAAAAGCGATTGATCTGATCAATGGAAAGTCTGGACGGGACCGATTCGAAGCAAAGCAGGATGGCGCGAACGGGCCTATTATTGACTGGCTCAATCGCACACAGAAACGGCAATTTGCCAAAAGCGTGGTAAGTGATTTCAGGGCCAGTGCAGATTCATCGACTCATTACATCCATCTAGGTCGGAACCAGCCAGTATATGGCTCCAGAAGTGATCAAGGGCGAGAACTATGATGGCAGATGTGACTAGTGGAGCATCGGAATCATACTCTATGAGTGCCTCTATGGATGTACGCCTTTCTTCTGCGAGAACAGGCAGGCAACGAAGACGCGGATCTTGGTATGAGAGTCGAGCTCTTCAAAACACGATCAATCACTGACAACTTCAGGAACACAAACGTTGTCTGAGATTTCCGCCCGAGCAACGCTACGCTCGACCAAACATCGATCGTGTAAGAGACAGACACCCAGGCAATTGACCTACCACGCTGATCGGAAATCTAGGTACCTCTCATGCCAGTGTCTCGCCACGCCATCGACCTAATGGTTCGTCTCCTCGACGAGCGACCTGATCGCCTCTCCGCGAAGCGCTATAGAGAAAATGACTGGCTCTTGCGCGATCGCGGCCTAGGTCAACGCCGCGTCCGCAACTTCAACTGCACCGCTCATATCGTATTCCCCAACGACGCCGAGGATATCAAGAACCATGCTTTCTTCCGCACCATCCAGTGGCAAAACCTGCACCTCACGCGCCCGCCGTTTGTTCCACGCGTTCATGGCGGCCAACCGATCACGAAGTACTTCGACGACGAGGCTGACATTATGAGCGCGTCGGATCACCTGGATTCTTCGAGCTACGACCATGTCCCCGAGGAGGGTGGTGTGGTGGTGAGTGAGCGTGAGGTTGGAGAAGGCGATGGTGGATCAGATGTGCCGCCTCAGAAGAATCCGACAAAGAGCTCAAAAAAGGTGCCGAGGCGGAAGAAGGAGAAGAAACGACCGAGGGACAAGCTGCTCCGAGACCCGCAGGTTGGACGCACGGTGTTGGAGTTGAGGAAGAGAGGTGAGTCTTCCATATGGCGTGTTGATTCGATGCACTCATGACTCTCTTGTCAGGGGCTTTCGTTGGGTATACCTACCGTCGACCTCGCTTCACACTGCCGGAGCTGGAAGAAAGACTGGCTGCGAGGACTGTGGTGGATCGGCCGAGTATGGTCTCGGTGTGTGCGTGAACTCGAGGATGGTGCGAGCGAGGTTTCTTGGATCGGGCGTTTGATGCGTTCGGTCTTGTTGTATTGTTAACTTGTCCTACATTTCCTTCGCGTTCTTCTTCTGTCTCGCGATAGCGTGGTGTCACTTTGCAATTTCTCGAAGTGTGTGCTTGTAGCATCCGAATGAGATTGAGGATGAGCTACTTTATGGACCCTGTACCTGTAGAGTGAGTGTGACGCCGGACGGTCAGATGAACTTCTCGTGTTCATGCACTATTATCAAATCTTGGTGAAGGGTGGCAGCACAACAAGAGAGTCCAGAGTGCATTGGAACGAGTACAGAATAGGGGGTATCTAGGGCATCTCTACACAACCATACAAACCAATCAAGCAACCCTCACCATCCCGTCCCGATGGACGACTACCGCTCAGTACGGGTCTTTGATGCCCTTGACCCGATGAACGTGTCGCACAACCACCCTGGCCCCGAGCTTCATCCCCATCAGCCTCTGCGCAATCCTCTCCGCAATGCCGACACTGCGATGCGTCCCATGCACGCAGCACACGCTCAGCGCGACGTCCGTCTCAGCCGCGCGTCTGCCCTGCTGCTCCATCCGCATCTCGCGCCGTCCGTGCGCCAGGATGCTGTGCACGGCGTCGGCCACGGCTTGCCGTGCGCGCGGGTCGCGCATGACGTAGTCCTGCACGATGGGCGAGACGCCCGAGTAGGCGCTGCAGATGTGGGGGGGTGGGGGCGTCATGTTGTAGGCGTGGATGGTGTAGAGGTGGGGTGTTCCTGGGGGAAGATGGCTGGTGAGGGTCTCGTGGGCGGCGGATGGGGTGGCGGCGAGGCTGTGTGCGTAGGTCACGATCCATACCGTTGGGTGGGAGGGGCTTGGTGGTGGTGGTGGTGGTGGAGCGGGCTGGGGGGCGAGGTTGTGCGTGGAAGTACGTCTGCGTGGGGGATCGGCGGGGGTGGGTGGACGGCCGTGGGTGTGGGTGTGGGTGTGGTCTGGGAGGTGGAGGTGGAGGTGTGCCTTTTTTGGAGAATCGTCAGTGATTTGAACGCTTCTGTGGAGACCGTCCATCTCCCGGTAGCACACGGTCCGCAAGGCTTACTTGGCTGGCCCTACGCGGTGGGTATCTGTGAGGAGGAGATCGAAGCGGTAGGTTGAAGTGTACCTGCTTCTTTGGAAAGCTGATCTTGCGGCGAACTTGCGGCTGAATAGATCTCCGAGGTGGGGATGTCCTCGCGAAGTATTGCGGTATCCCAGTTGCGAACACGGCGGAGGCGTACGGCGCGGGCGCGACGGGCGCGATGGGGATGCGGAGCACCGGTGCTGGAGCTGGCGCTGGCGTTGTCACTACTTTCAAGGAGTGAATGGGGTAGTTTGGCGCATATTGAGCCTTCTCCGGCCATCTAGCGTGTGCGGGAGTGCGAGTATACATGGGGTCTCGGGGTTGACGCTCGCGGCGTTGCATCGCGCTTTCCCGTGACCGCGGCTTGCGGTCGTGTGTCGACTCTGTGCAACCCACAGTGGTTATCTGCTATAAAGATACAAACGAGCGTGCGTTTACAGCTGCATGGAAAGATATGCGGTGGAGTCGAAGTAAGAGTCGCGGCGTGCACGCTTTGTTGAGCTTGTAGAGTCACATCAGGCAGCCGTGACACATCGCGGTTGCACACTTTCCGTCCCATGTTGCTTTCTGATTCTGGAGTGCGGACGTAGCTTGGTGGAAGAGTTCGTTGTGTAACCTCAAGAACACTTTTATTACGACCCTTGTTTCCCAGTCCTTTCCTGACACGATGAAAGTGAACAGTCCAAGTACGTATACCGTTGCGATTGGGGATTTGATGGAACGAAAAAGTGGAAGGGTAGATATGATAAAGACCGAACGGTATCTGAGACTGGCAGCACTCAGGAGAAGTCGATTTGGATACTTTGCGTGCTTTTGCAGGTTGCGGCAATCCGCAGTATACGACCTCAGTAGGGGGCCAAAATACGAATAGTTTGATCTCACAGGACTCAGGAGTAGTAGGAAATGTAGACAAGGGGATGTCTGGCAGGAAAGATTTTACGTTGTGTTTCGCATTGCGTCACTGGCGACGGCACTGCTACGATCTTGCGCGAACGCCGTCCAAGGGCGATGCACTGGAGACGCCATCCATCGTTGAACATGCAACTTTGCAACCCTGCGGACATGAAGTCAGAGGGAAGGACTTCGTCGACGAAAGATGCGGGCAGAAGACCCCACTTCCCGGTCTTCGGCCACCATGTGGAGAAGACGGCTCACAGTGCCACAGATTCAAGCTCCATTTCCGTGGCATCGGTACTACTAGCGAGAACGAGTCTTTTCCTTGGTCGGCTTCTCCAAAAGTGTTACCCCAAGGCAAGAGAAGTTCTCGTAGCGGTAGTTAATACGGCTGAGCCAAAGGAATCTTGAGACTTCGACTTTCAAATGCTGACGGGAACCGCGCAGAGGATTTGGCGACTTGGTTCTGGGATGGAAACGACTGAGCGGGTTCCCAAGAGAAACATGAGTGCAATGCACGTTAATTACGATTGCAGGGTCAGCAGAGGCGTCCGCCACGTCGCACAAAAACCGCTCCCATCATCCCGTTACCTCTATCTGTAACAACAACACGGATTTGGAGTTCATGCTGCCATCTATGCAGCATAGTCAGGGGTACGTAGTCTTTCAACAGGAGAACCCCCGAGGGCGGGAAATTCGAACCCTCGGCGGTACCGTACGGTACCTAATCGCGCCATTGTTGTATCCGGGCATCGCGGTCTTATTATACTTACCCTACCTGCCTACCGTACCCACGCCATCCTCGCATCTCTACCAGGTAGATAGAAGCTGCCACGGCATGATCCGAGAACATTCGGCCCTTTCGATGACGCCTCCCCTCCGACATGTCATAGATATTTGGCCGAGCGCAACAGCAACTGCACCCTCCTGTGCCCTGAGCTGTGCTTCCTCGGTCGGAACAACCCGAAAGCAGAACACAACATCCGGGATCAGAACATGCACTCAGTGGCGTGCATGCAAGGTGGAGCCTCAACCTATACAGTCGCATAGGCCACGCTCCAGACACTGTGTCCAGCACGCACGTGGGCGTCAGGTCCCCGGCGCATCACCGTTGTGCCGCCTCTCGACCCGATGTCTACCTAGTACCTGTCGGCCCGCCGTCACCACGGGAGCGGCTTGCCTTGCCTCCGAGCCGGCAGTCCTCTGATCGGTGAGGGAAGGAAGGAACGGCTGGAGACGTCGCATCGACCCCTGTGGGGCTTGCACCTGGATCGGTACCGTACGGTACTCGTACTGTGTACCTACACAGTAGATAGGTAACCTAGATAATAGATGTAAGATTTGGCTCCGCGTCTGTGCTCGCCCCTCGGACCGACTCTGCAAAAAAAAAAAAAAGAATAAAAAAAATCAACTGCTGATGCCCAAGGGCGGCGTGCGCGATCCGAGTCGAGATGAATCGCACAGGCTTCTGCGACCGTACCTAGGGACGCGCGTCGGGCGCTTGCACTGCGCGTACCTACCTTACGGAGCGTAGGCTATGCATGGCACGGCACGGACGGACGGACGGACGGACGACGGCATCTTGACTCGACCTTGTCTCAACTGTCAAACGATGGACTATCCATCACCAGAAACAGACGGTGATTCGGCGTCGGCCGCGACGGATTGCCGTGAGCATGAGCAGAGAATGGGCATGCGAGATCGGAGGTGACAAGACGACAATAGCCGCTCCGCGGACGCAGTGATGGACCATGTTGCGGTAGGTAATAAGCCCCCGCCACGTGCCTGTGTAACGGGGCGGGTGAACGCTCTCGTTGGGGTCACTGTATGTACGGTACAACGTCCTCGCTTACTCCTCCACGCACCGCCGCCCAAGAAAGCTGTAGATAGGTACTTCGCAACGCCCATGCCCCGCAGCACCCACAGGATCACCTATGCATTGCATACGTCTCCAACCTCTGGCGCCGGAACGCATGGCTGCCGACGGTGATGGCATGCACCAACGCCTCCGGTGTCCAACTCTATTCTTCCTGACCCCACGCCGCCGTACCGAGGTACCTATCACCCTGTAGCAGCAGCAAGTACACGCCGGAGAACGTCTCCGGCGCCCTGGCAAGCGCAACGACCTTGGCCATCCCGCTTCCAGTCGTCCAATCCTGCTGCGCACGGGAGCAACGCCCGGCGTTAGATTATATTCGCCGCGTCTTTGGACCCCGCACGGGCGGTTTCCAGTCCTAGCACCAGCTGCGTACCTATGTCGAGCACGCGACTATCCATCTATTGGCTCCGCAGGGGGGCGGCAGAGAACAGCACCGTCTGTGCAGATGATGCTCGCATGCCTCCGAGTTGCAGAAGCGGTACCGCTCGGAAAGCCCATCTACCTACCTAGTGTACCTAGGCCGGCGGACGACGTCGAAGCCAGCGAGCAACCTTGGCGCGTAGGCGACCCTCGCGGTACCTGCTTCTTGTTTGCAGGTGGGCGGGCCTCGGAGATGCGAGACTGGCATCGCACCGCCCCGCCGCGATCTACACAGTAGATAGCTACCGGCGGTCACGCTCCGGGGATCACGCCCATCTTGCTGCCCA
This sequence comes from Paraphaeosphaeria minitans, assembly GCA_015832175.1. Lineage (NCBI taxonomy): Eukaryota > Fungi > Ascomycota > Dothideomycetes > Pleosporales > Didymosphaeriaceae > Paraphaeosphaeria > Paraphaeosphaeria minitans. The sequence continues at coordinate 2,271,958 of WJXW01000009.1, forward strand.
ACCACACCGCAACGCTGGGCGACTGCCGATCAGCGAGTGGTAACCCCCGAGATGCGCGTCCATGGTGCCAGGACATGTGCGAGGGACCCGCATGGGCGGGCGTCAGGCGCGGGCACGATGGGCGTCAGGCGCGGGCACGTGGTTCGGGCCGACCTCGGGTCGCAAGCCAAGGCAAGCCAAGGCAAGCCAAGGCAATGCACCGCCATGCCATCCAGGAACGGGCGGTCGCTGGGCGTCGAGCTGCGAAGTGTGCGTTGGATGGTTGGGTGCGAACTGCGAGCTGCGTGGGGCCGAGGACGGTCCGCGTCTACATGCACGAGATGCGCTGTGTGCTGTAGATCATGTCAGGTATTGCAGGGGGAGGGGGAGCTGGGACTGTGGATTGGCCATGGCGTTTCTGTTGCGCGCCCATCTCGTGTCTCACCCTGCCCATCCGCCGCCCGCCGAATGCACGGCTTTCCCCTTCGAAAGCAGACGCAAAACCCCTTCCAAAACTCACTTCCACATGACATGACAACGCGGCGCCGCTCAGCGATGCGAGGCCCAACCCCTCGCTGTGCGTCTCGTGCTGTGCAACAAACAGTGCCGAAACATGCGCGCTAGTATCCAATACAAATAATATAGGCAAGCGATGCGTGTACAGACCAAACGGCTCAAGACACATAGCATCGTGAAACATGAGTGATAGATATCGACAGCTCGCTCGCTCGCTCCCAGGTCCTCCCGCACAACGGACCGCCGCCTGCTCGCATAGCAGCGTAAGCATAGCATAGCAAAAGCTCCAAGCCCCACCGGGGTATAGATGTTTCCAACAACAGATCGAAAGATGACAAGCGGCCGCCCAGATGTGTGTAATCATGTGCCAAGCAACAGAGGAAAAAATAAGAAAAAAAAAAGTAGGCCATGCAATGGTGCGGTAGTGAGAATTTCGAGCGCTTGCCACCCAGTGTAATTATGTTTGACCGATCCTGTGAGACAGGTCCAAGATGCGCCGTAGTAAATGCAGATGGAAGAATGGCTTGCAAGACAAGACGTGGCGTTGCAGTTGATGGCCACGGGCTCCACCTCGACCAAATTCGGACCTTGTTCGTGTGCTTGTATATTATACTCCATCATCGCTGGCGTCGGTACTGAATGCCGTGCTGCCGCGCCAGATTGTCCAGGATGTCGTGGTCGAGGGACAGGACCGGGGAGTTATCTGACAATTGCTTCAGAATGTCTTGGGTGCGCGTGAACAGCGCGGTGAGCGTCTCCTTGGTGAGGCAATTCTTGTTAGGAAGGAATCTACGCAAGGGAGAGTTGTAGAATGCAGTGAGCACGAGCATGTTTCCAAATTGCCTAGAAACAAGTTAACATGATTCTGGACAGGTTGAGACCACGACTTACGCATGCAACGTGCCGAACACGTTGGGCACAATGAGCCGAGATTTGCGCTGGCTCTCGTAGTTTCGGTAAGGAGTGTCCTCGTCGGCTCCAATCCGATCAAAAGCGATAGTACTCTGGATGGCACTTTCGACGCAGCTCTGGACAATCTCGAGAGCCTTCGCGTCTTCAGCGCTCAGGTCGACGATGTCGCGGTGCGGATTGAACTGATAGGAAGCGTCGGGCGGAGAATTGTTCGACGAGACAGTAGGCGGAAGCTTCATGTGGTGAATGGCCTTGAACAGCAGCGGTCGCAGAACGACGTAGTATCCACCGTAGTACTTGGCGCGCATACGAGCAACGCTGATGTCGGTCGACGGGGGATCGGAATCGTTCCAAGCGAGCGCTTCCGGCAACAAGCGCCTCCAGGTGGCCAAAAGTTCAGCGTGGGACCGTGCGTTGTCTGCGATCTCGTCGATGTTGTTGCTGTCGAAACCAAGTCGCGCACCATATAAGGAGTTGTGCGCATCGTTGAGAATGACACGCAAATGGATCTGGCTGGAGTACAGGAAGAGGTTCTTCGTGTGCACAGATGTCCCGTCGAACTCGGGCATGCCTTCACCGAACGACTCGTATACTCCGGACGGATACTCGATGTTAGTTTGGTACTTCGTGATTGCACTAGGCTCGAGTTCACTAATCTCCGCAATGATGTCGCTGTACGAATGTTAGCACCAAATCATGAACAAGGACAGTTGCCTTACCTCTCCATCTGGAGACATGTCCAGTAGACGCACTTGATCAAGTTCAGCCGGTGGCGCTCTTCCGCAGACAGGCTGTCTTCGTTGCTAGGATCTACGAGCACGTTCTGGCCCGCAGCATTCGTCACGATCGTCTTCCGGTGTACCTTCTTGCCTTCGCGTCGAATGAGAACCAAGCAGATTCTGCAAGCGTTGTTGGTCCAGCTCCAGCTTTCCAGAACGCGACCGAATTGGCCCAGGTACAGCGCAGCCAGAAGGCAGGCTTGCGCGTGGGCCACAGTGTTGCCACCGTTTTGGTTGCCAAGGATATCGGTTGCGTAGGAGAAGTACGCCATACCAGGTAGTATGTCAATGTTCCTTGCGCGCGTGTCCGAAGCGTCGCTGTTAAAACTGTCCGTGGCAGACCGCGGCGAGTCTCGACGGTAGCCCCAAGTTCCGTTCGCTGTAGGTCGTCTGTCGCCCTGCGGGTGAGGCAGCTTTTCCGTGTGGAGACTAACTTTGCCCAGGGCAAGGACGAGGAGGAGGATCGCATTACGCAGAGAGCGTTCAATGCTGCCTCTCGCAAGTTCGTCCGCCACTCCGTAGGCGTCGCCGTACACGGTGCTCGACCGTTTCCGCTTAATGCTGCGGTTGAGTCGTTCAGGTACAGCGGACGGAGACATGGTACTGTTCATGCGATCCGGACTGTACACCTCCTGGAACTCCTGGATCATCTTTCGCAGCTTCGCCGGGTTCAGGAAAGGGTGCAGGTTATGGATGTTATCCTGGTACGACCGGTAGAGCGCCCACAAAGTCTTGGAATGGAAATCGGGCCTTCCATCGGGACCGAGACCCCCGACGTGATCGTGTCGAGGGAGGTCGCCGTTGAGGGTGCTAGGACTGGAATGATCGGCAGGTGGACATCCCCACAGACACTCCTTGGTGGCAGCAGGAGAGGGGGTGTCTGATTCGGCGTGGTTTTCGGGGCTCCCGGGACCGTGGGCCCCGTCCGAGAGATCGTGGCCTTCTCCAACGCCCCACACGCGGAGGAGTCCACGGTCTTGCTCCATTAGCATAGGATATTGGTCGATGCGGTGGCCTTCTTCCAGTAATCGTTCAATCAACGGCACGCCGTTGCAGAAATTTGCCATGGATGGCCACTCGATGAACAGGCGATGCGCCGGCGTCTTGTGGTCTGCCTTGAGACCGACTCGCTCATTGTCGTTGGCCGGGTCCAGTTGGATTTGCGTGATTTTCGTCTGAACGCTGTCGGCGGGGGTGGCAGGCTGAGCGTATGCCTGGAAAGACTCTCTTTTGATTGGTGTCGACGACTGCGCATGTCCTGGGGAGATGTGGGATTGAGGGGCGACCGGGGACTCCATTTTCATGCTGTTGACTCGGCTGTACTGAGTACGTCCTTGCACTGGCGTTGGCATCCCGGGGGTGCGCTGCTCGCTTGTCAACGGTCGCGCGCCGGGGCCTTGTTGCGGCGATGCATGATCAAACGCTGGTGATGCATGCGCAGCCAAGTTTGGATGCGCAAGTTTGGCGTCAACGTGCTGTTTCCAAACGTTGAAATTCGCCACAAAATCCTTCAACGTGTCGGATATGCTGTTGACGCTGTCCTGCAGCTGCATCATGCTGCGATCTTGCCTAGTCGAAGCGTTAGCAAGCAGACCACGTTTGCGACTGACGTCACGTACTTGGGCGGCGGAACATCCTTGTATTGGCAATCGAAGTTGTTCTCTCTGCAGAACTGGCACGGCCTCGCTTCGTCGCACTTTTGCTTGCGGGAACGGCAGTGATTGCAGGCCTGGGTGGCTCGAACCTGTTTCCGCCGCATCGCCTGCGATCCAGGACCGTACTGGGCCATGTAGGGACCGTTGGAGTAGGGCGCCATGGAGGGAGGTTGGCCATAGTGCGGCGTTTGCGGCAAGGGTGGCGTGTGGAACTGCGGTTCGTTTTGAGGACTCATGGTTGGAGCGTAGCCATTGCTCATGCTTCCATGGCGCGAGGCGTGGGGGTCTGGATGCGATGGCCAAGGACTTGGACCGCCATGCTCCATGCCTTGCGGTGCGGAGGACTCGGCACGCTTGAGGTCGATGCTGATGCTGACACTGGCAGCCGATCGCGGGTCCGGCTGGAGGGGAGGCTGTGAGTTTTGTGTTGCGCTGTAGGAGCGAATGGAATTCTGGGGTACTGGTGGTCGAGCAGGAAGGGTCACCGGAGTGCTGGTGAGGCCATGAGGACGGTGGCCAGGCGACGGGAGACTGCTCCTGGGATCGGGAAGATGGCGTATGTCCGAAGGCGGAAGGGAGGGTGAGGGTTGAGGTGGGCCGTAGGGTCCAGGAGCGGGAGACGGGTAGGTATGCGAGGGATGTGGCAAGCTGTGAGGCGGGAAGGTGCGCGGCGGTGGGGGTGAGGAAGCCTGAGCCGAAGTGGGATGCGATGGGTGTCGGGCAGCAGGCGGCTGAGGAGGGGGGAGACCGTTATAGACGGGATTGACCGAATCCAAACGGGGCCTCTTGTGGGTGGGCGCGTCCGGATCAACGCCGTCCATCCTTATATCAGACGACGTTTCCGCTCAGGCCATGCGGCCGCGATTCCGTCACTGGCTACGGTATGGCACTGCGACGCACTCACAGATGGAAACGCCTGCCCAGGGCTGGAGCTTGAGGCACTGAGCTTGAGCTTGCGCTTGCGCTTTCGCCTTTTGCAGGAGGGCTGGAGGCAATCCACCAGCACGTCAGCGGTGGAGTGGGCAGAGGAGGTCTGTTGGTGGAGCAATCCGCGTCATCACTGGGAGGGGGGAGGGGAGAGGAGTTTGACAAGCGTCGCAGGAAACTGGGAGAGCACCTGTCGAGGCACAGGAGGCTCCGAGCTGGGTAGGGCAGAGGGGTGGGTGAGTGGGTGGGATGTAGGGCGGGAGGTGGTCAAGCGGCGCGAGGACCCGGTCCTGATGGCAAGCTTACCATGGAGGCGGGAACGTCGCTGGAAGCAGACAAGACTGTGGACGGGTGTTGTAGCGAGCGAGGTTGCTGGTCGGAGACGGGCGGGCGCTGGCAGTGGCAGTGGCAGTGGCAGTGGCAGGCTATGGGACGAGGTTTGGCAACGCTGTAGCTGTAGGTTGGTAGCGTGGAGGGTGGCTGCTGGACGGGCCGTGCACCGAACGAGAGGGCGCGCTTGGCTAGCGGCGGGCAGGGAAGCGGGCGGCGTGGGCAGGAGAGGCGAGAGCGGCGGGCAGGGCCCCTGGGCCAGTTGAAGGGTGGGCTGGGCGAGGAGTCGAGGAGTCGAGGAGTCGAGGAGGACAGACAGTGATGGAGTGGCCGAGTGGTAGCGTCGCGGAGTGGTAGCGTCGCGGAGTGGTAGCGTCGAGGAGTGGTGGAGTGGACTCGTCGAGTGTTGGTGAGGCGGCCGAGGGTTGGCCGTGGCCCGCCGGGCGGTGGGCGGCGATGGAGCGCTGGCGACGGCAGGTCGAATCTGCGCGCCAGGGCGAGTGAAAATGAGCAAAGCAAGCACCCGCGATTCACGATTCACGATTCACGATTCACGGGTGGTCTTGGTCATTCTGGCGACTGGCACTGGCGGCTGGTGGCTGGTGGCTGCAGGATGATCGCTTGACGCCCCGTCCGTCCATGAATCCATGAGGTACCTAGTCTACCTAGGTACCCTACCCAGGCCCGCAGCGGTGGGAGGGCCAACATCCACATGTCTGTTGCTGTCGCAGGCCATCCCGTCCAGCGCCATGTCTGTTGCCGTCGCCGGTCATCCCATCAGCGCCATGTCGGTGGCCGTCGCAGGCCATCCCGTCCAGGGCCTCGCTGTCGCTGCGCGCTCCTCCGCCCGGCCAGTTGCCCACCATGCAGAGCCGGGTGTTGCGAGATTGGAGATTGCCCGGTGCCGGTGCAACTGACTGTGCATGAAACTTGTGTGCCTGAAACTGAGCGTGCGGTGGAAAGCCCCACAGCGCTCAAGGAGCCAGGAGCCAGGAGCAAGGAGCAAGGAGCAAGGAGCAAGGAGCAAGGAGCAGGGAGCGAGGAGCATCACATCAGGGGCCACGCTGCGTCCCTAGCCCCGTCCGACGAGCCTTGGAGTCTTCGAGAAGGCCGCTGGAAGTGATGCGCGGCTGGTGGGTACCCATCTAGCCCGTCTAGTAAGTGCAAGCCTGCCATTGCCAATGGACCGCGTCGACGCCGTCGTTTCGGCGACTCGTTGCCCTCGCCGCTGGCGTCAGGACCGGCCAAGTTCCGACCAGACTACCCCGAGTGTGGAGGCTGGCCTGGGGGGGGGGGGGGACTCAGCCAAGGCCATCTGTCACGGTAAACAGTGTGCACTGTGTTGTTATTAGCCATGCAACGTCCAGGCATGATGCGGTGACATGCAGCGAGAAGTGGACCATGTGCCTCTGCTCGCTCCAAGAGTCAGACGGTTTACTGATGCTCCGTCGAAGAGTCAGACTACAGAGGCTCGACAGTCGGATGGCATACAGAGGCTCGACAGTCGGATGGCCTACAGAGGCTCGAGAGCTAGATCGTCTACAGATGGTCCAGATGGTCTACAGAGGACAGCTGATGCTACGTCCAAGAGTCAGATTGGTCTACAGATGACCAGTCCAAGAGTTGATCGTCTACATATGATCAGTCCATGGGTTGGATCGCCTACAGATGCTTGGTCCAAGAGTCGGATCGTCTACAGAGAACAGCTGATGCTCAGTCCAAGAGTCAGATTGGTCTACAGATGCTCGGCTCAAGAGTCACATGGTCTACAGAGGGCAGCTGATGCTCACTTCAAGAGCCAGATCGTCCACCTGCAAAGCCCTTCGCAAAGGAGGCTAGTCCCAATTGGCCACACGCGGGCTAGCCTCGCAGCGCTTCTCTTTGTTCACCGCAACGACGGCAAGAGCGGCGCGAGAAGAAACATCACGTCCACCGGCCACCGGTCAACACGACCTTACGGCTTATTATTAGGCCTCACCCTCGCCCTTGCCCTCGCGCCTCACCTTTTGTCAGTGTCAGTGTCAGTGTCAGTGTCTAGTCTCGCTCCGCGGTCGGCCTTGCCGTCGTCGCCAGGCCGACTTTGCCAAGGGACCTGGCCGCTTCACGACAACAGTAGGGCCACGACCGCTTCACGATAACAGCAGGACCACGGCAACAGCAGGCCACGGCAACAGCAGACCACGGCAACAGCAGGCCACGGCAACAGCAGGCCACGGTAACAGCAGTAACAGCAGGCCACGTGGACGGCGGCTGCACTGTGCATTTGTTAGCTGCAAAGGTCCCCAAGCGCCCATGCAAAAACGACCTCTCGCCTTGCCCCCGCAAATGGTAGCTATCGCCGTCTCCTGAGTGACGGACATGCTCGCCCGCCGTGCTTCCTGTCTGGCCGTGCTTCCTGGTGCTTCCCGTTGGTCGCCGTACTTCCTGGTGCTTCCTGGTGCTTCCGTTGCCTGCCGTGCTGCTGCTTCCTGCTGCTTCCCGTTGGTCGCCTTGCTCTGCGACCCCGTGTCTGACTGGCGGGAACATGCTTTTGGCCTGGTTGCTGTGCCTCCTGCAGCCGTCGTGGTCGGCACTCAGCCAAAAGCTTGAGACAGAGACGAGCCAGCCACTGAGAAAGCGCTGCCGTGCAAGGTTGTCTGTGACTAAGCCGACGCCCGAGCGAAATTAGCCTCAGGCGCAACCGTCTCCCGTCACATCCCGCCTGTCTTGGGATCAAAATGACCACACCATTTAATTCTCCTTTGCCTTGCCTTGTAACAGCGATTCAACGTAGATTGGCAACCTTCACTGTGTTTCCCTGTGATCGCAACACCCGGCGCTACTATCAGATGCGTCATGCGAACAAGCGACATGCGGGGCTCAAACGCACTTGATGCACCGAAACGTGCCCTCCTGACATCACAACCACGACAGCTGGCCACGATGCATCCTTGACACTTCTTCGTCCTCACTCTCTGATGTGCAGTCGCATACACCGCTGAGCCCCCTTGCTTCCTCCTTTTCGCACCGATCAGCCAGTGTCGCACACAGCGGGATATCCGATGGCTTACCTCTTTGTGTGGAGCGCCATCGCATGCGTGCTGTTGTACCAGGGCCTCACCACCTATCAGCGCTTCAGGCGCAATATCGCAATCGCCAAAGCCTCCGGCATTGCCCATGTTGTGCTACCCGTGCATGTGTTCGGCGTGCCTTGGCTCGCAACATACTATCTCTGGATCCCGATATTGAACAAACTCCCGCCCTCGCTCAGAGGACTGTGGTTCGAGTACGTGTCGTGCCCGTATATAACATCCTACAGACACTCACTGCGGCTTCCTAGGCTCCTGGATCCCGAATGGGCCCACAGGCTTGGCCACGGGCCTTTCGAAAGGATGGGCTCGGATGTCTTTCTCACCGTGTCTGCCTCCACGATCATGGCCTTTGTCGCCGACGCCGACGTTGTGACGCAAATTACTACGCGGCGAAATGACTTCCCCAAGCCGCTTAAAATGTACACTCGTCTCGATCTCTACGGCAAGAATCTAGTGTCGACTGAAGGTGCCGATTGGCGTATGCACAGAAAACTCACCGCGCCAAGCTTTGGAGAACGCAACAATGAGCTTGTGTTCACCGAGACCCTGCACCATACGAATGCGCTGCTTCGAATGTGGAAGCCTGATCAGAACCACAGTAGAACCCTTACTGACCCTGGCAATGATACCATGACCTGGGCTCTCTATATCATCAGCGGTGCAGGATTCGACATTCGCGTGACTTGGCCGCATGATGAAGGGAAGAGCGAAGTGGACAAGTCTGATGGAGCCGATAATGGATTCACAGGCTCTCGGCCGCCGCCGGGACATTCGATGAACTACCGTGAGGCCCTCAGCGAACTTCTTCACAACATCATGTGGACATTCATTGGTCCCGCATCCGTACTGAGTGAGTTGGACTGCATCCAGTTCCGTGTCAAGATGCACCTCGTATACCACTTGATCTAAAAGTTATGTGTCATGATGCATTCTTGGACCACTTGGTCTTCCAGTTCTGTGTCAAGATGCAACTCTTGGACCACTTGATCTAAAAGCTTTGTGTCAAGATACACCTCTTGGAGCACTTGGTCTAAACCGGGTGGCATTTGTCCCGTGCTCGGACGAACGCTGACCACCGACAGCAAAATCGCCCATCAAGGTCCACCGCAAAGTAGGGCAGGCCATGTCGGAATGGGGCAACTACATGGACGAGATCTTCCAACTCAAGAAGAACCAAGTATCCTCCGGCCAGGACGCCCACGGCATGGACCTCTTCCGCGCTCTCATCCGGAACTCTGGCATTCTAGACGAATCGCAGACCACCATCCAGAAGTCCGACCTCCTAGGCAATGCCTTCGTCCTCATGCTAGCTGGTCACGAAACCACGGCCAACGCCCTCCACTACTCGCTCATCTTCCTCGCCATGCGCTGGTCCTCGCAGAAGAAACTGCAAGACGATGTCGACGAGGTGATCCAAGGCCGCCCCATCGCCGACTGGAAGTACGAAGAGACCTTCCAGAAGCTCTTCAACGGCATGCCCGCCGCCGTCATGAACGAAACCCTCCGCATCATGACGCCCATCAACAACATCCCCAAGACCACCGCGTCGGGCCGACCACAGCAGTTCTCTATGCGCGGAGAGCAGTACACCATGCCGGGCGGAACGCAAATCTCGCTCTCCTGCGCCATCCACAAGAATCCGCGATACTGGCCTGCGCCGCCCGGCGAGGAAGTCGTAAACGGGATCCCGGACGCGCAGCGCTTCCGCCCGGAGCGCTGGCTCAACAAATCTCAGACGGTCGACTCCTTCACGGACGTTGCTTACGACGATGAAGAGCTGCGCGGCCCGTCCGGCGAAGACACGTCGTCGAGCCTGTTCAAGCCGGTCAAGGGGTCGTACATTCCGTTTAGCGACGGGTTCCGGTCGTGCATTGGGCGGCGGTTCGCGCAGGTGGAGCTGCTGACTGCGTTTGCGGTCATCTTCACGCAGTACAGCGTCGAGCTTGCGGTGGATGAGTGGGCGAGCGACGTGGAGGTGGAGGCGATGGATGAGGCAGGGAGGGAGGCGGTGTGGAGGAAGGCGGCGGATCGTGCGTGGTGGCTGCTTGAGAAGAAGACGGCCAGCATTATTACGCTGCAGTTGAGGGGGCATACGATTCCGATACGGCTGGTGAAGAGAGGGGAGGAGAAGCTGAAGTTTGATTATTGAACCGTAATGGGTGTTTGGTTTCGGATGCAGGTGAATCCTTGCAGGATACCTGGACATGTTTCTTGTAGAGCATATGGGTACCAATTTGAACAGTTAATTGTCCAACCGTATGGATCACGTTCTGCGAGCATTCTATGCCCAATCGAAATAGTCCGGGGATCCAGCTTTCCCGTGCACCCATCGTATAACATACAGCAGCAGTAGTGATAAATTTACGGAGCTTGTCAACACGTGATGCTCCTCCCCCGCTCAAGGGAGCACGGGGGTGCCACACCGTGGCGGTGCGCAGTGGCGTCACACTCCGAACACCTGGAGACACAGTGCCCGCGAACCACGAAGTCCCCACCAAAGAACCCAACGAACGCAGAATCTTTCCCGTACCTACTTTCTCTTGCTTGCGTTCTATACCCACGCACATTTAGGCACCCCGCACGCGCCCCAATGCAGCGCTGAAGCCCCCAAGCACCGGGCCCCCAAGCTATACGTTGCAACATCTTTTTCCTAGCCGGAACTGCCCACGCACCCTCACCGCACCTGCTGGTCGCGCTGAGAGTGTTTTAGGAACTTCGCGCAGCTTCACACATCTTCTGGTGCGATGCGGGCGCTCAATGGGCTGTTGGGTGCGCGCGGTCTGGCGCTGCTGAGCGCGTCAGGACTCGTGGGCGTCCTCGCGGGACCGACGGTCAACGTTGCGCTAAGGGCGAGCTTCAACGCTGCGCCATACCTCGTGGAGCTATTGTATGTGGGTGGACTGGCGGGGAGAGAGGATACGGCTGACAGATAGCAGAGAAACCGCCGCAGAAGAGAATGCGACTGCGTACTTTCCCCTTCTCGACCGCATAGCAGACGGCTACTTCGACGCCACGAAGACGGATAAGCAGCTGTTCGAGTCGTTCGTGGGGCTGCTCCAGACGGAGGGACATGTCGCGGATCCCCAGACGCTGTCGTCGTTTCAGTTTGCGCTGTCAGTGCGGTCCTCTGCCCCGCGGATAGAGGCTCACTATCAGTTTTACAACACGTCGGTGGAGCCGTCATTGCAGGGTGAGCAGGGTCCGGAGTGTGAGACGTGGGTCGCGTTTGGGGGGAAGCAGTACTGCTCCCCGCACTTGGAAGGGAGCCAGGGGAGTGTCAAGGGCGAGCGGTGGGCTTACTCTGCGCTGAATACATTGGTAGGCTGGACTGATGCGTAAATAGGTCGTATCAAATGCCCTTCGACCGCATACTGGGCAACAGCTCGCACGCGCTCCCTGCGATCCTCTACGCCGATATCACCGCCCCCTCATTTGCGGAATTCCACAAGACGCTGAGCAAGACTGCGCACGAGGGCAAAACATCGTACCGCGTACGCCACAAACCGTCTCCGAATGCGTCCAAGACACCGCTGGTGGTCAATGGATATGGCGTTGCGCTGCAGCTGAAGCGGACCGACTACATTGTCATTGACGACCGGGCGCCGGCTGAGCAGGGCGAGAAGCAGACGTCGCTGGACGCGGAGCTCAACGATGATGCAGACGTGTCGGATCTGAAGCCACTCGCCAAGGATGAGGTTGCGGATCTGGGAGTGAAAGCTGCGAGCTTCGTGATGAAGAGCGACAACCCCATGGACACGCTGTTGAAGCTCGTACAGGACTTCCCCAAGTACTCGTCCGCCATCGTCGCGCACAATGCGTCGGAGGAGTTTGCCGAGGAACACGACTACAACCGCATGCAACTGCTCTCCGCCGGGATGAACATTCTGTGGATCAACGGCGTACAAGTTCCGGTCCGCGACATCAACCCGTTTGCTCTCCTGGAGCATCTCCGCCGAGAGCGTGCGCTCATCAACGGTGTGCGCAGGCAAGGTCTTTCCAGTCCCGACGCCATCGCCCTACTCTCGCACTCTGCCATCACCGAAACGCAGTCAGAGGACGAGCCCCAGCGGTACGACTTCCGCGACGAGCTCGAAGGCGGTAACGTCATCATCTGGATGAACAACATCGAGAAGGACTCCAGGTACGAGAGCTGGCCTTCGCAGACACACGCTTTGCTGCAAAGGACGTACCCGGGACAGTTGCCGTCGGTCCGTCGAGACATTCACAACGCTATCGTGCCGGTCGATTTCACGGCAAAGGATGATGTGCTTATGGTCATCGAGACGGTGCTCGGTTTGATCAAGCGCGGTATCCCGATTAGATGGGGCCTCGTCCCGTCGACGAAGACGCAAGGGGCCGCTGATCAGGCAAAGGTCGTCTATCATTTGCTTGATGGCTATGGTCTGAACACCCTGACCAGGTACCTCGATGCTGTAAGTTTATCGCACGCTCACTACAGAATCGCACTAACCCATGACATAGTCTCTTGAAGCAAAGAAGCTGGATCGGCCTGACAAAGCCGTGTTCGATGCTACCGTCAAGAGCGCCACCCTCCGTGCCGAACGCGAAGCCCTCAGCTTTACCGACGTACTGAGCTCACAGGACGTTGCGCAAAGGGTGGACGCTGCGCAAAAGTACCTCGCACGTTTGGCTGCCGACGGACGAAGCGCTCCCATATTCATCAACGGCGTGGCCATCGGAAAGGATGGGGCTTGGCTCCAGTACATCAGTCAACGCATCGGCACGGATCTTCGCCAGATCCAGCAGCTCGTCTTCGAAGACGCACTGAACGACGATAGCTGGATCCCGCAGTACTTTCTTTTCCAGGCCGCCACCAGGCGCAATCCACTAATCATCCCGGAGAATGAGAAGAATATCACGCTCATCGACATGGCAGAGTTTGATGCAAAGCACGGTGCGGTCTTCAACGTGTTGCCGCGCGTACAGGCTGCGGAGTCTGCCAGCAAGGAGGACTGGGCCCATGTTACCTTGGTCGGAGATTTCGACTCGGACTCTGGATTCACGCTGCTCAAGTCGGTGGCTCATTATCGCGAGGAGAACCCGAATGTCGAAGTTGTTCTTCTGCACAACCCACAGGCTAGCGCCGATACTTCCAGCGCTTCGGAGGACATCTTGGAGGCCTGGGTCAAATCGCTCCACGATCTCAGCATCGAGCGACTGCAGGAAATCCTGGCACAGGAGCCTAGCTTCTCGCCTGCTTTGGGCAATGCGACGCTCTTCTGGAAATCAGCCCAACCCATATATGACGCGTTGGGTCTCCAAACTGGACAGCACGGTATTTTGGTAAATGGTCGCTTTGTCGGACCTATCCCGACGGAGAATTCCTTCTCCAAGTCTGATATCGAATCATTAGTCAGCTATGAGATGAAGAAGCGCATCGAGCCGCTTAGCAAGGCGCTCAAGTCACTTGAACTGACCGACAAGGTCAAGTCACCGCTCGATGTAGCCAAGATCCAGTCGCTTGTCGCGATCTCTACGGTCTCAGATGTTCCGGAGGGCATCTTCGAGTCTGCATCTACTCTCAGGATTGACCGATACAAAGGGTGGAACGATGCTCATACGGCTATTGTGAAAGGCGACAACAACACCGCCATCATTCAAGTCGTCGCCTCCATCGATCCCGCGACCGAGCTGGCACAGAAATGGGTACCCATACTGAAGACCCTGTCAGACATGGATGGCGTTCACCTAAAGCTGTTTCTCAACCCTAAGCAGATGCTTTCGGAGCTCCCCGTGAAGCGTTTCTACCGTTACTTGCTCGACTCCAAGCCCTCTTTCAACGAGGATGGCTCGGTCGACAGCCTGGAAGCGCACTTTTCCGGCATTCCCAAGGAAGCGCTGCTCAACCTGGGTATGGACGTTCCGCCGTCCTGGCTCATCGCACCGGAAGAGTCCATCCACGATCTGGACAACATCAAGTTCAGCTCCCTACCTGCAGGCTCCAACATTGATGCTATCTACGGCCTCGAAAGCATTCTCATCGAGGGTCACTCGCGCGACACGAGCAATGGCGGACAGCCACCTCGTGGCGCTGAAGTTGTCCTCGCAACTGAGAAGGATCCGCATTTCGCTGATACCATCATCATGGCCAACTTGGGCTACTTCCAGTTCAAAGCCAATCCCGGATTCTACAACATTCATCTTAAGGCTGGCCGCAGCTCAGAGATCTTCAGCTTCGATAGCGCCGGTCCCGCTGGATGGGCACCAGTCCCTGGTGACGAGACCAGCGAAATCGCATTGATGTCCTTCCAAGGCCTGACGCTGTTCCCGCGTCTGTCCCGAAAGCCAGGTCAAGAGACCGCCGACGTCCTCGCCGCGGATGACTCGCTCGCGGTAGAACTCATGGAGAAGGGCACGCAGAAGGTTAACAAGCTTCTCAGCAAAGTCGGGCTCAACTTCAACGCCGACAAGGCCATCAAGAAGGGTGCCTCCCTCTTCCATTCGTCCAAGACCTCCGGCAAAGGCGTGCAAGCCGACATCAACATCTTCTCCGTCGCGTCGGGCCACCTTTACGAGCGCATGCTCAACATCATGATGCTCTCGGTCATGAAACACACCTCGCACACGGTCAAGTTCTGGTTCATCGAGCAATTCCTCTCGCCCTCCTTCAAGTCCTTCCTCCCGCACATGGCCGCCGAATACGGGTTCGACTACGAAATGGTCACGTACAAGTGGCCGCACTGGCTGCGCGCGCAGTCGGAGAAGCAGCGCGAGATCTGGGGCTACAAGATCCTCTTCCTCGACGTACTGTTCCCGCTCGACCTCGACAAGGTCATCTTCGTGGACGCAGACCAGATCGTGCGCACGGACATGCATGAACTCGTGGAGTTTGACTTGGAAGGTGCGCCGTACGGGTTTACACCCATGTGCGACAGCCGCACCGAAATGGAGGGCTTCCGGTTCTGGAAAACGGGCTACTGGGCCAACTTCCTGCGCGGCCGCCCTTACCACATCTCGGCCCTCTACGTCGTCGACCTCGCGCAATTCCGCCGCTTGGCCGCGGGCGACCGCTTGCGCCAGCAGTACCACTCTCTGTCCGCGGACCCGGCCTCCCTGTCCAACTTGGACCAAGACTTGCCCAACAACATGCAGTTCAACCTCGAGATCAAGTCCCTGCCGCAGGCGTGGCTGTGGTGCGAGACGTGGTGCAGCGACGAGAGCTTGGAGGATGCCAAGACGATTGATCTATGTAATAATCCGATGACGAAGGAACCCAAGCTGGAGAGGGCGCGGAGGCAGGTTCCGGAGTGGAATGTTTATGACGAAGAGGTTGCGCAGCTTGCGAGGCGGGTGAGGGGTGAGAGTGGGAAGGGGAAGGTCGATGTGCAGGAGGAGCTGCAGAACGAGGAGAAGAGGAAGGCGGATGCGGAGAGGAGGAGGGATGAGCTGTAGACAGGGGCGATGGGAGGAGGGTTGTGGGGATGATGGTTTTGATTTGGTTCGGGCATGTGTAGATGATGTTGATGATAGACTCTGTTAGCGTTTGTGCTATGCGATTTGTTGCAATCTTGACGGTTTTTCATCTGCTGTGTCCCACCACTTCCGCGTCTTGACCTCATTTTACAAGGTTGGTGGGTTACGTTTTCGACGGCATCTGTTGCTCACTGGCATCCGTCTGGCGGCTATGGACATAAAAGCACCCTTGTGTTGGGTAGGTAGGGTGTGCGTTGGATCCTAATGCCGTGCGAGGAGTACGCGCGCAAATGTGATTAGCGCAAGGGCAATCACCTTTGGTACACTTGGGTGAAGGAGTCTCGGTCTCGTAAGTGGGATTCGTAAATGGATGTTAGAAAGAAACGAAAAATTTTTTTTTTTTTAAATGTTACTTTTAAAGATGCTTCTACAACATCTCGGGACTGAATGAAGTGGGCCAGGTACATATGATCCAAGCGATAGCCTTGGCCAAGGTTATGCAATCATTCAGTGTGGCAGCTTTTAGAACCAAGACTGCAAGGATCTGTCATGGCATAGCATACAGTAGGCTCTTAGCTTCTTGTTCATGTTTGCTACAGTTTCAAGCTCACCTCCTCATTGTGATTAGCACATGCCTGACCCGAGAAAGGATGCACAGTGGTACGGCGAAACATGGGTAAAATATCCCTTCAACAGTCATATGCCTCCGTCGTACTTCGGTCAAGTATTCAGGCCACTTACAAGTTCAGTATGAGTAAGTAACTTATATGTAGGACACCTTTAGCAAACCTGGTGCAGCACTAATCTACCTGGCAGTACGTATTATTACTCCCTTATACTCACCATTTTTCGGATCTTTGCTCGACGGAGAAACAGATGAACCAACATCTCAACAGCATTTTTTTAAATGATGCTTCAAATAGTTTTAAGAGCTTGACAAACTCCACGTTGGCGATGCCATATGTCGCAACGCACTCCAGCTTGCTGTACACCTGCGACAACATGAGCGCGGTTCTATATAAAGATGTTACGTTTGCTTATATCTTAGAAGAGTGCGCACACGATTCACGTACTTTAGCAGGATTCAACGCTCGCTCGTGGTTACTCGCGACGCCACCCGCGTTGTTCAATTGTATGCTCGGAGCAATGCACTCGCCGATTCGCCATGTCGGTGATCAGCGCAGCATCCAGTAGGTACTCCGACAGAATCTTAGAAGATAATAGTGCTTACCTTGATGCTTTAGCACTTGACATAGGTCATGCGTATTTCCACGAGATTGGAGGTTACCTTTGTAACAGCCTTGATGAGCACCAGGAAAGACTTTATTGAGTGCTTCTGTGCTGTAGATACATTTTCGGTATTCAACTCCATGCGGTCCCGGGTTTTAAACTTCATCCGATAGAGTTGCGTTATTATGACCACGCGACACTTTCCCCGAAATAGCAAAGCGCTGGTACGGTATCTCGCCCACATGAAGTAACGTGGGGTAACATAACTAGACGACTCCTCACTCGTTGTTGCACCAATACGCAGAACCAACTCATCGGAGGTAAACCAACATGGCGCAACACGAGGATAGCAGTGTGACGGCTCTCCAAGAGCTCCAGCAACCCTCTCCAAGCCAAGATGAACAGAATCAAGAGCAAGCGTTGCTACATCGAAATGATGATAGGAAGAGAGCACTAGTGCTCATCGGCTCGGCATTGTCTCAATTGCCAATATGGGGTACCTAACCTGACGGCCGTCCCGATCTCAGCTCACGAAAACAGGCTTCGCCATGAGTTACGGCGTCCTCCAAGAGTACTACTTTGACCACTGGACCCTCGACGGTAGCCGCGAGCTCACAGGCATCATCGGCACAACTTCCAACGGCGTCATGTACATGTCGATGCCCTTCCTTTTCGCCCTTTTCACTCGCCGCTGGGTCCGCTTCCGCCAGACAGCAGCAGCATTCGGCGCTATTCTCGCGTGCACCAGCTTCATGTTATTCGCGCTCAGCACGCATGTCTGGCACCTCATCGCAACACAGGGCGTCCTAGCAGCGCCGGGCTGCACCCTCGTCTTCAGCCCACTCACCCTCTCCCTCGGTGAGTGGTTCAAAACTCCGAACCGCCTCTGCAACCGCGCCGTCGCCTTAGGAATCTCCCTGTCGAACAAAAACATCGTCGGCTCCGCCTGTCCCTTCTTTTTCCGCGGCCTGCTCGACAGCTACGGCTTCCGCGTGACCATGCTCGCCTGGGGCGCCCTCATGTTCGGCACCGCTTCTCTCCATCTCACTGATTGCGACGCCCCGCCCAAGCTTGACGATGAGTGGTACCCGTGGCCGCAAGATACCCTGGCTGTTCCTGCGCCACAAGACCTTCTGGATCTACACCACGGCCACCCTGCTCCAGAGCGCGGGCTACGGTATCCCGCAAACCTATCTGACCGAGTACGCGCGCAACGTGTCCAACTTGTCACCGACCTTCTCAACCCTGTTTATCACGCTGATTAACATCCCTGGCATCTGCTCCTCCACGTTCTTCGGCTTCCTCAGCGACAACAAGCACTTCCGGCTCTCTGCACAGACCGTCACTGCCATCTCGGCGATCACGTCTGCCCTCGGTGCCCTTCTTTTCTGGGGACTGGCTGGTCGTGGAGGGACGGCATTGTTGGTGCTCTTTGCTATGACGTTCGGGGTTTTCGCCAGCGGGTATAGCGCTACTTGGGGCAGCACCATGAATGACATGGAGCGCGAAGCGGCGGAGAGGAACGAGGTCATCGACAGCGGCGTGTTGTACGGGCTGCTGAATGACGCGAGGGGTGTAGGGTACGTTACTGGCGGGCTTGTCACCGTGCCGCTGGCGAAGGCGGGAAGCACAACGTCGCTCGGGCGCTTTGGGTATGGGACAACGTACGGTCCTTTGATCGTTTTTACGGCGCTGTCGCTGGCGTGCGGCAGATGCGGGATCGTTTTCCGACCGAAGTGGAAGCGTCTGCTTCCCACGTGGTGATGGTGAGGTCGACTTGAGCGCGATTAAGTACCGCGCTGTTGTCTCCGAAGAACAAGTTTCTTGTGATTTTCGAGGACTGTTCGGGACGTAGAAAGGTAGGTAAGTGGCTATGCGGACCCTGAAAGCCTCGGCTTTCAATTGTAGAAGTGTGATTGTAGAATGTTATGGTCTGACCGTTGGAGAGTCCACTGCATCCTCTCTAACCGGATTTTATAGCTGCTGTAGTTTCAGATACGATGCGACCTAAGTCATGAGTTTTATCTGAGCTTGTACGACGCATCCGCGCGGCCGCACCTCGCTCTCGCGCATGAAGTAGCTAGTCTACCATCGCAGCAACCGTAGACGTTGCATTGACAATTGTGGAGGTGAGCTAGAAGATACTGCTTAGGGTGATTAACTGTATTGTCACTGAACAGGTGAGGCTTGTTCAGAAGTGCGTCTATTGGGTTACATAAGAAAGTAGTAAGTGAGTGGGAAGCTCGTCTCAGTCATATGATCACCTCTTGGGTGATCGTCCTGTAGGGCCCACAGGCCCTACACGTGTATCTCATACGCCACAACAATAAATAGCGCTCATGGTACTAACACGATTGTCTCGTCCGCTCAGGTCGGGATCTCCAGTGCGGGAAGACGCCACCCAGAAAACTTCACTACGAAAAACGCAATATATTCAGTAAGTTGTGTACACCCACACGCCCGCCCACCGTTTTCCTTTTCCTTTTCCTTTTCCGCCCTTCGTCACCTCCCCCCACTGTTCATCCCCTACTTCAATTGTCCTTGAACACATCCCCCAACTCCACCATCCCCACACTCCACACTTCCCTCTCATCATCGACCTCATCCCCAGCCAGTCCCAACCCCCCCTCCCCACCCTCCGCCTCCTTTCTCTCCCTCGCCTGCCCGGCTAACCTTAATGCAACACGCTTGAAGTAATCCGACATACTCCTCATCGGACCCGGACCTAGCTCCTTTCCATGACTCGCAATATACTTGTCAAACACAGCCGTTTCTTCATCGACGACGCTAAACAGCGCCAAAAACGCCTGCTCAGCTGCGAGTTTAACAGGGATAACGGGGTCGCGCACGGAGGCGAAGACGGGCGGTGTGAGCAGCGGGATGTGCGGGCGAACAAGGTCGTTGTGTGTTCGCGCGATGGTGCGCAAGACGACCAGGCTGAGGCGCCGCGTGTCGGAGGGGTTGCCGGGAGCGACGACGGGCGCGAGGGCGGCGAAAAGGGGTTGAAGGTGGTCGTAAGATTTGGGGGCATGCTCGAGAAGCCTAAGCGGTGCGATTAGTAAACGGTGGAAAGGAGGACGAAGGGAGGGAGACGTACATGTATTTTCCCGCCGCAAGGACCGCGTTGTCGCGTACGATGTCTTGGCTGGAACTGATGCCCTTGGCGATGATGTCGACGGTCTCGTCGGGGAAGTGGTCGATGAGTGCGTCGGGCGAGTCGAGCAGAACCGCGTTGAGGGTGAGAACCGAGGCTTTGCAGAAGTGCGTGGTGAGCACGCGGGCCTTGATGATGCCGGCGGCGGTCTCTGCGGGCAAGACACCAATCAGTGCGCCCAGAAGACGAGCGTGCGTGATGGCCATCGCGTCGTCCTCGTCGCCGGCGTCAGTGTCGATCAAGCCCAGGATGGCATTCCGGCTCGCATCGTTCATGGATTTGCCGGCCTTGCTAACGACTTCGAAGAGCGCCTTCAGCATGGCGGTCTTGACTGCGTGGTCGGCGGTCTTGGATCCGGCGACCAACTCTGCAATCAGAGGATCAACCCTCGGCGTGAGTTTGATGAGTGTGCCGAGCGCCTTAGCCGCACGAGCACGCAGAACCTCGGAAGACGTATCGGCCAAAGACTTTGCGAATGTACGTTGTAGCTGCGGTAAGAACGGCTTGAGGAACGTAGGGATCTTCTCGAGGAGGTTGTTGAGCGTGAGCAGAATGGCGGCCTTGACTTCGGTAGAACGTTCGGTGACCACACGAATGAGAGGACCGGTGATTTGCGTAACCAAAGATTGGAGGGCCTTTGCGTCGGTGCGCTCGATGATGTCCGAGATTGCGAGAGCGGCCTGGGTTCGCTGGTCCGTAGAACCATTCATAAGACCCTGCAAGAAGATCGGCAGAATGGCACTGATACCCTTCGGTAGAGAAAAGCCAGGAAGATTGTGGCCGGCCACGCCAACTTGCTGAAGTGATTGGCGCGTGGAGATGACGAGGGATTCCATCTCCTCTTTGCGCAGCTGCTTGGTGAGAGCGTTGAGCGCAGTCCATGCTGCCTTGACAACGTCCTGGTCTCTGTCGTCGAAGGAGATTAGCAGGACGCGGATGAGGTCGGGGTAGTATCGAGAGAAGTCGGCCTCGCTCTCCTCGAAAAATTTGGCGAGGTGGTAGTCGGCTTTTGCGCGTCTTTGTTCATCGTCGTGCTTCATCAATGCCAACATGACGCTCATAGCTGTGTTGAGACCATCGTACTCGTCCACCGAAAGCAGTACGGCGTCGAAAGCGTCCTCAAGCTCTTGCCTGAGGTCATCATCCTTGCACCTGATGACATTGTCCATGATGGTGTTGAGGACATTGGACAATCGTCGAGCCATGGCGCTACTAGCGACCTCAGCAAGAGATGCAATGGCCCGGGCATTAAAACCAGACATAGGTGACTTGAGCAAAGTCGGCAGGAGGTTGGGTAGGATGACATTGGACCGCGCGTTGTCCGTGAGTAAGGTAAGAAGCGCCGAGAGAGCGTTTTGCGCATTATCGTCGCCGCGGAGGAGAGCCAACAAATGAGGTAGAACTTGATCGATCGTCTTCTTGCCGAGAACCTCTTGGAGGGCGTCGAAGGCTTCGGCAGCTGCTTCACGGACTTCGACGTTGGGGTCAACGAGCGCGGATCGTACAACTTGAATGAGGGTCTTCTCGTAATCTTCGAGTTGCTCCGGCGACGCCGCTGCGATCAGCTCCCTAAGGGCCATGCAAATACCTTGCTTGGCATCTGTATCAGTGGACTGCAAGCCTTCTTCCAAAGTAGGAAGCAAAGTTGCGAGTACGCCGTCTCCAGCTTTGCGAATGAGCTCTCCAAGCGCGTTGCCAGCAATGACCTTCTGGTCCATGTTGGAACTGGCGAGGCGGCGAATGATGAGCTGAGTGAGGGTTGGAATGAGCTCGCGTAAGGTGCGCGGAGTAGCGACGAGTGCTTTCCAGACATTGATGGCAGCGGATCGAACAAGCCCGGAAATATCGTTGCGGCAGATGTACAGAGCCGAGAGAACCTTGTTTCGCTTTTCTTCTCCGAGGACATCCAACAAAGACTGGCCTGCTTCCTTAGCACCCTCTTCAACTTCGTCGTCTTCCTCTGCTTTGCCGCTGATACCAGTGAGGTTGAACAACAGGTCACCCACAAGCTCGACGGAACTGAGACGAATACGGTGACTGTCATCCGCAAGACCACGCTCGAGCTCGGGTAGAAGCAGATCAATGGCCTTAGTAGCAAAGTTCTTGACCAAAAGTCGACCAGCGCGCAACGCAGTTTC
Organism: Paraphaeosphaeria minitans; assembly: GCA_015832175.1. Lineage (NCBI taxonomy): Eukaryota > Fungi > Ascomycota > Dothideomycetes > Pleosporales > Didymosphaeriaceae > Paraphaeosphaeria > Paraphaeosphaeria minitans. The sequence continues at coordinate 2,294,083 of WJXW01000009.1, forward strand.
TCGAATAGATTCCACATCGTCTGCAAGTCCTCCAAGGATAGGTGGGATAATCTTGCTGAGGTAATTGGCAAAGCTATTACCGAAGCATGCTGGCAAGAATATGAAGAGTGACATGAAACCTTCCCGCACGGATGGCTTGCTGCTGGACACGTTTTGCAGAATGCTCGGGAGGGTATCTTCCAGACGTCCCGTGCCCAATCCAGCGAGGACTTCGGAGAGCGCTTGAGCGGATCCGAGACGATCTCCAGCTCCGGTATCGGACTTGAGTGTCGCCATGAGACTGGGAATGAGATCTGGCAGCGCGTCTTCTCCAAGCTTTTCCATGAGCGAACCCAGAGCTTTGGACGCGGTTGCACGAGTTGTAGGAACAGGGTCGACGATGGCGACACGCAAGCCGTCGACCAAGATGGGGAGATGGGCGATAAGATCCTTCCGCTCTGTGAGATGGGCAAGACTGCCGATGATCTGGGCTGCCTTGCGCTTGGTTGCTGAGCGGTCACCCAAGCCTCGCTCGAGAATGCGCACAACAAGCGCAAGAGATGGGGCATCGAGATAATGCGCAAATTGAATCTTGATGAGTGCGTCAAGAGCAGTGTCTGTGTGCTTGGTCGGGTCGCTGAGAGCCTTCAGCAATATGCTTACAACACTCTTGACCTCAGGGTTGCTGATGACTTCGCCGAAACGTTGCAGACTGCGGTTAGCAGAATTACGGACTTCCTTGTGACTGTCAGTCAGGACTGTGGTTAGCGGCGGGATAATGTCCGGCAAGCTCAAAGCCAACTGCTGCGGGTCGAGGTAAGCCATGGCCCCCAGTGAGTCGCAAGCACCCTTCTTGCTTCGCCATTGATCGTCATTGAGGCCATCCAAAAGAGTCGGTAGGACTTGCTTGACACCGTAAGAGCTGAGGGTAGAGAAGCAGGTCTTCGCGGCGTCCAAACACGCCTCTCGCACATCAGTGCTTGAATCGCTGAAACCAGCCAGCAGTTGCGGAACCAGCTGAATGACATAAGGCTCAAACACGCGTCCCAATATTAAAGAGAACAATTCGTAAGCAAGGAAAGCACCTTGCCGCTGGTGAACCTCTTTTTTGTTCTCGGTCGCGCTGCGCAGGGTGGGCATGATTCGGTATTGCTTGATGATGCTGATGCCCTTGCCACTGACAATTCCAGCGAGACCGTAGGCGGCACCACGCTGAGCGGGATACTTCTTGGATTGCAGCAATGTTTCCAACATCTGCTCGACGTAGGTCTGCAACTCCTGCTCGGATGTTCGCACTAGTGGCGGCAAGCATTTGGCGACGGCGTACTGCACGGTCTCTGAAGGAGTGCTCAAGGTTGCCAACAGGCGCTGCACGACCTCGGGGACGCGCTTGTCGCCCTTCGGTAAGTGTCTACCTAATGCACCGTAAAGGATGATGACGGCCTCGTTGACTTGGTCGTACATTTCCGACTTGCGCTCTGGGCTTTCGAGAGCAGATTCGAACAGTTCCATCAGTGGTTCCACCTTGGACTGGGCCTTCTGGGTAATGACAGATGTAGCAGCCTCAACCATTTCGTCCCGAACCGTAGCACTCTTGTCCCCGAGAGGGCCATCGTAAACCATGAAATGCAGAAATTCGACGAGGTCCTCGTCCTTGAACGAAGAGGTCATCTCTTTGAACGCAAGCGCAATACCGTCTCTTGATTCCCATGGATCGCGGACGTCAACCTTGCGCGGCATACCGTATTCGTCTCGCTCGGGCATTCGTGGTTTGGCCTTCTCTTTGTACGACTCCTGGAGAGTTTTCAACGTCTCATGAAATATTGTCGCATAGTTGGACACGGTCTCGCCAATCGAGCGTGCTGCTGCCCGTCGTAGCTGCTTGTCCAGAGAATACAGGTACGGTGTCATCTTGGCCGCCACGTTTGCGTCGAGTTGAAGCTCATTGTCCTCCCAGATAGTGCGCGCTAACTCGACGTTCTCTTCGACATCATCATGGCAGGCCAGCCAAACCTCCTCGCTGAATGGCTGATCGTTCATGTCGAGTTCGGCATCAATTGCTTGCAGCACTGTCGTCCTTACCGACACCTCTGGGACGATGATCCCCTTGAGCAGGGCAGCCAGCTCTTCGTTGGTGATGGTCGAGGCTAGTCCACTGGCTAAGTCCATGATGCAGTCTTTGATGACCTTGTAGTGTTGGTTGTAGTGTTGCATGGAAGCTATCAATGTATCGATGAGTTGCGTGCGCGGGAGGCGGTTGTCGGTGCATGAGTTGGTATGGAACGAGATGAACTCGACGGCGAGGATCAGTTGCTCATCGGCTTCTTCAGGCCCTGAACGACCAATGCCACTTTTCTCGAGGACGAGGAAGATTAGCGGGAAACAATAAGCAAGGGAAACCGCATCCAGGGGTCGTTGGTCGCTCAAGAACCGAAGGCGGTAGAGCACTCGCGTGATCATATCCCCTATATCTTCAGCTTCGTACTCCGCCGGTAACTGGATGGAGCCAATGGTCCTCAATGTGGCAATTCCGACAAATGGTCTGTACTGGGCCAGGCGGGATGAGGCTTGCTCGGAGAGTTCGATGTAAGCAGTCGCAGGCAAATCCCCAAGTAACAGGCCTGCACCGGCGCGAATGGCCTGGATGAGAAGTTTGACCGCGGGACCCATCCACTGCTCTGCTTCAGTAGGCGGGCCAGTTGCCAAACTTTGTATAATGCCAACACCACGCCTCATCTTCCGCTCGATGCCCGCGACTTCTTGTCTGATGGAAGCTTCTTTAGCCAACTGAGCCTTGACCTTGGCCTGCTCGTCGAGGGTGAGCTTTTTGGCCTGACCCTTCTTCTGCGCCAGTTGGGCCCGAAGCTCCTCCTCCCACTTCAAAGTATCGTAGTCTTTGGTGTTCTTGTCGATCGTGACGGGGGCCTTCTTCGAAAGAACATCAATGAACGCGGTGCCTTCTGGTGTCCGGAAGATCGCGGCCTCTGTAGGCCCGACGGTTTCCAGCTGTCGCGAGTCGAGGTCTCTGCTGAATTGGTCGACGATAACTGGTAGTGCGACATCTGGAGCAACAAAGGCCAAATCGGTATAGGCGCTGTACGCGGCTTGGGTGACAGATGGGAAAGAGTCGTTCTGCGGATCCTAAAAGTTTGTCAGTTATGCAGTCTGAGGACGACCCGTGTACGTACCATGGTGGCGTCATTGATGAGTTCGATGCACTCTTGCAGATTATCTTGGACCAGCCGACCCGGATCAACCCCCATCCGTAGAGAAAGGTCGATCCATGACACTCGGGGCATGATCTCGGGCCTTGCAAGCAAGAGGAGGTTGACACTCTGTTGTCGTAGCTCTTCAGCATCTATGCTAGCGTTGTGCTTCTTCACAGACTCCGGAGAAAGACAGATGGACGTCAAAATGTTGTACAATTCATCAACTCCAGACTTTGAAGCGACTGCTGCACTCTCCTTCTCGCCCGATTCGTTCGATTTGTACCAAGACCAAAGTCCGTCTATAATAACGCGACTTATCTTACCTGGGTTCTGCACATAAGCGTTCTCGAGGGCAAGCTTAGCAGCTGCTTTGGCCTTGGACGAAACACCCTGAGCGACGATTAGGAAGGTGAACGCATGCGCCCAAGCTTCACGCGCCTCAACTGGAGTACTGTCTTGATAGAGCGAGGGCGAGACGGCATTCAGGGCACGTATGGCGATCTCAACGTCGGCTTCAGTACTGAGCTTAGAGTAGACGCGCGGGTTGAGCAGAAACGAAGGTTTAGGCTTGATTGCGAGGGACTGAGCAATGACATCAGACTTCTTGTAGATTCCGTTGAGTGTAGCATCGCCAGAAGACTGGACTTTGCTTGCTAAGAGAGCGGTCACATAGTGCCCCACCGTTACCAATCCGCTTTGAATAGCTGGGACAGGATTGGCATTGACCTCTTGCCAGATCTCAACCAACTTCGGGAGCGCGGCGTGGTAGAAAATGACGATGTCCCTATGTTCTAGTTGCTGAGGAGTCAACTCCCACAATAGGTCTGCGGTGCGAAGAGCCCAAAGTCGCCGAGTCGGTATCTTCTTGTCAGCCATCCCCATGATGAAGACATCCGATACGGATTTCTCCAGAGCGACACCATTCGCTAGACCAAATTTGAGGTGCTTGACCAGGGCTGTGACCTCGGCGACCACGGCGGCTTCGTTCGGCTCTTTTAGGGCTACTGGCGCCATCGCAACGGGTATCTTCTGGGACAATGCAATGGACTCGGGAAGTGCGTTCAGCATATGGGCATGAAGCACTTTCTGGTCGACTCCACTGACTTTGCTCTGCTTCAGTGGATTGAGAAGCTCATCTGTGACCTTGCCGATCTCGGACTCGCCTTGGGATCGCGAAGCAAGGGCTTCGAAGGTGCGAAGGGCACCTGCGCGAATGGTGGTGTTTGTGGACTTGACGTTCGAAAGCAGCGGTTTGAGGAGGCTGTCAAGCAGCACATTGGAGAGATCCAGGTCTTCGGGCAGAGCCAATATCATGGGTGTGACAATGTCGTTCAGCACCACTTCGGGTGCCCGGAGTAGTGCCTTCTCGATTGGGGGTATAATCTCTTTCTTCAGCTCATCAAGCGTCGTGAAGCTCTCGAAGAAATCGTGGAAGGCATGCGATATGTGATTGGGCAACTGAGACCGTGACCCGACCATCTCTCGCGTATAGAAAGAGTAGTATTCCTGTTTGCGGGCCTCCAACAACGGCTTGATGGTCGGCAGGCGCGCCGAGACTCCGGCGATGGCTCCGAGAAGGACGGCGTTTCTAGCCGTCGAAGATGCGCCCTTTGCGGTGAGCGTGGTGACCAGCTTGCTCAGCGCATCTTCTCCGATAGCCTTTGCGCGGAACAGCGGACGCAATGCGCGGCGGGTCGAGACGAGGGCGGAGTGGTGGATGCGAGCACCTCGCCGCTTATCCTCAATGCCCATGCATAGCTCCAATACGCTCGCGAGGGCAAGGGCGACGTCAAGCCCATGATTCTCCCACTGCTCCGACACATTCGCAAAGTGTTGCAACAGCACCGAACACCAGTCAACCAAGACAATGACGTTGCTCAAGGCCAAGCTCCTCTTCTGCGACTCTTTCTTCAGGAATTGGACCACTGCGGACAGCACCAGACTGGCATGTGTGCTGGTTATGAGAGACCGGAGGACACGTTCGACGGCATATCGCGAGTCGCGGTCATCGTAGAGGGGATACGTTTCGAAAAGCAGCTCGAGCAGGATGCGCAGGTCGGTCGGCACGAGGGCTGGACAAGACAATCAGCACGTGCATCGCATCGACGTATTGCATGGTGTAGGTAGGTACGCACAGTCGCCTTCTACCTGGTGTTGCAGGCCCGACAGCTCGTGGATGCGGCGCTTGGTGGAGCTGGTGACCAGGCCGCGGCGCAGCTCGTCGCGGTCCAGTTGTTGGGCACTCGCTCCATCGACGGCCATTTTGCTACTCCTCCATGCGATGGCGGGGTTTGGCGGGGTGGTGAGGCTCCTCAAATTTCCTGTCACGACCGACGTAAACGCCAAGATTTTCCCTGACCGCTAGCGTGTCGGACGACAGCACACACGGCGCGCCCTTAATCCCCCATCGACGCCCTTTTCGAGCCCGGCCCATCCATCCTCCCCGTCTCTTGTGTACGTCCTGGACTACTAATGCGTTTCACCCGCAGACCCGGATCCGCCAACCTCGATCTAGCCAAAGATCAAGCCCCCTGGTTCTCCATACGCATCCTGACCTGACTAACCTTGCACATCCTGCCCACCGCTGCTCTTTTCTGCTATCTACTGAACAAACACCTGGCCCGGTCCGGTCCAGACCCGTGACCAATGGCCCCAAACAAGAAAAAGAAGAAGCCCGGCGGCAATCCTGCTCGCGGCTTCGCTACCACATCGATAGCAAGTAAGCCCAAGGAACAGCCTGCCGCCACTGTAGACGAAAAGGCCATTTCACCTGAAAAGGAACATGGTCCAGTAGTCGACCCGACTCCGCAGGCATACTCTACTCCTGCACCAGCACCCGTCCCACCGCAGGTCGAACAGACCCCGGAGGAACTTGAAGCTCAGCTGGAACGCGACGAGCTTCAACTGCTGGTTGAGAAGCATGCTCCAAAGGTCCGCCGCGAGTCTCGCCGACAGGCGACGAAGCTGCAGACGGATCGCAGGGTACTTAGGGCTGCCGCCGAGTCACTCACCACCCACGACTGGCTGTCTAGTGACATTACAGACCGCATCATCTCGCTGGCCCAGGCGGAGTCGAAAGACTCCAACCGCAAGCAAAGCCAGCAGTCCTTGCTCAAGGTCATGTCTGAGGAAGATGCTACCGCCAGACTGTGGATGCTTGAACTGACTCTACGGGACATGGCATTCTCTTCCACTCACATAGAGCCCGTACTACGTTGGCTTTGTGCCAATGCTGTTTCGGTAGACAGCACAGCAAGCGTGTGGGGTCTACAGGAGGCTCTCGAGTGGTTGGCTTTGGATCATTGCGATGACCACTCGCTCTCTTACGATGAACCCAAGAAGCCACGGCCCACGACTATTTCTCCGAACGCATCACGACCTGGTACGTAATGTTGTTGAAAACCAACTTGAATCATTACGAGACATTCTGACTACTTTATGTCTACGGCCACTTGTCCTGCATGTCGTATACGATGCTATTGATCTATTGAGCTAACGTTCAACTCCTAGGGACCCCTGTGCCCGAAACTCCTACTGTCACCACCGAGCGCAGCGTGGTTTCTGAGAACGAATCTTCGCGAGCTCCCACCCCGGCATTGCGCAGAGACGATGCTAGACCACGTCACCCGGAACCCGAAGTATCTGACGTAGCTGTCAGTGATTTGGACAGTGACTTGGAGCCAGACCAACTTGTCCCAACGTACATCAAAATCAAAGGAAAGCTTTTCGAGCTTGACCCCGACACCGTTGAAGCGAAATCACGCAAGCAAGGAAAGAGCAAGAAAGCCGGAAACGCGAGATCAATGAGCACAACTCAACCACCAGCAGTTCGTAAGCTGCTTTCGCAGCTGCAGAAACTGGAATCCGATGCCCTGTTCGACGACATTGAAGCAGAAGCGCTATGGCCCAACAAGCGGGCCGAGCTTGCACTGAAAATAGCAGCGGAGAGGCAACAGCCTGCCGTTCCGAAAACGTCCAAACCCTTCGGAGCAGCGAGTGGGGTGTCCACCCCACGCAAAGTTCCTGCGTGGAAAAAGCCGGAGCAAGATGCACGCTCAGAAGACGGCGGCGAGGATGATGATGTTTTGCTAGGGGATATGTTCTCAGCTATACCAGATGAAGCCCCCAAAAGTAACCAGGCCAAGACAAGCGATGCTGACGATGGCGTGACCTTACGCGACTTTGGCAAGCAGAGTGGTATTAGTCCGCGAAGGGTTCTGGAAGAGGCCGTCCGTGCGAGGTTCGTACAGAAACATGTCTCGAGGTCTGATATGTGCTGACAGCTGCAGGGATTCTGGTGCACGCCTTTCGTACAAGCTGATTTCTCCTACGACGTACTCATGCCGGCATGGCCTGACGGTAGTGTGGTCGAAGGACCAGGATCTGGAATACGATACCGAGGTCGTCGGTGTTACCAGCAAGATCAACGGCGTCAGAGCCACTTTCGAGGCTACTTCTATCGCTACCGTCTCCGTAGAGCAAAGCGAAGGTTTCATCTCGACGGTGGCGCTGTTCAGCATTTTCGCTGCTTCAGCCAAAGAAGAAAAGACCTACCTACGCCTTCCACCGGCATGGAGAGACCTTTACCGAGACTTGGTCGACACTCGCAGGTCTCGCATTGATGCTTCTGATCGTGATAAGATCAAGTACCTCCGGTCTATTGTACAAGATCAACTGGAAGATGAAGAGGCCGAAGGCGTCGTTCTCACAAGTCGTTTCAGGGCACGAAACCAGGCTGCGGCCAGTTCGAGCTCTTCTGCATCCGGGCAGAACACTCCCCCACAAGTCTTTGAAAGTCTCAAGGATTTGTGGTACAACAAGGCCTCCACGCACTCTTTCCAATACATGCTCCAAGGTCGAGCTACGCTGCCTGTCTTTGCGTACAAGGAGATGATACTTTCCACGATTGACAAGCACCAAGTGACTATAGTGTGTGGTGAAACGGGTGAGTGATCACTGACTCCACGATCATGTTTACCCTTCTGACCGAGGCTAGGATGTGGAAAAAGTACCCAGATACCCTCTTTTCTCCTGGAACACGAACTTTCCCTGGGGAAGCCTTGTAAAATATTTTGTACGGAACCTCGACGAATATCAGCGATATCCCTTGCTCAGCGCGTGAGCGAAGAGATCGGAGAAGCCCCCAAAGACATCGGAACGATCCGTTCTTTGGTGGGTTACGCAATCCGGCTGGAGTCCAAGACGACGACTCAGACGAGGCTCATCTTTGCCACAGTTGGTGTTGTGTTGCGCATGTTAGAATCCTCAAACAACCTGAACGAAGTCACGCATCTGATCATTGATGAGGTCCACGAGCGAAGGTATGCATGTACACCGAACACCGGACGGTGGTGTACTGACATTATCCAGTATCGATACCGACTTTTTGCTAATCATACTTCGATCGCTCATGCTCACTCGTCCCGAGCTAAAAGTCATTCTCATGAGTGCTACCGTCGACGCGAACCGCTTTTCGAACTACCTCAATGGGGCACCGGTGCTCAATGTGCCCGGGAGGACGTTCCCTGTCCAGACTAAATATCTCGAGGACGCCATCGAGCTAACACACTACACTGCCAACCCCAACAACAAGGTCGTCAACGGCCCCGACAGTGGCGACGATGACGACGCACCATCATCCGAGAAAACGAACACCTCTAGTTTGACGGGCTACAGTGCGGCCACAAAGAATGCACTTGCCGAGTACGATGAATACGCGATCGACTATGACTTGATTGTCCGTCTTATGGAGGTAGTCGCGTATGATCCGCAGCTCGCCCGGTATAGTAGCGCAATACTGTGCTTTTTGCCGGGTATTGCTGAAATCCGCCAACTGAACGATCTACTGGCCGCCCATCCTTCTTTCGATAACAGCTGGCTCATTTACCCTCTTCATTCCACGATCTCGAGCGAAGAACAGCAGGCAGCCTTTGTGATACCCCCTCCGGGTATGAGGAAGATCGTCATCGCTACAAACATTGCGGAAACGGGAGTCACCATTCCGGACATCACCTGTGTCATCGATACGGGCAAGCACAAAGAAATGCGCTTCGACGAACGCAGACAGCTCTCCCGCTTGACGCAGTCGTTCATCTCTCGCGCAAATGCAAAACAGAGACGAGGTCGCGCGGGTCGTGTACAGGACGGCCTGTGTTTCCATCTATTCACAAAATATCGACATGACAATCTCATGGTCGAGCAGCAGACACCCGAGATGCTCCGACTGTCACTGCAAGATCTGGTCATGCGCACAAAGATCTGCAGGCTCGGTGACATCGAAAAGACCCTCTCCGAAGCCCTCGACCCTCCTTTGTCACGCAACATTCGCCGCGCAATCGACGCGCTCATCGAGGTCGATGCTCTCACCCCTGGCGAGGACCTCACACCACTCGGAAGCCAAATCGCGAAATTACCGCTGGATGCGCATCTTGGGAAGCTCGTCCTTCTATCGGCCATATTCGGCTGCGTCGACGCAGCCATCACCATTGCCGCGATCCTGTCCTCCAAATCCCCCTTCCTCACACCGTTTGGCGCAAAGCAACGTGCCGACACCGCCCGCATGGCCTTCAAGAAAGGCGACTCAGACCTCCTCAGCACTTATAACGCCTACAATGCCTGGAAAACCGTGTGCACAACAGCCGGCCGATCCGAAGCGCAATTCTGCCACAAAAACTTCCTCAGTGCCCCCAACCTCGCCAACATCGAGGACCTCAAAGCGCAGCTCCTCTCCTCGCTCGTCGAAGCCGGTTTCATCACCCTGCCCCCAGAAGAGCGCAGAATTCAACAACGCTACCGCAGCACCTCACGCCACCGCACCTTCGTCGCCATCCCGGCCGCCTACGACACTCACTCCGCCAACGACCTCCTCGTTACCGCCGTCGTCGGCATGGCCTTGTACCCTAAGATTCTGACCCGCGATGGCAAGGGCTGGCGCAACATCTCCAACGCGCAGTCAGTCAGCCTCGCGCCTACCTCGGTCAACAAGCCTTCGCCGATTAACCCTTCGACTGCGAAGTACCTAAGTTACTACCACATCATGCAGTCCAGCAACAAGTTCTACAATGCGCACTCGACGAGTGTCCTGCACCCGCTGCCACTGATCTTGATGGCGGCCGCGGATGTGGAGTTCAAGCTGCACGCGGGCGTGGTTGCGATGCCGGGGAATACGCTAAGGTTTGCGGTGCGCGAGTGGCGGGCTGCGGTTGCAGTGAAGGTGTTGAGGAGAAGGGTGAAGGAGGTGCTGCAGGCGGCGTGGCGGAATCCGAGTCGGGGGCTGAGTGGGCGGGAGAAAGAGTGGTTGGGGTTGTTTTTTAGGGTGTTTGAGGAGAGGTGGGAGAGGGAGGAGAAGATCAGGGAGAGGGCGGGTGGGAAGGGGAAGTGAGTGGTATGTGTATGTCTGAAAGAGGTGGAAAGGAGGATGTGTTTTCGGGGTCTGTTCGGCATTCGTGTTGGCTGGTGTTCTCGACCGCTCGGTGTTTTTCACTGTACTGTACTAGACCAGCCTTGCATCACTGTGAACACACCTGCATTATAGACCTACGCCTGCAACACTTTCGCGACCGCCACGTCTAGCCACCAAGTCTTCTCTACCGGTCAATGAATATCAAGAAAACGCCTGAGCGGCACCGAACGAATGCCGTTGGAAGTGAATAGCGAAAACCCGGGTATCATCCATGCGCCCGCCCACACCACCCGAAGCCCAAATGCTACGGGATAGATCGATAGCACGACCGAACGCCAAATGATGAACAATCTCAACCCACTTGCTCCTGTACGACCCCTCGACGAGCAAATATCCGCCTCAGACGCGTCCGTAATCAGACACCACGACAGGGGATGACATTTACATGTCTCCCAGCTCCAGCACAGCATCCAGCGCACTATCAAGATCGTCGACATCCTTGACGCTCCCGCCCTGCCAGGTAGACTCCTCGTCGATGTCCATAGGGTCCTCGGCGTCTCGGGTGCGGTCGCGGTCGAGGTCGAGGGCGTGGGTGGAGTGTTTCGACACGCCGTTGATACCGTTGACGGTACTCGCTCCTTTGGGTGGCCCATCAGCCACCCCGCTGATCCCGGCCAGATACAAGTCTTCCACACCCGGCGTGTCGAGGCATCTGGAGTGGGAAATGGCTCCCGCGAGGATCGGCACGTGCGCGAGGTAACTGTCGCCGATTTCGAGCGCCAACCGTAGATCCTCCATGCAGAGTAGTTTGCGCTTGCGACGCTCCTCGTGCTCGACGGGTAGCTCGCCGCCCGCGAGCCGCGCTATCTCGCCTCGAGCAACGCGTTCTTCCTCCCGCGCTACGCGCTTCTTGTACTCTGCTGTGCGCACATAGCCTGTGCCGTTGGCATTCACTAGGGTGAAGAAATTTGTCAGCGCCTCTTTAATGTAGTTCTCGCACGCGATGTTAAGCAGGTCGGCACAGTCAGAGGCGTGGCCCTGAGGGAGTCCGGACTCGTAGCAGATGGGGAGCAGACGTAGGCTGATGGAGGACGCGGTGGGGAATTCGTGGGTTTCCGTGAAGAGGGGGGCGGTGTAGCGCTTGCGGATTTCGAGGTCCCAGTCTGCGGGGCATCAGTCTTGCATCCATAATCAACCAGACGAACAAGTTCGTAGAGGGGAGAGGGGAGAGGGGAATGGAAACGCACTCGTCTTGCCGTACCCGCCTGCCTGCGCGGCAGGACCAGCCTCAGGCAATTTCACCCGCCGCGCCTCATGGTACTCCATCATCATCCCACCAACCGGATCCAAAGGCATAAAATCAAAACCCCCACTCGTACCCTGATGCATCGTCTTCAGGCGCTTCCTCTCCCGTCGCGAAATTTGCATAACCTCCTGCTTGAGCCGCTTCTCGCTCTCGTCCCCCGTCCCCTTGGGCACGCTGCCGCTCACTTTGTCTGAGCTCGAGACCCAGCTCGCGATGCCCGCCTCGGGCGCATCCCGCCACACATTAGCGTACACACCCATGACGAGCGCATTATGGGCGCGCTCGAGGGCACCGCAGGGCCCCAATGTCTTGCCGGCCTCGGTCTCCGCCCGCGCGAAGATGGCGTCGAGCCGCGCGGTGAGCTCCTCCTGGTTGAGATTGCCCAGCAGGAAGGCTGACAACGAGGTCTTGTAAGTGGCCCAGTCCGCATCGCTGAGGGCGGATTTGACGGCCGTGTAGAGCGGCTCGATATCGATGCGGGGCGCGCGCGGGGCGAACGGCTTGGATGCGGACTTGAGCGAGATAGAGACTTCGGGCAGCGTCTTGGAGGAAAGGATCGGCGTGGTTGACATGTCCATGTCGTTGGGGCGGGTGGTGCCGGCCATGGTGGCCGCTGGGCGTGGGTGAAGGTGAAGGTGAGAGGGGGGTCGACGCGTGTGAGGGGGCAGCTGCGGCTGCAGCGCAGGCCGGGAGGTGGGTGCGGAGGTGCTCCGGCGCGGGTTTGAGGCGGGAATCGGTGTCGCTGGGTTTTTTTGATTTGGGATCAGGTGGTGATTGGATACATTGGACGCGGTGTGGTGCGCGCGGCGATGAAAGAGAGCGTGGTGAGGTCGTGTGAGGTTGGAATAAGCTGCGCCGTCGGCCGTCCGAGGTGGAGGCGGCTGCGGAGAGCGGGTGGTCCAAGATGCGACATGGATCGAACGTCAACTCGACTGTCGACAATGAAAGATTCCACGATCCCAGACAATAAGATGAAACTTTGAACAGGCTTTCTGCTACAAAGATGTAATATGTGCCGTACTTGATCTTCCATGTTCAACAAGCTGTTTCCCATTCACATCGGTCGTGCTTCAGAGTCGGCCAGCGCTGCCAACGTACCGTACGCATGCACGTATAGGCCCAATAGTAAAATACGTATAACATACCTCACAGGCAAGGGCATCACCCAAACAAGTGCATCACCCAAGCAATTGCATCATCCAAGCAAGTGCATCACCCAACAAGTGCATCATCCAAACAAGTGCACCACCCAAACAAGTCCCTACTAAGATCTGTACTATACGCAATAGTACAGAAATAATATAAATGGTTATTTGAATTGATCCAGTGTACACGCAGTAAATGTTACCAATTCTACCATGGGAGCTCGTGCTCCCAGCTCCGCTCCACAAGTCTCGCCTCTGCGAGACCAAAATTCCAGTTCTTTTCTTTCTCTTCTGCTCTTCACTGGACAGGACTCGCACTTAAAACGGAGGCAGCCAGAACTGGTATCCACCGTTCTTTTGTCGGAAGACGCTAAGGAGGAAGCTGTACATGCCGAGGAGGACGCCACTCCAGAGAAAGACGGCGAATTGCTGGGCGCGGGGATCGGCGATGCGGGGCACCTTGAGCGCGAGGGAGATGGTAGCGAAGGAAAGTACACCGTCTGTGTGGAATCAGCCATTGACCTCGTTGTATTCTCCGCATAATACTTACAGATAGCCGCAACGATTTGCGACTCAAGACCAAATTGGTTGCTGAAGCCGCCAGCAAAGTAGCTCAATCCACCCTTGCCGTCTCCAGAGACATAGGGTACCTTGCGAATGTGGTTGAACATGTGGCCGCTGGTGAAGAGCAGCACAGCGATAAGACTGAAAGCAGCCCAGATGTTGCGGTTCTGCAGGATCGGGACAACGTAGGGGGATGCAACGGCAACGAAGGTGATGCCACCCAGAATGGCGGTCGAGACGGTGATGATCTTAACGTAGTTGATGGGACGGGAGACGGAAGGCTTGGGAGCGTCAGCGGGGAGCTGGCGCGCAACCCAGGCTTGGATTTGCTCGGCGGATTGGGGACTGCATATTGTTAGGACTCCGAAAAATCTTGCTGGAGATGGTTGTATTACCCGTTGGTAAAGTCGAAGCGAATGGGCTGCGAGTCAACCTTCGCATTGGGACCCACGGTGGGGTGGAAGTAAAGCAGGATTGGCGCGGTTTGGAGCATCAACTGCGGGCCATCAGTACATAGACGGCGGTTCATAGCAGGGCCATCCATACCGACTGGAATGTGTTCTTGCCATCTACAAAGTCCAGCGTACCAAAGACCAGCCTGCTCTTCCCCTCCTTGTCGCCCTTCGCCCAGCTCTTGCCCAGCAGATCCCATTCCGGCTGGAACTCGCGGCACAAGACACATCCGAATCGAGTCTCCAAGGCAGTCAGCAGCACTGCGATGGAGTAGTCCCGGGGCGCCTTGGTCAATTGGGTGTAGCTGGCATCGTCGAGCTTGAGCGGACTGGAGGATGACTTGGAGCGGAAGTCGGCGAAGCGGTCGCCCGACGACTTTTTGGCGGCAAGCGCCGTGAAGGGCAGCAGCGAGGCTGTGAGGAGCTGTAGCCAGCGCATTGTGGGTGTGCGGGTGGAGATGTAGCAGATTGGGAGCTCTGCTCTGCTCTGCTCTGCTGGAGGTCGAAGACGATAGCTTGGGGAACGTGTCCTTGGGCTGGGATCGAGGGCTACGTAATCAGCCTAAGCGAGCTGCAGCCATCACTCCTGTACGCAGACGTTGTATATGGAAAATAGCAATCGACACGGCCAGTCGGTACGAAACACGGCTGTGGCGTTGATGCTACGCATATCCCAGAGTGAAAGAGCCTCGTAAGCAATTGATTGCAGCTGTTTGTGGCGTAGTGAGAAGAAACCCAACTGTGCCTGGTTTCTTGGCAACGGCCGTTGTTTGTTTACCTATCTACGACGCGTCGGCCGACGAACTTCAACCCCTCTATCCCACCTGCATCTTCCTGCCCACATTGCCTCGCATTCACGCCATGGCTATCGATATGCAAGTGGACCATAACTATGAGATACAAGACGTGAGCCGCCCCGACTATGTACCTTGCCACGCGCCAGAATTGACGTGTTGTAGTTGCATCGCTCGCTACGAACGGCGGGTTTAGAGCTCAGCCTCGAGCGCAGCAAGCACTCGGTTGAGATAGTAGCCAAAGATGAAGATATCAGGAAGCTGCGAGTCAGCCAGTGTCTGCTGCAAGACGAGAACGGCGATCTGCACGAGCAACTGGAAGAGGAACAAGTGCGTTCAGACGGCCTCGAGAACGACCTCAACGAAGCGCTTGCCCAGCTCGACGAGCAAACAGCTGCCGCGGAGCTAGCGCAAAACCATGTCCGCACCCAGGCGCGGGAAGTCGCGAACCTAAAGGTCCGTTGCTTGGTCCTCGCAATCAACCTCACCGTCTAACAAACACAGGCCGAGCTTAAAGCTATGGAAAACGTCACCTCCGACTCGAATAAGATTCTCTCCGATAAACTCGCCCTGACCCGCGAAATCTCCTCGCTCCGTCCCGAGGTTGATCACCTGCGCGCCCAAGTCGAATCCAACACCGGCTTGCTTGCCGAGAAGCTTTCGCTGCAGCGACAATTAACCACCGCTCAGGTCGAACTGGAGAATGAGAAACGTACATCCGCCCGTGCCCTCGCGAAGCAAGGAAAGAAGATGGAGCACGACGACGACCTTCGAGGACAGCTGGAGGAGATCCGCAACGAGCTCGCCAAGGAGAAGAAGAACCGCTTGAAAGCCGAGGCTGCTTTGGCCAAGGCTGAGGAGGCGACAGAGCAGGTACGGGCTGATCTGGAGGCGGGACAACAGGCAACGGAGCGTGTGCAAGCCAAGCTCGACAAGGCCGGCAGGAAGGAAGCCCAACAGGCCAGCAAGCGGGACGAGGCCCGCGACGCCGAGATCGAGCAGCTACGCGAAGAGTTAGCACGTGAGAAGAGCGCTCGTCTGACTGCAGAGAAGGCGTATGCGAAGAGCAGCGAGCGCGATGCGCAGCTGGAGGAACTCCAACAACAACTCGAGCAAGAGAAGCGCCAGCACCAGAAGCTCGAGAAGGCCAGCAAGAAGAGCCAACAGAGCAGCCAACAATCCGATGGCAAAGCAGCAGACCAACTGAAGACGGAGCTGGAGTCGGAGAAACGCGAGCGCAAGCAGCAAGAGAAGGAGTACACAAAGACTCTCTCCGACCTACAGGCCAAGAACACCATCCTCGACGACAAGCTGAATGCGTTCCGTGAGAAGCTTCGCTCCACTAAGGACAAGCTCAAGCAGAAAGAGCAGGAGCTCGAACACGCCTCTCGGGCTCAGACGGCACCGCCTGCCAAAGCCGTCCGCGAGACGTCTGTCAAGCCCGCAAAGAACATGCGGAAGCGCATGGCCGCTTCTGTCGAACCTGAGACGAATCTCGGGACGCCAGGAAACGGTATCCCAGCGAAGAAGACGAAACGCGGGCCTTTTGCGACAGCATTGGGCGACACGTCCAACTTTTCGCTCACACCGTTCTTGAACCGTACCGCCGTCGGTGCACCAGGCGAGACGATCGTGGAAGAGGATGAAGAGGAAGATGCAGATGACGCGACGCCCACGACACTCGTGGCTAACAAGGCGACACTACCGCCCAAGATCAAGGCGCTCGCACCATCTGCATCCATCAAGACGAACGCTAAGCCTGGTGGCCGAAGGAAGACGCCCGCGCCCATCCTTGATGTTGTTGCTGAAGAAGGCTCTCAGGTGTCCTCCAAGGATAACTCCGAGAACTTGCTTCCCGCCGTCACCGTGCCGCTGAAGACCACGGATGGTCCTTCCAAAGAGCCTACAAAGTCGAAGCTTGTGCCCAAGATCAAGCCCCGCAAGTCGCTCATGTCGTTTGCCACTTTCATGGAGGAGCCTGCTGCGGAGAAGAAGAAGAAGCGCAAACTAGGTGCCGGTGGCTTGGGCAAGACGCTGTTCGACGACGATGAGGACGCCGAGGAGGAAGTTGCGGCCAAGCCAAAGAGTAGCAAGGGTCTTTTTGCTGCGAGGGCGCTGGGGAAGGCGGGGTTGGGTAAGGGTAGGCCGATCAGTGGAGGCTACAACATGATGTCGGACGAAGGCTTCACGTTCTCGCCCCTCAAGAAGGACAGGAGAGCGGCTGATGCTGGTGCAAGCTTCTTGAAGTGAGACATCCGTGGGCCATGTATCGTTTGGGCGCATATTGTGCATCATGTGCAAGCGGAGGTCATGAGCATGGAGATTGTCTATGTGTGCATTTCAGCATTTCTAGGAGCTTTGGTACCGTATACCGGTAGGTGCATCAAGATCGTTTTCGACGTTTCTTTTCGTAAGACCTCGCAATACACTACGTACCTGCAACGCCAACCTAACATTGTTTTCATCGAAGGAACTCAGCGGTCTCTGCGCAGTCTTACTACACAGCGGACGGGTCCGTAACGCGCGCCGAGGCTGACCCCTTGCGTGAACCGCGTGCCCCTGTCATCCGCGGTGCCGCAAGCCCGCGTTTCAGCCTCAGCTCTGCAATGCGCGAAACGGCGTTTCGTTTCGTGGACTCTGATTTCCCGAATTTCCTTCCCGCAGTCCATCGTCCTCTTTTCTCGCCTCTCGAGCGTGCTTTGATTGCGTTCCCACACTCGCTCTCGACATTCTGCGCCAGCGCAGCCTGTGCGACCACCTCCGCGTCGATTATCTAACCCGCGTCCACGAACGAGGGAGGAGAGCACACGACTCCCGGACACAGCACGCGGTGCAGCGAACAAGAAGAATACAACACGATACGACATGGGCGCAATAGGAAATCTCATTCCGCTCGTCATCCTCTTTGCCGTGGTCGCGGGCATGGGATGGGTCGGATACCACGTTCGTCTCCCCCTCGTCCCTCGTCTCCCCCACCTTCCTCCCACACCCTCGCTCTCCTGTTCCTCAACTGAGCCCTGGTTCCCGCAGATCTACCTCTACTCCAACGAGCTCGCCCAGCGCGGCGTCCGCAAGATGGAGAAGAAGAACGTTGTCTTCACCAAAGACGGCGCCAAGGTCGCTGTCAGGGAGGTGCGCACCGAAGACTACGCAGATCGCACGCAGAAGGCGTTTGTCAAGACGTGGAATGCGGCGCAAGAGGGGCCGGTGCCGGTGGTGGGGGTGGGAGGCGGGGCGGAGAAGAGGCCTGGCGTGGGGAGGACGAGAACGAAGTAGCGACGTGAAGGGATGGAGGGGTGGAGTGATGGAAGGATGAAGGGATGGAGAAATGAGAAAATGGAGGAGTGGAGGATGCAGAATGCAGAGGCAATAAAATGGGAGGCTGGAGTCCATGTAAGAGCTCTCAGGGAGGATGAATGTATATCACGGGTCTTCATCTGGGTCGCATTCGAGGTAGGGCTGGATGCGGGCTTGTGCCGACGTGTTCAGATGAGCACGACGTCAGCATCGACACAGGGAGTCCCACAGAGCCTCCAGGGTATATAACTTCTTTGTGTAGCTCTCCTTACTAACGACACCACTACTACATGATTAGCAATTGTTAGTCTCCCCCATGCCGCTCACTTGCCGCAAATTAACGAACAGCCACCTTGTTGGGCCTACATGATCGTACTACGCAGGGCTTTTACGCGAAGCCTTGTCCTTACTGCAGCACCATGTTTCTAACCTCAACACGTGCTTACCTCAGGAATCTCTATCCTTCCGGCAATCCATTGTACAGCTAGACTCTTGACCGTCCAGAAGACAATCCGACTCCTGCGCCTCACATCTCGGTCGCTCGTCGGTTTGGTCCAGCAGCACCCCTTGCACTCCCTCCTCGCCGTCAGCAGGAGCTTATTTCGACCGTGCCGTCGGGGTTTCTGCTGACGCCGCGATCGGACAGCATGTGCTACCAAGTCGAAAACTGCCTGGTTCGCGGCATTGCGTGCGAAGTGCCGTGTAGGATGCGGCGTTTGACTGGGTGACGTGCTGGGCGAGTCGGGCTGGAGTCGGCCATGCGCCGAGCGGCATGCGGCGAGAACGAGAGGGAATGGGAATCCGTGCAATGATGGCTCCGTGTGTCTGTGGACTGTGGGCACATTGTTCATGGTTCGGGAGAGCGGGGTGGGACCTTTGGTCCTTGCTAAAGCCCGGCCGAGGTGCTTATCATACTACTGTACTATGGTTACAGGCAAAAACAGTGTCAAATGACAGGAGGTAGGCGGTAGGAGCGCTCGGCATTGCAAAAACTGGATTATTGTAATAGGCTTGATACTCAATGAGCCGAATTGCCAAAGATAATACTTTTATAAATTCGTGAGGAGCAGAAGTTAAGCTTCTGTAGCTGAACTTATTGCTTATAATGAAAGACGAACGCAGTGAGGAGAGAAGAATAAGCTTCTTACAGTAGAACTTTGTACACTAGAGAAAAACTTAGGGCTTAATTAGGACAGAAATACGGCGTTGTGATTAGGCTAGAAGCCTACTTTTATAAGCGCTAATTAGCTCCTAAAACCTAACGTAATAATATTTTACTAATTCTAAAATAGATATACATAATTACACTACTACGTAGCTCCCTTTTTTTTACACGCATAAATAGGCTTAACTATTACTACCTAATATAAATAAAACTCTACTACTTTTCCCTTCCTACTACTTTTAATAAAATATACTTCTACCTTAATAATACTACCTTCTTTACTAGCAGCTATAGCTTACATATTATCTTTATTATTATTATTTTTTTTTATCTATTACTAGTAATATAGATAATACCTCTATAACACCTATAAATACTATTATAATAGTTTAATGCAGTAACACCCCCCCTAGTACTAAGGCACCTATTATACATAATATAGAATTACTTATAAGTAAAGACGTAGCTGTAAAGAGGAGGTAGAGGCTAGAGGATAAAGGGTAATCTTCTAGACCTTCTAGTACCTTCTCTCTCCTAGTACTAGTTACCTAGAATAGTAGAGACTAGGGTAATAGAGTGTTAAATCCAAGAGGGTAGCTAGTCCTAAAGGGTTAAGGTTGGTTCTTAGGCAGGAGTACTTACAAAAGGTGGAAGGTCTTGTTAATACAATAGTATTTTATAAAGTGTAACAAGTTAACAATTTAGTCTACTAGAATCTAAATAATAGATTAATAAACAGATTAAACACAAGTATAGAGAGCCTATCTTTGCGTTCCTATATACTAAGGCTGCTCCGCTACTTAGTGCTACTAAGCAACTAAGCACCTTACGTAACCTACTCTACTACTTAGTGCTGCTAAGTAACTAAGTATATTACGTAACCTAATTTAAGTTACTTAGCGTCTCTTTGTTACATTTGTAACCCTATTATTACTTTATTACACCTTTATAAGTGCCTAAGTCCTACGTTATTATCTAGTACGTAACATTATCCCCTCCCTTTCTATTCTTTGTCCTAAAAAATTATACCTACTAACTATAATTCTATAAAGCATTGTTACAGCCTTATCTCTACTATTAAAAACTATAAAGTAGTTATAGTGTTAAAGTGCTCCCTTTATAAGTTGTATTCCTGCGTTTACAAAGTCTATATTAGCTTAGGGAAGTGTAGTAAGTGTTAGAAATAAGACTTAAAGTGTAATATAGCTGTTACTAAGAATAAGTTCTTACAGTTAATTACTAAAAAGAAGAAATTAGAGGCGCAAATATTAGAGGCGTAAAAAAAATAGGACATAGTGTTTAAAGCCCTACGCATAGCGCGCGCGAAAGAGGATTAATTATTAAAATAATTAGCGTAGAATAAAAAGCGTGCTAGTAAGGTTATTGCAGTAGAGAGTGCTACGCTAATAGAGTTAGAGTTAAAAAAGGACCTAGCCTATCCTACTTAGCCTACTAGTCTAGCTAAACTTAGCACGTCTATATAGTCTGCGATAGATAACCTGCCTTTAGAGTTCTAAGACAATTCCTTAGCGTTACTGTCTTAGGTAAGTTTGTTAATAGAATTCTTTAATCTTTTGTTAATAGTTTCCTAGGTAGTTCTTTAGTTCCTAAGTGTTTTCGCTGTGTGAGTAACCTTTCTACTTAATAAGGTACGCGTTATTATACTAATTATATTCTAGAATTCTTTTAACCTTAAATTCGTTTTCTTCCTTAGTCTAGTAGTAGAAGGTAGTTTTAACTAGTGTATTAGGGTCTGCTAGTTCTAGTAGTAATATGTGGAATACTAAGTGTATCTTTGCATCTGGCGGTAGTTCCAACTTATAGTTTACTAGTAATATTTGCTTAGAAATGTAAAATAGTCTAACCTTAATATAATCTAGTTTCTTGTGTTTTTTCTTCTAAGTTCAAAGGTTCTTTGTAAGTAAATATACTTTATCCCCTTTCTTTAGCTAAGGTGCCATTTTTTGTTTTTAGTTTTAGTATAAAATTAATTGCTACTGAGCTTTCTTAAGATTCTCTTAGAGTTGTTAGTGTATTTTCTTTATATTTTCTGCTATATCTATAGCTTCTTTTGCTTTAATTGTCGTAGGAAATTGTTAATTAAAGAGATGTAGGTGTCTTCTATAGTTTATATAGAACAGTGTATATCCTAATACTACTAATACTTTGTTATTATAGGCTAACTATGCTATAGGTAGTAATAAAACCTAGTTATTCTTCTAACTATTGCAGTAGATGCGTAGGTACGTTTCTATAGTTTAGTTCGTACGTTCTATCTATCTGTCTGTTTATAGATAGTAAGCTGTTAATAGCTTTCGTTTTGTTCTAAGCAGGGCTATAAGCGTTGTCTAATAATTTAACGTAAAGAGCTTGTCTCTATTGCTAATAATTATTTTTAGGATTCTGTGGTGTCTAATTAGTTAGTCTAGGATAAGAAAAGCAAGTTCCCTTACTATTATTCTTTTAAGATATAGAATAAGCTTAACATACTTAGTTAGTTAGCAGACTACTACTAGTATACTGTTGTATTTAATTCCTGTTGTTAAATCCTTAGAGTTTAGAATTCCTGTAACAAAATCTATAGTAATATCTTTCTATAGTGCTGTTAGTATTCTAATTACTTATATCTCTCTATATTTAAGATGTATACTGTGTTTATTTCTCTAGCATTCTACACACTTACAGATATAAGTTATTATAGCTTCCTTAATTCCTTTAAAGGTGTAATTCCTTTAGATAAGTTCTATTATCTTTGTGATGCCTAGGTGTCCGTACATAGGGTTATTGTGGTATTATTAGATAATCTTAGTCTGTAGATGTTCTAGAACTTCTTAGTTAATTACTAAAAGTTAATTTAGTTCCACTATTAGTTCTAGAGATCTATCTTTAGTTTTACAAAGGATTGTAAAGAAGGTTTTTGCCTTTTCTCCTACTAGATTACTTTGTTAGCTAAGAGCGTCTGCTCTGCCATTTTCTTTTCTAGCTACATAGATAATTTTAAACTTATACTGCCCTATAATTTACAACTATTTTTGTTATTATAGCGTAAGTTCTTTTATTGTTATGAACCTTAGAAGGTTCTTATAATCTGTGTAGATTTCTAGCGTTAAGTAACTAAGCGCGTAAATCCTCTAGTGCTTTAAAGCTTTAACAATAGCGTAGAGTTCTTTATTGTATATGTTGTATCGTGTTTTAGCGTTATTGAATTTACATAAGTAGTAGGTAATTAGGTGCTATTTGCTATTACGTTCTTATTTAGCGTAGGCGCCTAGCGCAAGATCACTAGCGTCTATTTTAAAGCGTAGTAGTTTATTACTTCTAAAATAAATAAGGATAGGTTCTATAATATATACTGTCTTAAGGAGTTAGAATAACATTCCGCACTTATCTATCTATTTAAAGGGTACGTCCTTCTTTATAAAATTCATTAAAGGTATTGTAACCTTTGCGTAATCTTAAATAAATTGTTAATTAAATCTATAAAATCCTAAGAATTTTTAGATATTCTTAGCTATCTTTAGTATTAGCCAGTTCTTAATGCATTTAACTTTACTTAGTACTATCTTAATTCCTTCTATAGTAATAATATGTCCTAGGAATTTAAGTTATTTAACGTTAAACTTACATTTCTTAAGTTTAATATAAAGGCATACTTTATCTAGTACTTCTAGTACTGTCTATACATGCTTAGTGTAGTCTAATTTGTTTTTAGAAAAGACAAGGATATTGTCTATATACGCGATAATAAATATGTCTAGATGTTTGTAGAGTACGTTGTTAATAAGTGCTATAAAAGCTGCTGGTGCGTTTATAAGTCTAAAAGGCATAACCTTATATTCAAATAGTCTGTAGCGTAATTAAAACGCTGTTTTCTATTCTTCACCTTTCTTAATTTATATAAGGTGGTAACTGTCTCTTAGATCTATTATTGTGAATATCTTAGCTTAAGATAGTTAATCTTGTAACTCTGCAATATTTAGTAGTAGATATTAGTTCTTTATTGTTATGTTGTTAAGTTATTAGTAGTTAACGTATAGTCTGTCTAATCCATCCTTTTTCTTAACAAACATAAAAGGGCTTACTACTAGTAATTTTAATAGTTATATATATCCTTTCTTAAAGTTTGTCTTAATAAAATCACGTTCTTTAAGGAGTTCTTCTCCTGTCTTACTATATAGTAGTCTAAAGGGTGGTGTCTTCCCTTCTTCCAGGTCTATTATAAGATCCCAGGGTTAATATTCTAGTAGGTTTACTTTTCCTTCCTTTTTCATAAACATATACGTCCATTTCCTGTACTCTCTTAGTAAGGTAAGGGGTATACTATTGTCCTCCTTCTCGCGCTTTTTAACCTAGTAGTTCCTACTAGTGTCTACTAAGGTGTGCTTCTATTTTTTAACTATCTATTACAGTATCATATTATTAATAACTCCCTTATCTACTATTATTTTTAGTTAATATATAGGCTTTACTTATAATACACAATTGCAGCGTTTAAACAATATTTTCTTTATACCCTAGTTAATCTGCAGGTTATATATCGTTAACTAAGGTAATCCTAAAACTAACTTATACTTAGATCCTAGTAAGACATCTAAGGTAAGTTCCTCTCTATGTCCTTAGACTATTATTATGGTAGTGACCTCTTAGTATATTTAAGGTGTCTTAGGCATTAGGGATCTATTCACAATATAGATAATATAGGGTACTTCTTTCTCTAACATTATAAGTCCTACTTATCTTACTGTCTAATAAGATATAAAATTCCTTTCTACTCCTAAGTCTATAAGAGCTTAAGCCTGTATTCCTTTAAGCTGTACTAGTAGCTTAATTAATACTATACTTACTATAGTATTTAATTTAATAAAGGCGTTTTCTTATCTAAGTTTAGGCCTAAAAAAGACATCTATTCTTATAGGTTATAATTAAGTTCTAGTGCCTAGTATGCGTTTCTAAGCATCCGCTTCTATTATTATTCTTAAGTATATAGCTTATATAGATTGTCTTCTTCTTTTTTTTCCTGTAAGGATGTTCTTCTGTTTTTCCTCCTACAGTCTTTACTATTCCTATATACTAGTTAAATTAGTAGCTCTATTATTACTTCTTACGTAGGGCAGTTTGCAAAGCTATCTAAACATTTGGCTATATAGTAGTATTTATAGTCTTAGTTTAGACACGTGTACTAGTACAGTTACATATAGTCTCTATTAATAAGTATATTATAGTATTTATTACCCTTTAGCGTAAGGTAAGGAAAGTATTTTACTTATTATTTATCCTAGAGGTGTTTGTTGTAAGCTGTAATAGGGTAGTCTGTTCACATTTATCTGCAGCGCAGTTTCCTTCTAGGTTATTTCTTATTCTCCTCTTTCTCTGCCTTATGTTGTGCACATGTTAGTTCTTCACAATATATCTATATACAGAATTAGTGTGTAGGATTTTAGTAGTCTAGGTAGTACTTTAGTACGTAGTCTAACTTCTTATTTTTATAGGGTTATATTCCTTTTAGTGCCTAGTAGGGTTCTATGTAGTCCTAAACATTTAGTTTATACTTAGGTAACATAAGGTTGTCTTCTTCCTACCTACTTTGTAGGTAAGGAGTAGAAGATCTTAGTATCTCTTCTACGTCTTCTGCGTTATAGTATACGTTAGAGTTGTCTTCTAGATCTTTGTATAGTTGTAAGTTAGGTAAATCTAATTGCTTACTTTATTCTAGTGTAACGCATTAGTAACTAAATAGCATTATAATAACTTCTTATTCCTTATTAGGTTCTTAGTCCTTAATAGTTAGTATATTTAACTTAGTTTAATAGACTTTGTTCTTCAATCTACAGTTTCTAGCTATATGGCCTAGTTTGCCACATATAAAGTATTTATAGGTCTTAGTTATTAGTTATTAACTTCTATTAGAGACGCGTTTATTAGGCTGCTTAAGGCCTATCCTTCCTCCTTTTCCTTTGCCTAAGTAGTTAAACTAGATATCTTTTATTAGTTTATATCTCTAGTAGTTCCTTAGCTGTTACTTTTAGATAATTCTAATAGGGTTCTTATAAACCACTTTTACTAGTTGTCTAAAGCTTATCGCCCTAGGGTTTTAGTAGAGTTCCTATTGCAATAAAAACTATTCTCTATTAATCCTAATAGTTTCTTTATACAGTTCTTTAAGGTTAGTAATTTATACACTACTATATAAGAGTTCCTTACGTAGTTTCTATTTAAGTCCTTATTTATATATATCCTAAAGAAATTCATCGTCCTAGTTAAGTTACACAGCGTATCTGCGAAACTTAGCTATATACTTAGCTACTAATTGTTTCTAAATTATAGTCTAAATTTTTACTTTTATAATAGAGTCCTTGTTAGCAATCCTAAAGAGTTATTTAAGGCATTTCTTAAAGTTATTATAATTCTTAATAATGTTAACTGCATTAGCATAGTTGTCTACGTAGTTATTATTGTTGTTGTTGTGGTCTATTCCTAAGTACTTTTTAAGGTAGGGATAGATCTATAATCCTACATCTCCTCGCATATATATTGCTGCGAAGATAACCTTTTTTTTGTCTTTAAAAGGTTTATCTAAGTTAAAGAAGTAAAGGTCTAACTAAAGAATTTAGACGTTAGTTTAAGATTGTTCGCTAAAGTAGAAATTAGGTTTATACGCCTTACTGCTATCCTTTATAGAAGTAATCTTAGCAGCACCTAAAGCTATAAAAGAGGTAGGAGTTTGTAAAGTACTTATATTAAGGGTGTTTAAGATGTTAAATCTAAAAGGGTAGCTAGTCCTAAAGGGTTAAGGTTAGTTCTTAGGCAGGAGTACTTATAGAAGGTAAAAGGTCTTATTAATATAATAGTATCTTACGAAGTGTAACAAGTCAACAATTTGGTCTGCTAGAATCCAAATAATAGATTAATAAACAGATTAAACACGAGTATAAAGAGCCTATTCTTACGTTCCTATATACTAAGGCTACTCCGCTGCTTAGTGCCACTAAGTAACTAAGCACCTTACATAACCTACTCTACTACTTAGTGCTACTAAGCAACTAAGCACATCACGTAACCTAATCTAAGTTACTTGGCGTCTCTTTGTTACGTTTGTAACCCTATCGTCGCTTCATCACACCTTTATAAGCGCCCGAGTCCCACGTTGTTATCTGGTACGTAACATAGAGGGCAGATCGAACGTAGTTAAATAGAGTAATAAAACCATAGATATAGGCTTAGAATTGCTATCTAGGATAGAGAGTATACGTAGAAGGTAACTCTCCTTATATACATATAGTAGAGATTCCAGAGTATTCTACTTAGTAATTCTCTACTATCTATAACGTTACCTATAACGTCACCTATAACGTTACCTTATAACGTTACGTATAACGTTATCTAGTATCCATAGGCTATAACGTTATTATGACGTTATTATAGAAAGTTCTAGAAAATAGAAAAGGTAACTCTAGGAACCTTTAAAGGTTACCTATTCCTTACATATAGTACATAATTTAAGTGCTAAGTAACCATAATAACCTACGTAGTATACGTGCTATATAGAAGCTAAACCTATAATAAGTATAATAAGTAATATATCTAGTAGCTTTTATTTTTAAAGTGGAACACTACCTAGGGAAAATAAACCTAGTAGATAGACTATTAAGGAGGGTAGATTACCTATAGGAGAACCAATTACTAACTTATTTATTACCTACCCTATAGAACAAAATACTATTAAGGACTAAGTATAGTAGAGTAAGTAGATCTATAAATAAGCTAAGCTTATTAGACGTATATAAAACGTATATTACTAATATTTATTAAGCTATAAGAGTCCCTACTACTAGTGCTATAGTGTGTACGCTATACGTACTATAGTTACTAACTAAAGTATTAGTTAGTAGTAAACTTATAATAAAAGAGTTTAACCTTATTACTAAAGTTTAGTAGCTTAAGTAAAGGGACGCCTTTACTATTAAGTATATTACTAGCTTAGGATATAAGAGAAGCACTTAAAGTAGTAGTAAGGCATAAGTATAGCGCCTTAATAAAATAGAAGTCCTAAGGTATAATAGTAGATTATACATCCTAGATGAACTAGTAATTAAGTAAGAGATTTTATTCTAGCACTATAACATATATATAGTAGGCCGCTTTAGCGTACGTAGAACGCTTAAGGCTATTAAGAGGACCTACTATTACCCTCTTATAGATTAAGATATTTAAAAGTACGTAAGGACTTATACTATCTACCAAAAGAGTAAAGCTCTAAGGTATAGTAAGTATAGCTAGCTATTACCTCTTCTAACGCCAAAGGATATTTTTAAGGAAGTCTTACTAGACTTTATAACTAGATTCCTACTAGTAAAGAATTAAGGTAGCTATGCTACTAATGTAATTCTTATAATTATATACTACTTCTCTAAGATAGCTATCTATATCCCTATATAAAAAACATAGAATAAAAAGGAATTTGCAAAAGCCTACTTTTAAAAAGTTATTTTAAAGTTTAGTATTTAGAAAAGTATTATATCTAATAGAGACTCTATCTTTACCTCCGCTTTTTAGGCAGAAATATACTACCAACTATAGGTAAAGTGTAGGCTTAGCACTACTTTCCATCCTTAAACAGATAAGTAAATAGAGCACTAGAATTAAACGCTTAAATAATACCTTTATATATTTATTACGTTTCTATAAATAAACTAGGTTAAACTACTCCTAGCAGCTTAATTTGTATATAACAGCTCTATCTACAATTCAATAAAAATAACGTCTTTCTAAACTATATATAGTAAGCACCGTATCTTTACTACGCCTCCTGTAGATAGTAGGCTAGAGGGGGAACTACTAGATATAGTTAAAAGAGTAAAACATATATATAGCGTACGCGCATTACTTATAGAGCACCTATACTTAGTATAAGAGTATCAGAGCTAGTACTATAATAAGAAGTATAGGTAAAAGTTATTCTAGAGAGGTAACTTAGTCCTACTTAGTATAAAGAATATACAGATGCTTTAATAACTAAGTAAGAAGCTATTAGGAAAATTTATTAGGCCCTTTTAAGTGCAGGACGCAGTTAGAACGTAGGTATACTACCTACTTCTTCTACTACACTATCGCATTTATAACGTGTTTTATATTTCCCTCCTTAAATAATAGAAACTAAGGCTAGGAGTAGAGGATATTAACACCTAACTACAAAAGGTTACACCTAAAGGAGGAGAAGCCTAGAAAGTAAAAGAAATCCTAGCTAAGTAAATAAGAAAGGGGTAAAGGTAATACCTACTTTACTAAAAAGGCTATAATAAGACTTAGAATACCTAAATTCTAGAGTTAGACTTAAAAAATATACATAACTTAGTTTAAACCTTAAAAGGAAAAAGAGCTACGTATATAAAAAAAAATAAAAAATATAATAAGAGTATATAGAACGTAGATATAATATATATTATTATAGAGCACTATAGCTTATAAAGCACTTATAGCTTATTAAGGATATCTACCTAAGGCCTATAGGCTAGTTTCTAAGAAGTAATCTAACTAAACTACGCACTACTTACGCCCCCCCTACTTATTATTTTTATAATCCTTACTATCCTTACTATTCTTACCTACTATATCTTTAGTAGTAACTTTCTCTCTACTCTTTTTATTACTATTATCTAAGTTGCCTTTATTATAGTAAGAAGCAAACACTAGATTAATCTAGGGTAAGTTATTATTATGCATTTTAAGTATAGGAAAGGTGTAAACTTATTATCTACTATATAAGGGGAATAACTGCCTTAAGAGCACTAGTAATCTAACGCTACTCTACTAGAATTAAGTCTAGATACTAGGGGCTAGTAGTAAGCACCTAGGTTACCACACCTATAAATGTACTAATATAGGCTATAATACACTAGTAGTTAGCTAGCTCTAAGTTAAATTACTTTTAGTAATAAGCTAGCTTTAAGCCTATTACCTTTACACGCTTATCTGTTTTACGCTGCCTATCTAGAGTTTCTATAACTATAATATAGTAGTAATTATAAAGGGCGTATAGGTAATTAAGGCGCCTATTTATCACCTTTAGCACCTATAAGTATTAGCTAAAGCGTATATATAGCGCGCGACTTTAAATATACTAAGTTATAGCCACTATAATTACTTTTAATATAATAGTTATAGCTCTTATTCTTATCTTTTATATAGTTTTTAGAAAGCTTTACTAAGTTCTACGCGTAGTGTATATAAGTTATAAGCACTATATTATTATTAAATCTAAGAGGGTAGCTAGTCCTAAAGGGTTAAGGTTGGTTCTTAGGCAGGAGTACTTACGGAAGGTGAAAGGTCTTGTTAATACGTTAGTATCTTAACTAAGTGTAATAAGTTAATAATTTAGTCTACTAGAATCTAAACGATAGATTAATAAATAGATTAAACATAAGTATAAGAACCTTATCTTCGCGTTCCTACATACTAAGGTAATTAGTCTAACTAATTACACTAATTAAGGTGATTAGACTGTGCTTAGTAATTAGTAATATAGTCTACTTAGTCTACTTAGTGTGCTAAGGCTACTAATCACACAAATTAGGTTACGTAACACTAGTCGCGGCGCACACGCTGCTTTAGAGAATAATTATATATATAGTTCTAGTAATCGCGCGCCTTAGATCTTAATATTATATCTCTCCTTTTTAGATCTGTCCTTAGATTATATAACGTTAGTCACGTATCTAGTTATAACTAGAGCGACCCCTGTGTTATAAGTAGCGCCGGTTCTAATCTAGCTATGCCTAAACATCTACCTACAGCTAGTACTAACTATCGCCACCTTTTATTAAACTTTATTAACTCCTTTAGCAAAGCCATAGTTAAGAAGTGCTTAATATGTACTAGTCATAATTATGTCTATAAGGTTTATATTTATTCTAGGAAATGCAGAGAATGTGTTTATTATAGTTAATATTATAATGTTTGTGTGTTAGAGTCTAAGTTTAAATAGTTACTTTTAGAGAAGGAGAAATTATAAGCGTAAATAAGAGAATTAAGAAAAACGTAAGAGGCTACGTTTAAGACCTATAAAGAGGTGTTAGAAAAGTTACATATTGCTCGTGCGCATAAAGATTAATTACATTAATAAATGGATTTACTAGATATACGTGCTAAGGACGCTATTACTATAGAGGAGAAGAATATAAAAAAGGCGGAGGTATAAGAGCCTTCTAGTTTCTTATTACCTTTAGAAGAAGTGTCTATAGGGCCTTTACTATCTCTTATAACCTAGGGTGCTTTTAAAGGTTTTTCTAATAAGTTTTAGAATAATCCTATTCTGCTTAGTTCTTAGGTAAGAGTGTAATTTAATTGTTAGTGGAATTTCTAGATCTTCTGTTAATAGTTCCTTAGAAGTTCTTTTAGTTCCTATATATTTTCGCTATGTAGGTAGCCTTTTTACCTAATAAGATACGTTTTGTCTTACTAATTATATTCTAGAATTCTTTTAACTTTAAATTTATTTTTTTCTTCTATTCTGTGGTAGAAGGCGGTTCTAACTAGTGTATTAGGGTCTGCTAGTTCTAGTAGTAATACGTGGAATACCAGGTGTATTTTTGCATCTGGCGGTAGTTCTAACTTATAGTTTACTAGTAATATTTGCTTAGAAATGTAAAATAGTCTAACCTTAATATAATCTAGTTTCTTGTGTTTCTTCTTCTAAGTTTAAATGTTCTTTATAAATAGATATACTTTATCCCCCTTCTTTAGCTAAGGTGCCATTTTTCGTTTTTAGTTTTAGTATAAAATTAATTACTGCTAAGCTTTTTTAAGGTTCTCTTAGAGTTATTAGTGTACTTTCTTTATATTTTCTACTATATCTATGGCTTCTTTTGCTTTAATTATCGTAGGAAATTGTTAATTAAAGAGATGTGGGTGTCTTCTATAGTTTATATAGAATAGTGTATATCCTAATACTACTAATACTTTGTTATTATAGGCTAACTGTGTTATAAGTAGTAATAAAACCTAGTTATTCTTTTAACTGTTGTAGTAGATGCGTAGGTTCGTTTCTATAGTTTAGTTGGTACATTCTATCTATCTGTTTATTTATAGATAGTAGGCTATTAATAGCTTTTATTTTATTCTAAGTAGGGCTATAAGCGTTGTCTAGTAATTTAACGTAAAGAGTTTGTCTCTGTCGCTAATAATTATTTTTAGGATTCTATAATGTCTAATTAGTTAGTCTAGGATAGGAAAAGTAAGTTCCTTTACTATTATTCTTTTCAGGCATAGAATAAGCTTAATATACTTAGTTAGTTAGTAGACTATTACTAGTATACTATTATATTTAATTCCTATTGTTAGATTCTTACACTTTAGAATTGCTGTAACAAAATTTATAGCGATGTCTTCCTATAGTGCTGTTAGTATTCTAATTACTTACATCTCTCTATATTTAAAATATATACTATATTTGTTTCTCTAGCATTCTATATATTTGTAGATATAAGTTATTACACCTTCCTTAATACCTTTAAAGGTGTAATTCCTTTTAATAAGTTCTATTGTTTTTATAATGCCTAGGTGTCTGTACATAGGGTTATTATAGTATTGTTGGATAATATTAGTCTGTGATAGGCTGGGGCATAGCCCCAGCCTTTAGAAGAATCTTAAGGAAAGGAACTACCCTAAAGAAGTGGACCTACTAAGGAAAACTCTTCTTATAAGCGGCACACCCCCCTATAGAGACTTAATACCTAGAATTTATTCTTTATATTTTAGCACTTATAGTTCTATTCACTCTCTAAGGCTAGCCTATAACATTAAATTCTAGGTCTTTTAGAAAAGAGTTATTTAAAGGAACAAAGAAATGTAATAGAGTCTAGAATAATTTACTAATAGATGCCTCTAATATCGCTAAGTTAGTAGAATAACTGCAGAACTTAATTACTGCTAGAGATAAAGACTACTCTATTATATAAATACTATAACTCTAGAATAAAGAGGTGCGTAAGCTCTTTATGCGCTAATAGGCTTACGCTAGCACCGCCCTAGGCCTATTTACCTCTACTATAGGGGGCGGATCCCTATTTACTAGTATAAACTAGCTAATCTTATAGCGTAAACTACACTTAAGCCTAACTAAGTTTAGGGGCTTAAAGACATAGTTTAAGGCCTAGAAGGTTATAATAGATTATAAGCTCTAGGCTAATAAGTAGTTTATTAGCTCCCCCTAAAAGGAATAGGCGCTAATATAGGACTACTTAAATAATAGTCTTTAGAACATAGTAGCGGCCTTCTACTAAACTAGGGGGGCAGATAGCTAGTTTAACCTATAAATGTTTATATAGTACCTTACTTTTATATATACTAATAAACACACCTAGTAAAAGGCTAAAGCACGCTTTAATATAATTAAGTAGGGCTTTAGGGAAAGTTTCTCTAACTTTCACGTCCACTTTAAACAGACCTTAGTAGAGGCGGGTAGTAGCTAATAGAGTAATACTAAGAAACTGCGTAAGTTACGCTGCGTAATCTAGTATAATATTTATATAATTACTCTTAACCGCGATGTTCCTAAAGGGGACTATAACGCGGCTATTACTAGGTTTTTATAGATTATAGTAGACCTTAAAAAAAAGGCTTTAGAAGATAAGCTTACTACTTAAGCTACCTCTTTTAAAAGTAGCTAGTCTCCTCTTAAAGATAGTAATAGTAATATCTATATAACTCTTATAGTAGCTTTAACCTTAACCTAGCCCTAAGCTAGTAGGGAGGCAGGTAAGTAGTACCTAAACTAAATACCTAAATATATCTTCTAATAACACTAGGACGTAGGGGTGTACACTTACTGTAGTAAGCCTAACTATATAGCTAGAGCCTACCCTAATATAATTTTACTCTAGGCGATTATAACCTAACCTTAGTATAATAAGATAAGTATCTAGTTAGGAAAAGAATAGCCCCTAGTTTAGCGCTAATATAGGGGCTAAGCGTAATAGTATATAGAAGTATAATTAGGGCAAGCTGTAATAGTTAGAGTAGCTAGGGCTAAGGTAGGTATAAATAGGCCTACCTTTACCCTCTACGTCTTTCTTAATAGCATATAGTATGTAGAGGCCCTAATTAATATAGGGTGTAAATACTTTATAGTAATTAGCCCTAAGCTAGCAGATTTACTCTTACTATAGTATATTATAATTTTAGTCTAGGAGCTAGAATAGGCTGCTAGGTTATTACTATAGACCCTTATTATAGAGATAGTAGTAGTACCTTATAATATATTTAAATAGTAATAGACCCTTTATACTTATATAATCCCTAACCTCTACTAGGATATAATTCTAAAGGCCCCCTAGCTAGCTAAGTCTAAAGTAGTAGTAGATGTCTATAGTAGCAAAATTATAATTAGGGCAGATAAGGGTCTTATCGCCCTTAATACCTAAGTAGTAGAAAGGTAGGGCCTTTTTACCACACTTATAGATAAAGAGGACAACGTAACACTTTTTAATACTCTAAATAAAGACTAGGAAGGGGTATTCCTAACTTTACTCTAAGATATTACTTAGATACTTATAATAATACTTCCTTATATAGTAGGATTTCTACCCCCCTATAATGTAGTAGGGCTAGGCCTTACTAAAGATAGTAGGACTCTCTTTTTAGAACTAGTAGAGTACGCTGCTATCTTTAATAAAACTAAAGTATTTAGCCTCCTACTATACTAAGACACGTTAGACTACTATATCTACCTAAAGTAGACCTTAAGCGGCTCCCTTCTAAAACTACTCTAGGGCCTACTATATAGCATATCTAGAGATTAGCTAGTAGAACTCTAGCGCTAACTTATAGAACTTATAGATAAAGGCTAGATATAAGCTAGCTTCTCCTTAGTAGGTGCTCTAGTCCTTCTAGCCCTAAAGCCTAGGGGAAAATAGCGCCTATATATTAACTATTAGAAGATTAATATAATCTCTAAGCTAGATTAGTATTCTCTCTTACTTATTAAAGAGATACTATGTACCCTCTCCTAGGCTACTTAGTTTATAAAGGTAAATATCTACACTACCTTCTATAAGCTATAAGTCGTAAAGGGGGAAAAATACTATACTATATTCTACACCTAGTTTAGCCTCTTTAAGTAGTTAGTAGTCCTATTTAGACTAATTAAGGCACCTACTATATTCTAGCGCTATATTAATAGCGCTCTAAAAGATACTTTAGGTAATATATATATAGCTTACCTAGATAATATTCTTATCTATATAATAGGGCCCCTACGCTAACACTAGAACTATATATAATAAGTGCTAGGACTCTTATAGGAAGCTAGACTATATGTAGACCTAGGGAAATATAAATTCGCGATAATAGAGGTTAGGTACCTAGGGTATTTTATTATAATAGGCAAAGCTATTTGCCTTAATCTAATAAAGATATAAGTAATTAATTAATAGGACGCCCCCTCTATAGTATATATAGTCTACTACTTTATTAGCTTTACTAACTTCTATTATAACTTTCTTCCCTAATTCTTTAAGTAGGCCGTACCTCTATATACTGTTAAATCCAAGAGGGTAGCTAGTCCTAAAGGGTTAAGGTTGGTTCTCAGGCAGGAGTACTTACAGAAGGTAGAAGGTCTTATTAATATAATAGTATCTTACAAAGTGTAACAAGTTAATAATTTAGTCTGCTAGAATCTAAACAATAAATTAATAAACAGATTAAACATAAGTATAGAGAGTCTATCCTTACGTTCCTATATACTAAAGCTGCTCCGCTACTTAGTGCTACTAAGTAACTAAGCACCTTATGTAACTAGCTCTACTACTTAGTGCCGCTAAGTAACTAAGCACATTACGTAACCTAATCTAAGTTACTTAGCATCTCTTTGTTACATTTATAACCCTGTCACTACTTTATTACACTTTTATAAGTGCCTAAGTCCTACGTTATTATCTAGTACGTAATATTATCCCCTCCCTTTCTATTCTTTATCCTAAAGAATTATGCCTACTAACTATAATTCTATAAAGTGTTGTTACAGCCTTATCTCTACTATTAAAAACTACAGAGTAGTTATAGTGTTAAAGTGCTCCTTTTACAAGTCACATTTCCGCGTTTATAAAGTCTATATTAGCTTAGGGAAGTGTAGTAAGTGTTAGAAATAAGACTTAAAGTGTAATATAGCTGTTACTAGGAATAAGTTCTTATAGTTAATTACTAAGAAGAAGAAATTAGAGGCGCAAATATTAGAGGCGTAAAAAAAACAGAATATAGTATTTAAAGCCCTATACGTAGTGCGCGTAAAAGAGGATTAGTTATTAAAATAATTAGCGTAGAATAAAAAGCGTGCTAGTAAGATTATCGCAGTAGAGAGTACTACGCTAATAAAGTTAGAATTAGAGGAGGACTTAGCCTATCCTACTTAGCCCACTAGTCTAGCTAAACTTAGCACGTCTATATAGTCTATAATAGACAACCTGCCTCTAGAGTTCTAGGACAATTCTTTAGCGTTACTATCTTAAGTAAGCCTATTAATAGAATTCTTTAATCTTTTATTAATAGTTTCTTAGGTAGTTCTTTAGTTCCTAAGTGTTTTTACTATATAAGTAACCTTTCTACTTAATAAAGTACGCGTTATTATACTAATTATATTCTAGAATTCTTTTAACCTTAAATTCATTTTCTTCCTTAGTCTAGTAGTAGAAGGTGGTTTTAACTGGTGTATTAGGGTCTGCTAGTTCTAGTAGTAATACGTAGAATACTAGGTGTATCTTTGCATCTAGCAGTAGTTCCAACTTATAGTTTACTAGTAATATTTACTTAGGAATGTAAAATAGTCTAATTTTAATATAATCTAGTTTCTTATGTTTCTTTTTCTAAGTTTAAAGGTTCTTTATAAGTAGATATACTTTATCCCCCTTCTTTAGCTAAGGTGCTATTTTTTGTTTTTAGTTTTAGTATAAAATTAATTGCTGCTAAGCTTTCTTAAGATTCTCTTAGAGTTATTAGTGTATTTTATTTATATTTTCTATTATATCTATAGCTTCTTTTGCTTTAATTGTCGTAGGAAATTATTAGTTAAAGAGATATAGGTGTCTTCTATAGTTTACATAGAATAGTGTATATCCTAATACTGCTAATACTTTGTTATTATAGACTAACTGTGCCATAGGTAGTAATAAAACCTAGTTATTCTTCTAACTATTACAGTAGATGCGTAGGTACATTTCTATAGTCTAGTTTATACGTTCTATCTGTCCATCTATTTATAAATAGTAAGCTGTTAACAGCTTTCGTTTTATTCTAAGTAGTGCTATAAGCGTTATCTAATAATTTAACATAAAGAGCTTGTTTCTATTACTAATAATTATTTTTAGGATTCTGTAGTGTCTAATTAGTTAGTCTAAGATAAGAAAAGTAAGTTCCTTTACTATTATTCTTTTAAGATATAGAATAAGCTCAATATACTTAGTTAGTTAACAGACTATTACTAGTATACTATTGTATTTAATTCCTATTATTAAATCTTTAGAGTTTAGAATTCCTGTAATAAAATCTATAGTAATGTCTTCTTATAGTGCTGTTAGTATTCTAATTACTTACATCTCTCTATATTTAAGATATATACTATATTTGTTTCTCTAGCATTCTACACATTTGTGGATATAAGTTATTACAGCTTTCTTAATTCCTTTAAAGGTGTAATTCCTTTAGATAAGTTCTATTATTTTCGTGATACCTAGGTGTCTATACATAGGGTTATTATAGTATTATTAAATAATCTTGGTCTGTAGATGTTCTAGAACTTCTTAGTTAATTACTAAAAGTTAATTTAGTTCTACTATTAGCTCTAGAAATCTATCTTTTAGCTTTGCGAAGGATTGCAGAGAAGGTTTTTACTTTTTCTCCTACTAGATTACTTTGTTAGCTAAGAGCGTCTGCTCTACTATTTTCTTTCCTAGCTATATAGATAATTTTAAACTTGTACTGCCTAGTGGTTTGCAACTATCTTTATTATTATAGCGTAAGTTCTTTTGTTGTTGTGAACCTTAGAAGGTTCTTATAATCTGTGTAGATTTCTAGCGTTAAGTAACTAAGTGCGTAAATCCTCTAGTGCTTTAAAGCTTTAATAATAGCGTAGAGTTCTTTATTATATATATTATATCGTGTTTTAGCGTTATTAAATTTGCATAAGTAATAGGTAATTAGGTGCTATTTACTGTTACGTTCTTATTTAGCGTAGGCGCCTAGCGTAAGATCGCTAGTGTCTGTTTTAAAGCGCAGTGGTTTATTACTTCTAAAATAAATAAGGATAGGTTCTATAATACATACTATCTTAAAGAGTTAGAATAATATTCTACACTTATCTATCTATTTAAAGGGTACGTCCTTCTTTATAAGATTTATTAAGGGTATTGTGACTTTTACGTAATTTTGGATAAATTGTTAATTAAATCTACAGAATTCTAAAAATTCTTAGATATTTTTAGCTATCTTTAGTATTAGCTAGTTCTTAATATATTTAACTTTACTTAGTGCTATCTTAATTCCTTCTGTAGTAATAATATGTCCTAGGAATTTAAGTTATTTAATATTAAACTTACATTTCTTAAGTTTAATGTAAAGGTATGCTCTATCTAGTGCTTCTAGTACTGTCTATATATACTTAGTGTGGTCTAATTTGTTTTTAGAAAAGACAAGGATATCGTCTATATACGTAATAACAAATATATCCAGATATTTACAGAGTACGTTATTAATAAGTGCTATAAAAGCTGCTGGTACATTTATAAGTCTAAAAGGCATAACTTTGTATTCAAATAGTCTGTAGCGTAATTAAAACGCTGTTTTCTATTCTTTACCTTTCTTAATTTATATAAGGTGGTAACCGTCTCTTAGATCTATTATTATGAATATCTTAGCTTAAGATAGTTAATCTTATAACTTTATAATATTTAGTAGTAGATATTAATTCTTTATTATTATGTTGTTAAGTTATTAGTAGTTAACGTATAGTCTGTCTAATCTATCCTTTTTCTTAATAAACATAAAAGGGCTTACTACTAGTAACTTTAATAGTTATATATATCCTTTCTTAAGGTTTATTTTAATAAAATTACGTTCTTTAAGGAGTTCTTCTCCTATCTTACTATATAGTAGTCTAAAGGGTAGCGTCTTCCCTTCTTTTAGGTCTATTGTAAGATCCTAAGGTCGATATTCTAGTAGGTTTGCTTTTTCTTCCTTTTCTATAAACATATATATCTATTTCCTATACTCTCTTAGTAAGGTAAGGGGTGTGCTATTGTCCTTCTTCTTACGCTTTTTAACCTAGTAGTTCCTACTAGCGTCTACTAAGGTGTGCTTCTGTTTTTTAACTATCTATCGCGGTATTATGTTGTTAATAACTCCCTTATCTACTATTATTTTTAGTTAATACGTAGGCTTTGCTTATAATACACAATTATAGCGTTTAAACAATATTTTCTTTGTACCCTAGTTAATCTATAGGTTATATATTATTAACTAAGGTAATCCTAAGACTAACTTATACTTAGATCCTAGTAAGACATCTAAGGTAAGTTCCTCTCTATATCCTTAGACTGTTATTATAGTAGTGACCTCCTAGTATATTTAAGGTGTCTTAGGCATTAGAGATCTATTCGCGACATAGATAATATAGGGTACTTTTTTCTCTAATATTATAAGTCCTGCTTATTTTACTATCTAATAAGATATAAAGTTCTTTCTTACTCCTAAGTCTATAAGAGCTTAAGCCTATATTCCTTTAAGCTATATTCGTAGCTTAATTAATACTATGCTTACTATAGTATTTAATTTAATAAAGGCGTTTTCTTATCTAAGTTTAGGCCTAAAAAAGACATCTATTTATGTAGGTTGTAGTTAAGTTCTAGTGCCTAGTATGCGTTTCTAAGCATCTGCTTCTATTATTATTCTTAAGTACGTGGCTTATATAGATTATCTTTTTCTTCTTTCTGTAAGGATATTCTTTTGTTTTTCCTCCTACGGTCTTTACTATTTTTATATACTAGTTAAATTAGTAGCTCTATTATTACTTCTTACATAGGGCAGTTTACAAAGCTATCTAAATATTTAGCTATATAGTAGTATTCGCAGTTTTAGTTTAGATACGTGTACTAGTACAGTTATATACAGTCTCTATTAATAAGTATATTACAGCATTTATTACCCTTTAGCGTAAAGTAAGGAAAGTATTTTACTTATTATTTATTCTAGAGGTGTTTATTGCAAGCTGTAATGGAGTAGTCTATCCACATTTATCTACAGCGCAGTTTCTTTCTAGGTTATTTCTTATTCTCCTCTTTCTCTATCTTATGTTATGCGCATGTTAGTTCTTCGCAATGCGTTTATATATAGAATTAGTATATAGGATTTTAGTAGTTTAGGTAGTACTTTAGTATATAGTCTAACTTCTTATTTTTATAAGGTTGCATTCCTTTTAGTGCCTAGTAGGGTTCTATATAGTCCTAATTATTTAGTTTATACTTAGGTGACATAGGGTTATCTTCTTCCCGCCTACTTTGTAAGTAAGGAGTAGGAGATTTTAGTATCTCTTCTACGTCTTCTGCGTTATAGTATATATTAGAGTCGTCTTCTAGATCTTTGTATAGTTATAAGTTAGGTAAATCTAATTACTTACTTTGTTCTAGTGTAACGCGTTAGTAACTAAATAGCGTTATAATAACTTTTTATTCTTTATTAAGTTCTTAGTTCTTAATAGTTAGTATATTTAACTTAGTTTAATAGACTTTATTCTTTAATCTATAGTTCCTAGCTATATAGCCTAGTTTACTATATGTAAAGCATTTATGGGTCTTAGTTATTAGTTATTAACTTCTATTAGAGACGCGTTTATTAGGCTGCTTAAGGCCTATCCTTCCTCTTTTTCCTTTGCCTATATAGTTAAACTAGACATCTTTTATTAGTTTATATCTCTAGTAGTTCCTTAGCTGTTACTTTTAGACGATTTTAATAAGGTTCTTATAAACTACTTTTACTAGTTATCTAAAGCTTATTACCCTAGGGTTTTAGTAGAGCTCTTGTTGTAGTAAAAACTACTTTTTATTAATTCTAATAGTTTCTTTGTATAGTTCTTTAAGGTTAGCAATTTGTGCACTACTACATAAGAGTTTTTTACGTAGTTTCTATTTAAGTCCTTGTTTATACATATCCTAAAGAGATTTATTGTCCTAGTTAAGTTATATAGCGTATCTGCGAAACTTAGCTATATACTTAGCTGCTAATTATTTCTAAGTTATAGTCTAAATCTTTGCTTTTGTAATAGAGTCCTTATTAGCGATTCTAAAGAGTTGTTTAAGGTATTTCTTAAAGTTATTATAATTTTTAATAATATTA
The DNA here is from genome assembly GCA_015832175.1 of Paraphaeosphaeria minitans. Taxonomy (NCBI): domain Eukaryota; kingdom Fungi; phylum Ascomycota; class Dothideomycetes; order Pleosporales; family Didymosphaeriaceae; genus Paraphaeosphaeria; species Paraphaeosphaeria minitans. The sequence continues at coordinate 2,334,768 of WJXW01000009.1, forward strand.
ACTATATTAGCGTGTTTGTTTACGTAATTATCGTTATCGTTATTATAGTCTATTCCTAGGTACTTTTTAAGGTAGGGATAGATCTATAATCCTGTATCTCCTCGCATATATATTGCTATAAAGATAACTTTCTTTTTATTTTTAAGGGGTTTGTTTAAGTTAAAGAAGTAGAGGTCTAACTAGAGAATCTAGATATTAGTTTAAGATTATTTGCTAAAGTAGAGATTAGGTTTATACGCCTTACTACTATTCTTTATAGGAGTAATCTTAGTAGCACCTAAAGCTGTAGAAGAGGTAGGAGTTTGTAAAGTACTTATGTTAAGGGTGTTTAAGATATTAAATCTAAGAGGGTAGCTAGTCCTAAAGGGTTAAGGTTAGTTCTTAGGCAGGAGTACTTATAGAAGGTAGAAGGTCTTATTAATATAATAGTATCTTGCGAAGTGTAATAAGTTAATAATTTAGTCTACTAGAATCTAAACAATAGATTATTCAATAGATTAAACACAAGTATAGAGAGTCTATCCTTGCGTTCCTATATACTAAGGCTGCTCTACTACTTAGTGCCACTAAGTAACTAAGCACCTTACGTAACCAGCTCTACTACTTAGTGCTACTAAGTAACTAAGCACATTACGTAACTTAATCTAAGTTACTTAGCGTCTCTTTATTATATTTATAACCCTATTACCGCTTCATTACACCTTTATAAGCGCCTGAGTCCCACGTTGTTATCTAGTACGTAACACATGCCCTTACTAAGAAAGGGGTCCTATTTTAATAGGGCCTTAAGGAACAAGAGGCCTTCTAGGCCTTAAAAGACATATTTATATAGGGCCCTATCCTAGCGCTCTAGGACCTAGAGCGCGACACGCTAGTAGAGGCGGACTACTTAGGTAACGCTACTAGGGCCTATTTCTCCTAATGTATTAAGGAGATCTAGCACCTTATAGCCTACTACTCTATAGCCCTAACACTAGCCTAGTAGAACTATACTATTTACGATAAAGAGCTGCTTATAATTATATAGGCTTTATAGGTATAGAGACTAGAGCTAATAGAAGTAGTACGCCCCTTTAAAATTCTAATAGACTATAAGAACCTTAAATACTTTATAAAGATCTAAAAATTAAGTAAGCGCTAGCACTAGTAGTTAGAGTTACTCTCTAATTTTTACTTCTACTTTTACTACTAGCCTAGATCTTAGATAGCTAGACTAGACGCACTAAGCTAGCGTAAGTAAAATATAGTCTAGTAGATAAGAATAAACGCCCTACTAATAGTGCCTAAGACTATCTAGACTACCCTAGTATAGACGTAATCTTTAACAGCGCTAGTAGGGGCTTAGATCTTTACTAACACGTATTTATAGGCACTTTAGAACATAGCTATAGGAGAGTTCCCCCTCTACTATATTAGGCTTAAGGTAGTGCGCTATAGTAACTATATATTTCTTATAGTAGCTGCTACCTCCTAACAAATTAGAAACTATATAATTAGTATATATAAGTCCCTTCTATAGTAAGGAGTCCTTTAGGTTCTAGCTTAGGAACCTTTTACTACCGCTATTATATAGCGCGCATATAAGTCTCTAGTTCTAGGCTATTTTAGGAAGAACTTAACATTTAAAATTATCTGCTAGAACTACTACTAGGATAATATGTCTAAAGACATTACCTAATTTGTGTGTAATTACTACTGCGCAGGAGCGTATATAGACTAGTAGAAGTAGTAAGGTCTCCTATAGCTACTCCTAATTACAAACTAGTACTAGGCGTAACTCTTAATAGATTTTATAGTAGACCTCCTCTAGGCCTCTATAGTAGCACTGCAATACCTGCTTATAATTACTAATAGGCTATTAAAGTATATATAACTAAAAGCTATAACTTCTATAATAGTAGAGCACTATACAGCCTACTTTTATAATATATAGTAGTAGTTCTATAGCTTCCCTACCTTACTAATTATAGACAGAGGCTTAGACTAGCTAGGGAAGTTCTAGACTACGCTGTGTAAATTAACTAGAATAAAATAACTCCTCTCTATAGTATACTACCCCTAGACTAACAGCAGTATAGAGAGGGTAAACTAGAAAGTACTCTTAGTCCTTTATATTATAGTTAACTTTAAATAGATAGACTAGCTAGACTACCTCTTAGCCTACTAGCTTATATTAAATAATAGAGTATCTACTACTATAGGCCTAAGCCTAAACTTTCTACTAAATAGATATTATATTAATCTCCTTAAGAGAATCCCCTTACTAGTAGAGTCTACTTATACCCCTACTAGGAGGGTAAAGCACTTCTTAGACTACTTTAAGAGAGGGATAGCTTTAGTCTAAACTACTATTACTTATAAATAGTAGCGCACTATAGAGGCTATAAACTATACCTACTACTCTATAGAGCGATTCTAAGTTAGAGATAAAGTATAGTTCTCGCTATATAATATAAAAACTAACTAGCTAAAGAAGAAACTTAACTAGCTTAAAGTTAAATACACTATAATAGCTATGCTATTCCTACTTATAGTAATACTAGACCTACTTAGTAATCTCTATAAAACTATTTATATTAACCTCCTTAAGTAAGTGGTAGACGATCTCCTACCTAGTTAGACCTAGGCTAACGCCTAGCTAGGCCTAGCCTTAGAGCTAGAAGAAGCAGACCTAGACTTACGTAAATAAGAAGTAGAGGAGGTTCTACGTATTAAGAACACCTAAAGAAAATAATAATAGGCGCTAGTAAAGTAGACTAAGTAGGTATTACTAACTTAGGTGCTAGTTAAAAATATTATAGACACTATAGCTCTAGACCGCTTTAAGGCTGCCTAGGGGGACTATAGGCATAATAATAGTCTTATTTAGCCTATAGGGAAGAATATATAAATATTATAAAAGAAGCTATAATAGGTATTTAAGAATTTATTCCCCTACTAATCTAGTAGAGGCATTATCTATCTAAAAACTACTAAAGGCTATTAGCCCTAAGGTTATAATAACTAAAGCGGCACTAAAGTAACACTAGATAGGAATAAAGGGGGGCTATAATAACTATATTACTCTTTGCACTAGTAGTAGTAGCACCTAGAAGGGTGCACTAAGCTAGCCCTAGATAAAGGCTTAGGTAGAGTTACTCTATAAGGCTCTTAATATAGGTTAAAGGGTATACACTATTAGGCTAGGGCTACTAGAAAGGTAAGATAGTGTTAGCTAGGAGCTATCCTAAGTCGCTCTATAATAGTAGTAAGTAGGTTAGTAGTCTACGCTTAGATCTAGGTTATTTTATCTAGGCGCTAGCCTATACTCTCTTTAGATTACTAGATATAATTTCCTATATTATTTATCTACCTTACTATATTATTAGCTAACGCTACTAGATTCTAATTATAGTTACTACTACGCGCCTAAGCCGCTTTAGGCGCCTAATATATTTAATATATATAAGGCCTATATTAGGGTTAGCTAGCTCTTTATCTAAACTATCTCTTTAAAGGACTACGCTCTTAGTAACACAAAGCTACTTTAGAGTATAGGTAGAAGTAATAGGGTTAAAGTAATTAGCTAGTACGCGCTTTTTAGAGGTTATAAAAAAGTAAAAGTAATTACTACTATTAGACTACTACGTAGGCGTGTTAAGGCTCTAAAGAATCTCTTCTATTTTAGTGTTATTAATCTCCTCTTTAGTATACGTATAGCTAGGCTTAGTAAGGCGCTAGTTTAGGTCTAAAAGGTTATTATTACTACTACTACTAGGACTAAAAAGATCTGCTAAGGCGGCACTACTTTAGAGGCTATTATTAATAATATTAATATTAGCTGCAGCTGTAAACAGAACGCTAAAAAAAAGGGCTAAGAGGCTAATAAGAGTATAGGGGCGTATAGCGTAGGAATAGAAGAAGGACTAGATTAGGGCTAGAAGAAGGTAAGAATAGAGGTAGTTATAAATAGTTAAAGAAGTTAAAATAGGCGTAGGTTAGGGTTAGTATAGGAAAGAGAGAGTAAAAAAGAGAAGAAGGAAGGTAAAGCAACGTAAATATAAAGAGACTATAATAGTAACGCACTGCTAAGATAATAGATATATAATAATTATATTAGAAAGGGTAGGAGCGCTGCCCTATCGCCTTATAATAATAAGGTAAATAAATAAACTACCTAATAAGGGCCTTTACCCTAAAACTGCCTTAGGGCCGCCTCTATACTATTACCTTACTATAGTATAATACTCCTAAGATCTCTAAGGCTTACCTTATAACTATAAGACGTTTTAAACTAAGTAAGGTCTAGGGTATATAATAGACTAGGGCATAGCCCTAGCCTTTAGAAAGATCTTAAGGGAAGGAACTACCCTAAAGAAGTAGACCTACTAAGGAAAACTCTTCTTATAAGCGGCACACCCCCCTATAGAGACTTAATACCTAGAATTCATCCTTTACATTTTGGCACTTACAGTTCTGTTCACTCTCTAAGGCTAGCCCATAACATAGTCTATAAATGTTCTAGAACTTCTTAGTTAATTACTAAAAGTTAATTTACTTCTAATGTTAGTTCTAGAGATTTATTTTTGGCTTTATAAAGGATTGTAAAGAAGGTTTTTGCCTTTTCTCCTACTAGATTCCTTTGTTAGCTAAGAGCGTCTACTCTACTATTTTCTTTTCTAGCTATATAGATAATTTTAAACTTGTACTACCTAGTGGTCTATAACTATTTTTATTGTTATGGCGTAAGTTCTTTGGTTATTATAAACCTTAGAAGGTTCTTATAATCTATGTAGATTTCTAGCGTTAAGTAACTAAGCGTATAAACTCTCTCGTGCTTTAAGGCTTTAATAATAGCGTAGAGTTTTTTATTATATACGTTATATCGTGTTTTAGCGTCACTAATTTTGTATAAGTAATAGGTAATTAGGTGCTATTTACTATCACGTTTTAATTTGGCGTAGGCGTCTAGCGTAAGATCGCTAGCGTTTGTTTTAAAGCGTAGTAGTTTATCGCTTCTAAAATAATAAAGATAGGTTCTATAATACATACTATCTTAAGGAGTTAGAATAACATTATATACTTATTTGTCTATTTAAAGTGTATGTCCTTCTTTATAAAATTTATTAAAGGTATAGTGACCTTTACGTAATCTTAGATGAATTATTAGTTAAATCTATAAAATCCTAAGAACTCTTGGATATTCTTGGCTATTTTTAGTATTGGCTAGTTCTTAATGTATTTAATTTTACTTAGTGCTATCTTAATTCCTTCTATAGTAATAATATATTCTAGAAATATAAGGTATTTAACATTAAACTTATATTTTTTAAGTTTAATGCGAAGGTATACTTTGTCTAGTACTTCTAGTTCTATCTATATATACTTAGTGTGGTCTAATTCGTTTTTAGAAAAGACGAGGATATTATTTATATACGCAATAATAAATATGTCTAGATGTTAGCAGGGTACGTTATTAATAAGTGCCATAAAAGCTGCTAGTGCGTTTATAAGTCTAATAGGTATAACCTTATATTTTAATAGTCTGTAGCGTAATTAAAGCGCTATTTTGTATTCTTTACCTTTCTTAATTTGTATAAGGTGGTAACCGTCCCTTAGATCTATTATTGTAAATATCTTAGCTTAAGATAGTTAATCTTGTAACTCTGTAATGTTTAGTAGTAAATATTAGTTCTTTATTATTATATTATTAACCTGTTAGTAGTTAACGTATAGTCTGTCTAATCCATCCTTTTTCTTAATAAATATAAAAGGGCTTACTGCTAGTGACTTTAAGAGTTATATATATTCTTTCTTAAGGTTTATTTTAATAAAACTACGTTTTTCAAGAAGTTCTTCTCCTGTCTTACTATATAGTAGTTTAAAGGATAGTGTCTTCCCTTCCTCTAGGTCTATTATAAGATCCTAGGGTTAATGTTTAGGTAGGTTTGCTTTTCCTTCCGTTTCTATAAATATATGTGTCTATTTCTTATACTCTCTTAGTAAGCTAAGGGGTGTACTATTATGCTCCTTTTTATACTTTTTAACCTAGTAGTTCCTACTAGTGTCTACTAAGGTGTGCTTCTGTTTTTTAACTATCCGTCGCAGTATTATATTATTAATATTTCTCTTATCTACTATTATTTTTAGTTAATGCGTAGGCTTTAGTTATAATATATAATTATAGTGTTTAAATAATATTTCTTTGTATCCTAGTTAATCTGTAGGTTGTGTATTATTAACTAAAGTAATTCTAAGACTAACTTATACTTAGATCCTAGTAAGATATCTAAGGTAAGTTCCTTTCTATGTCTTTGGACAGTTATTATAGTAGTAACCTCCTAGTATATCTAAAGTGTCTTAGGCATTAGGGATCTATTTGTAATATAGATAATATAGGGTACTTCTTTCTCTAACATTATAAGTCCTGCTTATCTTTCTATTTAATAAAATATAAAGCTTCTCTCTACTTCTAAGTCTATAAGAGCTTAAGCCTATATTCCTTTAAACTATACTAGTAGCTTAACTAATACTATGCTTACTATAGTATTTAATTTAATAAAGGCGTTTTCTTGTCTAAGTATAGGCCTAAAAAAGACATCTGTTTATATAGGTCGTAGTTAAGTTCTAGTGCCTAGTATGTGTTTCTAAGTATTTAGTTCTATTATTATTCTTAAGTATATATCTTATATAGATTATCTTCTTCTTCTTCCTATAAGGATGTTCTACTGTATTTTCTCTTGTAGTCTTTAGTATTTCTATATACTAGTTAAATTAGTAGTTTTGTTATTACTTTTTATATAGCGTAGTTTACAAGGCTGTCTAAATGTTTAGCTATATAGTAGTATTTATAGTCTTAGTTTAGATACGTGTACTAGTACAGTTATATATAGTCTCTATGCATAACTATATTATAGTATTTATTACCCTTTAGCGTAAGGTAACGGAAGTATTTTATATATTATTTATACTAGAGGTGTTTATTATAAGCTGTAATAGGGTAGTCTATCTATATCTATCTATAGCGTAGTTTCCTTCTAGGTTATTTCTTATTCGTTTTTTTCTCCACCTTATATTATGTGTATGTTAGTTCTTTATAATACGTCTATATATAAAATTAGTGTATAGGATTTTAGTGGTCTAAATAGTACTTTAGCATGTAGTCTAATTCCTTATTTTTGTAGGGTTGTATCCCTTTTGGTGCCTAGTAGGGTTCTATGTAGTCCTAAACATTTAGTTTGTATTTAGGTAATATAGGGTTGTCTTCTTCCTACCTACTTTATAGGTGAAGAGTAGGAGATCTTAGTATCTTTTTTACGTCTTCTATATTATAGTATATATTAGAGTTGTCTTCTAGATCTTTATATAATTATAAGTTAGGTAAAGCTAATTACTTACTTTATTCTAGTGTAACGCGTTAGTAACTAAATAGCGTTATAATAACTTTCTATTCCTTATTAGGTTCTTAGTTCTTAATAGTTAGTATATTTAACTTAGTTTAATAGACTTTGTTCTTTAATCTATAGTTTCTGGCTATATAGCCTAGTTTGCTATATATAAAGCATTTATAGGTCTTAGTTGTTAGTTATTAACTTCTATTAGAGACACGTTTATTAGGCTACTTAGGGCCTATCCTTTCTCCTTTTCCTTTACCTATATAGTTAAACTAGATATCTTCTATTAGTTTATATCTCTAGTAGCTCCTTAGTTATTACTTTTAGATAATTCTAATAGGGTTCTTATAAACTACTTTTACTAGTTGTCTAAAGCTTATTACCCTAGGGTTTTAGTAGAGCTCTTATTACAGTGAAAACTATTCTCTATTAATTCTAATAGTTTCTTTATATAGTTTTTTAAAGTTAGTAATTTGCGCACTACTATATAAGAGTTTCTTATATAGTTTCTGTTTAAGTCCTTATTTGTATATATCCTAAAGAGATTTATTATCCTAGTTAAGTTACATAGCGTATCTATAACACTTAGCTATATACTTAGCTACTAATTATTTCTAAGTTATAGTTTAAATCTTTGCTTTTGTAATAGAGTCTTTATTAGCAATTCTAAAGAGTTATTTAAGGCATTTTTTAAAGTTATTATAATTCTTAATAATATTAACTATATTAGCGTGCTTATTTGCGTAATTATTGTTATTATTATTATTATAGTCCATTCCTAGGTACTTTTTAAGGTAGGGATAGATCTATAATTCTATATATCCTTATATATATATTGCTGCAAAATAACCTTTTTCTTATTTTTAAGGGATTTATCTAAGTTAAAGAAGTAGAGGTCTAACTAGAGAATCTAGACGTTAGTTTAAGATTATTCGCTAAAGTAGATATTAGGTTTATACGCTTTACTACTATCCTTTATAGAAGTAATCTTAGCGGCACCTAAACCTGTAGAAGAGGTAAGAGTTTATAAAATACTTATATTAAGGGTGTTTAAAATGTTAAATCTAAGAGGGTAGCTAGTCCTAAAGGGTTAAAGTTAGTTCTTAGGCAGGAGTACTTACAAAAGGTAAAAGGTTTTATTAATACGTTAGTATCTTAACTAAGTGTAACGAGTTAATAATTTAGTCTGCTAGAATCTAAATAATAAATTAATAAATAGATTAAACACGAGTATAAGAAGCTTATCCTCGCCTTCCTATATACTAAGTTGATTAGTCTAACTAATTACACTAATCGAGGTGATTGGACTATACTTAGTAATTAGTAATGTGGCCTACTTAGTCTGCTTAGTGTGCCAAGGCTACTAATCACACTAATTAGGTTACGTGACACTAGCCGCGGCGCACGGGCTGCTTTAGAGAATAATTATATATATAGTCCTAGTAATTGCGCGCCTTAGATTTTAATAATTATAGTCTACGCACATAATATTACTACTAAACGCGAAGATAGTAGCACTACGTAGGTTAGACTTCTTAATATATTTAGGCACTAGGTAGTATAGTATCTTAAATAATTAAGGAAGTAGTTTAAAGGTTAAGCGCTTCGTCTACGCTAAGTGTATAGTAGTTATATATTATATAGGTAGAGAGCTCACGAAGATTAAAATAATATTAAAAGTATATAGCCCTACTACCCTATATTCTAGAAGGCTATAGCAAATAGAAGAAGTAAGAGCATTATAATAAATAATACGCATACTACGTTTATAACGTATACTATTTACTTATAACACGCTATTATTACGTACATAATGTATACTCCTATAGACACTTTTTTTCTTTCCTATAGGATAAGGTTTTTATTAAGGCTATAGTATACTATAAAGGACTATAGCTAGAGGGGGAGGTTCTGTAATAGATAGATTATAATATTATTATGGTGTTATAGTATCTAGCGCTAAGGACTTATAAAGGGCCTATACGCTAAGTAAGCTAGCTGCGTAAAACCTGTACTATACTCTAACTCTATATAAGATAGGTATTATTCTATTAATACTATTAAGTTATCCTTTTACTATCCTTTCTAGTGTAAAGTAAATACTATTACCTATAACCAGACCTTACATAAGCTCTCTTTACTTTTTATAAAGATAACCTTTTCTATCTCTTAATAATAGAGAATAGCCCTAGGTATTTTAGGAAAAAAATGCCTATTCTAGGCGTAGATAGGTTCTACTTTTTAGTAGTAAAACTAGCTTAGGCTAGGCTCTACTAGATTTCTCTTATTTAAAAGAGGCTATATAGTAAGTACTATTTTAGGTAACTCTTTTCTACGTAGTTTCTAGAATAATCTAATTCTACTACTACATTCCTATTAGGATCCGGCCGTGCGCGAGCAGCGGGGCATAAGCTTATTATACTTCTAGACTACTAGTCTGCTAGAGTTAGCTAACTAAGCAATTAGATAATAGGTTATAAGTTCTAAGGGTTCTAAGGACCGCACAGGCCTCACCTGTATAAGAACTCTAGCATATATAGGACTTACCCACATAGGACTCTAGAACATATAAGACTCTAGAACATATAGGACTCTATAACATATAGGATTCTAGGACGTGTGGGATTGCTTAGTATATAGGAATATAAGAATAAGCTTCTTATACTTATATTTAATCTATTTATTAATGTATTGTTTAGATTCTAGTAGACTAAATTATTAACTTATTATACTTAGTTAAAATACTAATGTATTAATCAGACCTTCTACCTTCTATAAGTACTCCTGCCTAAAAACTAACTTTAACCCTTTAGGACTAGCTACCCTCTTAGATTTAACATTTTAAACACCTTTAATATAAGTACTTTATAAACTCTTACCTCTTCTATAGCTTTAGGTGCCGCTAAGATTACTTTTATAAAGGATAGTAGTAAAGCGTATAAACCTAATCTCTACTTTAGCGAATAATCTTAAACTAATGTTTAGATTCTTTAGTTAGGCCTCTACTTCTTTAACTTAGATAAATCCCTTAAAAATAAGAAAAAAGTTATCTTTATAGTAATATATATATGTAAGAAGATGTAGAATTATAGATTTATCCCTACTTTAAAAAGTATCTAGGAATAGACTTTAATAATAATAATAATAATTAGGTAAATACGCACGCTAATATAGTTAATATTATTAAAATTTATAATAACGTTAAGAAATAGCTTAAACATCTCTTTAGGATTACTAATAAAGACTCTATTAAAAAAGCAAAGATTTAGACTATAACTTAGAAGTAATTAGTAGCTAAGTATATAGCTAAGTTTTATAGATACGCTATGTAACTTAACTAGGATAATGAATCTCTTTAGGACATGTATAAATAAGGGCTTAAATAGAAACTATATAAGGAACTCTTACATAGTAGTGCGCAAAATACTAACTTTAAAAAGCTATATAAAGAAAATATTAGAATTAATAAAAAATAGTTTTCACTGTAATAGGAGCTCTATTAAAACTCTAGGGCGATAAGGTTTAGACAACTAGTAAAAGTAGTTTATAAGAACCTTATTAGAATTGTCTATAAACAATAGCTAAGAAACTACTAGAGACATAAATTAATAGAAGATGTCTAGTTTAACTATACAGGCAAAGGGAAAAAAGGAAGAATAGGCCCTAAGTAACCTAATAAACGCGTCTCTAATAGAAGTTAATAACTAACAACTAAGATCTATAAATACTTTATATATAGCAAACTAGGCCACATAGCTAAGAACTATAGATTAAAGAATAAAGTTTATTAAACTAAGTTAAATATACTAACTATTAAGGACTAAGAACTTAATAAGAAATAGGAAGTTATTATAACACTATTTAGTCACTAACGCGTTACACTAGAATAAAGTAAGTAATTAAATTTACCTAACTTATAATTATATAAAAATTTAGAAGACAACTCTAATATATACTATAACATAGAAGACGTAAAAAAGATACTAGGATCTCCTACTCTTCACCTATAAAGTAGGTAGGAAGAAGACAACCCTATATTACCTAAATACAAACTAAATGTTTAGGACTATATAGAACCCTACTAGGCACTAAAAGGGATACAACCCTACAAAAATAAGGAATTAGACTACATGCTAAAGTACTACCTAGACTACTAAAATCCTACACACTAATTCTATATATAGACGTATTGTGAAGAACTAATATACGTATAATATAAGGTAGAGAAAAAGGAGAATAAGAAATAACGTAAAAGGAAACTGCGCTGTAGATAAATGTAGATAGACTACCCTATTATAGCTTATAATAAACACCTCTAGGATAAATAATAAGTGAAATACTTCCCTTACCTTACGCTAAAGGGCAACGAATACTATAATATACTTATTAATAGAGACTATATATAACTGTACTAGTACACGTGTCTAAACTAAGACTGCAAATACTACTATATAGCTAAATATTTAAACAGCTTTGTAAACTGCCCTATATAAGAAGTAACAATAGAACTACTAATTTAACTAATACACAGGAATAGTAAAGTCTATAGGAGGAAAAATAGTAGAACATTCTTACAGAAAGAAAAAGACAATCTATATAAGCTATATACTTAAGAATAATAACAGAAGTAGATACTTAGAAACACATACTACGCACCTAAACTTAATTATAACTTATATAAATAAATGTCTTTTTTAGGGCTAAACTTAGACGAGAAAACGCCTTTATTAAATTAAATACTATAGTAAGTATAGGGCTCTAGAATATATAGGACTCTAGGACATATAGGACTCTAGGATATATAGGATTCTAGGACGTGTAGGATTACGTAGTATATAAAAACGCAAGAATAAGCTTCTTATACTTATATTTAATCTATTTATTAATCTATTATTTAGATTCTAGTAGACTATATTATTAACTTATTATACTTTATAAGATACTATTATATTAATAAGACCTTCTACCTTCTATAAGTACTCCTACCTAAGAACTAACCTTAACCCTCTAGGACTAGCTACCCTCTTAGATTTAACATCTTAAACACCCTTAATATAAGTACTTTAGAAACTTCTACCTCTTCTATAGCTTTAGGTGCTGCTAAAATTACTCTTATAAAAGATAGTGGTAAGGCGCACAAACCTAATCTCTACTTTAGTAAATAATTTTAAACTAACGTCTAGATTATCTAGTTAGACCTCTACTTCTTTCACTTAGACAAATCTCTTAAAGATAAAAAAAAAGTTATCTTTATAGTAATATATATGCAAGAAGATGCAGGATTATAGATCTATCCCTATCTTAAAAAGTACCTGGGAATAGACTATAATAATAATAACAATAATTACGTAAATAAGCACGCTAATACAGTTAATATTATTAAGAGTTATAATAACTTTAAAAAGTGCCTTAAATAACTCTTTAGGATCGCTAATAAGGACTCTATTATAAAAGTAAAGATTTAGACTATAACTTAGAAATAATTAGTAGCTAAGTACATAGCTAAGTTTTATAGATACGCTATATAGCTTAACTAAGATAATAAATCTCTTTAGAACATGTATAAATAAGGAATTAAATAGAAACTATATAAGAAACTCTTACGTAGTAGTGCGCGAATTACTAACCTTAAGGAACTATATAAAGAAACTATTAGGATTAATAAAAAATAGTTTTTACAGTAATAAGAGCTCTACTAAAACCCTAGGGCAATAAGCTTTAAATAACTAGTGAAAGTAGTTTATAAGAACCCTATTAGAATTGTCTAAAAGCAACAACTAAGGAACTACTAGAGATATAAACTAATAGAAGATGTCTAGTTTAACTACATAGGCAAAGGAAAAAAAGGAAGAATAGGCCCTAAGTAGCCTAATAAATACGTCTCTAATAGAAGTTAACAACTAATAACTAAGACCTATAAATACTTTACATATGGCAAACTAGACCACATAGCCAGAAACTATAGATTAAAGAACAAAGTCTATTAAACTAAGTTAAATATACTAACTATTAAGAACTAAGAACCTAATAAGGAATAGGAAGTTATTATAACACTATTTAGTTACTAACACATTACACTAGAATAAAGTAAGTAATTAGATTTACCTAACTTATAATTATGTAAAGATCTAAAAGACGACTCTAATATATACTATAATATAAAAGACGTAAAAGAGATACTAAGATCTCTATTACGTACTAGATAATAATGTGGGACTTAGGCGCTTATAAAGGTGTAATGGAACAGCGATAGGATTATAAACGTAACAAAGAGACGCCAAGTAACTTAGATTAGGTCACGTAATGTGCTTAGTCGCTTAGTGGCACTAAGTAGCAGAGTAGGTTACGTAATGTGCTTAGTTACTTAGTAACACTAAGTATTAGAGCAGCCCTATTATATAGGAACGCAAGAATAAGCTTCTTATACTTGTGTTTAATCTGTTTATTAATCTATTGTTTAGATTCTCGCAGACTAAATTGTTAACTTATTACACTTTGTAAGATACTATCGTATTAATAAGACCTTCCACCTTTTATAAGTACTCCTACCTAAGAACTAACCTTAACCCTTTAGGACTAGCTACCCTTTTAGATTTAATATCTTAAACACCCTTAATATAAGTACTTTACAAACTCCTACCTTTTCTATAGCTTTAGGTGCCGCTAAAATTACTCCTATAAAAGATAGTAGTAAGGCGTATAAACTTAATCTCTACTTTAGCAAACAATCTTAAACTAATATCTAGATTCTCTAGTTAGACCTCTACTTCTTTAACTTAAACAAACTCCTTAAAGATAAAAAGAAGGTTATCTTCGCAGCAATATACATGTAAAGAGATATAGGATTATAGATTTATCCCTACCTTAAAAAGTACCTAGGAATAGACCATAATAATAATAACAATAATTACGTAAACAAGCACGCTAATGCAGTTAATATTATTAAGAATTATAATAACTTTAAGAAATGCCTTAAATAACTCTTTAGGATTACTAACAAGGACTCTATTACAAAGGTAAAAATTTAGACTATAACTTAGAAATAATTAGTAGGTAAGTATATAGCTAAGTTTTGTAGATACGCTGTGTAACTTAACTAGGAAAATAAATCTCTTCAGGATATATACAAATAAGAACTTAAATAGAAACTATGTAAGGAACTCCTGCGTAGTAGTGCATAAATTACTAACTTTAAAGAACTATATAAAGAAACTATTAGGATTAATAGAGAGTAGTTTTTACTGTAATAGGAGCTCTACTAAAACCTTAAGGCAATAAGCTTTAAACAACTAGCAAAAGTGGTTTATAAGAACCCTATTAGAATTATCTAAAAGCAACCCCTAAGGAGCTACTAGAGATACAAACTAATAGAAGATGTCTAGTTTAACTACATAGGCAAAGGAAAAGGAGGAAGGATAGGCCTTAAGTAGCCTAATAAACGCGTCTCTAATAAAAGTTAATAACTAATAACTAAGACCTGTAAATGCTTTATATATAGCAAACTAGACCATATAGCCAGGAACTATAGATTAAAGAATAAAGTCTATTAAACTAAGTTAAATATACTAACTATTAAGGACTAAGAACTTAATAAGGAATAGGAAGTTATTATAACACTATTTAGTTACTAACGTATTACACTAGAGTAAAGTAAGTAATTAGATTTACCTAACTTACAATTATACGAAGATCTAGAAGACGACTCTAATATATACTATAACGTAGAAGATGTAGAAGAGATACTAAAATCTCCTACTCCTTACCTATAAAGTAGGCAGGAAGAAGACAACCCTATATTACCTAAATATAAACTAAATATTTAGGACTATATAGAACCCTACTAGGCACTAAAAGGGATGTAACCCTATAAAAATAAGGAATTAGACTACGTACTAAAGTACTACTTAGACTACTAAAATCCTATACACTAATTCTATATGTAGACGTATTACGAAGAACTAACATACGCATAACATAAGATAGAGAAAAAAGAGAATAAGAAATAATCTAGAAGGAAACTACACTATAGATAGATATAGATAGACTACTCTATTACAGCTTATAACAAACACCTCTAGGATAAATAATAAGTAAAATACTTTCCTTACCTTACGCTAAAGGGCAACGAATGCTGCAATATACTTATTAATAGAGACTATATATAACTATACTAGTACACGTGTCTAAACTAAAACTATAAATACTACTATATAGCTAAACATTTAGACAGTTTTGCAAACTACCCTACGTAAGAAGTAATAACAGAACTACTAGTTTAACTAGTATATAGGAATAGTAAAAACTGTAGAAGGAAAAATAGAAGAACATCCTTATAGGAAGAAGAAAAAAATAATCTATATAAGCTACGTACTTAAGAATAATAATAGAAGCGGATGCTTAGTAATATATACTAGGCACTAGAACTTAACTATAACCTATACAAATAGATGTCTTTTTTAGGCCTAAACTTAAATAAGAAAACGCCTTTATTAAATTAAATACTATAGTAAGTATAGTATTAGTTAAGCTACTAGTACAGCTTAAAGGAATATAGGCTTAAGCTCTTATAGACTTAGGAGTAGAAAGGAACTTTATATCTTATTAGATAGTAAGATAAGCAGGACTTATAATATTAGAGAAAGAAGTACCCTATATTATCTATATTGTAAATAGATCCCTAATACCTAAAACACCTTAAATATACTAAGAGGTTACTACCACAATAACAGTCTAAGGATATAGAGAGAAACTTACTTTAGATATCTTACTAGGATCTAAGTATAAGTTAGTCTTAGGATTACTTTAGTTAATAATACACAACCTACAGATTAACTAGGGTACAAAGAAAATATTATTTAAACGCTATAATTGTGCATTATAAGCAAAGCCTATATATTAACTAAAAATAATAGTAGATAAGGGAGTTATTAATAATATAATACCGCGACAGACAGTTAAAAAACAGAAATACACCTTAGTAGACACTAGCAGGAACTACTAGGTTAAGAAGCGTAAGAAGGAGGACAATAGTACACCCTTTACCTTACTAAGAGAGTATAGGAAATAGATACACATATTTACAGAAAAGGAAGGAAAAGTAAACTTACCTAAACATTGACCCTAGGATCTTATAATAGACCTAAAAGAAGGGAAGACGCTACCCTTTAGACTACTATATAGTAAGATAGGAGAAGAACTTTTTAAAGAACAAGATTTTATTAAGATAAACCTTAAGAAAGGATATATATAACTATTAAAGTTACTAGTAGTAAGCCCTTTTATGTTTATTAAGAAAAAGGATAGATTAGATAGACTATGCGTTAACTACTAACAACTTAATAATATAACAATAAAGAACTAATATCTACTACTAAATATTATAGAGTTACAAGGTTAACTATCTTAAGCTAAGATATTTATAATAATAGATCTAAGAGACAGTTACTACTTTATACAAATTAAAAAAAGTAAAGAATAGAAAACAGCGTTTTAATCACGCTATAGACTATTTAAGTATAAGATTATGCTATTTAGACTTATAAATGCACTAGCAGCTTTTATAGCACTTATTAACAACATACTCTATAAATATCTAGACATATTTATTATTGCGTATATAGACAATATCCTCGTCTTTTCTAAAAACAAATTAGACTACACTAAGTATATATAGACAGTACTAAAAGCACTAGACAAAGTATGTTTGCATTAAACTTAAGAAATGTAAGTTTAACGTTAAATAACTTAAATTCCTAGGACACATTATTACTATAGAAGGAATTAAGATAGCACTAAGTAAAGTTAAATATATTAAGAACTGGCTAATACTAAAGATAGCTAAGAATATCTAAGAATTCTTAGGATTCTGTGGATTTAATTAACAATTTATCTAAGATTACGTAAAGGTTATAATACCTTTAATAAATCTTATAAAGAAGGACGTACCCTTTAAATAGATAAATAAGTATAGAATATTATTCTAACTCCTTAAGACAGTATATATTATAAAACCTATTCTTATTTATTTTAGAAGCGATAAACCACTGCGCTTTAAAATAGACACTAGCGATCTTACGCTAGGCGCCTACGCTAAATAAAAACGTAATAGTAAATAGCACCTAATTGCCTATTACTTATGCAAATTTAATGACGCTAAAACACGATATAATATATATAATAAAGAACTCTACGCTATTGTTAAAGCCTTAAAGCACTAGAGAATTTACACGCTTAGTTGCTTAACGCTAGAAATCTATATAGATTATAAGAACCTTCTAAGGTTCACAACGATAAAAGAACTTACGCTATAATAACAAAGATAGTTGCAGACTACTAGGCAGTATAAGTTTAAAATTATCTATATAGCTAGAAAAGAAAATGGCAGAGCAGACGCTCTTAGCTAATAAAGTAATTTAGTAGGAGAAAAGGTAAAAACCTTCTCCGCAATCCTTTACAAAGCTAAAGATAGATCTCTAGAACTAATAGTAGAACTAAATTAACTTTTAGTAGTTAACTAAGAAGTTCTAGAACATCTATAGACTAAGATTATCTAATAATACCACAATAACCCTATATACACACACCCAGGTATTACAAAGATAATAAAACTTATCTAAAGGAATTACACCTTTAAAGGAATTAAGGAAGCTATAACAACTTATATCTATAAATATACAGAATGCTAGAAAAATAAACACAGTATATATTTTAAATATAGAGAGATGTAAGCAATTAGAATACTAACAGCACTATAAGAAGACATCGCTATAGATTTTGTTATAGGAATTCTAAACTCTAAGGATCTAATAACAGGAATTAAATACAATAGTATACTAGTAATAGTCTACTAACTAACTAAGTATATTAAGCTTATTCTATGCCTTAAAAGAATAATAGTAAAGGAACTCGCTTTTCTTATCCTAGACAGACTAATTAGACATTACGGAATCCCAAAAATAATTATTAGCAACAGAGACAAGCTCTTTATGTTAAATTATTAAATAACGCTTATAGCACTACTTAGAACAAAACAAAAGCTATTAACAGCTTACTATCTATAAATAGACAGACAGACAGAACGTATAAACTAAACTATAGAAACGTACCTACGCATCTACTGTAATAGTTAGAAGAATAACTAGATTTTATTACTACTTATAGCACAGTTAGCCTATAATAACAAAGTATTAGTAGTATTAGGACATACACTATTCTATGTAAACTATAGAAAACACCTACATCTCTTTAACTAACAATTTCCTACGACAATTAAAGCAAAGAAAGCTATAAATATAGTAAAAAATATAGAGAAAATACACTAGTAACTCTAAGAGAACCTTAAAAAAGCTTAATAGTAATTAATTTCTTACTAAAATTAAAAGCGAAAAATAGCACCTTAGCTAAAGAAAGGGGATAAAGCATATCTACTTACAAAGAACCTTTAAACTTAGAAGAAAAAACATAAGAAACTAAATTATATTAAAGTTAGACTATTTTACATTTCTAAGCAAATATCACTAGTGAACTATAAGTTAGAACTACCGCCAGATGCAAAGATACACCTAGTATTCTATATATCACTACTAGAACTAGTAGACCCTAATACACTAGTTAAAACCACCTTCTACCACTAAACTAAGGAAGAAAATAAATTTAAGGTTAAAAGAATTCTAGAATATAATTAGCATAATAACACGTATCTTATTAAGTAGAAAGGTTACCCACACAGCAAAAACACTTAGGAACTAGAGAACTACCTAGGAAACTATTAATAAAAAATTAAAGAATTCTATTAATAGACTTACTTAAGACAGTAATACTAAAGAATTATCCTAGAACTTAGGAGGCAGGTTATCTATCGCCAACTATATAGACGTGCTAAGTTCAGCTAGACTAGTAGACTAAGTAAAATAAGCTAAATTATCCTCTAACTCTAGCTCTGCCAGAGCAGCACTCTCTACTACAATAATCTTACTAGTACGCTTCTTATTCTACGCTAACTATTTTACTAACTAATCCTCTTTCGCGCACGCTACGCGTAGAGTCTTAAATACTGCATTTTATTCCTTCTACGCCTTTAATATTTACGCCTCTAACTTCTTCTTCTTAGTAATTAACTGTAAGAACTTATTCCTAGTAATAACTATATTATACTTTAAGTCTTGTTTCTAACACTCACTACACTTCCCTAAGCTAATATAGACTTTATAAACATAGGAGTGCAACTTACAAAAGGAGCACTTTAATATTATAACTACTCTATAGTTTTTAATAGTAAAAATAAGGTTATAACAACGCTTTATAAAGTTACAGTTAGCAGGTATAATTCTTTAGGACAAAGAATAGAAAAGGAGGGGATAATATTACATACTAGATAATAATATAGGACTTAGGCGCTTATAAAGGTGTAATAGAATAGCAATAGGGTTATAAACGTAACAAAGAGACGCTAAGTAACTTAGGTTAGGTTACATAATATACTTAGTTACTTAGTGGCACTAAGCAGCAGAGCAGGTTACGTAATATACTTAGTTACTTAGTAACACTAAGCATTAGAGTAGCCCTATTATATAGAAACGCGAGAATAAGCTTCTTATACTTATGTTTAATCTGTTTATTAATCTATTATTTAGATTCTAGCAGACTAAATTATTAACTTATTACACTTCGCAAGATACTATTATATTAACAAAACCTTCTACCTTCTATAAGTACTCCTGCCTAAGAACTAACCTTAACCCTTTAGGACTAGCTACCCTCTTGGATTTAACAATCTCCTACTCTTTACCTATAAAGTAGGTAGGAAGAAGACAACCCTATATTACCTAAATATAAACTAAATGTTTAGGACTACATAGAACCCTACTAGGCACCAAAAGGGATACAACCCTACGAAAATAAGGAATTAGACTACGTGCTAAAGTACTACCTAGACTACTAAAATCCTATATACTAATTCTATATGTAAACGCATTTCGAAGAACTAACATACACATAATATAAGGCAGAGAAAAAAAAGAATAAGAAACAACCTAGAAAGAAACTATAATATAGATAGGTATAAACAGACTACCTTATTACAGCTTATTATAAATACCTTTAGGATAAATAATAAGTAAAATACTTTTCTTACCTCACGCTAAAGGGCAATAAATACTATAATATACTTATTAATAAAGACTATATATAACTATACTAGTACATATATCTAAACTAAGACTACAAATACTACTATATAGCTAAATATTTAGACTGCTTTGTAAACTACTCTATATAAGAAGTAATAACTAAACTACTAATTTAACTAGTACATAGAAATAGTAAAGACTGTAGGAGAAAAAATAGAAGAACATCCTTATAGGAAGAAGAGGAAGATAATTTACATAAGCTATATACTTAAGAATAACAATAGAAGCAGATGCTTAGAAACGTATACTAGGCACCTAAACTTAATTATAATCTATATAAATAAATATTTTCTTTAGGCCTAAACTTAGATAAGAAAACGCCTTTATTAAATTAAATACTATAATAAGTCTAGTATTAGTTAAGCTACTAGTACAGCTTAAAGGAATACAGGCTTAAGCTTTTATAAACTTAGGAGCAGAAAGGAACTTTATATCTTATTAGATAGTAAGCTAAGTGGTATTTATAATATTAGAGAAAGAAGTACCTAATATTGTCTATGTTATAAATAGATCCCTAATGTCTAAAACACCTTAGATTTACTAGGAGGTCACTACTATAATAATAGTCTAAGGACATAGAGAGGAACTTACCTAAGATGTTTTACTAGAATCTAAGTATAAGTTAGTCTTAGAATTACCTTAGTTAATAATAGACAACCTGCAAATTAACTAAGGTATAAAGAAAATATTATTTAAACGCTGTAATTATGTATTATAAGTAAAGCCTACGTATTAACTAAAAATAATAGTAGATAAAGGAGTTATTAATAATATAATACCGCAATAGATAGTTAAAAAACAAAAGCACACCTTAGTAGTCGCTAGTAGAAACTACTAGATTAAAAAGTGTAAAAAGGAGGATAATAGTACACCCCTTACCTTACTAAGAGAGTACAGGAAATAAACATATATATTTACAGAAAAGGAAGGAAAAGTAAACCTACCTAAATATTAACCCTAGAATCTTACGATAGACCTAAAAGAAGGGAAAACGCCACCCTTTAGACCACTATATAGTAAAACAGGAGAAGAACTCCTTAAAGAACGTGATTTTATTAAGACAAACTTTAAGAAAGGATATATATAACTATTAAAGTTACTAGCAGTAAGCCCTTTTAAATTTATTAAGAAAAAGGATAAATTAGACAGACTATACGTTAACTACTAATAACTTAACAACATAATAATAAAGAACTTATATTTACTACTAAATATTATAGAGTTACAAGATTAACTATCTTAAGCTAAGATATTTATAATAATAGATCTAAGAAATAGTTACTACCTTATACGAATTAAGAAAGGTAAAGAATAAAAAATAGCGTTTTAATTACGCTATAGACTATTTAAATACAAGATTATACCTTTTAAACTTATAAACACACTAGCAGCTTTTATAGCACTTATTAATAATATACTCTATAAACATCTAGACATATTTATTATCGCGTATATAGATAATATCCTCGTCTTTTCTAAAAACGAATTAGACTACACTAAGTATATACAGATAGTACTAAAAGCACTAGATAAAGTATACCTTTATATTAAACATAAGAAATGTAAGTTTAACGTTAAATAACTTAAATTCCTAGAACACATCCTTACTATAGAAGGAATTAAGATGGCACTAAGTAAAATTAAATACATTAAGAACTAGCTAATACTAAAGATAGCTAAGAACATCTAAGAATTCTTAGAATTTTGTAGATTTAACTAACAATTCATCTAAAATTACGTAAAGGTTACAATACCTTTAATAAATCTTATAAAGAAGGACGTACCCTTAGAATAAACAAATAAGTACGGAATATTATTCTAACTCCTTAAGATAGTATACATTATAGAACCTATTCTTGTTTATTTTAGAAGCGATAAACTACTATAATTTAAAATAAACGCTAGCGATATTACGCTAGGCGCCTACGCTAAATAAAAACGTAATAGTAAATAGCACCTAATTACCTATTACTTATGTAAATTTAATAACGCCAAAACATAATACAATATATGTAATAAAGAACTCTACGCTATTATTAAAGCTTTAAAGCACTAGAGAATTTACACGCTTAGTTGCTTAACGCTAGAAATCTATATAGATTATAAGAACTTTCTAAGGTTCACAATAATAAAAGAACTTACGCCATAATAATAAAGATAGTTATAGACTACTAGGCAGTATAAGTTTAAAATTATCTATATAGCTAGAAAAGAAAATAGTAGAGTAGACGCTCTTAGCTAACAAAGTAATCTAGTAGGAGAAAAGGTAAAAGCTTCTCTGCAATCCTTCGTAAAGCCAAAAATAGATCTCTAGAACTAATAGTAGAACTAAATTAACTTTTAGTAATTAACTAAGAAGTTCTAGAACATCTACAGACTGAGATCATCTAACAATACTATAATAACTATTGGTTTGGCTTAATCTGCAATTAAGCATTTGAGGGTTAATAGTATACTATCGTGCAAAGGGTGAGAAGTAGGTTTAATTAATTACGTCTTGTCTATCGTACAAAGGGGCACTGAGGGCTTTATAAAGTCTCTACCTCTTAGCGCTAACCTAAGCAGGGGGTCCTTATATAGGTCCTTATAGGTAGGCAAGGCTTTATAAAGTCTCTGCCTCTTAGCGCTAACCTAAGTAGTGGGTCCTTGTGCGGGTCCCTATAGGTAGGCAGGCCCCTATTTCACTTAGTGCTATTTGTACAATAAACTATATAGACACTAGTAACTTTTCTTTTGTGTAATAGCTTATATCTATTATACGCTTTCCCTTTCTTATCCTTCTCTATCTATACAGTTAGCCTTCCCCTATTAGAACAGGTTGTAAGGTAGGTGTAGTATTACTATACAGTAGAGGTCCTGTTTGCACCTGCTCTTATGTAAATAGGTAGTAATAGCTAACTTGCTTAGTTCTTACTCTACCCTTTTATACAGTAGTAGAGTCGCATTACGCGATAAGGCTCTTTCTAGGCATATATCTTATGCGCAAATAGAAAGTGGGGTGTTAAGTAATGTAATGCTTAGCGCTAGGTCTTAGTAAGCAGGTATAGAAGGATTGCTCCTAGTTGTACAATAAAGGTATATAGTAGAAGTAAGGTATAAGGTAGCCTTCTATGCTTCTTCTTTATCACTCTATTAGTCTTATTCATCTTCCTCCTCTTTTGTGCAATAGTCTTCTTCCTCTAGCTCTCCTTTAAAGTTAAAAATATATACTTGTATATCTATAGTAGAGGGTTTATGTTTGTAGAAGTTAGTGTATAATAACATATATTGCCTTCTAGCTTACTAGGTATCCCTTAGTAGATAGTTAGTAGACTAGTATCCTTTTTTGTAGTATATAAAGTATTTCTGCTTCGTGCGAGAGCTTGAACTTCTAAAGTTACCCCTTCTTTTTAGTCTAAAGGTTAATCTACCTCTAGAGGGGCTAGATCCTCTTATGCGATTAGGATTATTATATTATTAATTAGTGTAGTACACTTCTTTACTATCTTAGAGGAACTATAACTTCTTCCTGTCTTTAGTAACTTAGAGTAACGCACAAAGGTTACTAAGTAAGCCTTCTACTATATTTTTAGGGTTAAATATAGCTTATTTAAAGTTAGGATAGCCGCGGTATACTCGTATAATAGTAGTGTATAGTTGTAGTTTACTACTAAAGCCTTGTCTAAGAGCCCTTTAGGCTAAAGTAAGCTTGTTAATTATTACTTCTAGGGCCTTATGCGATGTAGCAGCTAGATTATCCCTTTTATAGCGTTTAAAAGTAAGAGTGGTCTAGTCTGTCTAGTACTAATTGTAATTAACACTAGTGTTAAAGTGCCTGTTTAGTCTGTCGTACAATTCATCCTATAAAAGTCCTAGTCTAATATTGTATAGGTAGTAGGTACTCGCACGATTAGAAAGGATTCCTAGGAAGATGTTTGTATACTAGTCCTATAGTATGCCTAGCCTATAGCATAGTTCTCTAAAGACTTTTGCCTTGTCTGCTAGGATGTTATATAGCCTACTAGTGTAGTTATTCTCTTTACTCTAAGCCTTTTAAAAGAGAATAATCTTGTCTGGCTAGATATAAGTATAATCTCCTAGTTATTAAGGAAACTAGGAGTGTCTAGCCTTTTCGTACAATGTGGTTTGTCAGGCAAAAGTAGTCTAGGTTTTAGGCTGCTACTACTAGTGTAGCTCTATATATAGTGTCTCTGTCCTTGCATGTATAGGGATGGGCCCTAGCTGTGCTCTATATATATATGTATTACCTACAGATAGTGTAGGTTGTATTGTTAGAATTATGCGAAGTGGTTTAGGTTGTAGTTACAGAGTTATTATGCGAAGGGTCTATAGCTTATAGTTAAGTTGTGATAGTTTAAAGAGTTTCTTTGCATAGGTGTCTTTTATTATAGAATTAGTAGCAACAAAGCCTTCTTTTGTAAGAAAAGCAATAAGCTCTCTTTTTACTGTATAACTAATTTTATTAAAGGTTCTCTCTTTTTAGTTATTAAAATCTTTAGTAAAAGAAGAGATTACCTCTTTACTTTTAAGGCTGCTCGCGCGATATTACGCAATTATGTACACTATATAAGTGTTTAGCTGTTTTAGAGAAGGAAGTAGGTAGCTATGTAGATCTACTCTATCCACCTAGTACTTTTATGCGATCTCTCCTCTTAAGGTAATAGCCTTAATATTTATTACTTCCTCTACTTATTAAAGCTATATTGCTTTAGCTTTATCTTTTTGCTAAGGAGGCAGTATTAATTATTACGCGATGTCCTTAGGTTATAGTTCCTCTAGGAAGTCTCCTAGTCTTAAGGCCATATTGTTATTATCTTTCTTAGTTGTGCGATGTATCTGCGTTTAATTATCGCTAGTTTAATTGTGCGACGTGTTTGCGTTTAGTTATCGCTAGTTTAATTATGCGACGTGTTTTTTAGGGTTGTAAATATGCTTACTATCTCCTTTCTTTTCTATAGAATAGCTTAGACTAGATTATGCGACTCTTTACAGATGTGCGCGCTTTATTTCTACTTATTGTACAATCTAAAATTTAATCTCTAGTAAAGGTATTATTTCTTTTCTTTTCTATAGAATAGCTTAGACTAGATTATGCGACTCTTTATAGATGTGTGCGCTTTATTTCTACTTATTATATAATCTAAAATTTAATCTCTAGTAAAGGTAATAATACAGAGCCTACACATCTAGCTTATAAGGCGCTCTGTCTTTAGACTTTGCTAGTTTATAGTTGATTAGAATTAACTACTAATTAGTGTTAGTTTGGCTCAATCTGTAATTAAGTATTTAAGGGTTAATAGTATACTATTGTATAAAGAGTAAGAAGTAGGTTTAATTGATTACGTCTTGTCTATTGTACAAAGGGGCACTGAGGGCTTTATGAAGTCTCTGCCTCTTAGCGCTAACCTAAGTAGGGGGTCCTTGTGCAGGTCCTTATAGGTAGGCAAGGCCTTATGAAGTCTCTGCCTCTTAGCGCTAACCTAAGTAGTGGGTCCTTGTGCGGGTCCCTATAGGTAGGCAGGCCCCTATTTCACTTAGTGCTATTTGTACGATAAACTGTATAGACAATAACCCTATATTCGGACACCTAGGTATTACAAAAACAATAGAACTTATCTAAAGAAATTACACTTTTAAAGAAATTAAGGAAGCTATAATAACTTACATCCATTAATGTATAGAATATTAGAAAAATAAACACAGCACATATCTTAAATATAGTAAGATGTAGGCAATTAGCATTCTAACAGCACTATAGGAAGACATTACTATAGATTTTATTACAGAAATTCTAAACTCTAAGGATCTAATAACAGGAATTAAATATAATAGTATACTAGTAATAGTCTACTAACTAACTAAGTATATTAAGCTTATTCCATGCCTTAAAAGAATAATAGTAAAAGAACTTACTTTTTTTATCTTAAACTAACTAATTAGACACTACAGAATTCTAAAAATATTTATTAGCGATAGAGATAAGCTCTTTACGTTAAATTATTAAATAACACTTATAGCCCTACTTAGAATGAAACGAAAGCTATTAACAGCTTACTATCTATAAATAGACAGATAAATAGAACGTACAAACTAAACTATAGAAACGTACCTACGTATCTACTATAATAGTTAGAAGAATAACTAGGTTTTATTACTACCTATAGTATAGTTAGCCTATAATAACAAAGTATTAGTAGTATTAGGATATACACTATTCTATGTAAACTATAGAAGACACCTACATGTCTTTAATTAATAATTTCCTACGATAATTAAAGCAAAAGAAGCTATAGATATAGTAGAAAATATAAAGAAAATACACTAATAACTCTAAGAGAACCTTAAAAAAGCTTAGTAGTAATTAATTTTATACTAAAACTAAAAACCAAAAATAGCACCTTAGCTAAAAAAGGGGGATAAAGTATATTTGCTTACAAAGAACCTTTAAACTTTAAAGAAAAAACACAAGAAACTAGATCACGTTAAGATTAGACTATTTTATATTTCTAAGCAAATATTACTAGTAAACTATAAGTTGGAACTACCGCTAGATGCAAAGATACACCTAGTATTCCACGTATTACTACTAGAACTAGCAGACCCTAATACACTAGTTAAAACTACCTTCTACTACTAGACTAAGAAAGAAAATAAATTTAAGGTTAAAAGAATTCTAGAATATAATTAGCATAATAATATATACCTTATTAAGTAGAAAGGTTACCTATATAGCGAAAACACCTAGGAACTAAAAAACAATCTAAGAAACTGTTAGCAAAAGATTAAGGAATTCTATTAGAAACATAAATATACCTAGGAGGATTACAGTACTAACGCTATAGTATCTACTATATTAAGCGTTAACTATATTACTGTAGAGTAACTAACAGTTGCTGCAGCAGCAGAATAATTAATCGTATTTGTATTTATATCCTTACTATCTACAGTTATTTCTATAGCTAGATATAACGTTTTCTTATAAGCACGCTTTTTAGCCTAAGCTAGTATCTTCTTATTTTGTAACAACTACACTATTAGGAGAGATAACGCCTTTTTATCCTCCTTAATTTTCTTCTTATACTCCTCACGAGTCTTATCTAGCAATAACTAGCTTATGTTCACATATAGATAACCTAAGCGAACATATTTAGAACACTTTAAACCTAAATCTAGTATAACGTAGTAAATAGAACCTTTAAAACTGTAGTTAATATAAGGGTTCTTTGCAATAATATTAGCTTCTTAAATCTTACGATATAATTAATGTTTTTAAATAGTAGAGTTGCTAGGCATAATACTAACAAATATACTTATAGTAAGTAGGGTTAGCAGAATAGCTTACGTAATAATAGCCGAGATCTAAATATGTAATTTAGGACGAATCTATAAAAGAGAAGGGATAATATTAGAATCTAAAATCTATATAATAGTAAGAAGCTAGTTTTATACCTAGTAGGCGCGTAGTAAGAATTAAGTAGGAATTTAATACTAGCTACGCCTTAAATAAAGGAGTTACGTAACTACTCTCTATAGAGCGCTTAATTACTCTGTACTAGAGCATAATATATATAACCGCTCTCTATAGAGCGCTCTCCACAGAGCGCTCCCCACAGAGTAGACTTTACTTAGTATATAGGAATATAAGGATAGACTTTCTATACTTATATTTAATCTGTTTATTAATCTATTATTTAGATTCTAGCAGACTAAATTGTTAACTTATTACACTTTATAAGATATTATTATATTAATAAGACCTTCTATCTTCTATAAGTACTCCTGCCTAAGAACTAACCTTAACCCTTTAGGACTAGCTACCCTCTTGGATTTAATAACCTACTTCTCACCCTTTGTATAATAGTATACTATTAACCCTTAAATGCTTAATTGCAGATTGAGCCAAACTAACACTACGCCTATATACTAACGTGTCCTTTACTAATAATAAGCTTACTAGGCACTCCTCTTATAGGTACTTTATTATTCTATTTAGAGCACTTATAATATAGAAGGCTACTTATTAGGTAATAGTTACTACCTCTATTACTAAAGCTAAGCTCCTTACTCTAGAGTATATAGCTAAAGAGGTAATAGCTTTTAAAAGACTATTTACTAAGCTCTAACTTACTATTAATACTAACTAGATAATTTTATATCATAACTAATAAATAATTAGACTAGTAACTATAACTAGTAAGTTTATATAAATGCGTCTCTAGTATATTAATATATAAAATATGTGGCTACGCTAGGAATACGCGCGTAGAGCGTTTAAAGTAGAGTATTTCTAGACTATAGATATACCTACTAACAGCCTTACTAAGAGCCTTTCTAAATAGAAGTTCTAGTGTTTTAAGGAGCTCTTAAGTATTTATGTTACGCATATAGAGTAGAGCACTAGAGGTAATTATAATATAGAATATATAATTATATAAAGAGAAGATTAATTATTATAATAGGGAGGATACTCCCCTCCTCTAGGTAATTAAACTATAATAAAGTTAATAAGCTTATCTAGGAGCTTTTTAATACGCTAGTAATACGCTAAGAGCGCCTAAGTAACTATTTCTTCTAAAGGTACCTCCTTTTATACTTTCTTCTTTACCTCTTTTTTCTTTTCCTACCTTCTCTACCTTTTCCCCTACAGCCTCTAGGAGCTCCTAGAGCACTACATAATACCTGTAGAGTACTCTAGTAGCTGCGCTAGACTTGATTATATTAGTTAGATATGCTATAGCGCCTAATATAAGTGTAGGGCTACTATAGTTCGTAAAAGACTATAAGGTAGTTATAGGCGTACGCGCTAGAGTAAGGAAACTTATAGAGGAATATATAAGTGTCTAGATAAATACTACTAGTACCACCTACTACGCCTACTAATATAGTTATAATATACTCTATTAGAGTAGCTAGTAAGCGCGCTTTTTATATAATCTAGATAAAACTATAGTTAGAGAGCGCCTAGATTACTATAAGTAGGTATAGGTAGTAGTAGTTAGTAGTAAGGATAGGTAGGTAGTAGTAGTAGTAGTAGTAGTAGTAGTAGTAGTAGTAGTAGTAGTAGTAGTAGTAGTAGTAGTAGTAGTAGTAGTAGTAGTAGTAGTAGTAGTAGTAGTAGTAGTAGTAGTAGTAGTAGTAGTAGTAGTAGTAGTAGTAGTAGTAGTAGTAGTAGTAGTAGTAGTAGTAGTAGTAGTAGTAGTAGTAGTAGTAGTAGTAGTAGTAGTAGTAGTAGTAGTAGTAGTAGTAGTAGTAGTAGTAATAGTAGTAGTAGTAGTAGTAGTAGTAGTAGTAGTAGTAGTAGTAGTAGTAGTAGTAGTAGTAGTAGTAGTAGTAGTAGTAGTAGTAGTATTAGCAGCGTAGTGTACATAGGTATTAGTAGTATAGGTATAGGTAGTATAGAAAGCTTTAGACTATATAATATTAGTATAAGCCTTATAAAGAGATAAAGAGACGTAATAGGCTAAACGTTTTTATAATACTTATAAAGGCTATTTTTATAAGGCGCTTTAAAGAGTAGAATAATAAATAACTAACACTTTATTATAGTCTTACGCGTGTATAAATAGAGCTATTATATATACTAAGTAAATAGCTACTAAAGTAATAAGTATTTTAAATACTTTAAATAGGTAGGTTCTAAGCTCTAATTAAGTATAAGCATAGTATTAGTACTAGTATACCTCTCCTAGAAAATAGGAGCCCTTTTTAGGCCCTATAGATAGTGCTAGTAGTAAACCTAATCTACACTTAGTACTTAGGGGGTATATAGCATATATAGGATATAGGTAGGGCTATAGGCCCTATAATACAAACAGGGCGATTACTTAAGAGGTAATTACCTAACTATTATAAACTTTTTACTTAGCTTACTACTTCCTTATATAAACTAGGTCTATATAAGATACACTACTAAGTAGGCTTCTCCTATGAAGTATTAATATACTTTATTACCCTAAGTAGTATCCTTAGTTTAACTATATAGTAAATAATATAGCCTAAGTATAATCTAAATAATAGATTAATAAATAGGTTAAATATAAATATAAAGAGTCTATTTTTATATTTCTATATACTAAGGTAAATAGTTTAACTAATTACACTAATTAAGGTAATTAGACTATACTTAGTAATTAGTACTATAGTCTATTTAGTTTACTTAGTATATTAAGGCCACTAATTACCCTAATTAGGTTATGTAATACTAACTACGTTGTATATACTACTTTATAAAATAGTTATATATATAGTCTAAATAATCTACACTTTAGGTATTAATATACTTTTACCTATAACTATAGTATATATATATAATAAGGGTTTTAGATATAATATTAGTTTTAGCTAATATAACTAGTTCTAAATAGATAACACTTAATAGAAACTTTTTATCTAAAGTTAAATTAACTTTTTAGGTCTACTAAGCCTAAGTAGTACTAAAACGTAAGTTAACCTTTGTAAGTTAGGGTTAGGTAAGGCTAGAGCTAGATAGGGCTAGAGTTAGTTAAGTAAGGATTAGTATACTAGAACTAGTTAGAATTAGAGAATCTAGAATGTAGTTAAAACGTGGTTAAAACGTGGTTAAAACATGGTTAAAACGTGTTTAGAACGCGAAAGTATATGCGCTAAGTGCATATAGTATAGTACGCGCACGTGAGCGTACTAACCTAATCCTCATGTTAGCCGACGCTAAGGTCATGCCCATATGACATGGCGCCACGTACACAATACGCAGGACAAGGGCTTTCCCAATAGTTAATAAGATGGATGCGTGTGGGAATTGACTTACGTACGTGTTTCAGGTCGACTGCGACGTTTTGCCCCGCTCGAAGTTAGTTCACTGGGGACAATGCGCTGCATCGTTTATCAGGCCACCAACAACCTTCGTGTCGGGGCCTGTAGATGAATCGATTAGGTGTAGCACTTGCCAGCGAGAGTAGGGCGGAAAGAGGTAATGATGTAGTGGGGTAATATTTGTAGGCTTCAGTAAGCACTAATATATTTTTTTTTAAAATAGCAGCTACTAGGTTCTAGGTTAGACCTTGAACAAGAACGTTAGGTAGGTACAACCACACATGTATTTAACAGGCCCCTAATTAAAGCCATGGCGATACTTGTAGCCGACCATCTCCAAAGCGACTGCATTTTGTCACGACTCCCCCACTTTCCTCTCCTCGATATTTGGAAGCTGGGCTACCTACTACTTCGCGAACTGGGATAGTTACTGCATTGCTTTACCCTGGGGTCAGCCGAGAGTCGGGCATCTTTCACAGGGGACAGGATCTCGTGGCCATGAGCAGCACCATGCTAACGGATGACTTCCGGCTCTTCAGCCCGGTGGGCATTGCCTTCTCGTGTGGGGCGTTTCTTTCAATCGTAAGTGTTGCAATCGTGTTTCCTATCCAACTTTTTCTCGCCGAGTACGACAGCGCGTCACCATTCCCCAAACTTCCGTGTTATAGGTCGGACAGTGAACTGCGTGTTGGGTGAACCAACTGTATTACTTCTTGGTTTAAAAAAGCATTCTCTGATCCTTCCACAGGTAGCACTCTACTCGATCTACACATGCATCTACAACCTTTACTTCCATCCTCTCGCTCACGTTCCCGGCCCCTTCTGGGCCCGCGCAACACCAGTCCCATACATCATCGGCATCAAATACGGGACCCTGGCCTCCTGGATTAACGACATCCATCAGGAATACGGCGACGTGGTGCGCGTCAAGCCCAGCGAATGCTCCTTCATCTCTGGAGAAACGGCGTGGCCAGACATCTACGGCTTCCGCACCGGCAAAAACAAGGGCGGCGAGACTTATCAGAAGGATCTCACTTGGTACCCGCCAGCGGTTGAGGGACAACGGAGCATGCTTACTGCGGACGACCCGAATCACTCGCGTATGCGGAAGAACTGGAGTCATGCCTTTTCGGACAGGGCGCTTAGGGAGCAGGAACCTATCGTGCAGGATCTCGTTGTAAGTGAATTAATCCTGCAGAAAGTGTATGGCCTCTAGCTACCCAGGCTATGCCATGCTCACGAACTCCTCTTCTCTCTTCTCTCCTGCTAACACTATCCCACCCCCAGGACCTGCTCATCCAGCGCCTCGACGAACGCATCGACCAAGGCCAATCCACAGACATGACGGCCTGGTACAACTACACCACCTTCGACATAATCACCGACCTCATCTTCGGCGAGCCCATCTACTGCCTCCGCGACCGCACCTACCACCCCTGGGTCAAATTCATCCTCGCCGTACTCAAAGCGCAAGCCATCGTCGCGCTCCGCAAGCAACACACCCTCGTTGCAGTCTACGACCACCTCGTCTCCCTCTTCGTCGACAACTCCCGTGCGCTCCGCGCGCGCCTGGAGTTCATCAGCAGCCTGACGAAGAAGGTCGGGCAGAGATTGGAGGCGCAGACGGGTCGGGCGGACTTTTTCTCAGCGGTAATCAAGAACCAAGGCGTTGGCGAGAAGGCGCTGACGAGGGTGGAGATGGTGCTCAATGCGCAGACCATCGTGACGGCGGGCAGCGAGACGACGGCAACCCTGCTGTCGGGCGTGACGTTCCTCGTGCTCAAACATCCCGCCGTGTACGCCAAGCTCAAGGAGGAAATCCGGGCGCGGTTTGCGTCCTCGGACGCGATCACGTTCGCGGCGGTGGAAAGACTGGAATACATGATTGCCGTGCTGCAGGAGGCGCTGAGGTACTACCCCCCGGTGCCGACGGGGTTCCCGCGCGTCGTCCCCAAGGGTGGAGCGACAGTCTCCGGGCACCACATGCCCGAGGGAATGGCCGTGTATGTGAGCCAGCACGCTTCAAACCACAGCTCGCGCAATTTCGTGGAGCCGGATGCGTTTGTGCCCGAGCGCTGGCTGAAGGATGCCCCGGAGAAGTTCAAAGATGTGAGTGCACCCCGACCATCCATCATCTCACCCTTCCTTCTTCCCTGTCTCTTGGTACTGACGTCTTCAGGATAACCACGCTGCAATGAACCCTTTTTCGTTCGGCCCCCGCAACTGCATAGGCAAGAACCTGGCGTACGCGGAGATGCGTGTCATCCTGGCCAAGATCGTCTGGCACTTTGACCTCGAACTCGAGCCGGGGATGGACGACTGGTTGGAGAGGCACAAGTTGTTCATGCTGTGGGAGAAGCCGGCGCTTATGGTGAAGATGAGCAAGGTTGTGCGGTAGTCGGTGGTCGAGCGTCGTGAACGTGCTGGGCGGAAGGGTCAATTGACTGAAGAGTTTTTTTTTCCTTTTCGGAGGGCTTGGTTTGAGTGGGCATCTGGAAACAATTCATGACTACGCATCTATGTCGAGAAAACATCAAAAAGTAGGCTTCCCGAATCTGATCGCGAGCTGTACTCTGCGTCTGCGTTCTGGTTTCGACATTATCAGCGTACTTCAAAGCATGGGTGTGGAAATCAGCGCCGAAACCGCGAACCTGGATGACGACTACGTTCTGATTGAGGAATAGCGCAGACTTGACACTGCACCATGATACTACAAGACTGTATCAATGCCTTTTGATCGTGTAGTAGAGGATCAAGAGTACGCTCCATTGGGCTATGGACATGAGAAGCTGGAACACCTGCGGTAATACGAGCGTCAGCTTGGCCAGTGAGGCGAGTGGTTGTGCCGTATCAAGTTGAGCGGACCAGACCAGACCAGACCAGACCTGGCATGGCGTGAGGTAAGCAGTCGTACCCGATGTCCGGTTTGAAGAGTTACATGGAGAGTAGATATTACATTGTTACGCCTGCGCTATACGTACATGCCTGCAAGTGCCCTCAAACGCCTATCCAATCCTATGATAACACGGAACCCAGTGGGGGGATTTTTTTTGTACCGGAACACCTCGCTCATCAAAACCAAACCAACACTTCCTCAATTCACCCCACAGACCCTCGTCAAGGAAACATGGGCCCGCATGTAAGCACGTGCCTCCTTGCGAGCACCAGCACCTGCGCGCTCGTCAGGCCAAACCGCGTCCCAATCATCATCAGTCTGCCGCTCAGCCAGTCGCGCTGGGCTTGCGGCACGGTCTCTGCGTTTGCGGCGACGTAGAGCGGCCACACGAGCGAGTAGCCACCGTAAGCTTCGGCGGCGTTCTTTTCTTGCCCCAGCTTTTTGGCGATGGGTTGGAGGTCGTAGTTCTGCGAGGTTGCATGTCAGCTCGATGTTCCCTCGCCGCAGATTGCCGGATCGGGTGGGACAGGAGAGGCTCACCATGTGGAACGGGATGCACGCCGATATCTCGTCGACCATCTGCTGGATGGCGTACACGGCTTTCTCGTAGTCGGCGGTCAGATTGTGCTTTGGGTTTATGGCGAGCCACGCCACGCACGCCATGATGACGCGCATGCAGAAGATGCGGCAGACGCGGTAGTCGTTTACGATACTGGCAAGCGGGACATCGTGGTACACATGCTGCTCGCCCATCCAGCTCTCTGCCGTCGCCAGATCCTCGACAGGCTCGTTGACGATGCCGATGGTGTGGTGATGCCACTCGGGGGACAGGGTGAGGTACCACCGCTGGAGGTTTGAATCGACGAGCTGTGCGAACTCGAGGATGGAGAGGGCCTCTTGCTCGAGGGAGGCGTGGTAGGCGGTTTTGGTGAGGGTGTTGGCGCGCGAGCGGATGTTGGGGAGGTCGATGCAGATCAGGGTGAGGCGGTTGGCGGCGTTTTCTTCCTCGAGGGAGGATGCAAGCCAGCCGGTGGTGCCGGGGAAGGTTTCGATGGGCTTGGAGCGCTGGACGCAGGATGTGATCTGAAGGACGCGTTAGATAGGACCGATGTGCGTGGAAGATGTAATTACCATCATTGTCCTTACTGCGCGGAAGACATCGTGGCTCATGGGATCGTCGAATTGCTCCGTCCCCCGCAGTTTTGTCAGTGCGACTGCGCCGTCGACATGGTTGCCCCAGGCAGTAATCGTGTCATCGGTGCTCATGATGGTCTATTCACTGTCAGCGTTTCACACACCCAACGGACACGCGAAAAGGATGGAAAACTACTGCAGGCCTTGCCGAAGCATAGAGTCGACTTACTTCATACAAGGAGAAGAGCAACGTCGCCAGTACACTCTCGTCGGATTTAGCTAGGTGGGGATGTTTTAGGTCTTCTTTGAGTTTACGGATGGCTTTTCCGTATGTGGTGGCAGCGTCGTGGAGCAGATGCTGTCTTCCCGGATAGTTCCCGCAAGTGGCAAGGGCTACGGCGCTGGTGGCGAGATGGAGGGCAGATGAGGGCTGTGCGCGGTTGTATAAGGGGACGAGTAGTTCGAGGTAGCCGCGCATGGATTCTGCTTCCTGGGGAAGCGTGATGAAGTTTCGGAAGAAGAATGAAATGGCTTCGAATTCAGGGGCCAACACTATGGTTGGTGGGATAGAGTGATTGAAATGCCACAAAAAGTCCTCGCAGGTAGATAGTCCGGAGGGTAAGGCAGACGGCGGAGTGAGAGTTAGGGTTTGGCTGGGTTCTGAAGTCGGTGGAGCTTGGGAGCTTGCGCTTTCGGCTATCGGTGATGCTTTGAGGCTGGCCGGGGTGCCGGGCGATCTGTGGATAGTTAGATGAGTTAATCATGGATCCATCCAAGCCATTCCTGGCACAAAGTCAAAGATGCGACCAAGCAAGATGTATGAGAGCTGCTCGACTTTTGGTGGGTGCAGACAGTGGCGCACATGGACCAATTCGACTACGAGCAGACTTACACCGACCGACTCTCTTGACTCTTCTCACTCCGACCACTGCCCTTTCTGGCTTTCTTTGCGAGCGCTTTGTTCTCATCTCGGAACATGAGATCGAACTCATCCGGATAGCCAGGACAGGCCCGCCCGCTTTTCTGGCATTGGCTGCAAATTGGACGTTTCTCATCACACTGAAATCCAGTCAGTCACATGCAGTTCGCAAAGTAGGCTCGAACCGGTAGGGCTTGGGATATCGGGCGAGGGCGGGAGTAAACGCAACCCGTTGACGTTATATAAGAAGGCTAGGCGTGTCGAGATGAATGTGTGAAGCGGGACAACATACTTTTATCCGCCGACTCTTGCACATGCCACAGCCCTTGGAGGGTTTGCCAGTATAGACCATATTTCCAACTCTTTTCAAGCCGAACCAGACCCTAAAGAGAGTAAGAAGGGAAGCAAGAAAGAACAACGAACCAAGAAGCTTGGAGTAACCAGTGCAAGAAAGACCACAAGCAGAAGCTATATACAAAGATGTGGGATTCAGATATCTGATGATGCACAGCAGGGCACTCCACCTCTAGGTAGCGCACACGAATACCATCAGAACTCCCTCTGCCAAGCGGTGGTCAGTCAGGGCCTGCCGCTCTCGATCAGCCTTGAACAGGGACCCGGAACAGCGTCAACAGTAAGCGGAAGCGGGAGCGGGATCGGAAGCAGATACGTCGGCGGGCCTACCTATGAGGAAAGAAGAGTGGGATACCGAGGAGGAAACAATGCAGAATGCATCCTGGAGCGTGTTGCGCTGGTTCGCAAAGCTCACTTACGGCTGGTCGTGACGGCGGGCGGTGGATTGGCTAGGTACGGTACCTACGCTTAGCCTTTTTTGCTTCTCGCAAGCATGACTCGAAGGGGAAAAGTGCGAGGTTTTTGCTCTACCGAACGACGAACCGTGTGGCGCAGACCTTTGACCTCGTCACGGATGCGGGTTGGAAATGCTGCTGCCTGATGGCCTGAAGCAGTATTGCAGGTGTCCCCTGAGGCACGTACGCAATGCAGACGCGCAATGGGCTCGTATTCGCGAGTTGCGAGGAACGACCTCTCATCCACCACGAAGCCGAGCGCCAGTCTGTTATTTGCTCACAAGTGACATGCTCTCATGTCTGTTATTTGCGTACAAGTAACCTCTTCATGTCTGTTATTTGCGTACAAGTAACCTCTCATGTCTGTTATTTGCGTACAAGTAACCTCTCATGCCTGTTTTTTGCTTACAGGTAACCTCGCTTTCATTCACCACCAAGCCAGGCGCCATCTTTCTCATGAGTAATCTCGCTTTCCATTCACCACCAAGCCAGGCATCACCCCTTTCATGTCTGCCGTTTCGCCTTTCATCCACCACCAAGCTCTGTCACCCTCTCGCCAAGTAATGTGCTCTCATGTCTGTTATTTACTAGCAAGTAATGTCTTCTCGTGTCTGTTATTTACTCTGTCATTTCTGTTACTTACTCTGTTATTTACCAGCACGTAATCTCCTCTCTGTTATTTACTCGCCAAGTAGTCTCCTCTTTGTCATTTACTCGCCAAGAAATCTCGCCTTGCAACTCACCACCAAGCCAAGCGCCACTGTCCGTGATGATTTACTCCCAAAGTACACGGCCTCTGATGTCTAGCATTGCCATCATTGCCGATCCGACTTCCATGCAGTTCAATTGCATCTAGGGTTCCGTCTGCATTGCGTGCCTGTGGTTATTCATCAGGTACGGAGCCCGAGTCCCGCTCGGACCGGCGTGTGAGCCCCGATGGCTGCCCGCGCCCTTGTGCAGGTGCCGGTGCAGGTGCAGGTGCAGGTGCAGGTGCAGGCCAACTCGAGGTTGCAGGCCATCACAGAGCAAAAAGTTTGTCGTCGCTCCTTTACCTACTCCAGCTGCTACACATCTACGGTAGGTACCTAGTCTCGACCGTGCCCAGGCAGACGGACAGAACAAACGACTGCGCGGCCGTCGGCGCATCGATGCTTAGCCGGCAAACTCGTTCAGTGGCCGTGCAAACAAGTTTCGCAGCACGCTTCGCCGTCTCTTCCTCCACCGCACTGCGTGCACGCGCATTCCACCCCGTAGCTCGCCCTTCCTCGCCCATAGCCTCGCCCATACCCCCCTCGCCCTCCCAGCTCTCCCTCGCTCGCGCCCTCCGTCACCTGCACCTGCACCTGCACCTTGCGCCGCACCGCTTCACCACGGACCCCATGCCGGCCGAACACCATGGCGAGCACGACACCCGCTCCAAGCGCAAGCAGCCGCCCACACCCTCGAGCGAGCGGCCCATGAAGCAGCTCAAGCCTGAGGACAGCCACGCCCGCAACGGCACCTACGCCGCTGCCTCGCCCGAGCCCCTCGCCCGCGACCAGTCCCCGACCCCCAGCATGGACATGGACATGGACGACTTCGTCCCGCCGCAGATTGCCGCCGCAGTTCACGACACGGCCGAGTGGCAGAACACCATTGAGACGGTAGTCAAGAGCGTCGTGTCCATCCACTTCTGCCAGACGTGCTCCTTCGACACAGACGCAGCCGTCGCGAGCGAGGCCACGGGCTTCGTTGTCGACGCCGAGCGGGGATACATTCTCACAAACAGGGTTGCTTTCCCTCCCTGACACGCCGACGGAAGAGATTCGCTGACGGAACACAGCACGTCGTCGGAGCAGGGCCCTTCATCGGCTACTGCATCTTCGACAACCACGAGGAGGTGCGTAACTCTGTCAACCCTCCATGGTCGAGCTGACAAACTGCCAGTGCGATGTCTTCCCCGTGTACCGCGACCCCGTGCACGACTTCGGCATCCTCCGCTTCGACCCCAAGAAGATCAAGTACATGCCCGTCACCGCGCTCGAGCTGCACCCTAAGAAGGCACAGGTCGGCGTCGAGATCCGCGTCGTTGGTAACGATGCCGGCGAGAAGCTCAGTATCCTGTCGGGTGTCATCAGTCGACTCGACCGCAATGCGCCCGAGTATGGCGAGGGCTACTCGGATTTCAACACAAACTACATCCAGGCTGCCGCTGCGGCAAGTGGCGGCAGTTCTGGCAGTCCGGTGGTCAACGTAAACGGCCATGCGGTCGCGCTACAGGCTGGCGGCAGAGCCGACGGCGCCGCGACCGACTACTTCCTGCCCCTTGACCGGCCATTGCGCGCCCTGGAGCTGATCCGGCAAGGCAAACCCGTGTCGCGAGGCACCATCCAAACGCAGTGGATACTGAAACCCTTCGACGAGTGCCGCCGTCTCGGCCTTTCGTCCGACGTGGAGAAGGCTGTGCGAACACAGTTTCCGAAAGAGACGGGCATGTTGGTGGCCGAGGTCGTCCTCAAAAACGGTCCCGCGTCAAAACACATCGAGGAAGGTGACGTGCTGGTCAAGGTCAATGGCGAGCTCCTCACCCAATTCGTGCGCCTGGACGCCGTTTTGGATGACAGCGTCGGTGGCAAGGTGTCTCTCACCATACAACGTGCAGGCGAGGACCTGCAAGTCGAGCTGGATGTTACCGATCTCCACGCCATCACTCCGGACCGATTCATATCCGTCGCAGGGGCCTCCTTCCACGACCTTTCTTACCAGCAAGCTCGATTGTATGCCATTTCGCTCGAAAACGCCGGTGTCTACGTGTGCGAAGCTGCTGGTTCTTTCCGTTTTGCTGAAGGCTTCACCTCGGGGTGGCTCGTCCAAGAAGTGGACAACCAACCGACACCGAACCTGGAGGCGTTTGTCGAGGTCATGCGGAAAATCCCGGACCGGAAACGAGTAGTCATGGTGTACAAGCACCTGCGCGATCTCCACACCGCCAACACCAGCATCACAACCATCGACCGGCATTGGCACGCAAAGATGAGGGTGGCCAAGCGAAACGACGAGACTGGTCTCTGGGACTTCACCACGATAGCCGATGCGGTTCCCGCTGTACCCAACGTTCCCCGGAAAGCAAACTTCATCAAGCTCACCTCCAACTTTCCTGCTGCCGTGGACATTATCCGCAGCTTTGTGCGTGTGCACGTCCACATGCCCATTAAGCTAGACGGTTTCCCGAAGAGCAACAAGCAAGGCTATGGTCTTGTTGTGGATGCTGAACAGGGTCTCGTCCTCGTCTCGCGAGCTCTTCTCCCCTACGATCTCTGCGACATCTCCCTCATCATTGCGGACTCCATCTTTGTCGACGCAAAGGTTGTGTTTATGCACCCTCTCCAGAACTACGCCATCATAAAATACGACACATCACTCGTCAACGCGCCCGTCAAGACACCCAAGTTCGCGACCGAGTTCATCAAGAAGGGAGACGAGACCATCTTTTTCGGCATGAACCAGAACTTCAGGCCGGTTGTGACCAAGACGAGCGTAACTGACATCAGCACGGTAGCTATTCCTGCCAGTGCCGTTACGCCAAGATATCGCGCTACCAACTTCGATGCCATCACAGTGGACACAAACCAAGCCTCGCACAGCCACTCCGGCGTGCTAGTCGCCGAAGATGGCACAGTGCAAGCGCTCTGGCTTTCCTACCTCGGTGAGCGCACATCGCAATCCGGAAAAGACGTAGAGTACCACCTTGGTCTCGCGGTTCCCATGATTCTGCCCGTCCTCGAGCAGATCAGGAGCGGAAAGACGCCTAAGCTACGCATCCTCAACGTCGAGTTCCAGACTGTGCAGATGAGCCAGGCCAGGGTGATGGGCGTGCCAGAAGAGTGGATCGAGAAGACGGAGCACGAGGATCCAGAGCGGCACCAGCTCTTCATGGTACGCAAGGTTGACTCGGGACACGAAGGTGGCCTCATGGAGGGCGACGTCCTGCTCACGCTCAACGGCAAACTCATCACGCGCGCTCCGGACCTCGACGTCATGTACGACCACGACTTCCTCGACGCCGCCATCGTGCGCAAGCGTCAGGAAGTCGTCCTCAAGGTGCCCACCGTCGCGACCGAGGACCTCGAAACCGCGCGCGTCGTCAACTTTTGCGGCGCCACCCTGCACCGCCCGCACCAAGCCGTGCGCCAGCAGATCTCCCGCATCCACTCCGACGTCTACATCAGCTCCCGCTCTCGCGGCAGCCCCGCGTACATGTACGGTCTCGCGCCCACCAACTTCCTCACCCACGTCAACAACGTGCCGACGCCCGACCTCGATAGCTTCCTGCGTGAAGCCAAGAAGATTGCGGATAATGAGTAT
Organism: Paraphaeosphaeria minitans; assembly: GCA_015832175.1. NCBI lineage: Eukaryota > Fungi > Ascomycota > Dothideomycetes > Pleosporales > Didymosphaeriaceae > Paraphaeosphaeria > Paraphaeosphaeria minitans. The sequence continues at coordinate 2,376,221 of WJXW01000009.1, forward strand.
TTCCGCCTGAAGGTCGTCACGTTCGACAATGTGCCGTGGGTCGCGACGATGAAGAAGAACGAGCATTACTTCCCGACTATTGAGTATCTAAAGGATGGGGCGGAGGAGCTGGGTTGGAAGAAGATCATCCATGAGGCGGATGCGGGGGGTGCCAGGGAGGAGATTGCGCCGGCTGAGGTGGAGGGCGGTGGGGAAGGTGACTAATGCCTAGACGGGGTCGAGCAGGGAGTGGATCTGTAATTCTACGTGTCTCGATGTGAGAGGGGGAAGGAGTGATACCCGCGCTGAGAGAGGCGTTGGAAGACCTGCTGCATCGGCATCGGCATGGGTAATAGGTATTCTGGGGCGTGTAGGATAGATATACGGTACCATACGCATACAAATTCAGTGGCGTTATCGCAGTGATCGCTCTGTATGTTGCCTTCTCTCCATCGTTCATCATGGGATTCCACCCGACAGTGTCGCAAGTATACATGCTAATACCACTTCGATTCCACTCTGTCCCGCGACAGGTGCTGTGATAGTTCGCAGTAATTTTAAAGTCAGTCGCCGTAGCGACACGATGCTATACATATGGAGTCACAACGCAGCCCTTCCCTACTTTACATTGTGCACCAACATTTACAATGCGCGTCTCCAGCAAATAAACCCCCGGCTCCCACCCTCCTCGACCGACTCCAATCTCAAACTTGAGAGAATTTCAACACTTGGAACACCACACCCTTTTGCCATCCATCCTAATCCAACTCAACCAACTGGAGGAAAGAAATAAAAAAGAAATGCCGTTCCTCGCTGGTCTCGAAACGGTCGCTCTCCTCGGCGGTCTGGCCCTCTCATCCGGCATCGCCGTCCCGTGGATCACGACCGTGGAGACGCGCGTGTGGCGCGAGGAGAATGCGGCGCTGTGCGTGCAGGGCCGACCCGAGGTTTCGTATGGCAAGTTCCTCTGGTGGAAGGTTTGGCGTGGAGAGAAGCTTTCGCCGGGGGCTGGTAGGAAGCGTGAGGGTGAGACTGAGGGTGAGACTGAGAGTGGGCGTGGGAAGGTGAGGTCTGAGGGTAGACAGATGAGGTTGGGGAGGGATGGGGAGGGGATGTTGGTTGTGGTGGAGAGGGGTCGAGCGTGAGATTAGCGATGTCTTTCTAAATTATAAACCTGCATCTGAAGATCTTATTGCATTAATGATGAAACAAGTGATGTGTGGTTCACGAATGCGGGAAAAACTGCCTAAGCCTGATGTTGGCAACCCGCAGGCAATGGACGGGGATGTGGAACGGTGAGTGTCACTAAAAGCTAAACCTGGCTGAGTGATACCCTAAGGCAAGGCCTTCACGATAGCATGTGTATGGAGCATAAGTTCACAAGGCAACCTATGGTCGAAAAAGGTCATCGTGGCTGCCATCCATGTGCTGTCTGCCTTATGAGGCTTCCATGGATGGCCTGTACAGCGATGTGACGCTACCCCTGCTGTTGCATTGTCGATACCCTAGTGGATGCGCAATGCAGATTTTTGGGCTGGAGCAACGATCTTGCACAGTGAGGGCTGCATCGATCACAAATCGCGTTCTCAGTCGCCGCATCGTTGCAGCAGCAGTGACAAGGTCACACGGTTCCCGATTCGATTTCCGCCTTCGCTGGGTCCGATGGTCAAGCATTATTATCGCTGAGAAACAACCTCCTTCCCACAAGTTTTTCAAATTGAATGTATATTTCTAGTCATTGTATGATTTCTGTACCACTGTGAGCATGACTTCCTGCCCTCCAGTACCGACACTGAAGAAGAGACTCCAGCATTTGCAAAATTTTACCCTCGTATTGCAGGTGATAAGGTAGTTAGGTGCCATGTAGCTCGTGTACTTTAGTATTGTTCCAAGCCGAGCTTGTCCAGAGGTGCAAAGCGGGGAAGCGGCGTATGCTGTCCTGGGGTTATGCCGTATCCTGGGAGCGGCATGCGCCAAATCGGGCAGTATTGATGGGAGTTGGGATGAGGATGCTCTTCCCGTAGGCGCTTATAAAAAATCGCCACGACGAGCAGCATGGTGTATAGCAAGCATGTCCCCGAACGCCAGCTGCAGCAGCGCCATGCTCTGGGCTTTTTCGCTTTCGACCACATTCACGGCCGCTCCGGCGTCGCTGCAGTCCTGGACACGTTCCTGTACAATCTTTGCATTATCGACAACGATCGAATTCTATTCGTTCAATTGGTCCCGCGTCTACGGTCCAACCGCGATTGGCAGCGCCACGTGAAACTATTTCTTTGTTTGTTCTTGCAGAGGTCCCTCATCAAGATTTCTCTGTTACCGAAGTGATCTTTCTGAAACTGAACGAACTCGCCTCGTCTCTTGCGCTGCCTCGAAAACCCCTTCTCCAACCCACAACGTCGCTCCGTGCGGCAAAATGCTTGTAGTCACGTGAAGGGACGACCAATGGAAAGCTGAGAGAGAGCTAAAGGAGCGTTCATGAGTGCTGTAGCCACCACGTGGCGGGGAGGCTTGAGGTTGTTGCAGGTTGTTGCAAGGTATCGCACGCCGCGGATTGCTTGCCGCCTGCCAGGTAGGTAGTTTTACCTAGCAATTTGGGCGAATTGGGGTAATGGTTGGCCATAATGAGAATGGTACACATGTGCTACCTAGATATATTGTGCGTGTCCTGAGGCTTGCTATGATAGCTAGGCGTCCTTCATCAAGATGTTCATCACATTGAAGTGTAATAAGGACAATATTTCTGTGGAACAGGCAAGCGCAAGCACTGCCCAAGGAACACGCCCTCGCCATGCCGCCTGCAACGAGTGCCGTGTGAAGAAGGTTTGTATAGGGTGTTCTCATCTGCAGTGGCCAATTTTTTAACCGTGCTCAGCTCAAATGCTCTGGAGACAAAGGGGGCTGCGCCGGATGCTTATTGAATAAACTTGAATGTACTTACCATCCACATGGTAGAGGTAGTAATGGTGTTACAAGACGATCACGAAAGCATTACCAGGGCCTTGGGCCTGGAACTTACCATACGCATACACGGCCGCCCTCTGCAGAGTCAAGAGACCCCCCAACGCCTCGTTCATCTACGTCTTCGTCTGCAACATCGATAGAGCTTGATCTTGCCCTATTACCATGGCCAGCGCATGAATTTTCGTCTCTGGAAACAACAGATAATCTTCTGGACGCTTTCTGGAAGGAAAGTTCAGGTAGCATGGAAGATCGCTTAGGGGAGAGTGCTTGCCATACCTTTCACGAGACCCACGCTGGGCGTGATCTCTACCTTGATCATGGAGAACTTTCACCAAGTGAGTCTTTTCGCACTGCTTTTTCTAGGTTAATAACAAATATAATATAGGTGAACAAGTGCTGCAATTACACACGAATGACGCGCTCACAGCCTTGTCTTCGAATATGTTCGGCGACCCGAGCCTCTCACTTACTTTTTCCGATCTCGAGCACCCGCAAACCGACTCCTCCAGCATGCCTATTCAGCCACCAAGTGAAGCGGAAATTATCTCCGGTGCCGAACCTCCAGGAACAGCATCAAGTAATGCCAGTGGTGGCAGCTGTCCTTGCATGACCGATGCACTTAATATCCTTGACGAACTTGAAGCCAGGAAAATGGAAACATCACCTTCTGTCACTCACAGCGTATCAGGAAAACTGTCAATTAACAAAAGTACGTTGTCACAATGTAACAGGGTGATCGAGTGCCCGACATGCCGGTACCGGCCCGGATGCGCACTGCTACTCATCCTGATATGTCGCGACCTCGTCTTCCAATTCCAACAACTTCTTTCGGCCGATTTGAGTCCTCAAGGTCGACAGAGTGGGCCAATCAGTCCCATAGAGAGCAGGAAGGATGCTTTGGGCCATTACTCTATCGACACTTCGGAGGAGAAGCTTCAGGTGCTGTATGCACTGGCCATTGTACGGGGCAAGAGCTTGGCTGGATTTCTGGGAAGGTTGAAAAGGTTGGTGTGCTCTCAGTCGGGGGAAACATCGCGTAGGGAGAAGATCGAGAGCATTCAAAATTGGCATCGCAGTCTGATGGGGCGACTGATGCAAATGAGCTACGGACAGATGTAGCGGCATCATTGAGGCCATTGTTCGAAGGCAGATCTCGAGGATTCTTGGACGAGATGTCCAGCATACAGAAGTGGGTTCGAAGTCTACAGCCACAGCTTCTTCTATGTACACCGGAAAGAAGACTATGACCATCAGAGGTATAATGGACCAATTACTCGTTGTTACTCGTCGTTTGTCGATGCCTTGCTTGAGCGGCTGCATCATTGAAAAGTCTTAACTTTTTTCGCCTCGCATTTGAGAGCTACGGCCTGCCCAGGATGGTGAACTACCTAAATGTACTATATGGAAATCTCAAGGCTGACATATGGTAACACTGGCAACATATCTGGCAGTCTCCCAATCTGGACAGTATGTAACAAGATGTGAGCCGGTTCCCCGGGCCTAGATGCCCTAAAAGAACCTGGGATCTACATATCTCCAGGCCTCTCTACAAGCACCATGGTAGTACAACTTCCGGGCACTTCCTCTTTGATTCTAGTGGCCTGAGGTTTCCGGAGGTTTCCTCGGCCGAACAGTGACACAGAGTGCGGCAGGATCGTACAACCGGGGACGCAAGATTAACGTGCATGCTGCACGAGGTGCATGATCATACATCCTATCAGCCGTGATGGCAGTGTTGAAGATGATTCTCACTGCATTGATACGCAAACACTAGTACCCTCGAGAGCAGCTTTCTAGGTAAGACAACGTTCTGCCCGAAGGTATCTTTAAGCCCTCTCTCAGAAAAGCGCATATCAAACTAAGGCATTGTATCAAATGATAGACTGCAGCTTTCTACTTGACATGAAGCCATATGCGAGGTATGAGTCCAAACGTGTAGATGTATGATTATGGCACACATCGTAACAAGCTAGGACCAAAGCAATAGTCAGGTAGGACTAGCTATATAGTAGTCCACTCAGGAGGTCTTACCCTACTATATACACTATACTATGACTGAGGAAGCTTGTAAAGTTAATATGAGCACTGATCCTTTAGCGGATCGTCTAGTAGGTTAATGTAAGATATAGTCTTCTTTAGTTATTGTATCTATAACACTGTCACGTTACATATAGGCCATGAAATACCGATCCAGTGGCTTCTGCATGTCGCTTCGGGCATCGTCTGTATGCATCCGTACTGCTGGAACTTTCGAAGACTAGACCGGGCCAAAAAGCGACATACTCAGGATTTGTACAATGCAAGGACTACCAGCAACATAGTAGGGGAGGGCTTGCAGCCATCGCAAAAAAGCATGGCAGCCTCAAGGTAGCCCTTGCAGCTACACTTAGGGCAACCCCCAGTAGTGCAAATAGCCGGATACAGTAGCACAGTGCAGCGATTTCTATCTAAAACTGCCAGAAAGAAGATTCTGCTTACGCAGTATCACAAACAATTGCCCCTCATGTCGGTCTCTGTTTCTCATTATGCTGCGTTGCTTTGCGGTGTAGCTTCGTTTTTAGTGTACTTTGTGCGGGGGGAACATCATCTACATGTCAAGCTTTACATGCAAATCTTGATTACCACCCTAGCTCTCGCCTCACTCGGACACGCTTATCTGAACGAAACTACCGTCCTCTCCGCGGTCGCTGAAGTTTCAGGCCACGCGTGTTTTTTTCTCCATGGACTTTATGGAGCTCGCTCTGTGTATCGCCTCTTCTTGCACCCGCTCAGAAAATTCGCTGGACCCACAGGTGCAAAACTCACAAGTTTTTGGCTCTCGTGGCGAGTGTGCCACCTCGATACATTCCGACAACTCAGAAACTTGCACGATCAGCATGGCCCTTTTGTACGGATTGGACCAGACAATCTCTCCATATCTAATCCGAAAGCCGTGCAAGTGATATATGGATCAGGCTCGAAATGCACAAAAAGCTCTTGGTACGACTCGACATGGCCTATGGTATCTCTCAACACGATGCGCGAGAGAAAACTTCACGATGAGCGACGACGCATCTGGAGCACTGCTTTCGGCGACAAGGCTCTTCGAGGTTACGAGCAGAGGCTGCGTCTTTATCGCAACAGACTCATCAACCATCTGGTCGAGTCAAATGGATGCGGTGTCAACGTCACCAAATGGTTTAACCTGTTCAGTGTCGACTTCATGGGAGACATGGCTAATATTATTAGGACTGAGGATTCGGACCCAGTATCGTCCGTGCGCTGGTACGTGCGCACTGGCGCTAGTCCGTAAACGGCTAGCCCACTAACGCGCTATCTCGCGCATCAACGCACTATCTTAACACACTATCCCGCGCACTAACGCACTATCTCAATGCACTATCCTACGCACTAACGCACTATCTTAACGCGCTATCCCACGCACTAACGCACTATCTTAACGTGCTATCCTACACACTAACGCACTATTTTAGCGCACTATTATACGCATTAATTTACAATTTACTATTTTAACCTTACACCCTTATCTATCTAGTAAGTGCAATTTCTAGCTAACTATTCTAACTATAACTTTTAACTGCATAACTGCACAACTTTACTTATAAACTATAAGCCTACCCTTTTACTTATATAGGGGACCTTTACACATATAGGCTGCAAGGACTCCTCACAGCACTACTAGGGGGTAGTTACAAAAGTTTATAGCACTATTATTATTAGGGCGAAAACTTTATTAAGAAGCCCTAAGGAATCGCACTATCTATAGGTTATGCTAAGCCACTAAACAATTTCAACCCTATACTAGGACTAAAATTAGTATAACGCAGAATTATAAATTACGTAAACCTTTCTTAAGTACCTCTAATTAGTAAATATAACCCTCTTAAGTGTTACCTAGCTATTATACGAATCGTTAACATCCCCTAAAAGCCGCTAACTACTTACTAGTTAGAAACCTATAATTAAATTATAATACGCTAAATTCTTATCTAAAAGCATCTCTAGGAGTAAGGGCTCTAGCAGCTCTAGATCTAATATACACGCCTTATATATTTCTACTATAGCTATTACGCTTTTAAAGACAGTATTATTATATTATACAACTATATCTATCTATTACTAGAACTGCGTAACTATTATGCCTTATTTAATATAGGTGTTAGATACAGAGTTCCTTAGTAGTATTGTAAACACGCCTATACTAAACTTTACCTTAAGTAAACACTATTATCTCCTTACATCTAAGCACTAACTAAATTCTCTCTACGCTATAGAATACATTTCCTTAGTTAGTTCTTCTTTTTTTGTTATATTAAATTTTTAAGTAAATAAAAGTTTTTTTATAATAGACATATATCTTTTTCCTTTTTTACTAGATAGTATCTTTCTTTTTTATACTAGGCCTTCTAACAATTTAAACTCTAACTATAGCGCTGCCTATATCTAGCGCTACTATATCTTACTTATAATACTAACTACCTATCCTTATCTTACGCTCTTATACAGCGAATAGAACCTCTTAGTCTTAAACTGTGTAAAACTATATTTTATAAAACTAGCACTAGAGTGTTGTAATAATGCTATGCTGCTCTCTAGTATAGTGTTAGCTATAGTACTATTGCCCTCTTTATATTTAACTATGTCTAGTAGTCTCTCTACTTTTTCTCTAAATAACTATAGGCCCTATGTGTGCTTTGTCCTTTATACTTATAACACTATTTTCTAATTACATAGATACTTAGCTGCACTTATAGTAACTACTTAGCTTATTATCCTTTCCCTAATAGTAGCGCCTACTCTTAGTAGTTTTTTTACAAATGCATAGTAACGTGCCTTTTCTTTATTATTTTCTAATAACTCTACCTCCTCTATATATTATATACATAGCACAACTTCTATTATTATATCTACTAGCTAACGCTTTAGCTTTTAATTTCTATCCTTTACTAAACAGCTAGTTGCTTTTAACATGCGATTTTATTTTAGAGGCGCTTTTGGGGCCTCTACTTAAGTGTCTTCCTCCTTACCTAACTCTTCCTTACTATTACTTTGGCGCGCTTAGTCCCTATAGATAGAGTATAAGAAGTGAAAAAATTCTTCCTTTTTTACTTATTTACATATCTATTACACTATAGACTTAGGTGAGCTGTATAAAAATACCTTAGTAGGAGAACTTCTTCTCTATAGAACTAAACACTATATAGGCTTCTAATTGTAAACTTGTTTATGTGCGTCTTATATAAGGGAGGGAATTAAACTACTATTATCTTAAAGCACCTTAGCTAGTAAGATTAAAGAATAGTAGGCTATAGTATAATATAGTATTTATGTAACCTAGAATAATAAATATTACCTAGTGTTTCTTATCTCCCTTTAGCACTAAAGTTTAGCCAACTTATTTTAACTATAGACGTAGATTAAAATTAATTACACTACTACTAACTATAGAGACTTCTAAACACATTTACTATAATAAAACCTATCACTTTATTACCTGCGTACTATATAGATATGTAATACTCCTAAGCAAGGTATTTTCTTATTTTAATAAGAAACACAAATAAGAGATAACTAGTAAAGAGAGGCGCGTTATCTAAGAATATATTAATAAGCTTAGGAACCTTTACCCACTACTATAAGAGAAATATAAAGAATTTATAGTTCCTAACACCTTAGTACTAGCCTTCCTTAGCCTACATATTATCCCTAATAGTTATTACTATTGTTACTATACCTATATTGCTACTAGGATTTCTATAAGGCATAATATGTAAGGACACCTACACTAGGAATATAAACTCTACATTCTAAACATAGCTAAAGAAAAAAGGCAGCTTTAGTACAGTAAGTAAGTAAAGGGCGCAGATTACTAATAGTTTTTCCTCTCTATGCCACCCCTATTCTGAAACCTTTGTCTTACTTATAAATTTATAGTTAAACTATCTATAAACTCACATAGCTCTAAAGCCACTACTAATAGCGTTAAAAACCTAACTAAACCTAGTGTAGTCCTTATACCTATTTCTGCCCCTACTAGTAGTAAATTTGCAGATTAGCTCTAGGAAGCGTTATAATAGGCTAAGAAAGTAAAGTAAGAGTAATTAGTAGCTATACTTAGCATACCCTCTATTTTTACAAATTCTTAGGTTGCCTATATAGGTGTCCTATAAGTGTTTAGCAACACGTCTATATAGGTAAAGGCTTTATAATATATAGCTATACTAACTGCTATAGGTGATCTAAAGCTATATTATCTCTACGTAACTATAAAGAGTATAGCTAGAACTTAGTAAAATGTTGCTAGTAAAGCCTCCTGCTACGCCTATATAAGAGTAATATAGGAACATAAGACTAATGTTCCCCTTACTCTACTAGAGCTATACTAGGATCTTTGCCTCTGCTACGTAGAACTACTCTAGAAGATATTTATCTTCTTCTACCATGTATTAGTTAATAATATAGAGAAGCTACTAACACTTTATTTATAGCCTTACTAGGAGTAGACCTGGCAGGATATTATAGAGTACTTAGATTTAATAGATAACATCCTAGAAGTCTAAGAGCACTACACTAGAACTTAATTTATATTATTTAAAGAGCACTGCTATCGCTTTTAGCTATCCCTTATTAAATAAACTAGTTAAACTAAGTATTTTAAACTTGCCCTATTAACACCTATAGCGTTCCTAACACTCTCCTATAATAGAAAAAGTTTTTAAGAGGCGTATAACTTTGTAATAAACATATTAGCTATAAAGAAGTTCTGCTGTTTTGTAGGCTTTTAGAAACTGCAGGATAACTTTGTCTATTTAAATAACATCTAGCCCTAGGCTACTACAAATAGCATGCAGACTACTATTTCGCTTAATAAGGCTTCCCTTTTTATCGCTAAGTAAAATAGTAATATGTCTGTAGAGGTAGAGAACTGCAATCTTATAGATACGTTTAAGGCGTGGGTATATAACTACCTTACTATAGAATATCCTATAAGCATAAGCTGGCTTATAAACACAGCATAGTTTATTAGTAAGTTCTAATACAGTAAGAACCTAGATGCTTTTGTGCACTAGAACAGGGATACAGTTACTATACGTAATATAAGAATAACCCTAGCCTTATTTACAACAATGGCTAGGAACAAGTATAAGGAGACCTTAAAGATCCTATGCTAGCTAACCTTTGTATCTGCTTATTTAGACCTTCTAAATATTCTATAGGAACTTCTAGTAGAGGAACTAAAAAATGTTACACTAGGCTTCTCTGTGTTTGGCCTTAACAATAGTAACTTTGTGTACAGAGCCGACTTCGTCATTGAAAACCTAATAAAGGGGGTAGGTTAAGAAAGTTTTTTAACTACCCTCCTTATAAACCTACGTAACTTCACCTAGGTGCAGCAATACTGTAATCTAGTACAGAAATTTCTAAAGCATTTTCTTTACCTAATTCACTTTACTAGCGGCTAATTTAGCTGTGGAATAGAAGTGCTTAGCGTTTAACTTAAGAATAGTTATACTATAGGTATATATAACATCTTCCTATATAATAGTTTTGTTACAGTAGTCCTACAATACTATAAAGGGTACAACCGCAATAAGACTGTAAAGACTATATATAGATTCCTCCTAGTAGAGGTGGGCAGTCTCTTAGTGTGGTACATTTGGCTAGTCTAACTATTCTATCTAGTTGTCTAAGGATAAATAGGAACAGACCTTTATAACTACTATTACGAGTAGGCGCAAAGTGTGCTCCTGTGGCTAGATATAGTAGGAAAATAACACACTACGTTATATGTCCTTAGTTTAGCTATCTAGAGTGCTAGTCTTTGTTAGATTAGGTAGGAGATTAATATTAGCACCTTATGTTACCTTATAATTGCTTTTACCCGCTGGTTCGCCAGCTCTAAGATGCTTATTCAGGAACTCACTAAAGAGGATGTGGATAATATTATAAACAAGGTAGAGGCTAAAGTATAAGAAATATAGGCTAGGCACCTACCTGAAATAGCCTACGTAGTATACGCACTTAATATATTAAAGATATTTACCTACTTATTTAATAATGTAGAGGCACACTTTAAGATATTATAGAAATAGTATTACGCTATTTATTTTAGCTTAGTAAAAGCGTAGCTAAGTCTTAACTATTATAAGAGTATTATAGCTACTACTTAACAGTAGAATACTAAGAGAAGTAACATTAATCTCCTATAACTATTATAAGAGAACTTTAGATGCGACGCCTAATTTAGAGGTATATAGAAGGCTGCCCTATTAGCTATTTTTATAGGCGAAAGTGTAGTAGTGTATATTATAAGCACTAGAGCTGGTAAAAGTCTCCTCTTTATACTACTAGCCTACTGTCTAGGCTATAGGCAGAGCCTTATAATAGTGCCACTTATAGTCTTATATATAGACATACTTTAACGCTATACAACCTTGCGTATACGTGCTATAGTGTGGAAGCAGGGCTTATATAATAAGTAGGCGGCTATTGTACTTGCAACTCTAGAGAATATAGCTAGTAATAGTTTCTAGGCTTACGTACGTAGGCAGAAGTTATTAGGCGTACTAGAGCGAATAGTGGTGGACGAATTTTACTATGTTATTCTCCCTAATATAGTATACCGCCCTTATCTCTACAACCTACATTAGTTAACACAGTACAAAGTCCCTCTAACTTTACTTACTATAACTCTACCTCTAGATAATTAGCACTAAGCGTTTTAATTACTAGGCCTCCTTATAGATATAAACCCTTATAGGGAATCTACACCTTATAGTAATGTCTAATATAAGGTCTACAGCGTCCCACTCTTAATAAGCACTATAATAATAGATATAGTAGAGTACATATAATAGGCTCTATAAAAATTTAAGAAGGTTCTTATCTATATTAATCTTGTTTTAATAGTAGATACCTTAGCCTAGGGCCTAGACTGCTTAAGATACCACAGCTAAATAGAAGAGGGCAAGAAGGGAACAAGCTTAGACCTATTTTTATAATAATTAGAAGGCGCTATAATTACAACTAGCGCATTAATAGAAGGCCTTTATATTCTAGATATCTAGGCAGTTATTAGGTTCGCTCTACTAGCTAGTCTAATTAGCCTTATGTAAGAATTTAGTAGGGTTGCCTAGGACCAGGAACTAGGCACTGCACGCCTGGTGCTTAGTAAGTAAGTTCTAAATACACACTTTAACAAAGCTAGTTAGGATACTTAGCTGGCTGTGCTAGCCTATATATAGGACTCTACCCACTAACTAGTCTGCTATTACAGTATTATTAATCGTTATTTTAATAGTAATAAGATAAGGAAGATGTGCAAAGCATCTAAGTAGGCTTATAATATATACTTAGACTTAATTTACTCCCTATCTAATTTACCCTACATACAAAGTTTATTAATTACACTAGGAAGACTCTAAGGTGTAGTAAGGGGGCTACTGTAAAACGTGCCTTTAACGCCTGTTTAGGCTAGGTACAATGTAAACTCCTTACTAGCCTATATAATAGGTACCTAGAGTAGTGACTATTATGTTCTATTATCTAGAAAACGCCTACTATCTCTAACACCTAGTTAATTAACTAGGCTAGCCAGCCTATAGACAGATCTAGGTCTCCTCCTAATATATACAGGAACCACGTTAGGTTCCCCTACTAAACGTTTATTTACCCCTAGTTAGTTTTTCTCTAGCTCCCTAGTTACTGTGCTAATTGTATACACAGTAAACCTATATTAGAAGGCACTAGCTACGCCTTTTAGAGCAGCCTACTAAAAGAGAGAGCTAGACTTCTTTTAATATAGGACAGAAGAGGCTAGGAAGAGAAGAGGTAGGATCTTTAGAGAAGAGATACTAGCTTGTCTTAAATACTAGAGACTTTACTATGTAGCTTACTTTGTTAAATAGAAGCCCTTTAACTATAGCTAGGATTAATATGCTATTATTACTAGATAAAAGACAACCTACTTAGGGAACACTGTTATGTCCTATCGCGTTTAGATAGGAAACAAATAGGGTAAAGGTAACTGCTAGGCCTACCTTCTCCTAGTAAATTACTGCCCTAGGTGGCTTATACTAAGATCTAACTAGGTTCGAACAGGACTATTAAAAGACGCTTTATGTATTAATAAATTCGCTATTTAAAATACGTGGGCGATTCTGTGAAATAAGTGCCTAAAGGCGAAAGAGCTGTAGAGTCGTAATATTAAAGTAATTAAGGGTAAGGACTAGGATCCTAAGAGTACTAATGTATTCTAGCAACACTTTATTAGTGTTATTAATTTTAGTAACAACCACAAGGTGGGAAGGATTATTCTTAGCCTTAACTAGCTAACGCAGACCTACTATATGTCTAAGCGCTATATAGAGTTATAGTAGGACTGCTCTAGCTAGGGAGCTAGTAGAACCCCTTCCGTAATACTAATTTAAATGCAATATAGACATAATAATAGAAAGTTTAAAGTGGGTGACGTATACTATAGGACTAAGGGAAATATAAGAATCTATATCTGTTATATAGGGCATAAGTAAGGTAAATTAGGGGGAGAGGCTGTCTTGCAAACATATTAGGGTTTAAAATAGAATAGAAAAGTGTTAGGTATACGTCTGGCGTAAGCAGGAGTGTATTTATAACCCCTAGTAATAGTAATTAAATATATTACAAAAGAAAGTAATACTAAGCTAGAAAGACTACTCTTAAGATGTAAATATGTCTACTAGGCTTAGCTATAGCAAGTAAGCTGGTATAAGCTTAGTGTTACCTTCGCCCTTATTATCTCTACTATCCTTGCCCTCTTTACTCTTACCCTTATCTTTACTTTCCTTACCCTCCTCGCCTTCCTTGCCCTTTTTACCCTCCTTGCTCTCCTCTTTACTATTAGTAGCCTCTTTTATCTATATAGGCAGCGTAGGTGCAACTGCCTTAATAAGCAGCGTATTTTTATTACTAATAGGCTTACCTACTAATTTATCTACGCCTAACTACGCACTTAGCCTCTAGCTTGCCTAGTACACCTCTAGGTTAACCTTCTTTACTACCTCTAGCTAGAGGTTCTACTCTCTAACACGCAGTGTCTGCTCCACCTACTTATAGGCGATGTTACTAGGAATTAGGCATAGGAAGCCCTAGTTAAGGGTTTTAGTAGTATTATACTACTAAGTGGCTTAGTTTAGGCGCAGCTTCTATACGTTCTGCGCTAACGTAGGCAGCTTATAGCTAGAAGGTATAACTATTTAAATAAGCGTAGTAATAGCTTTACTATTATATTACTTAAGTAGCACTTTCTCTACTACTAGCTTAGCTATCTTATTAGCGTAGGCACGCTTATAAAAGGCTATTACCTAGTAGTATTTAATATATATAGCTGCCACGCAGCACTTATAGTGCTTAACTAAATAGTATATAGTAGTAAAGGTTTTATCTACCGCACTCCTAAGTGCGTGGGACATAGCCTATATTACCTATATAGTACCTGCTTTGCCCACTAGCAATGCCCCTAGCTGGCTAGAGATAGGGAAGGGGCTACTATAAAAGCGCTAGGTGGAGAGAAAAGTAGTAGCGTGTTACTATGTAGTCTTATTACTAAGTAACTATGCGTAATTTAGTATGTAGGTAGTAGTTATATAAGGGCTAGTAGCTATAGTTATTAGGTTACGCCTCTTACCCTTATTATTTTCCTTTCTAATATTTTACTTAAGAATCTAGGTAACGTTAGGCTTATCTTCTAGTGTAATACTATTATAGGTATTAACTTCTGCCTAGCTAGCGTTTAAGGGAGGGTAAAGTAGACCTAGCTTAACTACTTTCCTACGCTGCTGGCAGGCTGCCTATCTATATTGGCGGTCCTATTCTGTGTAGTAGTTGTTGTGGGTCGTCGCCCTAACGTAGGCAGGCAACGCCTGGGACGTAAGGCTCTGTGTAGAAGAGAGATAGAATAGTAGTTAGGAGTGAACCTACTTAGTAGGCGGAGAGGTAAAAGTAAAGATAAAGGGCTATTATATACGCCTTAAAGAGGGCTCTTAGGCTAAAAGAGGCACCCTACTTAGGTCTTTAATATTATTATTATTAGTATTCTAATAGTTAGAATCTATAGTAAGTTGCTAGGCAGTAGCAATAAGACGTTACTACACGTTATTAGGTAGTGTATTAGGGGGGAGTATCTAGTAAATTAGACTAATAGTAGATAGGAGTAACAAAGTAATTAGGACCAACTTATAGTGGCTAGCGTTATTAGGAAGTAACTATCTAGCGCTGTAATAGGGGGTTTGTAAGCTTTACTAGTGTAGTAGGATAGTAAGCTAGCGTGCGAAGAGCTGTTTGTATGCTTTATTAGGGGGGTTATAACTAAAGTTGTAAAGGACGCGACCTTTAGCGGCTAGAAGAAAGCTATAGGGGCTACTATTATAGCGAGTGGTAGTATCCTTAAGGACAGCTATCTAATGTATATTTAAGCAGGAAGTAGTAGATAAGATGGAAAGAGGTAGGATAGAAAGTAGTAGGTAGGGAAGATATAGTAACGCGCTAAGCACTTATACTTATACTCTACTATATATTTATAACCTACGCGCTGTTATAATTAACACTTATAATACTACTAAAGTATTTAAACTAATAGTAAATACGTAAACTAAGGTAAATTAACTTAACGTAAGCTGGCATTAAGTGATAGTAATTTATAATAATTTAGGTAAGGTGGTAGGGTGTAAATCTCTAAGATATAGTACTGCGAAGCGCTAATTTATGTACTTATATTAGACTAACTATTTAAACTACACACAAATTGTGTCTGGTTTAAATAGTTATTTATAAGTAAGTATACTTCCTCTTATATTAAGCGCAGCTATCTAGCGTAGCACACAAGAAAAGAAGTATATAAACGCAGAGCTGGGCGTATCTCTAAGACACACTACTATGTTTATTAACTTATAGCTAGCTCTCTACTAACCTATATGGCCAAAGCCAGTATAGATAGGACTAACATACACGAACTAATGCGAATTAACGCGAATAATGCGAATTAATAGGAAGTAGCGTGGATTAGTACTAATTCTATAGCGATTACATAGAAGGTAAGGACCTAGATGGGCTGCTCGTAACTTACTAGAACTTATAGGCATACCCTATAGATAGAAAGGATCTAGATAAGCCACTTGTTCCTTAACTTAACAGTAATTAACGCTAATTGCCAAGAAGCAGCGCAAATTACTACTATGTAGACTTATGGATGCAAATAAGCTGCTACTTTACTATACTATATTATATAAGAAAGAGGGCTTTGTAAGCAAAGGTCCTAGTAACGCGAATTAACGCGAATTAACGTGAATTAACGCCAATTAACGCGAATTAATAGGAAGTAGCGTAAATTACTACTATGTTAACTTGTAAATTATAAGGATCTGTACAGAAGCATTAAAACTATTCTACTTAGAGACTACGCTTTAGATTATAAATAAGGAAGATATAGACGAGCATCTCGCACTTAAGTAAATAGGCTATCTTAACACAAGTTTACGCGAACTAATGTAAAGTAGGGTGCATTAGCACTAAGTTAGTACTAACCCTAATATATAGTAAGCACCTAGATAAGCCACCTATTCTTTATTAGAGGACTTGTAGGCATGCCCTATAGATAGAAAAAATATAGATAAGCCACTTATTCCTCAAATTAACGCGAATTAACGCGAATTAATAAAAAGTAGCGTAAATTGGCACTAAGTCTATACTAACCCTAATATATAGCAAGTACCTAGATAAGCCGCCTGTTCTTTATTAGAGGACTTATAGGCATGCCCTATAGATGGCAAAAATCTAGATATACTACTTATTCCTTATCTAAGGACGTTTAGCTATACCCTACAGACAGGAAGTTATTATTTACAGGATAAGAATACAGTATAGCCGTAGGGGCTATATTATAATATAATTAATAGAGCTAGTATAGGTAGTAAGACCTCCTAATTATGCAAATTAGAGACATTAACGCCAGTTTATGCAAATTAACGCCAATAAAGAGGAAGCAGCGCAAATTACTACTATATTAACTTATAGATAGTAAGGATGTGAACACACTACTACTTTACTATATAAGATTAGGTAAAAAAGAGGGCTATGTAAGCAAAGGCCTAGATTAATGTAAACTAGCGCTATGTGTAGCAAATTAAGAGGGAATAGTTTACGTAGAGCTCTCTAGGGCTGGCAGCTTAAACTTTAGAGCCTATAGGGAACACCTATACACATGCCTATAAGAACCTTAACACTATACCCACTCCGCCTTACGCACTATTATAGTTAGCCTATAAGTAGAATAGAGTCTTCTATAGCCTTCTATAATAAGTACCCTTAAGAAAGTAAGTCTATATAATAGATTTAAAGCTTAGCGTGCTTAGTTTTTTTTAGAGGCTAGATCTACTGCTCTAGATATTAAAAAAATAACTACACAGTAAGACGTTACAAAAGGACAATGCCTATACTTAGAAATCTATAGAAGAGTATAGTTCTATTCCTTACATACTACCTGTTTATTAGTAAGGTAGTAGAAGTAGACTAGATAGAGTGTAACACCCTAAGAGTAGGCATAAGCACAGGCCATTTTCTGTGTAATTAGAATATCTTATTAAAGTATACACTTCCTACTACTACTACGCTTATCTACACTAGAGACGTTATATCTAGTAAAAGTCTAAAAAATACAGAAGTAGAGTAGTTACTTTATAGAGCTAAATGTAAAGTGATCTCTTATTAACTTTAACATAAGGCGCTCTACTAGGCTAAGTAAAGAGAAATAAGTAAATTAACACAGAGTAATAAAAGACAGCGCGAATTAGCACTAGGTGACAGTAATGTATAATAATTTAGGTAAGGCGGTAAGGGTAATATATAGGAAATATAGTCTAGCGAAGCGCTAACGTATATACTTACATTAGAGTAACCTCCTTACGCTTTAATATTAACTAGTTTATATAGGTTTTAATTACTAAGTGTGCTTTAGCTAAGACTAGCTAGCCTATATAGATTAAGGAGGAGTATAATAGTAGAGTTAAAAAGTAAAGTAAGAGCTTCTAAGGCTAGTGCGCCTAAACCCTAGATATAGCTATAAGCGCTATGCCTAGGATTTAGTAGACTGCGATATAAGGGGTAATAGCGCGAATATAGATAGTAATTCGCAATAATTTAGGTAAGGCTAGGCCTAGTAATATAATAAAAAAACTTAGCGTATAACTACGCCTCTATAGTTAACTAGCGTAGATACTGCCTAAGTTCTTTTGTTAATATTCCTTAGCGCTAATACAGGCTAAGTACTCTTATTAATAACAAATAAATAGAAGGTAAAGCTGCGCGTCGCGTGTGTAGAAACTAGCTTTTTGGCCTACCTTGTAATTTATAAAGTGCGCTAACATGCCCTCTTATAATATTTATAATGTTAGAGATACCTTAAACTAGTCTAGTAAGTATTATATTGTATCTACACCTTATAGCAGCTATAATAACGCGCCGCGTGTAGTATATAGTTAATATTTTTAACAAAGTCCCCTTGCGCCTTACTTGCCGCCTATTAATAATCTCGCGCCTACTACCTACTATAGAAGAAGAGGGCGTGCGGCTCTTTAGTATCTCCCTACCCTATAGTAATAATAATAAGTTTAACTTCTCTACCTTCTCTAGCCCTAAGCTCTAGCCCTAGAGTCCTATGATAAGAGATATCTCTAAGGAAGCTAAGGAGTCTAGGGTAATGTTATAATAGCTAATGCCTATAGTCTCTAAAGTTAAGGAGCGCCCTCTACACTTACGTAAGTCTTACTACGCTAGTAAAACTAATATGCCTAATAACCCTTTAGTAGAAGGCTCTATACCTATTATATACACAAACGCTAAAGACTAAGGTAAGAGTAATAATAGGGCTATCTTACCTATCTACACTGCCGCTGCTGCTGCTGCCGCTAAGGTGGTAGAAGAGGAGGAAGAAGGAGAAAGAGAAAAGGAGGTTAAAGAGGAAGAGAGAGGAGAAGAAAGAGAAAAGGAGAAAAACACTAGTCTATAAACTTATTCCTTTATTAGAGTAGAAATACGTATAGGGCTGTTATTGCGTAAGCGTTAAAAAGTAGATATATTAGCCCTAGCTAGTACTCCTACTAAGGGCGATATCTGCTATACTCCTAACTAGTAGTATATACTGCTAGAGTCTTGTACACGTTGCGCCTACGCAGAGCTTATTATTGGTATATAGGGTAAGGATATAGAGGATGTAGAGGATCTAATAGTGTATAATTATTGCGTAGAAAGCACTATTATAGATACTATTAGACCTTATAGGGTATACTGTGCAGATCTCTATGCAGCGTACTTATAAAAGCTTAGTTTCTAATATATAAGATGTTAGCTAAGCAGTAGGGATTGTAGCATTATAGATTAGCGTAAGGCTCTAGTAATAACGCCCTTGCGTAAAGCGTAGGGCCTGTCTAGGTATATACCTAGTAGCTGTGTAGGCAAAGGGGGGCGCCCTAGATTTACGCTAGAGGAGAAGGTGGTAGCGTATAAGTGTAATAAGCGTAAGGCAAAAGAGGCGTATACGTAGCGCTAGGCTATAAAGAAGTAGTAGATAGAGTAATAGTATAATATATAACTTTATATAAAGTCCTAACCTAGCATGCGCAGTAAGTAGACAAACTACTATAATATAGCTGTTTTTAAAATTTAAAAGCTAGACGTAATACTATATATTAAAAAGTTATAGTAATAACTACTGTACGTAGATAGCGTCTTAAGTATTATGTCTACTAGCGTAGGTAGCGTTCTAAGTATTATTGTTAATAATAGCTGTAGGAGTTATAGGCGGCTATATGCTAAGTAGTTAGCACCTAACCTTATTAAGCTTTGTAGGAACGCTATAGTACTATAAGTACACATTATTATAAGCTAGAATTACAAGAGTAATCTTTTATATAGAGGTTAAGCTTTAGATTACGTATAAGGATAACACCTCTAAGCTAGAGTAAGTAGACACTAACGCGAGTTAATAGGAAGCAGCGCGAACTAACACTAAGTAGTGGCTGTTTATAATAGTTTAGTAATAGGTTAGCTTTAGAGGGACCTATTAATAAACGTATCCCTAGTTACTTATAGAAAAGTTGTGAGTTATAAGCTTAGCGAAGTCTAGATTAAATTAGAAGATAACTAAGGCGTAATTAGGATCTTACTATTATTAAGGTTATACTTAGTCTAGAAGGGTAAGGTAATCTATTAACGTAGAGCTAAGGGCGTATCTCTAAAATATAGTGTTACGCGCATTAACTTAAAGCTGGCTTACTACCTACTAGTGTAGTAGAGGCTAGCATTAATTATAGAGTTGTTAGCGCACTAAAACTAACTAAGAACACGCAAATAAATGCGAACTAATAGGAAATAGCGTAAATTAACGTTAAGTGGCGCCAAATCGCATATAAAGGAAGACTCTTATTTAGACAGGTTAAGGGAAAGTATCCTAGCGGCGAAGGGAATAAAGGCAGGAAGTGCGCTTATAGGCTTATAACCTACACTTACTCTGGAAAGAGTAGTATTAGGATTACTTATAGTTACAGCGGTAATACTACAAATAGCTACACATATATTAGAAAGGGTAACTTTTTATTTATAAACCGCTTTAGTTGTCCTAATTAGAAATTCTACCTATAGCCTAGCGTGTTAACGTTTAACCTACTATAGGTACCTTAGGCATTTTAATTTTAATTTACTTAAACTAGTCCTTCTAACTACTATTACGTTGCCGCTAGATCTCCTTATCTACGTTATATATTCTATTCTATAGATCTACGCCCTCCTCTATTATATCCCTAAGGTTAGTAGTCATTTGTATCTGCTTCGCCTTCTACTTCTTAATATAAGATGTATTGTTAATAAGCGTAATTGCGTAGCACTTTAATTTAGTTTAGCCACGACGGTAAACCCGCGAGAAGAACTAGGCCGTTGTTAATAGATTTATATAAGGCTTAAACAGTATTACTATGTTCATGCGCTATAGATTTAATTCTACGCTAGCTGTCTATAGTATTACTACTATAATCTACGCCTTATTAATTTTATTTACATCTGTAAACTTGCGTAAGTTAGTCTTATAGTCTTTGGCTTTTATACTTATAGTGTAATTAAGGACATTTCTATCCCTATAGGTGTAGTATAGCATAGCAATTAGGATTCTGGCATAGTTAGGCTATACTGTCCTAATTACTACCTTTTAGCGCGTCTGTTTATCCTCGCGCAGCGTTTCTTAGATAGGGTCTAGTATTCCCTTTAGCGTTAACTACTTTGCGTATAACGTGGACATCTACAACCTTATTACTAGATAACTCTAGGTAGTAGTATTGCGTAAGAATTCTAGATACTAGAGTAGAGCGTAATCCTTAGTAAACTCCCTAGTCTTATTATCTTACTTCTTCTGCTTATTAAAAGCCTACACGACTAGCGCCACGCTTACTATAGCTAGGGCTATTATATATCTATGTACCTTATTAGCTAACCCTTTTTTAGGCTTCTAGCTTAGAGGTGCTCTACGCTCCTGCTACTCTACTAGGGCTTTATTATACTTATAGTTTATCTCTACTTATAGCTCGTTTTCTACGTCTTAAATCTACTTCTCCTCTCTCTTATTAGGTTTTATATATATAGAGCGCCTCACCAGCTCACTAGTTATAGGAACAATAACGCGGTTATTAAACTAATACGTGTTTAGCGTCTAGGCTATAATAAATAATGGCGCAGCTTCTTATACTATATTATTAAAGTTCTTGTAGGATACTGTCTTGCGAAAGGACTTATTAGTTACACTAGATACGCTAATGCTTTTAGTTATATAGCAGCGTAGGTTATTAAGGTTATTTATCTTGTTACTACTATAAAAACGCTAAAGCCCTTTAAAGATATTTATAGTAGTAGCCTAGAATAGCTGTTAGAGTGTAGTAGTATAGAAAATGTAACTATTAACTAGGTTATTCCCCTCTAGCGTACTAGATGCGCCCTAGATAATTAGGTAGCATTAATAGGCGTTCTAGAGGGATGTGTAGGCGTATTCTATTATAGTCTACATTTTAGACCTGTTTACAGCTTGGTGGCACTTGTCGTATAACATACACTTAACTACTAGGAGATCCGCTTTATGTACATAGGTTATTAGAGTCCCTTAAAACTTCCTATCTATGCTACGCTTCTTCCCTATCGCGATAAGGCTAAACTTAAACTTATTAAAGATGTTTCTAATATAGTAAGGAGTTAACAAGATAATAAGATTTAAGGCCCTAGTCGGCATATATAGGTGAGGGGAAAGGACGTCTAAACTGTTTAATATAAACGTATTAATCTAGGAGCTTTACTCTATAGGTAGAACATTCCTTTGTTTGTCTTTCTATGTTCTATTACTATTAACAATACCCTAATTAGAACTTATGTCCTTAATATTAACCCTCTTGCTGTATTTGGCAACCTCTATTATAGAGAGAGGTGGGTGGTTTTATAAAGTACCCTAGTTCTTACCCTTTTTAAAGGCAAAGCAAAAACTAGGGTATATTTTAAAAAAGGTGCCACCCTTAAGTATCTTCTACATGTTGTCTTAGAAACTAGTTAGAGTAGTATGTAGGGTAATAATAAGAGTGCTGCCAGGCTTAGGCTCTTAGTTAAGGAAGAGTTTCTTATAATTAGATAGTAAGCACTAGTAGGTAATAAGGTTATAAAAATAAAAGAGGTAATTGCTATTAATCACATTCTATAGTAAGTGCTTTATTGTGTTCCCTTACTTTTATACTGCCTAAACCTCTGCGTAGTTCGCCTTATGGTGCCTAGTTATAATTACCTTAAGTAAGAGCTGGATTGTTTTACCTACGCCCTACTTGTTACCTAGGATGCCACCGCCTGTGATTGTACGCTTTATTAGGAAGCCCTCTGTGACTAATATAATCTAGTAGGGCTTAATGCAGATGCTGTCTTTTAGCCCCTAATATTAGAATAGGATACCTTAAGTCTGCATTATCGCATTCTAATTTAGCTAAGGGATTACCTTTACTACCTGGCTTAAGGCTCTAGCACTTATATATACGTATTTAACCCTTATTAACTTGTCTAGCTATAGATTAATAGGCTATACATCTTAACTATCCTTAAGCTATAGATTATATTCCTTGTTACTATTATTATTATTATTAACGTTGTTACTTTTATAGTTGTTATTACTTTTATTATTATTGTTACTTTTGTTATTATTGTCGCTTTTGTTATTATTATTATTATTAATTTTAATAAGCGTCTTCGCAGGACTAATTGTACGAAACAAAGGTAGGACTCTATTACCCTAGTCCTGCTTAGTGGTCTGCCTATAGACACTAACGTGGCTAGGCTAGGCAATCTAGCTTTTAGTGGCGGATTTATTATCGCTAGTATATACGTAAGGAGGGTGTTTATCTTTACCCTTACCCTATATAGCGCTAGTAGTGCTTAGTCTACTAATAGTAGTCGTAAGTGGGAGCGCATTGCTATTACTTTAGATAGGCGTAGTAGTGCTTAGTCTACTAATAGTAGTAGTAGGTAGGAGCGCATTACTATTACTCTAGATAGGCGCCTAAGACCTTACTTCTCTAACGTTATTATTGGCGTTTCTACGCTTAGGGCTAAGCTCGCTTATATTATTTTTATTATTGCTGCTACTAATCCTACAGCGTTTACTATATTAGGATTCGCTTCTATAGCGTCTAGCCAGACATTTATATTGTTCTAATCTACTACTATTAGCATAACTACAACTTAAAGCTAGACAGAGAGCAGTTATAACAATAGTAGTGTGTACCCTATTAGACATAATATCCTAGAGTGTAGTCTGTAGGCCTATGTGTGTCCTAATCTATATGTGGCCTTTAACACGATCTGGCAGGTACATAATACTTAACTAGGCTAACCTAAAAAGATCTATTATCTTATCTAGGAAGTTGTCCTACTAAACACGTCTAGAACTGTTATATATAGTAGAGGTGTTTACTTCGCTAAGTATAGTCTTATCGCCTATTACTAAGTATTCTATAAAGCGGAGATTAATATAGTCTAAATATGGTTTAGGTAGGCAAGTAACAAGTCCCTGGCCTTGCACTAATATAAATTGTTTAAAGGAAAAAGTAAGATACTATACGTTCTAGTTTTTAATTATATTGCAGATAGTGGTTCCTAATAACTTAGTATTAACATCTAGCATTAGCAATAGCTTAGGCTTACGTGCTAGTATAGGTGATAGCTTAGACTTACGTACTAGCGCTTTATTCTTTAATTAACGCCTACTATACCTGTTTAGTATTGCGTAGAGGGCGCTCGCCTTCTATACTTTATTAGTAATATTAACATCTAGCTTAAGGATCTTCTTAACAATCTACGCTGCGTGTAACTCCTTTAGGATAAGGCAGTTGCCTTTATAATGTTAGTTTTCTAGGTTTATAATTAGCAATATTATTTTTAACTACTCTTTAATACAGCTAAAGCCTATTAGGTCTAGACTAAACGCTTCTATGTATTTATTATTACTAAGTAAGAACATTACTATAGATTTTAACGCCTTTAAGGATAACTATAGTAGAGCTATTATAGATCTAGTGCGCGTACTGTCCTGCGCCAGGTGAGAAAGGTTTGTTAGTTATAGGCGTACGCTAGGGGTAGGATAGGTGTAGTTACAAGTTTATATTAATTCGCGAAGACTTGTAGGGTGTAGAGTTAAAGTTATAAATTAACGTTAAGTAGCAGTAAATAGAAAGATTACGTGTTTATTATTACCTAGGTAAATATAAATAGTAAACTACGTTAGCAATAAGAACGTATATAGGCTGTAACTATTATAATAAGAAGGTATAAGGGGACTACCCAGAAGCGTAATAAGAAGTCTAGTTAAGACTAGGGAGACTAGTAGGCGTTGTATCGTCGCGCAGAGGAGTAGAAGAGAAGGGGACTACCTAGTCTAGCTAGGCAAACTAATGTCCTAGCTATAATCTGTTAGCGTACTATAGATAGTAGATAATATATCCTACTAAGTAGAAACTTACCTTATTACTAGGCTTACGCGTAGAGCGTTAAGCTATTATTAAGTCTATTACGCGTAAGAGCGTTTTTAATACGCCTTGTGTATACGCTTGCAGCTTTACCTTATAAACTATAATAAGTGGGGTAAATAGCTAATCGCGTACCTTCCTATTATAGCTTACCTAGGCTAAATAAAACCTTTGCTATTGCCTACTCCTCTTACTATAGTTACCTAAGTAGTCCCCTACTTCTTCTCTTCCACTCCTAACTTTGTCTAGTATCTAGCCCTTTTAACTCTTATTCCTTCTACTACTCTCGTACTATACTACTACGTTAAGTTAGGCGCGTTAAGTAGTTACTGTTGCCCTACTTACTATTACCCTATTAACGCCAACGCGCACCTCTATGCGTAAGTACATCTTTATAAGCGCCTTTCTTAAACGCTTTTGCCTACGCCTATAAATATTAGAAACTATCTTATAGATACTTACATTAAGGTATGCTTTCTATATATAAGTATGCCTAGTTTTGGTGCTAACTACTATACCTAGTCTAGTTATTATTATAGACGCCTAGGCAAAGCACTTTACTACTTATAACACTAGCTACCTAAAGCCTAAGCCTAAGTTCTCTAAAGGCGTCGCAGTCTTTAATATTACATATAAGGATGCTGCGAACCTAGGTCCTAGGCGCATTTCTGTAGGCTATATTTTTATAAAAGAGTAGCTATCTGCTATATTAGATAACTAGGCTAGTAATAGCTAGGTAACATTTTAGTAGCTTTATAATAAGTGTAAATAGCTAGGCTACCTTTAAGCTAGATACCCTAGCTAACTCTACTATAAGTGTAGTAACCCTAGCTATCTAGCGTTAGATTGCTAACTTTAAAACACCTACTATACCTATAGTAACGCAGGACATAAGCGTAAAGACTATTAGAACGTTTACCCTCACTATCTAATAGAGGGCTATACTGCTACTAACTACTGCGTAATTAACTACGTACCTACACCCACTTAAGCTAGTTAAGCTACAGCCACCTCTACTAAGAGCGTAGCCCCTACTAAAGATAAGGCTATACCTATAGGTTTTATAGCTATACCTACTAAAGTATTAGGCGTCCCTACTAATACTACTATTGCGCCTACAGCTAGCAAAGCTTCCACTAACTTAAAACTAGTAGAAGATTATAGTCTGCCTTTTAGTTAGTTTAAGGCCCTAAAATTAAATAAGATAGAAGTTAAGCTATATGCTATAACTATAAAGCACTATTTATTATCTGTCTAGCTGCGCCTATTAGTTTTATACGTGAGTAAAAACACAGTAAGCGGCTAGTTTACTAAGGAAGCTATCCTCTAGATTTTTACCTTTAACGCTATTAGCCTAATTAAAACTTATAAAATATTAGTTAATTTGCCTATAGAATCTAACTAGCGTAATCTTAACTATTTTAGTGCCTACAGCTGCGAAAAGCTAATACAGCTTATTTCTAGAAATAGTGCTATAGCCTGTCTACTCTATGTATTCTAGGAGATTAAGGTAAATACTAGCCTAGATAGATAGCCCTAAAATCTTCTAGGGCTTACGCTGTTCTCTAATAGCACCTATAGCCTATACATAGCTATAATATACGCGCTTTAAAACGCGCTGTAGGGATACTACTACGTATAGGTTTACTTCTATACTATAGCCAGCTTATAGTTTAAGGATACTATAAATGAGGTTTCTAAATTAATCTAAATGTAGGTAAAAGTTAACACTATAGCTACCTAGTATCTGCGTTAGGCTATTAATATCTAGCTAGAGATACAGCTTCTACTAAATAAGTAACCTAAGTACTCTATTCTAGCACGTGAGTAGTTTAACTATTATAAGGAGTATTTTATAGTGCATTTCTATTTAGCTATTACAGAGTATAAGGCTATCCCTAACACTGTGTTTGTGCCTACAAAGGTGCGCCTAGTTAAGATAGGTAGTAACCTAGACTAGTGCGCCTACTTTGCGCTTATTATAATAGACAAAAATATAAACCTTTGCGTTAACGCCCTATTTAATATCTAGTTCCTTGGTAACAACATAAGTAATAGTATAGTATAAAGAGGGCGCGTAGTGCTGCTAGTAGGTATTACTAATAGCCTTAAGCACTCTGCCTTTATCTAGCGACCCTATAATAGTAGGTCTAGTTTCTAGTAGGACCCTAAGTTCTCTAAGGACCACGTTATTAAGGCTAATAACTTTAACAATATTAACTAGCTGTAGGCTGCGCTAGATAACTATTTAGATATTAAAGTCTATATTCGTGTTAAGTAACCCTAGAACTAGATTAAGTAGGAAATTAATACGCTGCGCATACTGTTCTAGTAGTAGAATAAGTATAAACTAAAGCTTAACTTATTGCTTAATAATAATATACTTAATCTCCCTAATTATAGCTACTTTAAGCAGCACATTTTAGCGTTTAGACTTAATACTATGTAAGCTACTATTGCTAAGGCCACTAAACTTACTAGGCTAAAGGATAAGTAGTAAAGTTTCTTCTCTTTCCTTAAGCGCTTACGCGCTGGCGTTGGCCTTATTTAGGGCCCTAGTAGTATAGGTAAATTAAGGTTAATCTTAGCTATTATCCTCTACTACTACGAGCTGTTTGCGCGTGGTAGTAACGCTAGTTAGCTCTAGGTTACGTTACCTATTAACGCGCAGTTAGATAACCTATGCCTATAAGCGTATAACTAGCTAATAGCTTAGTACACTATGCTTAGTACCTAATCCGCTAACACGACTATTCTTTACCTTATTATTATTCACTAGCACATGCAGGAGATAGAGAAGAAGGTCTAGTAAAAAGATACGCTCGCCTTACGCTAGGCGCATAATATTAACACTAGCCCTAATTATACGCCTAACGTTGGTAGTGCCTCTGCCAGTGAGAATAAGGACAATAATACTATCCTGGAAAACCTGTCTATTAAGTACCTCCTACGCACCGCGTTTAACTGGTATAGTAAGAGTCTTAGTAATAATTAGCTTAAGTAGGTTAGTATTATAAAAGGATAGTAGATACTACACCTTACTAGTATACCTATAAAAGGTAGGCAGCTCTACTCTATTACTAACCTAAACTCTAGGAAGTACTTGCAGTTCTGCAACCTAATAGAGTAGTATATAAGTGGCCATGTTATAGTAGTAGAAGATATAGGGTTGCTCTAAGCTACTGTAAACGCGCTAGTAGCTAACCTAGCTCTACTTACACACGCTATTTTTATAACACTATATACACTATTTAAGTACTGCACCTACTCTAAGAGTAAAGCATTTACTACACTTTAGGACAAGACTAGTAAGACTACTAAGCGCGCCACCCTCTACTCTTTTATCTAGTTATAGCTAGACGCCTTCCACATCCTGTTTAGGGACACGTTCTAGCCTACTCTAGTAGTAGGACTAGCTAGGCCTATAGAGACCTATTACTTTTATAAGTAGACTAAGATGTCGCTCTTCTCCTGCTTTGTTCTTAGTAGCGCCTCTTAGCACTAGTTAGATCTCTAGTATTAGTTTATTCTAGATATAGTAGCTATAGTAAATGTAATCCTACTAGGCGAGAAACTATGGACTAACCCTAGGGTTACTAATCTACCTAACTTTAACTGCGCTTACTAGTTCTTCTATAATAAGCTTAGCGTTCCCTAGACTATCTGCTTTCTATAGGTGCAAGACTAGACTAGCTTAAACATAGTTATAAAGTCTACGTATAACGTTTCCTTTGCAACGCGCTGTATTACTATTATACTCTAGCTTCTCTACTAAGGGTTTAAGGGCAAAGATATAGGCATTATTGTTCCCTACACAGCGCAACACAACCTATATATTATAGGTGTCTACATAGTTGCTAACTACCTCTAGGCTATAAATAAGTAGGACACTAATTTAAAGAAGCGCATCGCTAAAAAGCTTTTAAAAGTTACTATCTCTACTATAGATAGCCTTTAGGGTGCGTAGAGGGATGTAATACTGCTAGATACTATAGTCGCTAGCAAGCTTAGATTTATATAAGATACTAGCTATATCCTCTTAGCTATCTTTTATCCTCGCGTTAGTCTTATTATTATTAGAGACAGTAGCGCCTGCTATAATAAAGCCTATAATAAGAAGGCGCACTAGAAGACTGCTTACTATAAGATAGTGTATTATTACTAAGAGTAAAAATGCTTTATTAACATTAATGGCTTAAGGCATAAGGAGCGCTGGACAAAGATCACCCTACTAATTAGACTAGATGAGAAGCTTACTAGCGTTCACACAATAAATAGTGCTAATAACTGGCCCTACACCTTTAGAGATGCCAAGGACAATAGTTTACTAGTTCTAGACTTTATTAAGGAGCT
This sequence comes from Paraphaeosphaeria minitans, assembly GCA_015832175.1. NCBI lineage: Eukaryota > Fungi > Ascomycota > Dothideomycetes > Pleosporales > Didymosphaeriaceae > Paraphaeosphaeria > Paraphaeosphaeria minitans. The sequence continues at coordinate 2,405,581 of WJXW01000009.1, forward strand.
GTATAGATTAGATAGTAGTAGTATAGACGTTAGCTTTAGTAATAACAATAACAGTATATCTATTGGCAGGGGATCTAACAGCGGCCAGGCTAATACTAAGTAGGAGGTTTCTGGCGGAGCGGGAGATAGCTGGTAGTAATACCTAAAAGAATCCTAGTAATAATATCTAACAGACTCCTATAATATATAGTAGACTCCTTATAGGTAGTGTTATAGGGCGGTATAGTAGTAAGCTAGCCCCTAAACACTACTAACTAACTTGTATAGTTAGAATTCTAAATAAGGATTATATTCTATCTTCTCTCTCCCTATAGTGCATATATTCTTTGTGTTTATATATAAGATAAATAGCTATATATATAAGATATAGATGTAAGTAGGATCTATCTATATATATAATTATAATAAGTAATATATACTTATAATTACTATTCTAGCCTACTTTACTATTTTACTCTAGTATAGAGGCCTATTAAGTATTCTCTTTAATTAGGTAGTAATATAAAGTAGAAAGCCTTACTTATGTATACTATAGGTATATTACGCCTCTATTAAGTACTACTAGATTTTCTACTATAAAAGATTAAAGTAGAGCTACTATTTATATAGGGAACTAGCTTTATAGTAATTACTATTAATACTATCTATCTACCTAAATATTAAAAAGTTAGTGTTATACTATAGAAAGTAATTAATGTAATTTATAACTTTTACTAAGTAATAGTAAATATAAATCTTTAAATTATCTACTATATACTTAAAAGGCCCTACTTAGTAATATATAATATACTATAGAAACTTAACGTTTTAGTAGTTACTAAGATTTTATTATATTATATAGTTGTTTCTACGGGGTATATATAATAGTAGAAGTTAAATTAATATCTAGTTAATAGCACTAGGGTAACTATACTAAACTCTACCTATGGTAAGTAATAATATAGCTATCCTAGTAGAAATTACGTAAAGTATGGTAAATTTGTATAAATAAAGATAAATTAGAAAGTATAAAATAAAGGTATATAGGAGAAATATAAACTTATATAGACTACTATAAGCTACGAAAAATCTAGAGAAATTAATTAATATAAAAATAAGTAAGGTATTATAAATTTATGTAAATAAATATAAAGGGGAGGATAAAAAGAGTAAAACTTACTATATAAACTATAATAATATAATAAAAGTAAATATAAAACAAAGTTCTAAAATTTAAAAGCGTAATATAAGATAATATAAATTTACATAAACATAGGTAAAGTAAAGGGATAGAATATTAAAATATATTATATAAAATAGTAGACCTTTCTATAAATAAAGGTAAGGTAAAAGGTTAGCATTATAAGATAGGTTTAATAAACTAATAAAAAGTTATATAAACTTATAAGATTTATATTAATAAATACAAAGATAGATTATATAAAGCTATAAAGATTTATATATAGTAGTATATATTAGTATACACTACTAGAAGATAGAGATATTAATAATAATAAAGGGTGAAATAAGATTATATAACTTTGTATAAAGTACTATAAATATATATAAACTAGTATAATATAAGGTTATAAACTATAGTTAAGTCTTTTATAAGGGTATGTAAATTAATATAAAATAAAGTAAGATAACGTTATTAAAGAGTATAAAAGATGTTTATTATTCTTGTGTTAAGTTATATAAAGTAATATAAATTATTATAAAGTAATGTAAAGCTATATAAAGTAATATAACTTTCTGTAAAGTGATGTAAGACAAGTTATTAAATAATTTATAAAGTTATACAAGGTTATATTAAGTTGTATAAAGTGATATAAAGCTATATAAAGTAATATAACTTTCTATAAAGTAATATAACTTTCTATAAAGTAATGTAAAGCCATATAAAGTAATATAACTTTCTATAAAGTGATATATGGTGAAGGTATTAAATATTATATAAAGTTATATAAGGTTATGTTAAGTTGTATAAAGTGATGTAAAGCTATAAAAAGTGATATAAAGCTATAAAAAGTGATATAAAGCTATGAAAAGTGATATAAAGCTATATAAAGTGATATAAAGCTATATAAAGTAATATAAGGTAATATCACTTTCTATAAAGTAATGTAGGGTAAAGTTATTAATGTTCTATAAAGTTATATAAGGTTGTGTTAAGTTGTACAAAGTGATATAAATGACTATAAAGTAATATAAAGCTATATAAAGTAGCATAACTTTCTATAAAGTGATGTAAGGTAAAGTTATTAAATATTTTATAAAGTTATATAAAGTAGTGTTAAGTTATATAAAGTAATATAAATTACTATAAAGTGATGTAAAGCTATATAGAGTAATATAACTTTCTATAAAGTAATGTAAGATGAAGTTATTAAATAATGTATAAAGTTATATGAAGTGATATAAATTATCATAAAGTGATATAAATTATTATAAAGTGATATAAATTATTATAAAGTTATATAAAGCCATATAAATTGATATAAAGCTATATAAAGTGATATGAAGTGATATATAGTAATATAAAGCTATATAAAGTAATATAGAATAGAGTTATTAAATATGCTCTAAAGTTATTAGTTATACCAAAAAACAAATGTAGTAAGAAGAGAAAAATAAGCTTCTTATAATAAAACTTTATATAGTAGAGAAAACTTAGGGTTTAATTAGAATAGAAATATAGTGTTATAACTAGACTAAAGGTGTACTTTTCTAGGTTAAAAGAGGGTAGGGTAGGAGAAAATTTATTCTATTCTAAATAGTAGTATACTTTTTTATATAGTTATAAAAACTTTTACTTATTTAGTAATTATAAGTTATACTTTAAATAGTTTATTTATTTTAAGTAGCTTATACTAATAGTACTATATAACTACTAGAGTAAAACTAAATTTAATTTTATATTAATAATTTATATTTCTATTAAAAAGAGAATATAAAAGAAATTATTAAAGTAGTAATATTTATAAGTAGAAGTAGGACTTATAAGTAATAAAACTAAATTACTAAACTATATAGTAGATAATAAATAATTTCTAGTTATTATAAAATTAAGAAAAAAAAACTAAAGGGTTATTTTTTATTAAAGGGAAAATATATATCTCTAAAGTTATAGAAAATATAAAGTAATATAACTTTTTAAAAAGTAATATAAGGTAAAGTTATTAACTATTCTATACAGTTATAAAAGGTTGTGTTAAGCTATATAAAAGGATATAAATTATTATAAAGGGATATAAAGCTATATAAAGTAATATGTAGTAAAGTTATTAAATATTTTATAAAGTTATATAAGGTTGTATTAAGTTATATAAAGGGATATAAATTATTATAAAGTAATATAAAGCTATATAAGGTAATATAAAGTAAAGTTATATAAGGTTGTATTAAGTTATATAAAGTGACATAAATTACTATAAAGCCTACCCAAGAGGAAGAGGCGTCGGTGGTCACAGACGCGCTAAGATTGGCTTAGCGTTAGGGTTAGAGTTAACGAATTAGGTAGGATTTGATACCAGAAACGCGTTAGACTAGGGGCAGAAACAATCCTATTCCCCAGCTATTTCTATTTCTTTCTCATTCTAATTCATCTCAACGTAACCTCTTATACTAATCTACCATCTCTTATTCACAAAATAGGATGGTGGTGGCGCAGGGTTTAGCCATTACTTTTTACTACTAATTCGCGATGGAGTTCTGCTGGGACGCTCGAGCTTCCGCGTCAAGCCCAGCTAACAGAGTACTAACATCACCACATCAACAGAACTCTCAGCAGCAACAGCAACTAGCAGGAGAAAACTTAGCGCAAGCTAATATACAAAAGTATATTCATTTTGTTAAGGAGTACGGCGTGCTTTGCTGCAGCGAGCACAAAGCCGGCATAGAAAATCTCGATGTACATCTCCGTCAAAAGCATAGTGTACCAGTTAACGAACGGAGGAAATTCATTGAAAGCTGCGCTCTTTTGAGAAGACAAGGGCTGGGCAGCGTTACGCTACCAGACGCTGGCGGACCGCCAATCCAGGTCCTAGGAGCGCCGTTGGACGGCTTCCAATGCAAGCAGCCAGCATGCAGCTATCTTACGCGAAACAAGGGCCAGATACGACTACACTGCAACAGTCATGGGTTAGCGTTCAAGACGGGATCAGATGCGCTCTACCAGAAGGTAAAGATGCAGTCTTTCTTCCCCGCTTCAGGACGGCAGCGGTACTTTGTAGTTTGCGTCCCCGATGTAGCGGACAGCGGAGCAGACGCTAGGGCGCATAAAGAAGAGGTGGAAGACATTCTGGCAGAGTACGCGCGAACGCAGGAGGAGAGGAAGCGGCAAGAGCAGGTGATGGATGCAGAAGTCGCAAAGACAGACAAGACAGGCTGGTGGAAGTTTACAGAGTGGCCAGAGCACTTTGCGAACCGCAACTGCGTGCACCTTGCCCACGCGATCCGGCTGCCGCGCCGGGACGAGCCCAAGCTGCAGAAGGCCGCGCGGGCTGTGGAGCAGCTGGTGGAGCAGAGCGTCCGAGGGCTGTCCTCGCTACCACGTGAGACCCGACGATGGGTGAAGAGTGCGCAGGCCAACGAGATCCACCAGCAGCCGATAGCCCGACTGCAGAACCCAGAGAGCCAGGCGCGCTATGCTGGGTACATTGTGATGTTCGTGTGCTATGTCCTACGTATCGTCGCCGCCGAAGAAGCGGACAAGGAGAGCGAGGACACGGAGAGTAGCGAGGGCAGCAGCACCGACGACAGCAGCGACGGCGACGGCAGCAGCAGCGACTGCAGTGATGAGAGCCCGCCCGAGGCCCACACAGGTCGCCGAGTCAAAGTTGATCCCATGAAGGACGCGCGGGAGATGTTCCCATGGAAAGAGGACCAAAAGCTGCTGGCCACCATGCTCTGGGAGGCCCTGGACAGCAACGACGAAGCCGGCCACATCGTCCTAGTGCGCCGGATGCTTAGTACGTTCATCATGACGACCTACATCCGCAGTCCGTTTGAGAGCGGGCTCGTTCACTTTGCTGCTGTGCTTGGGTTCGATTCAGAGACACGTCGACTGCGCACCGCGAAGAACTATTCGTATCTAGTGGCTGGGATGGTGTACTGCGTTCGGGTGATCAGTGTCGAACACCTACTTCCGCCCGCGCAACGGGAACAGCAGGGCTTGGTGGAACGTGACCACTATCTTGACCTGAGAAAGCGCTTCCTAGCGGACGGGTCCTTCAGCCCGACGAGCCAGCTGCTTAGTCTGCTGGCCTATGGCAAGTTCATCGGCATGAATACCGGCAACGCGGGCAACGCCTTCTGGTCAGAGGATAAGAAGATCTTCTACCTCAACGGTAGACCCATCGTTATACACCATTTCCAGCTGATGGCCCAAGAACTGTTGACCGAGCTGGAGGACCTGCTCTGGGGTGAGCTGCTCTGGGTCCGCAGTCCCGGTCAGCGTTTCCCGATCCGGCTCGACCTGATTCAGGACGATGTCGCGTGCACACGACGCGGCATGTCCTTTGTCACGCACGGGAACAACGGCCTGGAGAATGGCTTGCGATGGATGCTCGAACGGATGATGCAGGACGAGCAGGGTCGGAAGCTCCGCTCCGGAGATGGGACTTGGAACGTTGCACGCGTGAAGCTGTACCTGCGCAGTGTCAAGCGCTTCAAGGAGCTGGAGCTTGCCAATCTCCACATTGACGAGGGAATGCCAGGTCGGGGCACCGAGATCACGTCGATGCGGTTCCGCAACGGAGCACTGCAGGACCGCAACCTCTTCGTGATGGACGGACAGATCATGACGGTGGTCCGTTACTACAAGTCGCAGTCGCAGTTCGACAAGCCCAAGGTCATCCCAAGGTTCCTGCCCTCGCGGCTCTCGCAGGTGCTCGTTGTGTACCTGGCGTACGTGCAGCCGTTCGAAGAGTACCTGACCGTGGAGGTGCTGGGCGGCAGCTTCACCGACTACCTGTGGGCCAACGAGCAGGGTCCGTGGCACACGGATCACCTGACGCGGGTGCTGAAGCGCGAGACGGGCAAGCACCTGGGGGTGGCGCTGAACACGCTCGACTACCGACACACGGCGGTGGGGATTGGGCGGGAGGTGGTTGGGGATGTGTTTGGGCGGGGTTACCAAGACGAGGTGGGTGAGATTGAAGAGCCCGAGGTCGACGAGGACGGTGAGAGCCCGTTGGAGCTGCAGAGCGCGCGGACGACCAAGATCGGCCTGGCCAACTACAGCGTGCCCATCGATATTGTGAAGCATCTCAGCATGCGTTCGATCGAGACCTTCCGGCCGCTCAGTCGGCGCTGGCACGAGTTTCTAGGTGTGGATGGGCACGAGGTACGACCCAGTGCAGCCAGGAAGCGGCGATGGGAAGAAGAAGGAGACGGTCAAGACAAAGGGAGAGATGATCTCGCCGTGGTCGTGCCGCAGAAGAAAACCAAACCAGGGGGTGTCACTGCGAGTGCGATGTCTAGAGCGATGCAGCAGGCACTTGGCCAGGCTACTGCATCGTTCAAGTCGGACGAGCAGGAACAGGCCATGTTCGCTATGGTGAACGGTCAGACACCGCTGGTGGTCGTGCTCCCCACAGGTGGAGGCAAGAGTCTGCTGTTCATGGTGCCGGCCTGCCTCGACCATGCTGGCGTGACCGTGGTTGTGGTGCCGTTCCGCGCGCTGATCGAGGACCTGGCAACGCGTATCCGCGCGCGCGGTATCGACTGCGTGGAATGGGTTAACCACGAGACGAACCCGGCCTCCGTCATGCTGGTTGGTGCTGATGTCGCCGGCGGCGCGGGGTTCCTGAAGTATGCCAGCTCGCTGAAGGATAAGAAGCAGCTGCAGCGGGTGGTGATTGACGAGTGCCATCTCATCATCACCTCCAGCCATTGGCGGCCGAAGCTGGCGAAGCTGCGGAATCTGCGCGTGCTTGCATGCCCGATCGTACTGCTGACGGCGACGCTACCGCCCGTGCTGGAGGGGGTGTTGGGTAGAAGCATGTTGATTCAAGCTGCCACCTACATCCGGGCCAGCACGGTGCGGCCCAACATCCGGTATTACGTGTCGTGGTGTGGGCGAGGTAAGGCCATGGAGGCAGCACTGGCCATGTGTCGACGGCGGCAGGAACAGCTGCGGGGTGGCCAGAAAGGCGTCATCTACTGCCACAGCAGGACTGCATGCGAAATGCTGGCAGGGGCGCTGGGCTGCAAGCACTACCACGCTGGCGAGTTGGATCGAACCGAGATCCTCGCCAGCTGGCTGGACGAAGGCGGGCTCATCGTGGCAACATCAGTGCTCGGTACTGGGGTTAACTTTCCCAGCATCGTGTTCGTCTTGCACGTAGGCATGCCATGGAGCATGATCGACTACTGCCAGGAGAGTGGGCGTGCGGGGCGTAGCGGCGAGGTGGCGGACTCGGTCATCATCGTCGAGCCAGGTGAGGTGGAGAGGCGAATCCGGGAGGGTGGAGCGTCGGTGGACGTGTGCGCGATGGGCATGTTCATCGAGAGCGAAGGCTGCCGGCGCGGGAAGATGAGCGAGTACATGGATGGGCAGCGGGTAGTGTGCAGTGACATGGACTCGGCTGGGTGCGATCGATGCGGTGAGGGCCGGATCGAGTGGCAGCAGGCCCAGTCGCTCGCGGCGAGTGAGTGGCAAGAGGTGGAGGCAAGCATGGACGAGCTGCGGGCCGGGTGTGCGATATGCTGGGTGCTGGGGCGGGCAGGCTGGCAAGAGCACAGAACGATGCTGTGCACGGCGCAGCCCATGATGATGGGGAGGGACATGGACGAGTTCCGGCGAGGGGTGCGCGACGCTGGGAACTGCCACAGCTGTCGAAGGTGCTGGGTGAGCCAGAAGTGGTGCGCGACAGGGCAGGACGTCGCGAACTCGTGCCAGTGGCCGAACATTGTGATTCCTGTGGCCAGGGCAGCAACGGGGATTGCGGATGGGCTTGAGATCATTCGGCAGTGCGGGTTCCAGGGCGAGTGCGAGGTTTCGTGCCAGGCGTACCAGGTATGGCTTGGACAGCGCCATTGTGAACGTATCTGGGGCGAATTTCTTAGTAATGCAATGGTAGTAGCTATAAGAGTTATTATAAAACTTAAAGAGAAGAATTAGGCCTAGAATATAGTACTTTACTTCTATTTTTTAAAAAATCTCACTTTGTACATATTATAGTAGAGTTAGCCTATCTATTATAGATTTTATTTTACTTTACTATATATTAGTATAATAGGATGTAAGTTTTAGAAATTATAGAAAAAATAGAAACTAGAGTCTTCTAGAAGAGTTTAGGAATTGTATAAAATAAGTAAATTTCTAAAAACCTAAGTACTAGTATTGATACTATCTTATAACTTATTAGAATTTAATAAAATTATAATTAAACTATATTTCTACTTTTTTATAAACTTTACCACTAGTTATTAAATAGTAGTATACTTTTTTATATACTTATAATAATTTTTACTTATTTAGTAATCATAAGTTTTACTTTAAATAGTTTATACTAATAGTATTATATAACTACTAGAGTGAAACTAAATTTAATTTTATATTAATAATTTATATTTCTATTAAAAAGAGAATATAAAAGAAATTATTAAAGTAGTAGTATTTATAAGTAGAAGTAGGACTTATAAATAATAAAACTAAATTACTAAACTATGTAGTAGATAATAAATAATTTCTAGTTATTATAAAATTAAGAAAAAAAAACTAAAGGGTTATTTTTTATTAAAGGGAAAATATATATTTCTAAAGTTATAGAAAATATAAAGTAATATAACTTTTTAAAAAGTAATATAAGGTAAAGTTATTAACTATTCTATACAGGTATATAAGGTCGTGTTAAGTTATATAAAAGGATATAAATTATTATAAAGGGACATAAAGCTATATAAAGTAATATGTAGTAAAGTTATTAAATATTTTATAAAGTTATATAAGGTTGTATTAAGTTATATAAAGGGATATAAATTATTATAAAGTAATATAAAGGTATATAAAGTAATATAAAGTAAAGTTATATAAGGTTGTATTAAGTTATATAAAGTGATATAAATTACTATAAAGCTATATAAAGTGATATATGGTAAAGTTATTAGATATTTAATAAAGTTATATAAAGTGATATAAATTGTAATAAAGTAATATAAAGCTATATAATACTATATAACTTTCTATAAAATAGTATAAGGTACAGTTATTAAATATTTTATAAAGGTTTATAAAGTAGTGTTAAGTTGTATAAAGTGATATAAAGTAACATAACTTTCTATAAAGGGATGTAAGGTGAAGTTATTAAATGTTATATAAAGTGGTATAAAGCTATATAAAGTAAAATAAAGTTATGTAGAGTAATATAGGATGGACTTATTAAATGTTGTTTAAAGTTATTAGTTATACTATAAAACAAACTTAGTAAGGAGAGAAGAATAAGCTTCTTATTATAAAACTTTATATAGTAGAGAAAAGTTAGGACTTTTTTAGAAAAGAGATATAATATTATAACTAGATAAGGAGTATACTAATATAAGTTAAAGGGAGTTAAAGTAGGGAAAAATCTTGAGGTAGAATAGGAAACCCGTTTATAAGTGTATAGGAGAGGTAGGATAGGAAACCCGTTCGTGAGTGCAAGGGAGAGGTGGGGTGGGTGGGCCCGTCGGGATGGGAAGAACCGCTGGTGCGTAGGGTTAGGGTTAGGGTTAGGGTTAGGGTTAGGGTTAGGGTTAGGGTTAGGGTTAGGGTTAGGGTTAGGGTTAGGGTTAGGGTTAGGGTTAGGGTTAGGGTTAGGGTTAGGGTTAGGGTTA